>CM077022.1:27861156-29289447 GCA_039090855.1 Macrothele yani
GGGCCCCTTACGGACGAATGATCAGAGGCCATCGCTTAGACCACTGCGCCACCGGGGCGGCGGCCTTAAACCCTGAAATCAAATAAATGCGAAAAAAAAAATTATTAGACTGGAAACATGGTCACACTTGGACGAACGCGCGATGATTAAAATAATTGATATGACATGCGGTTCCCTTTCACACTGAATAATGTTTCAATAAGCTAAATTACGTCTTTGGATTATCACGCAAAGCATTTTTACGGGGTTATTACTGAAATATCGGAATTAGACATTAGAGTAATTCTATTTCTTGCTGTTTTCGAACAGCATATATTAAGACACGTTTATGCTCGACTACATGCGTAAAAAGTAAATAAAGCATCCAACATAGCAATTTGCTAGGTTTCTACGTATGCAACCTATACAAATGAAGTCAATTATTGAAAGTGTCAGCTTTGTGTTGTTTCTTCAAAGGGGAGTTTTGTTTTGAGGTTTAACGACCACCATGAGAAACTCTATGGGCTATAAACAGACGCCCATTTCTAATTTAGGGTCACTAGTTCCGGGGTAAGGACAGAGCCAGGGATATCGAACAAATACACCTTCCATGCTTCACCTAGGATTCAACTCAACTATTCACAGTGTCCACTGAAGTCGACTATGTTTACTTTCTGAAGGATCGTGAACCGCAACCTCGTTACCTGTAATATTTTTGTTTCTGTTACGGTGTGTTATATTTCGTTTTAGTGCTTCCTTTCGCCATTTCATGTGTGTGTTCTAAATATTATCCCCAGATGTGTTGTGTTAAAAATTTCACGGACTTCCTTTGATGCTATACATCTTTTCCGACAGCATTAAGGTAAATCTTAAGTAAAACATTTCAATGTAACAACAAGTTAGTAAAATCATACAATGCATAGATTACGATAAGCTTTCCAACATACCAGACATTATTACTCAAGTTATGAGGATAATGGCTGTGGAATACATCTCGCTCCTTTGCCCTGACCTTTGACCCCATTTCAATGATATTCAACAGAATTGGTTCAGTACCTCTAGAACAACATACTGAAGTTTTGTCTTTCAGAAACGCTTTATTGTACAACTATAGGAGTATACAATAAAATATTGCAGAAAAACATGAGCAAAGGACATATGACACTCGGACAAAATCGCAGGCAAGAAACATAGGGCATACATGGGGAGAACCAAAGATAACGAAACAGAAATAATGGGCACTTGTATTACAAAATACTGAGTGTATACAATAACACCAGGGCTGAAAACAGGAGATAATATCAAGGCAATAGCATGAGGAGTCACAGGCAATTGCGTGAGAATTCATGGGAAAAGAAGCATACATAATAAACACATGGGCTCGCAGGCCACTTCCAAGAAACGAGGGCGTACAAGAAAACAATAGGAAACCACGCGGAATTCTACACTAAATGGTACATATGAATGCAGGGCAAACAACAAGATTATACATAATTCGGGCACATACATACTACAGGGGATGTCACTATAGTAAACGAAGAAGTATTAGCAAAATCGAGAAACCAATATAGCACATACAAAACCGGGCAATACACAGGTATAACATGGAGTATGCACAGAGCAAGGAGAAACATGAGAACATGGCCACGCAGACCGCACTCATAGAAGAGGGGCTGCATAATACAACAAGTACATAGTGAGCGACAGGCCATAGCATGGGATTATAACACTATAACAGGAATAATATGAAGTATGCATAAGATAAGGAAGATACAATACAACGTGGGCACGCAGGCGATACTCGTAGAACAGGAGCAACACAATACAACAAGATAATAAACACGATGAATAATACACATAAAGTTCAAATGATGGGTGTTGGACAAATCCGAAAACCAGAACGATTGTACATAGAACGCCTAGGCAGGAGCAAAGTCAGACTACTAGTAAAAGTCGGACAAATGTAGTTCTTCCCAAATAGTGAAGGCGTCAATGAAGTCATCATCATTGGCAAAGTCTTGTGGAAATGGCTGTGATGGAAGCGGAGAACATGATACAGACACAACAGGAACCGCTGAAGAAACTTTGATTTTGGCACGACGTTTCCACGTGCGCTGAGAGGAGTGACGTGCACATTTCTTTGGAATGGCCCATGTTAAGGGCGCCGAAATAGAGGGCTGAGCGGAAGACGACAGGTCGAGCGGAGATGAAGATTGTAGAACCACAGAGGACGGAGGTGGTGCAACAATGGGACGCGGAGACGTTTGAATGGAAACGGAAATAGGCACGGACAGAGCTGCAGATGCAGTCGACGAAGGCGTGACAGAGGGCTTGGAGGACGGACGTAGATGATCAAACCGCCGAGCCATCGACAAGTCCCTATATGCCGTGTACGGGAGGTTGAAGTACGATCTGGCAGAACATCAGGAGTCTAGAGCTTTGTTATAAGTGTTTCGAGAGCTACAATTCTCACAAAATGGTACAGGGATCTTAATTAAGGTGAGATAATGGATAGCTTTCTTGATATCAGCTGGAGCAGTCTCATGGGGGTCGCTTAGCACAAAGAAGTTGACACTCGGAAGAAGAAAGATGTGCTGAGTAGTTTGGAGGCAGAGAAGTATCCGAGTACTCTGTAGGATCAGAACCTGAGTCCGTAGCTGAAGAAATGTCCGAGGAAACTGCGGAAGAAGCAGTTGAAGAATGTTTCGAAGAACTGTCGGCGCAAGAAGACAAGCCAGCCAATGATGAACGTACTAGTGTGTCGTCAAGTGATGCGGAGATGATGGGTGAAGAACCAGAGGCTGGTAACGAAGGGTCGGAAGAGCAGTGAGAAGGAACAACGGCAGAAGCCAAGTCCGGGCCGACGGTGATGGGCTCTCACCAGAGTGGGACGAGTCCAGGGGTGATTGCAGAAGAAACGCCGGGGAGTTGTAGAAAATCCTGGTGCAAAACGGTTGAGGAACCAAGCGGAGGCAACAAACTGGAATAGTCCTGTAGCGGTGTCGTGAAAGGAACAGGTATAGACGGCAAACTGTTGAACTGAGAAAGAGCTGAAGAGTCTTGAGGAAACAGATGGTGGAAGATGGGTAGGCCAGAAGATCAGTATTCACAGACAAAATAAGTGAACCCGAACTGGAAAGCAGCGGCCGAGGGAAAGAAGCCGGGTATGATGAGAGTAAGGAAGAACTTGTCGAAGTGCTCAAGTCCAAGGCCACAGAGAGTGGAGAATGTGACACAGGAGGATGGAACAACCCACCTGGTACAGAGGGTAAAGTACATGCAGTGGAATAAGACAATAAAGGTGCAGACTGAAGAGTCTTGGCAGATGACGTAGTGAGAGCAGAAGAGCCAAGAGGTACAGGTGAGAATTTAGCGTTTTTAGCTGGGCAAGAAGCCCGGAGATGAGTAGGTGATTTACATATGAAGCAATGAAGAGCAGTATAAACATTCACAGCACGAATATGTCTATCACAGACTACTTGGAATATGGTAGGATAAGAAATAATCGAAGCTTCGTCCGAAAACACGACGAGAGCCTGTCGTCGGAAACTAAGATAAGGACGAGCTCTTTACTCGTCCAATGCGGCAGGTAAGGTACGAATTGGACCAATAACAAGTCCACAACGAGAAAGAAAACCAAGGAAGACATCATCAGAAATTTCCGGTGGAACAGGAGACGTGCTTACAAGGATAGGGCACTGTGCGAGAGGAATGGCGAACAGACTTTGATCACCAACAAAGATGGGATAAGACATAACCCGTGCAACATGAGCGGGAGAGGAAAAATAAATAAGCACAGAGCGAGGTTTACGTGCAAGATGTGTAATGACATCTGGAGGAACAAGTTCATGCAGAGCTGATGTTTACACAGTAAGTTTTGTATTAGGGAGGGCAACATATTTAACCCCTAAAGCTAAAGAGGCTAGTAGAGACTTACCTCTGGGCGAAGATTCAGGAAGATGAAGAGTAAGAATTGAATCCTGACGAGAAACAAAGAAATCCGGGCATGACGGCAAAAGCGTTGAATGTGTAGTAGTGGGGGCCGACAAAGAGTGCTGAAGTTTATCTTGAAGCAGAACATCTGGTGGAGGCGTCAGTGGTGGAAGATATTCTGTTGATATTACACATATCAACAGAATCTCCGGTACAACATGATGAAGTTTTGTCGCAATAGAAGCATTTTGACGTAAGTTATGACGCATGAGGGCGATGAAATGGATCCCGTCCTTTGTCCTGACCTTTCACCCCATTTCGTCCACTTTCAATAGGGTTTCTTCCCAGGTTGTCCCCTACCACATACTAAAATTTCATAGAAATCGAACCATTTTTACGCGAGTTATCATGCAGACGGACGGATAGACGGACAGACGGACAAAGCTGGAGCTCATACGCTTCTTCAACCTACGGCTTGAAAGCGTAAAAAAAGTGTAACGGAAGTAGTCAAAACAATTGTTGAAACCTGATTTTTTAATGCTGTCCTTTGAAGTTACGCAAAAATAGTTAATTTCATTGTTACTCAACAATATATTTTGCTAAATTATCGCCAAACATTAAATTACGTTTTTCATAAACATAGCTATGTCTCATTGCAATCTGCGTAAATTACAAGAACCGATGCTAAATGTCATAAAAGCCATTACAAAAATGCATTTTAATGTTATACATCTTTTCCGACAGGTATGCGTCGTAGTTAAATTTGGCTTCCTCTTGACCATCTCTCCCCAAAGGTGGTTACCTGCTACTAACGAGAGCTTTACACCCTATTGGGATATACACTATCTACCAGCAAGTAATTGGACACCCCTGCAATCGACGATATCTGCGGTCCTGATACACGTCACGGCCGCCGCCGTTAAATATCGTGTGGGAAACAACAACGCAACCAGTCTCATGCAAGATGCCACGCAGTTCAGAGCTCTTTGATTTCGAGAAAGGTGTAATCGTCGGGTATCACAGAAATGGCCGATCCATTTCGTGACATATCCAGCGAGTTAAAGTACCCAAAATCGACAGTGGTCTACGTGATTGGCAAGTGGAAGATGAGAGGTGACTGTCGGAATGTGCCCCGACCCGACAGACCCACAAAACTGGGAGTTAGAGACCGACGGGTGCTGGCCAGAGAAATTCGGAAGAACCGCACCAAATCAATGGGCCACATCCGCGAGGAGTTTCAACAGGCATTCGGGAGTGTTCTTTCTATGAATACCATCCGTAAGGAAGCCCATCTGCTCGGTTATCATGGACGCGCTGCCCCCACAAGTCTTTGATTACCAAGTACAATAGCGCTGCTCGGCTAACGTGGTGCAAAGAACGTCGACAGTAGACCGTTGAACAGTGGAAACAGGTTCTCTGGAGCAACGAATCAAGGTTCACCCTCTACCATTCGGATGGCAGGGTCTGGGTTTGGCACGGGACCCTTGGTCGCAATTCCTGGTAGACTCAACGCCGAGACCTACCGCACCATTTTGGATGACCATGCGCTTCCTACGTTGTGGCAGTTTTACGGGGTGGTCCCATGTTACTTTCAGGATGACAATGCCACCTGTCATGTTGCGAGGTCCACCATGGCTTGGTATGGTGACAATGGGGTAATCGAATGGACTGGCCTGCGCAGAGCTCGAACCTTAACCCTATCGAGCACCTCTGGGACGAGTTGGGGCGTCGACTTAAGGGGTGCTCCCACTGTCCGAGATCGGTGAAGTGAACTGACCTGTCTTCTCCAAGCCGAGTGGAAGAAAATATCGCTAGCCGTCATAGAACGCCTGGTTGAGAGTATGCCACGGAGGTTCGCAGCTGTAATCGCCGCTCGTGGAATCTCCACCAACTATTGAAGGTGAATAAACTTCGTTTTCCTTTGCTATCACAGGTGTCTAATTACGTGTTAATAGATAGTGTATTGCGAACGTTATACATCACGATATGGTGTAACCCGTTGATATCCTAGACCAAAAGTTACCAATTCCCCCCTCACTAACACACTTGCGATTCAGCTTTTCTTCCTATCTTGAGGTGACACATTTTAGCTTGCGCATGCGCAAGCAGACTTTCGTAGCTACATTACATTTCATCGGCGTCAGGGTCGTTTCTTACGCGTTAGTCTAAATCTGAATAATATCTAATAATAACAATAAAAGTAGAAATTGTTTTCGAAAATCTAAAAAGTCGAAAAACTCATTATTGCCGCTGTAGTCTAATAAATATTTGCTTTTATAGCTAACATATCTCAAATTTTGAAGATGACAGTCCGATTTTTAGCGTAAATGTGACAAGGATGGTAAGTCAGATAATATCCGAAAACTTGAAAATTTTCATCGTCCTGGAGCGGGACTCGAATCCGCGTCTCTCAGAAAACACCCGGGTATGCTAACCACTACACCACCCAGAACGACCAAGTTTCAAGTTTCCGATCAATTTGAATTTAAATTTTGAATTTAATTTAAATTCAGATTGATCGGAAACTTGAAACTTGGTCGTTCTGGGTGGTGAAAATTTAAATTCAAATTGATCGGAAACTTGAAACTTGGTCGTTCTGGGTGGTGAAAATTTAAATTCAAATTGATCGGAAACTTGAAACTTGGTCGTTCTGGGTGGTGTAGTGGTTAGCATACCCGGGCGTTTTCTGGGAGACGCGGATTCGAATCCCGCTCCAGGACGATGAAAATTTTCAAGTTTTCGGATATTATCTGACTTACCATCCTTGTCACATTTACGCTAAAAATCGGATTGTTAACTTCAAAATTTGTATTATATGGCGTAATCCCGTATTTCTTTAATGATAACATATCTCTTTTCATCGTTTTACGAGAATAACATTCATTAAGCCTCCTACCTAAGAAACCATATTGTTTGTTATTATGATTTAATTCCACTTATTATGTACCGGACTGTGGCTCGGTGTGTCAAAACCACTTTATTATTAATAACAAAAGAAACGGGGATAACTCGCCAGGAAATAAGGGTGAGGATGTAGTATATATGCAGTGAAGTAACAATGGTACTTACAAGAAGGTGCGAAAAAGTCACGTGAGCAACATAAACTCACAAGACTGGTAACAGTCAGGGAACTGTTCTCCCAGTGAGTCATTTGTAGGAACAGGAGTAGGAAACAGTGAAGATGTGGGGGGATTTGTAGGAAGCAGCAGGAAAGCAGTGCACTGTCCAGGAAAAGACATAAAACAGCTGCCTCTAGTGATGCAGGAACAAGACATACGGCAGCTGACTCTAGTGATGCAGGAGCAAAATCATCGCAAGAAGTCAAACAGAAGGAAATAACAGGGACCCACAGTTACTTTAGGAGGAGACACAAAATAGCTGACTCTAGTGATGCAAGAAGAATAAGCTCAACGTGGGAACACACTTGAGTTAGCAGTAAGGAGCCATGGCACTGACAAAGAGGAAGCACATAGCAGCAGAATACAATGATTCTGAGTAAAAGTAAAGAGCGTAGAACCACAATCTGTAAGAGTCAGCGGGGACCCGCCCACTGAGAGGCAGAAGCACGCTATCTTATAGCACAGTTGTGGACTTGAAGGACGTTGAAGACAGTACTCACTGCAGAAAGAACAAAGTGTCTTGTGTCGAGCTGCTGAAGCATTAGGATAGTAAGAGAAGTTCCAACCGGCATCGTCTGTAAGAAAGACATTGGAACACTAGTCAAAGAAGACATCAGAGGTAAACTGCAAAGCAAATTCTGGAGGAGGCGGGTGAGTTCACGTAGAAGAATGAAACGCACGCAGGTGTGGTGTCCGGGATAGCAGAGTCCAAAGACGATCAGGTTCACCGGGGCGGTCTACGTCAGGGACACCAATCGACAAGTCCCGCCAAGTCTGGTGGACGACCGCGCATCTCAGAAGCGAGTGAGAGCAGAACAGGTGGAACACGGCCTTGGACATGACCTTGAGAACAACGCTCGAGAACAACGCTCGAGATCAACAAGATGTATGACACTAAGAGCCTCCGCAGTAGGGTGCACTGGGAGAAAACAAGGTTCAGGAAGATTGCAGTGAAAAGTGAAAAAAATGGCAGAAGAAAAGCCACCACCACCAGGGGACACATAGGGGACGATGGAGGATTGAAGAGCACCTGGGGTCAGGAGTGGGGGATCAACAGGATCAACAGGCGCGGGCGACACTACAGAATAAGGAAAATCTGGAGGGAGACATTCTCCCTGAACCGGGGCAGCGGAAGCCTGTAGAGCACCAGGAGACAAAGAGGAGCACATAACATTATCTTAAGTTGTAGCAGGTGACGAGGCCAAGAACGGGGGCGGAAGAACAGATTCCACCGAATCAGCAGGACCAGAGGGCCCAGTGGACAAAGGAGAGGTATCGCCTTGTACATCCACACGATCAGGCGGGACAGGAAGCGATGGGGAACAAGCAGGAGAGTTCAGGGAAGCAAACTGAGAAGCAGGAGAAACGGAGCATGGAAGGCAGAAAGCAGGAACGCCGGAACAAATCGGGGACTAGGCACAACAGGCACGTCAGGAGAAACATTAGTGCAAGGAGGGATCTCCGGAGCAGAAGACAAGGACTCAGAAACAGCAGTGATAAAAGCATACGAGGAAGAATACTGTGGTCATACCAGAAGCACAGATGTATGAGCAGCAGGCAGATGGAGGCACCTCAAACGAACGTGCCCAACACCTTAGCAGTTAAAACAATGGAGGGATGTAAGAATGTCCGTCGTGTGAGAGAAAGAGTTAAGATTTGCAGTCAAGGAGGTAGGACGCTTTAGAGGTCATCCTCCGTATGGAAGATGATCTCCTAAAGTGACGGAAACCTAAGGCATGTTTCGCAGTGGCATCAGTGGGTGCAGCAGAGACAGTAGTCAGCCGGGCCGAGCACTCGACCGCAACAAGAGGGAGGGCCGTGAGAATAACGGAGTCTGAGACCTCAGGAGGGGCAGCATACACACTGATCAGTACAGCATGACTGGGTAGAGAATCAGCTTACAAACGATGACCATCTACGAGAAGTCCAGAGTTGATCACGGAGGCAGCATAGTCAGCTTTAGAGAAGTAAACTAGGATGCGCCGAGGTCTGCGCGCCATATGCGTAACGCCCAAGGTGGCAGGAATTGGCGAAGAGCAGAATGGTATGCCTTGAGCTTAGTATCCGGCAAAGCGTGGATATAAACATGTTTCTGTAACATGGATCGCATCCAGAGCCCAATACTTGAAGATTCGGCGATGCCAATGCGACGAGCAGAGTCCGTGCGGGAAACGTTCAAATCCAATGGCATAGAGAACAGGTCAGGACAAGAAGACAGCGAAGCATAGGCACCTGTCAGAGTAGCAGCGAAGTTAGCTGTGAGGTATGGTGACGACACAGAGACGCCATCGGCACTGAAAGTCGCAGGAACAGGAGAAGTGTACTTCAACTCAGGAGCAGAAGCGGTTCAAGTAACGGCCAAATGATGTTGAGCAGGCAGAGTAGTCGGGGGCAAATGAAGAGCACAACTCGAGCGGGCCGCTGGTAGCGCGGCTTTTCTCAAAGCAGTATCAGCAACCGCCGTGATGAATGACTGACTGAAAATAGCAGGACAACAGCTCAGATACGAGAAAAAAAGGTTTTTGAATCACTTGTCCATCGTTACAGAGTAGGATCATCACTTACCGGGAAATCTGCCGGCACGAACAGAAGCGAGAGACCTTTAAACATAAGATAAGTGCAAACTTGGGGCGCAAAAAAACTGTGAGAAACTGCAAAGATAACAACAAAATCTAGGGCTCGTGCAGCACGTGGCCAGGACTTGTGGTCGTGAGTGACGCTAATAAGTGCAATGTGTTGTACGTAAAAAATGTACGTTCTCGAGTCACGCGTTTTATTTCGCACCCACAAAGATCTTGGTATGCGAACGATGCGTAACCATAAATTATTATCTACAAAGACTACCAGGATACTCACTCGATTTTATTTTAATACTACTTTTCGGCTTCCAAGAGGTGAAACAAGTACAGCATAATTTTTAATTGAGTTGAAGGGTTCTGAGTGAGAACAATTGGTTATGATGATTGTAATAGTTGAAGAATGAGATTGGACTCCCTTGGAAAAGGGCTTTGTTATCGGATACAGAGCAAACGGTTGATGTTTCTAGGAAACGGAGAACATTTTTGGCTGTTCACATGCGCTGCCGTAGTTCAGGTGTAACAAGAGTGAATGGAAAGAGACGTAACTCACAACTGGCGATTGTGTATTGGATGGCCAAGGCTGCTTGCTTAATGCTCGGTAAGAAAGGCGGGCGGCTGGTGTATTCCCGAACAATAAGCGTGCTTTCCTTGGCATAGCGGGCCATGGCCTGCAACCAGGGAACAGGGAGGAGTGTATCCACAGTTACAGTGCAACGATCCTTCCACCGTATGAGCCTACGGTATAAACGAATGACCCCGGCAACCTTTGCGAAAGCATGTCATCGGCGACAACGACTGGGTTTTGCCAGAAAACATCGGAAGCAAACCCGTGGAACACTGGAAGAAATTTATCTTCTTTGATGAATCGTTTCCCACTGCATTAAGTGGATGTAAAGCAGACACCAGCTAAGAAGATGGTACTAGAAATTGTGATCTAGGAATGAATGCCTCTATATCACAGCTTAATATATCAATATATGAGTGGATGCCCTCATGAACGCCGCCGCGTACTTTTCCATCATTACAGACCAGGATCATTTGTTTATGGTAATGGTGTTTCAAAACCGAGATGAGCTGTTTCAACAACGCGCTGCGTCATAAGGCCCGAATCGTCCAGGAGAGCTGAAAGAAACATTACGATGAATTTATGAAGTAATGCTTTTTAATTGGTTTGTAGAATGATTTCGTTTAAAGTTATTTTCACTTAAAGACTACACTGAAGAGCAATTGAATTAGAGACAGATGGCGTTATGCCAATGTGGTGCTGTGGGCGGCCCTGTAAACGGAAACGACGTAACGTATGCAGCGATCCGAAAATATAAGGAGTGATGCGACGGGAATCAGTAAGAGTCGGACGCAGTATGAGCAAGACGAAGGATCTAAGCGCATTTGATGGTGGGGAAAATTGTCGGAGCCCAACGAATGGGTCACTTCATTTAGAAAGTCGTGCAGGTACTGGGATTTTCACGAGCCCCTGTGTCACGGGTGCACCGTAAGTACATCGAATCCGGTAAAACCATCCCGGCAAGGGCCAACTGCCGTGGACAACAGCGTGTGGATGAGCGGGGTCATCGTCGACTAGCTCGCATTGTAACAGCGGATAGACGGGCCACACTGCAAGAAATCACTCGGCAATTTAACGCTGGTGCACAAAAACGTGTAAGCAGCCACACCATCCAGAACCATCTCCTCGCTATGGGGTACAGAAGACATCATCCCACGAGGGTACCGCTGCTGACCGCACATCACAGGGTGCAAAGATTAGCATGGGCTCGGGAACATCGCCACTGGACCTTAGACATGTGAGAAAATGTTTCCTGGACTGATGAGTCGTGATTCACGTTGTTGGTACATCCGGATGGCAGGATACGAGTACAGCGCAAACCACATGAAGCGATGGATCCTTCTTGCCAGCAGGGTACTCTTCAAGCTGGTGGGGGTGGTATTCTCGTCTGGGGACTATTTACGTGGACTAAAATGGGACCCTTGGTACGCGTGACATCGTCCCTCACAGGTCAACGTTACCGGGATATCCTGGAAGACCATTCGCTCCCATTTGTGCGTCTTCAACATCCCACTGGGAACCTCATCCTACAACAAGACAATGCACCGTGCCATTGCTCCCGAATTGTATCCGAATGGTTGTATGAACACTCCACCGACGTGACCTCGCTTCCTTGGCCATCTAGGTCACCTGACCTCAATCCCATTGAGCACATCTAGGATGCCATGGAGAGAGATGTTCAAGGCTCTGATCCCCTCCATCAAATCTTCGCAAAATGTGGGAGCTTGTTCAAGGGTCGTGGATCCGTATGGCTTGCCAAAGCTTCAGGTATCTTGTCGAGTCCATGCTGAGACGAATCGCCGCCGTCATCAGGGCAAAACGTGGTGCTACACGTTACTAGACAGGTAACTCTAATTCAATTGCTCTTCAATGTATATCATCGCTTTAACTTAGTGAATTAGTTAAACCCGGATTATTTCCAGTTGTTCATGTCGATGAAATCTTCATTAATCATGAAAATCACTCTCAGAATAACGGCCGTGATTAAATAACAGCAGAGTACATTATCAACGCACGTCAGTGTTCAACAACAACTACGTTAAATGGACGATGTCATCGCTCTGTCCACGTTATTTTATAAACAGCGCATAGCGACTGAAAAATTGTGTTCCGGCACCGCTGGGACCGAACCCCAGAACTCTCGATAACTAGTCGAGTGCATTCGCATTTACGCTATGGCGCCAACAATTCTCAGCGCCATGCGTGGTTTATCAGTCATCATCTGACTACACGAATCCGTATTGATGGTCTCAGCAACTGAGATGTCGTCATCTGATGGCATTTAACGCAACAGCTATTTAATTGTAGCTGATAAATTCAAAGGGTGATAGAAATGGTTAACATATATCAAATACGTGGAGATAATGTAAATGGACGATGTCATCGCTCTGTCCACGTTATTTTATAAACAACGCATAGCGACTGAAAAGTTGTGTTCCGGCACCGCTGGGATCGAACCCCAGAACTCTCGATAACCAGTCGAGTTCGTTCGGATTTACGTTTATTACATCGATAACTAGTCAAGTGCGTTCGCGTCGTACATTTACATTATCTCCACGTATTTTATATATATTAACAACAACTACGTTTGTAACAGCACACTGAATAGAATTCACTCAATGATTTCGTTATAATATACAATACGTTGCCTCTTAGCTCTCTTCATGCAACACAGAGCTATCTATAAAAATGATCAGCTCCGGAAATATCGTTCTCAACTTTAAATACAACCTGTATAACGAATAGATCTCTGTTTATACACTGGTCACAAAAAGTTAGGTATATTGCATGAGATGAAGAATGTATGTATCTGACTCAAGTAACACGCACTGAAATAGCATCAATGACGCTACGTAACGCAAACGATAACGAGTGCGCTTACAAAACAATTTATTGTGTAATTTCTGCACAAAATAAAGTAGCACTGCGTATAGACAAAGTGGTAAATTTGGAGAATGTCCATACATTTCAGTACCCGGTAACACCACCTCTGTGTCGAAGAACTTCTTAACACCTACACGGCATACTTCGAATGACATTATCGATGAGTGTCTGAGGCAACTCGTCCGATATTACAAACAATACGTTACGGAGGTCTCACAGTGTACTGGGGTATGGAACATGGTTATCCAGACGTCATTGCACAGCCTCCTAAATGTTCTCAATAGGACTAAGGTCAGGAGACATCGGTGGCAGCTGTTACGATTCAATCCCATTATTTCCCAGCTCCTGAAACCCGCTCCTGGCATGGTGTCTGGTTGTATTGTCATTGAGAAACAGGAATGCATGTCCAATAGCAGCGTGAAATAATGCCACAATGGCACAATGATCTCGTTTCGGTACACTGAGGTATTCATGTAGCCTTGACAAACATACTAGGAAGTACAGCCATTAAAACACACGCTTGGCTAGACCAAATCTGACTGCCGCTGGTAAAGGCGGGCGGATTGCACATGGTATGGCTGCATTGGTGTGCCGGATCTCCTCCATTCGTGTCCTCGTTGAGTATCAGGATAAAGAGCGAAACGGGATTCGTCTGGGAAAAGTACATGGTGCCACTCTGTATTCCATGACATATAACGAAGTAAATTTCTCCGTCAATTTTATCCGCGCCGGGATTCGAACCCGGGTCCACTCATTCCGGAATAAGTTGCTCTACCAATTAAGCTACGCGGACATTGATTCCAATTCCTATCTGCCTTTATGTCGTGTGCGTCCTTCTGGCAGGTACGTCACTTCTCCTGGTACGTTACAGACATGTATTTTAGGACCCAGGTACATCCTTGACGACGGTGAGTAATGTATGCATCTCAATACTCAATACATCTAAGCGGCCCCCTTGCTCGAAGTCCGTGCTCGTGAAGACTGCTTCGTGCCGTTTGAGTGCATACTGTGACACTAGAAGCAGTATGAAGTAACTCCCGGAGTTGGCTACTGGTGATACTAGACCTTCTCCAAGGACTTTCTGTCAGGTAGAGATTTTGCCTCCTGGTGGTTATCTTCGGGTGACCATTCCTGGGTCGATCTGTCGCACACATACCTGTAACATGCTAAAAGCCCTATTTCTGTTGTCAATGCTTGAACGTTGCATGGACATCATTTCCGGTTAATCTCACACCTCAGTCAATATATTCAGCAAACTTCTAGACCAAATGGTAAAACAACCCGTTTTCCACTTCTCGCATGGTACTTTTATCGGAGCTCGCACGCCACGTACTATGTTACATAATGCTAATTTACGAATGACATAGCTAACCACGCTGATAACCGATCTCCAGTAGTCACCAAATTTGCATATCACTACGTTTACCCTTCGAAACCGCAATATCCCTAACTTTTTGTGACTAGTGTATAATTAGCTTTTGCCATCTGTATATTGGATACTGCTCTTTAAATTTGCCGCTCGGGCATTGCACCCTCAATCTATAAACATCAACACTTATTTACCTTGCTGTACTTTGACTCACTGGCAAGTTGCCAATTTCAAGCCCATCTGGAGAAGCTTTGTGGGCCGCCCCGGTGGCGCAGTGGTCTAAGGCGTTGGCCTCTGATCATTCGTCCGAAAGGGTCCGGGTTCGAATCCCGGTGAGGCATGGATGTTGTGTTTGTCTTACGGCACTGACTCTCTCTCTCTCTTCCCTGTAACCAGTGACCCTAAATTAGGGACGGGCGACTGCTTATAGCCCATTGAGTTGCTCACGGTGGTCGTTAAAACTCTAATCAAAAAAAAAAAAAAAAAAGCTTTGTGGCATTAATTCAGAAATTATTCAACGAGAAGAGAGCAATTTTATATGAGAACACCTGAAACTCAAAAGGAAGGTAAAATTACAGGTATAGGTCCCAAGTCCCATGTTTCCCCTTGAACACCAGACAGAAACCGAAACCGTCTCTAATAGAAAGCCTCAGAATTGCTCTGTTACGTCCGAGCTAGCAGGCTGAGAAGCAGACCGAGTCCTCCACTCTTGAATGCCGAGCGTGTAATACGTTGCTCGGTGGAGAAATATTTTCGCAAGTACGATACTACTATACCGTGCAAATTAATTGAGACAAGCTATTTTATTCTCAGAATTGTAATGTGATTGCCAGTTGATATCGGAAACCCACGTAAACCGGTTTTATCAGCCGTGAGGTGGCGTGACTGTTAGAACTTGATAGTAAGAATGTGGTTTGACCGGTTTTAGACAGCAAATCGGTACTTCAGCTTTAGTTGTGAGCTTTCGTGTGTGACAGGTGGATGTTAGTTTTTGCTTTCTGTGAGTACGTGTTGCTTCCGTGTATTGAAAAATGGATATTTCCACAATGAAGCGTGCAAAAATAATTGCTCTGAAGGATCACACTTCTATGACAGTGCTTCCGCAGTTGGTGTAGGCAAATCAAGTGTATAACGACTGCTTACACGATACAATGCATCTAGATCATCGTCTCCAAAAAGGAGAGGTAAATGTGGAAGAAAACGAAAAACAACTCCACAAACCGATAAATATCTAATCATAAATAGTAAAATGAATCCAAAAAAAAAAAAAAAAAAAACAAGCACTGACCTTCAAAGAGATTTATTGGCTAGTGGTCGTGATGTTAGTGATTCAACTGTACGCCGTAGGCTTCTGGAAATTGGCCGGAAGGCAAGAAGACCAACGAAAAAAACAATATTTGAATGCGAAAATGAAGGTAAAACGTTTAGCATGGGCCAAAAAATATAAATCATGG
Organism: Macrothele yani; assembly: GCA_039090855.1. Taxonomy (NCBI): domain Eukaryota; kingdom Metazoa; phylum Arthropoda; class Arachnida; order Araneae; family Macrothelidae; genus Macrothele; species Macrothele yani. The sequence continues at coordinate 27,877,038 of CM077022.1, forward strand.
ACTGCTGACGACTGGAAAAAGGTAATTTTCAGTAATGAAACTCATTTATTTCTGCTGGGTTACCAAGCAAATGTCATTAGACGAAGCAACTGTGAACCCTTAAGACCTGAGCATGTCAAACAAACTGTAAAACACCCTCTGATGCAGATATTTGGGGGGGGGGTTTCATATCAAATGGCACTGGAAGCTTAGTTCCTGTTCAAGGTATGATGAATTCAGCCAAATACGTAGAAATATTACAAAGTAGAATTGTTCCATACTTGCAAACGTTTGACGGGACATTTCAACATGACTCGGCCCCATATCACATTTCGAAATTATTCAAGAATTTCATGTTGGAAAATCAAATTCATTTGCTTGATTGGCCTGGAAATTCACCAGACTTTAATCCCATAGAAATCTTGTGAAATATTTTGAAGAGACGTTTAGGTAAAATGGACTGTACAACCAAAGAACGCATAATAACGAATGCTATAAAAGTGTGATTCCACGATTATGAAGTCTAAAATATGTGCACTCAATTAGTGGAGTCAATGCCCAAACAAATTGAAGAGGTCATTTCTGCTAAAGGAGGACACCTCAACACTAAACTGGAACGTGGCAAGCTCATAAGACAAACAAAATGTATTGACATAACCAACCTTAAAAAACACCATAATACTTTCAAGTTGGAACTGAAGAACAGATTCTCTGCTTTAGAAGGCCTAACATCGGAAGAAGTGGATATTTCGGAAGTTAACAGAAAAGTAACCAAAGCTCTTATGGAAACAGCAACAAAATTAGCTGGGTCTAAGAACAAGTTGCATGTAAACAAATTATCAGGAAAAACCAAAATGTTGATGCAAAAAAAGAAGAGAGATGAGGACAACTAAAGAAGATGTGACTTCCAAAGTGGAATATATAGAGCTATGCAAGACAGCACGAAAAAGTATCACTGAAGACGTAAGGAAATTCAACTGTGAGCTAGTGAGGAAAGCAATTGAAAACAACCAAAGCCTAAAGATAGCAAAGGGACATCTCAGTAAAGGAAGAAAACAGATTATGGCTCTGAGAAAAGAAGATGGTTCTATAACAAGAAATAGAGACGAAATTTTGACAAGAGTGAAAGATTTCTACTCCAAATTATATGAAAGGATGATACATGTACTCCAGACATCATGAAAGGTACCAGAGTTCTTCCAGTCCTCCCAGCAGAAGTTGCTCATGCAATCAAGAACATGAAGCGGGGGAAAGCTCCAGGAGAAGATGGAATTACTATAGACATCATACAAGAAGCAAGTGGAGAAATTGAAACAGTACTCGCCCAAATTTTCACTCGATGCCTTAATGAAGGGAAAATTCCTGAGGATTGGAACAATGCTACAATGATCCTGCTACATAAAAAAGGTGACATTGAGGATCTCAGGAACTACAGACCTATCAGCCTCCTATCAGTGGTTTATAAAATCTTCACTATAGTTCTTTCACACCGCTTGAAGGTAACACTGGACATGGCTCAACCGAGAGAACAAGCTGGATTCAGGAGTGGCTACAGCACAATAGATCACATCCACGTACTGAGAGAACTAATTGAAAGAGCGAGGGAATATGAACTTCCATTGTGCATGGCTTTTATCGATTATGAAAAAGCCTTTGATTCGGTGAAACCATCAGCAGTTACCACGGCTCTGAAATCCTGCGGTATTGAAGATGCATACATTAATATTATTAATAACATCTATGAAAATGCAAGTGCAAAGATTCGGCTGTTTGAAAATACAACACACATAAAAATTGGAAAGGGAGTGAGACAAGGTGACACCATATCTCCGAAGCTCTTTAATGCCACATTGGAAAATGTCTTTCAATCACTGAACTGGGAAAACAAAGGGATAAAGATTAATGGAGATTATCTAACCCACCTTCGTTTTGCTGATGACGTAGTCATTTTTGCAACTACCCCATCAGAGCTGCAGAGTATGATCCAGGAACTTGCTGACAAGAGTAAAGAAGTGGGATTAAAAATGAACTTTCAGAAGACAAAAGTGATGTTCAATGCTTTTAGAAGAAATGAAGATTTATCGATTGATGGAGAAAAACTGGAGATAACAGATACGTATGTTTATCTTGGACAGCAGATATCAAGTGAGGGTCACATTGATGAAGAAATTAATCGGCGTACAAAACTTGCCTGGAGAGCTTTTGGAAGAAACAGCATAATTTTCAAGAGCAATATGCCATTATGTCTTAAAAGAAAAAGTGTTTGATCAATGCATCCTTCCAGTGCTTACGTATGGTGCAGAGACGTGGACCTTAACTAAAAGAGACATACAAAGGCTGCAGACAACTCAAAGTAGCATGGAGAGGTGCATGCTTGGTATAACCAGGAGAGATAAGAAGAGGAACTCGTGGATCCGAAAAATGACGAGAGTGGAAGACATCATGATCAGAGTTAAATCCCTGAAATGGCAATGGGCTGGACATACTGCCAGAAGGACAGACCATAGATGGACAGCCGAAATTTTAGATTGGATTCCAAGGGACAGGAAAAGACCCAGAAAAAGACCACATGGGAGATGGGTGGATGAAATTCGTAAATATGCGGGAGTGACATGGAGGAGACTGGCACAAGACAGACCGTTGTGGAGGAAACTTGGGAGACCTTCGTCCAGCAGTGGATTGATAATGGTTGACAATGATGATGATGATGATGATCAAGGCACAGATTGATATAAAGGCATAGTTTTTGAAAAAAAGAGTCATTTTTTACTTTGTCCCAATTAATTTGCACAGTATAGTATATACAATTATCGCAAACGGCGATAAATTTACCATGTTTTCTTTGTGGGTTTTTATTTATTTTTTTTTTTGCCTTTAGATAATGTGTTTCATTCTTTTTTCCTATCTTCTGTAATATTTGCAAGTATTCAATGTTGAAGAAACTATTATATTTTTGTTCTTTACGCATCACATGGAAAGACCAGCATTTTGGATACTAAAAATTGTTTTAAAACCATTTCACTTTAAAATTCTAGAAATTACGTTGTGTAATAAAAAAAAACTTTCTCTAATTACATAACGAACGCGAAAGCAAAATCTCTAACTAAGTGAGTACATTTTCAGAAAGGCAAAGTTTTTTCGTAATGTCGTACTAAATGTAATACTTTAAATTGAAAATCTTGCCACTATTTAGAGAAAAGAAAAAAATTACTTTAAAATCAGGAAAACTTATTTGTCCGATAAGCATGGAAGGTGTTAAATTTTGTTACTTTCACAGATTTACACATAACATCGAAAATTTCATGCTGGGAATTCTGAATGTCGCATCCCTCCATTCTTTTAATTTTGTGAAAAAGATAGCCTTCTTGGTGAATTTCGACCCTTGTTAACCTTTACGAAAAAGCTTTCCAAAGGGCATTTATTTTCTATACCGATATATTGCTGAGCATTTTTTTCTGCTGAAATTGCACTGTTTTCACCACATTTTTCGTGGGTAAAAGATAATATCGTGAACATCAATTTACACATTAACAGGAAAAAAAAAGTAGAAAACAGAGCCACCAAAAACTGTGACCCTTTGTAATATACCCTATATTGACAAAAGTCACCGCACACCTAGAAGAGAAGCACAACATAGCATTTAGTGACATACATTAGTACGGTGTCGGTCCACCTTTGGCTTTAATGCATGCACTGACCCTTCGAGACATGCTTTCGACAAGGGTTTGGAACACAGCCATAGGTATGCGCTTCCATTCAGTACATAATACTGCCGCTAACTGTTGCGTAGTAGTAGGCCTTGGTTCCAAATTTCTTATGCGGGGCTCTAATTCATCCCATAGGTGTTCTATATGATTAAGATCAGGGCCTTGTGCTGGCCAGTCCACACACGATTCGGAATTATCGTCAAACCACGCCGTAACAGTCCTTGCTTTATGGCTCGGTGCATTATCCTGCTGGTACCAACAAGGCTCAGTCCCATAGTATTGCCACAGAGTTGGTAGGGCATAATTGTCCAAAATATCGAGGTAGATGTGCTGGTTAAGAGGTTTGTCTACGATAACTAATGGACCGGGACCATACCACAAAAAACACCTCCACACGAGAACACTGCCAGGTCCAAACTTTGCCGTAGGGACTGGGGTAAATAGTGTTCCACCGGCTGCCATCATATCCACATACGGCCATCAGACTGATGGACCATGTATCTGGATTCATGAGTCCATAGGACCCGTTTCCATTGAACTACGGTCCACGATAAATGTTTTTTACACCATGCTAAACGACGCGTAGCATTCCGAGTGGAGATGAAGGCTTATGAGCAGCCGCACGACCACGGTGCCCCGTGGAATGAAGTTCTCTGTGGATGGTACGTGTACATACCGAGGTTCCAGAATTTTCACTCACCTGTACACGGAGGTCTTGAATTTTCACTCACCTGTACACGGATAATTTTTATTAATCTGATTAGCTGAAACGACTCGATTAGCTGAAACGACTCGATTAGCTGAAACGACTCTCCTGAGGCTTCGACGTCTTCTATCACTGATTTCCTTTGGTCTGCCGGTACGTTTTGCTGCTTCGGGCACGCCATGTGTCTTCCACTTATTCAGTACTTCTAAAACAGTTGACTTGGGTATGTTTAAACGAATCTCGGTTTCTCTTAATGACAACCTACTATATAACACCCAACAACCTTTCCTTTCTCAAATTCAGTTCTCTACCGCCGTGGCATGTTCACTCGAATTCACAGTGCGATATGATCGCGGTCAGCTGCAGGCTTGTTTTTATACCTTTTACAGCTGTATCGTGTGCCGCCCCGGTGGCGCAGTGGTCTAAGGCGCTGGCCTCTGATCATCCGTCCGTGAGGGGTCCGGGTTCGAATCCCGGTGAGGCATGGATGTTGTGTTTGTCTTACGGCACTGGCTTTCTCCCTTCCTTGGAACCAGTGACCTTAAATTAGGGACGGGCGACTGCTTATAGCCCATTGAGTTGCTCACGGTGGTCGTTAAACCTCAAAACAAAACAAAAAACAGCTGTATCGTGCATCTTAACAACGCAGCGGACCTGTTCATTTGGTTTTGAAGGGGTGTCCGGTGACATTTGTCAGTATAGTGTACATAGTTGTTGTTTTCCATAAGAAATGCGTCTCGCAAAGTGAAATAAATATTTCTAAAGAAAACTCCGATATCGGTGTAAGAGTGCTTTCAAAATCCCGTCATTAAACTTTATTGCAACTACGCTGCTGGAAATCCTTCCGAGGTATGGCGTTAATCCATTTAAGATTGAGGTCTTCGTATTCAGGAAAGCTGAAAACTGATGCTTTACGAATATTCGCATAATATTATTTGCACGTGGAAACACAATATTTGTACCGCATTGCTTCTTTTATCTAAAATTATGCACGAGTAAAAATAAGTGATACACTGGACAGAACGACAAAAGTATAGATAGCAGAAACAGCTAAAATAACCGCGCTGAGTGAACAAGTGAGGTAAGGGCCTCCTGTGCATAACGGCACAAGTTTTTTCCGAGGCAGTTCTGATGCTTTCTGTTAGAGATGATTTTGTATCCCAAATGATTCATTTGCCTTTTTAATGCCAAGTGTATTTTGTTGCTATTTCCTCCAATATCACTTCACTTCAGTGGTAGTATGATATTACGAAGAAAATAATGCTTCACGCGTTTTACCCTAAAAACCGAATGAAAAGCAGTAAACGGAATGAAATCTGTATAACATAAGAAGCAAAAAGATTTTAAATGTTTGTTCTTATTCCTAAAAGAATTTCGGGAAAAGAAATTGCGTACATTCACTGATGATTCTTAAGTTTCTCAAATAAAAAAAAAATCATGAAACCGGAGGACGTCTCTTGATAAAATTTTGAGAAATTTTCAGACAAATATCTAGTGGAGTTATATTTATTTATTTTTATCAAAAATACCTCCGTTGCCATTAGAGAAGACATAGTCTTATGATCTCGATCGGTGCTTGAGACAGAGATTGAATTCTTGGAAATGAATCGCTTAGTGGGAAGTGACTTGAAGATCAAATGAACAGCGTTATTTATTATAAAGTGATTATCGAAACATTTCTGAACTTGTAATTCCAAAGCACAATGTTAAAGGCTAAGGAAGCATGTTCGACAGGTCTCGTACTTAAATGCTTCTCCGGTGAGATTTCGAAGGAAGAGAGCTAGCAGGGGATTCTCGTTAAATTAATGAATACGGATTTCCGAATACCTCCCACATTACGCTACTGAAATAAACATGAAGCACTTTAGAGGAAGTCACTCAGAATTATTACTTGCTAACTACGTGAAATGGGTCTTGTTCTAATAAAAGTAATGCATTAACCTGAAATTCCTAACATAAGAGTAGCTTTATCTTTCATACAATTAAGGAGAGCAACTCTTGTATTCCACAAGATTATTAAGAACAATGCTGCTGTTCCCTTTTAAACCGTTACTCTCGGGAATATGTTCCCTTATAGAAACGATCCTTGATTTAAATACTTTCGATGTAAACATAACAGGATTGGAGAATCAGGAGAACCTTCAGCTGTTCATGGCTGAGATTCAAATAAAGAATATTAGATCTGTGCATTTTTAATACCACATCATTGTTAAAAAAACTGACTGTAGATAAAGCAATTTCCTGAAATGTAACAAACATTTTAGTACTTGTTTATCTGAAGTTCTTTCAAAACAATAGCAAGACCTTTTTAGAAAAGCCTTCACACTTGAGTACTAAAAACCGCACGAAATATACTAAGAGCAAATATCTGTGTACGCGAAAGCAAAGTGTATTAATACATAAGACAGAGATCATGCCACAAGTTGTCTAAGAGAAGTTTGTAATACATTGAGTAATTGTTTGCTTTACAGACAAGAGCCATTCTACTGGAGATTCATGTATAATCACTTAAAACTAATTTCTATGAAATTAATCGGTAAAGCTGAAAACAATTTCTCATATTCAACGTGTATATAATGTCCTTTAAATTTTATTTGCTCTAGTTAAATAGTCATTTACACGGTCGAGTCACATTATTGTGACCACCAGAGTAACCGCCGTGTGCAGCGCGGACAGCAGCTAGACGGGCTGGGAGTGACTCAATAAGGTGCTGGGAGTGACTCAATAAGGTGTTGGAAGGTGTTCACAGGTATGTGGAGCCATGCTGATTGCAGTGCATGTGACAGCTGCTGGAGGGTGCGTGGTGGAGGATCCATAGAGCGAACAACACGATTGAGGTGGTCCCACAGATGCTCAATTGGGTTTAAGTGTGGGGAATTAGGGGGGCCAGGGAAGTACTTTGAAGTCTTCATCGTGCTCTTTCGACCACTCTCGGACATTTCTATCTCTGTAACAAGTCGCACTGTTGTGCTGGAAGACCCCATCCGTCCCAGAGAAGACAATCAGCCTGTATGGGTGTACGTGGTCTGCAAGGATGGATTTACAACGAATTCGGTCCATAGTGCCTTCCACAAGTATGAGTGGACTCAGAGAATGCCACGAAAACATTCCCCAGACGATAACGCTGCCACCACCAGCTTGTGTTCTTCCAGCAATGATTGAAGAGTGTTTGTTCTCCGATGTTTCTCGCCTTATACGCCACCGTCCATCCGTTCAACGAAGCAGAAAACATGACTCATCGGAAAAGGCAATTACTCCGATTTGAAAAATTCTTCCTGTATCGCGTACAACTCTTGATGAGAAATGTTTTTCATATAATTTCTAATATTTGGTAAAGAATGGTTTGGCCACCAGGGGCATAAGTGTTACTTTCTGCTTCTGAGGTATTTGCAGCAAAATCTGAGCTCCTGAAAACTCGACAACGAATTTTTTTCCTGGACGGATACCGCTCACATCGAAAAACCTTTCGAGAATATTTTCTTCCTAAAATAGCACATGGTTTTCTTGCCAGTAGGCGTAGATGCATACCTTATATTTGTCGATATCTCTGCTTCTAAGAGTCGGTTTTGAAAACTTTTTTGTTGGAGAGCGTTTCCGCTGTGAAATGTTTCTCATATAATTTCACATTTTTCTTAACGCAGAAGTCTGCCACCAGAGGGCGATTGAAAAACTTCTTCCTTCGGTCAGATACTATTATTTTCCATACCGGTTGCATTGACTTTGAGTAGCTTTGATAAATTTAATTCGCATCAGGACGGATTCAAAAGACGTGCTCATTACACCCAAAAATTCGGTGTCATATTTCTTATATTTCTTCTTGCAGTTAAGTACAGTAAATTATCATCTTGAACTGCTGCTTCAGGTCCTACCCTGTATCGTTTTTCTAGAGCATGGTCCATATTTTAAAAATATCTCCAGTGCCTATAAGCAGTCACCTGTCTCTAATTTAGGACCATTGCTTCCTGAGAAGAGCGAGAGCCTGTGCGTGCCATAAGGCACAAACAACATCGAAGTCTTATCCTTAACCAGAATTCGGGTCCATCTTGGACGAATTTTCAGGAACCAACACTTAGATCCCTCGCCCACCTGATCTGCCAAGAATGATCTCAGCAGCGTCAACTATCTTGGTTGTTCTTTTCTCAGATATAGTAGGCATTACGGTAGATAAAACAGCAATCCTTCTATGAACAAGAGGAGCTTTATGATATATATTTAGTTGTAACATAGGTCATAAGAACGAAGTCAGTAACTGTGAAAAGTCTGATATATTAGGCAGCGATAGTGACTTTTCTCTGAGAAAGACATTGGGGTCAAAAGACATCAATATGTATTTTGACCACAATGTCTTCAACAAATAGTCTTATGCCTGTGACGGCAATAAGACTATTTGTTGAAGAAAAAGTTTGCTGAGTATGATAGTCCAATATGAGCCCCATTCGGTCAGGCACATGAATGAAAATTACTGTAAAGCTCTTGGGTGGAGGTTGTTACCAGATCAGATCATATGTAGAGGATTTTAGGAAGCGAGTGTCTGACCCCAGGTCTTAAACAACACTTAGAAATAGGAAGCTATGAGATTTGGGCTAGAGTGCCTGATAGGAAAGTATAGACTGCCCGATAGGAAAGTGACACGGAAGCGAGGTAGAAAGGGGAGGGAGACGCCCTTATTTATTACCTAGGGGCCAGTACTCGGGGTTGTACGGCTTAGCGTGCCCATCCGACGCACGGCGGATATTTAGTGATTCGAGCGTTCGTACCTACCTGGGATCGAACCCTAGGTCTTCTCCGTGGCAGTCACGAACGTTGACCACTAGGCCACCCGCAGCCTGAGGTCGCTACCATGGTGAGCTCAGGAAATTTAAAGGGGACCAGTACCATAAATTTGACGAAAAATCATATTTTGTTTTTATAAGCTTTTCTGAAAGTTTGGAATCTTATCTTTAAGATGATATATTGCATAAGAAAATTCGAGTACTAGAAATATTAAAAAAGAAAAAAATATTATGTTTTCAAAAACTTTCAACATGGTTTGCGTCCGGAAGGCATAGAAATTTGGTGTAGGTACCGTGTCCCTGAAACTTATGGAATGGGCTATGATCGGAGCACTCACTTTCATATTTCACCCGTAATAATGGCTGAAATTAAGCCAATTTTTAGGGATTTGGCAAATGCAAATCTTCTTAAAAACGTACACATGGGAAAACCCAAATTCCTAAAAACAATGTTATCTGGTCTCGACTAAGGTACTTAGAAAAAGGAGAGGTAGTTCCAATCGCCTTTGTTTCTGTGCCGCCGGCGAGCTGTCACCCTACGAGCTGGAGTGTGACGTCACAGTGGCCATAAATGATCTCTTGAGCATTCGGAGCTTGGGCTGTAGTGTCGATTACTCGCTGCATTTCTTTTTCAATTTTAGACCTGCTTTATCGTTTCATTAATTTTTTTCTTCATTTGCTTTCTGTGTACAACTGTCTCGAAAATACCTGGATACGCTGTTGCACTTTGTCGTAATAACAGTTCAAAGTTTTCCCATCGGATAGAGATTTCATGAAGCAATGGGTAGCAAAATGCTGTCGAAAGGATATATTCGATACAAAGAAAGCTGAAATGTGTTCAGAACACTTTGATGTCTCAAAGTAAGAGCGAGATCTTAGAAATGAATTGCTGAACTTGCCTCTCAGAAAAAAACAGAAAAGATGCCGTGCCTACAAAAAATATGCCTTAGCAGATGTAGGAGCAAACTTCTGTTCGAAGTGAACGGTTTAAGATCGGAGTGGTCAGAAAAAATGCATTAAATCGAATTGAAAGTATATCTCCAATTAAACGTCAAATCACAGGTCACAATGAAAGTGACATCATTCCTGACCAACATTTATCATACCGTTAACTTTATGTGAGAGTGCGAATGTCTGAACAAAAACGTAATGCAACTGAAGAGTGAAAATAATTCACTACGGGAAGAATGATCAAACGTAAGAAAACAGTTGGTAATGGTAAAACGATGCTTTTGCCTCGAGAAAAGAAGCCTGAAAACGGAAATTAATATTATGAAACTCAAATGCAAGAATAGAAATTTGCTGAGCAACAGTGAAAGGTGGCCAGCTATCATAAATTTGCTTGGCCATTGTTTCACTGAAATGCAAATTCAAACTCTTGTGTCAAAAAAGATACCAGCAAAATGGAATGAAGAAGATATAAATCAAGCACTTGTTTTGCATGCTATTTTTCGAAAAGCATATCTTTTCATCAAAAATAAAATGCACATACTGCTTCCAATCATTTCCTCTCTGAAACGGTGATGTGGTAAATTTGTGTTACCGATGGTTTAATTGAGCCCGTTTTAAAGGTGATGAACATGAATGCTATACACTTAACCGAATTCGATAAAATTTCAGTTTTATCTTTTGGTGAAATGAGCGTTGATTGCCGATATTGTTATGATGCTGCTGCAGATACAATTTTAGGGCCACATAGTAACGTTTTAGTAGTTATGCTGAGAGGCTTCTGGAAAGCTTGGAAACAACCATATACTGTATTATTCCTTTGATAAGCAGATGGATCAAAAGCTGTTAACTGACAATTCGAGCCGTTGAGCAATAGGGTTATTTAGTGCATGGAGCAAAAAAATGCATTAAATCGAATTGAAAGTATATCTCCAATTAAACGTCAAATCACAGGTCACAATGAAAGTGTAGAGTGTTTTAGAGTATATTAAGCAAAGCTGAAGAGTATTTTATTTGTTGTTTATAGCTGATCTAGGGGGAGGGGGATATCAAGGTTTGGAGGCAGCTTGAAATAACCCCAATATTGTCTTTGCCAAATCCAGTAAATGGAAATCGAAAAATATGGATGTTTGCCGATGTGCCTCACCTAATTAAACTTCTCCGAAATCATATATTTGTTCGCGGAACAAGCTGTGGCGTGGAACCATCACTCGCCAGATATTTGGCCTTTTTCTGAAACGTAATAACTCAGAATGAAAGGTGTTTCATAAACGAAAATGGATCCACACAAATGTAAGAGGTCCCATGAGACAGAGAATTAGTTTTATCGCCACAGATGCAATCTAACAACGTAAGCAAAGCTGTAGAGTATTTTTTTCTTGAAAGAAAACAAATTGCTAATTTTATAAAATTGGTAAATGACTGATTCGACGTAATGAAATGTAGTTTTCCCAGCTCCAAAAAGCCATTGCAGTGTGCTTGTGGAAAAAAAAAAGATATTTAGCAAAAAAAGCATCGAACAGTATTCATGTCATATTCCCGTTTTTTCCCAGTATATATATCATCATCATCATCATCATCATTGTGAACCATTATCAATCCACTGCTGGACGAAGGTCTCCCCAAGTTTCCTCCACAACGGTCTGTCTTGTGCCAGTCTCCTCCATGTCACTCCCGCATATTTTCGAATTTCATCCACCCATCTCCCATGTGGTCTTCTTCTGGGTCTTTTCCTGTCCCTTGGAATCCAATCTAAAATTTCGGCTGTCCATCGATGGTCTGTCCTTCTGGCAGTATGTCCAGCCCATTGCCATTTCAAGGATTTAACTCTGATCATGATGTCTTCCACTCTCGTCATTTTTCGGATCCACGAGTTCCTCTTCTTATCTCTCCTGGTTACACCAAGAATGCACCTCTCCATGCTCTTTGAGTTGTCTGCAGCCTTTGTATGTCTCTTTTAGTTAAGGTCCACGTCTCTGCACCATACGTAAGCACTGGAAGGATGCATTGACCAAACACTTTTCTTTTAAGACATAATGGCATATTGCTCTTGAAAATTATGCTGGTTCTTCCAAAAGCTCTCCAGGCAAGTTTTGTACGCCGATTAATTTCTTCATCAATGTTACCCTCACCTGATATCTGCTGTCCAAGATAAACGTACGTGTCTGTTATCTCCAGTTTTTCTCCATCAATCGATAAATCTTCATTTCTTGTAAAAGCATTGAACATCACTTTTGTCTTCTGAAAGTATATATATATATATATATATTTTACTCTATTTTGAAAAATAGTTGGATGTTTGTACAATTTTTACTTAAAAATTATTTACTGAAAACTAGCTCTGTTATTTCGATTGAAAATTCACAAAGCACACGACACTTTCTCGGTAGGGCTCCGTGCGCGTTACAGCTTCGCTAATGGCCACCGTGACGTCACAGCGCAGCGAAGAGAAGCGGAAAGACGGCTCGGTTACGATGGACCTACCTCTCCTCCTTCTAAGTACCTTGGTCTCGACTACCAAAGACCGTATTTCTTTCGCTCAAACACTAACATTTGGTGTACATGAAGCTGTTGCCAGCTTCAGTAAAGGAAACATCGTAAAATGTTATGTTTTGAAGACTGCCGGAATTGAGCCAGGAGAAACAAAATAGATGACACCGAATTTTCGGGTGTAATTAGCACGTCTTTTGAATCCATTCTGACGCAAATGAAATTTATCAAAGCTGTTCAAAGTCAATGGAACCCTGTATGGAAAACAATGGTATGTGACGGAAGGAAGAAATTTTTCAATCGGGTTTTTAATCCCTCAGATATTACTGTAAACGGAATCGTGAGCTTACGCCATCTGGTTGCAGACTTGTGCGTTAAGAAAAATATGAATTTATATGAGAAACATTTCGCCCCGGAAACGCTCTCCAACGCAGAAAGATCGGACTTTTTCAGATCGGACTCTTAGAAACAGAAATATCGACAAAAATAAGATGTGATTTTACGCCCCCTGGTGGGAAAACCATGCATTATTTTAAGAAAAAAGTATTCGTAAAAGGTTTTTCGATATGAGATTTGAGGGAGAGACAGGGCCAGAGCCTTTCGACAAGCCCGTCTATGCATCATCTGTACGTCATTGTAGTCTCGAGTGCGTACATTTGCCCAGAGACCTGAGGATTTGACCACCTGTTCACAAATGTGGTTGCGCGTCCTTTAGAAGAATGACAATATTTACTAAACTGTGTTGAGTTCAAACCATTCAGTGCAGTTCTAACTGGTTTGAACTCATTATTTTCCCCCTAAAGACGCCACCAAAGCTGACGCTGCCACTTCTGTGGATGAGCATCAGCTTCGGTGGCATCTTTAGGGGGGGGAGTCGCTGTCGTTTGCTCATATGTTTGAAATGGTTCCGAGTTCGAATCCCGTGAGGTATAGCTCCCAAAGCTCAGAATTATGTCATGGTGTTTTCTTTTAGGCTCTTTCCACTCCCTTAAAACAGGTAGCCTCAAATTAGGGTCAGACGACTGCTTATAGCCAAAACTCTAGATGCCGTATTGTAGTTCAATGACTTGAGCTAGGCCTATCCGATATGGTTTCTTGTTACATCACTGACACCGTGGCGAGGTTCTCAGATAGTTGAATTAAAATTAAACTCCGTAGTTTGACTTCAATAGTTTTGAAATTTATTCCTTCATGATTTTCGCTGCTCGTTTTCGAATAACTGCTTTGTACACAAGGCAAATAGATCCCTTGCTCTGAAATGAACTGATATACGCCATCTGATTCTTTTTTTAATTTGATAAAGATTTTCTCGGGAGAAATCTACTTCAAAAGTAATATTTCTTCACATCAAGGTTGCTTCGAACGCGATATTTTCACTTTCGTGTTAGCAAAAGTTCCATATTTAATTTATATATTTTAAACCTCGGTATGTACATTGAAACATTTCATTTAACAAATAAATCAACAGAAACCTTGAGGCATTATATGGCTTTCAAAAGGATGAAAATCTCTTCCTTTTGTTTCTTCCACTTCCTTATCAGAGAAAAACAATTTGCGGCAGGGAAAAAGCCTCTGACGCAGTGGGCTTAATCCAGTAATGACTTCACGCGGTCTTCAAGTTTTAAATGATTCTGACTTTTCCTGTTGGCGGAAAAAACTCTTTCTCTAGACTTCTTTGTCGTGTGAGCAACCCCAAAGGATCATCACAGGCGAATTGTTCCCTAAAGCCTGAAACAAAAAGATGAATCAAACTTAGCGTGTGTAGCTGGAGAGGACATTTATTTCGTCGTTAATAATACGGATAGCTCCGAGCCTCTCCTTTCTTCTAAGGAAACTTTGCAGACGCTTCTAATTTATATTCGTGGAAGAATGGGAGGAATTACACACGGCGCTTTCAATAAATGGCCTGTGCAGCTACAGTTCAGGCTGGGGGAGCAAATAATATTAATCATATCGCAAAATTACCCGGAATATGGAAATTTGCCAGCTGAGCGAAAATTATTATCCTAGAGTCTGTAATCATTAAATGCGGAAACACCGCTTTCAGCGCAAACATAGCAAGAACAAAGCCTTAAGCAAGAAAATTTCGATCGCTTAGAGATTGAATATATCCTTTTGTTCACGAAATCTTTACTTACGTTTGAAAGTTGTGGAAAGTATCGTAAAACACAATAAACGTGTATGGTTTCTTCAATGTCATATTTCAATTATTATTTTAGAAAATAAAGTGCTGATAACAATGAAGTACATTCTCCCTGCAAATAACTGTAAGACTACAACCTGAGAGATTATACGTTATAATATTATTAAAAACTATTTTTTCGTCGAGAATCTGGAACTTGTACCGATTTGGCTGCACAGGTTTCGTTCCTTCACTTTGTATCCAAACTGATTTTTTTAAGGAAAGAAAATGCACTGGTTGACAATAGTGACTAGTTCTCGAGTTTTATGAACTCGTCATTTGAATCTTACAATAAAGAATTTTTCAAAAGCCAATTTTTTAAAACGGAGAAAATCAGCGATAAACGAGATGCATTTTTGCCCTATCGGAAAAATTGCTGATTACTGGCAGTGACCTTCAAAGTGAATCGAACTAGTTACAAAAATAACTTTTGGGGAGGTTCAATGACCATGATGAGCAGCTCCGAAGGCTATATGCAATCGCCCATCCTTAATTTGGTTCGGCCGCCCCGGTGGCGCAGTGGTCTCAGGCACTGGCCTCTGATCATTCGCCCGTAAGGGGTCCGGGTTCGAATCCCGGTGAGGCATGGATGTTGTGTTTGTCTTATGGTACTGGCTCTCTCCCTTCCCTGGAACCAGTGACCCTAAATTAGGGACGGGCGACTGCTTATGGCCCATTGAGTTGCTCACGGTGGTCGTTAAACCTCAAAAAAAAAAAAAAAAAAAAAAATTTGGTTCGAGAGATGTGGTAGTGCCAGTGCCATCAGACAAGCAGACAACCATTCTTCATTCGGAACTCGAGCCCATCTCGGAGGAATGGTCTGAGGCTAACGTCAGAGAATTTTTTCAAAAGGATTCTTAGAAATCGTAAAACATTTGAAACTAGAATTACTTAATTCAGCTATTGGCAAGAATTTGAAGTGCGTAAACATACTAACTGTACGAAAAAAAGTTTGTCATAATGGATGATATCCGAGACAAAAGTCATTATTTCGAATCAAACAATGAGGAGTAGGAATATGGAGGAAAACGTAAAATAACTTTACTCACGCTAGGGCAGAAAACTGTGCGTCATATGAGGCGAAAATGGTGGCAAATTGTTTTCATATCACTGTTAAACATTTTGTGGTAAATTGAACCAAAACGTTTTACTACAGCAGCTACGCCACTTTCTGAGAAAAGCATCTTTAGCACGCCAAAATCTCTTTGGGTGTGAAATACAACGAGTAATTCGAGAGTATACATTTATTTAGGAACAACAAACTGCGTTTATGCGCTTCACCAACGATCACACCGAGACACAGTCCGGTACATACTAAGTGGAATTAAATCATAGCAACAAACAATGAGGTTTACTAATTCCTGGCATCCAGCGCTACTTGGGTAGGGGGATTAATGAATGTTATTGTCGTAAAACCAATGAATAAAGATATGCGAGTCATAAAAGTAAATATTTACTAAACTATGGCTGTGGCAAGAGTAAGTATTTCGACTGTTTAGTTTTACAAAAACAATATTTATTTTATTACTATCATAATTTTTATATATTATTCAGATTTAGACGAACGTAAGAAACTACCTTAACACCAATGAAATGTGATGTAGCTACAAAATCCATCTGCACATGCGCAAGCAAAAATTTGATAGAAAGAAAAAAAGATAGGCTGAATCATAAGTGTGCTGATGAGGGAGATTGGTAACTTTTGTTCTAAGATATTTACACCCCATAATTTCATACATCATTTTAAAGCTCTCGTCAATAGCAGATAACTTCCCCTTGGGGTGTCAAGAGGAGACCAAATTTCCCTACGACACACAGTTTTCTAGATATATGAGAAAATCAACCTAGGTGGCTCACCGACAACTTCAGTTACCCAATTTCGTTACACCGAAATTTTTTACTTGGGATTTACTTGTCAGGAAAGATGCTTAGCATCAAAAATCTGGATGAATTAGGATTTCCACAGGAACTGCACTCCTACTCTTGCCGCCGCCACAGTTTAGTAAATATTTACCAAATCCAAAAGGTAATCATTCGACAGCCCTGCGATATTACTACAAAATTCCTGAATTTCCAGGCTTGAAATGAATATCTCAGCCTTTGCACCCGTCCCCGGCAGAGAAAGTCCACAATAATAATACAACTAGCAGGATACCATATTTTGCTTTCGAAAATATAGATACATACCTAATAACAATAAATAAACGTCAGTATGCTAGAAATAATAATTTTAAACATATTTCCACATGGGGATTCGAAATCTAATTTTTAGGTCCTATTTCTTATAAACTGTTGAAGTTCTCTAAAGAGCTTTATTTCTGTTTTAGAAAACAAATAACTTCGGTGTACATTAATTTTACTGAAATCGTGCTCTATGCAGCACGTTTGTTAGACCCCACTTAATTATTTAAAGAAAAACATAGGAGCGTAAAACTTCGCAGTTTCATTTTTGTTAAAATACGTTGTACCTTGTGCAATAAAAGTTTCGTGTAATCCGAACTGAGATATCTGTGATTTAAAAATTAAACAAACACAACAACAATAACTTCCCCAACAATCTGGATAACTCCTACAAAACCGCATCCATGATATTCGTTTAATCGCCTTGCGTTACTTCTTCGTTTTGAAAGAGTGTCATTAAAATGATGCAGTGTGTTCATACACATTTCCTTATGTTTTCGAAGACGTGAAAGAAAGGGTTTTCTAATGCAATTTGGAAGAATGCTTCTTCTTTATTTCAGCTGTGCCTATCATAAGAATAAAAATTTCATGAAAACCATTACAGCCGTTTCTCAAAGAGATGTTGATTCAAGAATCTTTATTTCAAAGCACTTTAACATGTCTTTAAGAAAGAAATTCAAGAAACATTATTTAATCTGCTGAATATCATTAATTTCTTCCAAAGTGTTTTTTGTACTTTACTGTGGAAGAAACGCATTTGAAAAATATGTTTTTAGTTTTAAAAATGTTAGAAGGTATAAGTATCATCTACACATCATTAAACACAATAAGATTAGGAATTGCAGCTTCTGCAAATGTTCGCAAGTGCATTGAATGACTGTATTATTTGTCTTTCTTTTTCAAGATAGTGGCCTTATCCAATAGGATATAACTATTCATTTCACTTAGCATGTCCGAAAAAATGCACTGATGTTTTGATAAGAAAAAACAAAAAACTCTTATTTGAAATCGTATATGGGTTGCATTCATTACACGAGAAAAATTTCTTAATCAGAAATTTGTTTTATTACCTCTTATACTTTGTCTTAATTCCTCAGCAGGTGGAGCAAGAATTTTTACCTTCTTTCTGATTTGCATATTTAAAAAAGGCTTTCCAATTTATTGAACAGCTGGTTATCGATATATGTTGTTGGCAATAAAAGCCTTCGGCCCAAAAAGTTTTTTTTTTTTTTTTACATCTTTATACAGTGCAATGAGGCATTGTGTTTTGACTTACCCGGTTCAAGGAAAAATGTATTAGGGATTAACTTTTCGCTTTTTTCCTGAAATTAAAGCCTTCCAGTCGTGCTTCTAAAAAACACATCATCCGTGTTATAATTGGCTTTCGCTTTTTACTTGAAATAAAAGCTTTCCTTTTCGTACTTAAAAATGATATGTCGAGTACGTTGTATTAATAATTTGTTTTTTGCTTTTAACTTGCAATAATACTCTACAGTCCCTGCTTACAAATAACATATCATCCGTATTAAAATATTTTAGGTTTTTTACTTGAAGCTCTGCCGTTCGTGCTCGCATATGATTACAAATCATTTCGTATCATCTTCAGTTCTAATACACACAACTGACGTGGAATCGGAACATAAAACAGAAGTCATCGCTCTTTCCACGTTTTTAAGTGAGCCACGGAAAAACTCTCACCAACCGCCACCGGGAATCGAACCCAGGATCTTCCAGTTACGCGCCGGACATGCTATCACTGCACCACTCTTCCCAGCATTGTGCGGGGCTCCAAGGAGCAACCCGCCATGTGGTTTGGAAGTTAGTCGTTTTTGAGTTTGGAGAATTCGAAGCCGCTGTGGTGCACTGGTAGCATGTCCGGCGCGTAACTGGAGGACCTTGGGTTCGACTCCCAGTGGCGGCCGATGATAATTTTTCCGTGACTCACTTAAAAACGTGGAAAGAGCGATGACTACTGTTTGATGATCTTCAGTTCTCACATACAAGTGTCACATCCATATTATAAATATTTTTTTCTTTCCGTTAAATGAAATTAAAGTTTCTCAATCCGTACTTTCAAACGATATATCCGTGTTAGAAATGTTACCGCTTTTGAACTGAAATCAAAGTTGCGCAGCCTATTCTTAAAAGTGACATATCCCTATTTTATTTTTTATTTTCTTGTTTACTTAAAACAAAGCTCCCTAGGGTGTGCTTACAAATAGAATATCATAAGGCATTATAATCGTTTTCGCTTTTTGGTTAAAGTAAAAGCTTCCCAGATTCCGTGCTAACAAATGGCAATTTTTTCGTGTTTTTTTTTGTTTTGTTTTTTTTTCTTTTTCTTGAAATAAAAGTTTTCTTGTTCTGTTTTTCAATGGCATATCATCTACATTATATTTTTTTCACACTTTTTCTTATAATTAAAGGTTCCCAGTTAGTACCTACAAGTTAATTGATTTGGTTAGCTAATTGATTTTAGTGGCGCAAGGGCCAGGCTTGGCCAAAGAGCGCCACCTACAAGTGCCATAACACTCGTATGTTTACCACGAAAACGCTTAAGGTACCCGTAGCTTGTATTTTGGCAGTACTACAGTAATTACTGCAAGCTTTCGCCAGATGTGCACAGCATCCCAAATGTTTGAATAACGATTCATCAGATGAAATGGCATGTTCCCAATCTTTAGCATCCCAGTTTTTATGTGCCTTTGCACCACCATCCAAGTTTTATTGCATTGATGTTGGTTATCAGAGGTTTGTGTATAGGCTATAAATACTGGCACAGTGGACTTCCCGACGAACTGTTATGACCGAAACGAGATCATTCTGAAAGGTGAACTGTCTGTACTGCAATTTGACGTGCCGTGGTGAACGGCAGAAATACACTCCTGCCACCCAAAATGCAACACCAAGAAGGACACAAGGATAGCAAAGCGAGATTTACTTGACTCATAATAACAGATACAAAGATGAAACGATTGAGCTTACAGGCCCGTGCGACTTGCGGAACACGCAGACATCAATAGTTCCTGTGGCCCCCATGGCTGGCAATAACGGCCGCTACACGCCGCGGCATCGAACGAAAGAAACTTTGGATATGGGCTTGGGGTATGTCGGTCCAGGCTACTTCCAAACTTTGCCACAGCTCATCACGCGTAGCCGCGGGTGGTGGTTTCCGGGCCACTCGGTGACCGATCAGCGACCAGACATGTTCTATGGGCGACATATCGGGAGGAAAGGCGGGCCACGGCAGCAGTGACGCCTGGTAGGGCCGTGAAGATTTGTTGCAAGACGCGTGCCAAGTGCGGATGCGCATTGTCCTGGGTAAACGTGGCCGCTGGCAGGTCCTCCAGGTAACGGAGGACAACAGGCTCCAAAACATTGGAGATGGTGCGGTGGCTGTTGAGTGTACCGGCGATACGTACCAGAGGGGGGCGGGTGTCATATCCAATTGCGCCCCAAACCATAACGCCAGGCGACGGACCGGTATGGCGATGCATAATGCAGGCGTAATACAGTCTCTCGCCGCGGTGCCGCCACACGCGGATTCGACCATCGTCGTGTTGCAGGCAGAAGCGGGACTCCTTGGAGAAGACAATGTCGTGCCATTCCGTAGTCCAGGTGCGGCGTTCAACGGCCTAGTGCCGCCGCACTCGCCGAAGGTGTAACGTCAATGGTAATCGGAGCAATAGGCGCCGTGCAACAAGTCCCCTCTCTTGCAGGCGACGTCGAACGGTACGTGCTGCCACAGGTTGTTGCGCAACACACCCTAATTCCTTCGTTAACGTTCGTGATGTGGCGGTGCGAACCGTCAATGCCCGTTGCACAACATGCCGGTCCTCTCGTTCAGTGGTGTGCAGCTGCTGCGGCAATCACTCACGTCGGTCCGTCCGTCCCTCCTGCACCCACCGAATCCATACTCGCCTCACTGTAGCTGGATGTCGTCCAACACGGGCGCCGATGTCTCGGTACGAGAAACCGCTGTCGTGATAAGCCACTATTCGTCCTGTGTCGAACTCCGAAACGTACTGGAATGTCTGCAGTATCTTCCGACGAGGCTACAAGAAGCTTCTTACGCACAGGTCCGGCAGCACAACACACTTCCACTACTTACACCCCGCCTTCTGTGCATCCTTTTATAGTACTTCTCGGTGGCGTGCCGGGCACACATGATTTGCATATGACCTGCAATGCTAATCGTTTGCATGTCCTCTCGCGGGCGACGCAGGCTGCGAATTTCAGGCCAATCGGATGCTTCCTTCTTGGTGTTGCATTTTGGTAACCAGCAGTGTAGAATCCGTTCCTGATAGGGATTGAACCAGCGATCTTTTAAACGTGAAGCGCCTGCCTTACAGCTGAGCCAGAAATTCGTTTTAAGATCTTTCTCGTGTAAGGTACAGACAGCCCTGACTGCTCGACTATTATTATTATTTTATTTTTTTTATTTTTTTAGTGTGGTTGAATTAGTCATTTCGTTTTCGGTTGGAGCTGATTATTTTTATGAATACGTTTGTAATAATTTAATTTTTTCTGTAGGAGGACTTATTACAAATAAAATATTTTTTTTATCCTGATTTTTCGAAGCAACAGAATGCTTTGGAACTCGAGATCTTTTTAAACTGACAATGGCTTTCTATTATCTTTCAAGAAAAGGATTTAGAGTATTATTTTACAAAACTCCCAAATTTAAAATTTACTCTTCATAGCTATAATAGATTTTGTCTTAAGGGGTTTACAGACTGACACATTGACATCATAGAATAAATTTAATAGGTAATCACACTTCAAGTATTCCCACTAATCTTTCCTATTACTGGAATTTTTCCATCATATGGATACGGAAAAGTGAGAACAAAATTTTCCGTTAATGTACAAAAGGAATTGGCGGAAAACTTTCTGAAAATTCAGAATTTGTTGGTTAACACCTCTTAGAAATGGTAATTTACGGTCAATATAAGAAAGAAATTGCGGAAAGGTGTCTGAAAATTCAGAATTTTCGTGGCGTACGAAAAATCTGTGAAATTCAGGATTTTTTTCCGTCATTTCATGGAAAAGGTTGTATTAGAAATATGCTTTGTTAATTTACGAAAGGAACCGCGAAAAATGGCTCGTGAATATCAAATTGTTTTTACACTGTATAGTCATCGATAACAAATGTTTCTCAAATTTTTCAAACCATATGGCATATCATCTGCATTATGACATATCATGCATACCCTCTACTGTATATCAAGGGTCGGCAAACTACGGCCCGCCGACCCTTTTGTACGGCCCGCGAGCTCTTAGAATGGATTTTACATTTTCAAGTTCTTTAAAATTTCAAAGTCTTCAAAATGTCAAAGTAGGCACTATAACGGAACGGCCGACCGCCAAGTTGAGGAGTTGCGGGATACGACCGTATGTTGCGCTCCTATAGCTTTGCATTCGGTGGCCTCTGCTGAGACGCGACGCAGTTATAATTTGGCAGCGTTTCCAGTGCCTAGTGTATCGCTGTTCTGCGACATTTTGTTCTCGTTTGATTACCCTTGCATATCCATCATGTCACTGTCAAAGCCAGAAAAAAAGAGAAAAATAGATTTCGAATGTCGTGCTTTTAAAGCAGAGTGGAGTGTGAATTATTTTGTTACCGAATTAGATGACAAAGCATTGTGTTTATTGTACAATGACAGTATAGCTGTACTATTAGGGGTATGCAAAGGTTTCCGCAGCCCCCGCTAGCGGGCGCTGTAGGGTTCTAACTGGCCGGCGACCCGTGTTGTCAGTTCGTACAAGAAGCCAAACATGGCGGTCGATAAGATTAATTTGCGGCACTGTTTGTTATTCAGGTTTAATTTAGGGAAAAGTGCGAGTGAAGCATACGGTTCAATATGTCAGGAGTATGGCGAAACGGTTATGGTTGAGCGGACGTGTCGGAATTATTGGCCAGGTTTAAGAAAGGTGGTCTAAGCTTGGAAGATAAGCCACGTGCAGGTAGACAGCAGGAACTCACAGACGAGGAGTCGGAATCGCTGTTGCAAGAGGATGCCACACAATCGACCACGCAACTGGCGAAATGTTTGAAAGTGGCTCAGTCGACGGTGGTACGGCGTCTGCAGGCCTTGGGAAAGATCCAGAAGATTGGTGAGTGGGTTCCGCATACTTTAACGGAGCGTAACATTGGTCCACGATTGGGCATCTGCATGTCGTTGCTGAAGAGTTTTCAAGGAAAGAATTTCTTGTGGAAGGTTGCCACCGGGGAGGAAAAATAGGTCTATTGCGACAACACCGTGCGAAAGCGATCCTGGGTCGACCCAGGCCAGCCAACAACATCCACTGCGAAACAAGATATCCACGGGGAAAAGGGGCTGTTGTGTGTGTGATGGGATATGCATGGACTGCTGTACTTCAAACTGTTGAAACCGGGCGAAACAATCACAGCACAACGATATAGCAATCAGTTGATGAAACTGAACGCCGCAATTGAGCGAAAACGCCCACGGACAGGGAAAAGGACGTTGCCCAGTCATCCTGTACACGACAATGCCAGACCACATGTCGGTGTCACCAAGAAATCAACCCTGTGACGTACCTGTCAGCAGGACGCACATGACATAAAGGCAGATAGGAATCAGAATACATGTCTGTGTAGCTCAGTTGGTAGAGCGACTTGTTCCGGAATAAGCGTACTCGGGTTCGAATCCCGGCGTAGACCAAAAATGACGGAGAGATTTACTTCGTTATAATGGCGCCCGAACTACCCGGATGACCCGACCGTTCAAAATCTCGCATTGGTGTGATGTTATTTCCACACCGCGAGATAGGAAAAATCAGAGAATCCCTTCTCCAGTGCTTCGAAAAATAAATGTGTGTGACGTTGCATTCCACTCACCAGTTTGACTGGGAGTTGTCATGTGCACGTTCTACAGTGGTTGTCTGCCTGCAACGATTCATGGTCACGGCTGATCCGTGGGCCATGCCCCCGGCCCTCTTTCGGGGGGGGGAGATGTGACGTACCTGCCAGCAGGACGCACATGACATAAAGGCAGATATGAATCAGAATACATGTCTGCGTAGCTCAGTTGGTAGAGCGACTTGTTCCGGAATAAGCGTACTCGGGTTCGAATCCCGGCGTAGACCAAAAATGACGGAGAGATTTACTTCGTTATAACCCTTGAACAGTTGCACTGGGAGGTTTTACCGGACCCGGCTTACTCTCTGGACATGGCGCCCTCAGACTTTCATCTGTTTCGCTCTATGCAACATGCCCTAGCCCACCAGCGGTTCACCATAGTTTCAGAGGTGGAAAATTTCGTCACTGCGCTCTTCAGCTGAAAACCCGAATCCATCTATCACTGGGCATTCATTTGTTGCCTGAAAAATGGCAAAGGTTCATTGATGCTAACGGCCAATATTTCGTTGAATAAATGTGTACTGGTTTCCTGATTGTTCCTGTCTTCCTTTTAACGGGTGAAACTTTTGAATACCCCTAAAAAAGGAGTACAATATGCGTCACCATTACCAGACTAAGCACTCGACACAATATTCACAACTCACAGGAAAGCAACGATCAGGAAAATCGATAACTTTAAAACGGAATATTTCATCACAAAGCGATTTATTCTCGAAAATGAAAATGGGGCTGCAACTACTGACCTTCAGTTTACGAAATAGCTAATTTGTTAGCCAAGGAAGGAAAGCCGTTTACTGATGGTGAGCTAATTAAATCATATTTGATTGTAGCAGCAGAAGCAATGCCTCCAGAGAAAATGGATTTATTTAAACCTATCAGCCTCTCAGCGAGAACAGTTGCTCCAAGAGTGAAGGACACTGGGAGCAACATGAACAGCGAATTAGAAAACAAGGCGAATGATTTCAAGTGGTTTTCCTTGGCTCTTGATGAGTCTGCAGACGTTACTGATAATGCTCAGTTGCTGCTGTTTATTCGAGGAGTCAATGCTGAGTTTGAAGTCAATGAAGAATTGTTTCCATGAATAGTCTGCGTCGAACAAGTACAATTAAAAATATTTTCAGGGAAATTGAGACAACGTTGACAAAGTACAATCTGAAGTCGAATCAGCTAAACTGTGTCACAACTGATGGTGTTAAAAATATGTGTGGAACAGAGAAAGGCTTAGTTGGAAAATTTATGAGGCTTGTGAAAATGCAAAGTGTTCAAAGCTTATGGTTACTTTATCATTCGTTCTATTATTCACCAGCTGGTACTTTGTGGAAAATATTTGAATATATCATGTGGTCTTGATCCAGTTGTGTCAGCGGTGAACTTTATTCGCTCTCGTGGACTTAACCATCATCAGTTCTATTATTTTTAGCACGTCTTTTGTAAAAAAAAAAGATCGTGCTTATGTTAACGGTTTGTCCGTCCGTCCCCCTGTACCCACGATATCTCTGCAACTATAAGTCCGATTTGAAAAATTATTTTTGCATTGGGAAGCTTTAAATATGCGAATCATGATTTTTTATAACTTTTTTTTTTTTTGCGATGTACAATTTCGCCGCTGGAGGGCGTAAATGCAGATCATGTCGAATTAAAAAATACGTTTTAATCCACATATTTGCTTCTAAACATCCGATTGAAAAAAAAATCTTTTATCTTTTGATTCCACTTATGTCGAAGAGTATTTTAAATATAGTTACTTCTTTAAATTACGCATAGATTTTCCGCTAGGGGGCGTAAAAGTAAATTACATTTTCCCCGATAACTCTTCTTCTAAAACTCCGATTTGAAAAATCTTTCCTTCAGCGGATACACCTCCTGACGGAAAATCTTTTGCATATAATTTCAAATTTTTAGTAAGGAATACTTTAGCCACCAGGGGCGTAAGCTTTAATTTTTGCTTCTGACGTATCTGCCATAAAATCTGAGCTTCTAAAATATCGATTGAAAACATTATTTCGTGGGCTGATGCCACTCACATCGATAAACCTTTTCGGAATATTTTCTTCTTAAAATATTTTCTCCGCCAGGGGGCGTAGATGTATATCTTATTTTTGTCAATATCTCTTCTTCTAGAAGTCCGATTTGAAAAATTCCTTTTTTGTTGGATAGTGTTTCCAGTGTGACATGTTTTTTCATATACTTTCAAAATTTTCAAGTAATTCATAGACTTTTCGCTAGGGGGCGTAGAGGTAAATTGCGTTTCCCCTATATCTCTACTTCTAAACCTCCGATTTGAAAAATTCTTTCTGCACCGGATACAGCTCCTGATGGGAAATCGTTTGCACAAAATTTCTAATTTTTGTAAAAAAAAAATGGTTTGGCCACCATGGGGCGTAAATCTTAATTTCCGCTTCTGATGTATTTGCAGCAAAATATGAGCTTCTAAAATCTCGATTGAAAAAAACGTCGTCTGTAGACCTATACTACTCATGTCCACAAAACTTTTAGGAACATTTTCTTCTTAAAATAAGGCATGGGTTCAACGCCAGGGGGCGTAGATGTATATCTTATTTTTGTCAATATCTCTACTTCTAGGTGTCCGATTTGAAAAATTCCTTCTTTGTTGGATAGTGTTTCCAATGCGAAATGTTTTTCCTATAAATTCAAAATTTTCAAATAAATCATAGACTTTCCGCTAGGGTGGCACAAAGGTAAATTGCGTTTTCTGCGTTATTTCTGCTTCTAAAACTCCGATTTCAGAAATTCTTCCTGTATCGCATACAAGATCTGATGGCAAATATATTTTCACATAATTTCTAACGTTTGGTAAAGAATGGTTTGGTCACCCGAGGGAATAAGTATTAATATCTGCTACTGATGTATTTGTAGCAAAATCTGGGCTCCTGAAAACTCGACTAAATTTTTTTTTTCTTCGACCGATACCGCTCATATGGAAAAACCTTTTGAGAATACTTTCTTCCTAAATTAATGCATGGTTTTCCCAATAGGGGAAGTAAAGTCACATCTTATATTTATCGATATCTCTGTTCTTAAGAGTCCGATTTGAAAAATTCTTCCTGTGTTGGAGAGCGTTTCCGGTGAGAAATGTTTCTCATATAAATTCATGTTTTTCTTAACGCACAAGTGTGCAACCAGAGGGCGTAAGCTCACGATTCCGTTTACAGCAATATCTGAGGGATTAAAAACCCGATTGAAAAACTTCTTTCTTCCGTCAGATACTATTGTTTTCCATACCGGTTCCATTGTCTTTGCACAGCTTTGATAAATTTCATTTGCGTCAGAACGGATTCAAAAGACGTGCTAATTACACCCGAAAATTCGGTGTCATCTTTCTTGTTTTTATTAGAAATGGACGCTGAATATCCTGACTTGGCCCACCATACAGCAGTTCGATGGATCAGCGGGGGTAAAGTTTTATTGAGATTTTTTTAACTCAGAGGAGCGATTGAAATGTTTTTCAACGAGAAAAACCGCCCTCAACAACTGTTATCGAACACAGATTGGCTTTGGAAATTAGCTTTTACTGCAGATATCATAGGATTTCTTAAAGGATTCAACTTAAACTACAAGCCAAAACAGTGCCCATATGTGAAACTTATACTGCGGTAAAGTAATTTCGACGACAACTCGCGTTGATTGGGTCACAAATCATGTCAAGCTGCTTTGTGCATTTTCCAAGCTGTCAAAAATTAAAAGAAGTAAAATCTGATTTCCCAGACAGATTCGTGCCGGATATATTTTCTGAGTTCAAACTACAGTGCCAGCAGCGTTTCTTGGATCGTGATGCAAGTGCAGAAGACATTTTCATATTTCAAAATCCATTTAACTGTACATTTGAAGAGCTTCCACCTAACCTTCAATTGGAAGTGATTAATCTGCAAAGTGATGGCATGCAAAAAGGCAAATTTCAAGAGAAGAATCTAACAGAATTCTATAAATATCTTCCAAGCGATCAATATGGACAGTTAAGATCATATATGCTCGGGGATTTATATCTGCATTTGGCAGAACCTACCTGTGTGAAAAGACATTTTCAAGGATGAAATACGTAAAATCACAATACAGGGCAGCATTAACAGATGAACATTTGCAATCAATTTTGATGATAAGGAGTACTAACTTTGAACCCCAATTTGGTTAAATGTTATCCCCCCCCCCCCCCAAAAAAAAGCAAACAAAAAAATTTCTCATTAGTAGAGCTATATTTCAAACAATTGTAGTCTTCTTTTAGTCTACTTATTATTACGTTACTAACCTTCAATTATTATTTACTATTATTATTACGTTTATTTTAGTCTGTTATTACGTCTCTTTTTAGTCTACTTATTATTATAATTTGTTATTTAAGTAGGCCTACCAACTTCAACAACAAGAAAAAAAATACCTACATAAATATTACTGTGTTTGCTTCTCGACCCGCAAAGCCTAAAATGTTTACTATTTGGCCCCTTAGAAAAAATGTTTATCGACCCCTGATCTATATTATAATTTTTTCACACTTTTTTGTAAATAAAGGTTTCCTGTTTGTACTTCATCATCATCATTATCAACCATTATCAATCCACTGCTGGACGAAGGTCTCCCCAAATTTTCTTCCACAACGGTCTGTCTTGTGCCAGTCTCCTCCATGTTACTCCCGCATACTTTCGAATTTCATCCACCCATCTCCCATGTGGTCTTCTTCTGGGTCTTTTCCTGTCCCTTGGAATCCTATCTAAAATTTCGACTGTCCATCGATTGTCTGTTCTTCTGGCAGTATGTCCAGCCTATTGCCATTTCAGGGGTTTTATTCTGATCATGATGTCTTCCACTCTTGTCATTTTTCTGATCCACGAGGTCCTCTTCTTATCTCTCCTGATTACACCAAGCATGCACCTCTCCATGCTTCTTTGAGTTGCCTGCAGCCTTTGTATGTCTCTTTTAATTAAGGTCCACGTCTCTGCACCATACGTAAGCACTGAAAGGATGCATGGAACAAACAGTTTTCTTTTAAGACATAATGACATATTGCTCTTGAAAATTATGCTGGTTCTTCCAAAAGCTCTCCAGGCAAGTTTTACAGGCCGATTAATTTCTTCATCAATGTGACCCTCACTTGATATCTGCTGTCCAAGATAAACGTGCGTGTCCGTTATATCCAGCTTTTCTCCATCAATCGATAAATCTTCATTGTGCTGTTTCTTGTAAAAGCATTCATTGTACATCACTTTTGTCTTCTGAAAGTTCATTTTTAATCCCACTTCTTTACTCTTGTCAGCAAGTTCCTGGATCATACTCTGCAGCTCTGATGGGGTAGTTGTCAGCAAAACGAAGGTGAGCTACAAATGACAAAATCCGTATGTTTACCATGAACAGGTCAAAAGTACTTCTGACTTGTATTTTCGCAGTACTGCACAAATTACTTTTTGTACATATGCATACAGTATATATACAATGAGGTGCCACAAAGCTGGGACGGGCGCTACCATATCAATGACATGCCACCACGCCCATGTTGCAAATGGTATCATCCGCAAACGACGCATATATAGTGGCAGATATCTCCGCAAGCTCAAGTAGCAGCATTCGCAGTTCAGATGGCAGCTTAAAAGGATTTGAGAGATTTTGAACATGGAATGATAGTTGGCGCCTGGGAAATGGGTCACTCTATCTCGGAAATTCCCACGAAATTTGGATTTACACAGTCAACAATTTTAAGGGTGTACCTGGACTACACAAACTCAGGGGGAAATCTAGAGTGCGAGACCGGTGTGGCCGTAGAAAAGCCCTGGACAATCGTGGACAGCGGCGTCTGGCACGCATCGTAACATCCGTCTGGGGTGCAATATTGCCGCAAATCGCAGTGCAACTCAATGCTGCAACGTGTCCTGTGTTATACGGGATTCCAGAGCCGACTGCCCACCCGGATGCCATAGCTGACCCGACGACACAATGATGTGGGCCTTGACTGGGCTCCGAAACACGACCATTGGACGCAAGATGACTGGAAGCATGTATCCTGGTCTGACGAATCGCGGTACCAACTGTTTCGGGCAGATGGACGACTCTGGGTGTGGCGACAACCCCATGAGGCAATGGATCCCTCATGCTTACAAGGGAATATGAAGGCCGGTGGTGGCTCTGTTATGGTGTGGGGTGTTTTCAGCTAGCACGCATTAGGACTCGTCATACGTCTGCAGACCGCTCCGACCGGTGGTGGCTACGTAACCATCTTTGGTGATTATTTGCACCCGTTCATGGCATGCAACCACTCCAAAGGTTGCGACCTCTTTAAACACGACAAGGTATCACGGCACACGTCCACAGTCTCCCGATCATGTCAGGAGAAACATTCCACGGAGATTGGCATTTTCACTTGGCTTCTCATTTGCAGGATTTCAACGTTATCGAAAACGTTTGGGATGCTGTTCAACGTGCCGTCAAACATGTAGCCTGGTCTGACGAATGGTGTGCACTGTTTGCACAGTCATACAGCGAGATTGAGGAGTCAATGCCCTGTTCCATTGCGTTTCTGCCGTTATCCGATCGCGAGGAGGACCAACGCGGTATTAGAGAGATATTCCAGTTCGTTTGTTCTTTTGGGATTTCTTTTTTTTTTTTTTTTTTTTGCATTTCAATATATACACAGTCAGTTCACATTATTGTGACCACCTCCTACTTTTGAAGGCAACAGCGCGTAGCCAATGAAAGAAGGCACATGTCGTGAGCTGCCTTGGAAGGCATATAAGGTATGCTGCAAGCAGTCTGAAAACATATCACTCGTTGCTGTCACGGATAAAAGGAGCGATTTATCAGATTTGCCAAAAAGGATGATTATTGGCTTTAGTGCCAAGGGTGGCAGTATTTCTGAAACAGCGCAGTATGTGAACTGTTCGCGTGCTGCTGGAATTAAAGTGTATCGCAATTGGAGAATTAGCACCATTGCGAATAAGCGACGTGAAAGCTGCGGAGCACCACGTGCCATTGATGTAAGAAATGAACGTCGGCTGCGAAGGTGCGTGTGTGGGCCGATCGACAGGCTGCAGTGGAGCAACTCATTGGCCGAATGACCCAAAAGGGCTACTGGAAGTGTGTCAAAAACGACAGTTCAGCGAACCCTGCTGCGTATGGGGCTCCGATGAAGACGGATGGCCCCCTGGCACCTATGCTAACGAAGGTGCATCGGCAGAAAAGGCTTACATTTGCACGGCAGTATCGGAATTGGACCTCCGCTGATTGACAAAGGTATGCCTTCTCCGATGAATCAAGTTTTCTGCTCAATAGAACGGATGGACGTTGGCGTATAAGGCGAGAAACATCGGAGAACAAACATTCTTCAACCATTGCTGGAAGAACACAAGCTGGTGGGGGCAGCGTTACGGTCCGGCGAATATTTTCGTGGCATTCTCTGAGTCCACTCATACTTGTGGAAGGCACTACGGAACGAATCCGTTATGAATCCACCCTTGCAGACCACGTACAGCCATACATGCTTATTGTCTTCCCTCGGGCGGATGGGATCTTCCAGCACGACAGTGTGAAGTGTCACACAGCTAGAAATGTCCGAGGGTGGTTGGAAAAGCACGATAAAGACTTCAAAGTACTTCACTGGCCCCCCAATTCCGCAGACTTAAACCCAATTGAGTATGTGTGGGACCACCTCGATCGTGTTGTTCCCTGTGTGGATCTTCCAACACGCAGCCTCCAGCAGCTGTCAGATGCACTGCAGTTAGCATGCTTCCACATAGCTGTGAACTCCTTCCACCACCTTACTGGGTCACTCCCAGCCCGTCTAGCTGCTGTCCGCGCTGCACACGGCGGTTTCCCTGGATATTAGCTGGTGTTCACAAAAATGTGACTCGACCGTGTATATATAATATACACTATCTACCATCAAGTAATTGGACACCTGTGATAGCAAAGGAAACGAAGTTTATTCACCTTCAATAGTTGGTGGAGCCTCCACGAGCGGCGATTACAGCTTCGACCCTCCGGGGCATACTCTCAACCAGGCGTTGTATGACGGCTAGCGGTATTTTCTTCCACTCGGCTTGGAGAAGACAGGTCAGTTCCTTCACCAATTCGGGACGGTGGAGGCACCACTTAAGTCGACGCTCCAACTCGTCCCAGAGGTGCTCGATAGGGTTAAGGTCCGGGCTCTGCGCAGGCCAGTCCATTCGATTAACCCCATTGTCACCATACCAAGCCATGGTGGACCTCGCAACATGACAGGTGGCATTGTCATCCTGAAAGTAACATATGTCCAACCCGTAAAACTGCCACAACGTAGGGAGCGCATGGTCATCCAAAATGGTGCAGTAGGTCTCGGCGTTGAGTCTACCAGGAATTGCGACCAAGGGTCCCGTGCCATACCAGGGGAAACACCCCCATAGCATAATTCCACCGCCACCATACTTCACAGTTGGCACAATACATTCCGTCAGGAGGCGTTCTCTAGGCAAACGCCAAACCCAGACCCTGCCATTCGAACGTTAGAGGGTGAACCTTGATTCGTCGCTCCAGAGAACCTGTTTCCACTGTTCAACGGTTAACTGTCGACGTTCTTTGCAGCACGTTAGCCGAGAAGCGCTATTGGACTTGGTGATCAAAGGCTTCTGTGCGGCAGCGCGTCCATGAAAACCGAGCAGATGGGCTTCCTTACGGATGGCATTCATCGAAAAACACTGCCGGATGACTGTTGAAACTCCTCGCGGGTGTGGCTCATCGATTTGGTGCGGTTCTTCCGAATTTCCCTGGGCAGCACCCGTCGGTCTTTAACTCCCAGTTTTCGGGGTCTGCCGGGTCGCGGCACATTCCGACAGTCACCTCTCAGCTTCCACTTGCCAATCACGTAGGCCACTGTCGATTTTGGGTACTTCAACTTGCTGGATATGTCACGTATGGATCGGCCATTTCTGTGATACCCGACGATTACACTTTTTTCGAAATCAGAGAGCTCCGAACTGCGTGGCATCTCGCATGCGACTGTTTGCGTTGTTGTTTCCCACACGATATTTAACGGCGGCGGCCGTGACGTGTATCAGGGCCGCAGATATCGTCGGTTGCAGGGGTGTCCAATTACTTGTTGGTAGATAGTGTATATATATATACTATATTAATAACAAAAGTCACCGGACACCACTTCAAAAGCAAATGAACGGATCCGCTGCGTTGTTAGGATGCGTGGTACATCTGCAAACGGTATAAAAACAAGCCTGCAGCTGACCGCGATGATATCGCACTGTGAGGTTGAGTGAAAATGTCGCGGCGGGAGAGACTGACTTTGAGAAAGGAAAGATTGGAAATTGTTATATTAGTGTGTTTCCCATAAGAGAAATCGAGAGGCGTTTAAACAAACCAGAGTCAACTGTTTTGGATGTAATGAATAAGTGGAAGACACAAGGCGTGCTGAAGCAGCAAAACGTACCGGCAGACCAAAGAAAATCAGTGATAGAGGACGTCGAAGCCTCAGGAGAGTCGTTACAGCTTATCGACGGAGTACTGCACACGACCTCAGTGTATACGTGAGTGACAATGGTGGAACCTCGGTATGTACACGCAGAGAACTTCATTTCATGGGTTACCGTGGTCGTGCGGCTGCTCATAAGTCTTTCATCTCTACTCGGAATGCTACTCGTCGTTTAGCATGGTGTAAAGAACATTTATCGTGGACATTGAAAACGGGTCCTATTAACTGATGAAGCCAGATACACGATCCATCAGTGTGATGGCCGTGTGTGGGTATGGCGGCAGCCGAGGAACACTATTTACCACAATGTACTGTTCCTACTGTCAAGTTTGGAGCTTGTAGTGTACTCGTGTGTAGGTGTTTTTCGTGGTATGGTCCCGGCCTATTGGTTTTGGTGGAAAAACTTGTTAACCAGCACGTCTACCTCGATATTATGTACAATTATGCCCTACCAACTCTGTGACCATACTATGGAACCGAGCCTTATTGGTACCAGGAGGATAATGCACCGAGCCATAAAGCAAGGACTGTTACGATGTGCTTTGACGATAATTCCATATCGTGTGTGGACTGGTCGGCAGACAGCCCTGATCTTAATCCCATAGAGCACCCATGGGATGAATTAGAGCGCCGCATAAGAAGTTTGGAACCAAGGTATACTACTAAGCAACAGTTAGCGGCAGCAGTATCTACTGAATGGAAACGCATACCTATCGCTGTGTTCCAAAACCTTTTCGAAGTCTGGAAGGGTCAGTGCATGCATTAAGGCCAAAGGTGGACCGACACCGTGCTAATGTATGTCGATAAATACTGTGTTGTGTTTCTCTTCTAGGTGTCCGGTGACTTTTGCCAATATAGTGTATACATATAAGGTGATCCGTTTGGGTAGAGATAATTTTAAAAAAAGCTGTGGTATGGCTTGTAACAGATATAATAAGTCAATATTTGGGAGAAATTACCTTTAAGTATGGGAATTTGTCTCAGGCTTCTACATAACCCCCTTTACGGACTCGGAAGAGTTCATACCGAAATTCTGTACGTCCTCAAATAACTGTCTTTGCACGATTTAAAGAACTCTCATCTAATACACCACCATTTGCAAGATTAAAATATATTTATTATTTTACACTTAAAAACAGTATGTACAGATAAAAGCTTCAAAACTAAGTTGGCGAGATCTTTTCGGCTCTCCCCCGGGAACTCCTTGCCACGTGTTTCTAACATCTACGGAGTGATGTGTGCAAATGCTGCAGTACAGAGATCAAATTCTGCCAGACGGGCGATGGAAAATCGGAGTTTTATGCGCTACGGTCAGTGCGCAAGCGCCTTCGTAGCGTCATGGCAAAAGTTAAAATGGCAGCGACGGTTTAATAACACCCAAAATGTGCCCCCTGTGTTATGCAAAGTCTGAGAGTGTTACGGCTGTTCACCGAGAGTTTCGTCGTACTTATGGGGTTTAGGAAGGCGCCTAAGTAGGAGAGAATAATGCAATGGTATCGCACAGTCGAAGAAACGGGGTCCAACTCCGATGTCCTTAAGCGTGAGGCTAAGAAAGAAGCTCTAGTATCTGCCGACTTGGAGCGTAGCCCACGGAAAAGTATACGACGTTTATCCTTTGTGCTGACAGTGCTGTACACAACATGCGAACGCATTTTGAGGAGTTACCTGAAGATGTGCCCATATGCTTTACAGCGTGTACAAGCACTACGGCGGCGTGACCACGTAAGGTTTCGAGCTTGCCTGCCTCCTGTGCGACAGGATTCCACTTTTTTGGATAGATGGCTATTAACAGACGAGGCTACATTTCGTGTGAGTGGAAGATTGAATACACACAACGCTATCCTATCATTTGGTGTACCCAGATTGCCCATGCTTTCTACGAAGTGGAGAAACCAAGCCCCAAGGTAAATGTGTGGTGCGGAATGAGTCGTCACCAGCTCTACGGTCCCTTTTTCTTCTCTGAAGACATTATACGATCAGGATCATACCTGGACATGCTACAGATCTTCTTGGTACCACAACTGGATAACGATGTCGTTTTACTGCGAGAAGAGGTCCCATCTCACTGGTCACTGGAAATCAGGAACTTCTTCAACAACACACTCAGTAACAACTGGTGTTACAGTGAGGGCCATATTCCTTGGCCTGCAATCTTCCAGGATCTCACTCACCCCTATTTCATCGTGTGCGGGTTTATGAAGAACATCGTCTACGCACAACGACCTCAAAGTAAGGATGACTTTGAAGGTACGAATTTCTGCAGTGTTCGCACAAATCATTCCACAGATGTTAGAAAACACGTGGCAAGATCTTCACAAACTCGCACACGAAGAAATAGTATGAACTCTGCTGAGTCCACAAAGGGGGTCATGAAGAGGCCTAAACAAACTCCCATCCATAAAGATAATTTCTGTCAAATATCGACTTACACTGCTGGACATTTGCTAAGGACGGATCATAAACGGCTATATAGCGCATAAAAAAGTAAGTGTGGTTGGATGCCAAGTGAAATAAAATAATGTCAGAATGCCAGGACATTACAAGAAAGACAATTTATTGTGCTCTGAAATCCAGAAGGCATTGGAACGTGTTCAAGGGACAAACAGGCCATTTTGTGCAGAATACGTAAACGTGAAAGAAATGCAATTACCGTCCGCAGGCGTTCCGGCGTAAGATGTCAATACGGGATATGGCCACCATGGAGGGCGATGCAAGATTCCACACGTCGTGTCATGCTTTGCACAACATTATCAAGCAGCTGTTAGGGTAATTTATCCCATTCCTCTGTCACTGCACGGATGAGGGTGTCATTGTTTATTGGGCATTGGCGACCAGCAATACTCCTCCCCAAAGCATCCCACACATTTTCAATGGGGTTCAGATCTCGAGAACGTGCTGGCCAACGAGGCGTTGAATATCCTCGCTCTCAAGACACTCCTGGACAGCGACTGTTCGATGACATGTTGCGTTGTCGTCCATGAAAATGAATCTATCACCGACAGCACCACGGAACATGCGAACATGAGGTAGCAGAACATCAACAATGTATTGTTGGCCAGTCATAGTCCCAGTTGGAAGCACATAGAGGGACGTGCGGCCATTGATCATGATGCCAGCCCATACCATGACACTACATGTCGGATATCGGTCCGTTTCCTGTATGTTTGCTGGACAATATGCAGTACCACTATCACCCCAGATCAGTTGTCGTCGACAATCAGACGATAGACTGTATCTACTCTCATCTGAGAAGAGGGCAGCAGACCAGTCGTTACCAGTCCAATTGCGATGTTGATGGCACCATTGCAAACGGGCGGTACGGTGACGTCTGGACAATGGGATGCACACAACAGGACGGCGGGCGTATAGTCCTCCGTCATGCAAACGTCTGGCGACAGTTTTTCGGGAGATCCGCTTGCCAGTAGCAGCCATAAACTGATTTGCTACCTCACTAGCTGTGCTGCGCCGGTGTCTTTTTGTTGATAGCACTATGTACCGATCTTCGGCAGGTGTCGTACTGCGAACACGACCTCACCCGTGACGTTTGCTACACTCTCCATTTGTTTGATATGATTTCCAAAGCCTTGAAACAACACTGTGGCTGACGTCGAACTCCCTGGCAGCATCTGTTATTTTTCGCCCTTCTTCAATCTTGCCAATAATACGGCCACGCGTAAAATCATCTAGGTGATGTCGGGAAGACATACTGAAAATTGCAAGTTCGTCAATTGATTCCTTCCCTTTCAACTTTGCGTTTGAACAACAACGGTCAATAGGCGTCAAATCCTTTATATCTCTTATCAGCGCTATGACGTCACGAACAAGTTCGGCAATCCAAAATTTGCATACGCACAACACGTCTTACTGTATCCCGCACTTATGCTAATTTCCACATTTTCCTGCCTTCCATTTTATGGTTGCTATCGTTGCTATTGTCATCCTGTAACGTATACTCTCGATTCACTTTCCTTTTGATTTTTACTATCTCTGGTTATTTTATTTTTTTATGTAAATTATCTTCTTACTGAACGGGATGTTATTTCACCCGCTGAATGAGATCTGGCAATGAGTGTAAGTCATGACGTGGGGGTAGCCAGTATAAATAGGCGCGTTCAACGATACCTAAAGAGAGCTGTTGTTTATGTGCGAGAGAGCTTTTTGTTGATGTGCGGAGGAAGAGCTGTTGTTGTATGGTGAGAGCTTTGTTTCGTGTGTAAAGAGATCTTCGTTTATGTGAGAGCCAGATATCGAGTAGTTGTGTGACCGATGAAGTGAGTGTGGATAAATAATAGAAGTTTACCAATTAAAAGATTGTCTTAGTAAGTACGTTTTTCTCAGTTCATAGTACTGTCAGACTTCTGTCTGGCTGTTAGGTTTATTTCATTAGTTGATTATTATTAACAACCAGCATAAGACTTTATTCATCTTAATTACTACTACAACATTACTAGCAGTTAAAAGCTTGTTCATTATTATTACTACACTACTAGCAGGAAAGTTTATTCATGATATAATTAACAAGCAACAAGCATTAGAAGAAGCTTAGTAGAAGAAGCTGAATTCATTATCAGTATAATTGAAGGAAGCTGAATTCATTATCATTATAATTGAAGGAAGCTGAATTCATTATAATCCGTCCTTAGCAATTGTCGGGCAATGTATTATATTTGCTACAAGCCATACCACATCATTTTAAAATTATCCCTATCCAAACGGATCACCCTATATACACCAATAAGCCGTTGCACTGTGACCACCTACCTAATAAGATGTAGGACCCTTTTAGCCTGCAAAACATCTGCCACTCGGCGAGGCATGTATTCCATGAGGTGGCGATAGGTATCCTGTGGTATCTGCTATCATAATGTCAACAGCAGGTCCTCCAGTTCCCGTACATTTCCGGGTGGTGGTGTTTTAGCGCGAACCTGCTTTACCAAGTCCAACTACAAATGCTCGATTGTATTCATGTCGGGTGAATTTGGAGGCCAGGGCATTAACAGAAAGTCACTAAAACACTCCTTGATGATTTTGGCAGTGTGGCATGACGAATTATCCTGTTGGTAATGGCCATCACCAGCAGGGGAAACAGTTCCCATGAATGGGTGAACTTGGTCCCCAACGATGTTCAAATACCTGACAGCTGTCAGGGATTGTGCTATTGGGACAATGGGGCCTAAAGTGTCCCATGAAAACATCTCCCACAACATAACACCGCCGGCGGCCTGTTTCCGTCCAACAGTGCATCCAGGTGCCATAGCCTCCGTTGGTAATCGGGGTATCCTCGCTCGACTGTCTACGTGATACACCGGGAATTTGATTCGTCAGACCAGGTCACCTTCTTCCAATCATGCACGGTCCAATCTCGATGATCTTGGGCCCATTTCATGAGTTGTTGGCGATGACGTGCAGTCAGCATTGGGATCCGGCTTGGTCTTCTGCTACGCAGGCCCATGCGCAGAAGGCTGCGATGAAATGTGTGCCGTAACACATTGTTCTAATCACCCCTGTTTTAGCTTCGGGTGATTTGTCGCACTGTGGCCTTGCTGCCGCTGTGAACAATGCGCGACAGTCTCCGCTCCCCTCTGGCATCAAGCGGTTCATCGTTTGGCTATCTGTGCACCACTTTTGATACGTACTCACTACACCTGCACGTGAACAACCCACAAGCCGCGCAGTTTCCGAGATCGTAGCTCCGAGGTGCCGTGCCATCACAATTTGTCCTTTATCAAAGATAAAACGGCAACTTTTCACATTCTGACTCCGAACACTCTACTAACCGAAAGCCGGTGCTCGGGTTAGACATATATACTTGCCTGTAAACTTTACCTGCACTAACCGTTCGGTCTCCAGGCGCGCTCATTTCTCTAGGCTGGGGGTGGTCATAATATAATGGCTGATCGGTGTATATATACTTTTAAATGTTTCTCATATTCTTCAAATCATGCATACGTCTTTCGCTGTCGGTGCATATTTCTTCATCTCTGAAACGTTCTGCATTGACAGTAACTATACGCTTATGAATTTCTATTAGTTCTGATTTGGTTTTTTTCCTATTGTTTTTTTTTCAAAGCTTTATTACTGAATGGTGTCTCATATTTATCATACACTGAAACGGTGAATTATTAGTAACAGTCAGTAGTAATCAGATGCGTGCCATCCTCATTTACGTAGGTAACTATGTCGCTGAGATGGCTCTATAAATAGCTCACTGTAAAGAACCCCGCTTGTTGTGTACCTTGAGGTCAGTTACGTCAGTTGACGACGTACATCAGTGGCCATTTCTACTGACGTCTCTCTGTCTACCTCAGTTTTGTCTGGAGCCTCTTTGGTTCTGTGCTATCACTCCAATTTCTTTCACTCGACTGAAGACATTGTTACAGTCCAGCTCGTCGAGTCTGAACTTTCTCTATGGGCGAAAGACCTACATAATCGGCTGTGGAGTAGTGGCTCACTGCAATGGATTCAGACGTGTACGGAGAAAAGATGGCGGCAATACGGGAAAAATTCGAGATTTGAGTTTTCCAAAGTGGTCGCTAGGCGGGCAAGTGCAACCGTCTCAGAAAGGGCAAACCTTATCGCTGTACAGTGAGTGACACGCAAACAATATGGCAACAGTCAGCTGTCTTCCTGCGAGTGGCAACGGCTGGCCCATATTCGAGCAGACGATCTCCAGTACTTCGCGTAGCAGTGCAGTACAATAGCGGTATCGAAAGGACAATTTCAGCATGCCGCAGATTGACCCTACGGGCTACGACAGCATAGGTCCTCTTCATGCAACAATCGTTTCTGCTAAAAATCGACAAATTCATTTTCAGTGTGTACGAGAGCACAAACACGGGACCCCCCGAGATTGGAAAAAGGTCGCATGGCCCTATGAATCACGTTTTCAGTTAATACAGGCCAATGAATGAGCCATAACATGGCATCAGCAGCACGAATCGATCGATTACACCTGTCTAGCGTTAACTTTCAACGTGGTGGAGGCAATGTAATTTTCCTGGGTATGTTTTCGTAGCAGGCTTCGGATTCTTTATACTTCTGGAACAGCATCTAGATGCCTAGAGATATCTTAACATCATTACGAATCATGCACTCCCGTATTTGTGCACGGTTTTTCCTGATGAACTGTACTACTTCCAAGAGGACAATGCGGAATTCCGCAAGCCTCGGATCGCTACACAGTCTTTACAGGAGTACGACAGTGTGATTTTAATAAGTTAAAATTCTCACCAAAGTACTTAAATCTTAATTCAACTGAAAACCTTTGGAATGAGATTGAGGGAGCCATTTCTACACTGCTGGCCACCCAAAATGCAACACCAAGATAAGGAAGCATCCGATTGGCCTGAAATTCGCAGCATGTGTCACCCGCGAGACGACATGCAAACGATCAGCATTGCAGGGTATATGCAAATCATGTGCGCCCGGCACGCCACTGAGAAGCACTATAAGAAGGATGCACAGAAGGCGGGGGTGTAAGTACTGGAAGTGTGTTGTGCTGCCGGACCTGTGCGTGGGAAGCTTCCTGATGCCTCGTCGCAGAATACGGCAGTCATTCCAGCACGTTTCGGAGTTCGACAGAGGACGAATAGTGGCTTATCGTGACAGCGGTTTATCGTACCGAGACATCGGCGCCCGTGTGGGACGACATCCAGCCACAGTGAGGCGAGTATGGATTTGGTGGGTGCAGGAGGGACGGACGGACCGACGTGAGTGATTGCCGCAGCCGCGGAACACCACCGGAAGAGAGGATCGGCGTGTTGTGCAAAGGGCATTGACGGCTCACACCGCCACATCACAAACGTTAGCGCAGGAATTAGGGTGTGCTGCACAACAACCTGTGTCAGTGCGTACCGCTCGACGTCGTCTGCAGGAGAGGGGACTTGTTGCACGGCGCCCATTGCTCCGATTACCATTGACGTTACACCACCTGCGAATGCGGTGACAGTGTGCCGTTGAATGACGCTCTTGGACTACGGAATAGCGCGACATTGTCTTCTCCGACGAATCTCGCTTCTGCCTGCAACACCACGATGGTCGGATCCGCGTGTGGCGGCAACGCGGCGACAGACTGTATGACGCCTGCATTATGCATCACCATACCAGTCCGTCGCCTGGCATTATGGTTTGGGGCGCAATTGGCTCAGATTACCAGTTGTTATAATTCAGTGAGTTGATTTGTTTTATCAGATATTTGTTTTATCGCATCGCCGGTACACTCAACAGCCACCGCTACATCTCCGACGTTTTGGAGCCTGTAGTTCTCCCTTACCTGCAGGACCTGCCAGCGGCCACGTTTCAACAGGACAATGCGCGCCTGCGCGCGGCCCGCGTCGTGCAACAATTCTTCACTGCACACCTGGTGTCACTGCTGCTGTGGCCCGCCTGTTCTCCCGATATGTCGCCCATCGAATACGTCTGGTCGCTGATCTGCAACCGAGTGGCCCGGAAAGCACCACCCGCGGCTGCGCCTGATGAACTGTGGCGACGTGTGGAAGCATCCTGGACCGATATATACCCCAAGCCCACATCCAAAGCCTCTTTTGTTCGATGCCGCGGCGTGTAGCGGCCGTTATTACCAGCCATGCGGGCCACACGAACTATTGATGTCTGCGTGTTCCGCAAGTCACACGGGCCTGTAAGCTCAATCGTTTCATCTTTGTATCTGTTGTTATGTGTCCAGTAAATCTGTCTTTGCTATTTCGTGTCCTTCTTGGTGTTGCATTTTGGGTGGCCAGCAGTGTAATATAGATCGATAATTGACAGATGCCATCACATCCGCTTTTGTAAACATACTGGTAAAAGGATACAAGTACCTATTTGAATCCATGCCACATCGAATCTAGACTGGTTTGATGGCCAAGTTATTAGTTAAGTGTTTCTAAGACCTCGCTACTTTACTATACTCCGAGCCGTTACTATCTGATAAAACAAATCAACTCGCTGAATTATAACAACTGTTAATCTGAGCTGGCCCCTAAATTTATTTGTTGCAAAAAGATAATCCTATTCTAATCAGCAGATCAGTCATGCGTAGTTGCATCATACTGAGCTTATTGATCGCTCTGCCTATGTACCAATAACTTTTCCATTTTTATATCAGGCAAGAGTTTATCCTTTAGCCGAGAAAAAACTAAATATCTGTTTTTGAGAGTGACTTTTAAAAGCAACCTCGACCTTTGATCCTCGTAGAACAAAAGATAAATAACAAAACCACAGGAATTTTATAATCCTGAGCAGATGTTCCCTAGGATGAACTACAAAAGAGAAGGATAGTCAAAGATAATCTGTCAAAAAGGAATAATTCTTGCTCCTATAATGCATTTACATACATCTGCAAAGGGGCAAAATAATCTCCCAGAGTCCCTTGAGCAAGAGATCTGAAGGAATAGGGAAATTCTTAACAGAAATAAAAGCCTTTCTGCCGCTCCCCAAGAAAAAAAATCAAAGGTAATCTTTTCAGATTTCATCCGTCAGGCGAGATAAAAGCGCCTGGCAGACAAAACGCGAATGTTTGGCTAAAAGACTAAGAAGGGGTTTCAGTGTTCAAAACAAAGAAAGGTGGTCCACGAGGGATGATAGAAAAGAAACATTATGCCAGATATTAGTCGCCCAAGTTTGATATCAGCAACACTTTGAATGCGAGCTTGAGCTTATTCTCCCCCCTCTCTCTATCCCCCCCACACACACATTCACCATTCACGTACATAAACTTCAGCAGACTCTCGCATGTACACACACATGGACAATATCATTATTACCACTATTGACTCCACACGTGGACGAGTCCCACAGCAAGTAGCAATGATGTCACCGATCACTCTGGAATACATATACACTATATTGACAAAAGTCACCGGACACCCCTTCAAAAGCAAATGAACGGATCAGCAGGATGCGCGGTACAGCTGCAAACGGTATAAAAACAAGCTTGCAGCTGACCGCGATCATATCGCACTGTGAGGTTGAGTGAAAATGTCGCGAAGAGAGAGAACTGACTTTGAGAAAGGAAAGATAGTTGGGTGTTATATTAGTGGGTTGTCCATATGAGAAACGGAGAGGCGTTTAAATATACCCAAGTCAACTGTTTTGGATGTACCGAATACGTGGAAGACACATGGCGTGCCTGAAGCAGGAACACGAACCGGCAGACCAAAGAAAATCAGTGATAGAGGACGTCGAAGCCTTAAGAGAGTCGTTACAGCTAATGCTCTCAGTACTACACAAGACCTCAGTGCACAAGTGAGTAAAAGTGATGGAGCCTCGGTACGTACACGTACCATTCGCAGAGAACTTCATTCCATGGGTTGCCGTGGTCGTGCGGCTGCTCATAAGCCTTTCATCTCCACTCGGAATGCTACTCGTCGTTTAGCATGGTGCAAAGAACATTTATCATGGACCGCAGATCAACGGAAACAGGTCCTATGGATTGATGAATCCAGATACATGATCTATCAGTCTGATGGCCGTGTGCGGGTATGGTGGCAGCCGGAGAAACGCCATTTACCAGAGTGTACTGTTCCTATGGTCAAGTTCGGAGCTGGCAATGTACTCGTGTAGGGATGTTTTTCGTGGTACGGTCCTAACCCATTGGTTATCGGGGACAAACCTGTTAACCAGCACGTCTATCTCGAAATTTGGGACACTTATGCCCTACCAACTCTGTGGCAATACTATGGAACCGAGCTTTGTTGGTACCAGGAGGATAATGCACCGAGCTATAAAGCACGGACTGTTAAGGCGTGGTTTGACGATAATTCCGTATCGTGTGTGGACTGGGCCGCACAGAGCCCTGATCTTAATCCCATAGAGCACCTTTGGGATGAACTAAAGCGCCGGCTATGAAGTTTGGAACCAAGACCTACTACTAAGCAACAGTGAGCGGCAGCATTATATACTGAATGGAAGCGCATACCTATTGCTGTGTTCCAAAACCTTGTCGAAAGCATGTCTTGAAGGGTCAGTGCATGCATTAAAGCCAAAGGTGGACCGGCACCGCAGGAATGTGTGTCAATAAATGCTATGCTGTATTTTTATTCTAGGTGTCCG
The DNA here is from genome assembly GCA_039090855.1 of Macrothele yani. Classification (NCBI taxonomy): domain Eukaryota; kingdom Metazoa; phylum Arthropoda; class Arachnida; order Araneae; family Macrothelidae; genus Macrothele; species Macrothele yani. The sequence continues at coordinate 27,921,395 of CM077022.1, forward strand.
GTGACGTTTGTTAATATAGTGTAGATTGCAAGGCGTGTCCGTTTGCCATTATAAAGTCGGTGCAATTGGGGAAAGGAACAATTTCACCGAGTTTAAATGAGGTATCATTATAGGTGTGATGAAGGCGGGTCTAGCAACCGCAGGCATTGTTTGCTGTTCGACTGCATTATAGTGCAGTTTGTTAGGAATGGGCTGAAGACAGAAGCGTATCCTTACGGCGTGCAGGAAAGGAAAGACTACCACTTGTTTATATGTGGGGGTGGTATGAGTCTCAGTTCCCACATGTCAAGCGGCGTCCTCCCACCATTTGACCCATGTCGTCCACTACAACAGACGGCTGATAATGCCTCAACTAATGGCTAATGGCAGACTACAACCGCAGCACACATAGAAACGCTTCTGAGCACACAATCCAGCGAGCGCTGTTGTGGACGAACTTAAGGAGTCTGCCGATCTTTCATGAGTCTATGTTTGCCGGCCGTCATCGACAGTTCCGCGTGCTGTTGATGACTGGATATTGGACGACTGGTAAAGAACCACGTAATCCAATAAGTCCAGGTTTCATCTAGAATTTGGCGATGGACAGGTCCATATTCGACGCCGCGCATTTTAACAACTCAAAACAGACTGCACGACTGGGCAGGAAGAGATCGAGAGTGGAAGTATCATGATACAGGGACTGTTTTCATGAACATCACTGCGTCCCTTCATTCCCGTTCAAAACCGATCACCACCACATCCTACCTAGGCTTAGTTTTAGACCAAGTGCTGTGATGCTGACATTGTACTAGGATGGCACTTGACACCTTCAGAAGGACAATGACCCGTCTAATGTCGCTGTCTTTCTGAAGGAGTCCAGTAGGACTGAATTTTGCAGGAAAGGTTCAAGCATAATTCCCAAGCATATCTTTTGCTTATCTGGTAGCCAAATTTCCTCCACAATAATGCGTGGAACATTTGTGAGATGCAGTGGAACCCAACATTCGTACAAATCCACGCCATGTCTCTCTCCTCGGAAAACTCCGACACATCACTCTGTTCAGAATATTTCATGCCACCTTCCGAGGTTCAGTCCGTTCGATGCTTCGCCAAGATCAAGAAATCACAGCAGCGAAAAGCTGTCCAGTGTGCTATTTTATAGGGCGTCATAATACACTGCGCGACATAGAAAATCCCACACCAGGAAGTATTTGTTGGAACACCATGAACATTGGTTGGTATGTATTGACAATTAGGTTATGTAAATTGTCGCTGTTGGAAACCAATCCTATTATAGGTGAGGGAGATGAAGGGAATATCATCTCGGCGTAGTTAAATTTGTTCGCCATCACCTGGGAGTGTAGACCATTTGCATTGGAGTGATCTAGGTGGCGAAAGCACTTGGAAGGAGTGAGAATACCAGCGCGACGTCATCGGGAATACTTTACCAGAGGCTTTATCGCAGAGCAACGTACGGCTGGTTGGTCGCTGCGTCGCATCGCGGCGGAAATCCATTGGGATGGAAAAATACTCGGGTGAAAGTGGTTATTCTTTTGGAGCAAAGTAACGAGCGTCGCCAAAGTGGGACTGGTGCATGTATGCGGACGTCAGAATGCCTGAATCGCCGCATGTCACAAGTCGTAGCAACCCAACAGTCCACAGCCTACGACATTCGACGAGGTGTAAAGGCGGCTACGAACATCTCTGTATCGACACCGTCTGTGAATCGCAGACCGTGTCGATATGATGATGACTATAAAAACTCAGTCGACAAGTCGTCATATTAAAAACTCAGTTGACAGGTTTGCATCACGCAGGACATTACGACGACTGCCCCTCACCGCAGTACATCGTCGCGCAAGGTTGCAGTAGTACCCTGCCAGGAATGAGTGGCAGCATTCCGTATTCAGCGACGAGTGTCGCTTATGTCTCACAGCCAACGACCGTCGATTGAAGGCCTGAAGACAACGAGACGACCAAGTTGGTCATACTGGCACCCGTAAGCGTCATATGGCTCCTCAACGTGGTGTGGTTGTTTGGAGCGCTATCAATAGCCGTTCGCCAATCGTATTTATAAGGTGTACGGTGACAGCATGGCGATATGTTGATGAGATGCTGCAGCCCGTTTTGATGCCGTATCTTTGTGGCATCCCACATTTCCAATTTCATACCGATAACTCCACCCACACAGGGCCTGCAAGGTGTCCAGGAGCTCACCTGGCCACTGCGATATCCAGACTTCTCCCAATAGGAAACATGTAGGACGTCATTACCAGACGACGTGACGCCTTTGCACGACCCCTGTCGCATTGTCGATTAACTGTGGGCACAGGTCAACGATGCACGGTCAGTGATACCGCAGAACACAATACGGGAACTTTTGCACTCGGTGCAGCGGCATACTACCAAATGTACAGCCAGCAAGGTTGTCCGACTGATTTAGACCACATCATACTGTCTCGTCGCCCATCGCATTCATGCACTGCCTTAGAAATTAAATCACTTATGGAGGAGAATATAAAAAATTCCAGTCTGTGAGATGGCATAAATTCCAGTCTGTGAGATGTAGAATGTAAAAATCCCAGTCTGTGAGATGTAGAATGTAAATAATCCAGTCTGTGAGATGGAAAATGTAAAAAATCCAGTCTGTGAGATGGCCAAATTATACACACAAGCAGATATTCTACTGTCTTAGAAAATCCTAAGTCCTTTCACAAGTGCGAATTAAATCAGATGCACAAAATGCCCCTAAAAATCACCTGACATACTTACGGAATACACACTATTGGTCACCACCGAAACACTCTCCAACCTTAATGATGCACTCTTTTTAGTTGTTTCCGTCCTAGTTATTTCTATTCGTCCAATAGCTACACTATCTACCAACAAGTAATTGGACACCTGTGATAGCAAAGGAAAACGAAGTTCGTTTACCTTCAATAGTTGGTGGAGCCTCCACGAGCGGCGATTACAGCTGCGACCCTCCGGGGCATACTCATAACCAGGATTTGTTCGACGGCTAGCGGTATTTTCTTACACTCGGCTTGTAGAAGATAGGTCAGTTCCTTCACCGATTTCGGACGGAGGGGGCACCCCTTAAGTTGACGCTCCAACTCGTCCCAGAGGTGCTCGATAGGATTTAGGTCCGTGCTCTGCGGAAGCAAGTCCATTCGATTAACCCTATTGTCACCATACCAAGCCATGGTGCACCTCGCAACATGACAGGTGGCATTGTCATCCTGAAAGTAGCATGGGTCCACCTCGTAAAACTGCCACAACGTAGGACGCGCATGGTCATCCAAAATGGTGCAGTAGGTCTCGGAGTTGAGTCTACCGGGAATTGCGGCCAAGGGTCCAGTGCCATACCAGGAGAAACACCCCTATAGCATAATTCCACCGCCGCCGAACTTCACAGTTGGCACAATACATTCCGGCAGGAGGCGTTTTCCAGGCAGACGCCAAACCCACGCCCTGCCATCCAAACGGTAGATAGTGAACCTTGATTCGTCGCTCCAGAGAACCTGTTTCCACTGTTCAACGGTCCACTATCGACGTTCTTTGCACCACGTTAGCCGAGCAGTGCTATTGGACTCGGTGATCAAAGGCTTCTGGGCGGCAGCGCGTCCATGAAAACCGAGCAGATGGGCTTCCTTACGGATGGCATTCATCGAAATAACACTCCCGGATGACTGTTGAAACTAATCACTGATGTGGCCCATCGATTTGGTGCGGTTCTTCCGAATTTCACTGTCCAGCACCCGTCGGTCTCTAACTCCCAGTTTTGTGGGTGTTCCGGGTCGAGGCGCATTCCGACAGTCACCTCTCATCTTTCACTTGCCAACCACGTAGGCCACTGTTGATTTTGGGTACTTCAACTCGCTGGATAGGTCACGTATGGATCGGCCATTTCTGTGATACCCGACAATTACACCTTTCTCGAAATCAGAGAGCTCCGAACTGCGTGGCATCTCTCACGGTTGCGTTGTTGTTTCCCACACGATATTTAACGGCGGCGGCCGTGACGTGTATCAGGACCGCAGATATCGTCGATTGCAGGGGTGTCCAATTACTTTCATTGTTACTCAACAATATGTTATACTAAATTATCGCCGAACATTTCATTACTTTTTATATAAACATAGCAATATCTCATTGCAATCTGCGTAAGTACTACAACCTCATGCTAAACGATATGAAAGCCATTCCAAAAATACATTTTGATGCTATGCATCTTTCCGGACAGTAGTAGAGTATGCGTCGTAGTAAAATTTGGCTACCTCTCGACCCCCTATCTGCTATTGACGAAAACTTTAAGATGCATAACACGATGAGGCGCAAGCTGTAGATACCAAACGTTACGTTATAACAACCGTTACCAATCCCCTCTCATTAACACACTTCGGTTTCAGTTTTTCTTTATATCTTGAGGTCCGATTTTAGTTGCGTGTGCGCAGGTAGACTTTCCTAACTAACACTTACGTATGTGTCAGGGTCATTTCTTATATTCGTCCAAATCTGAGTAATATACACTCTATTGATAAAAGTCACCGAACACCTACAAAAGAAACACAACATAGCATTTATTGACATAAATTAGTACTGTGTCGGTCCATCTTTGGCATTAATGCATGCACTGACCCTTCGAGACATGCTTTCGACAAGGTTTTGGAACACAGCAATAAGTATGCGTATATGTACAAATTAAGCTGTCTATACATGCGATAAAAGCAAATCACGTCTTCAATAAGCAAACTAAAATCAATTTATTTACAAATTAAAAGCGGGTTAAAAGCAGACTATCGCTTTCGGGGATCTCCCGTCCCCATCTACTGGTCAATGCACCACGGGATCCAACATAGTCAACCCTTATATATACTTGATAACACGACCCATCATGAACCACGTCACCAGCAGACCATGATGTCACAGTATAAGCACAAATTATAAAATTTCAATTCCAAATCAATATAACATATGTAACGTACCAGGAGATGTGACGTACCTGCCAGAAGGACGCACACGACATAAAGGCAGATAGGAATCAGAACAAATGTCCGCGTAGCTTAATTGGTAGAGCAACTTATTCCGGAATGAGTGGACCCGGGTTCGAATCCTGGCGTAGACCAAAAATGACGGAGAAATTAACTTCGTTACGTTATAATGGCGCCCGAACTATCCGGATGACCCGACCGTTCAAAATCTCGCATTGGTGTGATGTTATTTCCACACCGCGAGATAGGAAAAATAAGAGAATCCTTTCTCCAGCACTTCGAAAAAAAAAAAAATAAAAAAAAAATAAGGGGGAGATTATGTAACGTACCAGGAGATGTGACGTACCTGCCAGAAGGACGCACACGACATAAAGGCAGATAGGAATCAGAACAAATGTCCGCGTAGCGTAATTGGTAGAGCAACTTATTCCGGAATGAGTGGACCCGGGTTCGAATCCTGGCGCGGATAAAAATGACGGAGAAATTCACTTCGTTATACATAAATATAAGAATACAAAATATTTACAAAAATGTACTATTCCGAAGTTTTAAAATTCCTCATTAAACAGGGTGTCACCCTGTTTAATGAAAGCTGTTAAACAGGGTGGTTACACCCCTGTTTGGGAGAATGTTAAAATTTTGAACTCCAATGTCAACAAAAATACTGTTTTCTTTTCAGAAAGTTTATATATTATTGCATACGGAGACAACTGTTGTAATTTAGATCTCCCCACATTTGTACCAAGACCTTGGGCAAAAATGGTTGCTCCACAAGAGACTTTGACACATGAGGAATTTTAAAACATCGGAATAGTACATTTTCGAAAATATTTTATATTCTTATATTTATGTTATATTGATTTGGAATTAAAATTTTATAATTTGTGCTTATACTGTGACATCGTGGTCTGTTGGTGACGTGGTGCATGATGGGCAGTGTTATCAAGTATATATAAATGTTGACTCTGTTGGATCCCGTGGCGCATTGACCAGTAGATGGGGACGGGAGATCCCCGAAAGCGATAGTCTGCTTTTAACCCGCTTTTAATTTGTAAATAAATTGATTTTAGTTTGCTTATTAAAGTCGTGGTTTGCTTTTATCGCATGTATAGACAGCTTATTTTGTACATATACCATTCCATGCGAAAATATTTCCTATTTCAATAAGTATGCGTTTCCATTCAATACATAATGCTGCCGCTAACTGTTGCTTAGTAGTAGGCCTTGGTTCCAAACTTCTTATGCGGTGCTCTAATTCATCCCATAGGTGCTCTATGGGTTTACGATCAGGGATCTGTGCTGGCCAGTCCACACACGATACGGAATTATCGTCAAACCACGTCGTAAGAGTCCTTTATTTATGGCTCGGTTATTATCGTGCTGGTACCAATAAGGCTCGGTTCCATAGTATTGCCACAGATTAGGTAGCGCAAAAGTGTCTCAAATTTCGAGACAGACGTGCTGGTTAACAGGTTTGTCCCCGATAACCAATGGGTTGGGACCGTACCACGAAACACACCCCCACACGAGTACACTGCAGCTCCAAACCTGACCGTAGGAACAGTACAGTGCTAAACAGCGTTCCCCCGGCTGCCGCCATACCCACACACTGCCACCAGACTGATGGATCGTGAATCTGGATTCATCAGTCCATAGGACCCGTTTCCATTGACCTACGGTCCACGATAAATGTTCTTTACACCATGCTAAACGACGAGTAGCATTCCGAGTGGAGATGAAAGGCTTATGAGCAGCCGCGCAGACCAACACTGAGGTTTTGTGCAATACTCCGTCAATTAGCTGTAATGACTCTCCTGAGGCTTCGATGTCCTTTATCACTGGTTTTCTTGGGTCTGCTGGTACGTTTTGCTGCTTCAGGTACGCCATGTGTCTTCCACTTATTCCTTACATTCAAATCAGTTGACTTGGGTACGTTTAAACGCCTCTCGGTTTCTTTTATGGACAACCCACTAATACACTGAGTGTCCACTTTATTATGACCACCCCTAAGTACTTCGTTGGGCCACCTTTAGCCTTTAATACTACGTCGATTCTTCGCGTCATGGACTCCACGAAATGTTGATAGGTGGTTTGTGGAGTCTGAGACCAGGGTTGATGAATAGCACTTTCCAGGAGTGTGAGACTGCAGGGTTGTGGATCCAGCTGTCTGATGGCTCGTTCAACTTCATCCCACAAATCCTCAATGGGGTTGAGATCTGAAGATTGTGGGGGCCACCTAAGCAAAGTAAACTCACCGGCATGTTCCTGAAACCAATCCTGTACAATATGAGCACTGTGGCAGGACGCATTATCTTGTTGAAAGTAGCCATCACCATTGGGATAAAATATCCACATGACAGGATGCACTTGGTCCGCAACGATGTTTAGATATGATGTGCCAGTCAGACGTTGATCAACACGAATTAAAGGGCCCAAAGCATGCCAGGAAAACATTCCCCAAACCATAACGTTGCCTCCACCAGCTTGAAGGGTTGTAGCAATGCCTTTGGGGTCCATGCTTTCGTGCTGTTTCTGCCAAATTCTCACTCGGCATGGTGCAACTGAAAACGTGATTTATCGGACCCCATAATTTGTTTCCAATTATCGACTGTCCAATCCTTGTGCTCCTGTGCGAACTGGAGACGTTTTCTCTTGTTAACTACAGACAGCAAAGGTGTTCGAACAGGCCTTCGCGGCCATATGCCATCCGATGCAGTGTATGGCTAACAGTGCGTGCAGAGATCATTTGAGGGGATCCTTGATTAAGATGGTCTGTAATTTGCTGCAATGTTGCCCTTCTGTTGTCTGTTACCAGTCTGGACACTCTCCACTCCGCCCGAGCAGTCACTAGTCGATGACGACCACACGTTGCACGTAGAGACCCAGCTTTTTGGCTGACAGTCTAGTCTTTAAACACTTTAGCAACAGCTGCTCTGGAACATTTCACGAATGCGGCGGTTTCGGTGATACTCGCTCCATGGCTCCGAGCTCCTACAATCATCTCACGTTGAAAGTCCATCAAATCGCAATTTTTACTCATCTCGTTACCCAAAAATTACTTCTACTACTGTCGCAAGCACTAAGCTTTCCCTTTTTATACTAGCCTCGCCCTCTGGCGGCAACAGCTTGCAGCCATAACTCATTTGCTTAAAACTATCAGGTGGTCATAATAAAGTGGCCACTCAGTGTATAACACCTAACAATATTTCCTTTCTCAAAGACTAGAAAAAAACTCATGTACTCCGACGAGTCGCGGCACTCTTTGTGCTGTACCGATTGTAGGTAGAGTTTGGCAATTTGGCGGGAGCCCCATCAAGCAATGGACCTATCTTGCCTTGTAAACGCAACTCGAGATTCTTCCGATGGGGGTCGTGGTGTGGCGCACCATCGGTTAGTATGGAACGGGTCCTCTGATATTGTTGGAAATTAAGGTGTCGTCTAAGAATTAGCTGAACATTGTTGGCGATCAAGTCCATTCTGCAATATTCTCTTTTTATCCAGCAGGTGAGGGTTGTTTCATGGACGACAATGCTACTATCCATCACGCAAGATATGGTTCAGAGAGCATGACAGCTATTTCCACCACCTATCTTGGCCACCACCTATCTTGGCCACCACAAAGCCCGGATCTGAACCCCATTGAGAATTTATCAAACATGTTAGAACAACAGATCCGTACCGAAGTCCTCTTCCGTCAAGTCTGAGCAAGTTAAAGACTGTCTGGTGAACGACAGGTATACTGTAGATGTAGGTGCAATCCAACGCTTTGTGTGCCAAACCGCATAGGTACTGCAATTACGGTTAAAGGAGGTCCAACCCGGTACTGAATAAAAGTTCCGAATTAAGTGGTTTGTGAGTGTACATTTAAAACAATAAGTCATTGGGGGGCAAAAGTACATACAAACGAGAAGCATGATTTCTAATTTTTGAGTGCGTTGTTTGAATCAAAGAAAACGTAATGAACGAGGGTCATAAAAAATGTTCTGCACACTTTAATTTAAAACGGAAGCGAATGATACAATCGGGAAAATAAGTGCGTCATGTCAGGGTCGGACTCTCAGCAACGCAGTGGTGTCAGAACAACGCGGTAGCGTTTGCTGTATGGAAATGGAAGCGCGCAGCTCCTCAGGTCGAGTCACGGCGTTAGACCAGCGCTCGTACGTGAAAATAGAAACTCTGCTGGGAAAAAACTCCGACGCAGATCCACGCTACCTTGCAAGAAGGGGAAGGAACTATTGATCGAAGCACAATTTCTCGCTGGGCATCGCGCTTTCGAGAGGGCCGAAGCAGCATCGAAGATGAGCACCGCTCGGGCCGACCTCAAACGAAACGGCGACAGACAAAACATCTGTCACCATTGTTGCAACGCTTCTCGAAGAGAATCGCCCTTTCGGCCGTCTAGGAGATTGCTCATCAGGCAAATTTGTCCACGATGTATGTTCACCACATTTTGACCGACTCACTGGGGAAAAAAGAAATCGCCGCGCGCTTTGTGCTCCATCAACTCACCCCCGTGCAGAAGGCAGCCATAGTGAGCGTCGCGCAGGATCACCTCCACAGGTTCGAAAATGAGGGCGACACCTTCCTGAACAGAACTGTCGCAATTGATGAGACTTGGACCCGTGATTTTGAGCCGGAACTGAAGTCACAATCAGCGTAATGGAGGCATCCAAGTTCCCCACGCCCCTCAAAGTGTCGTCGACAACAATCCAAAGTGAAGCAAATGATGATTTTTGCGTACGACGTCCAGGGTGTTCTGGCAAGGCAAAATGTCAACGCACAATGTTATCGTGACTTTCTGAGGACAAAGTTGAGACCGAAAATTCGTCAAAAATTAATTTTGCTGATCCAAAAAAAAAAAAAAAAAAAAAAAAAAACTAGTGTTACAGAAATATCCGTTGAAACAATACACAGCAAGGAAGCAGTAGGAAAAGGCCAACCAGGCCTGACAGGGACCCATGCTCCCTAGGCTAGTTTTACACTGAGGTCAGTAGTTGTAATTACAAACAAAAGTATCCTAGTAACAAAACAAAACAAAAAAATTGGAATTATATGCAAAAGATTTTCCATCAGGAGATGTATCCGCTGAAAAAAAAATCAAATCGGAGTTTTAGGAGAAGAGTTATCGGGAAAAATGTAATTTACGTTTACGCCCCCTAGCGGAAAATCTATGTGTAATTTGAAAAGGAAACTACATCTAAAACACTCTTCGACATAAATGGAATCGAAAGATAAAAGAATTTTTTCAATCGGAAGTTTAGGAGCAAAGATGTGGATTAAAACGTAATTTTGAATTCTACATCATCTGCATTTACACCCTCTAGCGGCAAAATTGTTCATCATAAATAAAAAAAACGAAATGAAGGATCATCATTCGCATATTTCAAGCTTCCGAATGCAAAAAGCATTTTTCAAATCGGACTAATAGTTGCAGAGATACCGTGGGTACAGACGGGCTGACGGACAAACCGATAACAGAAGCACGATCTTTTTTTTACAAAAGACGTGCTAAAAAGGTATAAGCAGGTAATAAACATTACAGCAAATACCATTGAAAATGCAATTTACATCACGATATACAAGTCGTAATATTAGTCATAGTTCCCATTCACTGTAATCATTAATTTGAGGAGCCGCAATTCGTTATAAAGTTTTTTTGTTTTTTTTTAAAGGAAATTTCAAATTACTTAAAGAAGTTAGTTCCGTAGGTAATGAGTTCCAGTAGTGTGGGCCAATGTAATTTAAACTTTGCTTCATGCTCTCCGTTTTCGGATGAATAAGCCGAATATGTGATTTAGTGCGTGTGTCGTGTGTGTGTATCTGGGGTATAATTTGTATGATGTCGGCGTGTAAATTATTCTTAATGCGTTTGAACATAATTTTTTCCGATATTGAAATAATATAATTGGTTAATCGTAAGAATGTTATATTTGTTTCGGAAAACTCTTGTGGTATTATATAGTGTTAGTTGTGTATTTCTATCAAGTTTTAAGTCAATTAATCTTATATATTTGTTTTGAAGAATTTGAAGTCAAGTCATGCAACAAGATTGCTCCTGCTTCCACATCTTGTTGGAAGCAGGAGCAATCTTGTTGCATGAAAACGCATCGCATCATGGTGCATCGTCGGTACGGGAGCTTTTATCGAAATACGGCTGAGAACTTTTATCTCACCCACCATACAGCCCTGATCTCAGTCCACCCGACTTTGATTTTTTTCCAAAGCTAAAAACATTGGCTCCGTGGCATCCGCTACGAATCTCTGGACGAACTGTATTTGGACGTGACCCGAGTAACACGACAGCTGAACAAAGATGGCGTACTACGGGACATCCAGGACCAACCTCACCGATCGCAAGCTGTCATTAACAGTGGAGGAGAGTAAATTGAATGGCAATAAGGAAAGTTTTCTCCGTAACTTCACACTTTTCTCAAAAATGGACAGTGTGCAGAAATTTTGTTAGGATACCCGTAGAATGTTGCGATAATCAAAGATTTATTGTCATGTGAGATTTTGTAGTTATGGATTTGTGATGTCAAAGTGTTCTGCATATAGAATGCCATCCGATGCAGTAGAACGTGTATGCATTTTTTTTTACAGTGCTTAGTCAATAGGTATTTTTCACAAGCAAACAAAACATTTGCTTCCTAGCGGCATAATTATACTTTTCTGGGGGAAGGGGCTTAAGTGGAGCAATGAGCACAACTCGTAGGGAATGTCGCACAATCAGGAATTGCATTCTGAAAACTGGGATATGTTCCACATAGTATATATAATATATCAAACGCAAAAAGAGTTTTTCTCATTGGTGTTTCAGATTGGACTATACACTGAAGAGCAATTGAATTAGAGTTACCTGTATAGTAACGTGTAGTACCACCTTTCGTCCTGATGACGGCGGCGATTCGTCTCGGCATGGACTCGACAAGACACCGGAAGCGTTGGGAAGCTATACGGATCCACGACCCTTGAACAAGCTCCCACAGTTCACGAAGATTTCATGGAGGGGGGTCATCTCTCTAGATGGCATCATAGATGTGCTGAGGTCAGGTGACCTAGCTGGCCAAGAAAGTGAGGTCACGTCGGTCGAGTGTTCATCCAACCATTCCGATGCAATTCGGGAGCGATGGCACGGTGCATTGTCTTGTTGCAAGATGAAGTCCCCAGTGGGATTTGAAGACGCACAAACGGGAGCAAATGGTCGTCCAAGATATCTCGGTAACGTTGACCTATGAAGGACGATTCCACACGTACCAGGGGTCCCATTTCAGTCCACATAAACATTCCTCAGACTTGAATGCCACCCCAACCAGCTTGAAGAGTACCCTGCTGGCAAGAAGGATCCATCGCTTCATGTAGTTTGCGCCGTACTCGTATCCTGCCATCCGCATGTACCAACGTGAATCTCGACTCATCAGTCCAGACAACATTTTCCCACATGTCTAGGGTCCAGTGGCGATGTTCCCGCGCCCATGCGAATATTTGCACCCTGTGATGTGCGGTCAGCAGCTGCACCCTCGTGGGACGATGGCTTCTGTGCTCCATAGCGAGGAGATGGTTCTGGATGGTGTGGCTGCTTACACGTTTCGGTGTGACCAGCGTTAAATTGCCAAGCGATTTCTTGCACTGTGGCCCGTCTATCCGCTGTTACAATGCGAGCTAGCCGACGATGACCCCGCTCATCCACACGCTGTTGTCCACGGCAGTTGGCCCTTGCAGGGATGGTTTTACCGGATTCGATGTACTCGCGGTGCACCCGTGACACAGTGGTTCGTGAAAATCCCAGTGCTTGCACGACTTCCGAGATGGAGTGACCCATTCGTCGGGGCCCGACAATTTGCCCACGATCAAATGCGCTTACATCCTTCGTCTTACCCATACTGCGTCCGACTTTTACTGATTCCCGTCGCATCACTCCTTGTATTGTCGGATCGCTGCATACGTCATGTCGTTTCCGTTTACCGGACCGCCCACAGCGCCACATTTGCATAACTCTAATTCAGTTGCTCTTCAGTGTAATTTGATACTTCAATGTATCAGCATAGGTTGCAGTGAAGATGAATATTCTATCATATAAATCCAGTCACGATATTTATTTCTGAAAATGTCTTCCACCCTTCAAATTGCTAATTTATATTGCCTAAAGAAATAGACATCCGTTATAGAGAGAATATGTCAAAATGACGTCTACAAATGTCCCTTTGGCCGCCCCGGTGGCGCAGTGGTCTAAGCGATTGCCTCTGATCATTCGTCCGAAAGGGGTCCGCGTTCGAATCCCGGTGAGGCATGGATGTTGTGTTTGTCTTACGGCACTGGCTCTCTCTCTCTCTCTTCCCTGTAACCAGTGACCCTAAATTAGGGACGGGAGACTGCTTATAGCCCATTGAGTTGCTCACGGTGGTCGTTAAACCTTCAATCAAAAAAAAATGTCACTTTGATATATTGCCACTTTCATTATTTATTTACTGATAGATGGCGCCACTTGAAAAATAACTTATTTAAAATTCAATTTACATCATAAATATTACTACGTTTATGTGAAGTCATCTAAAAACTTTATTTCATTCACAAATCGTATTTACAAACAGCACTGAAACGAAAACACGCTTCAAATACTATTTTTCCTAACTGACTACAACAACGCATGCCCGAATAACCGAACTCATAGAGGGTATTTGACATTTGTCATGAAGATGTCAGAAAAATCGGTCTCTGTGGTCTGCGACCCTTCCCTTGTTAGTGAAAATGTCAAATTGTTCAAAGATTCTAAAACCCGGCAGTGTATCATTGATATTGTTGAAAAATATCTATTGAAATACAAAGCTATTTAATGGCAGATGCATTCGTGAGATATTCTCAGAAGAAATGTGTTTTTACGAATGAGAGAAAGAATAATAAGTACGTACACTATCTGATCAGAAGTATCCAGACACTTCGCTATCCATTAACTCCCTGTAAATAACAGGAATTAATATCGAGTTGGTCCAACCTTTGCCACTATCACAACCTGTATTCTTCTGGAAAGCCATTCTAATAGATTTTGGTATGTTGCTGCAGAAATTATCTTCCCTTCTGGCACAAGAGCATTACTCAGGTGAGTCACTGTTGTCAGGAGGTTCGGCCTGTGTTGAAGTCGGCGTTCTAATTCATTCCAACGGGGTTCATTGGGTTGATATCAAAACTGTGTTCATACCAGTCAAGTTGGTCTACAACCATCTCATTAAACCATTCTTGCACGGACTGCGTATTGTGGACGGGGGCATTGTCTTTTGGTAAAGGAAAGGTTGCCATACTTTTAGATGCACAGAATTGTTGAGGTTGTATTTATAGGCAGCCGGGTTAAGATTTTCAGGCACTCGGACTAGAGGACCAAGCCCAAACCATAAAAAACAGCCCCAGAGAATGATGCCTCTTCCGTCTAACTTCACAGATGGCACAACACAGTCGGGCAGGTAGCATTTACCTGGCATCTTCCACACCCAGACTGGTCTATCTGACGGCCAGATGGTGAAACGTGATTCATCACTCCAGAGAACGCTTTTCTACTGCTGCTGAGTCCATTGAAGCCGTGCTTTTCACCTCTCCAACGGGCACTTAGGCGTTGATCTTGCTGATGTCTGGTTTGTGCTCAGCTTCTCCGACATGGACACCATTCCCTTTAGCTCTCGACAAATTGTTATTATGCTGGTGTTGCTTCCACAGACGTTTAGGAAAGCAATAATTAGTGTTACAGAAGAGGACGGGCGATTTGGTCGCACCCCCAGCTTTAAGACTCGGAAGTCCCGCTCTGTTATTACGTGGCCTACCAGATCGCGATTACGCTGTTGTTGCTCTTAGGCATTTCCACTTCACAATAAAATTGCTTACAGTTAATCGGTGTAGCTGCAGAAGGACAGAAATTTCCCGAAGTGACTTTTTGCTAGTATGGCATTCTATGACTGTGCCATGTCGAAAGTCACTGAACTCTACCGTACGGCCCATTCTACTGTTCATGCTTTTATATTATGTTTACCAGTCCACCTGAGGTTTGTTATAACTGTGCGGGCCATTCCTGTGACGTATATGGACAAATACACGCGATTCAAAAAGTGTATTCGGATACTACTTGTCATATAGTATATGTTCCTTTGCGAATACTGAACGTCACAAAAACGAAAAAGCATAATTCCACCTACACTGGTGTGCAAAAATTAAGGACGAAGAGGAGAAATTAGCATAACAGCGGAACGAGCAGGCAGAACGGACCGAAAGACCACTCAGGAGATAGACTATGGTCCGGTACGGTAGGGCAGGCGCATATATGCAACATGACGTAGGGGAAGGGGAGTGTCGGAAGGGTTTAAAACACACGGGCGGTGTACGCTCAGCAATTCGGTGAAAGCTATTGCACGGTGTACATCGGTTTGAACGACATCGAGTTGCAGCCACCGTGTGATATGGCCAACAGGCAATCCAGTAGACGACATCTGGATGACTTTACTCGAGGTCGCGTCATTGGGAAGTGAAAATAAGGTCGAAGTGTGACTATTGTGGCCGAGGAGTTCGGAATCACTCACAGCATCGTTTCACGAGCTTGGAGAGCATTTCAAACGACAGGAACAGCTGCCCGAGAATTTAGCAGTGGTCGTCCACGAGCAACCACGGCGGCGGACGACCGGTATATTGTCCTACAGGCGAGAAGAGACAGACGGCAGACAGTGGGAGAATTCTCAAGGTACATGCAACAGACAACTGGACGTCCGTTATCGCGTTTTACCGTGGCCAGAAGGCTGCACAAAGGTGGTCTATTTGCACGACGACCAGTACGGCGTGTGCCATTAACGCATGCTCATCGGAGACGGCGGTTTCTGTGGTGCCAGGAACAAAAGAACTGGACACATCAGCAATGGGGTCAAGTTCTCTTTACGGATGAGAGCCGATTTAGCCTGACGAGCGATTCTGGACGTATACACATCTGCAGAGAGTAAAGAACACGCAATCACACCTCCAACATCATCGAAAGGGAACAGTTTGGAGGTGGCGGAATTCTTGTTTGGGGCGGTATCATGCTTGGTAGCCGTACCGACCTCCACATCTTCCAAGGAGGTTCAGTCACTGGTGTCTGCTATTGTACCGAGGTTCTCCTGCCTCACGTGTGTCTGTTTAGAGGTGCTGTGGATCCTGAGTTCCTCTTCATGGACGACAACGTTACACCTCATCGTACAGTGGCTGTCGCAGAGCTGTTGGAGAGTGAAGATATTCAACGCATGGATTTTCTCGCAAGATACCCGGACCTAAATCCAATTGAACACGTGTGGGACCTTCTCGGGAGACGCTTGGCAGCACGTCACCAGCCGCCAGCAGCGATTCCGCAGCTGCGATTGGCCCTACAAGAGGAATGGGCCGCGATTCCTTAACAGCTCCTTGACAACCTCGTCCTCAGCATGGACAGACGTTGTAAATCTTGCAACGCAGTCAGGGGTGATCATATCCCCTACTGAAGACTGGATTTTTCTTGGAAGCCGCCTGTCACATGGACGTTTCTGTCTTCTGTCCAGTTGTGCTCGAAGCTACCTTTTCAATAAAGTGCCTTTGTATCGTTTTAATTCCTTGTTTGGACGGTTTTGCTCACTTGTTCCATATTTTTACATCTTGGGGTTTTTATGGTATGATTTCAGTCGATGTGGAGCACTTCTGCACGACGTTACATTCGAAAAACCGTCTCGTCCTTAATTTTTGCACGGCAGTGTGGTTTTTAATGCATCATCTTCCACATGATTCTTGAGTGTAGCATGTATTATGAGACAGAGGTAAACGTGCACAGGAATTACTTAAGCACCCTTCCTCTTTCCGTGTTTTAGATTTTTTTCTTTAAGTGGCCAATAGCTTTCGCACGAATTAACACGTCGGAGCTGCTGGAAGTCGTTGCTGGCAAAACGAACGTCCCTAAGTTGAGCACTTTATGTCCCATCTCGGGCGCAGGTGGTCATTTGTACTCCTGGATCTCCAGCCAGCGAGCCTTTACATTAAATTAACGCCAAAGCGAAGTGTCCGTTGCCCGGGAAGCAATAAATGACGCCTTTCTTCTCGCTACTCATAAACAGACATGTCCTCGCTTATGAGGTTCATCTTCCACCCAGACGCCATTACGATCGTAAACTGCAGGGTGGCAAGCAAGGATGTGGATGTTCTGAGTCCATTTTGGTCATTATTTACTCTAGACATTACGACCCCGTGTTTTGTCGAGGTGATTTTTACAATGCCCATTAAGGATAGCGCGGCTCTGAGATTTTATCTTCCGCTTGCTTTAAGAAATCTACGCGGCGTCAACTCTCAAATACTCTCTTTACGCACAATAGTTCTTTTCAGGGAAAACGCTTCTAGGGAGGCGCATCCTACGTCAGATAGATTAAGTTCATAGAGGAGAGCAAAGATCTGGTCAGCTTTCATGGAGGTAAACATTGATTAACAAATGCATTTTCCAACAATCATTACTTACCATGAATGCTCCAATGAATTTAATTGCTACCAATTTATGTAGCAGTATGTACGTTTAATCAATAATCATTTCAAGTAATTTCGATAAAAATATCCTTATGAGTTTCATTAAGTCTCTCACCCCTATATACACTGACGGAAAAAAAATCCCAACATCACGAAAAAATAGTTGTAGAGGAATGAAATGGCGCCAATACATTTATATGAGTAACATATTTAATCGATTAAGGTTTCAAGATCACAGATTATTGTAAGCGCGAGAAGAGCCATTTTAAATGTGAAATGCTGGTACATTAATAACCGGTGTAACCGCCAGAATGTTGAATGCAAGCACGCATACGTTCATGCATTGTGTCGTACAGGTGCTGGATGTCAGTTTGTGGGATGGAGTTCCATGCCTGTTGCACTTCGTCGGTCAATACAGGGACGATTAATGCTGGTTGGGGGTGACTCTGGAGTTGTCGTCCAATGATGTCCCATACGTGCTCGATTGGAGAAAGATCTAATGATCTAGCAGGCCACGGCAACATGTCGACACTCTGTAGAGCATATTGGGTTACAACAGCGGTATGCGGGCGAGCGTTATCCAGTTGGAAAACACCCCCTGGAATGCTGTTCATGAATGGCAGCACAACAGGTTGAATCACCAGACCGACTTACAACTGTGCCGTCAGGGTGCGTGGGATAACCACGAGAGTGCTCCTGCTGTCATAGGAAATTGCTCCCCAGACCATAACTCCAGGTGTAGGTCCAGTGTGTCTCGGCCGCAGACAGGTTGGTTGCAGACGCTCACCTTGCCTCCTTCCAACCAATACACGGCCATCACTGGCACCCAGGCAGAACCAGCTTTCATCAGAAAACACAACAGATCTCCACTCCGTCCTCCAATGAGCTTTAGCTTGACACCACTGACGTCGCAAACGGCAGTGGTTTGGAGTAAGTGGAATGCACGCTACAGGGAATCTGGCTCGGAGCTGTCCTTCAAGTAACCGATTTGTAACAGTTCGTTGTGTCACTGTGGTGGCAACTGCAGCTCGAATTGCTGCCGCAGACACAGTACGATGCGCCACGGCCATACGTCGTACTCGGCGGTCTTCCCTCTCAGTAGTGCCACGTGGCAGGCCGGAACCTGATCTTCTTGAGGCAGAACCTTCCCTTGACCACCGCTGCCAACAATCATGCACAGTGGCTACATTCCTTCCAAGTCGTTCTGCAATATTGCGGAACGAAAATCCACCTTCTCGTAGCCCTATTACACGACCTCGTTCAAACTCCGTGAGATGTTGATAATGGCTTCTTCGTCTTCTTAAAGGCATTCTTGACTAACATCAACACACTACGTCGAATCTCAACGATAACTAACGCTCACGAACGTTACAGCGCGTGTTTACAGCAAACCTGCTTTGCATGTTCCGAGTGGCGATACTAGCGCCACACGTATGCGCCGAGCGCGAAATTTGCATAGACGTCATCTTACAGATGTACTCTCACCACCTACCAACTGTCGTTTATCTAACACAACCCTTTCTTGGTGTTGGGTCTTTTTTTTCTGTCAGTGTATTTTGGCGTTTTACTGAATTTATCCCTGAATTGTGCAAATAAAAAGAACTAGATATAAAAAGAACAGAGTGAAAGGAAGGACAGACCTTGGAGAGAAGAGCAAACATCAATGAAAAAAAAGGCTGTAAAACTAAACAGGAGTCATATGCGTGATGAACATCACCGATCGTTGAACAGAAAAAACACAAGGGAGAAGACAGGCGACAAAACGATGAAGAGTCCGTGGTGTGAGCAAGCGACAATGAAGGTGGATCCAATGAATATCAGTAGCTTTGGGGGAAGCCAGAGAAGTGTGTAAATCAATCCATGTCTGAGAGGTTTCATCAGGTGGCACAAAAGGAATAGCGAAAGGTGATCTAAAATAAGTAAAAAAGTGGCGGTACAAGAGTTTTGCAGTAACTTGATGCACCAGAAAGGGAACATCATTCAAATAAACCAGAAAAGGAAGGCAAGGGGACGCCGAAGAAGAAACAATTAACCCAAAAGAATTCACGAGGGACGGGTAAAGGCGTTGAAGCTGAATATGAAGCAACCGGAGTTGGGCGCGATGTAAGGGAGTGTCAGCAAGAGAGGGGTCGATTTGGGAAAGTGACTTCCAGCGGAAAGAAGCATCTACAAGTTGGGATACCTGTACCACGCCACTGGAGAACCAGGTGGAAAAGCACAGGTACGGTGAAGAGGGAGAACGGAGTGCAGAAGAGTAAAAGAGAGGTTCCGCAAGCAGATCATTAGTTGAGGTAGGTGAAAGACGGACGGGACATAAGGAATGCCAGAGGGAAAAGACGGTGCGATAAGTATCGGGAAAGTGATCTGGAATGAGGGGGAACAGATCCATACTGAGGAAAGTAGCGAGAGTAAGAAACGGACTGCGAGGGAAAAGTAAAGTATCAACAATAGTAATCGATGAAATCTGAGGATGAGAAAAAGAACGGAGAAAGGTCTGAAGATGAATAAGATTAGATTTTTGAAAAAGATCTGGGAGGGCAAGACCTCCAAAGGACAGAGGAAGGACGAGAGTAGAACGATAAACCCAGTGAACTTTATTCCAGATGAAATCAGTAATCAAACGTTGAGCGGATTGGAGAAAAATGGGTGAGGGAAAATAAGCGAACCACGAATGTGTCAGAATGGGAAGAAGAAAGGAAGAAACCAGATGTGCTCTGCTAAAAAAGGACAAAAAAGGTTTGAACCGGCAAAAAGGAGCAAGACGGCGATTGAGCTGCTGAACCAAAGGAATCCATGTGGCATCAGCAACAGCCACGGGATTTCCAACGTACACACCAAGAAGTTTAATGACCGAGGATGACCAACGGGCACCCCAAGGGCGATCACCGTGTGCCACCCACGATCCGGCCCACAGACCAACAGATTTTGACAGATTAAGTTCGGAACCGGAAATTGAAGCATACTCACGATAAGCAGAAAGGACAACACCGAAAGAACGTTCAGTGCGAAGAAAGAGAGTGAGGTCATCAGCATATGCAGACAACACTATGCGATGGTGACGAGTAGGAGCAATACTGCGAGGAATCACAGAAAACAAACGAGAACGCAGACAAATTAAGAGAGGTGCATATGCAAGCGTAAAAAGTTGACCCGAAAGGGGACAACCCTGCCGGATCCCGTTGTCAAAGGGGATGGTAGCTGTCATGAATGTGGAATTGCGAATACGGAAAGAAGAGTGAGAGTAAAGATTAATAAGAGCTTGACAGAAAAGAGTAGGAAAGCCAAAATGACGAAGAACAGCAAAGAGATAAGAGTGATTAATGGAGTCAAAAGCTTGTTTCTGATCAATATTAAAAATTGCGAGAGGTTCGGAAAGATGGAAAGCAAGAAAATATAAGTTGCGAATGGTGGAAATGTTGGTAGTAATCGAACGGGAGGGAATAGTGTAAGTTTGATCGGGATGGATTAAATGCTGCAAGACGGGATTGAGGCGAAAAGCGAGAATTTTAGCAAACGTTTTGTAGTCAGTATTAAGAATAGAGATAGGACGCCAGTTAGAAAAAAGACCAAGGTTTCCGGTTTTGGGGATGAGACGGAGAATAGCAAAAGTGAAATCAGAAGACTGAAAATTTCAAGAAGTAAAAACGGCATTAAAACAAGCAACTAGAAGCGGGAGGAGAGAAGGAAGAAACTTCTTATAAAATGAGAGCGGAAGACCGTCCGCGCCAGGGGAAGAACGGTCATTCAGACTGGAAATTGCAGAGCGGACTTCAGAAGGAGAGATATGAGAAACAAGAGAATCAAAAAAACAATGTGGAACCTGAGGGAGGACATGAAGAAGAGGGGAGGTATCTGCAGGAGAAAGGAGTCGGTGTTGAAAACGATTAGAATAATGGGAAAAAGTAAGTTCACAGATACGATAAGGGTCGGTAACTGTAGATCCGTCAGGTAGTGAAAGAAAGGAAATTGTGTTGCTTTTAACATGATACTCCTCAAGGGACTTCAAACTAGAAAAGGGGTCGTCGTGAAACCGCAAGTGAGTGAATTTCAGACGAGTAAGGGCTGTTGAAGCAAAAGTAAACAGAATACGACGAAGTTGAGCTTGAAACACGGGAAAAAAAGGATCAGAAGGAGAAATAGTCTGCAATTTACGACGGAGAACATCAATATCCTGAAAGCGAGAAGTACGGGAAGAGAAAGAAAACTGACGTGCGTAAGAAATAATCGAAATTTTCGTGGAAAGCCACAGAGCCACTGGGTCGTCAGACGAAGAAAGTTGTTGCACAGAAGACGTGATCATAGAGCGAATTTCAGCGCAGAAAACAGGATCGGTTAAAACTGAATCGTCGAGCGACCAGACTGGGGAAGGGGGAACAGAGGAAGAATGCAAAAAAGGTTTTAAAAGAACAGAGCGATGATCTGACGAAACGGAAGGATGATGAGTAACTTCAACTAGAGATGAATGGAGAAAACTGGAAACATAGAATCTATCTAGGCGTGCTGCGACACAGCGTGAAGCAGACGGGGGAACCAGGAAAACTCCTTGGACAGGAGATGGAGGGAACGGAATGCATCAATCAAATCAAAATTAACAACGAGTTGAGTGAGATTGGAAACAAGGTCGGAACGGCTTTCGGTTGAACCATCTCGGTCAAAACCGGGTTGCAAAGTGCAATTGAAATCGCCTGCAACAATGACTGTATCATTTGGAAGGAGGGTCGAAAGGATAGAAGAAAGATGTTGGAGGAGAGTTTCTGCATCCGTAGCAGATTGCGGAATATGGATATTGAAAACATGAATACGTTTAGAACAAAAACAAAAAGAAATATGTTGAAAAGAACCCAGCAGACTATGTGACTCAACAAGATCAGAAAGGGAAGAATGAAAACGCACATGAAATGCTATAGCGGTACCAGACCTGAGATGGGTCCGGTAATTATGATAAAAAATGTACGGCCAGCGTCTCCAGCGGGAACACCCGGCATCCAAGGAACAGTTCGTCTCCTGGAGAAGGAGGATATTAGCCCCCAGGTAACGAAAGTCCTCGAAAACCAAAGCATTCGCCGCAGAAGACGCAAGCCCTCTACAATTAAAGCTAAGTAGTGTTAACAAGGACATCACTGGTAGGTTGCATCCAACTTTCCAGTTCAGCCCTCAAAATCTTGAGTAAGTATCCCAGACGGCGAGCATATTGCTCAGTCCCACCAGGCAAAGTAACATTAGTTATAAATGCACGGAACTGGTTTAGCTGTGCAAACATTTCAGACAGCAAGTGAAGCTTACTCTTAATGCAAGGTAGTGTGATCAACTTCGCCTTACGCGGGCGAGTGGTCAATGCATACAGATCAGATAAGGTAATAGAGTGCAAAGGCACCGCAAGTTCTTCAAACATAGTAGAAATGTCAAGAAGTGTAGGAGAAGGAGAATCATCGTCAGAGTCAACCATTGCAGTGTCATCAGGATGAGGGGCGACCGTGTCCATAACATCATCATCCTGGAGACATGCGAATCGGTTCGAAACTAGTAATTCAGAATTTGGCTCATGATGGCTAGGTGAACCCAAGGTAGAATGGGCTGGTTTCTTGGACCGTAGGCGTTGAGGCGAACGGGAAGAGCGAGTAGAAACACCAGGTGAGCTGGGGCGTTTACGCTGTGATTTAGGTGCAGACACTTCCAGCGATGGAAAATCCTCATTGGAGGGCTCCAAACCATTCAGTACGACGACAGGAACCGGGAGGGAAGGAACGACTGGAGAAACAGCAGGTAAAATTGATGAAGGTAGAATGTGAGCAGGTGCCTCAGTGGCCTGCACAACATCCGCAGGGGCAGCGGCCACTGGAACTGTAGTAGCTAATGAAGAATCAGATCTAGCACCAGGAGTAGCATGAGGACAAGCAGAAGCGAGATGACCTTCCCCTTTACAGCGGAAGCACTGAACCCCTGCAAAAAGATTAAAAATTTACGTCCGGGTATCAGTGACTAATTCCAGAGTTGCAGGGCGTTCCGCAATTGACTGAGAAGTTGGGAAAATAACCCCGTACTGGCGGCGCCCACCCTGCACATGTTTCAGGGGGAATCGCGGGCTGTAGCTGGAAGAATCTTGGTCACTCCCACAACACGACCCATCGTGTTGAGGGCATCAATCAACAGAGAATCAGGAACAGCCGTTGGTACACAGGAGAGAGGGTCAGCGTAACTGGTCTTTGGGCTGCAGCGACAGGTTGTAGATGAAAGACCCTATATCAATCCCATGAACTATGATTAAATCTACTGCTTGCTGGTGGGTGAAGTGAACAACCATCCCTCCACCCAAGCGAATAATGGACATAATGCTTTCGGCTGGAACGACCTTCGACACAGCATGCAGATACTTGGGGAGGGGGTGTCACGCAAAGCAGGAATGAAAACACTTAATAATAAAGCAGACGACAATTGCTTACCTTTCTTTTTTTTTTTTGATTGGAGGTTTAACGACCACCGTGAGCAACTCAATGGGCTATAAGCAGTCGCCCGTCCCTAATTTAGGGTCACTGGTTCCAGGGAAGGGAAAGAGCCAGTGCCGTAAGACAAACACAACATCCATGCCTCGCCGGGATTCGAACCCGGACCCCTTCCGGACGAATGATCAGAAGCCATCGCTAAGACCACTGCGCCACCGAGGCTGCCAATTGTTTACCTTGCGGTGAATCACTTGGAAGAATTATTTTCAACGCCGAAGCTACACGTTTGAAATGTGGTGCAGAATCACTAGAAATATATGAGGTACTTCCCACAGCTTGTGCGAACGACGTTGAAGTAGAACTAGCAGAACCAGGAATATTAGACGCAGCCGGCACACGGGTGGCCAGAAGCACAGTCTCTGGAAGTTGAGCAGCACTAGTCGACGCAACATTCCCCGAAGAAGACACAGAACTAAGAAGCGAAGACATATCAGCAATCGACGAAGCAGCTGTAGACGACAGTGACTTATTCACAGTGGTAGTGGACATTCTCGACCACTGGCCCA
Organism: Macrothele yani; assembly: GCA_039090855.1. Taxonomy (NCBI): domain Eukaryota; kingdom Metazoa; phylum Arthropoda; class Arachnida; order Araneae; family Macrothelidae; genus Macrothele; species Macrothele yani. The sequence continues at coordinate 27,945,854 of CM077022.1, forward strand.
CCAAAACTCACGCGTCGTAACTGATGACACACGAAAATGAAAAAAAAAAATGAGCACCCACTCGGCACTCAGCCTCACTGCTCATGAAGCGAGGGTACGAAACACTGCAACCAAATCACAAAACGACGAAATACCACAAAAAGAACAAGTAAACAAACGAACGTTGACTTCTACGCAGGAGCCGAAAAAAATGCGACTTGTCTGTTCAACGACCACTGCGCCACCGGGGCGGCAAAGTCAAACATTGCAGTAAACTGTAGCAAATCATTTTCCGGGTGTAATTTTATGCTTCTGCATCTGAAGTACGTAAAAAGCTATACACGAAAACTACCACTACGTGTTTTATAAATGGACCTTTGACGATCGTACCACAACCAAAAAATACTGAAGACACTGGAAAGTTGAGCGATACAAATTAAAATGATCGAAGTGGTATCACTCGGAGAAATCACTGCACAAAAGCTTTCTGTGCTCTGTGCAAATGATAACTACTACAATTGTTTTATTTTTTATTTTGCGGTGACGTGCTTGGTAACTGAGGCTTGCTTCCTTGCTTCCCATTTTCACTACAAATGACAGCATTTGATGGCGAAGGTGTCCCGTTTTGAGACAAAAAATATGTTACTGCATTAAAGACATACGCAACATCTTCAGAAACTTTGTTCGTGGTAATTTGGAATTTTCGTTGTAAATCACAATTTACTCTTGCAGTATCTAGCATAGCATATAAAAGCGTCATCGGCCATCTTCTGGTTCTTTTGGGCCGCGGATGGCCTAGTGGGCAACGTTCGTGACTGCCACGGAAAGGATCGCAGGTTCGATCCCAGGCAGGTACGAACGCTAGATCCCCTAAATATCCGGCGTGCGTCGGATGGGCACGTTAAGCCGTCGGACCCCGGGTACTGGCCTCTCGGTAATAAATAAGGGCGTCTCCCTCCCCCTTTCTACTTCGCTTCCGTGTCACTTTCCTATCGGGGAATCCAGCCCAAATCTCCTAGATTCCTATTTCTAAGGGTTGTTTAAGACCTGGGGTCAGACACTCCCTTCCTAAAATCCTCTACATATGATCATCATCCTGGTTCTTTTACTTGCGGATTAAGTGGGGCAAATCTGATACAGAGCATCATCTCAGCCTTTTATTGTCACTGAAGTCTGTCAGGCCGTCCCGGTGGCGCACTTATAACGAAGTAAATTTCTTCGTCATTTTTGGTCTACGCCGGGATTCGAACCCGAGACCGCTTATTCCGGAACAAGTCGCTCTACCAACTGAGCTACGCAGACGTTCATTCTGATTGCTATCTGCCTTTATGTCGTGTGCGTCCTGCTGGCAGGTACGTCACATCCCCCCCCCGAAAGAGGGCCGGGGGCATGGCCCACGGGTCAGCCGTAGCCATGAATCGTTGCAGGCAGCCATCCACTGTAGAACGTGCACTTGAGTACTCCCAGTCAATCCGGTGTGTGGAATGCAACGTCACACACATTTATTTTTCCAAGCGCTGGAGAAGAGATTCTCTGATTTTCCCTATCTCGCGGTATGGAAATAACATCACACCATTGCGAGATTTTGAACTGTCGGGTCATCCGGATAGTTCGGGCGCCATTATAACGAAGTAAATTTCTTCGTCATTTTTGGTCTACGCCGGGATTCGAACCCGAGACCGCTTATTCCAGAACAAGTCGCTCTACCAACTGAGCTACGCAAACGTTCATTCTGATTGCTATCTGCCTTTATGTCGTGTGCGTCCTGCTGGCAGGTACGTCACACAGTGGTCTAGGCGATGGCCTCTGATCATTCGTCCGAACGGGGTCCGGGTTGGAATCCCGTGAGGCATGGATGTTGTGTTTGTCTTACGGCACTGGCTCTTTCCCTTCCCTGGAACCAGTGACCCTAAATTAGGGACGGGCGACTGCTTATAGCCCATTGAGGTGCTCACGGTGGTCGTTAAACCTCCAATCAAAAAAAAAAAAAAAGTCTGTAGGCTTCCCTGACGCGTGAATCATCTTGTCTGTGAAGCATGCTACTCAATAGTGCAAGGGCTCTGTTCTTTTTCAGGACATACATAGGAGCAAATAGTCAAGTCTAGTGTATATTGCCCTACCATTAATATCTGCATATCCACATCCATGATCTTTATTGTGTGCTGAAACCCTAAGCTCTTATGACGACCTCTAATCTTGATGGAATTCTCTTCACTAGTTTTTCGCAAACGCTGTTTCGCTTTCGGATTCCAAAGTTGTGAGAAGTTGAGCTTTGTTTGTTCAAAAATATCTTCTTCCACTCACCCGACGATCCACCGGGTCCAGGTCAGAACTCTGGGCAGCCCAGTCCCTCTTTCCGGCGTCCATATCCTCAATCCAGTCTGAAATAACGCGAGCAGCATGACATGGTTGTCATGCTGATAAAAGTATGAGCATTTCCCAAAGTAATGTCACAATGGTGGTAGTGCATAATTGCCCAGGCCATCTAGATATACATAGCTCAGTATTCATGGTTCTGAACAAAACGACTAATGAGCCTAAGTCAAACCTCGAAAAACCGATCCATATAATCACGCTGCCTCCGCCAAACTACATTGTCTGGACAATACAATCCGTAAAGTACCTTTCTTCTAACATCCTATCACTCAGGAACGATTATAGCACTGGTATACTGTGTACCATGTTCAAAGCATAGTTTCTCATTGGTTAACAATCTAAGAACTACATTCTTTACACCACGCTAATAAGCGTGTGGCATTAGTCGAAATGATTTCCCGCTTGATATCTGCTCGGCCGTGGTAACCCATCTCGTGAAGCTTTCTACGCACTGTACTGGTGCGAACATCAGTCCCAATAATCTCACATACGTTTGCGAGATTTGAGAAAATGCTGATTTGCGTTCTAAGCGGACAAACCTTTGCAGAGAGCTCTCTCATGTTCTAATAGCATCGGAGATGTATGGGGTCATTTCTTAGCAGATTCATCCCAGTCCGCTACAACTTGCATATCCATCACCAACCGTAAACCAAGGGATCTTCAATGCGGCTAAAAGGACACGTACGGAGCGATTGCTTATGTGGCACCCTATGATCAATCTGCGCTGGTCATTTTGTTGATGGAAGCATCTTGCATTCATAGTCATGCTATTGTCTCATCAAAACCCTTCGAACATACACTGGCCGCCTCGGTGGCGCAGTGGTCTAAGGCGTTGGCCTCTGATCATTCGTCCGTAAGGGGTCCGGGTTCGAATCCCGGTGAGGCATGGATGTTGTGTTTGTCTTACGGCACTGGCTCTCTCCCTTCCCTGGAACCAGTGACCCTAAATTAGGGACGGGCGACTGCTTATAGCCCATTGAGTTGCTCACGGTGGTCGTTAAACCTCCAATTAAAAAAAAAAAAAAAAAAAAACATACACTGACGGAAAACAAATCCCAACACCAAGAAGGGGTTGTGTTAGATAAACGACAGTTGGTAGGCGGTGAGAGTACATCTGTAAGATGACGTCTATGAAAATTTCGCGCTCGGCGCATACGTGTGGCGCTTGTAGCGCTCCTCGGAACATGCAAAGCAGGTTTGCTGTAAATACGCGCTGTAACGTTCGAGAGCGTTAGTTATCGTTGAGATTCGACGTAGGGTGTTGATGTTAGTCAAGAATGCCTTTAAGAAGACGAAGAAGCCATTATCAACAGCTCACGGAGTTTGAACGAGGTCGTGTAATAGGGCTACGAGAAGGTGGATTTTCTTTCCGCAATATTACAGAACGACTTGGAAGGAATGTAGCCACTGTGCATGATTGTTGGCAGCGGTGGTCAAGAGAAGGTACTGCTTCAAGAAGACCGGGTTCCGGCCGGCCGCGTGGCACTACTGAGAGGTAAGACCGCCGTGTGCGGCGTATGGCCGTGGCGCATCGTACCGCGTCTGCTGCAGCAATTCGAGCGGCAGTTGCCACCACAGTGACACAACGAACTTTTACAAATCGGTTACTTGAAGGACAGCTCCGAGCCAGACGCCCTGTAACGTGCATTCCACTTACTCCAAACCACTGCCATTTGCGACGTCAGTGGTGTCAAGCTAGAACTCATTGGAGGACGGAGTGGAGATCTTTTGTGTTTTCTGATGAAAGCCGGTTCTGCCTGTGTGTCAGTGATGGCCGTGTGTTGGTTAGAAGGAGGCCAGGTGAGCGCCTGCAACCAACCTGTCTGCGGCCGAGACACACTGGACCTACACCTGGAGTTATGGTCTGGTGAGCAATTTCCTATTACAGCAGGAGCACTCTCGTGGTTATCCCACGCACCCTGACGACACAGTTGTACGTCGGTCTGGTGATTCAACCTGTTGTGCTGCCATTCATGAACAGCATTCCAGGGGGTGTTTTCCAACAGGATAACGCTCGCCCGCATACCGCTGTTGTAACCCAACATGCTCTACAGAGTGTCGACATGTTGCCGTGGCCTGCTAGATCACCAGATCTTTCTCCAATCGAGCACGTATGGGAGATCATTGGACGACAACTCCAGCGTCACCCCCAACCAGCATTAACCGTCCCTGTATTGACCGACCAAGTGCAACAGGCATGGAACTCCATCCCACAAACTGACATCCAGCACCTGTACGACACAATGCATGAACGTATGCGTGCTTGCATTCAACATTCTGACGGTTACATAGGTTATTAATGTACCAGCATTTCACACTTAAAATGGCTCTTCTCGCGCTTACAATAAGCTGTGATCTTGAAACCTTAATCGATTAAATATGTTACCTATACAAATGTATTGCCGCCATTTCCTTCTTCTACAACTATTTTTTCGTGGTGTTGGGATTTTTTTTCCGTCAGTGTATTTATAGTTGTGTCCATGACATGGTGTTTACATATAACTTAATTCACGATCAATAGAGTGGTGTCCGGGTATTAAAGTTATGGCAATGTATGTTCAAAAACAGTTGATCCATGATTGCAATTTTTTAAGATTTTTTCGGTGGTTTGACGACTATCGTGAGCAACTGGATGGGCTATAAGCAGTCGCCCGTCCTTATGGTTTGACCACTGGTTCCAGGGAAGGGAGAAAGCCAGTGCTGAAAGATAAACCCAACATCCATGCCACACCCGGAATCCGAATCCGGACCCATCTCGGACAAATGGCCATGAGCCACTGCGCAACATTTGGATTATGCTTGAATTCGTGGGGAATCTGTGGCCAGTTATGTTCTTATCGTACCTTGGGTTGAGTTCAGCTTCTGTGCCTATTAAGTTGATGTGAATATAAATGTTTCTGTTAGTTCCTGTAATTGGACTAATAACAGATTGAAAGATTGCTGCATACTCGCGTTTCTTTCCAACGTAAACAAAAGCACTGCATCGGTAAAAGTTTATTGAATCTGTCAATCAGAATGCCTTAATCCCGTATTTGTTCGATTTTTTAGGAATGTAAATTTTGAAACTACGTCGTCCACGAAAGGAAACTAGCATTTCATCTGTTGTGACGTACCTCCCAAGAAAAAAATGATGAGCCTCAAATTTATGAGTAAAACAATCCCATATCTGACAAATTGCTACCAGTTTCTTTATCTAACAATTGCTACCAGTACCGAAAGAATGATAAAGATTTACAAGATCCACATTAGCACGAAAATTGTTCCTTCTTGCACCATCTGAAGCAAGCAGAAAGTCTTTATTGGCAGATTTTATATATCCTGTTAACTACGGTATGACTACAACTGCTTTCAATTCAAAAATGTCCATTTGTTTTGCGTAAATCTAACAAAGTACCTTCTATTGGCATCTCATTTTCCGTTTTTCCACCTGTGATGTCCATGACAGCCTGTAAAATATCGTGCGTAAAACACAAATCCCGTACATCTTTTCCATCTGAAATATTTTTCTCCTCCTTTGACTCCTAGTAATTTTGAAACTATATTCTGTCCACGTATATGCCTTCGAGAGGGAACGTTATTACTTTATTTGAAACGCGTTTTCGTCCCAAAGCAAACCCTCCGACTAAGCAACATTATAATCTTCATCTTCTTCACTGCTATTATGTTCTTCTAAGGAAGATTAGTGGTAACTTTGAATATAATGATAACGTCAGCAGCATAATTTTTTTCATCTGAGTAAAGATTCTGGGCACTGTCATCGCCTGAAAGCTGTTCCAAGCAATTTCTGAATTTCTTTATCTCTTAAAAAGCTTATTTCTAGCCATAACTACTGTAATAAAAAAGGAACACAATAAAAAGCCTTTAAAAGCTCTCCTTCTTCAAAAGGAGTATAAGAAATAAAAAGAAACACACGGTGAAATACACCGAAGCTCAAGTCATGTCTACCGAGACAACTAAACCGCTCACTATCCTACAGCACACTTATAGTTAAAACTGCAACGTGTGGAAAAAAAAATACTAAAATTATGGAAATTAAAAGCCAAAAGAAAATAACTGCATTATGACAGACCCCACCAGCACTCTAAAGGGTTCATCAGTACAAGCCCTGCTTCATCTATAACTAAAACAAGAAAGATGACACCGAATCCTTGGTTGTAATGAGTAAATCTGATGAATCCTTTCCGACGCGAAAAATATATTTCAAATGAACAGAATTGGTTAAAAAATTTCTACCGGATTTCTGCAATCGATAAGATATCCAGAAATAGAAATAAATCAGAGACAAAGGTGTTTTTAAATCGAATATTTAGAAGAAAAGATATAGAGGAAAACATTAAAAAACTTAACGCCCCCTAACGAAAAAATCGTTTTGTTACTTAAAAAAGAAAACGGGTTCAAAATTCTCTTCGTAACGTAGGGTGTCCGACTAAAAAAGGATATTTCGAGTTAATTCTTTCTAATAGAAATATAAGCTGACGTCTCCGATGTCTGAATTTTCGATAATGGAAACATAGAAAACATGCTAAAAGTATTCTTCATAGCAAAAGCTATGCTAAGGAAAAAGAAGTATTCATGTGCGTCTTCTCGGAGCAGAGATAGGGAGAAAAAGTTTTGACATTGCAGCCCCTAGCGGGAAAACTGTGCATTATTTCAAGATGATTCTGTTCCTCATCTTTACTGTAGCGAATGACGTGCGGTAAAAAAAAAAAATTCAATAGGATATTTAGAATCTGAGACACTGTTCCCAACACAAATACACACTAACATCACCCAGAGCCAGAAATGTGAACTAAAATCCACTATTACATGTAAATTTTCTACGAGGTAAATAGTATCCGGTGTTAAACGGATTTTTAAATCGGACTTCTAGAAGCAGAGATATGGGGGAAAAATTAAATATTTGCGGCCCCCAGCGGGAAGTTGCGCATTACTATGGACAGAAGATGTACACAAAATGCTTTCGTAGTATGTCACAGAAAAATAATTTTTTTAATCGGGCGCTTAGACGGGCAGATATTGCTGTAAAGGGAAAAGTGAACTTATGCCCTCAAGTGGCAAACCTGTGCTTTAAAAAATTGAAAGTTCTATGCAAAACATTTCCCTCCAAAAGCACTCTCTGACAAAGAAAGAATTTTTCAGATCGGACTATTAAAAATAGAGACATTGAAAAAAGTATGATGTACAATTACGCCTCCTGGCGGAAAAACTCTGCTTTATTTTAAGTAGAAGGTATTTCCAAAAGATTTTTCGTGGTGAAAAGTATCTTATCACAAAATAATTTTTTGAATCGTGTTTTTACAAGCAGAGATATTTCTGCAAATACATCAGAATAGACATTCACGGGAGTGCCAAAAGTCATGGGATGCGTACCTAGTATCGTGTAGGACCTCCTCTGGCCTGGTGAACTGCCGCAAGTCGACGTGGCATCGATTCCACAAGTTGCTAGAAGATTTCTGGAGAGATGTTGAGCCATGGCATCTGAACGCCCGCTCATAGTTCCCTGGTGCTTATGGACACAGTTTGTTTTGCTCTCTACGCATTCGTAGTTACTAAGTGATTTTCATCGTTTTGTTGTGTTATACTGTAGTGTCTAGAGCATTAAACCCTGGTATTTGTAGGTGCCGGATTTTGGGTGCGAATGGACCCTTTCCACCACGTTCCATAAGTGCTGTATTGGGTTCATGTCGGACGAACGTGGTGGTCACACCATCCGTTGGAACAGTCCAGAATGCTCCTCGAACCAATTTTGGACAACTTGGGCCCGATGACATGGTGCATTGTCCGCCTGGAAAATCCCATCGTTGTTGGGGTACATGAAGTCCATGAAGGGCTGCAAATGGTCACCCAGCAGAGCAACGTAAAGCCCATAGAGCTGCTCATAGTGGTCGTTGAACTCCAAAAGAAATAATTCACGGGTCGGAATACTTAAAACAGAAACCCTCACACCAAACAGAAAGCGTATTCTGAATTCTGGTTCATCCTTCTATGGAACACAGCGTCTATGAAATACTCTGTCGATTAATAAACTTTTAGTACTTTCACAACAGTATGGGATTTTTAAAAATCCATAAGAGTACATAGCAAATAAATCAATGTACTAGGGGTGTTCAAATGAAAAGGTACGAAACGTCATAAGAACGTAACCATTAACATATTTGCCTATGCCGCTATGGGAGAACGTAGCGACACATCTAGGGATGCGATTGGAGTCGCCGGCGTGGATCGGAGCATGCACGGGCGCCCGCATGCGCAGGAGAGAGCAGAGGCTCTTATAAAGAGCGCCGTCCAAGGTCCACTACTTGTTGAATTCCTCCAGCACAGACGAACCATTAACTCCGATGTGTATTGTGAGACACTCCGAAGCCTACGCAGGCCCATCAAGAACAAAAGACCGGGGCTGCTCACGGAGGGTGTGGTTCTGCTCCATGATAACGCGCGTCCACACGTCTCCAGGGTCACACACGCGGAACTGGCCAAGTTCCAGTGGGAGCAGCTCGACCATCCGCCCTACAGCCCGGACATGTCGCCCTGCGATTTCCATGTGTTTGGGGTCCTGAAAAAACATCTGAAAGGGAAGCGCTTCCACTCGGACGACGAACTCAAGGACGCTGTGCAGGACTGGGTCTCGTCACGGCCACAGGAATTCTGGGAACAAGGAATCCTTCGGCTCGTTAATCAATGGGATCGTTGTGCTACGGCCTATGGTGTATACTTTGAATAAAGTCTTCATTTATACCCACAGTGTCGTTTCGTACCTTTTCATTTGAACACTCCTTGTATTTTTAAAACTCGAATCGCATATAGAGCCTAACATTATTTCACAATATTTACATGAACTTACCTTAATGAAAATGCATGATGTAAGAAAAACTGAACCTATAAAAGTTTCACTTTATCAGAGGTACACTACAATTTTTAAAGCCCCAAGGGAAATAAGATGATCTTCGTTTGGAACAGTGCGTTAAACTTCAAATAAAAAATTCGTAAGGTAGAATTTATGTTAACATGCCATCGAATTTGTTTTAGAGAGATGATAAATGGTGCAGATAAATTTATTCGGCTGTCCTTGTTTACAAGCTCCGTTCTCATCTGAACTTCAGCATGCCTAATGCATTTTCTCATCTCAATTTGAAAAAGACGGCAAGCATCCCTGTTATAAACATCGGGGGAATATTCCGATCTTTATATCTCTTGCACTGATGATGAGTTCGAAAATTTAGATGAAACCGTTGTCATAACCATTTGTCAAAAAAAGTGTAGTTTTGTCGGAGCAATACTGCCCAATGACTTTTTCCTCCCCTCCAGAAGGAATATTAAACATTCTGAGTTCATGCTAAGTACGGAGGTACGAGCGACAGTTTCATGTGATTCAGAAGGATGTTCCTTTCAAAAGAAGAGATTTTGTTTGGAATATTTAAAGCAGCAGCCGTTTCGTCTTTTCCCCAGGGAAAACTAGAGAGATATGGATTTTCTTATAAATATTTTCGCTATTACGAGGCGTAATGCAACACTTTTCTTTGACCTACAGCATGCATTCCGAAGAGCTGTACTCGTCACACTGTGTAAGCCGCCTTCATCCATTCATTCACTACTGTTTGTGAAAATTGCAACACAAAGAAAGAATCGCGCTATTCAAATGAATTTTATATCACAGATTCCTCATGTAACAGGAGATAACAGAGCTTATAACGAAGTGAATTTCTCCGTCATTTTTATCCGCGCCGGGGTTCGAACCCGGGTCCACTCATTCCGGAATAAGTTGCTCTACCAATTAAGCTACGCGGACTTTTATTCTGATTCCTATCTGCCTTTATGTTGTGTGCGTCCTTCTGGCAGGTACGTCACATCTCCTGGTACGTTACATCATCTCCCCCTTATTTTATTTCTTTTTTTCTCGAAGTGCTGGAGAAAGGATTCTCATATTTTTCCTATCTCGCGGTGTGGAAATAACATCACACCAATGCGAGATTTTGAACGGTCGGGTCATCCGGATAGTTCGGGCGCCATTATAACGAAGTGAATTTCTCTGTCATTTTTATCCGCGCCGGGGCTCGAACCCGGATCCCCTCATTCCGGAATAAGTCACTCTACCAATTGAGCTACGCGGACATTTTATTCTGATTCCTATCTGCCTTTATGTCGTGTGCGTCCTTCTAGCAGGTACGTCACATCTCCTGGTACGTTACAAGCTATATATGATTGTTTTGCTTCAAAACTCAGTATTGTGTGAAGCCACCTCCATCAACAACAACAGCGTTTACACGGCGTGGTATTGATGGAAGAGGTTTCTGATATCGCCAGGCTGCTTCTATCAAAGCTCATGTGTAGTGACTGACGAAGGTGCTTGATAGGCCAGTCGCTTAGCTACCATATCACAGACATGTTCGATCAGAAACATATCCGGCGAACAGGCAGGACAAGGCAAAAGCGACATCTGTCATGCATGGAAGAGGTCTTGGACATTCCAGGGCCACATGTGGTCGAGCATTGTCCTGCTGGAATGTAGCGCCAGGACAACACTGAAGAAAAGGTATCACCTCTGCCTCGAAAACATCCGCGATGTATCGCTGGATTCCCTCAATTCGTATCAGCTGAGATCGCGAATTGAACCCAAGAGAGCCCCAAAGCATGCACGCTTGGCGTTGTGCCAGTATGGCACTGAAAAAGGCACGCTGCAAGGTGCCGTTCACCCCGATGCCTTCGTACACGTATGCGACCATTATGGTGCATCAAGTTGAATCGTGACTCGTCGTAAAACACGATTTGTTGCCAGTCAGCGCGCTAATTTCTGTGTTTGAGACTCCATTGCAGGATGAGGCGTCTGTGGTTGAAGGTCAAAGGAGCGCGCAGCATTGGGCTGCTAACGAACAGTCTTCTATTAAGCAGACGACGCCGAAGTATGCTTCAGGATAAAGCCTCACCTGTGACAGTGCTCCGCTGACGCGTTAATACCGTGGATGTCGCTGTGCGATCGATTATTCTCAATGGAAACATCGTTCGAACAGCGGTATGCAATCAAGTTTTGTGTGCGTTTATAGAAATTGGGATCAAAAATGTACGCCATGTTACGCCTGGCATTCCAAAGCGAAACGATAGCACGGGCAAGTGTTTTTCTTTGGCATAAAGCATTCAACGAATGACGGGAAATTGTGTAGGATCATTCACGTGAAGGAAGATCTTCAACATTGACAACAGAAACGATGATTAACACGGTGGCAAACATCGTCAGGGGAGACCGTAGAATAACAATACGGCAACTGCAAACGATTCTAGACATTTTTTACGGAAGCGTGCAAGCAATCATGACTACACAGTTAGGCCTTAGCCTCGTTTGTGCTCGTTGAATTCCCAATATGTTGACACCTGAGCAAATGTAGCTTCGTAAGGATGTGTGCACGGAACTGAAAGCCATACTTCGCGTACAAGGCAAAACTTTCTGAAAACTATCATCACAGCAGCTGAAACATGTCTGTACTATTATGATCCCACAGCGAAACAGCATAGCAGGGACTGGAAACGTCCTTCTTCACCACCGCCAAAGAAGACGAAACTTTGAAGTCCTCTGGTAAAATTATTATTGTGTTCTTTGATCATGAATGCATTGCTTTTATCTTATTTTTTTAACGAAAGTTTAACGACCACCATGAGCAACTCAATGGGCTATAAAGTAGTCGCCCGTCTATAATTTAGGACCACTGGTTCCAGAGAAGGGAGAGAGAGCTAGTGCCTTAAGACAAACACAACACCTATGCTTCACGGGGATTCGAACCCGGACCCTTTTCTGTTGAATGATCGTAAGCCAGCGCTTATACCACTGCACCACCGGCGGCAGGCATTGTTTACCAACATTCTATAGAACATGGTAACATCGCATTACGCATATGTTTTACGTCGCATGTGGCAGCATGTTCAGAAAAAGCGACCACAACTGAAGCATGGCTTCAATCGTCATCACGATAACGCAAGGCAACCTATTTCCCTCGAGGTGCGCAACGTTCTGTACAAACACAGCATAGAGATCATCTCCCACCCTCTCTATAGTCCTGGACTTGCCTCCTGTGATTTCTGGCTTTTTCCAGAACTCAGGAAACCGTTACGCGGGCGTCCTTTCACCAGCGATCAGCAGGGTTTCAATGCCGTGGCGGCGGTTTTGAAGAACCTTTCAAGAATGGCTTTTTGTATGTCTTCCACAAATGGGAGCAACGCTGGGACAAGTGTATTGCGTGCGGAGGAGGGAGGATATTTTGAAAAGGAGCATGTAAACGATGTCGATTAAAAGTCGTTTCTATACGTATTAATTTTGATGAGCCCTCGTATGTTCTACCCAATGGAATAATGTCAGAGTCAGAAGAACTCCACATTATGCTTTGGGTCATAGAGTAGATAGTAAAGGACTAGAAGCGAGCGTTTATCCGCTATGATAAATTTATGGTCAGTACTGATGATGATGATGAGAGGGGCTAAGGGAAGGAATTATTTCCCCGTACACTGTTAAAAACTTTTGTCCGCCCCGGTGGCGCAGTGGTCTTCTAAACGATGGCTTCTGATCATTCGTCCAAAAGGGGTCCGGGTTCGAATCCCGGTGAGGCATGGATTTTGTGTTTGTCTTGCGGCACTGGCTCTCTCCCTTCCCTGGAACCATTGACCCTAAAATAGGGACGGGCGACTGCTTGTAGCCCATTGAGTTGCTCATGGTGGTCGTTAAACCTCCAATAAAAAAAAAAAAAAAAAAAAAAACTTGTGTGGTAGGTTGCACCAAAACGTGGTGCTACCACAGCTGCACCACTTTCTGAGAAAAGATACACCTTTGTGTGGTGCAAACAAAACCCAACAACATGGTGCAACCTTACACCATAATGTGGTGTAACCTTGTACAATATCGTAAGCAAAGTTGCGCCATTTTGTTGGGTTTTGTTTAAACCACACAGTGGTTCAATCAAAACTTTCTAAGAAAAGATGTTTGAACCACACAGTGGTTCAAACATCTTTTCTCAGAAAGTGATGCAGCTGGGGTAGCACCAATGTTTGGTGCAACCCACCGCAAAATTTTTAATAGTGTAGATTTCATGAAACCTGGCCAGTGTGTGAACATTTCTATTTGGGGAACGCCGAAAGCTTTGGGAACCATTTGTTTCAAGTACATCGTCAGCTTAAAAGTTTAAACGTATTTAATAGTACAGTAAAACGTCGTTTATCAGGGGATCAGTTACCTCTGTGGTACATACAAATTTCATTTTTTTTAATTCTATATGCAAATGGTTTTGTAAACTTACAGAAGTCATTATTGCGTTTTTTAAATAACACTGCATCATGATTAAACAATATTGCATCATTCTTCTAGCAGAACTTATTTGCCATCACTGTTGAGGTTTCCCCTTCTGCTACCAGAGTGCAAAGTCAAGTGTATTACGTATTTAATCTAGTTCTTTTTGTCTGTTAAACATTGCAAAAGCTTGTTCGTCGCTCCTCTTGTGCAACGAAATTTGGCTGTCATTTCATGTTGGGAAAAAGAGTCTTTTTAACAGTGGAAAATAAATTGGAGGCGTTAAAAAAGTGAAAGTGTTTCACCACTTGCAGCCAAATTCGGTATTGGCCAGCAAACTAACAACTGCAGAAACATTTATAACGAAGTAAATTTCTCCGTCATTTATATCCGCGCCAGGATTCGAACCCGGATCCCCTCATTCCGGAATAAGTCGCTGTACCAATTGAGCTAAGCGGACGTTTTATTCTGATTCCTATGTGCCATTATGTCGTGTGCGTCCTTCTGGCAGGTACGTCACATCTCCTGGTAGGTTACATCATCTCCCCTTATTTTTTTATTTATTTTTTTTTTCGAAGTGGTTGGAGAAGGGATTCTCTGATTTTTCCTATCTCGCGGTGTGGAAATAACATCACACCATTGCGAGATTTTGAACGGTCGGGTCATCCGGATAGTTCGGGCGCCATTATAACGAAGTAAATTTCTCCGTCATTTCTGTCCACGCCAGGATTCGAACCCGGATCCCCTCATTCCGGAACAAGTCACTCTACCAATTGAGCTACGCGGACGTTTTATTCTGATTCCTATATGCCTTTATGTCGTGTGCGTCCTTCTGGCAGGTACGTCACATCTCCTGGTACGTTACATCATCTCCCCCTTATTTTTTTTTTTTTTTTTGTCGAAAACTGGAGAAGGGATTCTCCTATTTTTCCTATCTCGCGGTGTGGAAATAACATCACACCATTGCGAGATTTTGAACGGTCGGGTCATCCGGATAGTTCGGGCGCCATTATAACGAAGTAAATTTCTCCGTCATTTCTGTCCACGCCAGGATTCGAACCCGGATCCCCTCATTCCGGAATAAGTTGCTCTACCAATTGAGCTACGCGGACGTTTTATTCTGATTCCTATCTGCTTTTATGTCGTGTGCGTCCTTCGGGCAGGTACGTCACATCTCCTGGGAGGTTACATCATCTCCCCCTTATTTTTTTATTTATTTATTTTTTTTTCGAAGTGGTTGGAGAAGGGATTCTCTGATTTTTCCTATCTCGCGGTGTGGAAATAACATCACACAATTGCGAGATTTTGAACGGTCGGGTCATCCGGATAGTTCGGGCGCCATTATAACGAAGTAAATTTCTCCGTCTTTCTGTCCACGTCAGGATTCGAACCCGGATCCCCTCATTCCGGAACAAGTCACTCTACCAATTGAGCTACGCGGACGTTTTTTATTCTGATTCCTATCTGCCTTTATGTCGTGTGCGTCCTTCTGGCAGGTACGTCACATCTCCTGGTACGTTACACATTACTTAAATTTGTTGAAAATCAAATTGACGCTGATTACACTGAAGTTTTACAAATTTGTGGACGTATTACAAAATAAAACAAGAAATAATATTACAAAGATACACAAAAATCCCTGACACTTTCTATCTAAATAACTTTTAAAATAAAGAGTTTCGTATTTAGCTGCATTCTTACAAGACTGTTTATCTTATGTTTTTATAGATTTTTTTAATGTATTTAGCCGAATAAAACGTAATTTGGATTAACCCTGTTCTTCAATTATCCTGGCGTTCCCAAATTACCATGAATAATTGCCTTTTTTACTGTAACGTTCATAATAAGAATTGAAAAAATTTGAACCTCCAGTTTCCTTGTTGGTGCCCCATAAGTGAAGATTTCACAGTGTATTCCTGAGCCACGCAATTTCTCGGGTCAAGAATATTTTTTGTATTCTTGCTAAAGTTAGCGCAGGTTTACTCTCTGATACTGGAATCGATGAAATTTTTTCTCTCTGATACTGAATCGATGAAGGTTTACTCTCTGATACTGCAATCGATGAAATGTTTTTCAGAATAGAAAAATTCTTGCTAAAGTTAGTGCAGGTTTACTCTCTGATACTGGAATCGATGAAATTTTACTCTCTGATACTGAATCGATGAAGGTTTACTCTCTGATACTGCAATCGATGAAATGTTTTTCAGAATAGAAAAATTCTTGCTAAAGTTAGCGCAGGTTTACTCTCTGATACTGGAATCGATGAAATTTTAAGTATCGAAGCCTTCACGGTTTCGGACCATTTCTACTGGTGGGAATAGGCTGAGTGGTCTGTGTCATTCGGACGTTCATCAGTGTATAACTGGTAGAAATGTGCCCAGTCAATTCATGAGGTCGGCAGAGACATTGGCAGCCGGTTGGCATCTTAGAATCTTTGACCGCAGTATGTAAATCAGGTACTACAGTATATCAAGAGCTTAGTCTGCGTTTCACAACTCTTAGTTTAAATGCTCCAAAATCAAGTAATGCAGTGGACTGAAAACTGTTGTTCATGATGGTTAATTTCGTATTCTGTAAGCCACTTAGCTTGAAAATCTTGTACGCTAGAAAATATCGGTAACTAGTTCTTGTGACGTATACGTATACCTTAAATTTAACCTTCGTTTTGAGTTTCTGTATTCTTATGTAAATTTGATTTCTTCTGGTTAAACATTTTCTGACTTAACGGTGCATTATTTTTCCCAATGGCGAGTTTCCTAAATTTGGCATCAGTGGCAGTGAGTCAGAGGTAAAGAAAGCTCAATGGCTGAATGTAAGAAGGGAGCACGGTTGAGATGTTGCCGAAAGTGCAGAGCTGAGATGTTAACGAAAGTGTAGAGTTGAGAGATTTCTTGTACACAAATAGCGATTGAGCAGATCATTTTGAGATAACGTCCTCGTGACGTACTACAGAGGTGAATTACGTGTCAAAACAAAAAATCTGCAGCGGTACATTCCGTTCGTGTAGCTTAGTTGGGAGAGCAATTTACTCCGGAGTGAGGGGGCGCGAGTTCGATCCGCATCACGGACAAACTTGTGTTTTCAATTTGGCGGCTGAACGTAAAAATAGATTTACTGGCCGTTGGGTTCTTCGAAAAATGTGTGATATTTGTTCTAAACATCGTCTGGAATTAATGAAAAACTACTACTTCGCTTCAAAAAAAAAGTTAAGAGGGAGATGATGTGACGTTCTACAGAGGTCAATCACTTGCCAAGACGACAAATCTGCAGCGGTAAATTCCGTCCGTGTAGCTTTGTTGGGAGAGCAACTTACACAGGAGTAAGATGGCACGAGTTTGATCTACGTCACTGACAATCTTGTGTTTTCACATCCTGTTAACGAGAAGTGTATTTTGGATTGAGCGGTTTGCTGTTGTGATTTGATTTGAAGCCATCAGGTTGTATTCTGGCTAATGTACTGAACCTGTGATAAAGTGCGTTAGCAACGAGTAAACCAGTGGATTTATAGTAACTGCATGTTGATTCATTCAGTACCCTTGACAGTTAGCGCTACAGTGGCAAGTGTCAATATTACGTTTACAAATTCATAGCTTAGGCAACGTTGACATTTAAGTAAATAAATCTTACAGCTTACAGTTCAAAGCTGAAGCCTTAGTGTGAAAACAAATGCCCCAAACGTTTAAACGCAAACCTTACACTGAACAATAAATGCATTTCTCCACATCCTAAAGACCAAAACAGGTTCCAAAGAGTTGCATTTGAGTAAGAAATATTTGACAGATCGTAGGAAAAGGTCACTCATCACTCAAAAAGAAAAGAATTACGTATTTTCACTAATGAGGGGGGGGGGGGATAGTAGATCTAGAGAATTGCGCTTCAAGCGTAATGGTAGTAATTGCTGGCGGTATGTCCATTAGATATTACGTTTCGAACGCTGACTGGGATTTTACTTATTCCAGGCAATTATATGTACAAAACTAGTACGGAGAAATGATTGAGGGAATTACTCTTGAGTCTTTTAACGCAACTCTATGTGGTGCAGAAAACACCTGAGATCAACATAATTTGAGCCGCCCCGGTGGCGCAGTGGTCTAAGGCGCTGGCCTCTGATCATTCGTCCGTAAGGGGTCCGGGTTCGAATCCCGGTGAGGCATGGATGTTGTGTTTGTCTTACGGCACTGGCTCTCTCCCTTCCCTGGAACCAGTGACCCTAAATTAGGGACGGGCGACTGCTTATAGCCCGTTGAGTTGCTCACGGTGGTCGTTAAACCTCCAATCAAAAAAAAAACAAAAAAAGACATAATTTGAGCATTATACGAGGATGAGTCAAAACGTCCTCCTGTTTTGAACTCCACTTAATACTGGGACTCCATTCCTGTGCAAAGAAACTGACCAGCGTCGACTGAGATGACCTCGAGCACACAAAGCTTATGACGTGCATTTGACACAGGCCGCCCCGGTGGCGCAGTGGTCTAAGCGATTGCTTCTGATCATTCGTCCGAAAAGAGTCCGGGTTCAAATCCCGGTAAGACATGGATGTTGTGTTTGTCTTACGGCACTGGCTCTCTCCCTTTCCTGGAACCAGTGACCCTAAATTAGGAACGGACGACTATTTATAGCCCATTGAGTTGCTTACGGTGGTCGTTAAACCTCCAATAAAAAAAATGACACAGATCCACACTGCGTTATCAGGTGAGCAGAGGATGAAGTTCGATAAACATGCTGTTCGGGTGCTCCTACGTCATTATATGAAAAAAAAAAAGCTTCAACGTAGCAGCATCACCGAAAGAAATGTGTGCAGTTGAATGTACGAAAAGAGTGGACAGCAGCACTACAAGAAAATGGCTCTGGCGATTCAATGCTGTGAAAACCAGTCTCGAAGACAAGCTGAGGTCCGAACGTTCAAAGCACTGACACACTGGTCCACCCTGTGACAGAAAACCCTAATACCAGTACACAAAAATTATCAGCTGAGATTGGACCTTCCCAATTCACCCTCGTTCATCACCTGCACTAGCTAGGTTTCTCCTCTACACGCCATGGAATGGTTTCCAATGAACTGACACCCCAGCAGGCGGAACAACGTACCGCTCTCTGTTATAGATTGCTATCAAATCCACAGGACGATAAATTCTGGCTTTGTATGGCTACAAGTGATAAAAATTGGATATTACTGCGTTTTCCTACTGGGAATCAGTGGTTGAGATCACGCCAGGAAGCACAGAAAGTGCTGCAAAGAGGGCGATTTGAGAGGGAAGTCATGCTGCACATTTGGTGGAATTTTGAAAGTTTTGTGCAATGAGAACTCGTGCCAGATGGTCAGGCTGTGAAAAAAAAAACCTCTGTGCCGAACAACTTCAACAGTTCCATGACACTCTGCTCCAACGCCACCCAGCGCTAATCAATACGACGCCGGCGTTGCTGTAAGTGGATAATTCCCCAAGTTACACTTCCAAAATGGTCCGCCCAAAACTACAGGAATTAGAAGGGGATGAGATCTCACCTGATCCTTTATACAGTTCGGAGCTTTCCTCAACTTACCAGCTGTCTTGATCCATGGCTCATTTTCTACGAGGACGGCATTTCGCTTCAGTGGTGGATGTGGATTCTGGCATCAGAGAGTTTCTGTCCACGAAACCTTCCAAATGGTAACGCCGTGGAATCGTGGCTTTGGTGGAATGTTGGCAAAGGACTATAGAAAATAATAGCCTGCACTTTACTGTATGAGGTGAGGCTGGATGGCTTTCTTGTATATTTCAACATTTTTGCTGCAAACCGGATGAACTTTTGTGACTCACACTTGTAGTCACATAAAATATCAAACTCCTACTTTATTATATCTTTTGCGCCGACTTGCAGCTATAAGATGCATATTCATTTGCAACATGTAACCCTAATAACGTATCAATTATCATGTGATTGAATTTTAACATTCATTCGACATACATTTATTCTAGCAACGAAGTAATATCGAATATAACATGCGGTTTGCCTTAAAGCAGCAAGGCAAACCGCATGTTAAAGCATCTGATCTTGCACACGCTCTTTCTACACTGGGTGTGGCGTTTTATTTACTCTGACCAACTATCAGCCGTTGCCAAAAGGCATGATTTCAGAAACTTATCTCCCGTTCAGAAGAGAATAGAACGAAAAAGTAACGTAATTTACATAAGAACAGACACTCAAAAGGGAAGATTAATTTAGAGGTATACATCAGAGGTACGAGGTAATACGTCGTGAATGCCGCTTTTCCCAATTTCAAGGAAATTAATGTCATTTCTGAAACATAAAAATGGCTACCAACTACAGATTTCAGCTCCTTTGCATCCTAAGAAAAGGATATTCACGGCGATTTCCTTTTTTTTAAAGCGGCAAATAGAATAGCTGTTGCATTGTTCACTGTTCAACGTGTTACATGTTGATCAGTGTACAAGGCAATGGCTGTTCTATAAAAATCCTATAATTTTTCCAGGTATTTGTGAAGAATACTTTTTCCACAATCTCCATGTTTTCTTATTTGTCAAATGTGCCAAATAAAACTCTTAACAAAATTTAATTTCGTAACCTTCGAATGATTTAGCGCGATATGGTCCCAAACACACACATTGAAAGGAGTGACGACTTAATCATGCAAGTGAACATGCCTCAGAAAACTTGAAAATTACATTACATCGTCTTGGAACGGGAATCGGGAGAGTTACGTTCGAGTATAACATACTCGAACGTAACTCTCCCGATTTACCTTCGAGTGCGTTACCGTTACACATCCAGAACAAGGAACCTCCAAGCAATTGAGAAGGTACAGTTTTTTACGTAACGGTAACATCATCATCATCATCATCATTGTCAACCATTATCAATCCACTGCTGGACGAAGGTCTCCCCAAGTTTCCTCCACAACGGTCTGTCTTGTGCCAGTCTCCTCCATGTCACTCCCGCATATTTTCGAATTTCATCCACCCATCTCCCATGTGGTCTTTTTCTGGGTCTTTTCCTGTCCCTTGGAATCCAATCTAAAATTTCGGCTGTCCATCTATGGTCTGTCCTTCTGGCAGTATGTCTAGCCCATTGCCATTTCAGGGATTTAACTCTGATCATGATGTCTTCCACTCTTGTCATTTTTCGGATCCACGAGTTCCTCTTCTTATCTCTCCTGGTTATATCAAGCATGCACCTCTCCATGCTGCTTTGAGTTGTCTGCAGCCTTTGTATGTCTCTTTTAGTTAAGGTCCACGTCTCTGCACCATACGTAAGCACTGGAAGGATGCATTGATCAAACACTTTTCTTTTAAGACATAATGGCATATTGCTCTTGAAAATTATGCTGTTTCTTCCAAAAGCTCTCCAGGCAGGTGTTGTACGCCGATTAATTTCTTCATCAATGTGACCCTCACTTGATATCTGCTGTCCAAGATAAACATACGTATCTGTTATCTCCAGTTTTTCTCCATCAATCGATAAATCTTCATTTCTTGTAAAAGCATTGAACATCACTTTTGTCTTCTGAAAGTTCATTTTTAATCCCACTTCTTTACTCTTGTCAGCAAGTTCCTGGATCATACTCTGCAGCTCTGATGGGGTAGTTGCAAAAATGACTACGTCATCAGCAAAACGAAGGTAGGTTAGATAATCTCCATTAACCTTTATCCCTTTGGGTTAGATAATCTCCATTAATGTTTATCCCTCCATTAATCTTTATCCCGATTTACGTTCGAGTACGGTAACATACTCGAACGTAAATCTGGAGATGAGGGTTCGATTCCCGTTCCAGGACGAGGTAATTTTCAAGTTTTCAGAGGCATGTCCACTTACACTATTAATTTGGCACCCATCTGCCTGCAACATCTATTTGACTATCAGGTTTGACAACGTCTTTAAACACTACGAATAAAAATTTTCGTATCACCATTTTTACGAATCATGGCTTTTTTAATTTTTTAGTGGGTGGTGTAATACACTCCATCCAAAATTTGCAACCGTTCTCCCTCTAATGTTCATGTCTAAGATACTGAAAACTTTTGTACACTGCTTGCCACACCATGAAGGAATGAAGACAATGAGACGAAACTTACCACACCTGTAGACAACTAGACGGGAAAGAAGTTATTAAATTTCTGAGGAATTATATGAAGGCGATGGACGAGGAGACAGTATAATGTGTCCTGAGTCAGAATGTCGTATGACAATCATTCTGGGCTATACATTTTGCAAAATGAACTAGCATAAAGGGCAAAATTCCTTGAATGGTGTCCTGAGGTATCGCTGATCCTGCGTCGTTGACCTGTGTCGACAATCCATAAACATTGTTAGGAGATCCTGCAGAGGAGTTAGTACGACTTCTAATGACGTGTCATACGTTCTGTATTGGGGGAAATTTTGGGGATTGCGCTGGCAAAGGCAGCATCTGGACGTCTTGTAATTACTGTCTGCTGATGTTGGAAATATGCGCGCTGGCTTTATCTTGTTGAAACTGGATATCAAGGATGCCACGGAGGTACGGCAACGAAATGGGCTACAGAACTTCGTCGACATAACATCGGGCTGTCATTGTACTCACTATGCGTAAGCGCGATTAACGGCACTGTTTGTTGATGTTGGAAATGTGGAGGAGGGCGTTATCTTGTTAAACCTGGGCATCAAGGACACCACAAAGGTATAGCAACGAAATGGGCTTCAGAACTTCATCGACGTGTTGTCGAGCTATCACTGTATTCACTATGCGTATGAGCGGTGAACGGCTGTTGAAACAGATAGCGCCCCAGGCTGAGGAGCCGTATGACTCTCATGGAAGGTAACGAAATCATCCTGGTGATCACGCCGTCTCCAGGCTCTCGTCGGCGCTGAGACAGAAGCAAGACTCGTCGCTGTATATGACATGGGTCCCACCACGCATGTCCGCTGAACCACTGTAACATTTCGCGGTTATGAGTTGGACCATTCACCCGAGTTGTGTCCGGGTTCGAATCCTGGTGAGGCGCGGATTTTACATTTGTCTTATGAGCTGCGATGAGTGGTAGTTGTCGCAAAGGCTGGCGAGAGTGCAAACTTGTCTCAACCAATCTGTGATTCACAGCAGTCCGTGTCGAAATGGGGATCTCAATAGCTGCCTGTACATCTCATCGAATGTCATCCGCTGAGGATTGTAGAATCGCAACGGCCTGCCGTCGAATACGGCAAACAAGGGGTTCAGATGTCGGTCTGCTTACGTCCACCAGTACCACAGTGCCGACGCACGTTACCTTCTACCATCTAATGTCGCTACGTTCGGCAGGCAATTGTTGTATCCAGGTGCTTTTCCAACACGTTGTGACGCAGTGGCCAACCAGCCGTAAGTAATCCTGGGATAAGGGTCTGTGTGATGATAGGATTCTCTATGACGCCACACAGACATTCTCACTCCTTACGCGTGCTTTTTCCACCGATTCAGATGCAGTGGCTCCTACGCACAGGTTAAAAAAGCCAATCCTCAAATCCGATTTGCCCTTTTATCTCCCTCGCCTATCACTCGAAACTGTCGACACGTGCCCACCATTTTTTTATTTATTTATTCATTTTTCACCCTGAAAAATACTTCCTGGTGTGCTATTTGAGCAGTGCATTTCGTGATTCGGTTAATAAAAACAATTACACTTTCAGATCCTACAATTTTTTATTTTGAGTGATATGTATTATTCTTCTACTTTTCATAAAGTTATTAATTGCTGATAGTGCTTCTTTTTCTGGAGAAAGAGGTGTCGAAAGTTGTTGTAAAGGGTGAGGATGTTGATCTATTAAAACGTAACTCAATTTCTTCAACACTGTTATTTAAGCCATATTATTTATGCACGGTACAAAATGAAAAAAACGGAATATACGTGCTCATATAATATTAAATTAGCCGCCCCGGTAGCGCAGTTGTCTTCTGACTATTCGTCTAAGATGGGTCTGAGTTCGAATCCTGGTGAGGCATGAATATTGTGTTTGTCTTACGGCACTGGCTCTCTCTTTTCCCTGGAGCCATTGGTCTTAAATTAGGGACGACCGACTTCTTATAGCCCATCGAGTCGCTCGGAGTGGTCGTTAAACCCAAAAGCAGAAAAATAATAATATTTAAAAACCAGCATTTCTTAACAGTTTTATAATACATAACAAATGCTGTAATTAAAATCTCTATCAAACTTACTCACAAATGAGAGTTAAGTCTCTACGAGACACGCCATCTTGTATTGCTGCTTTCTCTTGTTAACCAACGGGCAAGCGTATTTCACAAATTGCTCGGGCAATTTTGCACATTTTTGAACACCTTTTGTGGCTAACGCAAGATACATGATAAATAAAGAGTTCCCCGGTTTCAGATTTTCATTTTGGACTCTTTAAGTATTTTATTAGTTAATAAAATTATGAAAGACACCTTGGTACGACTTTCGCTGCAGATAAAAAATGACGGGAAAGGTCAATAAAAATTCTGAAACCAGGGAACTCTTTATTTATCATATATCTTGCGTTAGCCACAAGCGGTGTTCCAAAATGTGCAAAATTGCCCGAGCAATTTATGAAATACGCTTGCCCGTTGGTTAACAAGAGAAGGCAGCAATACAAGATGGCGGGTCTCGTAGAGCCTTAAATGTGAGTTAGGGATTATTTTGCTCTAAGAAACAGAAGGGAACTGTAGTTTGATCGGAAAATATAGTCCAAGTTTTGTTTAACTCTTAAGATATTTCTACCGTTTTCGACGGCTCCTTGCTTTTTATATCTACTCGGGCGTATTTTGTAAGATCAGACTTGTGTGAATTACATTATTGCAGTGATTGAAAGAAAAGACATAACTGCGGTGATATAATCAAATTCGTTTAAGAAAATTCCCCTTCACATTCACCAGAGGATACAGCAATGGTTTGGAAAGTTCATTTCACCTGTAAAAGTTGCTTACGTTTTCTCTTCTTTGAAGTTGTAGATATTCCCAACAGCCACGAATCATGTCTCTTTCATTAAGTTGAAACCTGATGGACTGCTTCCTGATTTCCTCTTCACCATATATTATGTTTCGCTTTACATGTAATGTATCGCTGTACAAAGGTCGTGCAGCGATACATAAAGAACATTTTCTGTGTACAACTTGGAAAAATGTGAAACGCAAGGGGTTAACTCTTGCATTTCTCTATCCGTCACATGATAGGGTCATTACCTTATTTAAATAAAGGAATTAGATGTTTCAGTTATAACGATATGTTAATTAAATAATTATCCAAAGCTAAAAGCCACACCTTTACGTTAGAAAACGCACCGGAACACAATCCCGGTGCTTTCCGGCAGAAAGAAAAGCCTTGATTGGTGGTTAAAGTGCTAGTAGAAGCTAAAATACGTGGTAAGGGTGGAAGTACCAACGAATAGGATTTGATTTAGTATAGTGTCAATTCACCATCTACTTTTTCCCTGCTGTGCAATGGTAATTTAACGCAAGTACATAACAAATGTTAATCAGAGGAAATCGTAATTGAAATAACCTTACAGTATTTTTTGCCCGTAGCTAAACTTAGAAACATCTGATTCTCTCAAGCTTTCTAGACATTAGCATTTTTGAAAGGATTTACAAAGGGATGAGAGATCGATGGAAATAAAGAGTAATGGCTCGGGTCACTTCCGTGAGAAAAATTATGTACGTATTCAGTTTAGTGTAACCTGAAAGCACTAGACTGTTCAGCTAATGTATCGTAGCCTTTGTGTCATTATAAAGTAGAAATTTGCCATGGAGATTTATAAGCACCTTGCAATACACATTTGTCATAGCGCTTATCTGAAAAATTCATTAATGCGAACATGGACTAATCTATTAAATCCACTGATCCATGTACATCAAAAGGTGTGAAGTCGAGTTTTCAAATCTTTTCCTCGTTTTATCTGTAAAACGGATGAAGCGACGTTGGAAACAAGGAACTGACAGCTATGAAATTGCTTGGCAGTTCTTGAACTAATGGCGTCTTCTCAGTCGTTATTGATTAATGACGTAAATGCCAGGCTTATAACTGTCGGCGAAGGAAACAGGAATAAGAGCTCTTTCTTTTAGTCTTGGATGATTTGTTGACTCTGCCCTTGAAAATATGGGCAAAACTTCTTACAGAACTTTCTTTCTTTTTTTTTTTAAACTTACCTGGAAAGAACGGGCGTCTCTTTGCTCTTTTATCTACATTTTTCCACGAAAGAATTTTTATCTTTTCCAGATTCTTAGCGTCAAACAACAACACAACGCCGCAAAGCAGTGGTAATTACCCGATCAGCAACGCTAATCGGTCAGTACAAATTAAATGGCCAATCATTGGGAATCCTGATTTATATCATTGATGTCTAAGAACTTACCTTAATCATAAAGGATTCTCTGAAAGAACTAGTACATCAACGTAAATTAAGCGCATATTTAAAGAATTATATTTAAAATTTATATTTCAGCTTTCTATTTATGCTCGTAGAAGAAGTTGCTTCTAATCTCATCAAGAAGTGCTTTCAATTTTTCGCTAATCCGTCTCCCTACAAAATATTTTCATGCATATGAGATGCATCTTTTTTGTTCAAAATCCAAGTAAAAATTACGGCATTTCTCTAAAACACACACACAAAAAAAGGCTAACCGTTAGCGATGGCAAATTCTGTTCCTCCCTTTTAACTAAGGAAAAAGCGGAATAAATGGATTATGCTTTGCAATGACCACCATTTGTCACGAAAAGAAACAAAAATGAACGGCGTAGAGTCGCGCAAGTAGCAAATAGATTAAAACTACTTTAGCCAAAGCCAGTGAGGAGATACCTGTGAAGTCTTAGCGCGGAGTATGCAACACCCTGAAGAGAAAGAAGTACGTCCTTTAAAAAGAAAACGACAGAGGGTGAAACATATGTTCCGTACCACGAGGATACATGCGCAAATCCTGTATTTATTGTTTCGTTGCGTGAATGTGTCTTCGAATCCAACCTGAAGATACGTTTTCTTTTTCCTAAATGATTCCGTAGCACTTTGAAGAGTTGCTTTTGTAATTTTACCGCTTTCAGATGTGATTTTTTTCTTCAGTTCTTTAGTGCTTCTTGAGAACTTCGGTTGCTTCCCTGTTCCGGAGTGTTTCAAGGCGTGGGCTTTGATTCATTCGTCTGAGATGGGGCCGGGTTCGAATCCAGGGTGAGGCATGGATGGTGTGTGTTACTGAACTGGATCTCTCCCTTACGTAAAACCAGTTGTCCCAAATTCGGTACGCGTGACTGCTGATAACCAGTTGAGAAGCTCACGTTGGTCGTTAAACCCCCAAACTTAAAACGAAATGGAAAGCTGATTTCATAAGAATAAGTAAATCCATCGCTCTTTACACGTTAAGCAACGCACAACAATAGAAAAATTGTTATTTCCGCCGCCGTTGGGGAACCGAACCCCGAATCTCTCGATATCTAGCCAAGCGCATTAGCCTTACTCCACAGCGGCCAACAATTCACGGCGCTATGTGTGTTTTTCAGTCAGCTTCTGACATAAATCCGGAAGATGGGTTCAGCTACTGAGACGTCTCCATCTGGTAGGCATTAACGGCACTGGCTATATATAATTACAGCAATAATATTTTTTCACCTTGGATCTTGCCCTTTGGATTATTGAATTTATTATTCAACTGACGCCACGCATTTAGATAAATTTCACCTGATTTCATAAGATTCCCCGAAGTAAGAATTTGAAGCCACCCCGGTGGCGCAGTGGTCTAAGCAATGGCCTCTGATCATTCGTCGGAAAGGGGTCCGGGTTCGAATCACGGTGAGGCATGGATGTTCTGTTTGTCTTACGGCACTGGCTCTCTCCTTCCCTGGAACCCGTGACCCTAAATTAGGGATAGGCGACTGCTTATAGCCCACTGAGTTTCTCACGGTGGTCGTTAAACCTACAATAAAAAAAATAATAAGAAGAAGAATTTAAAAGAGGGCATTTAACACAAGGATCTGATATTCACTGGCGGAAAGTGAAAAAAGAACACCAAGAAAGAATTGGCGGACGATCATGAAATTTACATATGTTAATGGGGTTGAGTTTACGTAGGTGTGATGTTAATTTCAGGACCAACCGGTGAGCGCTTGCGCCACAGCATGGCATAATATGCAAATTATCGTCGGTGGTATTTAAGGAGTACGGCGAAGTGAATGTAATCAGTCGTCGGCGTACGGACACGTGCGGAGACCCTGAAGAAACTGCAATGCCTGGACATGGAAGACGTGTACGATTTCAGCAGTTATCAGACTCTGAGCGAGGTCGTCTAGTCGGACTCCGTGAGGCCGGGTGGTCGTATCGTCGTATTGCGGAGCGAATTGGACGGGAAGTATCGGTGGTGGTACGATGGTGGCGTAGATGGTCCGAGGAACATTCCCACACGAGAAGACGTGGAACCGGGAGTCACAGACGGACTGATGAGCGGACCGATTGACGCATAAGAAGAGCGGCGTTGTCAAGCAGAACACCGACTGCGACGCAAATCTGAGCTGCCGTTGCACCTGAGGTGACTATGCGAACAATCCGCAACCGTTTACTGGATGCAGGACTACGTGCACGTGTGCCTCTGGCATGTGTACCTCTGACTCCAGCCCACCGTCAGGAACGGCTGCAGTGGTGTCGCCAACGTCTGCACTGGAGAACGCAATGGCGATCTGTCGTGTTCAGCGATGAAAGCAGATTCTCTTGGGAGCCTCTGATGGCCGTATGCGTGTTCGCAGACGCACAGGGGAGCGTCTCCACCCTTTTTGCATCCGCCAGCGACAAACAGGGATTTCACCTGGTCTCCTGGTGTGGAGAGCGATCAGCTATCACTCCCGTACACAACTAGTGTTTGTACCGGGTACGTTAAACAGCATCTCCTACATCAACAACATCATTCAGCCCGTTGTTATGCTATTTGTAAGGTTGGTCCATCGTGGTGTTTTCCAGCAAGATAACGGCACGTGCAACGCAACATGCACTTCAGTGTGTGAGAGAACTTCCATGGCCTGCACGTTCACCGGATTTGTCCCCCATTGAGCACGTGTGGGATTTTATGGGAACACGACTTATCCGGTCTCCACGGCCAGCCACGACCATCCCCGATTTACGCGTCTAGGTTGAGAATGCTTGGAACTCAATACCCCAAACTTACATCCAACATTTGTACGACACACTCCATGCCAGAATTGCACAGTATGACGCAGCTCATGGCGGTTCAACCTCGTACTAACCATGTTACATGGAAATGTTATTTTTCAGTTTACCAGCAAATGCAGCTGTATTTTGCCATAATATTTTGATTAAGTTATCCTCTGTATTCCGTTATTATGCTGTATAAATTTCGTTGGTATCAGACGTCTCCTTCTTGGTGTTTTTTTTTTCTCTTTCTGCCAGTGTATTTGTTGGGAAGCTGTACGTTTAGATATTCACACAGACTTAATGCATAACGCAGCGTCTTTTTGAAAGGGCATCACCCATAAGATCCACAAAGCAAGCCGGTTGACATTGCCTTGAAGGAAATGAAGACCGATTTTTGTAATTCATCATCCCATATTCCAGCACAAATCATAATCAGAGTGTTTTTTTCAATTCTTTCGTCCAGTTCGTGTTGCTCCCCTGCTCAAAAGAATTGGAGGAGCAAGAGATATTGAAAGGAAAACCGTGTGCGACTGACGCTGTTGAACGTAAAATGTTATTCTTATGTAAGGTACCGTAGAATATTCAGTAATATTGGAGAAAAAGGCCCATTAGCGAATTTGTATGCAATATTGTGAATTAATGCACATTATGCGATATGCTATACCACGATATGCGTATCTGTACAAGGAAACATGACTTTTTGAAGGTGGTAACTGACCCCAATTAGGGTATGTGGTCCCGTCGAACAGCTAATATCGCTGTACACCTATATGGCATGGAACTGATAGGTTATCGAAGGCGTCTGGGAGGTATCTACGCCACTCCTCAAAGAGGGCAGTATGCAATTCCCGGAGAGTCAAGGGAGGTGCCGGCCGAGCTGCAATGCGTCTACCAAGTGCGCCTCAGTCATGATCAATTGGATTTAAGTCAAGGGAGCATGCTGGCCACTCCATACGCTCGATTCCCTCCTCTTGAAGCATGGTGTCCACTAGCCGAGCTCTATGAAGTCGAGCGTTATTGTCCATGAAAGGGAACAAATCAGAGACGGCTGCAGCATACGACATGATAGTAGGTCTGCAAATCTCGTCTGTATATCTCTGAACCGTCAGACTGCCGATTCGGATGACGTGCAGATACGTACTTCCAGAGATACCTATGCCTACCTAGACCATCAAGCGATGTACTCCGTAATGTGATATTTCCTGCACAAAAGCTGGGTTATTTCGTATGCTGGGTTCCATTCAGATAAAAACACGTCCATTTTCAGACTCCCGACTGAATCTTGACTCGTCACAGAACAGAACTGGACTCCACTTGTGTCCCGAATTACAGTATTCCTCAGTCCAGTTTAACGGGCCGTACCGTGTCGTAAGTTAAAGGGACACATATCATTGGTGTACGTTAAACTCAAATTATCTGCAAATGCCTTGAGAAGGCAATTGCGGATAATTTGAGTTGACAACCTTTTATCCGGCTGGCACGAGTTGTCACTGGAGCTGAGTAGCATTTTGACGCCTGTTCCGACGGGCTTTTAACCATAAAATAACTGTCGTCTCTTGCTATAGTTGTTCGTTGACGGCCTTGATCTTGCCTTCTTAGAACACTTCCTGTATCCCGAGATCGTATTCATAGTCGGAAAATAACACTTCGTGATACTCCAATGGCTACTGCTCCCACTCTCTGTGTCTGTCCTACTTCCAGGCTACCAAGAGCTCCCCACACCGTTGATTCCGGTACATCAAGCTGTTTAGGCATCATTCGAAGCGAAGACATCAAAAAACTAAAGAAACCTTCGTTTTTATTCCAATCTGTGATTTATACACTCTGACGTCAGAAAGGCTAATTTGAATAAGGATATTCATCATTCAGCTGTCTACGTCACACTCGACTTATGTTTTCCACGTTTCGGTAAGATATGCCATGATTAGCTTGCATAATGTTGCTTAGGTCACATGCTCCCCTAATTATTTTGAGCAATGTATTTGACCAATATAGAAAATTGGCTTTATTTTCTCTTCAACAAAATGTAGCCTCATCTCTCTAAAAGACTGATAGGCCTCTGATTTGCAAAAACCACTGAAAAACATCTTGTCATTAATCAGTGTCTTCATCGTAGAGGTCCTCAACGGCTGTCATTTTACACTGGTGAAAGTAATTTTTCTTCCGAATGTGTACTGCAGAAGTTTGGTAACTCCTTTTCCTAGATTCAACTTCTTTGAAGATCTTTCTTACAGTTAGTTCGCAAGAGTCGCACAGCCTATTTCCGACATTTATGGATATGTTACGATTTTCCTTCTACATTAAAAAGCAAGGACAATAGGCAACACCTCCACTTTCTCTAAACCGATTCATTAGGTACCTCATACGAGAACACTACGCTAACTGTTTCGTCCTTTTTCCAGCCATTGGTTTCTCACAGAAAGAGAAGAGAAATGAAAAAAATATGATATTCACCTCCGCTGTTGGACTTTTAAGTTTGTTACTAAACTTAGGAAACGAACTTAAAAATTGACCCATCAACGCACCGACTCAATAGACTTTCGCGAAATGCAAAAGACAGGTACATCAGACTATGATAAAGAAAACATGTAAAAAGGAATGCCACATGAACATTTCTTACACAGGCACACACAAAGCGGCATGCTTTTAAAGCACACTGTAAAAGAGAGGACTAATACGGCGCTCGTCATACTGTACTTCGGAAGCTCGACAGCTCGTTAGCTGGTAAGAGGCGTCGGAGAACGTGCAGAACACCCGGAACCCCTTCCAGGGGGATAGCTGTTGGTAGGAAGTTCGCCGGTCGAACCCAGTCTGAAGTACACCACATCTCCCTAGTGGTAAGCTCTAAGCTATGGCGAGAGTATCAGGAATTAAAGGGTATTTCTCGACCACCAAAATTCCGGTCAAATGTAACAACACCCCAGAGCCCATATCTGTCCTTAATAACGAGAGGGCATAGAGACATGACATCCGGACAACTCGCCGTCGTGCTCACCTGTGCTTCAAGCTCTGTGGTGTCAACGAGAACTGTGTCCAGACGACTTCGTGACGGGGTACGTTTTCTTGAAGACCGATTGCTTGCCTCTCCCTCACCCTGCCTAAAAGACGTGCTGGAAGTGCTTGATGTGGGTAGAAGCGCACCTGGACTAAACAGCTGTGGGCCTATGTGCACTTCACGGATGAGTCCCTGTTCAGCTTGTATAAGGTCTTCCGCCGGGTGCTTATGAGAGAATGCGGAACGCACAATCGTCCCGCAGTATCAAGAAAAGAAACCTCTGCGGAAGAGGGGGTATTCTAGTACAGAGAGACATGCACCTGAATGGCTGTGCGCCACCCCATGTGTTTGAGCGTGGCACTATGCATTGTCAAAGCTACATAGAGAAGATCTTTGAGCGTTATGTAAAGCTTTTTAGCGATGCTATAAACCCTGAGTTCATTTTTGTAATCGATGGTCCTCATCTTCATCACATTCTGCTGGTTGACTATTGACTTGAGAGTGAGAACGTCCACAGGATGAAGCGTTCGGCCAAGTCTGAGGATCCTAATCTTATCGATATTGTCTGCGACACTCCGAGGAGACGCATTGCTGCTCCTCTTCAATCCCGTTCCCAAAAGCCTCCTAGAGCTGCGATCTGCTCTAATGTAAAAATGACGCTTATTGTCTTCTGACCTTATCCGTCGTTGCCAAAAATGTTAAGAAAATTCGAAGTCGACGTGCCATTCAGAAAGAAATGTAACGGAAGAGTAAAAAAATTACATATGAACAGAAGCTCGAAAAGGAAGGATCTGGAGATGTACGTCACAACTGAGCCTTTCTACTACCACTGGTGGAAGACTTTTGTGACGCATCAGCATTATTCCTGGCCATTCGTTCCTATTCGTCTCCTATTTTCATATATCCTTTGTCGTAGTATGATGTACTTCTCACCTGAATCGCATTAAAGTCTACCATGTTATTATGTTGCTATGTCAGCTTTTATGCTTGTAACTTAACTTTTTGTCCACCAATGTACATTGCATTTAATAGCTCGTAAATTATAATTTTACACTTCATTTGTATCCCGATGCCTACATTATCCTAGTACAAGGGATATCTAGCGAGGGTCACATCGAAGAAGAAATTAATAGACGTTGCACCATGCATTGTCAAAGCTACATAGAGAAGATTAGATGGAGAGCATTTGGAAAAAACAGTACAATTTTTGAGAGGAATTTATCATTATGTCTTAAAAGAAAAGCATTTAATCAGTGCATGCTTCTTGCTCTCAAACCCCTGGGGTGGCTGGAACAATAACTTTTTCCATACAGTGTTCTGACGAAAACTTGAAAACCATAGTACGAGAACTGGCTCAATAGGATACAGTATGCTTCCGTTGTGTTGGTCCTACTGATCCTGTCCCGTATTCTTGACATGTTCCCGAAGAACACAACACAGGCCCCGGTAGTACGGTGGCAATACAGCGATTCCCAATGAAAACACGGACCTGGTAGCGGCACCAACTGACTCGTTTCCCTGGCCTTTAACATAGCTGTTGTCACGTATACTGCCCTTTTAACTTTTCCTTTTTGTTGACCTTCAATGCAAGTAAATTTTCGTTTTTCAATAGGTTTACCGTACTGAACGTTACATCTGAACTCCCATGAGTTTTTCTTCTTTCGGGGATGATTGGCAATCAGCCATGTCTTTCTAATTGCTATAAATATAAGAACCATGCAACTAAAACTTCCTATTGTGCTCCTTGCTTACGTCAGTGTTTAATACTTCTACGAATGTGTCATATTCAATGCTGTCAAAACTTCGATAGGGGATTTGCTATCACACACAATTGCAAGAAAACATTAAGATTGCCCCATATCCGAAGTTTAAATCGTCTCTGGCGCGGCGTGCACACATGTGATGGTCAAGGGCGTGTGAAGCGCAACCCCTGTAGCACAGTCTTGCAATTTAACGTAGGCCCAACACTGAGCTATCGTCTTTTAGAAACAGAAAGCGGTTGGTCAGTGTTGGGCCAACGTTAAATTTCAAGACCGTGCTACCTGGGAACTGTGACGCGTGCAGTACCAGTCGGAGTTGAAACGGTGGTTCTTATGGGTAAGGAACCAGATTTGACCCGCTTGGAAAAGAGGAATTTCATCGGAAACAGAGCAAAGGTTGGCAGTATCAGCGAAACGGCGAGCTTTCTCAAGTATTCACGAAATACCACAATAGTTAAAGTGTACCAAAACTGGATCGAAATAGGCGCAACGCACAACCGTCGGGTGAATTTTGGGCAACCGCGGATGCTTATTGCTCGGGGATATAGGTGACTCCATTGTATTCTCCGGAGCAATCGATTTGCTAATTTGGCCCAGCTGACCATAGTCTGTAGAGGGATGTATCCACAGCTACAGTGTTATGATCCGTCCACCGTATGGGCATACGGTGAAAACTCATGACAACAGACCACTCACTACGGCAAGCTATCGACGAAAAAAGCTGGAGATTGTCAAAAACAAAGGTGGTCGCCCGTGGAATATTGAAAACGGTTGCTTTCTCTGATGAGCCGCGGTTACAGAGAGGTAGCAGGTGTGTATTGCTCCGGGGGATGTTTACCTGGGACACTCACGCTCCGTGTATTGCTCTCTAAACGCACGAGCGGCACCGCGTTTCTGTCTATTATTCTATATCAGGTTGATCGTTTTATTCTGAAGTGCTCCCACACCGAAATGGGTGAATCAAAAGGAAAACGCGCGGTGTCATAAGACTTATATCGCCCAGGACTGGTTCGTGGAACATGAAGATAGTCTGCATATTTTCCCATGACCGACCACGTTACCGAACATGAACCAAATTAATTACATTTTGGATCATTTGGAATAGGATCTGCGGGGTATGCAGTCTCCACTAGCTACGAGAAGTAGTTGTATGGATATAGTACGACACTCCAATGGACACCTGCTGGTTATAAAACAATGAGAGGTTTTACTGTAAAACAATATGGATTTATTGCTCCGACTTAAATCCCTTATGCTTTAACTCGGTAACTTACTAATTCAATGTCCAAATTCATTCAGTAAATTGGCACGTCAAAGATGAATATCGTTGAAGTCACTTCACTTCGCAATAACAGGATGAAGATACATATAAATCACGTACTTCAAACATTTAACTCAGTTTAACAAGACAATATTATCAAACTTTAGCTCGTTATAACAAAACGTAATCAACACATATCTCCTCATATAATACTGTTGTTCTCTCTTATCTGGCTTGCACATCTCTCATCGCTCATCTCTATTTCAGCCCATTTATCAAGCATATAGTACACTTAAAACTGACGTTACACATCTATTTATTTACCTTTCGTCCCACTGCCAGTGATTGCCTCGTCGGAAAAAATAATGTGTCGTTAAGTCAGAAAAATGTTTAACGGGAATAACCCAAATTCTTAACTGATAACACATAAACTCAAAAGGAAGGTTAAATGAGAAGCATACGTAACACCGTGTCTTTTGGAGACCTTTGCCTCCTCCCACAGCCGAAATTGTGGGGGTGTTTCACGGAGGACTTACACAATACTAAGCAGGTGTTCCTAATATTTTACTCCTACAGCGCGTGGTGTCAAGTCTGCAAAGGTCTACAATTCATAGTGGTGTTAAAACATGCATAAGCTTCTCCTACGACACAAGGAGCCTCCTTCTGCAAAGCACAGGCTCTGCAAATCACTGAAGGAATGCAAATGCACTTTACCACACCGACGAGGTTTCAATTGTATGTGACGATATTACACAGCATGTATCTCCTCTAAAACTTCCACGGCGGCCACTGGTAGATTGTTTTTTATTTTATTTTTTTTTAGATTGGTGGTTTAACAACCACCGTGTGCAACTCAATGGGCTATAAACAGTCGTCCGTACCTAATTTAAGCCCACTGATTCCAGGGAAGGGAGAGAGCCAGTGCCGCAAGACAAACAAAACATCCAAGCCTCAACGGGACGATCCCGAGCCCATCACGGACGAATAGTCAGAAGCCAGTGCTTAGACTACTGCGCTCCCAGGGCAGCCTGGTGTTCTCAACAGAGTTTGATAAGATATTGATGTGTTTCCAATCGTCATAGCCAGTGAGGCTAAACCAATGCAAAATTATTGCTTGTTAAAAACTTCTCTTTTTTCACATTCTGATCTTTCTACACTATCTACCAACAAGTAATTGGACACCTCTGCAATCGACGATATGTGCGGTCCTGATACAAGTCACGGCCTCCGCCGTTAAATATCGTGTGGGAAACAACAACGCAACCAGTCGCATGCAAGATGCCACGCAGTTCGGAGCTCTCTGATTTCGAGAAAAGTGTAATCGTCGGGTGTCACAGAAATGGCCGATCCATACGTGACATATCCAGCGAGTTGAAGTCCCCAAAATTGACAGTGGCCTACGTGATTGGGAGATGAGAGGTGACTGTCGGAATGTGCCCCGACCCGGCAGATCCACAAAACTGGGAATTAGAGACCGACGGGTGCTGTCCAGAGAAATTCGAAAGAACCGCACCATATCGATGGGCCACATCCGCGAGGAGTTTCAACAGGCATCCGGGAGTGTTGTTTCGATGAATACCATCCGTAAGGAAGCCCATCTGCTTGGTTATCATGGACGTGCTGCCGCCCACAAGCCTTGGGTCACCAAGTCCAATAGCGCTGCTCAGCTAACGTGGTGCAAAGAACGTCGACAGTGGACCGTTGAACAGTGGAAACAGGTTCTCTGGAGCGAAGAATCAAGGTTCACCCTCTACCGTTCGGATGGCAGGGTCTGGGTTTGGCGTCTGCCTGGAGAACGCCTCCTGCTGCAATGTATTGTGCCAACTGTGAAGTTTGGCGGCGGTGGAATTATGCTATGGGGGTGTTTCTCTTAGTATGGCACGTGACCCTTGGTCGCAATTCCTGGTAGACTCAACGCCGAGACCTACTGCACCATTTTGGATGGCCATGCGCTTCCTACGTTGTGGCAGTTTTACGGGGTGAACCCATGTTACTTTCAGGATGACAATGCTACCTGTCATGTTGCGAGGTCCACCATGGCTTGGTATGGTGACAATGGGGTTAATAGAATGGACTAACCTGCGCAGAGCCCGGACCTTAACCCTATCGAGCACCTCTGGGACGAGTTGGAGCGTCGACTTAAAGGGTGCCCCCACCGTCCAAAATTGGTGAAGGAACTGACCTGTCTTCTCCAAGCCGAGTGGAAGAAAATACCGCTAGCCGTCACACAACGCCTGGTTGAGAGCATGCCACGGAGGTTCGCAGCTGTAATCGCCGCTCGTGGAGGCTCCACCAACTATTGAAAGTGAATAAACTTCGTTTTCCTTTGCTATCACAGGTGTCCAATTACTTGTTGGTAGATAGTGTATTTGAACGTAGTTTGTCAAGTTATCTGTTTAATTAGAACTCATAGTTGAATTGGAATTTATATGTTAAGTTAATTTTACTGCAATACTAAAAGGTTAGATTTCATTAGGTTTAATTTCACTGTAATACACCAAACTTAGATTAACGCTGAATTAAGTTTTCGTTGAGCCAAGAAAGCTTCAATGATAGTTTATTTGAAAGTCTTAAGTATAGAATTTCTAATTATGCACTTCAAGATAACGACTAGAGTTGAGTAACCAAGCTGTTCTTACGGACAAAATCCACTTCTTTATTACATCCAGTAACACTTCAATTGTCAACCAGAAGTTGTACCACAAATCAGATACATTGCAATAATCTTATCAAGTACAAGTAGAAAATTCAGTAGACTTCATACATGATAAAACCTAATCCACATATAAATCGATCTCTCTCTACATGAACCTAGCTTATTTAAAAACAAATCGCGTAACTCTAAAAATATAAAACGCTCTCTCAAAAGATTGCCTGATAACATTACATAAAGATTTCCTGATGCATTTGGCCTCAGATTGCCAAACATTGCCTCAAGATCTTTGAACACAACTGCTCTTATCTTTTGATTCTTGGGGCCGCAGATGGCCTAGTTGTCAGTGTTCGTGGCTGCCTTGGAGAAGACCTATTTAGTGGTTCGAACGTTCGAACCACTAAATATCCACCGTGCGTCGGATGGGCACGTTAAGCCGTCGGACCCCGGGTACTGGCTCCCCGGTAAAAAATAAGGGCGTCTTCCTCCCCCTTTCTACCTCGCTTCCGAGTGACTTTCCTATCGGGCACTCTAACCCAAATCTCCTAGCTTCCTACTTCTAATTGTTGTTTAAGACCTGAGGTCAGACACCCCTTCTTAAAATCCTCTACATATGACCTGATCTTTTGATTCTCACTACATAGATTGCGCTTTCACCTATTACCAGGTGTTGCCTATAACTCAATTTCGTCGAGCGGGAATCTGGGGCGTTAAATTTATGAAATCTTTAAAAAGAAGAAACCAAATTTACATTAGAACGTAGGAACACAAAAGGAAGATTAACTTAGAGTATAGGTCACAAGTTCCTTCCTCTACCTATTGACTCTTGTGGCGGTTTTTACTCTTCCAGAAGGGTGATGTTCCTTCCAAGGAGCCAACGAAATTCCACTCTCTACTGTTGAAGTATCCGCATGCACACCCTCGCATGTACCCCAGTAGCACACTGACATTGGCCAACGGTTGGCCCAATGATATTTTTGCGTCGGCAGCGTTAGGCGAAAGTTGCGTTGTTTATCAAAGATTGGCCAACGGTTTTTCCAACCACACATGACCAACCATTTATCAACAAATGACCACTTAACGGTTGTCCGATGGTTTTCCAACAACACATGATCACATTGGAAAACTGTTTGCAACAGTTTTCCAATGTAGGTCTAACCGTTGAACCAACACATATCCAATTGTTGGCCTCCGAGTCGCCTCGTCGCTGGGCCGACCGTTGAAAGCCCACGGTTAGTCCAACATAATATTGCTACCTTGGTGCTTATCAATTCGTCCGAAGGTGAATCACTCGGAGATAATTCATGTTACGTGAAAGTCATGTTACGGAAACATAAAATATAACTTATTAAAATAGCGATATTATCCTTTACCTTCTATATTATAATATTCTGTGCTTCGATTCCTTTAACTATAATAAACGTTCGTCAGCCTTCCATTGAGGCCCTTATATTGCAATCATTCACTTCCTACGCCTTTCTAATGACATTTGCCGCTTCAGTAAACTAGACTGAGACTAACAAGCTCATCTTAGTAGGGACTCAGTAGCTGCTGTGTTCAGCTAGAACACGACAGGTAAGGATAATGAATTACCCTCTACGGAAGTTGTTGAATTACCTACATAACACATATCAGTCCCTAGTGAATGACTATCATCTTTATGTATTATCGTTGTTTTAGAGCAGAATTCCCAAAAGTTTTACAATTTACTTTCGATATTCATAAATTATTTGGGTAGCAGTTTTGTCTTCCCTAGCTACCTCTGATGCATATGTCAAGAAAGGAAGGGAAGACTACATTTGAAAGAAAACTAAGTGAAAACGACTTTAATTTTTCATCTTTCTTTCTCCGCTTTGTATTTATTCAAATTTTTAACGTATCCTATGTTTGACGGTACGATTTACAAAGATACTGCCTGTGTATAATGTTTGATATATTGAAGTGTAGTGAATTAATGTCGCTATTTATTTTGCGTATTATAGTGTATAATGAAGTCAATTTCTCCGTCATTTTTGGTCCACGCCGGGGATCGAACCCGAGTCCACTTATTCCGGAACAAGTCGCTCTACCAACTGAGCTACACAGACGTTCGTTCTTGCTGCTATCTGCCTTTATGTCGTGTGAGTCCTGTGGGGAAGGCACGTCACGCCCCCCCCCCACACACACACACGAAAGGGGGCCGGCGGCATGGCCCACAGGTCAACCGTGACCATGAATCGTTGCAGGCAGCCATCCGCTGTAGAACGTGCACTTGAGAACTCCCAGTCAATCTGGTGTGTGGAATGCAACGTCACACACATTTATTTTTCGATGCGCTGAAGAAGGGATTCTCTTATTTTTCCTGTCTCGCGGTGTGGAAAGAACATCGCACCATTGGGAGATCTTGAACGGCCGGGTCATCCGGGAAGTTCGGGCACCATTATAACAAAGTAAATTTCTCCGTCATTTTTAGTCCACGCCAGGGATCGAACATGAGTCCACTTATTTCGGAACAAGTCGCTCTACCAACTGAGCTACGCAGACGCTCGTTCTTGCTGCTATCTGCCTTTATGTCGTGTGCGTCCTGCGGGGCAGGCACGTCACAAGTGTGATCCACTAGCTGCGCAGCCTATTTTCGCGCAATACCAAAGATAGCCAAAAGTTCGTCCCGTTTACAGATAAACGTTTAATGATGACAGAAACCCACACACGCTCACCTTATTCTCCAAAGTATAGGCCATTGTTTTCTGTGGTCTTCTGTTAACGTTCCACCAGAGCCACAATCCCACGGCGTTACCACTTGGCAGGTTTCAAAGGGCGGAAACTCTCTGATGCCAGATTCCACATCCACCACTAAACCGAAGTGCCATCCTTCGAGAAAATGGACCAGGGAGCAAAACTGGTGGTAATCGGATTGGGGCAAGTTCCTAACTGTCTGCAGAACTGGGTAGATTATCAGTTTATACCAATTCCTGTTGTTCTTGGTGGACAACTCTGTAGGTGTGATTTCGAGCATTATCCAATAGTAGACTAGTCCGCTTCATTGGTAAGAGCTAAGTTGCGTTGGAGCAAAGTATCATGGACCTGTTGCTGTTGTCCGTCCAAGCCTGGCCAACTGGCACGAGTTCATAGTGCACAGAACCCTCATAATTCCAAAAAATGTACAGCATGACTTTCCAATCGAACCGCCCTCTTTGCACCACAGCCTGTACTTCTTGGCGTGGCCTCAGCTACTTGTACCCAGTGGTTAGCTAACATAGGAATATCCACTTTTCACCACCAATGAAGTCACGGCGCCAGAACCTATTGTCCTGTGGACTTAACAGTAATCTGCAATAGAGAGCAATACGCTGTTCTGTCCAAAGGGGTGTCAATGCATGGGGAACCATGCGATGGCGCCTGGAGGAGAAATCAAACTGATGAAGGTGACGAACGATAGTGTATTGGAAAATATCCACCAGTTGTCGTGTTCTGGCACCAGGTTAGCTGTCATAGCTTCAACGACAGTGTCACTGTTAGTGGTCGTTGGACGTTCTCATCTAGGCTTGTCTTCGAGAATGATGTCACCTGCATTGAAACCCCTGGACTATTTTCACGCAGTGCTATTGTCTACTGTTACCTCACTTTCAACTGCACACATTTCTCCCGCAGCTGCTGCCGCTTTTAACTCTTTTTTGGAAAATTGCGTAGGATCACCAGAACAGCACGTTTATCGACCTCTATCCTCTGCTCACCTGATAGCGCAATGTGGCTCCGTGCAACATGCAGGTCATCAGCCTCCTGTGTTCCATGTCATTGCGTTATCCATCAGACGCTGGCGCGCGTTTGGCACAGGAATGGATACCCAATATTATGTGTAGCTCAAACCAGGTCGAACTATTGAATCACCTTGGTATGTTTGTTGCAAAAAAACACTCTTGCTTGTATTTATTCCTCATCTTATGAGAAATAAGCTTGGATTATAGCAACACTGCTGTCTGGCTAGAGCCAAAGCGACACATGCTTCTTTTTAAACTCTCATTTTGCATTTGTTCAGTAAAAACGAAGAATGAAGCATGTGTTGGTTTTGCGGAAAGTCCAGGTTCGAAGCACCATTTCTCGCTTGGTGAAGAAATAAAAGACAATGAGAAGTGTGAATATTCACGCTGGTGGGCAATCACCAATGTTTGCCGAAATCGTGGAAGAAGAAAAACAGCGTTTGCTGACGTGGCTTTCAATATTTTACAGAGGTTTTCCCAGGAAATTTAATATTCGTACAGCACATGTCGGAGTGCATCGAAGAAAGGAAAGGTGAGGGTATATCGTATTATGTTGTCCAGAATTTGAAGGAGGCTGATCATTAGGAAATACTGGCATATTGTCATTGGGTCCAGACATTGTTTGGTGGTAATCCTTACTGTAGAACGTGCAACACAGACATAGCCTGGTTCTCTCTATCCGGGTATATTAATTCCCAGAGTACAGAGATATGGACGACTGACAATTCACATGCTCTCCATAAAGAGCCATTATTACAGTAGCAGAAAACTGGTGTGTGGTGTTCAGTATTCCGACTCAGAGTCATCAGACCATTCATTTGTTTTATGAGACTGTGTATAAGGATTAGTACTTGCGGAATTTTGCCGAGCTCGTGAATCAGTTGGACGACTGTAAACTTTTCCAACGTGTCACCCGTCCAACAGAAGCATGAAGGAAATCCAAAGCTTCGTTGAAGTTATTATTATTTTGAAAGTGTTTTGGCCACCCAGATCGCCAGACCTCTTCCCTCCAAACTATTTCTTATGGAGGCATCTCAAAGGAAGTGTGTACGCTGAGAAACCGCGGATATAATTGAGCAGCTGAAAGACAACATCAAACGTGAGATTGCAAAAATGTCCCCTGTCCTGCTTCAGCGAGTTTTCTCCAACAAAGAACCCTGAAAGACGTGACGCAACCCTGAAAGACGTTCGCCAGTTTGTCATGATTCGTGCGTAGGCCATCACGTCACTTCCGTCAGAGTATTCTCTTTCTCTGATGTTAGAGAGAATGTTGTGGGCTTCTCGTTCTCTCCAGAAAAAATATAAGTATGGAAATCAGAATACCTTGCAAATCAGTAGTACTTAAGCTGAATCGCTATTCTTCTACGAAAACAACATTCTCCCACTGATCTGGACTAGAAGTGTGACGTTGGCACCCCCAAGGAAATAGGAGCTTGTCGGTGGAGGACGTTAGAGTAACATAAATAACTGGTCTCCTTGCATAAAGGTATTGCTCGCAAATGCTTCTACAAATACTATGTCTTGAGACTATCGTTTCTCTAGCTGCTGCAAGCTCCAAAGGGATTTATTAGGTGTACAAATAAGTTTTAAAGCGTTTTAAGACAACGCAGCATGTCACTTGAGAGAAAACAAGAATACCTTTACGAATCAAAATATACGCCGTCATTATCTATCCCCTTCCGTCATCAGGTGGGTAGCAGACGGATTCCAGGTATGAAGAATACTTCGTCGTGTGACGCGATGAAGTCGTCAACCCATTTTTGCACTTCGCCACACGTCCGGAACCGTACTGCAGACAAACCATGTCGCATAGATCGGAACAAATGACAGTCTGAAGGAGCTATGTTGGGACTATAAGGCAGGTGATGCACAACTTCTAGGCCAAGCGTCAATAACGTTTCCTTGACCAATTTTGCGATATGTGGCCTAGCGTTTTCATGCAGTAATTTCACGGGACGCAATCTTTTGCCTGTGAATGGACGTTTCCGACAGATTTCGTGTGAATGGACGTTTTCGACAGATTTCCAAGCAATTGTTGCTTGTAGTGATCAGCAATAACAGTTTGACCCTGTTCCTATAGTTCATAATAGAGCACACCGTTCATATCCCACCAGACGCTCAGCAGAACTTTCTTGGAATGAATATTGCGTTTCGGTGTCGAAGTCGTTGCTTCACCGGGGACTACCCAGTGTTTTTTGCATTTAGGATGGTCGTACCATATCCATTTTTCATCACCCGTAACAATTTTCCACAGGAAAGACTTTCTGTGTTGTTTATTCAACAGATTCAAACACTCTATGACACGCTTATCCTGGTTCCTCTGGCTCAGGTCATGCGGCAACCATTTTCCTTCCTTCTGAATCTTTCCCATTGCGCGTAAACGATTGGAAATGGTTTGTTGAGTTACCCCCAGTTGTTCAGGTAGTAATTTTTGCGTTTGAGACGAATCTTCATCCAGCAATGCTTTCAGTTCCTCATGTGCAACCTTCTGCGGGGCGCAGCTAAGTTCTCGATCGCTAACATCAAAATCACCTCTTTTAAACCGTCTAAACCAAAACTCACATGTGCTTTTCGATACAATATTCTCCCCCAGAACAGAACAGATCGATGCAAATGCTTTTGCAGAACTTTTTCCTTGATGAAATTCGTAACGAATGCAGTATCGCTTGCCATCTTT
The DNA here is from genome assembly GCA_039090855.1 of Macrothele yani. Lineage (NCBI taxonomy): Eukaryota > Metazoa > Arthropoda > Arachnida > Araneae > Macrothelidae > Macrothele > Macrothele yani. The sequence continues at coordinate 27,989,663 of CM077022.1, forward strand.
TACTTACCGATATGTAAGTGCGTTTGACTGTTGGGCAAACTTCTGTGTCATATTTTATACTCTGGGCCAGTTACGGTCACATGAAAACAACGCGGGAGAATGTCGGATATGTAAATTAGTGCTATACGTCCCACAAAAAAACGCTTTAAAACTTATTTGTACACCTAATACCTAGCGAACATCTCTTTGTTCCATCTGGGTGTCAGACTCATATATCATTTGTGGATCTGAGACGGCCTTATCCTGATCGGCGAAGAACATCTCGTGTCTGTTGAAACTCTCTTCAGAGTATTGACCCGACATTCTGTGGAACATTCAGTGCTGCTGAAACCGCCGCCTGGTACTAATCTGCTTCCATCTACCAATCGCTCTAAACCTCTGAAAATCCTCCATACGATTTCTTCGTTACATAAGCAGCTCGTCGTGCCACTGAAGTAAAAGCCCAAGTTGCCTAAAACAGCTACAAAATGCGAATAGACTCGCGCGTCTTTTTAACGCAATCTTAATTTGTATATTCTGGCTTACCTGTAGCAAAAGTAAACACGAGATATTCTTCCGCGCGGCAAATTCGTATGTTCGCCAATTTTCAGTGCATTATTTTTCATATAACGGGAATTTCTAAATCCATCCTCTAATTTTGAGTAGCAGGGTAGATTCAAAGTGTAGATTCACTTTAGATTCTACGTTTCCCCCGATACCTCTGCTTCTAAAACTCCGATTTGAAAAAGTTTCCTGTATCGCATACAACTCCTGATGGGAAATGTTTTTCATATAACTTATAATATTTGGTAAAGAATTGCTTACCCACCTGAAGGCATAAGTGTTCATTTCTGCTTCAGATGTATTTGCAGCAAAATCTGAGCTCCCGCAAACTCGACTAAAGTTTTTTTCATGGACTGATACCGCTCACGTCGAAAAGCCTTTTGAGAATACCTTCTTCATAAATAATGCATGATTTTCCCGCCAGGGGCGTAGATGCATATCTTATATTTGTCCATATCTCTGCTTCTACAAGTCCTATTTGAAAAATTCTTTCATTCTTAGAGAGTGTTTCCGTTGCGAAATGTTTCTCATATAATTACAAATTTTTCTTAACTCACAAGTTTGCAACCAGAGGGCGTAAGTTCATGATTCCGTTTACAGCAATGTCTGCGAGACTAAAAACCCGATTGGAAACTTCTTTGTTCGGTGAGATACTATTGTTTTCCATACCGGTTCCATTGACTTTGAATAGCTTTGATAAATTTAATTCGCTTAAAAACGTATTCAAAAGACGTGCTCATTACACCCGAAAATGCGGTGTAATCTTTCTTGTTTAATTTGTTTCCAGACGTGAAGACAAAATGAGAAAAATTTTGTTAACAGAAATACGCACTTATCCCCGTATTTTGCAAAATTGTGCGTTAAGAAAAATTAAAGCAAGGTATTTTTCACCATTAACGCTGTCCGACACAAAGCGAATTTTGAAGATCTGATTATAAGAAGCAGAGGTATCGTAAAAAAATTGATAAATAGTTGGCCCCATAGAGAAAACACTGTGCATTATTTTGAACAGGAAATATGCCCAAAACGTTTTCCGTAGTGGGCGATATCTCGATATGAAATTTTATCAACTCAGTTTTACGGAGTGCAGGAAATATATCGGAAAAAGGAATATGTACTTAGATCCCCTCCCCAATCACCACAACTCTAAAGCCCCAAGACAGGGCTCACCCCGTTAACGGCCAATCCCGTTAAAAATGCCATTCCCAAAGGAGGGGAACTCACCCCTCCTCTGTTAATGGGTTTGGCCATGGTTTTTGTGACGTCACTCTGAGCGATGGAGTTGCGCACCAGGAAGGTTATAGCTATACGTTTCTGGGCATTCAGTCGGACTTAATGCTTGAAGGGAGAGCTTAAATAAAGTCATATTTTAGTTTTCTGCAAATTATTTTATGAGATAACAGTTCAACCGAAATTAAAAAAAAAAAAGAAAAACAGAAATAAAGTTGCGTCTGCTTTACATTTTTCTCATAATTTCTGTTCTTTACGAGTAAATACGGTTATGTCAAAAAGCTCTGTTAATGTCGTTTTAAACAGACGCAGAAAATAACTGAAAAGCAATCTATTAGTACGTCGACGTACTGTTACATTGCAATTTGCATGTGTAAAAGAAAAACCGGCGAAAAATTAATAAAACATCCTTCAAAAATGCATTTTTATACCTAACTTTTTCTGATCAAATAACATTGCTTTCATCCAAAGAATAACAAAATTGAAACTCCCAACTATTCCAAAATTAATACTGAGAATTTGTTGAAAAGATAATTCACAAAAAAGAAAATTGATAATAATGCTGCACCAGGCTAAAGTTGTAGAACACCCCAAAATAAATAAAAATAATTGGGGGCGGCCAAATATACTAAATTAATACTGAGAACGTATTTAGAAAAGAAAGTCACAAAAAAAGATAAATAATACTGCAGTCTATGTGTGGTTTTAACAACTTAGACATCTCCCCAAGTCTGTTATGAAACTGAAAGAATTAGGAATTAGAGATAATCTTTTCACACTATTTATCTACATAATGTTACAAGGCACACAGATATAAATTGAAAAGAGTTTTGAGGCTCCTAAAATCTGTTCGAATGATATTTTATCATTACATTCTTCAAAATTATCAAGTTAAGAAAATAAATTTTCCAGCTGGGATAACGCTGCTCATATAACATGTTATTATCATTGAGATTCAAAATTCAAAGCATATCTTTTTTGCAAATCTCCTAGTGAATATTAATGCTTAGGTCCTCATTAATGGTAAAGCAGTAGCGGATTGTTAAAGCCAATGAATTTGGCCCAATACATTAAACGAGACTGTTCAACAAACGTATGCCAATCTACTTTTGTTACATCGTTATTTGTCAGTATTTCGCGAAATGATGAAACTAAATCACTGCTTAAAAAAAAGTTTTTTTTTTCAATTTTCTCTATTAAAAAATTCTGCACGTCTTACACCTTGATCTCTTCTTGACACCGGCATATTATTAGTAAGATAGGCGGGCAAATTTGGGAACACATATGATACTGCATCAGGACAAGTTAATATCTGTCTCTAGGAACTTTCAGGACAGAGCCCCATTAGGTTTTGCTATAAAATCTTGTTCTATCATGTCTTCGTCCCTAAAATACTTAACACATGCTACGGACCTCGCAGTAGGTGTCCAGACTTTCCTCGGTATTTTCCTAAGCCACGCCGAATGATCCGCGATGTCACTTTGAATTTTAAAAACTTTTATGTTTTTTACTGCTACTGACGTATACGAGTAGTTTGACTTACAGCCAGGCATGCAACATGTAGAGGCCATTTTAATATTTGCTTCCGAAGTCACACAGGCGAAACTGCAGATTGAACTTCACGATTAAACCCTGATAAAAAAAACGTAGTTACGTACACTGAAGAGCAATTGAATTAGCGATACCTGTCTAGAAACGTGTAGCACCACCTTTCGCCTTGATGACGGCGGCGATTCGTCTCGGCATGGACTCGACAAGACACCGGAAGCGTTGGGAAACCATACGGATCCACGACCCCGGAACAAGCTCCCACAGCTCACGAAGATTTGATGGAGGAGGGTCAAAGCCTCGAACATCTCTCTCGATGGCATCCCAGATGTGCTCGATGAAATTGAGGTCAGGTTACCTAGCTGGCCAAGGAAGCGTGGTCACGTCGGTGGAGTTTTCATCCAACCATTCGGATGCAATTCGGGAGCGATGGCACGGTGCATTGTCTTGTGCAGGATGAGGTCCCCAGTAGGATGTCGAAGACGCACAAACGGGAGCAAATGGTCGTCCAGGATATCCCAGTAACGTTGACCTGTGAGGGACGATGTCACACGTACCAGGGGTTCCATTTCAGTCCACGTAAACAGTCCCTAGATGAGAATGCTACACCCACCAGCTTGAATTGTACCCTGCTGGCAAGAAGGATCCATCGCTTCATGTTGTTTGCGCCGTCCTCGTATCCTGCCATCCGCATGTACCAACGTGAATCTCGACTCATCAGTCCAGGCAACATTTTTTCACATGTCTAGGGTCCAGTGGCGATGTTCCAGCGCCCATGCTAATCTTTGAACCCTGTGATGTGCGGTCAGCAGCGGTACATTCGTGGGAGGATGGCGTCTGTACCCCATAGCGAGGAGATCGTTCTGGATGGTGTGGCTGCTTACACGTTTTTGTGCACCAGCGTTAAATTGCCGAGTGATTTCTTGCTTTGTGGCCCGTCTATTCGCTGTTACAATGCGAGCTGGCCGACGGTGACCCCGCTCATCCACACGCTGTTGTCTACGGCAGTTGGCCCTTGCAGGAATGGTTTTACTGGATTCGATGTACTCACGGTGCACCCGTGACACAGTGGCTCGTGAAAATCCCAGTGCTTGCATGACTTCTGATATGGAGTGACCCATTCGTCGGACCCCGACAATTTGCCCACTATCAAATGCGCTTAGAGTCTTACCCATACTGCGTCCGACTCTTACTGATTCCCGTCGCAACACTCTTTATATTGTCGGATCGCTGCATACGTCATGTCGCTTCTGTTTACAGGGTTGTCCACAGTGCCACATTTGCATAACCCCAGCTGTCTCTAATTCAATTGCTCTTCGGTGTATATCAAGTACTTACCACATAAACCTTTAGAAACCATGATACTCCGAATACACTGCACTAACACTGCACTACAAGGTCTTCAAGGCCGCCCCGGTGGCGCAGTGGTCTAAGCGATGGCCTTTGATCATTCGTCCGAAAGGGGTCCGGGTTCGAATCCTGGTGTGGCATGGATGTTGTGTTTGTCTTACGGCATTGGCTCTCTCCCTTCCCTGGAACCAGTGGCCCTAAATTACGGACGGGCGACTGCTTATAGCCCATCGAGTTGCTCACTGTGGTCGTTAAACCTCCATCCAAAAAAAAAAAAAAAAAAAAAAAAAGGTCTTCAAGTCCTCAAAAGAGCTCTGCTTAAGGTAGTAATAAACTGCGTAGTTATCGAACATCTTGCCAGAGACGAGAGCACAAGAGACCACGTTATAACGACACGAGCTTAAAGCTTGAAAGCTTGAATAATGGTGGCAGTTCCTACTAGCCTTCAACCTGTCCGTCGCTTAGATTGACGTCAGAAGCAAGTTTTTAATCCTGCGGCCGGGCTCATAAAGATAGAGAGGAGGTGGGAGGATGTGTCTAGGCAGCCCCGCCCAGACGTGGCCAGTGTGACATAAAGTCAGAGGATGCTAAAACCTTAGCGGAACTATGGACTACGCTACCATCTTATTAGCTATCATGTGTACAATACTCTTTTCCATAAACGCTCTTCAACGATATAACGTTCTTTTTTTCAAATCGGTCTCTTAGAAGTACAGACATCGGGAGAAAAACATAAATTTGTGCCTAAAACAATTCTCAGTTTTTAAACAGTTAATAACTGCGAATTTTTGGAAGTAAACTGCAGATCATATGGTGTTCTTGTTAAAAATTATCCGAAGAGAAAAGAATATTTTCTATACGATTTCTGTAAGCTAGGTTATGGAACGAAATACACTGCTGGCCACCCAAAATACAACACCAAGAAGGACACGAGATAGCAAAGCCAGATTTACTGGACATATAACAACAGATACAAAGATGAAACGATTGAGCTTACAGGCCCGTGCGACTTACGGAACACGCAGACATCAATAGTTCGTGTGGCCCCCATGGCTGGCAATAACGGCCGCTACACGCCGCGGCATCGAACGAAAGAGGCCTTGGATGTGGGCTTGGGGTATGTCGGCTGGTGGGCCGTGAGGAATTGTTGCATGATGCGTGCCACGTGCGGGTGCACATTGTCCTGTTGAAACGTAGACGCTAGCAAGTCCTGCAGGTAAGGGAGGACTACAGGCTCCATAACGTTGGAGATGTGGCGGTGGCTGTAGAGTGTACCGGCGATGCGTACCAGAGGGATGCGGGTGTCATATCCAATTGCACCCCAAACCATAACGCCAGGCGACGGACCGGTATGGCGATGCATAATGCAAGCGTCATACAGTCTCTCGCCGCGGTGCCGCCACACGCGGATCCGACCATCGTGGTGTTGCAGGCAGAAGCGGGATTCATCGGAGGAGACAATGTCGTGCCATTCCGTTGTCCAGGTGCGGCGTTCAACGGCCCATTGTCGCCGGTGGTGTAACGTCAATGGTAATCGGTGCAATGGGTGCCGTGCGACAAGTCCCCGCTCCTGCAGACGACGTCGAACGGTACGACCTGACACAGGTTGTTGCGCAACACACCCTAATTTCTGCGCTAACGTTCGTGATGTGGCGGTGCGAGCTGTCAATGCCCGCCGCACAACATGCCGGTCCTCTGGGTCGGTGGTGTGCTGCGGTTGCGGCAATCGCTCACGTCGGTCCGTCCGTTTCTCCTGCACCCACCGAATCCATACTCGCCTCACTGTGGATGGATGTCGTTCCACACGGGCGCCGATGTCTCGGTACGATAAACCGTTGTCGCGATAAGCCAATATTCGTCCTCTGTCTAACTCCGAAACGTGCTGGAATGACTGCCGTATTTTGCGACGATGCATCAGAAAGCTTCCCACGCACACTTCCACTACTTACTTCTGTGCACCCTTCTTATAGTTTTTCTCGGTGGCGTGCCGGGCGCACATGATTTGCATATTCCCTGCGATGCTGATCGTTTGCATGTCCTCTCGCTGGCGACGCATGCTGCGAATTTCAGGGCAATCGGATGCTTCCTTCTTGGGGTTGCATTTTGGGTGGCCAGCAGTGTATATTGTAAATTCGATAGCTTCTGCATTTACGCCCTCTAGCGGCAAGGTTATGCATCGGGAAAAGTCCAAAAGGATAATGATTTAGGGTAATGATTCTCATAATTCAGGCTTCCCAAATATTTGAAGAAGGACTTTTGCAAATCGGACTGATTGTGTGTGGTGCAGAGATATGGTGTTCACTGATGTAGGAGCACGCCGATATTTATTCCAAAGGCGTACTAAAACCTCTGAAGATATGAAAAAATAACAGAAACCTGAATACAAGCTTCGTTGTACTGGTACTTTCTATGCCTGGTGAGAGATGATATTTTCCCCAGGCTCCACGGTGCAAGTGTTTTAGGTGCTGGATATCAATCGTTCTTCCGAGTGAGCCCTGGTTCGTGTACTGGATGAGGTTTGTCTTACGGCACTGGCTCTCCATCCTTACCCTGGAACCAGTCGCTTTAAATTTGGAGCTGACGACTGCTTATAAACTTTAGAGTTTCTTACTGTGGTGAGCAACTCTGTAAACCTGAAAAACATATTTCACCTCTGAACACAAGTTTGACCGCCTCGGCGGCGCAGTGGTCTATCCACTGGCTTCTGACCATTCGTCCGAGATGGGTGTCCGAGTTCGAATTCGGATAAGGCATGGATGTTGTGCTTGTCTTATGGCACTGTCTCTCTCTACACTGAAGAGCAATTGAATTAGAGATACCTGTCTAGTAACGTGTAGCACTACCTTTCGCCTTGATGACGGCGGCGATTTGTCTCGGCATGGAATCGGCAAGATACCGAAAGCGTTGGGAAGCCATACGGATCCACGACCCCTGAACAAGCTCTCACAGTTCACGAAGATTTGATGGAGGGGGGGGGGGTAAGAGCCTCGAACATCTCTCTCGATGGCATCCCAGATGTGCTCGATGAGATTGAGGTCAGGTGACGTTGGTGGCCAAGGAAACGAGGTCACCTCGGTGGAGTGTTCATCCAGCCATTCGGATACAATTCGGGAGCTGCTATATAAAACATTTTGTTGTATATTATCTGCAATGTGCTTAATGTTATGTGTGTATTTCATAAATCTTCCGTCCCTGTGGCTTTATCGAAGCAGCTGCTAAGATGAAGGTTTCTCCAAGTCTCTTTTACAAATTTCTGTGTTCACAGCTCCCTTCCGGACACACTTTCAAATTTCATCAACTCATTTCTCACGGTTTTTTTCTGGGTCTTTTTCTGTTCCTTTGTATCCAGTCCAGTATCTCAATTGTCCAACGGTGGTCAGTTCCTCTAGTAGTATGTCCAGCCCATTGTCATTGGAGAGTATTATATTTGATCATGACGTCACCCACTCTTGTTATTTTCCTGATCAACGAGTTATTTTTTTTCCTATCTATCTATGGCTTACATCAAGCATACATCTCTCAATGCTTCTTTGAGTTTTCGACAGTTTCTTTTTTTTATTCAGATTATTTTTGTAGCAGAGTTGAATTACTTACTTTTCATATTTTCATATCCTTTTTTCCAGCAAATTCCTGTTTCAGCCGTGAAATTTGTTTGAACTTCAGTAGATTAAGAACATCATTAAAGCAGACGAAAGAATCTGTACAAGTTTCAATCTGCAATAGATTTCGATTTTTTTGTTTGTCCATTAAGTTTTATTTGTTTTCTTATACTTTCGGTGCTTAAGATACATATCCAATGTATCTGATCTATCATCTCCAGCATGTGAACCGTTTCCAAGAATTTGCTTCCGCGACAGCAAAAACCGTCACAGAATTTTAGTTTTCATTATTTCCATCAGTTAATACATGCGGACCGCTGTGAATCCCCGAATACTTATCTCGCAAGCCTCTCACTCGTGCTATAGAAGTAAATTATACTTAGATAATACGCGAAGAGCTGTGTCGCGAGACACATTGGTATAGAATTCTTTTTTAAACTGAAGACGAGAAATTCCCAACATGACTAGGCACTTAGACTCAACCTTTGAACGTCCTGCGGCGTCGGAGTCAGGGAAACCATTATCAATGATTTACAGAGCCTACTGGAAGCACCGTCGTTTCTCTCCACCATTTTGTAATCATAGGATAAATACAAAGCTCCTGTTCAAAGGCGAAAGATGAAGGATGTCACTAAGGGAGAATTCCTCACTGGGGGCACTGCTACCCATCCTTCGAGATTACCATAGCAACTGTATCTACCGTGTATGTTAATTCTACCACGGATGGGAGAGGTGATGACAATGATAAATGACATTCCAGTAGCATGGATACACACAAACTCTCTCTGGTGCGCGCACACACACACACACACTGTGTCTGTGTCTCTCTCACTCGTTCTCTTTCTCATCCTTGCTCCTTTTGTTTTCTTCTCTTAGCGTCAAGAGCATCATGCCAGCCAGACTACATGTTGTTCTTCGTATGATGAAGACAGTGCTTTGATGAAGTGTAGAACTTGGACTAATTACACCCCCACTCTGTGACTACTCCCAATTATCATAATCATATCTCCAACAAGCACACCCCACGTTCACGATACATAGCAAGGTCTTTTGGTTTTTATTTTTAATGTTTTCGTTATGTCCTTACGCCTGCCGCTACTTATGCTTTTCCATGTTCGCGAAAGACTGCATGCCCCTTATTTCATTTTTCCCGTTACAAGGCATTCGCGAGTGTTATCTTGCGCAAAGTGGCAAGAGAAGTAATTGGGAAGTTTAATTACCGGAATGTCGTGGGGTAATTTATAGATGCATTCGTTTGAAGGTCTGACTAGGCACAGTTGCTAATACGGTTGTCTGCCTTGCAGCTCCAGCCCAACAAGTCTGTGTAATTAAGCGCTGGAAAAACGCCTTCTACGAGCACTTAATCATGCAAAAACAAACACACACGAACCGAGCTCCAAGTAGGAAAGATTAATAATGAAATAACAATGCGTTGGAAGGCGAGAGTTTTTTAGCGCATAATTGGATTAAATTTCAACCAACCGGAAGAATTTTCGTCTCGCGCGACATTTTATGAAGAGAATGGGTAAGTGAAAAATTGCCAACTGGCTGAATTAAAACACGCATATCACAAAACCTAACTATTGTTCACAGTTTAATGATTTAAGCTGGCTCAAAGAATCTTTCCTACACGGAGAAATCTCGCATTTCCTCGAATATGTTTTTCTCTGTTTCTTTTGCTAATGACGAAATTGTTTACGTCATTCCTAGCCCACTACACAACTAATAACTAAACTATTACGTACTACACAGTCACAACTAATATTTTATTCTAGTTAAAATACTTGCCTACGTTAATACACGAGGGAAGATTAAAAAAAACATTTTACATCAATCAACTATGTGCAGCGATTACACCAAACAAGGAGATGATATATTTTACATTATGTTTCACAGTTCTCTTTTCCATATCAGCTTCCGATAAACTGAGATGCTTATTTCTTCAGTACACCAGCTTGTGCGGATACCACCAGGAAACAAATACCTGATGCTGGATTTACGAAAAACATGATTTTTTTTTTAGATATAAATGGGAAACGACAGTCTCCCTAGAAGAAATATTTCTTTCTAATTAAATGAAAGGCCCACACTAATGCATTATTTTGCACATACACTATATTGACAAAAGTCACCGGACACCCTTTCAGAAGCAAATGAACGGATCCGCTGCATTGTTAAGATGAGCGGTACAGCTGAAAACGGTATAAAAACAAGCCTGCAGCTGACCGCGATCATATCGTACTGTGAGGTTGAGTGAAAATGTCGCGGCGAGAGAGAACTGATTTTGAGAAAGGGAAGATTGTTGGGTGCTACATTAGTAGGCTGTCCATAAGAGAAACCGAGAGGCGTTTAAACATATCCTCGTCTTGGATGTACTGACTAAGTGGAAGACACGTGGTCTGCCTGAAGCAGCAAAACGTACCGGCAGACCAAAGAAAATCAATGATACAGTGCATCGAAACCTCAGGAGAGTCGTTACAGCTAATCGACGGAGTACTGCACAAGACTTCAGTGTACAGGTGAATAAAAATGCTGGAACCTCGGTTTGTACACGTACCATTCGCAGAGAACTTCATTCCATGGGTTACCGTGGTCGTACGGCTGCTCATAAGTCTTTCATTTCCACTCGAAATGCTGCTCGTCGTTTAGCATGGTGTAAAGGACATTTATCGTGGACCGTAGATCAATGGAAACGGGTCCTATGGACTGATGAATCCAGATACACGATCCATCAGTCTGATGGCCGAGTGTGGGTATGGCGGCAGCCGGGTGAACGCTATTTACCACAGTGTACTGTTCCTACGCTCAGATTTGGAGCTGGCCATGTACTCGTGCGGGGGTGTTTTTCGTGGTATGGTCCCAGCCCTTTGGTTATCCTGGATACACCTGTTAACCAGCACTTTTACCTCGATATTCTGGACAATTATGCCCTACCAACTCTGTGGCAATACTATGGAGCCGAGCCTTGTAGGTACCAGATATTCTGGACAGTTATGCCCTACCAACTCTGTGACAATACTATGGAGCCGAGCCTTGTAGGTACCTGATCTTAATTCCATAGAGCACCTATGGGATGAATTAGAGCTCCGCATAAGAAGTTTGGAACCAATGCCTACTAGTAAGCAACAGTTAGCTGCAGCATTATGTACTGAATGGAAGCGCATACCTATCGCTATGTTCCAAAGCCTTATTGAAAGCATGTCTCGAAGGGTCAGTGCATGTATTAAGGCCAAAGGTGGACCTACACCGTACTAATGGTTGTCAATAAATGCTATGTTGTGTTTCTCTTCTAAGTGTTCGGTTACTTTCGTCAATATAGTGTAGATGCTGCATCATTTTGCACTGTTTTCCAAGTAGCCATCTCATCGGACATCTTTAAAATTGACTTGTGCCCGGCAGCGACAATACAGTAATTTGCAAAAGTTTAAGACCACCTGTAGGTAGTAGAAGATTTCTGCTGATTGTGTCAGCTACTGTCTGTATTACTCAACTTCCTGTCGATGTTGCATCATCCTACAGCGGCAGCTGTTGATAGAATTGTGGGAAACGTGCCAGCGTCAATTTGCTTCTGGTTTTCATACTGCGAGGTTTTGTATGTATTTTTGATATAGTGAAAAATGGACAAAAAATCGTACTTAAGTTTCAGTCAGAGTGCACAAACAATGACTTTATATCATGACGGATACTTCGAACGTGACATAAGCAGAACGGTGAATGTGAACAAGACTGCTATTCATAATACGATCATGAAATATCGAGATGCAGGTGAATTTAGCGACCGAAAGAGAAGTGGACGTCCAAGGAAAACAACCCCACGTGATGACAATTCCATAAGGCGAATAGTTATGCGTTCTCCGAGGAGTTTGTGCAAGAAAATCAAGGCCTTTCTACATTCAGCAGGGTCTGATATTAGTATCAGCACTGTTTCCCGACGTCTTAGCAAAGATTTTGGATTAGTCTTATAAACCTGCACATAAATGTAGACTAATTTCTGTCATGATAAAAAAGAGACTCCTGTATGCCAAGTGTTATCAACCGTGAACTGCTGAAAATTGGAGCCGAGTTCTTTTCCCCAATGAATCAATTGTGTGTCAATTTTGAAACACGTGAAGAACATGTTCGACGACCAAAGGCCAAAGTCCAGATGAAAAGTACACTGTTAGCACTGTGAGACTTCCGCCAAGTCAGATAATATGGGGTGCTATGTCAGCATCCGGTACTGCGTCATTATATTTTTTGCCGACAAGCACTTCTGGGACTGGTTCTTTTTATGTGGAAATGTTACGTGAGAAACTGTTAACTCATATGCACCGATGCAGAATCTTTATGCATGATGGTGCTCCATGCCACAGATCTAAGACAGCAAAAGGCTACCTGCAGAGGAAAAATATAACTGTGCTTGACTGGCCTGGTAATAGTCCTGAACTTAACCGCATCAAAAATTTGTGGTCCATTTTAAAAGACAAGGTAGCAGAATAACAGCCATTAAATTCGCAAGCTTTGATTGACGCGATAAAGTACGTGTGGCGCAAAGACATTTCAATTGACTACTGCAAATCCTTTAGAGTATGCTACATCGTATTCTGCCCGTTATAAAAAACAAAGGTGGCCACACAAAGTACTGATTTCGATCATTTTCTGTTCTAAAGAATGTAAGTATTCATCTGTGGTGTCATTTTTTTTCAAACATCTCTGACTGGTAATCAGTTGTTTCTTTGAAAGTCTTAATTTTCAATAAACTGACAGGTGGTCTTAAACTTTTGCAGATGACTGTGGAACAATCATCTCCCGATTTTCGTTTGAGCACGCTACAGATACACTACCCAAGACAACGAAGTTGTCTTAAGCTGTTGTAGCTTAGGAGTTTGAATAACTTTCAGATTTGTGCTAGTCGAAGCAATCTATGCATCATCATAGCGTCGTCGACCTTTTTCAATCCAGGTATGGATATGACTCTAGTGCTTCAGATCATACATTGAAGCAGCAAATTATTAGGAACACCTGCCTAATAACGTGTTGGGCCGCCCTAGACCTTAAAAACAGCTTCGATTCGATGTGGCATAAATTCAGCGTGGTGCTGATGTCATTCTATAGGGAATGTTTAGCCAAGCAGATGCGATGGCGTCCATCAATTGCTGAATGTTCGCTGAAGGAGGATATCTCTTACGAATGACTCTCTCCATATCATCCCACAGGTATTTAATTGTGCTAATATCTGGGAACAGTGGGAACCATTTTAGTACCTTGAAATCACTATCGTGCTTTTTGGAACCAGTATGTGAAGATCTGTGGCTGAGCGCATTATCCAGCTAAACAGTGCCCTCTCAATCAGAAAACTCCACGCACGGGTGTACCTGGTCAACAATGATGTTAAGATACCTGGAGGTACACAAATGCTATTCCAGACGTATTAAGGAACCCAATGTCCTCCATGAAAACCGACTCCATACCATTACACTGAAGTGCCGTTGATTCCACAAGTGACCGGAAGACTTCTGGAGAGATGTTGAGCCATGCCGTCTGAATAGTCACCCACAGTTCCTTGGTACTTGTTGGTGAAGTATCTTGGGTGCGAATGAACTTTTCCACCAGTTCTCTATTGGGTTCATGTCGGGCGAACGTGGTGGCCACACTATCCGTCGTAACTGTCCAGATTGCTCCTGGAACCAACATTGGACAACTTGGGCACGATGACATGGTGCATTGTCCGCCTGGAAAATCCCATCGTTGTTGGGGTACATGAAGTCCACGAAGGGCTGCAAATGATCACCCAGCAGAGCAGCAAAGCCATTTCCGGTTAATGACATGTTTACGAGGACCAGAGGACCCAAATCCTGCCGCGTAAAGACACTCTACACATGTATGGATGGAAACATAACCAATTTGCACAGTGCTTTGTTGACAGCTTGGGCTCATGGCCTCATGGGGTCTACGCCACACCTGAACTTTACCATCAGCTCGTAACAACTAGTAGCGTGACTCGTCGGACCACGCCTCCTGTTTCCAGTCTTCCAGGGTCCAATTACCGTGTTCGCGAGCCCAAGTGAGGAGCTGTGGCCGATGTCGTGTGTTAACAAAGGCACTCTGTAGGAACCCTACCATCAGTTCGTAACAACTGGTAGCGTGACTCACTGGACCACGCCACATGTTTCCGGTGTTCCAGGGTCCAATTACAGTGTTCACGGGCCCATGCGAGGAGCTGTGTCAGATGTCGGGGTGTTACCAAAGGCACTCTGGTGGTTCTTCTGCTCCCATACCCCATGGACGCTACATTACGCTGCGCTGACCTGATGGACATGTCTCTGGTACCTCCTGCATTGAATGTGGATGTTATTTGAGCCAGTGTCACTTGTTTGTTAGCATGGACAATCCTGGCCAGACGCCGCTGGTCACCGTCATTCAGCACTCGTGGTCGGCCACTGCGCTATTCACGGTAGGGGTAATGCCATCTATGAGGTATTCTCGGTACACACCTGACACCGTGGATCAGGGAATGCTGAATGTTTGCACAACTTTGAAAACTGAATGTCCCATCCGCCTGGCTCCCACTACCATGCCTCGTTCAAACTCCGTTAATTCACGTCAGCTTGCCAAAATCCTACTGGTGGTTGTTCCATCTGACTCACGAGATTACACCTCGCAACTGATAAAATTGGTGGCGGGCGACAAAGCTTTTATACGACGGCAGCGCCAGTTAAAAATTTGCATACTGCTATCCCATGACTTTTGGCACTTCAGTGTACATCTCCTCCACAAGATTGTACATTTACCGACAGATAGCTACGATCCATCGATTTGTCCTGTTGACCCAAATTCTGGCCCGTCCATCGGCTTTTGTTAACCGAGAACGTGATTCATCGTACCAAAATACTTTCTCCAATCGTCTGGGGTCCAATTTCGGTGCTCCCATTAACACTACAGATGAATTTGTTGGTTTTAAGCAGAGACGAACAGTACAAGAAAGGAAAGAGTCCACTGTTATACCCCATTTGCACCAATGTGTAGTGAGCGGTGTAGGTTGAAAATTTCCTCTTGATGCTACTGTTGCACTAACGATTATTTGAGACAACGAAACTCGTCTGTTACCTTGTACAATCTTCTCCATCCTCCGTTGCCTTCGAACGTTGACCAGTCCTTTCCTCCCACAGGAAGACCGCTGACTCCTGGTTTTGTTGCTTGTGCACTACTCATTGCACACCCCCGATACAGTTGTTCTTGCATAACCGAGAAGGTTCGCAGTTCCTGAGATGTTTGCGCCTACCGCCCACTCTCATGTCTCTTTCGAAGTCGCTTAAATCACAAGACTCCCCATTATTTTTTCTGCTATTTGAGCATCGTACCCGTCTGAATCCTGCGCAGTGAGGTGTTTATAAAGCCATCTCAATATCATTGTTGAGTACGAAAGTTAGGATGACACGTGTCTGATTACTATTGGATGTTTCTATTAGTTTGGTACTTCAGTGTAGATGTCAATGGGAAACGATTCCCGTTTGAAGAAATATTTCTTCATAATTACAAGAAAAGCACCAAAAATGCACTTTCGTTTTCATGTAGCCATCGTTCAGAAAGCTTGAAAATTTCGTCGCCTTAAAGCGGTAATCGAGCCCTTATCTCCCGATTTCCGTTCGACCATGCTTCAGTCACTCAGACCCAGAACGAATGGACTGCACAAGCAGAAACCTTAAAGCATAATTTTTGCAGTACTTACTGTTTGTTGAGTCATATGTGGACGTGCTGTTGTGAATTATCTACCGTCGCGTCACCGGACGACATACACGGTCGAGTCATATTATTGTGACCACGAGCTAATATCCAGAGTAAGCGCGGAAAGCATCTAGACGGGCTGGGAGTGACTCAATAAGGTGCTGGAAAGTGTTCACAGTTATGTGGAGCCATGCTGACTGCAGTGCATTTGACTGCACCTGGAGGGTGTGTAGCGGATAGTGGAGAATCCGTTGAGCGGGCAACACGATCGAGGTGATCGATGTGGTCACACAGATCACCTCGATCATGTGGTCCCACGATCGAGGCGGCCCCACAGATGCTTAATTGGGTTTAAGTCTGGGGAATTAGGGGGCCATGGAAGTACTTTGAAATCTTCATCGTGCTCTTCCAACCACTCTTGGACATTTCTAGCTGGGTGACACGTCGCATTGTCGTTCTGGAAGATCCCATCTGTCCCAGGGAAGACAATCAGCATGTATGACTGTACGTGGCTTGCAAGGTAGGATTCATAACGAATTCGGCCCATAATGCCTTCCACAGGTATGCGTGGTCCCAGAGAATGCCACGAAAATATTCCCCAGACCATAGCGCTGCCCTCACCAGCTTGTATTCTTCCAGAAATGGTTGAAGAGTGTTTATTCTCCAATGTTTATCGCCTTATACGCCAACGTGCATCCGTTCAATGAAGCAGAAACCGTGACTCATCGGAAAAGGCAATCTTTTACCAATCAGCGGAGGTCCAGTTCCGATACTGCCGCGCAAATGTAAGCCTTTTCTGCCGATGCACCTTCGTTAGCATAAGTGCAGTGACCATCCGTCTGCATCGGAGGCACAAACGCAGCAGGGTTTGTTGAACTGTGTTTTAGACACACTTCCGGTAGCCCCCCCGGTTCATTCGACCTGTGAGTTGCTCCATTTTAGCGTTTCGGTCGGCCCTCACGAACCTTCGCAGCCGACGTTCACCTCTCACATCAATGGCACGCTGTGCTCCGCAGTTTTTGCGTCGCTTATTCGCAATGATGCCATTTCTCCAATCACGATACACTTTAACCACAGCACCACGCGAACCGTTTACAAACTGCGCTGTTTCAGAAACACTGCTACCCTTTGCCCGAAAGCCGATAATCATCCCTTTATGCAAATCTGATAAATCGCTTCTTTTATCCATGACAGCAACGTGTGATATGTTTTCAGAATGCCTACAGCACGCCTTATATACCCTCCAAGCCAGTTCACGATATGTGCTTTCTTTCATTGGCTATGCGCTGTTGATGTCAAAAGTAGGAGGTGGTCACAATAGTGTGAGTAGACTGTGTATGTTCTGGTAGGAACCATATGCAACAACCCAGTGAATATATACAAAAGTAGACTGTTATCTACTGTCGATCCTCCACGAAGGTCGACATAGCCATTACACAGCATTATAGCAAACCTAGAAGGTTCTTTTGTGGCAAGGCATAGCTCGCCCGAAGTCAGTGTTTGACAGGAAACATGCCACGAAAGACGATTTCCATACTCCAGTAACCGTCGTGGCATGTTTCGTATTTTCTCAAGCGAAGCGATTGACGCTTTGCGTGAAGTGGTGTCTTCGTCAGTGTTCGAGACAGAGTCTGTGTTGTGTAACGTATACTCTATATTCACTTTCCTTTTGATTTTACTATCTCTGGTTATTTTATTTTACTATGTAAATTATCTTCTTACTGAACGAAATATTATTTCACCCGATGAATGAGATCTGGCAATGAGTGTAAGTCATGACGTGGTGGTAGCTAGTATATAGGCGCGTTCATCGAGACTTAGGGAGAGCTTTTGTTGTTGTTATGAGAGAGCGTTGTTGTTTACGGAGAGCGTTTATAATACGAGGAGAGATTCTTCATTATTGTAAAACAAGTTGTGTGTGTGCTTTAGTTGACCAAGAGTCTTATAATAAAGAAGTTACCGTAAGTTAGTCTTTCTCAATTCATAGTTTTTGTCAGACCTCTGTCTGGCTGTTAGGTTTATAACATTTATTTATTACCATAAATAACCAGCGTTAAGACTTTGTTTACGTTCGTAATTAACTAGTAACAACACCCTTTTGAATTCACTATTTTGAAACTTAGTACAAGTATATCATTAGCTAGCTGGTAGGAAGAGAATCATTCATATTAATTAGCTTAGCGGAAGCAAAATAAAGCTAATTCGTTATAATGGCGCCCGAACTATCCGGATGACCCGACCGTTCAAAATCTCGCAATGGTGTGATGTTATTTCCACACCGCGAGACAGGAAAAATCAGAGAATTCCTTCTCCAGCGCTTCGAAAAATAAAAATGTGTGATATTGCATTCCACACAGCAGATTGACTATGAGTTCTCAAGTGCACGTTCTACAGTGGATGGCTGCCTGCAACGATTCATGGTCACGGCTGACCCGTGGGTCATGCCCCCGGCCCTCTTTCGGGGGGGGGAGATGTGACGTACCTGCCAGAGGACGCACACGACATAAAGGCAGATAGGAATCAGAATAATCGTCTGCGTAGCTCAGTTGGTAGAGCGACTTGTTCCGGAATAAGCGGCCTCGGGTTCGAATCCCGGCGTAGACCAAAAATGACGGAGAAATTTACTTCGTTATAGTTGTTACTGGACAAATTAAGGAATTTATCGCTCTTTTGAGAGTAGAGAGAGTGGCTGTAGAAGCTGCGGAAGCGTGTCGCCGGAACAAACGATACTCATGTAGTGTGGTTGTCACTGAGTGCTCCAGTTCCGACATCGATGCATAGTTGCGCTGTTAATAATTCCACTCTGTAAGACAGGTCTCACCATCCAACCTCTTAGGAAAAATTATCTGTTCCGTCTCAAATGCATTCAGCGGGTAGTATCGTGTTCTGTACGAAGTTCGCTTCATTCCAGAAATATCAGCTAGAAGCCAGACGACTTTTCTCACGAGGAAGCCAGTCTTAGTTGTGACGTTACGGCAGAGGCATTCTCGCTTACACAGGCAAACGCTCAAACCAGATTAGTCCTATATTTTTGTCTTATCTCAGCTCAACTTAGCGGCCGACTGATTTACAGGCGCTTCTTATTATTCTTGCGGAGTGTTGCAATTTGTGTGTTACAGAGTCTATTAAGACTGATCGAAGCCATTCGACAACACTTGTTAGTACGTTCATTCATGCTTTCCATAAATGACTTATACTTGTTTCTTAGCTAATTCAATCTGTGAGATTTTCATATTCTGATTCAGTGCTCTTAAACCACCAACAAACTTCTGCTAAACTGCAAATAGTAAATATTCCTTGTCTATTCGATAAATAATTCTAGCAGCATTACTGGCTGACAGAAAGTTCACGGAATACATTTTATCGGAGAATGCGCCTAACATGGGATGCAACATGTGATGGTCCAAGACATACATATGAATCATAATATTATGAACAACTATCAGATAGCGTGTTGGGCTGCATTTCTCAACGATAACCTCTTGAGTACTACATGGAACTGACCGCTGAAGGTGTCCTCTGGCCGCCCCGGTGGCGCAGTGGTCTAAGGCGCTGACCTCTGATCATTCGTCCGTAAGGGGTCCGGGTTCGAATCCCGGTCAGGCATGGATGTTGTGTTTGTCTTACGGCACTGGCTCTCTCCCTTCCCTGGAACCAGTGACTCTAAATTAGGGACGGGCGACTGCTTATACCCCATTGAGTTGCTCATGGTGGTCGTTAAACCTCCAATCAAAAAAAAAAAAAAAAAGGTGTCCTCAGCAATTTTGTACAAGTTAGACAGAATAACGTCCCGTAGTCCGTGGATGGAGTGAAGTATTCTTGTGGACCGGTGAGTGCTGTGTTCTAATACATCCCACAGGTGTTCGATGGGAATTAAGCCGGGTAAATTTGGTTGACAGGAGAGTCCGCGTGATGCCTCGACGAGTTCCTCAAACCATGTGTGTACAATGTGGGCCTTGTAACACGGGGCGTTTTCTTTCTGAAAGTGTTCAAAGCCATCCTGATACACGATCACTAAGTACGGAAATAATTTGTCCGAAACAATACCCATGAAGAATCTAGTGGTAACGTTGTATTCAACGGCGATGAATGGGTCCAATTATATGTCACTAGAATAATCTCCATACCACAATACCGCAGCCACCTGTCTGTATCGGTCGAACCGTGCAGAATTGGTGCATCTTTTTCCCCTCCGGCGTACGAACGCGACCATTGGCGCTTTAAGGGTGGAACCTTGATTCGATGATCAGGAGACTCTTTTCCTACCATCCGATGACTTGTCATGGTGCTCTTGTGTCCACTGCAGGCGGAGATGTCCATGCTTTTTTTACCATGACGCAAAATTTGTACTTTTTGTTTTTCCTACCATACCTCCATTTCTGAAAGTCCACCCGATAAACTTGTTCAGCTCCGGATAGATTTCTTAGAGAATAACTGATTGCATGAATTTTCTACAATGTAATTCAATTTTCTGTGTGTTTATTGCGGGGTTGAACGATCTATAAGCAACCTGTAACCTATATTACCTACCTAACATTTTGTTCATTCTCCCTTACCTACATTTTTGGTATCTCTGGTTCTACATTCTAAACCGAACGTCACTTCGGAACTTCTAAGCGTTTATCGTTTTACGAATTCATCAGCAGTCGATCTAATCGATATATACGACTATACACTGAGTGGCCACTTTATTATGACCACCTGACAGTTTTAAGCAAATGAGCTATGGCTGTACGCTGTTGCCGCCAGAAAGCGAGGCTAGTATAAAAAGGGAAAACTTAGTACTTGCGATAGTAGTAGAAGTGATTTTTGGGTGACAAGATGGGTATAAATGCGATTTGATGGATTTTTAACGTGGAATGATTGTAGGAGCCCGGAGCCATGGAGCGAGTATCACCGAAACCGCCGCATTCGTGAAATGTTCCAGAGCAGCTGTTGTTAAAGTGTTTAAAGACTAGACTGTCAGCCAAAAAACTGGGTCTCTACGTGCAACGTGCGGTCGTCATCGACTAGTGACTGCTCGGCCGGAACGGAGAGTGTCCAGACTGGTAACAGACAACAGAAGGGCAACAGTGCAGCAAATTACAGACCATCTTAATCAAGGATCCCCTCAAATGATCTCTGCACACAGCCGTAGGCCTGTTTGAACACTTTTGCTGTCTGCAGTTAACAAGATAAAACGTCTCCAGTTCGCACAGGAGCACAAGAATTGGACAGTCGATAATTTTAAACAAATTATGTGGTCCGATAAATCCCGTTTTCAGTTGCACCATGCCGATGGCCGAGTGAGAATTTGGCAGAAACAGCACGAAAGCATGGACCCCAAATGCATTGCTACAACCCTTCAAGCTGGTGTAGGCAACGTTATGGTTTGGGGAATGTTTTTCTGGCATGCTTTGGGCCCTTTAATTCGTGTTGATCAACGTCTGACTGGCACATCATATCTAAACATCGTTGCGGACTAAGTGCATTCTGTCATGTGGATGATTTATCGCAATGGCGATGGTTACTTTTAACAAGATAATGCGTCCTGTCATAGTGCTCGTATTGTACAGGATTGGTTTCAGGAACATGCCGGTGAGTTTACTTTGCTTAGGTGGCTCCCACAATCTCCAGATCTCAACCCCATTGAGAATTTGTGGGATGAAGTTGAACGAGCCATCAGACAGCTGGATCCACCACCCTGCAATCTCACACTCCTGGAAAGTGCTATTCATGAAGCATGGTCTCAGATTCCATAAACCACCTATCAACATCTCGTGGACTCCATGCCACGAAGAATCGTCGCAGCATTAAAGGCAAAAGGTGGCCCAACGAAGTACTGAGGGGGTGGTCATAATAAAGTGGCCACTCAGTGTATAATACAAGGAAGATATGTACGAATTTGCAGCTGTAGAAGTTGGCGGTCGAATGATTCGTCGTCATCGAATGGATTGTAACTAGGTCGTCGATCAAGTTCATTAGCCAGCTATTCTAGTGTTAAGCTTTTTTTCAAGTTGAGCCATTGTTAGTTGTATTAAGTGCTTTACGTTATTTCAACTAATCGTTTCGTAAAAGTTTATATAATCGTTCACATCCTCATTTACAATATATTAATCGTGTGATCTTGGTCATCGTCTTCATGTTAGTCAACAAATGACTCTTGTGCCTTGAACCGAAGTTTCATCCTGGAATGGCAGAATAATTATTAGGCTGGTGTTTTCTCATTTGGCGATAGATGTCGTTGGTGCCAATATTAAAGGTTCATTTACATGCACACACATGATATTTACGTATGCTGAAAGGTGAAATTTCGGCACGGCTGTGTAAATAGATTTTACACAGCCGTGTCGAAGGTTTTGGAAATGGGAGACAATAAGGTTCATTTTAGTCCTTTAATGATGTTTTCCTATTGCAGAAGCAAAAATGCGAAGTATGCACACAAAAAAATATATGTGTGCTGCGTACGGTAGAAATGCTGTAAGACCCAATTAAGTCATTAGTCGAAAAGCACCCTCATAGTGCAACACGAGCAACAGCACAGGTACTGCAGACATCCAACCACACAGGGACAAAGCTTGGGTATGTTAATCACTTTGATGTTTGGTTACGGCACGATTTGAGTGAGAAAAATGTTCTTGACTGCATATCTGCTTCCAAGCGGAATGAAAACAAAACACTTCTGAAACCAATGGTAACGGGCTATGGGAAAAGGATTGTGTGAAATAACATTCAGCTTAAAAAATCGTGAGGCAAGCGAAAAGAGCGGCCATTGACAACTCCTAAGGCCGGTCTGCATTCCACGAAGGTGTGGTGATACTAAAAGGGAATCTCTTATTACGAGCTGCTGTCAAGCAATCAAATGATCAGTTCTTATGCACTCATGTCCATAGAAAACAGAACACCTGAAAGGAGTCGAGCTACGACTTTGATTTTTACTGGATATTCTAATCAGGCAATGACACAAAAACAATTAGCACTTCGGCGTCATAGGTGCATTCTGTTATAAGCGCCGCTTGGCTCGGTCAGTATGTCAGTGTTTGGTCAGCAGTGGGTAATGATGTCTCGTGATCGTGAAAGACAGTCGTACATCAGCGGGTTCGACAGAGGGCGCATTATCGGCTGGAGAGACTTCAATGCTTGTAGTGTG
The DNA here is from genome assembly GCA_039090855.1 of Macrothele yani. Classification (NCBI taxonomy): domain Eukaryota; kingdom Metazoa; phylum Arthropoda; class Arachnida; order Araneae; family Macrothelidae; genus Macrothele; species Macrothele yani. Next base: position 28,012,766 of record CM077022.1, read on the forward strand.
GGGCACAGTGTGTCCGTCGTGGCAAGAGTGTGCACCCAATGGTACGAAGAAGAAAGTAGAACACGACGCGAATGTTCTGGAAGTCGTACACAGACGAGGCCGAGGGACAACCGTCATCTCATGAGGATGTTTTTTTGGGTGACAGTTCTGCATTATCAACGGCTTTGGCGCAGCACAGACGAACTGTGAAGCATTTCCCTATGTCATCTGTAACAATGCGTCGCCAGTTATTGCAGTTAAGACTGCAAGCTCGACGGTTCCTCTTCAGGCTACCTTTGACACTGCGGCAACGGACTACCAGTCTGCAATGGTGCATTAAATGAAGCGAGTAGCGTGACGAAAAGCAAAATATCGTGCTCTCAGACGAAACGGGCTTCTGTTTAGGAGAAAATGATGGCCGCATCTGAGTCCCCCGACCACAGGAGGGAGAGGCCTCAGAAAGAGTGTATTCGTACCTAGCATACCGGACGAACACAAGACATTAGGGTCTGGGGGTACCATCAGGTACGAAAGCAGATAATCTCTTCTGAAAGTCCGTACCACCATACCGAGTGCCAGTTACGTCAATGACATTCTACGGCTGGCTAATATTTCTTTAGTCATCAGAAAACGGTTGTTGGAGCTACCTCACTTGGCCTATCCACCCGACCTTGCACCTTCGGATATTCATTTACTCCGTAATCTGCAGATGTTTCTTAACAGAAAGAACTTCGCATCGTTGAACGCCTTCAAAAACCATCTTGATGAGCTTTTTGCATAAAATCCTGTAAAGTATTGTTCCTTTGTTTGTTTGTTTGTTTGGGGGTTTAACGAACACCGTAAGCAATTCAATAGGCTATAAGCAGTCACTTGTCCCTGATTTTCTGCCACTGGCTCAAGGGAAGGGAGAACTCCAGTGGCGTATACACTGACGGAAAAAATCCCAACACCACGAAAAAATAGTTGTAGAGGAATGAAATGGTAGCAATACATTTGTATAGGTAACATATTTAATCGATTAAGGTTTCAAGATCACAGCTTAATGTAAGCGCGAGAAGAGCCATTTTAAATGTGAAATGCTGGTACATTAATAACCGATGTAACCGCCAGAATGTTGAATGCAAGCACGCAAACGTTCATGCACTGTGTCGTACAGGTGCTGGATGTCAGTTTGTGGGACGGAGTTCCATGCCTGTTGCACTTGGTCGGTCAATACAGGGACGGTTAATGCTGGTTGGGGTGACGCTGGAGTTATCGTCAATGATGTCCCATACGTGCTCGATTGGTGAAAGATCTAGTGATCTAGCAGGCCACGGCAACATGTCGACACTCTGTAGAGCATGTTGGGTTACAACAGCGGTATGCCGGCGAGCGTTATCCTGTTGGAAAACACCCCCTGGAATGCTGTTCATGAATGGCAGCACAACAGGTTGAATCACCAGACCGACGTACAACTGTGCCGTCAGGGTGCGTGGGATAACCACGAGAGTGCTCCTGCTGTCATAGGAAATTTCTCCCCAGACCATAACTCCAGGTGTAGGTCCAGTGTGTCTCGGCCGCAGATAGGTTGGTTGCAGGCGCTCACCTGGCCTCCTTCTAACCAACACACGGCCATCACTGACACCCAGGCAGAACCGGCTTTCATCAGAAAACACAACAGATCTCCACTCCGTCCTCCAATGAGCTCTAGCTTGACACCACTGACGTCGCAAACGGCGGTGGTTTGGAGTAAATGGAATGCACGCTACAAGGCGTCTGGCTCGGAGCTGTCCTTCAAGTAACCGATTTGTAACAGTTCGTTGTGTCACTGTGGTGGCAACTTCAGCTTGAATTGCTGCCGCAGACGCGGTACGAAGCGCAACGGACACACGCCGTACACGGCGGTCTTCCCTCTCAGTAGTGCCACGTGACCGGCCGGAACCCGGTCTTCTTGAGGCAGAACCTTCCCTTGACCACCGCTGCCAACAATCATGCACAGTGGCCTGCCAAGTCGTTCTGCAATATTGCGGAAAGAAAATCCTCCTTCTCGTAGCCCTATTACATGACCTCGTTCAAACTCCGTGAGCTGTTGATAATGGCTTCTTCGTCTTCTTAAAGGCATTCTTGACTAATATCAACACACTACGTCGAATCTCAACGATAACTAACGCTCACGAACGTTACAGCGCGTATTTACAGCAAACCTGCTTTGCATGTTCACAGGGTGCTACTAGCACCACACGTATGCGCCGAGCGCGAAATTTGCATAGACGTCATCTTAGAGGTGTACTCTCACCGCCTACCAACTGTCGTTTATCTAACACAACCCCTTCTTGGCGTTGGGTTTTTTCCGTCAGTGTAGTTAACACACCATCCATGCCTCACCTGAGATTAGAATCCAGACCCATCTGGGATGAGGCCAACGCCTCAGACCGCTAGGCCACCAGGTCGGCAAACCTGCAAAGTTCTGGGTGGATAAAATCGCCAAGTACCCTACAGGTTGCGAGAGGTACTGGAAAATCATTACGCCTACATTATTAGATAAAGTGGCAGTGGTTTGGAAAGGTTTTGCCTTTCACTTTTGTTTACAAATGGAAAAGACTTTTTACACAGCCCAGTATATTGCAACAAGCACCTAGATCATAAACAAGTCAATCCTTTAATATCACGTATGTTCTAGTCACAGTTATTTGAACGATAGTTTCATTATAAACTCTTTGAGGTATAAACTGTCGCTCGTTCCTAATTTGGAGCCACTGCTTTGGGGAAAAGGATGGAGTCACTACCAAATGACGAAAGCACCATTCGCCTTATTCGAACCCGATCCCATCTCGGATAGCTATGACCACTCGGCCATCGAAGTGACTAAGTATCTGTTAGAAGCTCAATTGGATATTTCTGTTTGCAATGTCTTCTCCACTTCTAAATGACTGATTTAAAACATTATTTTTTCATTTGCCTACATTCGCTATGTCGAACACATTGTTAATTATCAAAATCCTTAATTATAGAATTTCCTATGCATATAAATGATCTATTATACACTGCTGGACAATTCTGCAGTGTTCGCACAAATCATTCCACAGATGTTAGAAAACACGTGGCAAGATCTTCACAAACTCGCACACGAAGAAATAGTATGAACTCTGCTGAGTCCACAAAGGGGGTCATGAAGAGGCCTAAACAAACTCCCATCCATAAAGATAATTTCTGTCAAATACCGACTTACACTGCTGGACAATTGCTAAGGACGGATCATAAACGGCTATATAGCGCATAAAAAAGTAAGTGTGGTTGGATGCCAAGTGAAATAAAATAATGTCAGAATGCCAGGACATTACAAGAAAGACAATTTATTGTGCTCTGAAATCCAGAAGGCTTTGGAACGTGTTCAAGGGACAAACAGGCCATTTTGTGCAGAATACGTAAACGTGAAAAAAATGCAATTATCGTCCGCAGGAGTTCCGGCGTAAGATGTCAATACGGGATATGGCCACCATGGAGGGCGATGCAAGATTCCACACGTCGTGTCATGCTTTGCACAACATTATCAAGCAGCTGTTGAGGTAATTTATCCCATCCCTCTGTCAGTGCACGGATGAGGGTGTCCTTGTTTATTGGAGGGCATTGGCGACCAGCAAGACTTCTCCCCAAAGCATCCCACACATTTTCAATGGGATTCAGATCTGGAGAGCGTGCTGGCCATACGAGGCGTTGAATATCATCGCTCTCAAGACACTCCTGGACAGCGACTGTTCGATGACATGTAGCGTTGTCGTCCATGAAAATGAATCTATCACCGACAGCACCACGGAACATGCAAACATGAGGTAGCAGAACATCATTAATGTATCATTGGCCAGTCATAGTCCCAGTTGGAAGCACATAGAGGGACGTACGGCCATTGATCATGATGCCAGCCCATACCATGACACTACATGTCGGATATCGGTCCGTTTCCTGTATGTTTGCTGGACAATATGCAGTACCACTATCACGCCAGATCAGTTGTCGTCGACAATCAGACGATAGACTGTATCTACTCTCATCTGAGAAGAGGACAGGAGACCAGTCGTTATCAGTCCAATTGCGATGTTGATGGCACCATTGCAAACGGGCGGTACGGTGACGTCTGGACAATGGGATGCACACAACAGGACGCCGGGCGTATAGTCCTCCTTCATGCGAACGTCTGGCGACAGTTTTTCGGGAGATCCGCTTGCCAGTAGCAGCCATAAACTGATTTACTACCTCACTAGCTGTGCTGCGCCGGTGTCTTTTTGTTGATAGCACTATGTACCGATCTTCTGCAGGTGTTGTACTGCGAACACAACCTCCCCCATGACGTTTGCTACACTCTCCATTTGTTTGAAATGATTTTCAAAGCCTTGAAACAACACTGTGGCTGACGTCGAACTCCCTGGCAACATCTGTTATTTTTCGCCCTTCTTCAATCTTGCCAATAATACGGCCACGCGTAAAATCATCTAGGTGATGTCGGGAAGACATACTGAAAATTGCAAGTTCGTCAATTCATTCTTTCTCTTTCAACTTTGCGTTTGAACAACAACGGTCAATACGCGTCAAATCCTATATATCTCTTATCAGCGCTATGACGTCACGAACAAGTTCGGCAATCCAAATTTTTTTTTTTTTTTTTTTTTTTACTTGGAGGTTTAACGACCACCGTGAGCAACTCAAGGGGCTATAAGCAGTCGCCCGTCCCTAATTTGGGGTCACTGGTTCCAGGGAAGGGAGAGAGCCAATGCCGTAAGACAAACACAACATCCATGCCTCACCGGGATTCGAACCCGGACCCCGTTTCGGACGAATGATCAGAGGCCATCGCTTAGACCACTGCGCCACCGGGGCGGCATCATTGCTATTGACATCCGTCCTTAGCAATTATCCGGCAGTGTACTATTGCATTTATCACATATTCCTTTGATTCAAAAGACATGTCCATCGCACCCGATAATATAATAGCGTCTTTCTTGTTACATTTTAAAAGAACTGACCACCATCCTTCACATGCATAAGGTGCTGCATTACACTCGGGTTCTTTTTTTTTTTTTTTTTTTTTTTGATTGGAGGTTAAACGACCACCGTGAGCAACTCAATGGGCTATAAGCAGTCGCCCGTCCCTAATTTAGGGTCACTAGTTCCAGGGAAGGGAGAGAGCCAGTGCCGTAAGACAAACACAACATCCATGCCCGACCGGGATTCGAACCCGGACCCCTTACGGACGAATGATCAGAGGCCAGCGCCTTAGACCACTGCGCCACCGGGGCGGCACACTCGGGTTCAGAGCTTATTTAACGAACTCGCTTAAGGGAAGCCCCGGTGGCGCAGTGGTCTAAGCGATGGCCTCTGATCATTCGTCCGAAATTGGTCCGGGCTCGAATCCCGGTGAGGCATGGATGCTGTGTTTGTCTTACGGCACTGGATCTCTCCCTTCCCTGGAACCAGTGACCCTAAATTAGGGACGGGCGACTGCTTATAGCTCACTGAGTTGCTCACGATGGTCGTTAAACCTCCAATCAATCAAAAAAAAAAAAAAAAAAGAACTCCGGTGAGAGCGTCAATTTTAGCAGCTTTCAAAGCCCCAGCCACTTAATGTGCTTACGAAGAACACAAAGTGTGAGAAGCTGTTTTAGCTAGTGGCAAAACATTCCTTCAGTTATATGGCACGTACCAAATATGACGTACGCTATCGGTTGTATGCATGTATGAAAAACAGATAAAGAAGACAAGAAAGAGAGAAAAACAAAGAAATACTCTGAGTATAGGATGAACTTCTCTTCCTTCCGTAGCATCTATAAATTTTGTGGAAATTCCGAAGAGCGAAAAGCAGCAACTTTCTTTGAGTGCTACTCCAAGGTGTGATGGAATCCATATACATTACTGAGAGCTCTTACGAAAAGAAATATCGTCTCACTCCAAAAGGGGAAACCAAAGATTCCGTAGAAGTTTCGAAAAAGAAAAAGGTTTTGCCGCAAAGCAGCATATATTTGCCCCAGAGCACAGATCACCAATAAATATTGTTTTTTTTTTTTGCATATCACTCACTGCCTAGCGTTTAAGGATGAGTAGGCACAAAATGAAAAAAAAAACTTAAAGCATGGTTTCTTCGAACAGAACTCAATGAGTTTAAACTTTATGGGGAAAGAAATAAAACTGAATTTATTCGTAAACTTCCGACATCGGTAATTCGCTAAAATTGTGGGTTATTAGTACTAAATAAATAACTGAACTTGAACGCCCCGTCATCTTATGTTTCTATCTGATAAATGTGATTACATAGAAAAGAAGCTGAAAATCATGCACCAGATAACCGCGACCGAAGAAAAAGCACGACATATTATTAAAAAAATTCCTGGCAACCAGAAAACATAGGTGGTTTAAAAAATTATTACCAATTGTTTCCTTTCAAAGAAAACATTTCTTTCAATGAATTCCTTAGAAGGAAAATGTATTTTATGTCAACACATGAAAAAAGGCAAATACACTGGTGTCCTAAACTTAAGCACGAGCATGAAATCTATTGATTATAGAGCATCACGGACGCTCCCGGGACGCAGTGGTTTAAGGTGGATCTATCTAAAATCTTTGCCTTCTGTTTCTAATAAGAAAACTTCTGCAGTCTTTTCCTTCATAATTAATGGATTCTCAAGGATGAAAATTTGAATATCGATAAAAATAATTTCATATAATAGCCTAGTTTACTTAATACGAGGTCCGATTAAAAAGCTCCGAGACTAGGCCGATATACAACAAAGTACTTTCGTTACTTAAGTCTGGCTATGATCTCCCTCAAAGTAGTCTCCTTGGGCAGCGATACACCGCGGCCAGCGTTTTTGCCACTGTTCGAACGCTCCCTGGAAGTCCTGTTCGCAACTCGTGTCAAGCACCGTCTGCGATTCGGGCTGGATCTCGTCCACGGTTTCAAAACGGCGACCCTTGAGCTTCAACTTCATCTTCGGGAACAGAAAGAAGTCGCAGGTGGACAAATCCGGCGAGTAAGGCGGTGAAAAAGGGTAGTTATGCTGTTACGTCTGCAAAACTGGCGTGTTGCTGCATTGTCGTGTTGGAGAAGGAAATCGCCTCTGCGCCACATTTCAGGTCGTTTGTGGCGAATGTCCTCCCTAAGACGCCGCAGAACATCGCAGTAAAAAAGGGTGGTAACGGTTTGGCCCTGGGGGACGAATTCACGATGCACAACTCCACGAATGTCGACATTTGTCCACATTTCCAGGGGTTTTGCTCGTGGACGGTCGCTTTGATCTCTCGTCGTCTTCCAGTGCCATTCTCCCGCGCTTGAAGCACGAGTACCACTCAAAACACCTCGCACGACTCATTGCTTCTTTGCCCTAACCCTGCCGCAACGTTTCATGTATCTCTGTTCCCGATTTGCCCAGTTTGACGTAGAATTTGATCTTCTCTCGCTGCTCTAGTTTGCAGTTAATACCAAAATCGCAGTTGCGTTCTGCACGCGGTCACCAAATATCGTGTAGCACAGTTCCCGATGTTCACAGAACTACGCCACTCGGCACAATGACTCATGAAGATCACTGCCCTCGACCGCTGCTTGCGCATCAGCGTACTGCCATCTGTTGGTGCGCTACGTACCTAATCTCGGAACTTTTTGATGGCCCTATGTATTTTCTAAAACTAAACCATATGAAAATAAATAACTTTATCTTTGGTGGTGTTGAGACCAGAAAATTGATGGCGCCACAACTACATGTGACTTACTAAATGCTATGACGTCGCATTTTTTTCAATAATTTCATGAATTTTCGGACTGCAAGAAACACTTGCGTCCATCCATGCGATAGTCCGGAATGTTTAGGATGATTCGAGACAGTTAGATTAAATATTCTAACATTAATTTAACTGCAAATGCTGTAGAGTGAGCTTGCTTGTTTATTTTGGAATTAAAAATAAGCAGCATCTACAATTCTGTTAACATTTTCAGCTAAATAATTATCAGAACATTTAATCTAACTGGCTCAAATCATTCTAAACATTCCAGACTGTCGCATGGATGCACTCAAATTTCGATTCCCAAAAATTAATAAAATTATTGAAACAAAAATGCGACGTGATAGCATTTAGTAAGTCACGTGTAGATGTGGCGCCATCTATTTTCTTGTCTCGACACCACCAAGGGAAAATTATTGATTTTTAATATAATTATGGTTACATTTTTAAAATATTAAGTATACTAGGCTATAATATGAAGTTATTTTTTTATCGATGTTCAAATTTTCATCCTTGGGAACGCATTAATTGTGAAAAAAATGGCTATAAAAGTTTGCCCATTGGAAATACAAGGCAAAGATTTTAGGTGGATCCACCTTAAGCGCTGGCTTCTGACCATTCGTCCGTAATGGAACCGGGTTCCAATCCCGGTCAGCCGACAGCCATGGATGTTGTATTTGTCTTACGGCAATGTCTCTCTCGTTCCCTGGAACTAGTAGCTCTAAATTAGGGAAGCGCAACTGCTTATAGCCTATCGAGTTGCTCACGATTGTCGTTAAACCCTCAAATAAACAAAGAAAAAAACAGAGCGTCATGGCGCTGAAAGAGATTGCTAACACTTGCACGCCAGTGCAATGTAACGTATCAAGGCATTTCATAATGCGCAGTCCGTATGCAGATTTGCTGTGAGCACGTGACAGCTGCAGAGTTGGTATTTAGACAGGATGCAGAGTCGTGCTTAATAGGAGTTTGGTCCTTCAGTTTTTGGTATGTTACAGCGACGGAGAGAGAAATTGTATGTCTGTGTTAACAAAAAGATGTCTCGCAAACTTCATACAGATAGTTTTACCCGATGCTGAATTATCGACAAGCTCAAAGAAAGACGAACTGTGAGTGATGTCGTCAGAAAGTTTGGGGCAACACAGAGCATAGTGTCGCGTACACAAAACTGCTACCACATATTTTGCTGGAGATCGTCCCAGCTGTATGAGCCAGCGAAATGACCGTTACCTGGTCATAATGGCAAAACGGAAACGGAGTCGGAAAAGCACTGTTGGTTAATCGTCTTCAAGTAAACACAGATGTGAGAATTCCGCACAGAACAGTGTCAAAACGTTTAAATGCGGCAGGACTATATCACCGAAAACCGTGTGAAGCCTAAATTTGCAGGTGGAGATACTCGAATCCACATTCTTCTGCTCTCAGACCAAATTCTTTCCTAATTAAGCCACGCAGGCGTAGGCTTTTCACTGCTATTTGCCGTCTGGACATGTGCGTCACCTCTGAGGTAGGTACTTCAAAACTCATACGCTGTCTAACGTTACCCTGGGCGCATCGCACAGCCCGCCGTCGCTGGTGTATGTCTCATTTTGACTGGTCTTCAGAAAAATGGGTCAAGGTAATGTTCTCAGATGAACGCCGTTTTAGCCGTCCCGGTGGCTCAGATATTATCGAATACTCGAACTTTCAGCAATATTCATATGGAATACTACAATTTTGGTATAGTGTCATGAAACAGAACACTTGAATATGCCTAAATGAAATGCAAAATGTTTCTTAGTTCCTACAGGTCCACCACCATAACAAAATGTAGGTTGCCTTATAGAATTCGCACAATACCGCCTCATACTGAAGATGAACCAAGTACGGGTCTGTGGGATGCAATAATGTTCGGTAAAAAGAATACTTGTAGACATGAAGGAGGGTTGCTGTTAATCGTACGGTAGTGTGAGATGAACTTGCAGATTCACAAACTTCGATAATATATCTATCGTCTTCCCAATAGAATGGCTTGCAGAATCACAACTTGGCTATCCAAGTTGTGGTTCTGAGAGTCATTCTAATGGAAAGACGATATATTGTCGAAATTTCTGAATCTGCATAAGTTCATCTCACACTCATCATCAACAACCATGGGAAGATGTCTGGTGCCATGAGGAATCAGATGACAATCGTCTGTTATTGTTTTACTACCAGCTGATCGACATTCATCTGGTAAACCCAGGCAGCCTAGGGAAGGGGGCCCAAGAACAAAGTGCGTTCGGCCCAGACTTGAGAGGGAACCATCCACGCATTCACGTCCCCAAACACGGGGATTCTGCGGAAAACCCCGGAAAAACCGAAGACTAGAAGGCCAGCAGGACAGGGATTTGAAAACCTGTCAGAAATATCAGCATCCCGCACAGTGCACAGCGACTTAACCAACTGTGCTATGCCGGTGGTCATCTCACACTACCGTACCATTAATAGCCACGCCCATTCATGTATACAAATATTCTTTTTTATAGAAAATTTCATTTTGTATGCTGAAATATTTGGGCATTATGACGGCCTTTAGTCTTTGTGAAGTACTCCCCAACAGGTTTTTTTGCAAACATCCTCCGATATGTTCCGCCATTCGCCCTTCAAAGCAGTGACCAATTCAACTTTGTGTGTTGGGTGATCTCTTCTTCCATTGAACCGACGATAGAATTCGTGACAGAGATTATCTATAGTGTTCAAGTCAGAACTCTGGGCTGGACTGTCGAAGTCCAATCTTTTAATCCCTTTACCCTCAAGCAAATCTGTAACAACGCGAGCAGTATGGTATGGTGCGTTTCATAGTGAAACAGCCCATTTACCGGCAGCGGAATTAGAACCACGCCTCCTCGCTCCAGAACCAGTTGTTTTCCCAACTAAACTTCACCGACGTAGCTACTCACTGCAACTTTGCCGTTTTGACATGTGAGTGACCTCTGATATTACGTCACAGTTGTCCTTCTGATAAAGGAGGTTTGGGCCTTCCCCAAAGCACAGCCACGACGTCAGTAGTGCATAATTCTCTAGAACGTCTACGTAGAACTCAAGATCATGGTTTTGGCTGAAACGACTAATGGGCCCAAACCCGACTACGAAAATTAGCTTCATACCATCACACTGCCTCCACTAAATTTTATTTCCGGAAAGATTCTGTCAGGAACGTACTTTTCTCCAGGCATCCACTATACTTGAGAACGACCACCAAACTGGAAGACTGTGGCGTGAATCGATAGCCCAAAGTACAATTTTCCGTTAGTCTAAAGTCGAAGACCAACGTTCTTTACATCACGCTAATCGGCGTGAGGCATTAGTTGAAGTAATTAGCTGCATGTGGATGGTGATAATGGTAACTCATGTGGTGCAGCGCACTGTATTGGTGCTAACATCAGTCCCAATAGTCTCTCATAGGTTTACGTGATTTGAGACAATACTGATTTGCATGAGTGAAGAGTCCTTTGCGGAGATCTCCTGCCACGTTCTGTTAGTTTCGGAGGTTTTCCGGGTCGTTTCTTAAAAGATTCAGCCCCATTCTGCTTCCACTTGCATATCACACCAACCTAGGGATCTTCAACGCCGCTGAAAAGTCACGCATCGGGAGATTGACCTTATGGCACCCTACACCACTCCGGACTGGAAATCAGTTAATTATGTCGATCGAAGCATCTTGCGTTCACAGACGTCTGTGACGCAGTATCTTGCGTCACAGGCGACTGTGAACGTTAGATGTGACGGGGTGCCTGGGTAGGACTTAATTCACTATCAGTAGAGTGCTGTCCGGATATTAGTGGTCAGACAGTGTATTCCGGCATCAAGTGTCGTACTTAATGAGCCATCTATACAGTTGCTCTAATATTTTATTGTGTCAACATTTCACCTTAGGCGTCCTTTTCCTTTGAAATATTCACGTATTGCCCTGTTTTGGGTTACAGAACTTCAGATGGTGTTCCTTATATAGGTTGCATCGCTTTGCTGGAGGGGAACGAATGGGAAACATGTTTCAAAAAAGTATATGCACCAGGTCAACAGCAACCCGCTGATCGAATAGATAGCCGTGGGTTTCTAATCACATATACCTGCTTTAATCCGGAATAAGACAAGTGCCAATCCACTCGTTCTCCCCAACAAGGATATTAGTCACACTAGCTTGGGGCTTTCTGGGTTCGCAGCATGCGTTGGAAAGTGGTTTTTGGACAGCTTACCCGGAACTCCTACGAACCTACAGATATAAGGTGCTTAACACGAAAAACAGATTGTCGTAATTGCCTGATTGCTTAATTGTCTTCCTCTATGGTTCCTCGGATGACTTCAAAATCAAAAAGTATTAAATATGATCCACAACCGGTGCATTTGAATGTCTCAGTGTTGTTCCCACCTGAACAGTCTACTTATAATACACTATATTGACAACATTCATGGGACACCCCTTCAAAGAAAATGAACAAATCCGGTGCTTTGTTAACATGCGATGCACAGCTGAAAACGGTATGAAAACAAGCCTGCAGCTGACCGCGATTGAGTGAAAATGTCGCTGCGGCAGAGAACTGACTTTGAGAAAGGAAAGATTGTTGGGTGTTATATCAGTGGGTTTTCCTCAAAAGAAACCGATAGGCGTTTAAACAAACCCAATTCAACTGTTTTGGATGTACTCAATAAGTGGAAGACACATGGCGTACCTGAAGCAGCAAAACATGCCGGCAGAACAACGAAAATCAGTGATAGAGGACGTCAAATCCTCAAGAGAGCCGTTACAGCTAATTGACGGAGTACTGCACAAGACCTCAGTGTACAGGTGAGTAAAAATGCTGGAACCTCGATGTGTACATGTACCATTCGCACAGAACTTTATTCCATGGATTAACGGGGTCATGCGGCTGCTCAGAAGCCTTTCATCTCCACTCGGAATGCTACTCCTCGTTCAGCATAGTGTAAATAACATTTATTGTGGACCGTAGATCAATGGAAACGGGTCCTATGGACTGATGAATCCAGATATACGATCCATCAGTCTGATGGCCGTGTGTGGGTATGGAGGCAGCCGGGGGAACGCTATTTACCACAGTGTACTGTTCTTACGGTCAAATTTGGAGCTGGCAGTGTACTCGTGTGTGGGTGATTTTCGTGGTATGGTCCCGGCCCGTTGGTTATCGTGGACAAACGTGTTAACCAGCACGTCTACCTCGATATTATGGACAATTATGCCCTACTAACTCTGTGGCAATACTATGGAACCGAGCCTTGTTGGTACCAGCAGTTATAATGCACCGAGCCATAAAGCAAGGTTTCAAAATCGCTTTATTCTAATTTATCATAAGAAAACATAAGAGGGAGACGTACAGTATTGGGCGTCTCACTGGGAAAAAATACAAAACTGGTAAAAACATGATGGTATATACACTGCAATGACAATGGGGATGAATAACAAATGCTGCAAGCAAAGCTTATTGAATAAAAATTGCAGAAGTGACAAAGAGAAACACATCGTGTCACATGACATTGGCTGGGCATAATTTACAGGATAACACAGGCGAAACAATAGTACACAATTAGAAAAAGAACAGCACAAACATCGCCGTGAAGGTAAAACATTACATACATGAGATAAAAACACAGCGTGCACAATTGTGCAAGTTATTTAACGAGGGCACCAAAGCAACATAATACAGGCGGGGTGAAAGTAAGTAATGTACACGAGTAAGCATGAAAATACACTGAGATGGCATTAGCATTCACAATTCAACGGTAATGTGGATTGCACGAGTCGTAGAGTGGAGGAGGGCCACCAGGGTGCCACGGAACTCAGCAAAGGAGGTGTAGAATGTCCTAGGGTACTGATAGGTGTAGCAGTCCAGAATCAATCGCAAACCATGGAGCGGCCGGCGCCCAGGTAGCATAGAAGGTGGCTTCTCGACGACTGGAAGAAGCCGACTGGTACTCCAGGCGGAGTCGAGAAAGCAATCGATCTTGAAAATGGCACAAAAGTGCTGCGCTGGCCTGGTGTAAAGAGACCGGCGAGGAAATGCTGCGGAGTTGTTGAAGGTATACGTAAATAACGTGTTTAACCAGCACGAAAAGATAGGCACATACTGAAGGAAGAGTTGTAGGTGGATGAGCCCGCAGAAGAAGATGTCTGTAGGCAGTGAACGGAAGATCTTGAGAACAAGAGCGACTGGCAATCCGGAAAGCCGGGTGGAGGAGAGGCATCAGGATGGGACAGTAAAGGTAGACGTGAGAAACGTCTGCCTCCTGTGTGCAGAAGGAGCAAAGAGGGGAGGAGAGAAGAGACATGCGAAAGAGAAAATACGGAACAGGGAGGCGATTATGCAAAAAGAGCCAGTGGGTATTAATTTCAAGAGGGGCAGATAAGGGTGAGCGGGCAGCGGCCCAGACAAGAGGAAGAGAAGCAGGGGGAACCTCCAGAATAGAAAGCGGTGAAGGGGTGGCAAGGTGCACTAGAAAACGATAAAGAGATTTAGAGGAGAGAGAGGAGAGAGGAAGAACTGAGTTTGTGAGTCGGAGGAAAAACGGCAGCGGAAGAGGGGCAGAAAAGACAGAGACGAGACCGGTGGGGGAGACAAGATCAGGGAAAAGCGAAAGAAGTGCAGTTAGCAGAGAGTCATAGACCAAATGGGTGGATGGGGACGAGAGAATAGCAGGGGGAGGCCAGAGAGAGGGCGCCAGGATAGATCCGAGTTAGTGAGGTCTTGTACAGTTACTACACCTGCTCGGAGCCAAGAGGGGAATGAAAAACAGGGGAGATGGGGGGATGAACAAGGGAGTTGAAGAAGAGGGGTTCAGAAAGAAGCTCTAGAGTTGAAGAGGGAGGGGAGCGAATGAGGGGGAGAGAGCGAAGGTGAATGAGGGCTTCAGAATATGCAGGTGGGAGTTTGGAGGGGGAAAGGACAGCAATCCATGAGAACTAAAGAAAGAAAGGAAAAATGTGGGTTACGCAAGGAGGCAAGAACGTCACGTACCTGAACTGCGGAAGCCACTGGAGCCGTGAAGAGGTGAATGAAGTTGATCACTCGGCTTGCTTTGTAGCACAGCGGGACATCAGGTAGGCCAGCACCACCATAGGAGGGAGGAGCACAGAGCTTGTGGACGTTAATCCAGTGATGACCAGCCCACATTACTCGAGTAAGGCAGCGTGTAACCTCCTGGAGACAGAAAAGCGGGGTCGTAGATGCAATCCAAGAATGCTTGCAGATGGACAGAAGGTATGTCCTGGTGAGATTTGCACGCTGGTAGTAGGACGTACAGAACTGCGCACGACACCAGAATGCAGCTGTGCGGAGGAGGCGAGGATGGAGTTCCGAGCGAGTTGCACTGGATGTAGCTTGTGGTGCGCCTAAGTGCACACCCAGGAAGCGTTGGGTAGTGGATGACCATGTGGCCCCCCATGGAGCATCCAAGCGATTGGACCACGACCCGCACCACAATCCAGTGCTCTTAGACGTATTCAGTTCAGCTGCAGAACATGAAGCATATGCGGAGAACAAACGACGAAGCAGTTGGAACTGTGAGTCGCTACGAATGCAGACGGTGATGTCATCTGCATAAGCAGAGTAAATTACTCAGTGATGCCGTGAGCTGGCAACTGGTGGTGGAAGTTGTGCTAGAAGAGATGTTTGCAGAGAGCGTAGAAAAGGCTCGACGGCAATCGCAAACAGTTGACCAGAAAGCGGGCAGCCCTGACGAACTCCCCGCTTGAAGGGAACATGTGCTGTGAGAAAAGATGCCGTCTTGATATGGAAAACGGCGTCCCGGTAGAGGGAGAGAAGAACGGAGACAAATTGTGGAGGAAAGCCAAAGTGTAGCAGGGTTTGTGTTAAATAGGCGTGTGAGATATTATCGAAAGCGGAACGGAGGTCTAAGGAAAGGAGAGCAAGAGGTTCAGAATGAGTCTTGGCAAGATGAATGAGATCGCGAAGAAGTTGAACATTGGAGGAAAGAGAACGGCCAGGAACAGTATAGGTTTGAGAGTCAGCAAGGATGTGAGGGTGGATAGAGTTTAGTCGACGGGAAAGAAGCTTAGTATAGAGTTTATAATCTTGATTGAGAAGAGAAATGGGGCGCCAATTTCCCAAGTCAAGAGGGTCACCCTTCTTGGGAAATAGGACCACATGTGCGTCCGTGAAACTCCTCGGGAGGGGGAGCAGTTAAATGCAGCAGAAAAAGCGGAGAGGAGAAAAGGCAACAAAAGAGGCAAGAACGCACGGTAAAAAGGAAAAGAGAGGCCGTCCGGACCCGGAGCGGCATGGGGGTTAAGGGAAGAGAAGGTGTCGGACACCTCCGTGGATGTGGGTGCAAGAGACAGGGTGTGAGCAAGATGAGACGGAACTTGAGGTAGGTTATTGAGAAGATGGGGGAGAGCAGAGGGAGAAGGGGGAGGAGTTTCACTGAACTTGGTGGTATAGAACTGACGAACGTGAGAGCAAATCGCTGCCGAATCGGATGTGATTTCGCCAGAGGGGAGGCGAAGATGACGAAGCGAGGTAGAAGACTTACGTGCAGATTCCATTGATGTTAGAAAATCATAGGTGCATTCCTCCGGATTGAGATGTTTAATGCGCAGACGTAAAAGTGCTTGCTGCGCAAGAGGTTTCAGCAAAGCCTGGAGCTCCGCCTGATATGCTGGAAAAAGCGGATCTGATAACCCAATCAGTGTGAGCATCTGCCTGGCGTGATCGAGGCGCATCTGACTAGAAGTCTTCATGGTGAAGGAAAGTTGCTTGATATGTAAGAGGAGCTGATGCTTGACACGAAGCCAATACGTCAAGGTACAGGGTGCGGAATGCAACCCTGCGCGACGAGCAGCGAGAAAAGAACGGACAGAGGCACAAAATTCAGGATCAGTGAGGAGATTGGAGTCAAATGTCCACGGACGTACAGTCCGAGGGAGTGACGCCGCAACAAACACTGTGAGGGTGACCGTGCAGTGGTCTGAGGAAGCAGTAGGTTGATGTTCCAACTCGGTAATAGACGCAAGAAGCGGTGTGGAAACGTAAACCCGATCCAAGCGTGCAGTTGATGGAAGCTGACTCCCAGACGAGCGCCACGTGTGTGAGGTCTCTTGTGGATGAAGGCGCCTATAAGCATCGGTGAAGGAGAAATCAGCAACAAGGTCATGGAGTAGTGCGACGAGATCCGTCCGACGCTCTCGTGACGAAGGAGAGCGATCCAGAGCCGGGTCAAGGGTGCAATTGAAGTCTCCACCCAAGAGCACACGATCCGAAGGTGAGACTTTCGAGAGAGCTTTACGGAGTTTGGTGAACAAGATGGATAAATGAATAGAGGTGCATGGAATATACACATTAAAAATGTGAAATCGAGCTCCGCCAACTGTGAAGGAGACTTGCTGGAGTAAATCTCGGCATAAGTTCTGCACTGAGAGTGCAGTGAGGGTGGATCGGAAATGTTGATGTATTCCGATAGCAAGTCCACCATGAGATGAGTAGCGGAAAGCATGATGGAACACATAATCGCTAGCACGCCAGCGAGTAAACAGAGTGGAGGAATGGCAGTTTGTTTCTTGTAGTAGTAACAGATCGGCCCCGAGGGGCGAGAGGTCTTCCATTACAAGAGCATTCGCTAGGGGCTAGCGAACCCTCTGCAATTAAGGGTCGTGACCTTGAATGGACTGGTCAGTCGTTGGTTGGAGGAGTCGCGGAGCAACTTTCAGGAGTTGTTGTAATCGGTTTACGCAGCCAAGGGTCCATGAGTGGTGCAGGGGGTCATGAACAAACCCACGAAGGTACTTAGCAATGCCTCCGGCTTGCAGGAGCAGCGCGGGAAGAATGTCTTCGCGCTCTCGGAGGTAGTCATACGTCGACTCCAGGTTCGTGGTGTGGGTGCAAAACTGATAGTAATCTCCAAGATTGAGAGGTTCTGAAGGAGCACCACATTTGGAGAGAACACTGGAAAAGACCTCAAACGAAGGCGGAGACCCATCATCATCAGTGTCCCTTTCAATTTCTGTTGGCGCAGGAGAGGGAGAGATATCTCCTGAAGATTTGGTAGTACGGAACGGTTGCCCATCCGCAGAGGAAGATTTCTTCTTCTTCCTCTTACGTCGGGTACCTGTACGAGTGCCAGAAATTCGTTTTCCAGGGAGCGACGATGCTCGGGAAGCTGACGCAGAGTCAGAGGAGTTATCGGCACCGCCGTCACACTCGGAGACACCAACAGTGAAGACTGGTGGGAAACCAGCGGCGAAGTCTCCCGATGTTGCCACGGGATGAGGAGTAATAGGTGAGGTGAGCACTGGAAATTGAAGGTGGGAGGTGAGATCAGCATCAAAACACGCTCGTGGACGAGAGGCTGTAGATATACTTTTTGTGTAACTCGGCCCTGGGGCAGTTGGCACATTTGAAGACGGTGCAGGTCGAGAGCGAGATGTAGCAGGAGGCTGCTTAGAGGCGGTAGGCACTGTAGAAGCCGTGGGAGCTGGATACTGGTTGTTGGGGCATCGAGCACGCTGATGCCCAAGTTCTTTGCAATTAGCACAGTGTTCTGATGTTAGCATGTCAATTCTGTAGGAGAGCTGCCCACATCGGACGTTTAGGATCCGTGGGAACTTACGGAGATGCTCCTCTGATGGAAAGATGAGTCGAACACTCCGGCGAAAACTACGAACATTCTTATTTGCAGGATCCTTGGGCGCAGCTGAATGTGTGATAACAGGACCAACAATCTTACCACACTTACTAAGTGCAGTACATATCATCGCATCCGAGATTTCGGGGGCACCGGATGCAAGGAGACCTGAACAGGGCGCCTGGAAATCGGTTCAGCTTCCAGGTGGTGGTCTCCCAGGTCAAGACCAAAGTTTAGAAGCGTGTCTGCATGCTCTTTGGATGTGAAATAAACGATCACCGTCCGCGGCCGGCGGGTGAGGTGAGTAATGGCTCCGGCTGGAAGAAAAGCAAGGAGCGTATCACAATAGACTTTCAGCGGTGTATTCGGAAGAGCATCTAGGCACACTCCCAACTCGCGGGTGGAGTGAAGTTCCTGCGCAGCGGGTGAGAAGTGCGGAACGTCCAATTGAAGTGAGTCACCATGTATCTGGACATGGGCATCTGCAAGGGGAAGGCGAGTCGATTGCGTCGGAAGGGACGCACCTAAGGTAACGCTAGAATAAGAGCGGGAAGGCAATCCTCCATTGGAAGGCAGAGGTGCAGCGCTGGATGAAGGAGCTGACACAACGCTGGGCAAGGCTACCGAGGGCAGAGAAGCAACGCCCTCAGAGATATCCATTACGTCATCGGTAGCATCAGGAACGAACGTCATAGCCTCACCACCAGGAGGGGTGGTGGAGTCAGAGAGTTGAAGCGTAGAAGAAGAAGAGCAATAGGCATCAGGAGGAGGACGATATTCCCTATCATCAAGGACGGACGCTGATTGGTTTGCTCCGTCAGAGATAAGGATCGACGTAGTAGGAGAAGCTGTGACGAGAGCGGGAATTCTGCTCTTATCAGCAGTCGCCATCGCCGATGGCGAGGCTTAATTTAGTAAAAACGACCAACTGGTCGAGAAAATAAAGTGCTGATAGCTAATTGAAAATAGTACTCACCGACTCGGGAGATGTCTTAAATGAAAGATACAACCTTCGTCTTGAAGGCACGCACAAAAGTTAAACGACAGAGCACACAAAACACACTCAGTAGACTGCGAAACACGGAGCTCAAAACAGACACGACTTACGTCCCATAAAGCAAGGACTGTTACGGCGTGGTTTGACTGTAATTCCGTATCGTGTGCGGACCAGCCAGCACAGAGCCCTGATCTTAATCCCATAGAGCACCTATGGGATGAATTAGAGCGCCGCATAAGAAGTTTGGAACTAAGGCCTACTACTAAGCAACAGTTAGCGGCAGTATTATGTACTGAATGGAAGCGCATACCTATCGCTGTGTTCCAAAACCAGGTCGAAAGCATGTCTCGAAGGGTCAGTGCATGCATTAAGGCGAAAGGTGTATAATGAATATGTTTTTACCGGCTTGTTGTGTGGTATTTATTATATCATGAATAAAGTTTTACTGGTGGTACTTAATAAAGACACTTAATGAAAAGAGACCCAACGGCCAGACAGAGGTCTGACAGTACTATGAACTGTCTTAAAAACCTTTTATTAGGAAACTCCTGGTATCATCCAACACACACACACTACTAGTCACAGTAATCGTATCACAATAATGAAGAAGAACCTAATCACATAGAACGAAGCTCTCGGCACAAAATAACGTAGCTCTTTTCACCTCGAACAAAACCTCTCCACATATAAACAAAAAGCTCTCCTCACACATAAACAAAAGCTCTCCTAGGTATCGTTGAACGTGCCTATTTATACTGCCTACCACCACGTCATGACTACACTCGTTGCCACATATCATTCAGCGGGAGAAATAACATCTCGTTAAGTAAGAAGATAATTTACATAGGAAAATAGAATAACCAGAGATAGTAAAATCAAAAGGAAACTGAATCTAGAGTATACGTTACAGGTGGACCGACACCGTACTAATGTATGGCAATAAATGCTATGCTGTGTTTCTTTTCTAGGTGTCCGGTGACTTTTGTCAATATAGTGTATGTTCCCAAGGCCCTGACTTGACGGAAAATAGTTTTATTAAATGGAACTTTATTCCGCATTCAATAGGTTTCCTATCAAAGCGTGTGCGAAAACTAGATGAGTTTCGCCAGCAGACGAAACAACTCCTCCGACGAAAACAAATTCTGAAATCGTGTCTGAAGAATCACTGTTCGCCTAATTACTGTATATTAACACGGCGGCTTTGTCTCATGAATGCGATCATCCATTAATGTTTGTATGTACACTTCCGTTTTGAACATGTTTTTGAAGATCACGGGAACTAAATATTCCTAATAAAGTGCTTTCTCTATCCATTGCATTTCAAATGTTTTATTCAAAAAACCGAACATAACATAAACTTGGCGAAAAGTGAAGAGTCGGAGAGGAAATTTTCTTCACAAGAGATTCACAGTTTCTTTCCTGAACTTTTTCCTTTTTAGAATTACTGAATATTAGGTTTTAGCTGACGACATATATTTTTACTTAACGTTTTTGTTCTTCTACACTTTACTTCCTTTCGGAAGATTTTTTTTTTGCCTTGTTCAAATCTTTTATTTACAATAACTGTCAGAAAAATCTAATGTTTCCGTTTCATGAAATAAAGTGTGTACACTTTCTTGAACCTATTGTTTTTCCGTGCCTCTTGAACTCAATAAGTGAACAGGATACAAACGCATGATGAAATTTTTGAGAATCGAAACTTAACAAATGCAATTTATCGTTCCTTTCAATTCAAAGAAAGCGTCAACGTAATCGGATTACGAAACATTTTCCCTTCAATAACGTAGAAACACAAATAGAAACAGTTTCTCTGTTAACTCAGTTAGTATTTATGAGTTTTCTTTTCGGTTTATCTGCAAAGGAAATTTCTCAAAAGGTTCTACATATGAGATCTGTTTACTTCTTCATTTACGTACAAAACAACTTAAGACTACCAGACCGGAAGATTTAAAAGAAATCGGGCGCTTTTCGTGTGTCGTAACGATTTTCAAAATTTGCATTGGTGTTACTGTAAGCGGGAAAGTGGCCCTTAGCCCACTTTTTTTTTTTTTTTGGAGGTTTAACGACCACCGTGAGCAACTCAATGGGCTATAAGCAGTCACCCGTCCCTAATTTAGGGTCACTGGTTCCAGGGAAGGGAAAGAGCCAGTGCCGTAAGACAAACACAACATCCATGCCTCACCGGGATTCGAACCCGGACCCCTCACGGACGAATGATCAGAGGCCAGCGCCTTAGACCACTGCGCCACCGGGGCGGCTTAGCCCACTTTGTGTTATTCAGCGTTAGCGGAAAGCCGCACATGAAAAATGAAAAAATCCGGGAAAAATTATACATACATGTATATCAAAATTTTTGCATATACAGCCGAATCGTGTCCTAACGATTTTCCGCATTTAACGTTACATTTGAAATCCCCAATTTCTTTTTCATGTTAAAAAACCCGCATCGTATATTTTAGATGTTAATGTTTTCCCGCATCTAGTGTTCACATTTATCAGCCCCAGAACTTTTCTCATCCCCGAATTTGGCATTTTTTTTCAGATGAGCAACCTAGCAAGCTTAGACGAAATTTCTGATGTTAAAGTCAAGGAAGTTCATAGTAAGAAAAACGAACATGTGTCTGTCAATGAAGATACATACACTGAAGTGCCAGAAAAACTGGTACAGACGAGCTTATGCAAAATACATACCAACGTCACCTATGAGCCTACTCTTTTGCGTCCGCCAGTGCGTATATAAAGCGATAGATATCCATCCCAGCTGTCAGAGCTGTTTTCGGCATGAGAATGACAAGTAATAACGATTTAAGCGATTTTCAGCGCGGTGTCATAGTTGGCGCTCATGTGATGGGCCATAGTATTTTGGAGGTAGAAATGAAGTTCGGATTTTCACGGACGACCATTGCAAGGGTGTACCGTGACTACAAGAATTCCGGCAAAACCTCCAACCTACGATATCAGTGTTACCGTGAAGAGGACGTTGGGTGAAAGTGACCATCGTCGGCTATCAAAAATCGTTTCACCCGATAGGCATGCAATACTCTCGCAGGTAACATCGGAATTCAATGCTGGAGCCTCAACAAGCATCAGCGTCCGGACTGTGCAACGTACCCTGCACGATATGGGCTTTGGGAGCCGACGCCCAACTCGAGTCCCTTTGATGGACGCACGACACAGGGCTATGCGCCTTGCTTGGGCACGGCAACACCGCCACTGGACAATTGATGATTGTAAACAAGTAGCCTGGTCTGACGAGTCGCGTTTCCAACTGTATCGGGCAGATGGAAGGATTCGTGTGGGGCGCAAACCCCACGAAGCCATGGATCCCGCCTGTCAACGGGGAACTGTAACGGCTGTTGGGAGGTCCGTAATGGTGGGGGGGTGTTTAGCTGGACTTCACTGGGACCCCTGGTACGTCTACAAACGTCTGTGACCGGCCAACGCTATGTGCCCATCTTTTCTGACGAGGTACACCCATTCATGTCCTGCATTCATGCTGATGGGTTTGGCCTGTTCCAGCAGGACAATGCACCTCCACACAAGTGTCGGGACGCCACATTATGGTTAGAGGAGAATTCATCTGAGTTTAGGGTGTGGTGTACCAGTTTTTCTGGCACTTCAGTGTATTCAGGATAACGAATTTTCGTACAAATTACGTATTTTTAATGTACTTATTACCACGTACATATTTTACCCCAGTTGATATCTGCATATAAGTTTTGTTTGAACTCATTCTTTATACTTGTGTGCTAACCTGCCACGAAAAACAATCCGATTTTTGCCATCTCATGACATTTTAAATTGGCCCTTTTAACTGTGTTAAGAAACGTTTTTAAAATTGGCCCTTTTAACTGTGTTAAGAAACGTTAGATTGCGATTCAACTATATACTGAGATACCAGTTTATTAAGTACACTTTCTTTGTAGGGTGTTGCGGCGCCCTTGGCTTGGCGAACAGCCTGCATTTGTCGGGACATGGACACATACCGAATAATGGATTAACCAAGCAGGAATGTTTTACCATGAGGAAATGAGTGGGTCGCGTATTTGCTGCAGATTGGACAGCGACACAATCACGCAGCGAACAGCACGTTCCACTTCATCCCATTGATGTTCGATGGGTTTCAAATCCAGAGACTATGTAGGCCATAGAATCAAGGAAAGTCGTTGACATCTTCCTACAAACATTTGGTGAAGATACGTCCTTGTGAGCTCGTGCATTGGCTGCTGGAAGAGTCCGTCTGCTTGAAGATAAAATATTAAGGAAGGAATTTGTCCAGCCACGCGTTTCAGATAGACCTTGGTGTTCAGATGTCCTTCGATAGGCATCAGGGGTTGGTAATGCGTTCCAGAAAAACAGACCTGAACATCGCCTCTACCATCCTGTACTGTTGACACCTGACATGATGGCTTCATAATCTCATGCTGCTTGAGCCAAATTCCGATTCTTTAATTCGCGGGATGCAGAAGGAACCTTGATTCGTCCGTCCAGGCGATCTTTCCCAATTCTCAGCTGTTCAGTGTCGATGCTCCCGCGCTCCTTGGAGTCGCCTTTCCTTATTCCCTACTGACAACGTGGCACTCGATAGGGTTGTCAGCTGTTGTACCTCACCAGCGACAGGATGCGTTCGGAGATGACCACCAGCTGTTTTTGTCCGCAGGATCGTTAATTGGTTTAAGATTTTTTGCATGTCGCACCACTCACGGTTAACCCATGGTTGTACTTGAAAAGCCCAGGAGGACGGCCGCTTGGAAGATACTAGGAGATACTTGTACTCGAACTGGTACGCCAGTCACCAATTGCCATACCTCATTCAAAGTCACTCAGAGCCCGCGTTTTGCCCATTACGACATTCAATGGAAGGCCTATTTATGCTCGACGAGGTAGTTTGCTTGATACATACTACACACAGTGCTCACCTGCCGTCTTACATTTTGTAGTTGGCTATTTATGTAATTTGGCAAGTGTACCAAATAAACTGGCACTCGGTGTACTTCTTAGACAAGAAACATTTCAGGCGCACATTATTTTGACAATTATTATTTCATTGCATGTTAACAACTAGAATCACAAAATGTTACCGTTGCATTTAATATGATTCCTAAGGTTGGTTATTTTCAGAGAGTCCGTTAACATTACGATCGAGATCTGTAACTTATTCGCAAAATGTTAGGACAATACTGATCAGTGTGAGTAGATATACTTTTGTTTACACATGTTTATTCCTGACTCTCGCATCTCTTATAAACAAACACTGTAAAAACGGCTATTTAGAATTGTAGTTCATTAAAAAAATATCGTATAAGGAAATATAAAAAAATTTCTTGGAATTAAAAAATAAAGTAATGATCACATGCATTCGCAGCTACCGGAAGAATGATCATGAAAGGGGTACGGAACCATTAGAGCAAAGCGTAGTGAAAACACCACATTCTTTGTTGAAACCCTCCCAATGAACAAAAATACTCTAGTGCTGATTTAACCCTTTAACGACCATGACCCAACAATCTTTTATCACTTCAAATTCTAGTACCACAACGCCTGAAACTGATGATTCTGTTGATTCACTTCTTTGTTTAATAACAACAATAGTGACTGAGGGTGACTCCTGCTGATCCCTCATAGGTCGAAAAAATTTTAAGAACAGGCAAGGGTAGGAAATCTGACTCACTCTAGACAGGCGTTTAGGGTGGCTATCCGTTTGTATGCACCGGGCGTTTTGGGCGCTATGGTCGTTAAAGGGTTAATAGGCAAATCGAAAAATACGCAAATTTTGGAAATTATCCTTAGAATTTTACTGGAGACAATCATGAGTTGTATGAATATTTACCTCGATATTTTTTTAATCTCAAGTGAATATATTAAATTTATTAAAACTTCAGAAGTATATATGGTATTTCTGGAGAGTCTGGCCAAACTCTGGGAACTTGTTCTACTTCCGATTCAGATGAACAAAAATCATGTAAACATCGGGCAGGAACCACACCGGTTTTGCGAAGTGTTGGCTTCTAATTATCCTTCCGAGATGGGCCCAGTTTGGAATCTCAGTTAAGGTATGTGTGGTTTATCTATCTTATGGCGTCTATTCTCTCCCTTTCCAGAAGGCAATGGCCGCAATTTAGGGACGGCAGACGGTTTATTGCCCATTGATTAGCTCATGGTGGTCTTTAAACCCCCTCAAAGAGAGCATAGGGGGAGAGTACATTGTGTACAGCAACGCCCCACATCAGATGCTTCACAGATGAACGGACAACAACTTGGAAACAAAGGAATGGGTGTAACAGTCGCCTACAAAGTTTGAGAGCATCTTTTGTTTGTCTGGAATCGTTCATGAAACAGTGGGAATCAACGGATGAATTTATGCTGCACGCTGAGGAAACAAAGGTATCCAAATTTATTTCTAACCGGTGCGATATCACTGGATTGCTGTGTAGAGATGACAGAACCCTAAAGAGAGAAGAGGATACATCGTGTCACTGTAATCCCAGCCGTCCCCGTTTGTATGAAACTGCACGATTGCTTTTTTCGTCAGTTGCATTTACCAGCATGTTGTAATGGCAGTTTCGTACGAGCGGGAAGGTGTGAGATTCCATTCTTACGAGATATTCTCTTTTCAATTCAAGGGTCATGTCATATACACCTATGAACGATTACATTATGACCACCTGTCTTTAACCGGCAAAACAGCGATTCGATGAGGTGGCGATAGGTATCCTGGGGTATCTGGTACCATAATCTCAACAGCAGGTCCTGAAGTTCCCGTACATTTCGGGGTGGTGGTGATTTAGCATGAACCCGCTTTTCCAAGTCCAACTACAAATGCTCGATTGTATTCATGTCAGGTGAATTTGGAGGCCAGGGCATTAACTGAAAGTCACTAAAACACTCCTTGACGATTCTGGCAGTGTGGCATGGCGCATTATCCTGTTGGTAATAGCCATCACCAGCAGGGAACACAGTTGCCATGAATGGGAGAACTTGGTCCGCAACGATGTTCAGATACCTGACAGCTGTCAGGCATTGTGCTACTGGGATATTGCGTCCAAAGAAAATATCGCCCACAGAATAACACCGACGCAGCTTTTCCCATTCTGACTGCGAACACTCTACTAAGCGAAAGCCGGTCTTCGTGTTGTATATATATTCTGCTCTGTAAACTTCACCTGCTTCACCGTTCGGTCTCCAGGCGAGCTCATTTCTCTAGGCTGGGGGTGGTCATCAAGTAATTGCTCATCGGTGTATAGATAGCAATCAAATGAGATTTCACCACTTAAGAAAGCTCCTGAATTCTTTTTTGTTGTTTAGGGATTTAACAGCCACCATGAGCAACTTTAAGGGTTATGAAGAGTATCCCGTACCTCTCTTTCTTCCTTTCCCGGAAAGGAAGAGGACCAGTGTCGTAGGACAAACACGTCGTCCATGCCTCATCTAGGACTCGAATCCTGGCCCTCTTAAACAAACGGTCAGAAGGCAGCGCTTGAGGCCACTGCAGCCCCGGGGCGGCTTGGATATTTTTTCTTCTAAGTGTACAGCATAAATTCGTCAGTTGACCTCCACTTTTTATGACTGATTTTTTGCCAAACAAACGATGCTCTAAAACTTTGCGATTGAGATTTTTGCTCTTTCTGCCATACATTTGGAGTACGGCGAGCTAAGTTCGCGAATTCGCCGTGTTCCATTTGTGAAGCAGCTGGTGCACGACTTCGTTGTAGATGTGTCCTGTGTATCTCTGTAGAATAGCGTTTTGGGTCCTAAGTTCATATCACTCTCTTCCATCAGAATCGGCGATAGAACGACTTCCCAAATTTTGGCCAATCATTTAAGAAATATCCAGTATAGTAGGGTATGGCAAAGAAGCTCTCCTACGTGATCCATAAATCTAGCGGCGTTTTTCAACGGTCACGGCTATCTCATAACAAAAATAGAGAACGGATTCATACCTCAGTTTCTGTTTTAATTCAAAAAGCTCTACCTACTTGAACCCATGTGTCTGTTGATATGCGCCGTTCTCTCATATCAAATTCCGTTGTGCAGTATTTTACCAAAATATCTCTACATTCGTTTTCACGTAGTTGCATTTGCATTTGATTCTCTGTGGAAGCTGGCGAAGTGTGGTTCCATGCTGTTTAAAGAAATGATTCTGAATTTTAAAGAGTTTTCTTACAACGTATGTATGGCATTTTTTAATGCCACAAGAAGCTGCGCCTCTAGACTCGCTACGCTCGTTTCCAGAGTAGCACTCGGGCCCTGCGGCCCGATCTCGAAATACATCAGATGAAATAAAAACTGGAAAATTCATGTAAATTTCAATTTTTATTGCATGTCTAAGCAAATAAGGCTTGTTATTCCGAAGCTTCAGAGTTTTGTTACTGTCGTTAATTTCTGGATGGTCCGACTTTTGTCGTTTGAACTTATAGCACTTACTAAATTTACCACTAAGGATAACAAAAGTGGTCCAAAAAGCATTTCCGTAAACCTTAAACCGTTAAGGTGGACGTCAAGGAATTTGGCTTCCTATACTTCCAATGGAAAAACTTTTGTACACATTTCCTTCACAGTTAGTGTGTTCCCAAGGATGAAAATTTGAACATCGATTAAAATAACTTCATATTATAACTTGGAATACTTAATATTTTCTAAAACATAACCATAATTATATTAAAAATCAATAACTTTTCCTTTGGTGGTGTTGGAACCAGAAAAAAGATGGCGCGACCTGTACTTTCATGACGTCAGTAGACAAACAAATGTTGGATTGCATAATTCTGGTTATGTTTTAGAAAATATTAAGTATTCCAAATTACAAAATGAAGCTATTTTAATCGATGTTCAAATTTTCACCCATGGAAACGAATTAATTGTGAAGAAAATGTGTACAGAAGTTTTTCCATTGGAAGTATAAGAAGCAAAATTACTTGACGTCCACCTTAAACAACTTATAACAAAGTAAATTTCTCCGTCATTTTTGGTCTACGCCGGGATTCGAACCTGGATCCCCTCATTCCGGAATAAGTCACTCTACCAATTGAGCTACGCGGACGTTTTATTCTGATTCCTCTCTGCCTTTATGTCGTTTTCGTCCTTCTGGCAGGTACGTCACATCTCCTAGTACGTTACAAACTGAGATAGCTTTACCAACAAAATATATGCACAACAAATTATTTGCGTCACCATGGCAGCAGGTCACAGGACCAGAACGTTCCTCTGTGGTTAACGTGAAGACAGACAAGCCGTTCGTTTCTTTCCTTTGCGACTGTAAAAAAAATGTTTTTTTCCTGTGAATTTATCGTCTGCTTCAGTGGTTCGTGTTGACTGTGTTGTGTTTTCACCGTTTTGCCTCACTTGAAGTGAGTGTGTGTGCCTCCTGTTTCGTTATTTTGTGTTTCTTCTGTGTGACGCAGTTGCAGCACAGAGTGTTGTGTTTTTCAGCTTAGCGGCCATGATGGCTGCTTCCCAAGTGCAAATGCAAGTTCCGTCTGCTGATTTTATCTCCGCTGGATTTTCTTTGGCTACATCGACCGCTTGTGAGACAACTATGACCTCTTCAAGTGTGGATTTGTCTACTTCTAATTGTGTTTCTGCTTCTAATGTGCTTCGTCCTAATGTTTCTGCATCGAATGTTCTTCGTCCTAGTTTGCATATCCTGGGTGCCGAGTCACGTTCTGCTGCCATGGCTGCTACTCCTCCACGCTCGTATGCTGCGACTGCTCGTCCAAACCAATCTCATGCACCTCTTTCAATGCAACCAGAATTTTCTAGAGAAGATAAAGTTCTCAAGATTCGGATTTCTGGCGACTCACCAGCAGGTAAAGAACTTTCCTCAGCTTTGTTATTAAGTGTGTATTTTCCGTCTCTTCGTGACACCCCCCTCCACCCCTCTATTTGGAGGCCTTGGTTAAAGTTGTTCCCAAGGAAAGCATTGTTTAAATTATTCGCATGCATTGGATGGGGTGTTGTCGTTCATTTTGTTTACCAAAAAGCCACCGACACCGTTCTTGCTACAGGCATTGATATTGGCTCCTTTCACTTGCAACCTGTTGCTTCTGCACAGCGCCCGGTCACAGTGGCATTATCTCCTGTGCCTACTGCTATTCCTGACAACTTACTTGTTGCTGCACTCGGCACTCTTGGTCGAGTAGTGGGAGAGACAAAATTTCTTCCAGCTGTTGCCAGAGACTCTCCTTTCAACTTTGTGCAAGGAGGTCGTCGCCAATATCGTGTTATTTTCCCCACTGACCAAGCCATTTCTTACCGCCCCACAACTCTGCAACTTGTTACGGACACACGAACATACGTTTTCAACTTATTTGCTGGTGTCCAGTGCTTCCGGTGCCGAGCTGAGGGACACCTGGTTTCTGAGTGTCCTCACCGCACACCTGCACCTGGTGCTGTCCCTTCGATGAAGGTTCCCGATGCACCTCCATCTTAGACTTCTTCCTCCCTTACTACTGAACAAACTGTTGCTCCTATGTCAACCACGTCACCATCTCTGCTGATTGCTCCTTCCATGACTGCAGATATTTTGTTGTCTTCACCTGTTTCAGAACTGCCATTACCATACAACTCCGAGAAGGCGCTATCTTTCAAAACCTCTACGCAGTTATTGCCAAGCACTGAAGCGTCTTTACCATTCAATTCCGATTAGCCGCTTTCTTTCGAAACTTCTACGTCTTCATTGCCCAGCACTCAAGCGCCACCACCGTGCAAGAAATTGGCACCCGTTTTACAGCCTGTTTCGCAAATTCAAACATCTGTTTTTGAACTGTTCAAATCTGCTCTCAACGATGACATCTCATTCCCCCTCTTCCTTCTTCTGTGGGCTCCTCTGGACCCAAAACTTCCGGGAAACGCCCACATTCTGCGAAGTCTTCTCCAAAGCGTTCGCGTCGCTCAAGGCGTTCTCGGACCAAATCTTCTGCCACTTCCTCTGGAACCTCACCTGGCGTGGAGAACTTTTCTTCTCCACTTCGTACAACAAACAGATTCGCATGCCTCCCTACTGAAGATGATATGGATGTTGCTGCTGATTTAAGTGAATCAGCATCGGTTGCTTCGGATGTTGATGAAGATGATTCTTCTTTTCCCACCATAACCAAACTTTCAACTCTTTTCAAAGACTGTTCTGTTCCAGTGCAACAGCTTACATACACCGAACTTCGTGAACTAATTCAACACCCTAAAAAACGCATATTGCTAACAATCCCAGTGTATTCAATCCAAGTTAAATAGGTTACCTGAAATGCTTCAACAACTTCAATTACATGATGAATTTTTGAGCAATATAACTCTTCCTCCTGATGCTGCCCAGTTTCAGCGGCGTCTTTCATACCTGTTGAAGAAGCTCTCGGCTGAACTCGTAAACCATCTACAGCCTGTTCATGATATCCCAACTGATTTGTGTTAGTTTCAACTGCCGAAGCTTTGCTGCGTCGGCAACTAATGCTCTTGTCTTCGAAGATATTCGTTATCTTAAAGCTATCATCATTCTCCTGCAGGAAACAAACTTTTCTCCTTTGACAGACATTTCCCGCTGGCGACGCTAGCCTTTTGTCTTTTTTCACAATTTCCGTGCCCATTTGGGGTCCGGCACCGCAATTGGGATTCATAATCGTTTTCTTCCGTTTCTGTCTGACGTTGTTGAGTCACAGAGCCTGCTATGGATTTTTCAATACCTTTCTTTTCGCTCCCTTTCTACCCGTTTTCATTTGTTAAATGTGCACGTTCCTCGTAGTGATTCAGAAGCTACATCCCTCTTTCTTCATGTTACTACAGTTCTCGCTGAGATTCCGTCTTATGAAGTTGTGATCATGGCTGGTGACTTTAACTGTACACTGCAACCTCTTTACGATCGTGATGGGTCTCAAGATTTCCGCTCTTCTCTGGTTTCGCAACTCACTCAACTGGTCTTTAATTTTGATCTCCAAGATGCATTTCGCCTTCTCCATCCTGTGACCCGTGATTTCACCTGGTTTCCTCCTGCAGGATCCTCCAACGCTGTTGCACGTTTGGACCGATTTTATGTTTCCAGTTTTTTGCGTTTTTCCCTTGCTTCTGTTTCACATGCTCCAGCTGTTTCCTCCGACCGTCGTCCACTCGTTCTACAATTTCATCTTCCCTCCACTGGTGTCCCTCACTTAATGGTTTGGACCTATGATGATTTCTGCCTGCAAGATCCAACTTTTATTTCTCATGTAAACTCCATTATTGCGTAATCAGTCAATCAACTTCCCTCCACTGTTGACCCGGCAGCTCTGTGGCTCTCCACCAAGCATTCCATTACTGCGTTTGCTAAACGTTTTTGTTTTTATGTTCGCACCAATTGTCTTATGGACATAGATTCAATCCGCCGTTCTCTTCAGTCTACCTCGCACACCGATCCTAACTTTGAAATCCTGCAAGCCCGGCTTCATCATCGCCTCCAATCATCGGCTAAATCTGCTCTGACTCGCTTGACGTTCACCCTTCTTCACTTTCATGATGATCCCCTTCAGAGTCTTCGTCATCTTGAAGAACATCGAACTAAATACAATACCATCGCTTATCTTTCCCTACCGGATGGATCTACCACGGCAGATCCCTCCCTCATCTGCCAACATACTCATTCATACTGTTCTGGTCGTTTTCAACCTTCTTAGATGCCTCCAGATGATTCCTCTCTACTTCTTCACGGTCTTCCTCAAGTCCCTCAATGTTTCTTTTCTTCGCTCAGTGTTCCAATCTCACCAGCCGAAATTCGTTCTTCTGTTTTCAGTCTTAATGATCGTTCCTCACCAGGTGAAGACGGTCTTCCTCTTTCCTTTTATAAGGCTTTTCTTCCAACTCTTTTTCCTCTTCTTGTTGCCTGTTTTAACTTCATTTTTTCTTCGTCTTCCTTTTCTTCATCAGCTTTTTCCTTTGCTCTACTTCGCCTTATTCCAAAATCTGGCAACCTTGGACTCTTGACAAACTGGCGGCCCATTTCCATTCTAAATACCGATTACAAAATCTTTGCCAAAGTTCTTGCTCTTCGCCTTAATCCAGTTCTTTCGCACATCATCCATCCTGATCAGACCTACACTGTTCCTTCTCGCTCAATCGCTTCTAACATCACTGTCATTCGTAACTTATACTCTCTTGCTTCTCGACTCTCTGAACCTCTCGCAATTTTCAATATCGACCAGCGTCAAGCTTTTGATTCAATTAACCACTCATATCTCTTCACAGTTCTTCGCCAGTTTGGTTTTCCTTCCTCCTTCCGTTTGGCGCTTTCCAATCTTTACTCTCACTCCTTCTTTCGTGTTCGTACTTCAGCATTTCTCACCTCTGCTATTCCTTTCGCTAGTGGGATCCGGCAGGGCTGCCCCCTGTCGGGTCAACTCTTCGCTCTCTCTTTTGAACCGCTTTTGATTTGTCTCCGTTCTCGTTTGTTTTACTCAGTTCCGCGTGGCGTTGCGTGCACCCGTCACCACCACACAGTTCTTTCGGCATACGCAGATGACTTAACAGTCTTCATCCGTTATGAGGGAGCATTCGGAACTCTTCGAAATACCTATCTTGAATATGCTGCGATTTCTGGTTCTTCACTCAACATGGATAAATGCTCTGGATTATGGGCTGGGTCGTGGACGATCCGAGCTGACCGCCCATGGGGTGCCCGCTGGTCTTCAAGCGTTGCCAAACTTCTCGGAGTCTACATTGGAGGCCCCTCTGCGGTCGCCGCTGCTACCTGGACTATCCTGGTTCAGCAGGTCAATCGCCGCCTAGCACCTTTTTACCGTCTCAAGCCTTTCCTGTCGTTCCTCAGCCGTGCCTACCTTCTCAACACCTTTCTCCAGCCATCTTTATTTCATGCTTGGATTGCGCACCTTCCTCCGCCGTTTTTGCTTCGCGAACTTCAACGTACCTTCACTAATTTCGTCTGGAATGTCATTCTTTGGGTGTAGCACTCCACTCTCGTTCTTCCTATTTATTTTAGTGGTCTCTCTCTCTCCGATATCTCTCTGAAGTTCAAAGCTTTCCACCTTCAAAATTTCCTTCGGAAGTTCTCTCTCCAACCTTCTTCTTCTCAAACCATTGTCGACACGCTTCTCTTTCCCCGAAGTCCCCACCTCACTGTCTCAACTTTTCTCCGCATGGACCTCTTTACTCTCGTTCCGAGCCATTTCTCTGAGTTTTACAATACCGCTCTTACCCTCTGGCGTTCCTTATATCCTATGCGCCTTCCCCCTGCCTCTACTAACGATCTCCATGCGGAACCTCTCTTCTTTTCTTCTGCTATCCGTTCCTCTGCTTCTTCATATTTGCACTTCTCCACCTGGTTCACCAGTGGCGTGGTGCGAGTCTCTCAACTCGTTGATTCCAACCTTCGCTGGAAATCGCTCTCCCAGATCACTCCTCTTTCGGATTCGCCCATTCATCGTTCTCAGCTTCGATTACTTCAAGTCAGTATTCGTCGACTCTATCCTCTCCCCGCAGATCAACATGGACTTATCTCGCAACCTTCAGCGCCCCATAGACTTCCTTTTCTTGTGTATCTCAATGATATTCCTTTCCTTCCTCATCAGGTTACTGTCAAGCTTCTTTATCAGCATTTTTTAACACATTTTCTTAAACCAATGCCTATTCCCAATGTTCCATCTTCAGATTTGCCAGCCACCTGGACAGACCCTCATACTACTCTCGCCTATTCAATAGCTCGTGACATTCATTGGTTACATCTTCATCGCCGCCTACTGACTCCTCGAACTCTTCATCGTTTCCGTCATCTGACTTCACCTCTTTGTTTTTTTTTTGTTCAACCCTCGGAGACGTTCATCATGCATACTTCTTGTGTCTGATGTTACAGCCCTTGTTCTCACTGATGTTCTCTCTCCTTCAAAAAGTTTGTGCTCACCTTCACACCATGTCACATTATCTTGTGTTACGTCACCACTTTCCGTCGGCTCCTTAATAATTCTACAAGCGAAGTATACAATCTATCTGTACTATCATCGCAGCGTCGATCAACCTTCCCTCCGCTGCGTTCTATTGCATCCCACAAACTTTCCACGGGATGCAAGCAAAAAATTTGGAGGCCAGGACACCACACAAAATACTTAGACACCATCCTCGAAACATCTCTGCACAGTGTTGGCCGTTTGATGTGAGGCGTTGTCTTTACGAAAGAATACACTTCCATCTAAATACGCAGTACCATATAAGGCAACACTTGGTTAGACAGGATCTAGGGGTGCAAGTATGTTTTTTTTTTTTATTGGAGGTTTAACGACCACCGTGAGCAACTCAATGGGCTATAAGCAGTCGCCCGTCCCTAATTTAGGGTCACTGGTTCCAGGGAAGGGGAGAACCAGTGCCGTAAGACAAACACAAAATCCATGCCTCACCGGGATTCGAACCCGGACCCCGTTCGGACGAATGATCAGAGGCCATCGCTTAGACCACTATGCCACCGGGGCGGCGCAAGTATGTTCATAGGGGATGAAAGACCGTCTGATGCCCATGAAAACATTCTCCATGCCGTGATGCCAACGCCGCCCGCTTGTTTCCTTTGAACAATGCAGTCTCGTAACCGGTAGCCCACCTTGCGTTAAATATAGACCCGTTCATCGGTATTTTGGAACTGAAACCTAAACTCATCGAACTAAGTTTCTCTTTTCTCAATGTCGGTGAACATGGACACATAAAAGTTCTGCCGATTTCCTATAAGACTAGTCACATCAACCAGAACCATCTGGTTGATGTGCGGAAGCTTGGAGATTTTGATTTCTATTCTACGCCAAGAAATTTAAATTACTAGTACAGTTATACTGTTTTGAACACCTGAAGATGCTGGTCTCAGCTGCCCTCTTACCGATAATCATTGCCCGTTTAATCTCCGGCAAGTCCATTAAAGAGCTTACACCGTCTTTGCACGATTTATTTAATTTAAAAAACGACAGATATTTACATATTTAAAAGATTAAAAACCCATTAGTACTTTCGGGTCGACAATCGACCCGTCTTCAGATGGAGGAGAGCCACTGCTGCACGTGTGCTCCTATATATATATATATATATATATATATATAGGTGCATGCTTGGTGTAACCAGGAGAGATAAGAAGAGGAACTCGTGGATCCGAAAAATGACAAGAGTGGAAGACATCGTGATCAGAGTTAAATCCCTGAAATGGCAATGGGCTGGACATACTGCCAGAAGGACAGACCATCGATGGACAGCTGAAATTTTAGATTGGATTCCAAGGGACAGGAAAAGACCCAGAAGAAGACCACATGGGAGATGGGTGGATGAAATTCGAAAGTATGCAGGGGTGACATGGAGGAGACTGGCACAAGACAGACCGTTGTGGAGGAAACTTGGGGAGACCTTCGTCCAGCAGTGGATTGATAATGGTTGACAATGATGATGATGATGATGATATATATATATATATATATATATATATATATATACTGAAGAGCAAAACTGAAGACTAAGTAAAAAATTTTAGAATTTAAAACGAAAGCTGCAAAATAAAATATATATATATATATATGTACTTTTCTTAAAAGAAAAGTGTTTGATCAATGCATCCTTCGAGTGCTTACGTATGGTGCAGAGACGTGGACCTTAACTAAAAGAGACATACAAAGGCTGCAGACAACTCAAAGCAGCATGGAGAGGTGCATACTTGGTGTAACCAGGAGAGATAAGAAGAGGAACTCGTGGATCCGAAAAATGACAAGAGTGGAAGACATCATGATCAGAGTTAAATCCCTGAAATGGCAATGGGCTGGACATACTGCCAGAAGGACAGACCATCGATGGACAGCTGAAATTTTAGATTGGATTCCAAGGGACAGGAAAAGACCCAGAAGAAGACCACATGGGAGATGGGTGGATGAAATTCGAAAGTATGCAGGGGTGACATGGAGGAGACTGGCACAAGACAGACCGTTGTGGAGGAAACTTGGGGAGACCTTCGTCCAGCAGTGGATTGATAATGGTTGACAATGATGATGATGATGATGATATATATATATATATATATATATATATATATATATATATATACTGAAGAGCAAAACTGAAGACTAAGTAAAAAATTTTAGAATTTAAAACGAAAGCTGCAAAATAAAATATATATATATATATATGTACTTTTCTTAAAAGAAAAGTGTTTGATCAATGCATCCTTCCAGTGCTTACGTATGGTGCAGAGACGTGGACCTTAACTAAAAGAGACATACAAAGGCTGCAGACAACTCAAAGCAGCATGGAGAGGTGCATGCTTGGTATAACCAGGAGAGATAAGAAGAGGAACTCGTGGATCCGAAAAATGACAAGAGTGGAAGACATCATGATCAGAGTTAAATCCCTGAAATGGCAATGGGCTGGACATACTGCCAGAAGAACAGACCATCGATGGACAGCCGAAATTTTAGATTGGATTCCAAGAGACAGGAAAAGACCCAGAAGAAGACCACATGGAAGATGGGTGGATGAAATTCGAAAGTATGCAGGGGTGACATGGAGGAGACTGGCACAAGACAGACCGTTGTGGAGGAAACTTGGGGAGACCTTCGTCCAGCAGTGGATTGATAATGGTTGACAATGATGATGATGATGATGATATGTCCGAGTATGATGACGCACAAGGTATGGACTAGCGTCGCCAGAGTGACACTCTATTGCCATCATTTCATTGCAAAATCACAAATCAGACGAGGTCCATGTGGGAATATGATAAACAGGGTGCAAAATATACGAAATATATGTATTTGTTATAACTCACATATTTAACAAGAAATGTTATGTAAGTTCATAGCTGTAATGAGTCTTTTCCAAATCCTGTGTAATTCAGTTGGGGAATTATCGTTACAGCAGACGTCCCCGGAGACCTCGATGCATAAACATTCAGTTATATGCAACGAGTATACAGAAGCGGGTGTATGTAGCAGCTTAATGTTTTTCCAATCCGGTTCGACAGTTCCTTGTGCCACATGTCTGGCAAGCCCTGTGTTACTATGATTAACGCGAATGTCATATTTATATAAGGAACATAACATCGAGGCCTTCGGGGACGGCGGCTGTAACGATAATTCCCGAACTGAATTACACAGGATTTGGAAAAGACTCATTACAGCTATGAACTTACATAACATTTCTTGTTAAATATGTGAGTTATAACAAATACATATATTTCGTATATTTTGCACCCTGTTTATCATACTCCCACATGGACCTCGTCTGATTTGTGAATTTTCAATGAAAGGATGGCAACAGAGTGACACCCTGGCGACGCTATTCCATACCTTGTACGTCATCATACTCGGACATATACGTATATGAGAGCACACGTGCAGCAGTGGCTCTCCTCCATCTGAAGACGGGTCGATTGTCGGCCCGAAAGTACTAATGGGTTTTTAATCTTTTAAATATGTAAATATCTGTCGTTTTTTTTAATTAAATATATCGTGCAAAGACGGTGTAAGTTCTTTGATGTATTGTATATGCACGACATCTTCATTAATACTATCCGGCAAGTCCTTCCCTTTCCCCATTATACACCTTCATTTTGGAGAACTGGCACACTCTGCTTGTGTTGTCGGGATGATCACTTCTCCGTGCTGTAAGACAGGTCCACTCCTGAAGACAGCGGTGGAGACGGCTCACGATTGTATACCGGTTTTTATTCTTTAAATTGAAATTCCGAATTTGGTGCATCACCTGTCTGGTGGGCAAAAATGCACCAGTAATAATAAAACACCTAGCATTAGTAATGAAAATAAATGAAAGAATAGGAGGCTTGATCCTAATTACGTCTATCATCATGCAAGTTCGTATCTCCTTATGTTCCGCGTAATTTCAGTGGGTACCGATTGCACCAGGGAGCCCCTTTTATGAGCAGATGAAAAGGTTAACACCGCTCGAAAGAAAAAAATTCATCTCCCAGCGCGCACGACAACGCCACAGCGAATTAAATCACTAGGATTGCGGTGAGAAGACCAGCAAGAGAATTTCGTGAATATTTTTGAAGGACAGGTGAATTTCTAATTAGCGGGCTCAATCTGAATTCACCGTAGAACTTTTGCTCTTTCTAATGGAGGAGATGACGATTAAAAGAGCCTTACAAAGGACTCGTTTAATTTACAAACATGAGTTCCGTGCTTTATCAGAATTATGAAGGAGAAAAAAAGATTTAATGAAAAGGGAGAAAAAAGAACAGTTTTGTCTGAGCTGCTTCTTCCTCCTGCTCAGTAGCGGTTTAAATGTGTAATAAAGGACGTGATATCACGTCACCTTCGCAGATACCATCTAATAAATCGTATGAAGCATGTCATCGAGATAGTTAGCCCTGTGCATTCCTAAGTGAGCAAAAGATAATTTGACAGCAGGGCAAACAAGCTATTGGTGCCCACTTTTATGTCTAGTTAATCATGGATCCTTTAATCGACGGACGGAAAGAAAATCAATTAGTATAAAAGGGTTTCTTAAATTAGCTAGCGGTATCCTAAAAAGCAGCTGTTCATTGATCCTTTTTTTAATTCGAGACTTAATTGTCACTATGAATACGTTTTTTCACAGGTGCAAAAGAAAATGATGAAGAAAGAAAAATGTTTTACTGCTGTAGAACTTGGAACAACATAAAAATCAATTTTCCAATTACTTTAAGCTCCCGAGAAGGAGGGTTGCGAAATTTTTCCTTTATCCTACGAAGCTATATCTCTTCCTTTAATTCAAGTAGTGTGTGACGTACCATTGAGGCAACGCACATTTCAAAACGCCAAGTTGCAGCGATAAGCCTCTGCCTGTGTAGTTCAATCGGTAGAATATCCGACTCCGGAGAAGGAAGATGTGAATTCGATTCTCGTCATCGGCAGAAATGAGCTCGATCGCTACATATGTGCCAGAACGCAAAATGAATCTCCTGTCAGTGAGGTTCTTCGAAAAATATGTGATGCTTCTTCCACACATCGTCTGCAATTAATAAAAATCTCTTCTTCAACGCATCGAAGAATGTGCGATTTTTCTTCCACACGTAGTCTGGAATTATTTTTTTTCAACATAGAACTCCTTCAAATATGGTTTGTCGGCAGACTTGCAATCTACATCTACCATTTCGTGCCCCAGTCTTTCTTGAGGAGAAGAATATACACTGAAGTGCCAGAAAAACTGGTACAGACTAGCTTATGCAAAATACATAGCAGCGTCACCTATGCGCGTACTCGGTTACGTCCGCCAGTGCGTATATAAATAGACATCCTTGCCAGCTGCCATAGACATCCTTGCCAGCTGTCAGAGCTGTTTTCGGCATGAAAATGACAAGTAATAACGATTTAAGCGATTTTCAACGCGGTGTCATAGTTGGCGCTAGTGAAATGGGCCATAGTATTTCAGAGGTAGAAACGAAGTTCAGATTTTCACGGACGACCATTGCAAGGGTGTACCGTGACTACAAGAATTCCGGGCAAAACCTCCAACCTACGATACCAGTGTGGCCGTAAAAAGAAATTGGGTGAACGTGACCATCGTCGGGTGTGAAGAATTGTTTCACGCGATAGTCGTGCAACACTCTCGCAGGTAGCATCGGAATTCAATGCTGGAGCCTCAACAAACATCAACGTCCTGACTGTGCAACGTACCCTGCACGATATGGGCTTTGGGAGCCGACGCCCAACTCGAGTCTTCTTGATGGGTGCATGACACAGAGCTATGCGCCTTGCTTGGGCACGGCAACACCGCCACTGGACACTTGATGACTGGAAACAAGTAGCCTGGTCTGACGAGTCGCGTTTAAAACTGTATCGGGCAGATGGAAGGATTCGTGTGTGGCGCAAACCCCCTGAAGCCATGGATCCCGTTTGTCAACAGGGAACTGTACTGGTTGGTGGGGGTCCGTAATAGTATGGCGTGTGTTTAGCTGGACTTCACTGGGACCCGTGGTAAGTCTACAAAGGTCTCTGACCGGCCAACGCTATGTGCGCATCCTTTCTGACAAAGTACACCCGTTCGTGTCCTGCATTCATGCTGATGGGTTGGGCCTGTTCCAACAGGCCAATGCACCTCCACACAAGTGTCGGGAGGCCACATAATGGTTAGAGGAGCATTTATCTGAGTTTAGGGTGTTGCCATTCCCACCCAAGTCTCCGGATCTGAGCATGATAGAACATATTTGGGATGACATGCAACGCGCTATCGAACACAGGAATCCGAGACCTAGGAATACACCCGAATTGTGGAAAGCGCTGCAGGACGTACGGTGTGCATTGCCTACAGCATATTTCCAGAAGCTAGTGGAGTCCATGCATCGTCGTATTTCTGCAGTCTTGCGCTCCCGTGGGGGACTTACCAAGTATTAGACTGGTGTACCAGTTTTTCTGCCACTTCAGTGTATGTCTGACATACCACTGAGGTGACGCTGACGCACATGTCAAAACGGCAAGTTGCAGCGAAAAGCCTTTGCCGGTATAGTTAAATGGATAGAATGTCCGAGTCCGGAGAAGGAAGATGTGGGTTCGAACCGCATCATCTGCAGAAATGGACTCCATTGCTATAAGTGCTGCAATACGTGGTACAACTATTTGATGGCAACATTTTGATTTCATCTAGAGATCAAGATATGTTATCTAATTATTGTTCAGAAAACTACAACATCATTTATTACATTGAAAACATGTAGGTAGATAAATTCAAGAGTGCAACAACTGAAATTATATTTTAATCAAAAAGCTGCACACGAACGAGAAAGAATCCTTTTATCTCGTTTTTTCTAATGTGTATTATTTGTTCAAATTCTTTCAAATGTTTATCAGTTTCTGTTCAAAGAATTGTTCTTCAATGTGGGGAAAGAAACCATTCAGAAAGGAATGTTCGTCAGCTTTAGAAAATTCTGCGAGCTCAGGGGATGTGTGTTTGCTGTCGAGAACGACAAAGAAATAAAAATGATGACATGACGTAGTACCCCGAACCTTGTGATTTTTTACTTTTTAACCCTAAAAAGGAGTTGCATAATACTAATCCACATGTGTGTGGGATGTTATGCTATGTTTTTAACTCCATTTCACAAAACATTTTGGAGCACCAGTAAAAAGAAGGATTGTTACTGATGTTTTGAAGACGTACGGTTTTTCATACATGTTTTGGTATGAGCTCGTAATATTCAGCGTAAAGGCGTTTTCTACAACTGATAGTTTAATAACTCGAAAACCGTTCATTTGCGAATGAAGCGCTTCGTGCTGCAGAAATAAGTTAATTCGCATCACGTAAGAAACTAGAAGATCACCAGCTATGGGTGTTTTCTTGTAAACTACGTTCTCTCGTTAGCAAGCTTATAAGTTGGCGAACATTTTGCTCTGGATTGAAGCAGGTGTTTATGAGAATTTAGTTATGGGGACTTTATGTTACGCATAATTTGATTACATTCATCCGATTTAGTTTACTTTGTTGTCCTAAACAAGTGACTTCTCATGATGGGGAACGATATAAATTTACGAAGGAATAAATTAATACAGACATTTAACGTGGGCCAGGAAATTCAAACAAAGGTCTTCGCTCTTTCCACGTTCATAAGTGAGTCACGGAAAAATTCTCATTGGCCGTCACCGGAAGTCAAACCCTCTATTATTATTTCAAATTATTTTAATTATTTTTTCAGTTGCTGCTTACCATATTATTATTTCAAATTATTCTAATTATTTCTTCAGTTGCTGCTTACCATCTTTGGTGAATCCCCAGCATTGTGCGGGGCTCCAAGAAGCAACCTGCCAACTTGGCTTGGCAGTTAGCGTGTGTGAGTCTGGAGGAATTCGAGGCCGCTGTGGTGTAGCGGAAGCATATCCGGCGCGGGTTCGACTCCCGGTGGCGGCCAATGAGAATTTTTCCGTGACTCACTTATGAACGTGGAAAGAGCGAAGACCTTTGTTTGAATTTCCTGGTCCACGTTAAATGTCTGTTATAATTATTCATTCGCTTTCTAATTATTTCTTCAGTTGCTGCTTACCATCTTTGGTGAATCTCCAGCATTGTGCGGGGCTCAAAGAAGCAACCTGCCAACTTGGCTTGGCAGTTAGCGTGTGTGAGTCTGGAGGAATTCGAGGCCGCTGTGGTTTAGCGGAGGCATATCCGGCGCGTAACTGGAAGACCTTGGATTCGACTCCCGGTGGCGGCCAATGAGAATTTTTCCGTGACTCACTTATGAACGTGGAAAGAGCGAAGACCTTTGTTTGAAGGAATAAATAGTAATAATATCTTCAAAATTATCAGATGTTACGCAAAGGGTTTTATAATATTCATTGGCGATCATAGTGAATTAAATAGTGTGTTCATGTGATGGCAATCGAGTTATTATTTTAGATCTGACTTAGTTGCACTTCATCTACAAGCACGAAGTTGTTTTCGATCTTCCCTTGTCGTCGCGCCAAAATTGATTATTAAGAATTTTTTAGGTGAATTTTGGCCCAAATGTGCAACAAGATAAATGCAATATCGAAACAGATGGTGAACATTTGCAAAGGTATTTTAAACAAAACTTTTGAAGAATATTACAGGAAAACATTTTCAATGTCCGAAGGCGCACAAATCGTTCAAGGAATATTCACCGAAATGTTTTTCTAAAAAATCGATGAAGTGAAGCCACCGTTAATCAAACATCTGTTGAAACCATATTCCATGAATTTGCGCATCCTTGACATTTTTTCACGACCGCATACAGAAGCTTGCATCTCGTCCGTAAGAGTGCATTGCTACTGGTGGTGATTCTTTTGCACTGTATTTTGTAAGCTTGAAGGTTTTATCAATATTCCGACATTTCATCTGCAATAACCAACTTTTTCTGTTTGAGTTTTCATTTACATCAAACTTGCAGGCAAGTGATTTTCGTTGTGTTTGAGTAGTCATTCACGATGTCAACTTAGGTGATATAACACACTTGGTCCAATTCACAGTTTCTCTTGATTAACAGTTGTCCAGAGCGCTCATTACTTTTGGAAGACTCTACTCCCTCTTTAAAACAACGCAACCAATCTCAAACAGGCTTAGTGATTCATGCTATCTGTGTCAGCTTTGAAGTTTCGATTGCCGATGGACAGTAATAAAAGCACTGAATTTGAAGGCGGATTGCAAGTTATAGAAGAAAATGAACTGAAAGTGCGTTTTGAGATGCAATAACACATTTTCCGAATCCGAAATAACTCATGATTCATTTTATTTGTTGGAGATTTGATTTCTATTCTACGCCAAGAAATTCGGATCATTTGTACAGTTATACTATTTTGATTTGATTTCAGTTTCGCGACATTTCGATAGGCTCATTCCATAACGCATTTTCTCCTGTTTTCAATATTTTTCGCCTTAATGAATAGGACATCATTGAGTATTAATTTAAATACACTGCTTGGCTTTGAAAATGGCACACCAGGAAGTCTCATGTAAATTGATGGGTATGTGTCGACATTTGGGTTATGTAAATGATTGGCGACGTCATCGAGAATCCTACCATCACACGGACATCTTCACCACAGACTTCATCATAGGAGTGGTTGATCCCTGCGTTGCATCTCGGGGGAAGTGCATCAGGATACAACAACTGTCGGCCGAATGCGGCAACAGTGGTGGAAGGAAAATAACGTGCGTCACAGTTGTGGTACTGGTGCACGTAGGCGAACGGGCGAACCCCTCTGTCGCTGCATTCGACGGCAAGCGACAGCATCCACACCATCCAGAAAGGATAACATTCGACGATTTATACAGGCAGGTAAGGATATCGACGCACAGATGTGATGTCTCCAGCCATCGAGACAAAGGCTACTCACTGCAGCACGTCGTCGCGCAAGTTTGCAGTGATGCCGTACCAGACATGCGGGGCGAACGGAAAAATGTACTATTCAGAGAAGACTCTCACTTCTGTCTCAGCGCCGACAATGATCTATAGACAGCCTGGAGACGACATAGAACCCAGCCGATCTTGCTGCCATCTGTGTGCATCGTACAGATGCTCAGCCTGGTGTCATGCTTTGGGCGCTATGAGTTTCAACAGCGTTTCGCAGTTCGTATGACCGCCGTACTGTATAGTCCTGCTAGGCTGTCGTACGACCTACTGACTCAGGCCACATTATACACTGAAAAGAATGTGAATTAGAGACAGCTGGCGTTATGCAAATGTGGCGCTGTGGGCGGCCCTGTAAACGGAAACGACATGACGTATGCAGCGATCCGACAATATAAGGAGTGATGCGACGGGAATCAGTAAGAGTCGGACGCAGTATACCTACGACGAAGGATCTAAGCGCATTTGATCGTGGGCAAATTGTCGGAGTCCGACGAATGGGTCACTCCATCTCGGAAGTCGTGCCGGCACTGGGTTTTTCACGAGCCACTGTGTCACGGGTGCACCGTGAGTACATCGAATCTGGTAAAGCCATCCCTGCAAGGGCCAACTGCCGTGGACAACAGCGTGTGGATGAGCGGGGTCATCGTCGGCTAGCTCGCATTATAACACCGGATAGACGGGCCACAGTGCAAGAAATCACTCTGCAATTTAACGCTGTGCACAAAAACGTGTAAGCAGCCAAACCATCCAGAACCATCTCCTCGCTATGGGGTACAGATGCCATCGTCCCACGAGGGTACCGCTGCTGACCCCACATCACTGGGTTCAAAGATTAGCATGGGCGCTCGAATATCGACACTGGAC
This sequence comes from Macrothele yani, assembly GCA_039090855.1. Lineage (NCBI taxonomy): Eukaryota > Metazoa > Arthropoda > Arachnida > Araneae > Macrothelidae > Macrothele > Macrothele yani. The sequence continues at coordinate 28,057,747 of CM077022.1, forward strand.
CCTAGACATGTGGAAAAATGTTGCCTGGACTGATGAGTCGAGATTCACGTTGGTACATGCGGATGGCAGGATACGAGTACTGCGCAAACCACATGGAACGATGGATCTTTCTTGCCAGCAGGGTACTCTTCAAGCTGGTGGGGGTGGTATTCTCGTCTGGAGACTATTTACGTGGACTAAAATGGGACCCTTGGTACGCGTGACATCGTCCCTCACAGGTCAACGTTACCCGGATATCCTGGATGACCATTTGCTCCCGTTTGTGCGTCTTCAACATCCCACTGGGGACCTTATCCTGCAACAAGGCAATGCAGCTCCCGAATTGTATCCGAATGGTTGGATGAACACTCCACCGACGTGACCTAGCTTCCTTGGCCAGCTAGGTTGCCTGACCTCAATCCCATCGAGAGAGATTTTCGAGGCTCTGAGCCCCCTCCATCAAATCTTCGTGAACTGTGGGAGCTTGTTCAGGGGTCGTGGATCCGTATGGCTTCCCAACGCTTCCGGTGTCTTGTCGAGGCCATGCCGAGACGAATCGCCGCCGTCATGAGGGCGAAAGTTGGCGCTACACGTTACTAGACAGGTATATCTAATTCATTTGCTCTTCAGTGTACTGTCTCCTCACCCATCGCATTGATGTAATCCCTCAGAAATTAAATTTTTCTTTCCCTCCACTTGTCTACGTGCGTGGTCTCATTTTGTGTTTCCTTCATAGTGTGGCATTTTCTATGTCGAGCAGTGTATTTGTTTCACTCCGTTTTAACTATTACTAGCTCTGTTTGGTGCCGGTGGCTTAAATCATTTGTCCTTAACTGAATATATGCTGTATTTTGCGCTTAAAAGTTTAACTTCAATCTGACGTTGAATGTTTGGTTATTTTTATTGAAAAAAGGTGGAGTATTACGCCTCAGTTTGACTACAAACACAGTGGCGCTCGAAATTAGAAGAAAATCTATAAATATGTATATAGCAGCCGATGTGTGTAAACTAATGGACGTAACATGCAAGTTAGGACAGTGTTAAAAAGTCTCCCGAATCTACTTGCAGTTTGCAGCTGTTATAAGCAACTCTTGCTTTCACTTCAGTGGCATTTCGAGCTGATTATATCACGAATACATCGTGTGGATGATTTTCAGCGGTGGAGAGCGATTGGTAGATTGGGAGCAGGTCAGTCACATACGGAAGTTTCCAAAATAATGAATGTTCCGTAGGAAGTCCGTAAAAGACCCTTTCAGCAGACAGGTGATGTTCGTGGTCCACCACGAAAAGTCTGTCACAGGGCCATAACGGTTGCAGATGATTGCTGAATGTGTCTGACTACCAGACGGAAGAGAGATGTCCGCTAGGAAACTCGCTTTGAAGTTTGCAGCAGCTACAGGCAGAAAGGTCTCAAGGCATACTGTTTGTGGAAGACGTAGTGAGCAATACCTTTATCTGATCTGATCATATGTAAAGGATTTTAGGAAGGGAGTGTCTGACCCCAGGTCTTAAACATCCCTTAGAAATAGGAAGCCAGGAGATTTGGGCTAGAGTGCCCGATAGGAAAGTGACACGGAAGCGAAGTAGAAAGAGGGAGAAAGACGCCCTTATTTATTACCGGGCGGCCAGTACCCGGGGTCCGACGGCTTAACGTGCCCATCCGACGCACGGCGAATATTTAGTGGATCGAGCGTTCGTACCTGCCTGGGATCGAACCTGAGGTCCTTTCAGTGGCAGTCACGAACGTCACCCGCAGCCCGCAATATCTTTATGTAAGCAGCCCACTTATTTGTGTCTCTCTAAATTCCACCCCCTGGCGGCGAGGAATCGCAACATACGCTCGTTTAAAGTGGAGTTTCCAGCATCACACTTGTAGTCCAGAGCAGTAGGAGAATGTTCTCTTCACAAATAATTCGCGGTTCAACTTAAGTACCGATTCGCAACGTATTCTCATCTGGAGAAAACCAGGGACCCACAACAGTCTCTTTAGATTCAGAGAAAAAAGATACTCTGGCGGCAATGGCGTCATGGTCAGAGCAGGAATCATGATGAATGGGCGCACAGACCTTCACATCTTGCAGAATCGCTTTGTGTCTGCCGTGAGGTGCAGAGATGTGATCCTACCCAGCAAATTTAGTATTGCTGGCCCAGCACTATGTTGCCGCTGCAGAACCGTCAATAAAATGTCCGGGCGGCCAACAGAAGGGCCGGCAGTTCAGGCCAACAGCCGGCCAAAAGTTGGCACCCCATCAGTTGTCATATGCTAACACAGGGCCATCAGTTATCCATCACAGGCAGTAGCTGCCACAAGTGGCCCTTCAGCGGCCCTGCAAGCACGTGCCAGAAATGATGGCTAGCCTAATGTGGTTCGCTAGTTTGCCGGCAGCGGCAGCCGGCAAACACGTGACGTAACTGATGGCTTGCCGAATCTTCTCCACCAATTTCCCAGTAGTAGCCATTAAAAAAAATTAACGATAACTGCAGTTTCCCAAAGCTGCAACTTATTTTCCTCCCCTTACGAATTATAGCAATGCGCTGGGGAAATGTTCTCAACAGACCGGAAAAACGCCCATTCGGATCTGGGTGAATACGAACCAGGGCTGTCGGCGTGGGAGCTGAGTTCTCTACCGACCGGACTAATTTGCCGCGCACGAACGTGTGCTTGAAGCTGTCTGTTTCGTGCGCAATGTGTAATCGAATGGATCTAATTCATTTTACAATATTGCGAGGTATTTTTCATAAAAGTCAGTTTCATATAATTGATAAATTAATTTTTTCAACGTAACGACATTTTTTTTACACCTTAAGGGAACTTCACTCATTTTCAAGGCGTGTGCATACTTAGAGTCGCTTTCCAAAGTTTTGTACTGTCCTTGCCGTCTTGAAAAGAGATTTTTGAATAAATATATATTTACCCGGGTTCATGTCACATTCTGTTACATTCTTAACGTTGTGTCTTTCCTTTCCGTTGTCCGAAGCTACATTTGTTTTAAAGAGGAAAGATATTTTATTTTACTTCTCGTTATTTTTAGAAGCGAATTCTTCCCAGTCTTGTGTATTCAACCCATGGATGAGTACATTATATCCACATAGGGTTGCTTTTTTTTTCTTTCAAATAATTAATAAATTTTGCACGCGTGAATTCTTTTTTTTTCTCCAACAAACGTTTTTTTTATGTTTTTCCAGGACATTTGTTTCAAGCGGTTTCAAATTTTTTCTTGTTATTCACCCACTCCATTCTATGAATTGTTATTCATGGGAATGGAGTGGGTGTATTTCGTGGCTGTAATCTAGTATTTCATGACTTAATCTGATATCTTCGTCGACGTGGAATTTCATTAGGAAATTAATTCGCCTCTCTACATATGGATTTTTTTTCTTAACATCCACTAAAATAACACGATGGCGATAGCACCGCCTTCAGCTAACTGGTACCATGAGCGACACAGCAAGTTGGTTGTTTCCACCTGCTGTTGGGGTTGCATTGATTGCCAGCAACGGGCCACTAGTGGCACTTGCTTGGAGGCCCACAATTCACGGCGATGCTGCAGGGCCATCAATGGCTCACCAAATTTCAGCCAGCAGTGACCCATCACTGCCAGCTGGTGGCCAGCAGTTTCCCAGCACTTGTGTTTTTGCTGGGTATACCCATATATAAGGCCATTCAGGGTACCCACACTCCATATTAAATTCTCATAGATGATGTCCAAACTTATTGAGTTCATTTATCGACGATTAATAACATTATCGTCGAATGGGGTTGTTACCGCGGAATTTTCTATATCCCCGTAACATTAAAATTTCATCCGTATAATTGTGATCATTTATTATTATATTTTTATTTTTACTCTAAGGCGGTAAGAAATAAATATTTAAATTGCCAAAATAGAATATCAATGATTAAAAATTACTTTCCGGTGAAGCTGAGCCAGGCTACCCGAAAATGTAGGTTGATAATTAGATCAGTCCTAATTGCACTCAAGCCAAACGAAAAGGGGAAAATTACATTTTTTTTTCACGGAAACTTGATGAAAATCCCAGATGGGAAGGAAGAGAAAGGAAGACATTCACAGTTTTTTTTTCTCACGAAACTCAAAGAAACTGAAGAGAATAGCAGGAGCGCAATAAATCCTTTTGGGGGAGTCACCCCTTTTCTCAAGCAACTGTTGCAAGCGTCTCTGCATTGTCCAGGGTAGCGACCAAATTTGAGATAAGTCACGTCGCCGGAAATACCTACGTGACAATCTTCGCTTATAAGTAGCTAGGCGAGGTCAATTAACCAAAAAGGTGCGAGGACAAGTTGACAGCTGAAAGAAGACATAATTTTTGGGAAAGTGACCCGAACTGAACGGATAGCCAGCGAATCACATAGCAGGGCTATCTGTGAGGGCCAATGACATAACCCGAAGCGATTCGGACGGCCGGGCCGTCACGCCCCAAGATGGACACCGGACACGGGAAAAAGAGAATTATGAACTGAATGAAGACTAAGAGGAGAGACGACTACACACAGATTCTAAAATAACGACAGAGGGAACACTGGAGAATTGCAGTCTGAGCAGAAGAGAGGTCTCAGCGGTTTCCGGAGGAGAGATGTTTCCAAGATAGAGAAATGAGGTAGTAAATATTTTAGAGTATAGTCGAGATATACCGCCAACTAAGATGGAGAGTTGACTCTACGACCAGCCGGCAACCCAGATTTGCGATCGGAGCTTCTCAAGGAAAAGAGGGTATGATGAAATTTGTCTTACACATTTCTGATTCGTGCCTCATAGCTTTGCATGTGCTGTGCAGGACCAGTTACCCTAAAGTCTCTCACATAGTGCATTAACAAGTTTTTTCCTCTTGCGCACCGCGATTAGTTTAAACCAGTAACTAAAGTTTAAAGTCAGTTATATAATGTTAAGTGCATTATACCCGTTTGAAATTAAAACTAAATTGTTTAGCTAAAGCAAGCAACCTCACCGGTACATTGTACCTAGCTTTAAGGCCATATTGTAAAAAGAAATAAACAGTTAAATTTTAATTCACGTGTCACTCAGATCATTTCTCCAAATCTCATTAGAGTTAAATTTGTGATTTTATTGTTATTCATGCAACTTTTTATTTTAACTTCTTTGCGGCATATGAATGAGCATGGAAACCCCATGCTGATTCATATGAAACACAACGCGATGCATTTGTCGACCCTGAGGTTGGAGACCCTTAGTTAGGGTATCCAAATTCATTGTTGACACCACTAGGCGAAATTTTGGGGGTGAATTGATTAGTATTGAATTTTGACCTTTTTAACTTTTACCCACTACGGCGAATAAGACGTAGTAGTGGTTCGCTGATACCCGACAGGGAGCGGTAATAGGGTAGCCACCCCGATCCCCTAACCTCAATCCCATTGAGCATATAAGGAGACGCATTGGAGCTCGCCAGCCCCATGCAAGAACATTTCAAGTGCTCAGAACAGGTCTTCTTGAGAAGTTGTCCATAATCCCTCAAGACCTCATCAATACCTACATAACCAATATGAGAAGTCGGTGCTTGAGCTGTAGGGCTGTCAGGGGTGATCATACTCCATATCAAAGTACCACATGGCGGGGGGGGGGGGAAACGACTTTAAATATTGTTCCGTGGACTGCATTTTTATGTGAATTACGAGATTATGATATTAACACATGCAAATTGTAAGATTATGATTTCTTCTACGTGAGTCACATAAGTAATGTATTAATAAACCTCTTACCAGATTTTAACAAATTTCGTCATAAACACTTTGAGCTATGTAGGAATTTGTACATTATCCTTTAATTTTAAGCACCAGTTTATATTTAATGACCACCCCTCTTTAAAATTAAACATCTCATCACCATATATTGAACCACCCACTTCAACTATAGTAATTTTCAAGTTGGCATCCATAACAAAGGAGATCAAGACGGTCTAAACTTCAGAATTTTATTTTACTACCGCATACTTTTTTTATTGACTTTTTCGAAGTGTGACGACAGCATTACCTGTCACTTGGGAATCACACGAACAAAAAGTCATCCATTGTTTCACCATTTTCCATTAACTTTATAGACAGGTCTTATGAAACTTTTCTTGTGAATTTACCGCACACCGAATTTATTTGATCTCCCCGATCCCGTCAACTTATGGGATCAAGGATCCGTCAAAATACTTCCACAAAGAGGTTGTTGACACATATTTTTTGTTTAGTAGCGTTATTGTAATCTCTCTCTCACACACATCCAATTCTTTCACAAAAGAGAAGGTTTTTATTTTCTTTCCACTCTCCCTCTCACTTTTTTCGTTTCTTTTTTTCTAGATTGTAACTTGAAGTTTAATTTCATTCTGGACTCAAAAATCCATCTTAGCAGTGAAAGAGATTTCGTGATTCAGAAAATCTTGCAGACAAGCAAAGAATGAAAAAAAAAGGGTCGCATTCCATTTTGTCACTTCTTGTGGAATTTCCTGTGCAAGTTCGAAACAATGCTTCTTTGCGGAGAAGGTGAGTTATTTTCTTTGTCTTGAACTCCCACTTCAGACACCATATGGAATATTTGCTAACCCTGCGCCTTCAAATGAAAAACGAAGAGCACACATGCGTGTATTTCACTTGTTTTTTTATTAAAGTTACCGATGGCACCAACCATATTTAAAACAGATGTAAATTTACGTTCTAATCTTTAATAAAAGCGTTAAGATTTTTATTTTCTACCAACAAATGTACAACTCTCTACTCATTTCATTATAATATCGGAAGTAAAGTATTTTGCTTGGTAACTTACGGAACAGCATTCTCGTAGAAAAGATAATGAACATACATACGCTGAAGTAGCAAATTCTTAGGAACACCTACCGAATAACGTGTTGGACCGCCCTTAGCTAACAAAACAACCCCGATTTGATGTGGCATGGATTCAATGAGGTGTTCATGTCGTTCTACAGGTAAAGTATGTTCAGACAAGCGGATGTGACGGGGTCCGTCAATTGCTGAATGTTCGCTAGATCTCTGTTCCGAATGGCACCTTCAATTTCATCCCCCAAATGTTCAATTGGGTTCAACTCTTGAGACTGTGTGAAACATTTTATCATTTTGAAATCACTGTCGTGCTCCTCGAACCACTGCATGACGATCCGAGCTTTATGGCATCTTGCTGGAAGTAGCACTCTTGATCAGAAAACAGCATGCATATGTACTGCAGTGGCTGGTTTGCAGTGATGTTAAGTTACCTAGTGGCATCCAATTGCTGTTGAATAGGTATTAAGAAACACAAATGCTGTTGAATAAGTATTTAGAAACACAAATGCTGTTGAATAGGTAGTAAGAAACACAAATGCTGTTGAATAGGTAGTAAGAAACACAAATGCTGTTGAATAGGTAGTAAGAAACACAAATGCTGTTGAATAGGTAGTAAGAAACACAAATGCTGTTGAATAGGTAGTAAGAAACACAAATGCTGTTAAATAGGTATTAAGAGACACAAATGCTGTTGAATAGGTATTAAGAAACACAAATGCTGCTGAATAAGTATTAAGAAGCACCAATGCTATTGAATAGGTATTAAGAAACACAAATGCTGTTGAATAGGTATTAAGAGACACAAATGCTGTTGAATAGGTATTAAAAAACACAAATGCTGCTGAATAGGTATTAAGAAACACAAATGCTGTTGAATAGGTATTAAAAAACACAAATGCTGCTGAATAGGTATTAAAAAACACAAATGCTGTTGAATAGGTATTAAGAAACACAAATGCTGTTGAATAGGTATTAAGAAACACAAATGCTGTTGAATAGGTATTAAGAAACACAAATGCTGTTGAATAGGTATTAAAAAACACAAATGCTGCTGAATAGGTATTGAGAAACACAAATGCTGTTGAATAGGTATTAAGAAACAAATGCTGTTGAATAGGTAGTAAGAAACACAAATGCTGTTGAATAGCTATTAAAAAACACAAATGCTGCTGAATAGGTATTAAGAAACACAAATGCTGTTAAATAGGTATTAAGAGACACAAATGCTGTTGAATAGGTATTAAGAAACACAAATGCTATTGAATAGGTATTAAGAAACACAAATGCTGCTGAATAGGTATTAAGAAACACAAATGCTGTTGAATAGGTATTAAGAAACACAAATGCTGTTGAATAAGTATTTAGAAACACAAATGCTGTTGAATAGGTATTACGAAACACAAATGCTGTTGAATAGGTAGTAAGAAACACAAATGCTGTTGAATAGGTAGTAAGAAACACAAATGCTGTTGAATAGGTAGTAAGAAACACAAATGCTGTTGAATAGGTAGTAAGAAACACAAATGCTGTTGAATAGGTAGTAAGAAACACAAATGCTGTTGAATAGGTAGTAAGAAACACAAATGCTGTTAAATAGGTATTAAGAGACACAAATGCTGTTGAATAGGTATTAAGAAACACAAATGCTGCTGAATAAGTATTAAGAAGCACAAATGCTATTGAATAGGTATTAAGAAACACAAATGCTGTTGAATAGGTATTAAGAGACACAAATGCTGTTGAATAGGTATTAAAAAACACAAATGCTGCTGAATAGGTATTAAGAAACACAAATGCTGTTGAATAGGTATTAAGAAACACAAATGCTGTTGAATAGGTATTAAGAAACACAAATGCTGTTGAATAGGTATTAAAAAACACAAATGCTGCTGAATAGGTATTAAGAAACACAAATGCTGTTGAATAGGTATTAAGAAACACAAATGCTGTTGAATAGGTATTAAGAAACACAAATGCTGTTGAATAGGTATTAAGAAACACAAATGCTGTTGAATAGGTATTAAGAAACACAAATGCTGTTGAATAGGTATTAAAAAACACAAATGCTGCTGAATAGGTATTGAGAAACACAAATGCTGTTGAATAGGTATTAAGAAACAAATGCTGTTGAATAGGTAGTAAGAAACACAAATGCTGTTGAATAGCTATTAAAAAACACAAATGCTGCTGAATAGGTATTAAGAAACACAAATGCTGTTAAATAGGTATTAAGAGACACAAATGCTGTTGAATAGGTATTAAGAAACACAAATGCTGCTGAATAAGTATTAAGAAGCACAAATGCTATTGAATAGGTATTAAGAAACACAAATGCTGCTGAATAGGTATTAAGAAACACAAATGCTGTTGAATAGGTATTAAGAAACACAAATGCTGTTGAATAAGTATTTAGAAACACAAATGCTGTTGAATAGGTATTAAGAAACACAAATGCTGTTGAATAGGTATTAAGAAACACAAATGCTGTTGAATAGGTAGTAAGAAACACAAATGCTGTTGAATAGGTAGTAAGAAACACAAATGCTGTTGAATAGGTAGTAAGAAACACAAATGCTGTTGAATAGGTAGTAAGAAACACAAATGCTGTTGAATAGGTAGTAAGAAACACAAATGCTGTTGAATAGGTAGTAAGAAACACAAATGCTGTTGAATAGGTAGTAAGAAACACAAATGCTGTTAAATAGGTATTAAGAGACACAAATGCTGTTGAATAGGTATTAAGAAACACAAATGCTGCTGAATAAGTATTAAGAAGCACAAATGCTATTGAATAGGTATTAAGAAACACAAATGCTGTTGAATAGGTATTAAGAGACACAAATGCTGTTGAATAGGTATTAAGAGACACAAATGCTGCTGAATAGGTATTAAGAAACACAAATGCTGTTGAATAGGTATTAAGAAACACAAATGCTGTTGAATAGGTATTAAGAAACACAAATGCTGTTGAATAGGTATTAAAAAACACAAATGCTGCTGAATAGGTATTAAAAAACACAAATGCTGTTGAATAGGTATTAAGAAACACAAATGCTGTTGAATAGGTATTAAGAAACACAAATGCTGTTGAATAGGTATTAAGAAACACAAATGCTGTTGAATAGCTATTAAAAAACACAAATGCTGCTGAATAGGTATTAAGAAACACAAATGCTGTTGAATAGGTATTAAGAAACACAAATGCTGTTGAATAGGTATTAAGAAACACAAATGCTGTTGAATAGGTATTAAAAAACACAAATGCTGCTGAATAGGTATTAAGAAACACAAATGCTGTTGAATAGGTATTAAGAAACACAAATGCTGTTGAATAGGTATTAAAAAACACAAATGCTGCTGAATAGGTATTAAGAAGCACAAATGCTATTGAATAGGTATTAAGAAACACAAATGCTGCTGAATAAGTATTAAGAAACACAAATGCCGCCGTAAAACAGATCCCACTACGGATTAGGATCCAAAGGTTCGGGGACAGCGCCTACCAGTGACAACGCAAGCATGTAGTTAAAGCTACGGCGTCTGTAATACATCCCGACATCCCTCCCCACCACAGTCAGAATGGTTTGGCCCATGGAAAGTGATTGGAATGTGTGCGCAGACGTTTCCTGCTGTGGATACGTCTGTCTTCTGCGGTGTGAGAAACATGGCTTTTGAAGAGCAACGTTGTAACATTACATTTTTGGCAGCGTTTTGGTAAAACAGCTGCACAGACATTAGCAACGCTTTCGAAGGTGTACGGTCACTCTACGATGGCGAGATCGAAGGTGTACGAGTGGTATCGGCGTTTCAAAGAGGGCCGAGAATCCATCGCAGATCATGCGCACTGTGGTCGACCTGTGACTGCACGGAGTGAGGAAAACATTACGATGGTGGCGCAGTGTGTTCGTCAGGAACGTCGCCGAACCATTGAGCAAATAGCTATCGGAACTAACTTATAGGAGACCATATGCCAGCGCATTTGGACGCAGGATCTTAACATGCACCGCGTGTGTACGTACATTGTTCCTCGCTTTTTTTACCTCCGAACAAAAGGATGAACGGATACGGCTATCGGGCGAATTAATCGACAAAGCCGATAACAATCCTACGTTTTTAGATAACATCATCACAGGTGATGAAACGGGGTGCTACTTGTTTGATATTCAGCCAAAGCGTGCTTCTTCAACATGGAAATCACCGTCTTCACCGCGATCAAAGAAATTCAGGTAGGATTGCAGCAAAAGGAAAGTCATACTGGAGGTGTGTGTTTTTATTCTCACGACATTGTCCATTCCGAACTCATACCTGAAGACATAACAGGTAACAAGGAACGTTATCAGGACGTTTTAAGTCGCTTATGGGGGTCAATCCGACGTAAACGGCCGCAGATGTGGCGAAGTGGGCAATGGTTACAACCATTATAACGCGCCTGCACATCGGTCCCTAATGGTCACGGAGTTTCTCACCAGAAATCGTACTAATGTGCTTCCAAATCCAGCCTATTCACCCGACTTAGCCACTGCGATTTTTACCCCTTTCCACTAATGAAACAAAATCTGCAGGGACGTCGTTTTGTGCCAACAAATGAGGTAAAAACAGCAACGCAGGAGGCCATTGCGAGGGGTTGCAGAACATGGCTTTCAACAATGCTTCCATGAGCTTTACGAGCGTCGGCAAAAGTGCATCGTGGTCCAAGGGGATTATTTTGAAGGTGGTTCTGCATCGGTGTTTCAAAGTAATCAAGGTACGGAACTATAAGCCAAGCAGCCCGGTGGCGCAGTGGTCTAAGCGATGGCCTCTGATTATTCGTGCGAAAGGGGTCCGGGTTCGAATCCCGGTGAGACATGGATGTTGTGTTTGTCTTACGGAACTGGCTCTCCCTTCCCTGAAGCCAGTGACCCTAAATTAGGGACGGGCGACTGCTTATAGCTCATTGAGTTGCTCACGGTGGTCGTTAAACCTCCAATCAAAAAACAAAAACTATACGCCAAGTCCCCGAACCTTTGGATTCTATCCACAATGTTGTACAATTAACACTAGGCACCTAGCTGGAATCCATCGATTTTTGCTGTTGATGCCATATTCTGGCCCCCGTTCGTCGGCGTGTATTAACTAAAAACGCGATTATCTCTCACCGGACCAAGTGACCTTTTCTCAGTCGTCAAAGATCCAATTTTGGTACGCCGCCCCGGTGGCGCAGTGGTCTAAGGCGCTGGCCTCTGATCATTCGTCCGTAAGGGGTCCGGGTTCGAATCCCGGTCGGGCATGGATGTTGTGTTTGTCTTGCGGCACTGGCTCTCTCCCTTCCCTGGAACCAGTGACCCTAAATTAGGGACGGGCGACTGCTTATAGCCCATTGAGTTGCTCACGGTGGTCGTTAAAACCTCCAATCAAAAAAAAATCATCAATTTTGGTACTCCCATGCCCAATCAGACGAATTTGTCGGGTGTTAGTAGAGACGAGTCGTACACGTATGGGACGTTTGCTGTTGTAGCCCATTCGCTCCAATGTGAGGCAGGTTGTGTATGCTGAAATTCTCCTATCGATGCCGCTGTTGTGTTAAACGCAATTGAGGTAATCTGTTGCCTTTTACAATCTTCTCCATCCGCCGTTGCCTTCGAACATTTTCGTTTTCTTTTTCTAGCTTAGGGGTTTAACGACCACAGTAAGCAAGTCAATGGGCTATTAGCAGTCGTCCGTCCCTAATTTGGGGCCGCCGGTTCCAAGAAATGGGGAGCCAGTGCCGAAATACAAGCACACTATTCATGCTTTACCAGGTATTCGAAAGCAGACCCATGGCCAGAAGCAAGGGCTTAGATCTCTGCGCCACCGAAGCAGCTCCCTTCGAACACTGACCAGTCGTTTTCGCCCACCGGAAAAGTACTGATGACTGCTTCCTTTTTTGTTAATACTCTCTCAATATTGTTGTTCTTAAACAACAGAAAAAGTTTGCCGATTCTTAAATGCTTGCACTTGCCCTCCTAGAGCTCACTATCATGCCTCGTTGAAAGTGGTTAAAATCCCAATTACGCTCGTATTTCCCACATTGCCGCTATCTACGCTACGTACATGTCTCAAACCTTTTCATAAAGCAATCAAAATTTCATAGTTCGGTAGGTAAGTGATGATGGAACGTGTCTCATTGCTGTTGGGTGATCTTGATAATTTGCTGTTTCCGTGAACATATACTGGGTTGTCGGAAAAGTCGTGACGTATTTTGGCACCCGATGGCGGTTGGGCAGTTTTGGAAGTACTAGAGTCATGCGCAGCTCTGTTATCGTTATGACATTCGACAGGTGCTAGTTCTAGCTGCGGTCTAAAAGGAATAGTGAGCGATTTGGTTGATTTGCGGAGATTAGACATCAAGTTGAAGATGGAAGACCAAACTGTGCATTTTCGCCATAGTTTACTGTTTTACTTCCGTAAAGGGAAGAACGCGCGTTAAACTTGTGAAAAGTTGCGTAAAGTGTACGGTGATAATGCCCTACAAGAACGTCAGTGCCAGCGGTGGTTCGCAATGTTAGAAATTATTATAAGAAATATGACTGTCAGAGTTCTTCGTACCAGACGCCTCAGCGAACATTTAACAGAATTGCAGGTGGCGCTGCTCGAAACGTTTTTTATTTGTTTACTCTAGCGAGCGTTGCCTGAAAAGAAGATCCCTTTCTGCTGCTCACGTCGGTTAGTAATCTAAGTGGTTGATCTTTGACTGAACAACAACAATGTCGGTGATATGTAGAGGGTGTGCGTGTTGGAATAGTGAGTTATTACATTTTTGTGGAGATGTACAATAAATATTAGTGTGTTGTCATTTGAAGCGTTTATATGTGTGGAATCCCCTTTTTCTTCCTGTGATTACTAAGGATAGATCTTCCTGCAGCTGGTAAGTAGCTTACTGCGTTACTTAAAGGAATTATAGATTTTAATTTACTTAGAAATATCTAACAATCTTGATTATGAAACTGAAATCTCACTGCTGTCAGGAAGATTAAAAGCAAAGTTCGTCAAATTCATCAAGCATTTGAGTCGAGTGGATTGAAGGCGTATTTCTTACTGCGTAGTTCCTCATTCGAAAATCGAAAGCGGAACAAAATGGCGTCATTCATAGGAAGCGGCATGTACAGCATAAAAAAGTTAGATAATTTTAATTATCAAATTTGGAAAGTAAGAATGGAAATGATTCTTATTAAAGATAATTTATGGAAGGTTGTTTCAGAGCCAATTCCAGAAGAAAAGAGTGATGCATGGTTGAGAAATGACGAACTGGCTAAAGCTACTATAACACTTTGCGTGTCTGATGATCAAATTATTCACGTACGCGATAACAGAACAAGTTCCGAAATGTGGAATGCTTTGAAAATGGTTTACGAAAGAGAAAGTTTGAGTAGTAAATTGTATTTGCTTAGAAAACTGTATAGTTTACGTTTTCAAGAAAATGGTTCAACTATGCAAGAGCATGTAAATAGAATGCTGGAAATAGTTCACAAGCGTAAAGCACAAGGAGAGGAATTCAAAGACACACATTTGGGGGCTATCTTGCTAAATAGTTTACCAAGTACCTATGAAAATTTAGTTACTGCATTAGAAGCAAGACAGGAAGAAGATTTAACACTTGAGTTTATCAAATGTAAAGTGATAGGTGAATCTAATAGAAGGAAAGAAAACTCACAGGCTCACACCGATCACCCAACTGTTTTGAAAACAAGTTATAAAAAGAAAAATTACAGCTCTAAACAAGAAAGATTTTGCACTTTTTGTAAAAGAAAGAATCATGTCAAAGATGACTGTTGGCATTACAAAAGGAATCAAAATAAAGGTAACACTGGTAAGTTTCACAAAATAAACCCACATACAGAGTCTCTCAGTAATATTGCCGTGAAGACAAGAAAAACAAAATTAGATTGTGAACAAAATGACATAAAAAGAGAAAATGAAAATTTCTCATTAGAAACGAAGTCAAAACCCAACAAAATATCCAAAGGTTGGTCTATTGATTCCGGTGCAACGTGTCACATGACAAATGATGCAACACTGTTTAAAGAACTTTCAAAAGGTGAATCAGAGCTGATCACTACCGCCGACGGTTCTCAGATAAAGTCAGAAGGCAAGGGAAATATAACCTTAAACTGCAAAATCGAAAAAGGAAAAGTTCGAAAAGTGGAAGTAAAGGATGTGTTATATGTTCCAGATTTAGACACTAATTTGTTATCTGTTAGAAAAGCCACAGAAAAAGGATTTGAAGTTTTATTCAAGAATAAAAAATGCACAATTAAGTATGGGGATACTATTGTAGCTATAGGATTAATAGATGCCTCAGATAATTTGTACAAACTACAAATATTAGATGAAAAGGCAAATTTGGCCACTACATGTGAAAATAAAAATTGTTTGAATTTATGGCACAGAAGGCTAGGTCATAGGGATATTGAAATGATAAAACAAATGGAGAAAAAGGAGTTAGCAAGAGGAATAACTCTTTTCAATTGTAAAAAGGAAGAAAATTGTGAGTTTTGCATAAAAGGCAAACTTACACAGAAGCCATTCTCCAAACAAAGTAGTTTTAAGTCCAAAGCTGTATTAGAATCAGTACACACAGATATTTGTGGTCCCATGGTTGAGGCCAGTCCTAGTGGTTACAAGTATTTTATCACATTTATAGATGACTATAGCAGATACTGTTACATCTATTTGCTTAAAAGTAAAGATGAAGCATTAGTAAAATTTAAGCAATATGTAGCTTCAGTGAAAACCAAATTTGGAAAAATGCCAAAATCAATAAAAACAGATAATGGA
This sequence comes from Macrothele yani, assembly GCA_039090855.1. Taxonomy (NCBI): domain Eukaryota; kingdom Metazoa; phylum Arthropoda; class Arachnida; order Araneae; family Macrothelidae; genus Macrothele; species Macrothele yani. The sequence goes on from CM077022.1 coordinate 28,073,318, forward strand.
GGAGAGTATTGTGGAAGAGATTTTGAAAATTATTTAGTGGAACAAGGAATAGAACATAAAACAACTGTTCCATACTGTCCTCATATGAATGGAATTGCTGAAAGAAAAAACAGATGTTTGACAGAAATGACAAAAACTATTATGTTAGATGCTAATATGGAAGGTAAATACTGGGCAGAAGCTGTAATAACAGCAGCTTACTTACAAAATAGAGTTCCAACACAAGCAACAGAAAAAACTCCTTTTGAATTATGGAACGGATTGAAACCATATCTTAGTCATATTAAAGTATTTGGATCAAAAGCTTATGTATATGTACCAAAGCAGAAAAGAAGAAAATTTGGCAATAGAGCACAAGAGGGAATCTTATTAGGATATGATCAAAGATCTAATGGATACAGAGTATTAAATAAAGAAACAAACAAAATAATCATTACCAGATCAGTAAAATTTGATGAACGTCAGCAAGCTATAATATAAAGTAAACCTGCTGAAAGGAAAGAAGATGAACAAGAAATTTTAGTTCAAAATGAAGTAATGTCATCAGAAACTGTGGAAGAAAATAATGATAGAGAAGAACCTGAAAATGTTCAAAGAAAGTCTTCAAGAATAAACAAAGGAAAACCACCAGAAAGATTAGCATATGTTGCAAAAGTTCAATATAAAAAGGATCCTCAAAATTTAAAAGACATCTAGGACATGAACGAAGTAGAAAAAGAAAACTGGTTGAATTCCATAAAGGAAGAACTAGATGCATTGAAGGAAAATGAAACATGGACTTTGGTAGATCTTCCAGAAGGAAAGAAAGCCATTAAAAATAAATGGATTTTCAAAACAAAATACAATGCAAGTGGAAAAGTCGAAAGCTATAAACCAAAGCTTGTTGCAAAGGGGTATACACAACAACCGGGATTAGACTTTGAAGAAACTTTTTCACCCGTAGTAAAACATACCACTTTAAGAACTCTTAACAGTTGCAGCAAATAGAAAATGGAATGTTCATTATCTTGATATAAAATCTGCTTTCCTGTATGGAAAATTAGAAGAAGATGTATTTATGGAACAACCAGAAGGTTTCAGAGAATCAGGAAAAGAAGAAAAAGTTTGTAAATTGCATAAGAGCATATATGGTCTCAAACAAAGTGCCAGAAATTGGAATAAAACAATAACAGAATATTTGTTCAACAAGGGCTTCAAACAAAGTACAACAGATCCTTGCTTACTATCACTAAAGGATGGAAAACAAACAACTTATTTAGCTATTTATGTAGATGATATATTAATTGCATCGAATAACACAGAAAATATAAAGAAAACTGCAAATTTGTTGAAAAATCAATTTGAAGTCAAACATTTAGGCCACATAACATATTATCTTGGAATTCAAATAGAAAGAGAAGAAGATGGAAGTTTTCTTCTGAGTCAAAGTAATAAAGTAAAGGAAATTATACAAAGTTATGCTACAGATCAAAATAAGGAAAGTAAAACACCAATCAGTACAGACTACAGAAAAAAAACATTCTAGAAGAAGAAGAACTTCTAAAAGATAATGGACTTTATAGAGAAATAGTGGGAGCTGTCATGTATTTATTTACAGTAACAAGAGCAGACATTTCAACTGCCATAGGCATCTTAAGGAGAAAAGTAGAAAAACCAAGTAAACAAGATTGGTTATCCATTATGAAGTTAATTTATTATTTGAAATCAACAGTAAACCTTAAATTAAGAATATCTTCACAAAACCCACTAATTTTAAAAGGCTATGCAGACGCTGACTGGGCAGGAGACCGGACTGACTGGAAATCAACATCTGGATTTGTTTTCATGCTTTAAAAGAGTGCCATATGTTGGACCAGTCGTAAGCAGTCAACAACAGCCTTATCGACAACCGAAGCAGAGTTCATCGCCACTGCAGAAGCAAGCAAAGAACTGTTGTGGTTGCGAGAGTTACTCAAGGATTCTGTATGTGAACAGACTGGAACCACTACAATATTTCAGGATAACAAATCAACTATACATCTTATAGAAAATCAAAAGATCAATTCTAGATCTAAACACATTATGGTGCGGTATCAGTTTGTGAAAGAATTGAGTGGAACTGTTCTTCAGTTAGACTACTGTAATACTTCTCAAATGGTTGCGGACATTTTCACCAAGCCATTGGCTGGACCCCAGTTTGGAAAACTTAGACTGACACTAGGCATGATAAAATGAACTCCTCCAGCCAAGTGGGAGACTGTTAGAAATTATTATAAGAAATATGATTGTCAGAGTTCTTCGAACCAGACGCCTCAGCGAACATTTAACAGAATTGCAGGTGGCGCTGCTCGAAACGTTTTTTATTTGTTTACACTAGCGAGCGTTGCCTGAAAAGAAGATCCCCTTCTGCTGCTCACGTCGGTTAGTAATCTAAGTGGTAGATCTTTGACTGAACAACAACAATGTCGGTGATATGTAGAGGGTGTGCGTGTTAGAATAGTGAGTTATTACCTTTTTGTGGAGATGTACAATAAATATTAGTGTGTTGTCATTTAAAGCGTTTATATGTGTGGAATCCCCTTTTCCCCTCTGTGATTACTAAGGATAGATCTTCCTGCAGCTGGTAAGCGGCTTACTGCGTTACTTAAAGGAATTATAGATTTTAATTTACTTAGAAATATCTAACACGCAAAATTCCGTGCTGGTGATTTTGACCTCAACGATGTCAGTCGGGGAGGCCAACAGAAGTTGATGACGCCCAAATCAAGGCATTGATCGAGTCAAACACACGTTACACGACACGAGATATTGCAGACACATTGCGCATCCATCATTCAAGCGTTCACGACCACCTGTAGAAGCTGTGATGCGTAAGCAAGCTCGATGTGTGGGTTCCTCATGAACTCAAAGAAGCCCAATTGACGGCGCGTATAAACATCTGCGATATGCTCATTAAACGTGAGGAAAACTATCCTTTTTTGAAGCGACTGATAACTGGTGACGAAAAGTGGATTGTGTACAAAAATGGGCTGCGCAAACGGTCTTGGTCCCGACGTGCTGCTTCGCCTTAAACGACATCCAAAGCAAACATTCATCAGCGGAAGGTTCTGGTCTCAGTGTTGTGGGATTTTAAAGGTGTTGTGTTTTTCGAGCTACTACCACGGAACCAAACAATCAATTCGAATGTTTACTGTCGTCAATTGGACAGTTTGAACGAATCCATCATCCAGAAAAGTCCAGAGCTCGTTCATCGTAAAGGTGTTGTGTTCCATCACCACAACGCGAGACCACACACAAATTTGATCACCCGCCAAAAACTATTGGAGCTCGGGTGGGATGTGTTGCCACACCCAGCATACTCGCCTGACCTTGCGCCGTCAGACTTCCACTTGTTTCGATCTCTTCAACAGTCCTTGCGTGGTATAACGTTCACGGCAGATGAGGCTGTAAATCAGCACCTTGTACAGTTTTTCGCCACGGAAGACAGGTCCTTCTATGAACGAGGCTTTCTGCAGCTCACTGAAAATGGCAAAGGTTATCTAACAAAACGGGCATTATATCATTGATTGATCTTTGTTCTTTCTATCAATAAATGACCTTTGCAAAACATGGCTAAAATACATCATGACTTTTTCGGCAACCCAATACAACTACACACAGACACACACACACAAAGATATATATACAGGGTGATTCCTAAAGTCCTAAGTCACCTCAATAACTTGGGAACAAAGACAGCTAGAGCTATGGAAGTAAGGTATGTTATAGTAAAACAACCATGCGCTATCGGATGAGAGTGACTGCAGCGTCCCTAGTGGCAAAATGTGGAAGTTAGCACACCTATCTCGGAAACCATGAGATATACGGAAAAGAGATCCATTAGAAACTTGTAGAGCATCAACGAATTAGTAGGAAATGACATATGGTGGAAACGGCTAGGGTAAGTAGAAGGCTAGAAACGTCAGGGAAAGACAAGGTTTATTATACTCAGGCATGAATACAAATGGAGTACATTGATCGTATTTAATGCAACAGCGGTACTTACATAACGTTGCGTTTAACGTACATAGGGTTTAATATGGCCAACATCTGCCACAATACACATTTGAATGCGAGACAGAACTTCCCGTTGTACGTTTGCCAGCATAACAGGTGTCACGCTCTCACACGCAGCGACGATACGCAGTCGGAGATCGTGGAGACTTGTCGGTTCAACCCTGTACACGTGATCTTTCAGGTAACCCTAGAGGAAGAAATACATGGGAGTTAGATCCGAAGATCATGGAGGCCACGCTACGGGACCACCATAACCGATGATCTGTTTCCCGAAAGTGTCGTACAGGAAGTGCAGTACCGCTGCTGGTTGATGTGCCGGAGTGCCGTCTGCTGAATTCATAATGAGCGTACATCTTGCAGAGACAGATCATCTAACCACTCAGGTACTGTGCTTTGTAACAGCTGCAGGTATCTTAGTCCATTTAATGCAACTTCATAGAACACATGACCAACAAGTCGGTCCTTCCAGATGCCACACCAGACATTGATCGACCAGTGCACCTGATGCCTCATTTTCCGTGTTAAACATGGATTTTGATCTGCCCAGTAATGGGTGTTTTGTTTGTTCAGCATCCCGGCGCGTGTGAACAGCGCCTCGTCATTCCAAAGGATGTTTGATAAAAAAGGCCGCATTTTCTTCTACGGTGTTCATTACAAAATTGCATCAATCTAGACGTCGTTGGTTATCCCCTGGCATCAGTACGTGCAGCAGTACTGTACGGTATGGGTGAGCACCATGCTGATGCAAAGTGTTCCACACACGGGATTGTGATAAGCCACATGCCATACTGACTTCCCTCGTACTGGTGTGCGGGTTGGCCAAAACGTATGCCAGAACATCGACTGGTTGCACATCCCTACCCATTCTGGTGGGTCTGCCCGAACGGGGACGCGCTGTAATACTGCATGTCTCTCGTAACCGTCGAACCGCGCGACTGATGGTCCACGCTGTCGGCGATGGATGAGTCGGAAATCGTAAGCCATACTGGCGTGACACTTCCCTCGCGTTGCGTCTGAATTCTCCATATAGCAGTACCATCTCGCAATACTGTTTATTCGAATAGCCTGCAATGCTCGTTCTTTACCCGATACTCACGTTACGAATGACATAGCTCCTGACCGACGATCCTTTATAAATTGCCACTCCGGGCCTGATACGGCAGGTGAGGCGTTATGTCACACTAGAATTTGCATACGACACTCACAGGCATGCGGTTGCATACGCCATACATTTCCCTCTGATAGACAGTTACCGCGACGACGACACGAACCGGCTTCTCCCAAGTTCGCGTTTCCAGCCTTCTACTTACCCCAGCCGTTTCTACCATATGTCGTTTCCTACTAATTCGTTGATGCTCTACAAGTTTCTAATTGATTTCTTTCCCGTATCTCTCATGGTTTCCGAGATAGCAGTGCTAACTTACATATTTTGCCACTAGGGGCACTGCCTTCACTCTCATCCGATAGCGCATGGTTGTTTTGCTATACCATACCTTACTTCCATAGCTCTAGCTGTCTTTGTTCCCAAGTTATTGAGGTTACTTAGGACTTTAGGGATCACCCTGTATATATATGCACACAGTCGAGTTACATTATTGTGACCACCTCCTACTTTTGACGTCAACAGCGCGTAGCCAATGAAAGAAGGCACGTGTCGTGGTGTGTTCCAGGCATTCTGAAAACATATCACTCGTTTCTGTCATGGATAAAAGGAAAGGAGCGATTTATCAGATTTGCAAGAAGGGATGATTATAGGCTTTCGGGCAAAGGGTGGCAATATTTCTGAAACAGCGCAGTTTGTGAACTGTCCGCGTGCTGCTGTGGTTAAAGTGTATCGTGATTGGAGAAATGGCACCATTGCGAATAAGCGACGTGAAAACTGCGGAACACCGCGTGCCATTGCTGTGAAAGGTCAACGTCCTCCTCGAAGGTGCGTGAGGGCCGATCGACAGCTAGAGTGGAGCAACTTAATGGTCGAATGAACCAGCGGGGCTACCGGAAGTGTGTCTAAAATGACAGTTCAGCGAACCCTGCTGCGTATGGTTCTCCGATGCGCACAGATGGTCACTGCGCCTATGCTAATGAAGGGGCATCGCCAGAAAAGGCTTACATTTGCACGGCAGTATCGGAATTGGACCTCCGCTGATTGGCAGAGGATTGCTTTTTCCGATGAGTCACATTTTCTGCTTCATCGAACAGATGGACGTTGGCGTATAAGGCGAGAAACATCGGAGAACAAACACTCTTCAACTATTGCTGGAAGAACAAAAGCTGGTGGGGGTAGCGTTATGGTCTAGGGAATGTTTTCGTGTCATTCTCTGTGTCCACTCGTACCTGTGGAAGGCACTATGGACCGAATTTGTTATGAATCCATCCATGCAGACCACGTACACCCATACATGCTGATTGTCTTCCCTAGGGCGGAAGGGATCTTCCAGAACGACAATACGACGTGTCGCGTAGCTAGAAATGTCTGAGAGTGATTGGAAGAGCACAATGAAGACTTCAAAGAACTTCCCTGACCCCCTAATTCCCCAGACTTAAACCCAATTGAGCATCTGGGGGACCACCTCGATCGTGTTGTTCGCTCTATGAATCATCCTGCAGCTCTCAGAGGCACTGTAGACAGCATGGCTCCATATACCTGTGAACATCTTTGAGCATCTTATTGAATCACTGCCAACCCGTATCGCTGTTGTCAGCGCTGCACACAGCGGTTACTCTGGTTATTAGCTGGTGGCCACAATAATGTGACTCGACCGTGTGTATATATATATATATATATATATATACTGTATATATACTCGTACAAAACCGAAACGCCGGCGATAAAACCCAAACCGAACGTAAGGGATAAATAGGCAGACAGCAAGGCTTCCGAATGGTGTATCGCAATGGACGAACATGGGCAAACGTGGTGATCTGAGCGACTTTGATCGTGAACGCATTGTCTGCTCAAGACGGATGTGTCATTAAATCGCCAAGTGGTAAGAACCACTTGGGAGATTTAATGTTCTCGGGGGCAATCGCATCAAGGTTTTACCGCGAGCATGCCATCGAAGGACGTACCAGCGCCCAGATAGCAAGCGGTGGTAGACCACACGCCACTGATGACTGGGATCAACATAGATTATCCAGGCTCGGAAATACCATCCGCTTGGCAACGACGTCGCAAATCACATCCATGTTAAATGCCGGAGGCCCAGGGAGCGTCAATGAGCGAACGGTACGGCGCTCGCTGCGTACCCTGGACTACGGAGCCGACGCCCTACTCATGCGTAACTGTTGACTGCTCATCATCGGACATTACGCCTCGCAGAGTGTCAGGAGCAGCAAAACTGCACTTTAGCAGGATGGTGCCGCGTCGTGTGGTCAGACGAATGCCATTTTCAGCTTTATTGAGCGGACGGGATGGTGCGGGTGTGGAGTCGACAGCATAAGAGCATATCCCCGTCGTGCCATAATGGCTCTGTCCAAGGCCTTGTGATTCTTTGGAAAGTATTTTTATGGACACAATAGGTCCCTTAGTGTGTGTGTGGAGAGGTCCTTAACCGCTGCAGGGTACCAGCATGTGATGGCAGATCAACTTAATGTTTTCATGGCCATCGCGCATTTTGCTGCCTATATTCTGTGTCAGTAGCCCAATGCGCCTCCCCACCGAGCCGCTCAGATAAATCTAGGAACATTTATCTGAGTTTTCAACCATCCAGTGGCCCCCAAGGTCCAACCCTGTGGAAGCTGTGTGGGTGGCCGTGGAGTGGAACATGAGATCCATGGATCCTAGACGGATGTCTCGGGCGGGGTTTTGGACAATGCTACAACAGGCATGGCTGGTATTACCTCCGTAAACCCTCCGGCATCTGATGGAGTTGATGCCTCGGCGTGTACAAGTTGTTATTCGCGCTAGAGGAGGACCAACACGCTATTGGGTAGGTATCTCTAACATTTTGCCCATTGAGTTTATGTACACGCACACACACACTGCTTGACATAGAAAATTCCGCACCTGCTGATTTGCTGCTCCAGTCAATGCACTAAAATTACTGTCTAGTAACGTGCAGAACCACCTTTCGCCCTAATGACGGCGGCGGTTCGTCTCGGCATGGACTCGAGAAGACACCGGAAGCGTTGGAAAGCCATACGGATCCACGACCCCAGAACAAGCTCCCACAGTTCACGAAGATTTCATGGAATGAAATTGAGGTCAGGTTTCCTAGCTGGCCAAGGAAGCGAGGTCACGTCGGTGGAGTGTTCATCCAACCATTCGGATACAATTCGGGAGCTGCATTGTCTTGTTGCAGGATGAGGTCCCCAGTGGGATGTTGAAGACGCACAAACGGGAGCAAATGGTCATCCAGGTTGACCTGTGAGGGATGATGTCATACGTACCAGGGGTCCCATTTCAGTCCACATAAACAGTCCCCAGACGAGAATGCCACACCCACCAGCTTGAAGAGTACCCTGCTGGCAAGAAGGATCCATCGCTTCATGTGGTTTGCGCCGCACTCGTATCCTGCCATCAGCATGTACCAACGTGAATCTCGACGCATCAGTCTAGGCAACATTTTTTCACATGTCTAGGGTCCAGTGGCGATGTTCCAGCGCCCATGCTAATGTTTGAACCCTGTGATGTGCGGTCAGCAGCGGTACCCTCGTGGGACGATGGCGTCTGTACCCCATAGCGAGGAGATGGTTCTGGATGGTGTGGCAGCTTACAAGTTTTTGTGCACCAGCGTTAAATTGCAGAGTGATTTCTTGCACTGTGGCCCGCCTATCCGCTGTTACAATGCAAGCTAGCCGACGATGACCCCGCTCAACCACACGCTGTTGTCCACGGCAGTTAGCCCTTGCAGTGATGGTTTTACCGGATTCGATGTACTCACGGTGCACCCGTGACACAGTGGTTCGTGTAAATCCCAGTGCCTGCACGACTTCCGAGATGGAGTGACCCATTCGTCGGGGCTCGACAATTTTCCCACGATCAAATGCGCTTAGATCCTTCGTCTTAGGTATACTGCGTCCAGACTCTTACTGATTCCCGTCGCATCACTCCTTATATTGTCGGATCGCTGCATACGTCATGTCGTTTTCGTTTACAGGGCGGCCCACAGCGCCACATTTGCATAACGCCAGCTGTCTGTAATTCCATTGCTCTTCAGTGTAAAACATACGTGGATCGAAAAACGTTCCTATGGAGATATGTAAAAAATGATATTTAACTTAACAACGGTTTATTTACGTATTAAAAATAAATTTAAACTGAAAATCATTCATTGAACCTGAAGTTTCAACGAACGAAATGATCCAACTCAGAACTGGTTCCCAGAGACATTTGCTGCGCAAATCGTTCAATGAACCGCAAGTGTTATCGAAAGGATTCTTTTAGTGAGCCGACGCGAAAGAATAGTTTCTTTCAGAAGAATCGGTTTGCTGATCTTGTGACGTATATTCGAAATTAACTTTCCTTTTTAGTTTCTTTCCCTATGTAAATCTTGAGTTTGTTCTCAGTTATACTTCACCCTTTACGTAATATCTTTTCTCTCAAACGAATTTTTTTTTTATTGGAGGTTTAACGACCGCCGTGAGCAACTCAACTGTCTATAAGCAGTCGCCCGTCCCTAATTTAGGGTCACTGGTTCCAGGGAAGGGAGAGAGCCAGTGCCGTAAGACAAACACAACATCCATGCCTCACCGGGATTCGAACCCGGACCCCGTTCGGACGAATGATCAGAGGCGATCGCTTAGACCACTGCGCCACCGGGGCGTCTCTCTCAAACGAATACTGTTGGCAACATAATTGAGGTTGAATGAACGTGACGTATGCCGGTTATGATAAGAACCAGAGATATAAACTACGAGTAAACTGTTGCTGGTGAAGCGTTGTGTTGCAGAGCTATTAATGTGGAGCGTTGTGTTGGAGAGCTATTAATGTGGAGCGTTGTGTTGGAGAGCTATTAATGTGGAGTGATTAATGTGGAACGTTGTGGAACGTAGCGTTGCTGGTGTGTGGTGTGTTTAATGTTGATACCGATCTGTAATGTGAAGTGCTACATCGAGAAATAAAGCATCTTTTCCGTAAGTTTGACTTCTGTGCTAAATGTTTCGTCTGGCCGTTAAGGTTTAATTTAGGAACTACTTCATAGTATGGTGATGTTTTAAAATAACGTAGCAGTACGACAAGACATTTACGTTATAATCTGTAGTGTGAAGTACTAGTAACTCTGTCTATCTGGCAACTCCGAAACTTACGAACATCAAGCTTTGGGTGCCACAGGACCTAGTTTTGCCGTGTTCATTTGACAGACGAAGAGGTGCCAGTTAAAACCCGTTACTTGTCTGCGTTGTATGACATAATTTCACAATGAAGCAAAGACCTGCGATCACGTTTTGTTTTTCGTTGGATACTAGTGCTACGAAAGCCTCCTATGAAACGTTGCAGAAAGCTTATGGCAATTCATGTTTGTTGAGTTCAAGAATATTGAATTGGTTCAAAAGATTTCTGGTAGATTGAGAATCCTTGCAAGACCCTGAACGGAGGCCATGTAAAGATACAAACGCTCACTGCTAAGATGCTCATTAGTAGATTGACTGCTCTGAAGTTCAATCATCACTCTTTCATCTTTTCTTGAGCCTGTGCATAGCTGACAGCCACGCTTCACCCGAAAATTGGACACCTTTGCGATTTTTACTCTCCCAGCTGCCTTTCTGAGCTAGAACAATTTTCACAAACACGTCTCTTGAGTTCTATATCGAAATATCCCTAATTTTTTTAAGAAGTACTTGGATGTAGTAACTGATGTAACATGGAAGCTTGGTAAAGAATTAGACATTGGAGTTAAAGCTGGAGGAAGTCTCATATCATCTCTATAAGACTATTTCTACTATGGAAGAGTTCTCTCAAAGAGCAATTTTTTTGTGTTCAATGAAGTGTTCTTAAGATTTGTCTTCTTCAACAGCAGCATATGACTGCAGTAGAAGAAAAATGCTGAAGAGAAATTCAGAGAATAGCGTAAAGGTCTGTTTAATCGCGTAACTATGGGAGATATGTGGACGAAAGAATACGGACACCTAGGTCGAATGGAAACAAGAGCATTCATTCGCCGAAATCAGTGCACTGTATGCCCGTCTTTGGCCGATATGACTACAGTAACCCGTTAGACATGCCAGCCACGAAATGTCGATAGGTCTGTACCAGTAATTTCCTCTATTCCTCCTCCAAAGCTTGCGCCAGAGGCACTGTAGAGAAAGATCTTACCGGCCAAGACCGGATTAGGTGTTACAGCAAGTCCCACAACTGTTTTATTGAATTTAGATAAAACATCCCGGTTCCTGGACAGACCATACAGATAAAAGTAAATCCTGGTTCCTGGACAAACCATGCAGTGTGGCAAGGCTCGATCTTGCTGGAAAAGGCAGGGATATGTGCTAGGATGCAGGGATGGTAAGATCTGAGGTAGTTGTGACGTACCTGCCAGCAGGACTCACACGACATAAAGGCAGATGGCAATCAGAACGAACGTCTGCGTAGCTCAATTGGTAGAGTGACTTATTCCGGAATGAGGGAACCCGGGTTCGAGCCCCGGCGTGGATAAAAATGACGGAGAAATTTACTTCGTTATAATGGCGCCCGAACTTTCCGGGTGACCCGGCCGTTCAAAATCTCGCAATGGTGTGATGTTCTTTCCACACCGCGAGATAGGAAAAATAAGAGAATCCCTTCTTAAGCGTTTCGAAAAAAAAATGTGTGATGTTGCATTCCGCACACCTGATTGACTGGGAGTTCTCAGGTGCGCGTTTTACAGTGGATGGCTGCCTGCAACGACGATTCATGATCACGGCTGACCCGTGGGCCATGCCCCCGACTCTCTTTCGGGAGGAGGGGGAGATGTGACGTACCTGCCAGCAGGAAGCACACGACATAAAGGCAGATAGCAATCAGAACGAACGTTCGCGCAGCTCCATTGGTAGAGTGACTTATTCCGGAATGAGGGGACCCGGGTTCGAGCCCCAGCGTGGACAAAAATGACGGAGAAATTTACTTCGTTATATAGTATGAGATTGTTCTGAATGTGTTCGACATGTCAGGTGTTAGGTTGGAGGGCACCACAAACAAAAGACTGAGTCTTCCCCAGCACAAACAGCACTACACAGATCACACTCCAAACTTTACTGCAGGGATGATGCAGACTTCCTGACTGTGTTCCCCAGCTAAACGCTACACCCAACTGCGTCCATCCGAACGGAAGAGTGAGTGGGGTAATTCGTCACTCCACTAGACCTTCCACTTTTCCGTTGTCCACGAACGACGAAATGCCAGACGATTACTGCAGTTGTCATCTAGCATTTCCCAGAGTGATTTAGGATTTGAGAGCAGCTGACTTAGCAGTTCCCGACAGACTGTTCTGGTGTAAGTAGCTGTCCCAGCGGCTTGTATAATCTCACCGGCAGGTCTATGGCTGAAGGCGCGAGTACGTTCTTCACATTTCGCAGTAAGCTTCGTTTGGCACGATCACTCAGCTTGTGGGCTTTCCAGAGCACGGCTTTTCTGTAGTGGCACCACCTGCTTTTTTTTTTTTTTTTATTGGAGGTTTAACGACCACCGTGAGCAACTCAATGAGCTATAAGCAGTCGCCCGTCCCTAATTTAGGGTCACTGGTTCCAGGGAAGGGAGAGAGCCAGTGCCGTAAGACAAACACAACATCCATGCCTCACCGGGATTCGAACCCGGACCCTGTTCGGACGAATGATCAGAGGCCATCGCTTAGACCACTGCGCCACCGGGGCGGCCCACCGGCTTTCCATCGATAAAGAACATCAACGACAGTGAATTTTGGGAATCCCAGAAGAGCAGCAACGCTATGCACTGATTGCTTACCCAGTTGGTACCTACCAACTATCCCCATTTTAAAGTCCGTCAGTTTGCTTTGCGCGGCACAGTAGCTTCCAATGCGGTCTAACAGGTGAACAAACCTTTCCCTTTATGTATAGCACCCAACGCACTCTGCGCGTGCATTTGCTTACATTGTATGTCGAGGTTCTTTTTTTCTTTTGATTGGAGGTTTAACGACCACCGTGAGGAACTCAATGGGCTGTAAGCCGTCGCCCGTCCCTAATTTAGAGTCAGTGGTTCCAGGGAAGGGAGAGAGCCAGTGTACCGTAAGACAAACACAACATCCATGCCTGACCGGGATTCGAACCCGGAACCCTTTACGGACGAATGATCAGAGGCCAGCGCCTTAGACCACTGCCCCACCGGGGCGGCTATCGAGGTTCTGCAAATGCACATTTATTTGCGTATGTCGAGGTTCTGCAAAGGCAAGTTTAATTGCATATGTCGATGTGTCTGAATTTAGTTTTGTTTATATAGTGGACATGCACTGATAGTGTTAAACGGACGTTTAGTGGTACTAATTTTCAAGAGACCGAAATTTTACATTTAGCGGAGAGAAGTGGATAAAGTTTATACGTAATCAGCATTAATGTTTACTTTGTTTTAATTTCCTGTTATCTTAGTTTGCATTTAAGTGTATTGCCTGCCAACCTGGAGTACCTTTCGATATGTAGGAATGATAAGATATTAGCAGCAAGAGAACTGAAAACTCGTGTACATGGTACAGTGTGCTGACAAATGTAGCACTTCCTTTTGCTTTTGGAAAAATCGTGCTGCGTAAGCCTTGCTTCTCGTGAACAGAACAAATAATTCTTTCGAAGCCTCCCCCGCAAATTTGGTTGAAATGATTTGCAGAAAACATGCTAGGAAATGGATGACTGGGATGTTAGTAACTGTGGGAAGATGAAAGATGGCAGATCATTTCTGTTGTATAGCCTACAGTAATGAGCTGTTCCAGTGGCCAATCGTTCAGATACCCCTGGTGCATGTCCAGTCATGCGAGCTGGGACCGGGTTCGAGTAACAGATGAGTCGTGGGTGGCGTGCTTATCTTACCCCGCTATATATATATCTTTCCTCTCTGGAACTGGTGGCCTAAAATTAAGGAAGGTCGACTAATGTATAAGAGGGTGTGCTAATAAATCTTTGGATTTCATAAAAATAATGCAGTCAGGCAAATGGTTTTAATATCATCATCATCATTGTGAACCATTATCAATTCAATACTGGACGAAAGTCTCCCAAAGTTTCTTCCACAACGGTCTGTCTAGTGCCAGTCTCCTCCATGTTACTCCCGCATACTTTCGAATTTCATCCACTCATCTCCCATGTGGTCTTCTTTTGGGTCTTTTCCTGTCCCTTGGAATCCAATCTAAAATTTCGGCTGTCCATCGATGGACTGTCCTTCTGGCAATACGTCCAGCCCATTGCCCTTTCAGGGATTTTACTCTGATCATGATGTCTTCCACTCTTGTCATTTTTCGGATCCACGAGTTCCTCTTCTTATCTCTCCTGGTAACACCAAGCATGCACCTCTCCATGGCGCTTTGAGTTGTCTGAAGTCTTTGTATGTCTCTTTTAGTTAAGTTCCACGTCTCCGCACCATACGTAAGCACTGGAATGATGCATTGATCAAACACTACTTTTAACTTCTACAACTTTATTTTTCAGTATCCTGTTTATTATAAATCCAACACCACAAGTTCTGCCAGTATCTGTCCCACGATAGTAGAAGAGATGCCCACTTTTCAGTTAAATGATATCTTCTTTTCTCCTTACCTCACTTAGCCCGGCAATGTCCCACTTGATCCTTTGTAGTTCCTCTTCCAATTCAAGAAGCCTTGAATTAGAAGATAGAGAGCGTCCATTGTAAGTAGCCAAGGTCAGCATCACATTACAGCCTAGTACGGTCCTCCGGTGATTCTTAGCACCCTCTGCCTTCATGTCGCGCTTGCCGTTGCCTTGGCCAGGAACATTCCAGCTGCCGGAAAATACATATATATTCGCCTCGGTGGTCATTACACTTCTGACACCGATGTTCTAGGTTCTTTATGCCTTTTAAATAAGAATCCGATGGTTGTACACAAACCACGTGTCAAAAGCTAATGGAACATCGTAAATGGATACACACATTACTACGCTACACAAACACTACTACAATACGCACACTACTACATTGTATACACACACACACACTATACTACTCACACAAAATTTACTTCCTTTTAAATATTTCTTCAATTTGGAGAACAAATTATATCAGAAGGTGCCAAACCCCGTGAGTAAGCAACATGTTTCCACAATTCAAAGTGAATTTTACGAAACTTTGCCAACCTGATGACAGCCGTGTAAAAAAAATTATTGTCCTGGATAAACATAACTCCCTTTGGACAATTTCTTTCTGCTTTTTGATTTCATTCCCTGCTTCAGTTTGTCCAGAATGAATGTGCAATACGGTTCTGTGATGATAGCACCCTTTTCCAGGTAGTCCTCTAGCACTATCCCGTCCTTATCCTAAAACCCAGACGCCAACTCAATTGCTGCAGGCTTCTGTGCTTGAAACGTTTTAGGCGTGAGGAATCGCCGGACTGCGAATCATACAGATGTATTCACATTTCTTCCCCGGTTACCAGTGTAGCCAATAAACTATCCACATCCTGCTGTAAAGGCTGTAACATTGCCTCAGCTGCTGCAACTTGATTCTTCTGCTCCGGAGTCAGGCATTTCGGCACCCATTTGGCCGAAAGCTTCTTCATTCATGACCAGCGTCTTGCGGATGATGAATCCCGCGCATTCACGGAACATATCCAGAATCTCCACTGTCTTTTTTTGCAGATTCTTCGGCCTTCCAAAATCATGTGGACAGCTCCACATTTTGTGGATTGGTGACCGCAAGGTGACTTTCTGGACTGGTTTCATCCTTTGTGCTGGAATGTCTTTAAGCAGGCAACTTAGTTTTTAACTGTGTATTAGGAAGGACAGTGATCATATAATGTCTCCGACAGTTCACTGTGGATGCCTCTCGTAGTCTTCCATTTCAAAAACAGGAACTTAATTACCGCTCTGCTCTTCTTTGCTGTGGATTGTGCTTAAGAGGACGCCATCTTTACTTCACACCTGATAGTGAAATGTTTGTTTGCCGCCCCGGTGGCGCAGTGGTCTAAGGCGCTGGCCTCTGATCATTCGTCAGTAAGGGGTCCGGGTTCGAATCCCGGTGAGGCATGGATGTTGTGTTTGTCTTACGGCACTGGTTCTCTCCCTTCCCTGGAACCAGTGACCCTAAATTAGGGACGGGCGACCGCTTATAGCCCATTGAGTTGCTCACGGTGGTCGTTAAACCTCCAAAAAGAAAGAAAGAAATGTTTGTTCATGTTATTGGGTATATAAATAAGTTCTGAGGGATTTCCGTTCGGTGTCGTACTTATTACTGCTCGCATGTATTTTATGGTGGCAACACTGCGATATCGCAGCACGAGACGCCAGCTGTCAGAGTCAGTATACGACGTTCGATTGAGGTGCGAAGATGTATTTGTTTTACTCGATGGAAAATGGCTACTTTCTTCCCGACAAAACAGCATTTGCGGGAAGTGTTAGTGCATTACTTTATTGTCAAGGAAAGTGCTGCCGACAGCTGTCGCTTAATGTCAGAAATCTATGGTGAACATTCCCCATCCATAAAAACATGTGAGTATTGGTTTAGACAATTCAAATGGAACGATTTCGATGTCAGTGATGAAGAACGTTCTGGACCACCCAAAAAAATTGCTGATTCAGAATTGGAAGCTTTACTCGACAAGGATCCGTGCCAGACCCAAAACGAACTAGTAGCAGCATTAAATGTTAGTCAGCCATACATTTCACAACGTTTAGCTGCCATGGGAATGGTGCAAAAAGAAAAGAATTGGGTTCCACATGCTTTGCGGGAAAGAGACCTTGAACGCCGAAAAACCATTCGCGAATTGCTGCTTCAAAGGCAAAAAAGAAAGGTTTTTTTGCATCGTATTATTACTGCCGATAAGAAATGGATGTGGTACGATAACCCTAAACGGCAGAAAGCATGGGTGAAGCCAGGTGAACCTGGTCCTTCAACGCCAAAATGCAATATCCATGGTTCAAAGGTAATGCTGTGTATCTGGTGGGACTAGAAGGGCGTGTGTGATCCACTATGAACTGCTGAAACCGTCAGAAACTATTACTGGTGATCGGTATCGAACCCAATTAATGCATTTAAAACGAGCTCTCACGCAAAAACGGTCGGAATGGGAGAATAGACACAACAAAGTCATCTTACAGTATGACAACGCAAGACCACATGTTTCTCGACCTGTGAAAAAGTACGTAGAAGGATCCGACTGGGTAGTTCTACCCCACCCGCCGTATTCGCCAGATATTGAGCCATTGGATTACCATTTGTTCCGGTCGATGCAGTCAGCAATTTCTGGAGAACAGTTTAGTTCTTATGAAGACATCAAACATTGGCTGGACAACTGGATCTCTTCCAAAGAACCGAAATTCTTCCTTCGGGGCATACGTACACTGCCCAAAAGATGGGGTACGTTGTAGCTTCAGAGGGAGCATACTTCGATTAATATTAAAATATTGTTTCTGTTCTCCAACAAGGTGTGTTTTTCACCCCAACATATAAGCTTTTATCTGATGCATGTTTCATTAGTCTGGAAAAGGAGGAAGTTATGAAAATCAAAGACATATCAGCATCTCCTCTTAGCAAAAGATTTGCTCATTGTGGCTGTTAAACCAGAAAAAAAAAAGAAATGCAGTGATAAAAGTTTTGAATATCAATGTATTTGAAGTCATTTAATATGCAATTGCAAACACATGTTCAAAACATTTTTCTTTTACTGATTCTAATTAGCAAACTTTAATGACTCAGTGTATGCACCATGACTGTAGTATGTCAAAAGGTAACATCTGTACTTTTGTTGCAAGAAGGAATAATCCGGAATATATATTCTTCGATGAAACAAACTTCCTTTTATTGGATATCTTTCTCATCCATCCTGTTCAGAGAGGGAACACATTCGTCAAAATTTGAAAGTTCTTTCAAGGACTGGCGGATGTTTAGTAATTAAGTGCGACAGAAGGACGCGAGAAGAACGTACTGTAGGAGATCGACAAAGCATTTGGGAGAAAATCCAAGATTAACAACGGAAGGAAATGATGGTGATGAAGACGAATATGAAGAACTCCCTTGAAGATTCCTTTCAGGAGAACGAATTCCTAATGATTTCGTAATTATGTGCCCGTAGACGGGAAACGATTCATTAGAAGCTGCGGCGGCAGCGATTTCTGTCGAGGTGGGGTGGATTAAAATAAGGGGGAATGAATTTCCGCTATCTCTTGGTTGATGATGCAGGTCTCTTATTAGAGCTTTAATTCCATACTCTTTCTTTTTTTCTATTTTTCTTTTGTACACAATATCTCAACGTACAGCAATTTAGTTGCTCTGTAGTGCAAGAAAGATCGCTCTTCTAGGAGTTTGGAAAATGATACGTTTCCTCCCTGTGGAATCTGTTCTCGTTGTTCTTATATTTTTACTTTAATGACTAGCATAAATAAAATTGATTTCAACGGTCAAAATAAAAATTAAAACACCAAAAGCGTTTTTGAAGCAATCGGAACGAAATCCCATTTGTATTCAGCTAAATCACATATTAGAAGCAGGGTGTCCATTCATTTTGTTGAAGATCAAATGATCAACGGTTCACTTAACTAAAGTCGCTATATTGAAAGGTTCAGTATAAGCGAAGGGCGATTTATCAAATAATTGATTTATCTGAGGTCCATTTCTAAAATGGTACTTCAACAAAAAGTTATTTCAAACAATTCATAAAAGTATCGCATTGATTTAAAAAAATAGGTTTTTGACAGTTTGTTAAAAGCTTGGTTTTTCTCTAGAGAAGTTTCCTTTTTTCCATACTAATTACCTCAGAATACACGAGATACAGAAGTAAGTTCATTTTTTAATTACCGAAAATGTGTTATTTCAAGTGGTCGTGAGAGTAGAACATTAATTTTAATTGTTGAAGAAGCCATTAGAGGTTGTAACGTATACTGTAATATAACTTTCCTTTTTATTTCCTGTCTCCATGTAAATTTGGTCTGTTCGCCATAAGCAATTTCCAAACTGAAGGTTTTAATTTTCTCTCTCGTCCGAATCTCTTTGCCAACAAGTATTGAGGACAGTGGTAAAAAGATGAGATAAGAAGGTTGCTTTCAACGCATGTTCGCTGGCTGTCTTTAGAGATGTGAGTATGTGACGTACCTGCCAGCAGGAGGCACACGACATAAAGGCAGATAGTAGTCAGAACAAACGTCCGCGTAGCTGAATTGGTAGAGTGACTTATTCCGGAATGAGGGAACCCGGGTTCGAATCCTGGCGTGGACAGAAGTGACGGAGAAATTTATTTAGGAAAAATCAGAGAATCCCTTCTCCAGCGCTCCAAAAAAATAAAAAATGTGTGTGACGTTGCATTCCACACACCAGATTGACTGGGAGTTCTCAAGTGCACGTTCTACAGTGGATGGCTGTCTGCATCGATTCATGGTCACGGCTGACCCGTGGGCCATGCCCCCGGCCCTCTTTCGGGGGGAGATGTGACGTACCTGCCAGCAGGACGCACACGACATAAAGGCAGATAGTAGTCAGAACAAACGTCCGCGTATCTCAATTGGTAGAGTGACTTATTCCGGAATGAGGGGATCCGGGTTCGAATCCTGGCGTTGACAGAAATGACGGAGAAATTTACTTCGTTATAAGTATGTTGTCTTGCTTTAGACCGTCTTTCGTTGAACTGTCGTCAGTTAATCTGATTTACATTAGGTTGACTTGTGCTAGAATATACACTATCTACCAACAAGTAATTGGACACCCCTGCAATCGACGATATCTGCGGTTCTGATACACGTCACGGCCGCCGCAGTTAAATATAGTGTGGGAAACAACAACGCAACCAGTCGCATGCAAGATGCCACGCAGTTCGGAGCTCTGATTTCGAGAAAGGTGTAATCGTCGGGTATCACAGAAATGGCCGATCCATACGTGACATATCCAGAGAGTTGAAGTACCCAAAATCAACAGAGGCCTTCGTGATTGGCAAGTGGAAGATGAGAGGTGACTGTCGGAATGCAATGCGCCCCGACCCGGCAGACCCACAAAACTGGGAGTTAGAGACCGACGGGTGCTGGCCAGAGAAATTCGGAAGAACAGCACCCAATCGATGGGCCACATCCGCGAGGAGTTTCAACAGGCATCCGGGAGTGTTCTTTCAATGAATACCATCAGTAAGGGAGCCCATCTGCTTTGTTATCATGGACGTGCTGCCGCCCACAAACCTTTGATCACCAAGTGCAATAGCGCTGCTCGGCTAACGTGGTGCAAAGAACGTCGACAGTGGACCGTTGAACAGTGGAAACAGGTTCTCTGGAGCGACGAATCAAGATTCACCCTCTACCGTTCGGATGGCAGGGTCTGGGTTTGGAGTCTGCCTGGAGAACGCCGCCTGCCGGAATGTATTGTGCCAACTGTGAAGTTCGGCGGTGGTGGAATTATGCTATGGGGGTGTTTCTCCTGGTATGACACGGGACCCTTGGTCGCAATTCCTGGTAGACTCAACGCCAAGACCTACTGCACCATTTTGGATGACCATGCGCTTCCTACGCTGTGGCAGTTTTACGGGGTGGACCCATGTTACTTTCAGAATGACAATGCCACCTGTCATGTTGCAAGATCCACCATGGCTTGGTATGGTGACAATGGGGTTAATCGAATGGACTGGCCTGCGCATAACCCGGACCTTAACCCTATCTAGCTCCTGGGAAGAGTTGGAGCGTCGAGACTTAATGGGTACCCCCACCGTCCGAAATCGGTGAAAGAACTGACCTGTCTTCTCCAAGCCGAGTGGAAGAAAATACCTCTAGCCGTCGGACAACGTCTGGTTGAGAGTATGCCCCGGAGGGTCGCAGCGGTTTTCGCCGCTCGTGGAGGCTCCACCAACTATTGAAGGTGAATAAATTTAGTTTTCCTTTGCTAGCACAGGTGTCCAATTACTTGTTTACGCTTTCCAACCTTAGGTTGAAGAAGCGTATATGCTCCAGCTTTGTCCGTCCGTCCGCACGATAACTGGCGTAAAAATGGTTCAATTTCGATGCAATTTTAGTATGTGGTAAGGGTTCACCCGGGGACGAACCCTGTTGAAAATGGGACAAATGGGGTCACAGGTCACGACGTAGGAGCGGGATCCATTCCATTGCACTTATACGTCATAACTTGCGTAAATATGGTTCGATTTCAATGAAATTTGACTACGTGGTAAAGGACCGCCTGGAGACTAACCCTATTCAAAATGGGTGAATTGGGGTCAAAGGTCAGGACATAAGAACGGGATGCATTCCATTGCCTTTATGCATCATAACGTGTGTAAAAATGGTTAGATTTCGATGAAATTTCAGTATGTGGTAGCAGACCGCCTGGGGACGAACCCTATTGAAAATAGACGAAATGGGGTCAAAGGTCAGGACATAGAATTGCGGTCCATTCCATCGCCCTTATCCCATATTATAAAGGTGGACGTCAAGTAATTTTGCTTCCTATACTTCCAATGGAAAAACTTTCGTACACATTTCCTTCACAATTAATGTGTCCCCAAGGATGAAAATTTAAACATCGATTAAAATAACTTCTTATTATAACTTGGAATACTTAATATTTATTAAAACATAACCATAATTATATTAAAAATCAATAACTTTTCCGTTGGTTGTGTTGAAACCAGAAAAAAAGATGGCGCGACCTGTACTTTGATGACGTCAGTAGACAAACAAATGTTGGATTGCATAATTATGGTTATGTTTTAGAAAATATTGGGTATTCCACGTTATAAAATGAAGATATTTTAATCGATGTTCAAATTTTCATCCTTGGGAACGCATTAATTGTGTACAGACATTTTTCCATTCGAACTACAGGAAGCAAAATTACTTGACGTTCACCTTAAAGGAGCAATTCTTGTATGTATGTAAATTTTATTTTGAAAACGGCTCTAAGGATTTTGATGAAAGTCGTTAACCTACCGTTTTCTGGTAATAGAAATCGATTTAGCTTGATCTTGACTTTAGGAAAATTCGTTTAGTGGGTTAATAACCACCCCGAATTACCACGTTTTTAGTGTAATGTCATGGCGTCGTCCGATTAGATGTTTGCGCGCTGTCACGCCATCTGTCTCATTACGTCACGCGTTGTGTGCGGATCCTATTAAAGTTTTATGACGTCACAGTCTTGCCAGCAGATGGGTGCGATTCCCATCTGCCTCATTACGTCACGCGTTGTGTGCCTATGTTCGTCCGCACGATAACTCGTATTAAAATCGTTCGATTTCGCTGAAATTTTAGTATGTGGTAGGGTAACACCTGTGAAGGAACCCTATTGAAAGTGAACGAAATGGGTTCAAAGGTCAGGACATAGGAGTGGGATTCATTCTACTGCTCGTATGCGTCATAACTAACGTAGAAAAGGTTCGATTAGATTTTAGTATGTGGTAGGGGATCACCTGGGGACAAACCCTATTGAAAATTGGCGAAATGGGGGTCAAAGGTCAGGACATAGGAGAGAAATCACTTCCATCGCCATTATGCGTCATAACGTACGAAAAAATGTTTCGATTTGGATGAAATGTTAGTATGTTGTAAGGACATTGCTGGGGACGAATCCTATTGAAAATGGGCGAAATGGGTCAACGGTTAGGACACAGAAGCGGGATCTATTCCATAGCCCTTATGCATCATAACTTACGTAAAATTGCTTCGATTGCGATAAAACTTCATGTTATTTCAGAGGTATACTGAACCAGTTCTGTTGAATATCAT
The DNA here is from genome assembly GCA_039090855.1 of Macrothele yani. Lineage (NCBI taxonomy): Eukaryota > Metazoa > Arthropoda > Arachnida > Araneae > Macrothelidae > Macrothele > Macrothele yani. The sequence goes on from CM077022.1 coordinate 28,096,124, forward strand.
CGAAATGGGATCAAAGGTCAGGGCACAGGAGTGAGATTTATTCCACAGCCATTTCCCTCATAGCTTGAGTAATAACTTGAGTAATGATTTCTAGTATGTTGGAAAGCGTATCATAATCAATGCACTGCATGATTTTACTAACTTGTTGGTGGATAGTGTATTTCGGTTAAGGAGTTTCGTTAAGCAAATTTTGTATTTACTAACTCACGTTAAATGAAAATTCAATATTAATATCATATGTTAATATTGTTATGAGATAGTTGATACTCAACCTCTGAGCTGATTCCACAGTGATTATTGAAAGATTTTTTGGTATTGTGGAAATGATAATCGTTATCAACTCGATGTAAATTTCGACTACTTATTAGCTGACTCGAATATAGAGGTGTAAAGTTTTAAGTAGAACTATTGACTTTTTCTTGAAGTACAATTTTAATACTTAATTAAGGATATTGAAGTCAAGCTATCTCGGATCCATACCAATTCGAACCACTTAATTGTTTAAACAGAAGCTTCACGTAAGGTGATGTTCTAGGTAAACTGACTTTGCCCATACAGAGTGATTCAGCTAAGCGTGTTCAAACTTCTGGGAGGGGTAGGTTGCACAAAGACAAATCGGAATCGCATAGCAATGCAGGGTCGGAAACACCATCTTCATGCGGTAGATGGCGTTGTTCGGCCGCGAGACTGCTCATACGTTCTTTCAGGACACCGCCATTTGTAAACCACCGGCAGAGGTAGTAGGATGGCTGAGTTCACGAACGCGGAAATGGCTGATATGCACCTCGCATACGGAGCAGCGGACTGCAACGAACGAGCCCCGCCGTGCGACTGTACCAGAAACGGTACCCGATGTGACGAGTGCCAAACCACCAAGTGTTTGCACGGCTGCACTTTGTGGTTTGCACGATGGGTACGCACTCCTGCCATCGAAGAGAATGTGTTAAATCATGCAGTAGGTACTCCAAGTGCCAGTACACGAGCACTTGCCCATCGGCTCGGTCTGTCCCAATCCACCGTGTGGAGGGTTCTCCACGAAGGCCAATTGCATCCATATCATGTGCAGCGCGTTTAGACACTAAGCCCCGAGGATTACCATCAGCGTATTGTATTTGCGCAATGGTACCTGCAGAAGAGGGCGGCAGAACCCCAATTTCCTGCTTCTGTGCTGTTCACAGACGAAGCGTGCTTTAACACGGGAAGGTTGCTTCAATGCACATAACGCGCATGTATGGGAGATGGAAAACCACCATGCTGTACGACCACGTGCAGCACGAAACCGTTTTGCAGTTAATGTTCGGGCCGGCATTGTTGGGGACCACTTGATTGGTCCCCGACTCTGTACACCTGAAGATGGCGTTTCCGACCCTGCATTGCTATGTGATTCCGATTTGTCTTTGTGTAATCTACCATTCCCAGAAATTTGTACCCGCTTAGCTGAATCACCCTGTTTAGCTACATACTTAAAACTTAAGAACACACCACATGTCAGGACTGCAAAGATGCAGCGCTAAATTCCGTCGGTGTAGCTTAATTGGGAAAGCAGTTGGCTCCGAAGTAGAAAGCTGCTGATTCGAGTTCGCCACCGGCAACTTTGGGTTTCTACATTGGCGCCATAATGAAAAAGTGAATTTAGTGGCCATTAGGTTCTTCGAAAAACGCGTGATTTTTCCCTCCACGCATCGTCTGGAATTAATCAGAATTTCTTCTTCGTTTCAAAAATGTGTGATGCTGCTTCGACACATCGTTTGGAATTAGTGAAAATTCCTTCTTCTATAGAGAGTTACTTCAAGCATCGTTTGCGGCGGACACGAAACCTGCGATTTCGTGTCCCCGCCTTTCTCAAGGAGGATAAATGTGACGTACCACAGAGATAACGTACATGTCAAGATGGCAAAATTTCAGCGATAAAGTCCGTCGGTGTAGAGAAATTGGGAAAGCATTCTGCTCTGGCGCAGGTGGAAGATTGTTTGATCCCTGCAATGGGCAAATTTGTGTTCTCACATTGGCAGCTGAACGTAAAACTAAATCTCCTTGCCGTTGGGTTCTTCGAAAAATGTGTGATGTTCCTTTCACACGTCGCTTGGAATTAGTGAGAATTCTTTCTTCTACAGAGTTACTTCAAGTATGGTTTGCGGCTGACCAGAAACCTGTGATTTCGTATCACCGCTTTTCTCAAGGGATGGGTATACGTGACGTACTACAGAGGTGAAGCAAATGAAAATACGGAAAAAGTGCAGTGATAAATTCCGTCGGTGTAGCTTAATTGGGGAAGCATTTGGCTCCGGAGCAGAAAAATTCTGGTTCTATCTCCGCAAATTTGTAAATTTCATACACTACAAAGTCAAAATTTCATTGTTTGCGCAGCTGATTATTTTTCTCACTTGATGGAAGAGAATAAGAAGCAAGGTTAGATCATCGCAATAAATTTTAGTTTAGATCCTCATTTACGAGAAAGGATTAATAAGCAATTTTCGATTACCTTCCGCGGCGGATTAGGGAACTGTAAATCGGTGTCTTCCCAACGTCATTAGACTTCGCTGACTAGAGGGCGTTGTATGACACAGAAGTCTGAATAAACAGGCAAAGTGTTGGCGCACAGATTCAAGAGAAAGTAACGACCCGCTTGGAAACATGGTCTCCCTCGGAGGTACGCGCGGTGATTTTATATTTCTCTAGGCAAGAAAGGCACCCGCAACAGAGATTCTTCTCCAACTGCAAGGAGGCAATGGCTCTCAAGTCATGAGCGTTCAGAATGCTATTCAAAACTTCCCACATACTCACGTTTCTGTCTATTCTTGATATCGAAGGGCTGCCATTGAGTTTCTCATCTGGCAACGCATTGCTTCCGGGTGAGAATTTTGAACACGATACTGACACTATCTAAGAGCTCATGACTGGCTCGAGGACCATAGACTTCTTGCAATTAGCGATAGGTCCCCGCTACCGGTGTTTCCGTGACGGGAGAAACCAAATAAACGCGCGCACCTCTTGGTGAGGAGGTTTTTCCATGCGGGTCGTTATTGTGACTTAAATCTATTCTCCAGCCCTTTGTTTTTTTATTCAAACTCCTGTGCCAAACAACGTCCTTTAATTAGAAGAGCAAAATGAAGTTGAGAGACACCTATTTCCGTATCCCTAAACCGCAACCAAAGGTCATCGGAAGTGACTTATTGATCAGCCTCACTTTGACAGAACTTCATTTTCATGACTTTCTGTTTGGCATCCTAGAATCGATTAAGCGTATACTGACCACGCATCTCTTGTAATCATGGGTTAGAGTAAAGATCATATAATCACCTTTAGACATTCAGAATAACTTCTACTCAGTCTTCCCGTCAGTTTGTTGCTTGGAACTATCCCATTAATTACTTTTGATGGAAGCCATGCATCATCCGGTGCCATGCATAGGACATGAGCACGTGCTTGCAACTGCTTTTTGACGTTATCGTATCTATTATTTTCAGTAACTGCTTACCCTTTAACCGGTTGGAATAAATTATCACGGTGTTAGAAAAATGAGCAGAAATCAGTTCGGAAGAATATACACTATATTGACAAAAGTCACCGGACCCCTAGAAGAGAAACACAACATAGCATTTATTGACATACATTAGTACGGTGTCGGTCCACCTTTGGCTTTAAAGCATGCACTGATACTTCCAGACATGTTTTCGACAAGGTTTTGGAACACAGCGTAGGTATGCGCTGCCATTCAGTACATAGTGCTGCTGCTAACTATTGCTTAGTAGTAAGCCTTGGTTCCAAACTTCTTACGCTGCGCTCTAATTTATTCCATATGGAATTCAGATCAGGGCTCTGTGCTTGCCAGTCCACACACGATATGGAGTTATCGTCAAAGCACGCCGTAACTGTCCTTGCTTTTCGGCTCGGTGCATTATCCTGCTGGTACCTACAAGGCTCAGCTCCAAAGTATTGCCACAAAGTTGGTAGGGCATAATTGTCCAGCATATCGAGGTAGACGTGCTGGTTAGCAGCTTTGTCCACGATAACCAATGGGCCTGGATCATATCATGAAAAACACCACCACACTAGTACACTGCCAGCTCCAAACTTGACCGTAGGAACAGTACACTGTGGTAAATAGCATTCTCCAGGCTGCCGCCATACCCACACACGTCCATCAGACTTATGGATCGTGTATCTGGATTCATCAGTCCATAGGACCCGTTTCCATTGATATATGGTCCACGATAAATGTTCTTTACACCATGCTAAACGACGAGTATAGCATTCCGAGTGGAGATAAAAGGCTTATGAGCAGCCGCACGGCCACGGTAACCCATGGAATCAAGTTATCTGCAAATGGTACGTGTACATACCGAGGTTCCAGCATTTTTACTCACCTGTACACTGAGGTCTTGTGTAGTACTCCGTCGATTAGCTGTAGCGACTCTCCTGAAGCTTCAACGTCCTCTATCACTGATTTTCTTTGGGCTGACGGTACGTTTTGCTGCTTCAAGCACGCCATTTGTCTTCCACGTATTCAGTATATTAAAAACAGTTGACTTGGGTATGTTTAAACGGATCTCTGTTTTTCTTATGAACAACCCGCTAATATAACACTCAACAATCTTTCCTTTCTCAAAGTCAGTTCTCTCCCGCAGCGACATTTCTACTCAATCTCACAGTGCGATATGATCGCGGTCAGCTGCAGGCTTGTTTTATACCGTTTGCAGCAGTACCGCGCATCTTAACAACGCAGCAGATCCGTTCATTCGCTTTTGAAGGGAGTGTCCGGTGACTTTTGTCAATATAATGTATTCGCCGTCTAGGAAGTGTATCGAACGCTGCTGGAACGAGTGAAACTGCGCATCAGAACGCATTGCTTGCCCCCTTTGCTTTTTAGTGGTCATTTCGGGGCGGGAGTGCAGGATTTACACTACACTGAGTTAGCTTTGCATTAGGAACACCTGCTTATAACGCTTTGGTCCTCCTTTCTGTGCAATCACGGCTCACAGACGCCTAGGAACAGAATCTACAAGGTATCGAACATCCTCAATGCGTAACTTGACCCATGTCCGTGGCATCACCTCCGTCACTTCATGCTCTTTCCGTGGAGGAGGATCAGCGGTTCTCAAACCCCGTTCTAGCATATTCCACATAATATTCAATTGGGTCACAGTCAGGGAGTTTGGGGGCCAAAGCAATGTGGCGAATTCGTTGTCGTGTTCCTCCAACCACTCAGTAGTTATACGAGCCCGATATGACTCGGTGCGTTGTCTATTGAAAGACGGCATTCTGGTCCGGGTAAAACTCCTCCAGATATGGATGGAGGTGGTTGGCTAACAGGTGCCTGTAAGCGTCCACCATTCAGTTTTGTGGTAAGATAACCAACGGAAATCAGCTCCCCAGACCAGAATACCATTTCTGCCGCCCTGTTGAACCACAACTGTGCAATCAAGGGTTCATGCCGTTTACGCCGGATGTGAACCTGGGCATCAGTACGGTGCAACAGTAAACGAAACTCATCACTCCATATGACCTTCCATCTGTCGAGGGTTCCTTTCCGACATTTTTTGACCCATGTGAGGCGTTGTTTGCGATTACTGGGCGTTGTCATGGATACCCTCGTTGGTCTCCGACTGTGGAACTCCAGGCGGAGCAAGGTACGACGCATGGTGCATGCGTAAATAGGTCGAACTACGGCGCTGTTTTACTGATCTGTGAACTGGGCGACTTTTGCAAGTCTTTGCTGAGATACCAGCCGTGACACCCGACGCTCACCTCTAGGATCAACCGCGTGTGGCTAAACAATGTGTGCCCTTCTGCTGGATGTTTGTGAATGGTTAATCCAGTCCTGATACATCCTTGATACAGTAGTACGGGAACAGCCAGAATGTGTGGCTGTTTCCGAAATACTATCTCCTGCCCTCCGGGCTTCAGCCATCTGGCCGCGATCAAATTGGCTTAAGTCGCTTCGTTTCCCCATTACTGGCAAAACCTTTACTGATTACATCCATATCAGATCATCAAATCATATGTAGAGGATTTTAGGAAGGGAGTGTCTGACCCCAGGCCTTAAACAACCCTTGGAAATAGGAAGCTGGAATATTTGTTCTAGAGTGTCCGATAGGAAAGTGACACGGAAGCGAGGTAGAAAGGGGGAGGAAGACGGCCTTTTTTATTACCAGGGAACTAGTACCAGGGGTCCGACAGTTTGCACGACGTATTATTTAGTGGTTCGAGCGTTCGTACCTGCCTGGGATCGAATCTGAGGTTCCTCCGTAGCAGTCACGAGCGTTGACCACTAGGCCATCCGCGGCACGATTACGTCCAGAGGGTAGGTGTGCACAATTTATAGTAGCCTCATGTGACGTTGATATCACGTGGCGGTACTTCGTTATCGCTCCGAATATGAAAAACCGGGGGTGTTCTTAATGCAAAGGAAACTCTGTAATCCGTTCTCACTGATTACCTGCTAACCTGAGAAAGGAGAGAGAAGATATCTAAGTCACTTGTTTCTACCCTGTGGCATAATGTCCGTGGCAGGGTGACCATCGCTTCCTGATCATTCCTTGGATCATGGTCAGAGAATAAAGGACTAAAAGGTTGCACTTATCACCCGTGACAGTTTTATGATCGATACTTCATAGATGAGAGGGAGAAAGGAATTGTTTTGCAGTAGCTTTCGTAAATCCGGGTTGTTATGTAAACATTTCTACTTGGGCAGCGCAAAAAAATTGGGGTACCATTTTTTCAGGTACATCTGACGCTTAAAGGGGTAATTCATGATTTTCTGATAAATTTTCTGTTTGTGCGTTTTATCTCGTTCTATTTTTAATTCTCGTTTTCCCTTTTATTATTTCATTACGTTACGACTCCATAGATTTCTGTCGATGTTATACCACATCGTATTCTTGTTCTCTAACAAGTTGCATTGTTATATTTTTGTGGCTGCATATACAGAGGGTGAGTCGAAAGTTTTGCAATATTTGCATAAAAGTATGTGCTGCGGCGGGTATGTCACGTGTGTAAACTAGTTCAAGTAGCTCACGGCAGTCAGTCGAAAGGGATATAAAGTGGTAGTCGTTGCTGTGAACAAACAACATTGCATATCGTCGTTCTCTCTGTGGTTAGGAAGCCTAAAAGATGAATAGTCACAACCGGTTAATTAGGGAAATTTTGCTTTCCGAGTTTGAACTCCGCCATAACGCTGCTCAAGCAACAGGAAAAAATTGTCATACGGAAGAGGAACGTTGCGTAGACCACAGCAATGCCAACAGATGGTTCAAGAAATTTCGTTCAGGTGACAGAAACATAGACAATCAGCCAAGGTCAGGTAGGCCGCGAACCTTGGATTCAGAGGCAGTGCGCCAGGCCGTAGAGCCAAACCCGACAACCAGCACTCTGAGATTATCGGGCGAGCTGGGCATATCGGAGACCACCGTGGTTAGTCACCTTCACGAACTCGGCAAGGTCTCTACAACAGGAGCTGCCGCATTGTCCCTAGCGAACTGACGCCATCTGAAGCAAACCGCGGAGTGGAAGTGTGCACGAAACTCCTAGAAAGCAGACGCGATGTACGTTTCATCAAGAGAATTGTTACGTGCGATGAGCGGTAGGTTTATATCCGTAATCCTAACGCACAACGGCAGTGGTTGAGCCCGGGCCAGCTTCCTGAACCCTGTTGCAAAACGTGGGCGCTTCGAGCACAAGGTGTTGCTCTGCGTCTGGTGGAATTTCGAGAGGATAATCCATTGCGAATTTGTTCCAGATGGTCGGACCATCAACACTAACCTCTACTCTGAACAGCTGGAGCGGGTTCACGCCGTTTTGGAGGAGAAGTACTCGGCACTGGTGAACAGAAAACGCGCTCTCCTAAAGCAGGACAACGCTCGGCCTCATACCACACGAACGACCCAGGTTCTGCCTGGGTGCCAGTGATGGCCCGTGTGTTGGTTAGGAGGACAGATGAGCGCCTGCAACCAACCTGTCTGCGGCCGAGACACAATGGATCTACACCTGGAGTTATGTGCTGGGGAGCGATTTCCTATGACAGGAGGAGTACTCTCGTGGTTATCCCACGCACCCTGACGGCACAGCTGTACGTCGGTCTGGTGATTCAACCTGTTGTGCTGCCATTCATGAACAGCCATCCAGGGGGTGTTTTCCAACAGGATAACGCTCGCCCGCATACCGCTGTTGTAACCCAACATGCTCTACAGAGTGTCGACATGTTGCCGTGGCCTGCTAGATCACCAGATCTTTCACCAATCGAGCACGTATGGGACATCATTGGACGACAACTCCAGCGTCACCCCCAACCAGCATTAACAGTCCCTGTATTGACCGACCAAGTGCAACAGGCATGGAACTCCATCCCACAAACTGACATCCAGCATCTGTAAGACACAATGCATGAACGTTTGCGTGCTTGCATTCAACGTTCTGGCGGTAACACCGGTTATTAATGTACCAGCATTTCACATTTAAAATGGCTCTTCTCGCGCTTACAATAAGCTGTGATCTTGAAACCTTAATCGATTAAATATGTTACCTATACAAATGTATTGCCGCCATTTCATTCCTCTACAACTGTTTTTTCGTGGTGTTGGGATTTTTTTCCGTCAGTGTATATTGCAGCCATAAAACGAGGGGTGGGGGTTACCTGCTACAACGGAGAAGTATACCTTTTAAGGAATATAAAATTTCTCAAAGCAAACGTTTCACTTCGGATGGTCAGGTGCGTGAAGCAGTAGATAACTGGTTGAAGCAGCGGCCTGCCGCAGGAATATAAGGACTTATGCAACGATGAGATCGCTGTCTAAATGCTGGCGGCGATTATGTTTAGGTATGTCATGTTTTGACTCTTTCAGGCAGAAAGTCTCACTACTTATTAAACAACATTTATATACTGTATACACAACACACACACACATATATAGGGTGATTCGTAAAGTCCTAAGTCACCTCAATAACTTGGGAGCAAAGACAGCTATGGAAGTAAAATATTGTATAGTAAAACAACCATGTGCTATCGGATGAGTGGAGCACCCATAGTGGCAAAATGTGGAAGTTAGCACTAGGGGCGCTGCAGTCACATTTTGCCACAAGGGGCGCTGCAGTCACTCTCATCCGACAGCGCATGGTTGCTTTACTATACCATACTTTACTTCCATAGCTCTGGCTGTCTTTGTTCCCAAGTTATTGAGGTGACTTAGGACTTTAGGAATCACCCTGTATACTGTATAAGCACACAGGACAAAGATTTAGTCACCCCTAACAGAAATGACAGTAGGAAGTTACCGGTTCCACAGAAGGCACTGTGGTAGCATTGTTGGGAGATAAATAGCACTGGCGTAGACTACAGGATCATTTCTGTCTCAAGCAGTGGTGAAAAGCAACGTGTGTTGTTGAGTTTAGTCTGCAATATGGACCGTAAGACAGACACTACTGAGTGGCAAAAAGAAGTCATCATGTTTTGCCATGCCCACGGACATAAAGTGAATGAAGTCACCCAATTTGTTGGTTTCTCGAAGCGTACTATTCAGCGTGTCTACAAACAGTGATGTAGTTCGCAGGAAACTGAAAATAGGCGATGGCCGGAAAAAGGATTCTCACCAACAGGGACCTCCGCCATGTTTCACGCCTAGTAACTGCAAATTGGTTTCAAACCAAGAACAGTTGCTCCAAACAGTTAATGAAAGTCTACTCCAACCAATTTTCGAAAGGACATTACAACAGGAACTGAATGCGATGGACATTTGGAGCAGAGTACCACGAAAGAGTCCTCTTTTAACAGCAAGTCCCAAAGTCGCACGTTATCAATGAGCTCAAAGGCACCAAAACTTTACCGTGGAGGATTGGAAGCGAGTAATTTAGTCTGATGAGTCTCATTTTTGTTTGTACTCCAATGATGGGAGGCGGCGAGCGCATCGCAGGACTAATGTAGCCTTAAATCCTGATTGTGTCGAAGGTGCTGTTCAAGCTGGAGGGGGTTCTGTTATGTTTTGGGGATGTTTTTCGTACCACGAAATGGGCCCTCTCGTTGCAGTGATGAATTTGAACCAGCATGCGTACCGCGGCATTCTGAATGACGAAGTGTTGCCCTTTGCCCTACATCTCCAGCATCAGTATCACATTGCCGCTCCTGTCTTCCAATGCGACAATTGCCGTATGCACAGGGCTAAAACTGTGTTTAAGTGGCACAACGAACAATCAGAAACACTGTCTCACCTCGACTGGCCCGCCAAATCCCCACATTTAAATCCTATTGAAATCTGCGGGATCATTTGGAACATTAGGCGAAACGCCGGAATAGACACCCACGTACTCTGGCGGAACTTCGGAACCAATTAACGCACGAGTGACTGTGAATCGATTTTCAATACATCCACAACCTTGTGGAGCCTCTACCACACCGGTTTTATGCTGTTATCAAGGCAAGAGGCGCAGTCACTCGTTATTAGGTAAGCTCTGACAGGGGTGACTATTTTCTTGTCTATATATATATTTATTGTCAACCATTATCAATCCACTGCTAGACGAAGGTCTCCCTAAGTTTCCTCCACAATGGTCTGTCTTGTGCCAGTCTCCTCCATGTCACTCCCGCATACTTTCAAATTTCATACACTCATCTCCCATGTGGTCTTCTTCTGGGTCTTTTCCTGCCCTTTGGAATCCAATCTAAAATTTCGGCTGTCTATCAATGGTCTGTTCTTCTGGCAGTATGTCCAGCTCATTGCCATTTCAGGGATTTTACTCTGATCATGATGTCTTCCACTCTTGTCATTTTTCGGATCCACGAGTTCCTCTTCTTATCTCTCCTGGTTACACCAAGCATGCACCTCTCCATGGCGCTTTGAGTTGTCTGCAGCCTTTGTATGTCTCTTTTAGTTAAGGTCCACGTCTCTGCACCATACGTAAGCGCTGGAAGGATGCATTGATCAAACACTTTTCTTTTAAGACATAATGGCATATTGCTCTTGAAAATTATGTTGTTTCTTCCAAAAGCTCTCCAGGCAAGTTTTGTACGCCGATTAGTTTCTTCATCAATGTGACCCTCACTTGATATCTGCTGTCTAAGATAAACATGCGTATCTGTTATCTCCAGTTTTTCTCCATCAATCGATAAATCTTCATTTCTTGTAAAAGCATTGAACATCACTTTTGTGTTCTGAAAGTTCATTTTTAATCCCACTTCTTTACTCTTGTCAGCAAGTTCCTGGATCATACTCTGCAGCTCTGATGGGGTAGTTGCTAAAACGGATACGTCATCAGCAAAACGAAGGTGGGTTAGATAATCTCCATTAATCTTTATCCCTTTGTTTTCCCAGTACAGTGATTGAAAGACATTTTCCAATGTGGCATTAAAGAGCTTCGGAGATATAGTGTCACCTTGTCTCACTCCCTTTCCAATTTTTATGTGTGTTGTATTTTCAAACAGCTGAATCTTTGCACTTGCATTTTCATAGATGTTATTAATAATATAAATGTATGCATCTTCAATACCGCAGGATTTCAGAGCCATTGTAACTGCTGATAGTTTCACCGAATCAAAGGCTTTTTCATAATCGATAAAAGCCATGCACAACGGAAGTTCATATTCCCTCGCTCTTTCAATTAGTTCTCTCAGTACGTGGATATCATCTATTGTGCTGTAGCCACTCCTGAATCCAGCTTGTTCTCTCGGTTAAGCCATGTCCATTGTTACCTTCAAGCGGTGTGAAAGAACTTTAGTGAAGATTTTATAAACCACTGAGAGGAGGCTGATAGGTCTGTAGTTCTCGAGATCCTCAATATCACCTTTTTTATGTAGCAGGATCATTGTAGCATTGTTCCAATCCTCAGGAATCTTCCCTTCATTAAGGCATCGAGTGAAAATTTGGGCGAGTACTATTTCAATTTCTCCACTTGCTTCGTGTACGATGCCTACAGTAATTCCATCTTCTCCTGGAGCTTTCCCCCGCTTTATGTTCTTGATTGCACGAGCAACTTCTGCTGGGAGGACTGGAAGAACTCTGGTACCTTTCAAGATGTCTGGAGTACATGTATCATCCCTTTCATATAATTTGGAGTAGAAATCTTTCACTCTTGTCAAAATTTGGCCTCTATTTCTTGTTACAGAACCATCTTTTCTCAGGGCCATAATCTGTTTTCTTCAATTACTGAGATGTCCCTTTGCTATCTTTAGGCTTTGGTTGTTTTCAATTGCTTTCCTCACTAGCTCACAGTTGAATTTTCTTACGTCTTCAGTGATACTTTTTCGTACTGTCTTGCATAGCTCTATATATTCTAGTTTGGAAGTCACATCTTCTTTAGTTGTCCTCATTTCTCTTCTTTTTTGCATCAACATTTAGGTTTTTCCTGATAATTTGTTCACATGGAACTTGTTCTTAGACCCAGCTAATTTTGTTGCTGTTTCCATAAGAGCTTTGGTTACTTTTCTGTTAACTTCAGAAATATCCACTTCTTCTGATGTTAGGCCTTCTAAAGCAGAGAATCTGTTCTTCAGTTCCAACTTGAAAGTATTATGGTGTTTTTTAAGGTTGGTTATGTCAATATATTTTGTTTGTCTTATGAGCTTGCCGCGTTCAAGTTTAGTGTTGAGGTGCATCTTACATCTCACCAATCTATGGTCACTATCTGTGTTGAACTTGTTCAGCACACTGCAGTCTTCGATGACGAATTTTTTGTTACACATAATAAAATCAATTTCACTTGTCGTCCCAATTCGATGTCTCCATGTCCATTTCCTGTGTGGCTTTTTCTTGAAAAAGGAGTTAAAGATGAAAAACCCTTCTGCCTCTGCAAACTCAACGAGAGTATGTCCACGCTGGTTTCTGTTGCCGTGACCGAATTTACCTACTGAAGTTTCATTCTGTGGCCGCTGCCCTATTTTTGCATTGAAATCTCCCATAATTATCTTCAAGTGCTGCTTACCTTTATTATTTAGATGACGAATTTCCTCATAAAATTCTTCAATTTCTTCTTCAGGATGACTTGTGGTGGGTGCATAAGTTTGAATAATCTGAGCCTTGTATCTTCTCGAGAGTTGGATAACGAGTCGTGCAGCTCTGTCAGAGGAACTTTCAACTTCTACAACTTTTTCCTTCAGTTTCTTGTTTATTATAAATCCAACACCACTAGTTCTGCCAGTATATGTTCCACGATAGTAGAAGAGATGTCCACTTTTCAGTTCAATGAGATCTTCTCCTTTTCTCCTTACCTCACTTAGCCCGACGATGTCCCACTTGATCCTTTGTAGTTCCTCTTCCAATTCAAGAAGCCTAGAATCAGAAGATAGGGAGCGTCCATTATACGTAGTATAACGAAGTAAATTTCTCAGTCACTTTTGTCCACACCGGGGCTCGAACACGGGTCCCCTCATTCCGGAATAAGTCACTCTACCAATTGAGCTACGCGGACGTTCGTTCTGACTGTTATCTGTCTTTATGTCGTGTGCGTCCTGCTGGCAGGTATTCACAACGCTCCTTTCAATAATTAGTTTACAACCCAACGCTCTCTTTAATAAACAATTTAGTCGTCGCTTTTATGTCTTGTTCTTATCAATTCAGGCATACGTCACGTGCATTCAACCTCAATTGTGTTGCCAAACGTATTCGTTTGAGAGAAAAGATATTACGTTAAGAGTGAAGAATAACAGAATAAACTCAAGATTTATATAGGGAAAGAAACTAAAAAGGAAAGTTAATTTAGAATATACGTCAGCATCAGATGGCAGCCTAGTCCGATCCTCCGGGGATTCTTAGCACCCTCTGCCTTCGTGTCGCACTGGCCGCTGCCTTGGCCAGGTACATTCCAGCTGCCGGAAACTGAGGGCCAAGATTTAAGTTGTGGAGTCATTTTGGAGGGGTTTGGCCATAACTCACCACGCTGGCCAAGCGGGTTGGTAAGTGTGGGATAGCATTTCCTCTAACCCCGATGGTATAGTTATACCGCTATTGGCGGTCGTCAGAGCCCCTTTAGTGGGAACAGGATGCACCACGAGAAGGCAGGGTTGACATTTGTCAAGGAAAGGCTGTGATGTTACGCATCACCTGACCTTATATATATAAGAACAATTTGCACATGAAAAAAAAATCAGGAAAAACAAAAATGCTGATGAAAAAGAGAAGGAAGATGAGAACAAATAAGGAAATTGTAATTTCCAAAGTGGAATATATAGACGTATGCAAGACAGTACAAAAAAGCATCACTGAAGATATAACGAAATTCAATTGTAAACTAGTGAGAAAAGTAATTGAAAATAACCAAAGCCTGTGAAGAAAGCAAAACGATATCTCAGGAAGGGAGGAAAGCAGAGTATGGTACTGAGAAAAGATGGTTCGGTAACAAGAAATAGGAGCGAAATTTCGACAAGGGTGAAAGATTTCTACACAAAACTGTATGAAAGAGATGATACATCTATTCCAGTCATTTAGAAAAGTACTACTACTACAAATGTTCCTCTAGTCCTTCCGCCAGGAGTTATACATGCAATTAAGAATATGAAACGAGGAAGAGCTCCAGGGGAAGATGGAATCACCATGAACATTATACAAGAAGCTAGTGGAGAAATAGAAACCACTCTCGCCCAATTTTTCCCTAGATATCTCGATGAAGAGAAGATTCCTGAGGATTGGAACAATTCTACAATGTTCCTGCTACATGAAAACGGTGACACTGAGAATCGCAAGAACTACAGACCCATCAGCCTCCAATGAGTGGTTTATAAAATCATCACTGAAGTTCTTTTAAATCGCTTGAAAATAACACTGGACATGGCTCAACGGAGAGAATAAACTGAATTAGGGAGTGGCTACAGCACTATAGATCACATGCATGTACTGCGAGAACTAATTGAAATACCTAGGGAATATGAACTCCCATTACGCACGGCTTTTATTGATTATGAAAAGGCCTTTGATTCCGTGAAATTATCAGCGGTTACAATGGCTTTGAAATCCTGCGGTATTGAAGATGCTTACATTAGCATTATTAATTACATCTATGAAAATGCAAGTGCAAAGGTTCGAATATTTCAGGATACAGTACCAATAAATATTGGAAAGGGGTTGAGACAAGGAGACAACATATCTCCCAAACTCTTTAATGTCACATTGCAAAATGTCTTTCAATCATTGAGCTGGTAAAACAAAGGGATAAAGATTAATGGAGATTATTGAACTCACCTTCGTTTTGCTGATGACGTAGTCTTTTTGCAACTGCCGTTTCAGGACAGCAGAGTATGATCCAGGATCTTGCTGACATGAGTAAAGAAGTGGGATTAACAATGAACTTTCAGAAAACAAAGCTGATGTACAATCCTTTCACAAGAAATCAAGATTTTGTGATCGATGGGGAAAATCTCGATGTAACCGATATCTACATGGGACAACAGATATCAAACGAGGTTCACACGATGAATAAATTAATCTAAGCATAAAACTTGGCTAGGGAGCTTTTGGAAGAAACTGTTCAATTTTCAAGAGTAATATGCCATTATGTCTTAAAAGAAAAGTGTTTAAAGTGTATCTTCCCAGTTCCCTTACATATGGAGAGGAGACATGGACCTTAACTCAAAAAGACATGCAAAGCCTGCAGACAACTGAAAGAAGCATGGACAGATTAGATGCATGCTTGGTGTAACCAGGAAAGATAAGAAAAGGAACTCATGGATAAGGAAAATGACAAGAGTGGAAGGCATCATGATCAAAGTAAAATCCCTGAAATGGCAATGGACCGAACATGTTGCCAGAAGAACGGACACCGATGGTCACCCGAAATTTTAGACTGAATAACAGAAAAAGACCCAGAAGAAGATCACGTGAGAGACGTACGGATGAAATTCTATCCATATATTAGTAATGTAGCAGTTCTTAGAAAACGTCGGGTACCCAGTGAGTTAGCGAAAAACTACCCGGCCGCATAGTTCCACTGTTTGAAATAGAAAGTGATAATTTGCGCTGACAGCAGCAATCCGTGTGCTCATACATACTATATCAATAGTACAATGATACTCTGTGTTTCACATCTCTCTTCCTGTTGGTTTTATTCTTCCTCTGACTGGTTAGTCAGCACTTAATTAACAGTTTTCTCCAGGAGCCAAAATATTAACGGAAGTTGTTTGTATTGCGATGCTTTCTCTAAAATTGAATGTACAAATAATATAAAAAAACTCATTTTCTAACGCTTTTGCACTTAAAACTTATAAAGGATTTATTTACTTTGATCTTGTGAAGTATTTAGCTATTTACTGCTCAAAACTCTAAGAAATTGGAAAGGGCACTTACCTTAAAAACTGAAAACTGCCCTTTATTTTTTTCTATAAATTATCGGTTGTAACGTACCAGGAGATGTGACGTACCTGCCCGAAGGACGCACAAGGAATCAGGCAGATAGGAATCAGAATAAAACGTCCGCGTAGCTCAATTGGTAGAGCAACTTATTCCGGAATGAGGGGACCCGGGTTCGAATCCTGGCGCGGATATAAATGACGGAGAAATTTACTTCGTTATAATGGCGCCCGAACTATCCGGATGACCCTACCGTTCAAAAATCTCGCATTGGTGTGATGTTATTTCCATACCGCGAGATAGGAAAAATAAGAGAATCCCTTCTCCAGCACTTCGACAAAAAAAAAAGGGGGAGAAGATGTAACGTACCAGGAGATGTGACGTTCCTGCCCGAAGGACGCACACAACATAAAGGCAGATAGGAATCAGAATAAAACGTCCGCGTAGCTCAATTGGTAGAGCAACTTATTCCGGAATGAGGGGACCCGGGTTCGAATCCTGGCGCTGATAAAAATGACGGAGAAATTTACTTCATTATACGGTATAAAACGTTACAGAAGATTCAAATATCACAGCACATAGTGGAAAGACTTCTGTACTAACGGCAGTCGTGCCATGTTGCGGCCAATCCGGAATTCTTTTGAACGTTTTTTGGATATGTTTAACTATTTTGAAAACTAAGGAAAAGCAAAGGTTGGAGTGTTTTAAAATGTGTTTTTGGTTACGCGCTTTTGCCGGAAATTTGTCGTTTTTTCCCGGAAATGTTCATCTGATTCATTCTTTAAAATGAATCAATCACATTTTTTTTAACTGTTCTTCCAAACTTGCGCAAGCTAATACGCATATATAAAAGCCTTCAATTCCGACGAAATTTTAGTTTGCTCTTAGGGACTCCGTGGGGGCCAACATTTACTTAAAAACTCGCTGGGAAAACATGGTCCATATCGATGGAATGTGCTTAAAATGGCTGAAATCGAATTAATACTCAGAGCGCATAAGCGGGATCAATTCTTTCACAGATTTGCAACCCGCTAGCTGCTCTGAAACCGAACGGGTGAATACCCTTTAAAAAGTATACTTCTCCGTTGTAGAAGGTAACTTTCCCCCGTTTTATGGCCGCAATTGAAACAGGATAGGAAAAGGCAAAACGGGATGTTTTCTCCATCTAAAATCTCGTCTGCCCGTTTTACAACCACTGATGGCCCCAGCATAAGGCACAGGGGCGGGGGGAAGGCACTTCAGCAAAATGCAAATCGCAAAGACACCTCCCGGAAAGCGGAGAAGACCATCGGGCAGGAATTGCCGACAGCCAGCAGGCAACAAGAGCAAATGCCGCGCGTGTGTGTGTGCGTGTGGTTGCCTGTTGCGGTTCGCGCTTCGCCAACGGTGCTCTCTAAATAAGTGTCCGCGCAATTCAGCGTGTGCTACAATAATAACAATACAAATCGGATTTAATCATACCAGGAGAAACTGTAAACACAAGAAACATTTATTCTAGAATTAAATATTTTACCAGTCGTGGAATAATAGATCGGAATACAGTAGAACTCAAGCCTACGTGGTTTACTGCTCAAACTGTATCTAATAAAAATTTCCCTATACAGTCAATCAGTAATTAGACAGTTCGCAGTCCTAAACTACAATAAATTCAAGCTGCAAGGTTGCAGACGAAATCGAAGCTGCTCAGTACCTGTTTATGTAATATACTTGCAGGTGATGTCTTCAGTATATTTTCTTTGCTATTTGCTTGTTTGTAAACAAATTTAATATATCTGCTGCCTTGTGCCAACCCCTGAAGTGGAATGAGTTATTCCGAGTGTCAGGGAAATTTGCTTTTAATTGGTTGATAAATTTCGGTATATATTCGTCGATAACGAATTCTCAAATTATTAATTCATTTTTAGCACGTCTTTTGTAAAAAGGATCAAGGTTATGTTACCGGTTTACCCGTCTGTACGTCTGTGGACACCATATCTCTGTAACTATTAGTCAGATTTAAAAATTCTTTTTGAATTAAGGAGTCGGAAATGTACGAATGAAGATCCTTCATTTTTTTTTTCCGATGCAGAATTTTGCCGGAAGAGGACGCAAATGCAGGTGATATCAAATTCAAAATACATTTCATTCCATATATTTGCTTCTAAATATCCGATTGAATTTTTTTACCTTTGGATTTCATTTATGTCAAAGTCTATTTTAGGTATAGTCACTTTGTCACTTTTTTTCAACTTAAGCATAGATTTTCCGCTCGGGGACGTAAAAGTAAATTGCGTTTTCCCAGATTCTAAAACTCCGATTTAGAAAAAAAATTTGCAGCGGATACAGCTGCTAGTGGGAAATGTTTTGCATATAATTTCTAATATTTGGTAAAGAATTGTTTGGCCACCAGGAAGCGTAGGTGTTAACTTTTGCTTCTGATGTATTTTCAACAAAATCTGAGCTCCTGAAAACTCGACTGAAAACATTCTTCATTGGATCGATACCGCTCACATCTAAAACCTTGTGAGAATACTTTCTTCTTAAAATAATGTATGTTTTTTCCGCCGGAGGCGTAGATACATATCTTATTTTTGTCGATATCTCTGCTTCTAAAAGAGTTTGATTTGAAAAATTCTTTCTTTATTGGAGAGCGTTTTTACTGCGAAAGGTTTCTCCTACAATTTAAATTTTTCTTAACGTACAAGTTTGCAACCAGAGGGCGTAAGTTAACGTTTCCGTTTACAGTAAGATCTGCGGCACTGAAAACACGATTTGAAAAACTTTTCTTCGGTCAGATACTACTAACTATGCAAACTTTGTGTGGATATTTTCTTCCCAAAGTAATGCACAATTTCGCTGCTAGGGGGTGCACAAATGCTTAATCTGTTTTTCTCAATATCTCTGCTTCACATGTGCGATTTAAAAACAGTTTTCAACACCTGATGACATTTACCTTGTAGAACATTTGAGGATAGTATATGAGAAATTTTGTAGTTCACAGTTCTGTGGGTAGGTGGTGCTTGTGTACTGCAATTTTTAGCTGTATCGCTGCTTCTAAAACACTATTGAGAAATTTCTTCTTTACTGTATGCTGTTCTCTACAAGAGAGATGTGGAGCATTATCCTCTTTAAACAATGCAAAAATTTATTCCTAGTTGCGTAAAAGTCGAAGACTGTTTTTTCACCATCTCTGCTTCTGGGAGACGTATTTGAAAAGTTTTTTTCCTTAGCATAACTTTTTCTATGAAGAATATTTTTGCCTGTTCTCAACTATTCCATTATGAAATTTTTTTCCGCTAGAAGACAGAGAAAGAAACATGATATAAATCTATTTCTTCTTTTAACAGTTAGATTTGAAAATTACTTTGTCTCTGGCACTTTTCTTGTGCTATGAGAAACTTCATGTGCGCCATTTGTTAACTTTCGTAACATGCTTTTTGGCCGCTGATGGAACTAAGTAGATGTTTCTATTTCTGAATGTTTTATCTATTGTAGAAACCAGTTGATTGTTTTCTAAACCAGTTCCATTGACTTTTAATAGCTCTGATAAATTTAGTTCGCGTTAGAACGGATTCAAAAGACGTGTTCATTACAAACGAAAATTCGGTGATATCTTACTTGTTTAAGTTACAATGATTACCACTAGAGCGTCGGCCGCTGCACAACATGTGACCAATCTAGATGTTTAAACCGTTCTTTTATTTTAGTCTGGCTACCCCCGGGGGCGTAACAATATGATGAGCATCAAAATACATACACTGGCGGAAAGTGAAAAAAGAACACCAAGAAGGAATTGGCGGACGATCATGAAATTTACATATGTTACTGGGGTCGAGATTACGTAGGTGTGATGTTAATTTCAAGACCAACCGTTGAGCGCTTACGCCACAGCACGGCATAATATGCAAATTATCGTCGGTGGTATTTAAGGAGTACGGCGAAGTGAATGTAATCAGTCGTCGGCGTACGGACACGTGCGAGGACCCTGAAGAAGCTGCAATTCCTGGACATGGAAGACGTGTACGATTTCAGCAGTTATCGGACTTTGAGCGAGGTCGTCTAGTCGGACTCCGCGAGGCCGGGTAGTCGTATCGTCGTATTGCGGAGCGAATTGGACGGGAAGTATCGGTGGTAGTACGATGGCGGCGTAGATGGTCCGAGGAACATTCCCACACGAAAAAACGTGGAACCGGGAGTCACAGACGGACTGATGAGCGGACCGATCGACGCATAAGAAGAGCGGCGTTGTCAATCAGAACATCCACTGCGACGCACATCCGAGCTGCCGTTGCACCTGAAGTGACTGTGCGAACAATCTGCAACCATCTACTGGATGCAGGATTACGTGCACGTGTGCCTCTGGCATGTGTACCTCTGACTCCAGCCCACCGTCACGAACGGCTGCAGTGGTGTCGCCAACGTCTGCACTGGACAACGCAATGGTGATCTGTCGTATTCGGCGATGAAAGCAGATTCTGCTTGGGAGCCTCCGATGGCCGTATGCGTGTTTGCAGACGCACAGGGGAGCGTCTCCACCCTTCTTGCATCCGCCAGCGACACACAGGGCATACACCTGGTCTCCTGGTGTGGGGAGCGATCATCTATCACTCCCGTACACAACTAGTGTTTGTACCGGGTACGTTAAACAGCACCTCCTACATCAGCAACATCATTCAGCCCGTTGTTGTGCCATTTGTAAGGTCGGTCCATCGTGATGTTTTCCAGCAAGTTAACGCACGCCCACACACGGTACGTGCAACGCACACATGCACTTCAGGGTGTGAGACAACTTCCATGGCCTGCACGTTCACCGGATTTGTCCCCCATTGAGCACGTGTGGGATTTTATGGGATAACGACTTATCCGGTCTCCACGGCCAGCCACGACCATCCCCGATTTACGCGTCCAGGTTGAGGATGCTTGGAACTCTCTTACCCAAAACTTACATCCAACATCTGTACGATAGACTCCATGCCAGAATTGCACAGTGTGTCGCAGTTCATGGCGGTTCAACCTCGTACTAACCATTTTACATGGAAATGTTATTTTTCAGTTTACCAGCAAATACAGCTGTATTTTGCCATAGTGTTTTGATCACGTTATCCTCTGTATTCCGTTATTATGCTGTATAAATTTCGTTGGTATCAGACGTCTCCTTCTTGGTGTTCTTTTTTCACTTTCCGCCAGTGTATATTGCCGCCGCGGTGGCGCAGTGGTCTAAGCGATGGCTCTTGATAATTCGTCCGAGACGGGTACGGGTCTGCATCCCGGTGAGTCATGGACGTTGCGTTTGTCTTACGGCTCTCTCTCTTCCCTGGAACCAGTGGCCCTAAATTAGGGACGGGCAACTGCTTATAGCCCACTGAGTTGCTCACGGCAGTCGTTAAATCTTCAATAAAAAAAACATATATTCATGGGTGAAGTGTGTGATGAATGAAAAAAAGCGAAGAAGTCCAGAAGCTTGGAACTGAGTGGCGGAGGACACTTTGGTGTACAGTAATTTACCACCGAGCATGGGAAAGTGACCGTGCTTTTAAGATGATTTCTTTGAATTTTCAAGTGTCTTAGGCGACTTAAGTATTGCTTCGTTGAATTTCAGGTCATCTAACACACACACACACACACACACACACACACACACACAATCTCTCCTCCTAAAATCCTTAGCTCAAGCTCAGGTTTTGAGCTAAGCTCGCTCCAATGGAAATTTTTTGCTGCATCGGCAGTTACTGAAGTTTAAAAGCGTCATTAAATGAAATTTGGTGGACTATCTTTGAAGAGCCGAATTATGTATGTGTGCGTGTTACATTACGTGAAATTCAAAGAAGCAATATTTCAGTCATCTGAAACGCTCGAAAACCCAAGGAAATCATCTTAATATTAATTCCCACTAAGTATATCGCTGCTATGCCTTTCCTTTATAAAATGATTCCTATTCATGCGGCATTAATAAGTCCCACACTTGGTTGCGGTCAATGCTGATGATAGTTTCGTCTTCACTTAGTTCTGTATTCAGTCATGCCACTCTTCAAACCATTTGCCTTCATATTGCTGTATCCAGAGTCTTTAATCTCTCGCATCCGAGGATTTTCTCTTGCTACCTCTCCTCTTCAAATCCTTTACCTTCATACTGCCGTCTGCATATATCCCTTCACCTCATCTGTTATCTTTTTCTTTATCTCCCCTCTTCAAAACCTCCTTCATGCTGCTGTCTCTGTTCTCCTTCGCCTGATCCGACATCTTTCTCTCGCTATCTCTACTCTTCAAACCTATCTTCTTCATACTGATATGTCCGTAGCCCCTCATCTGATCCCAGATCTTTCTCTTTCCCCTTCAAATCCATATTCTTCATATTGCTGCCTCCATAACCTTTCACAGCATCAGAGATCTTTCTTCCTTATCTCTCCTCTTGAAATCGTTTTCTTTCATATTGCAGTTTCCATATCCCCTCATCTCATCCTAAATTTTTTTCTTTTCGTATCTCTCCTCCTAAATTCCTTCTTTTTCATATTGCTGTTTCTATAGCCCTTCATCTCATCCGAAATCTTTATGTTGCTATCTCTTCAGTTCAATCAATTTTCTGCGTGTGTGTGTGACTTTTTGTTCATCTAATTCCTTCCTATAATTTTGGCGTAGGCTTCAGAAAAGTCTTCATGCTGCTTTAATCTTAAATTTTAAGCACGTAACTTTTTTTCAACTGGTAATTGCAAAATGTAAAAGAGTTTATAACTCTGCAAACAGAAATCAAATCACTAAAAACAGAAGATTTAAACATTACAAAAATTAGTTAAATGACATGTGATCGAATGATATAAGCAGTGGGAAATAAACAGAAATATGACTCTTTCCGCAATTATAGCAATGCAAGTCAAAAAAATGTAATATAGACTGATTTCAGGGTTGCCAAATCGTTTAATCCGTTCCTAGTAATTTCCGCTTGCTTGTATGCAGTTCGGCATTCAAATTTTAAGCCAGGAATAACAAGAGTAGAGCTGAGATTTAAGCACATGGCGGCAGCACCCTTTCGTGTCCTTTATCATCGGGATGTCATGATGAACTGGCGTTCAAAAAAGATATTAAAATAAAATATAGTCGGAGAAGTAATTTTAAGTCATATCTTCGGAGTCACGGATTTTTATTTTTGAAACAGCACAATCGAAGATAACTACTTTATAGACTTGCAACTACTTTTACAGACTTAACAACATATGACAAATCCACTATAAAACATTTAACAGAATACAATCTGGCATTTTGGTAGACGTACTAAACACTAGTAAGCGTAGTTGATAGATTCGTTGAGGTACACTGAGTGCTCACTGAATCACGAACATCTATCTTATACTTTGTGGACCGCCCATTCCCCCGGAAAACTCCCACCACCAGGCATGGTATCTACTTCACGATGTGTCTGTACAAACAACTTTGGGATCTGCAAAAAGAGCTTCATTTTACGGCCGACAGGTCTGGTATGGAGCTGGGTGGTGCGTCAAGCTGCCTCACCTGATATTCCACAATATTCTACAGTTGTTCAACTGTGTTGTGATCAGGCTATTGCGAGAGCTACACGAAATGCCGCATGTCAGCACTGTGCCCTTCGAACCATTCCTGCCAGAGACAGGGCCAACCACATGGTCCCTTATTGCCCTTGAAAAGCCCATCCCCATCTGAATACCCCAGGAGAATCATTTAGGTTTGTGGACTGCTGTCAGTAGAAAGTGGCATATAGGGAGTCTGTTCTTGTAACCCATCCATGCCAGCATGCATCGCATAGTCTCAGAGGGGATATTGTTTGTAGTTGGCCAATACTGTATTGGGTAGTCAATTGCGAAGCTGTGCTGTTGCTCTGTATAAGGCAACGCACCCGCCGTTCAGTCTAGAACCCACCTTTCACCGTCCTTTATGTTGTTTCACCATTTGTACACTATAACAGTTTCTTCCTCCGTCATTTTTGTCTACGCCGCGCATCGAACCCGGGTCCCCTCATTCCGGAATAAGTCGCTCTCTCAACCTCTCAACTGAGCTACGCGGACGTATGCTATCGCTGATATCTGCCTTTATCTCATGTGCGTCCTGCGGTGCAGGCACGTGACATCGCCCCCCCCCGAAAGCGGGCCGGGGGCATGGCTCACGGGTCAGCAGGGACCATGGGTCGCTGTAGGCAGTCATCCACTGAAGAACGTACATTGGAGAAATCCCAATCAATTTGGTGTGCGAAACGCAACATCACAAACATTTATTTTTTGAAGTGCTGAAAAAGGGATTCTCTTATTTTTCCTGTCTCGCGGTGTGGAAAGACCATCACACCATTGGGAGAACTTTAACGACCAGGTCATTCTTGAAATTCGGGCGCCAATATAAATTTCTCCGTCATTTTTGTCCACGCCGGGCATCGAACTCGGGTACCCTCCTTTCGGAATAAGTCGCTCTCCCAACTGAGCTACGCAGACGTATGCTCTCGCTGCTATCTGCCTTTATCTCGTGTGTGTCCTGCGGTGCAGGCATGTCACAACACTAACCATAGAGGCCCTCGAATAAACCACAATTGTCGCAGTTTCCGAAATGGACGCAACAACGCTTTGTGCACCCACAATTTGACCTTTCGTCAGCTCTGATAAATCCTTGATTTTTGCCATCACATCCGTAACTTAACCACCAAATTTTTGTACACCTCTTCCACCTACAGGCCACGCTCTCTCCTTCTCGTTACGCCAGTTCAGGTGTAACTCACTTTGTATAGGTAGATTCGGAATTCATTGAGCACTCAGAATAGTAAATATTGACTAGAGTAAAGAACGTAATCAGTTAAAACTTCTAATTGCATGGTCTCTATCTTTATATTAGTATGGACTTGACTGACTACCAGCCATATCACAACAGGAGAAAAACTCATGAGTTCAGACGTGACGCGTTTAGTATGGAAAACATACCTAGAAGCAACCGAAATTTGCATTAATGAGAGCTCATGAAAAACGAAAAGTAAAAATACACAATACTTCAAAAGGCAACAAAAAAGTAGCAGTTGTTGTAACGTATACTCTAGATTCACTTTCCTTTTGATATTTACTATCTCTGGTTATTTTATTTTCCTATGTAAATTATCTCCTTACTGAACGAGATGTTATTTCACCCGATGAATGAGATCTGGCAATGAGTGTAAGTCATGACGTGGTGGTAGCCAGTATAAATAGGCGCGTTCAACGATACGTAAGAGAGCGTTTGTTGTTGTACGGAGAGCGTTTGTTGTTGTACGGAGAGCGTTTGTTGTTGTACGGAGAGCGTTTGTTGTTGTACGGAGAGCGTTGGTTTATGTGAAGGAGAGAGTTTGTTGTTGTATTGAGAGCTTCGTTCTATGTGATTAGGTTGATTCTTCATTATTGTGATACGAGTAGTGTGTGTGCGTTG
Organism: Macrothele yani; assembly: GCA_039090855.1. Taxonomy (NCBI): domain Eukaryota; kingdom Metazoa; phylum Arthropoda; class Arachnida; order Araneae; family Macrothelidae; genus Macrothele; species Macrothele yani. The sequence goes on from CM077022.1 coordinate 28,121,770, forward strand.
GATGATTCAGAGTTATCTAATAAAAGAGCTTTTTCGTAAGTACGTCTTTCTCAATTCATAGTTTTTGTCAGATCTCTGTCTGGCTGTTAGGTTTATGTTATTAGTTGATTATTATTAACAACCAGCGTTAAGACTTTATCCATCTTAATTACTACCACAACATTACTACCAGTTATAAGTTTGTTCATTACTATTACTACACTACTAGCCGGAGACTTTATTCATGATCTTAATTAACTAATAACAACCATTAGAAGAAGCATTAGCTGAGTACAAGCATATAATTCAGTAGCAGAAGCATTATAAAGCATTATACTTAGCTTAGTAGAAAAAGCTTTATTCATTATAATTAGCTTAGCTGGTAGAAGAAGTTTATTCATTATATTGTCTTATTCGAAAAACGTGTTTTATTATGTTTTGAGACGTATTACTTACATGTTTATTTGACTTGACCTCATTTTACAGACATGTACTATCTGGAACAGCAGGAATACGTGCATTTGCATCCCTTCATTACTTTAAACTTCTTCAAAAAAAATATCAGTTTCCAGGAAGTAGTCTACGCTTATGACCAGTGCATATTTTTGAATTGCCGATGATGTTCAGCTCCATCTGTCATTAGAGTTTTGAGCTATACTGGTGAAAGAAAAGTAAACAAAAACAATTTGTAAATGCAAAGCCTAGACGAACACTTAGACGATGTTTGAGACGAAGCGACTCACATGAAATTTGAGTGGAATCTTTTATGATTACAAATTCCTAGGAGCAAGCCTATTCAATATTTTGAAACTTATTAATTCCTGCGAACATATATCTTTCTTGGACTCTTCTTTCCTCATAAAACAAAGGAACGTAAAATGCGACGTTGCTCTTCTAACCATGAAAGACTTCGCCTGAACTTTCTTTTTTTTTTTTTCAGGCTGCGCCGTACTACAAATATTTATTCCGAAAACGTTTGTTAGGAGGCAGATCTGAGATGACTTATGGAATATTCCGAAGCGTAATGGCCTATTGTTCAGAGAAGGGTTGGAACATTTATGGTGAGCTTTCGTCCCACGTAGGATGCGGGCAATGCCATTTAATTCCTTCCGCTCTCGTCTGAGCTCTATTGCCATTAGGCAAAATCCTAGTTGTAAGCGAAAGCACCTTAATCGGAAGCCCCGCTTCTTGCCCTTCCCGTGAGAAAGAGAGTGTTTGCAGAAACAAATAATAAACCTCTAACCACGTGATTTATGGCTCCTTCCACACCATAAAGATTACGCTCGCTTCAACAGAGAATGGGGCATTGAATAACACCGACTCAGAAAATCCATAAAGAGCGGGAGAGAAAGAGAGAGACGAGAGTCAAATGCAGAATACAATAGTATTTTGCTTGAAGCAGTTTCGGATATACCATTGGATTATCAAATAGGATAACGGAAAGTTTGGGTGGAGGCAAAAGCGAGATTTCATCTCTTAGAATGAAAGCCGAGAGAAAGAGTATTTCAACACTGAGGAGAAAATGGCTCACAGCGCCATTTGTGTTATCGGATCCAGATTAAAAAAAAAAAATATTCTATGCATTATAGGAGTGTATTACTGCTGGGTGAGATGTATTATTTAATTAAAGATATGATAGCCAACTATCAGGTTACCACAGAAGTATTTGCCGTTTTCGGAGACTGAGACAAAGTATAACACATGCTACCTGGGGCTTTTGGATTGCCCCGCGTCATTATTAGTAATAAGGGTAATCACTCGAATCTCAAAAACTATGTTTTCCCAGTATTAGAGAAAACACAGGCTCGCTATTCGAGGATGGGCGTTGTGTTTCACCCAGCCGACGTTCCGTGTATCGGGGTCCGCTGAGTGCCGCAATGTTTTAAAGTAATCGTCTAGCTTTTCATTTCTTTTTGAATAATTCGTTAACTTACAAATTTTGATTCGTTTACTAGCACTGATGCGTAAGTTACTCAGTATTGCACTGGAGGATTTTTCTGAACATTCATTCCAAATCATTTATTCACACATCCAACACTCAATCGTTATTAACCTTTTTTACTTTACAAAATTGTACACTCAAATGAAATGTAGCCGACTCATAATAACGTGAAAATAAAATATGTTTATTTTGCCTGATGAAGGCTTGAAATCTAGAAAAATATACACTCAGTCATATGAAAATGTTTGAAGACCCTTTTAGCAAAATTATTTATTTAAAGGTTAACTTTAATTTCTTATTTTCATTTAATATAATTCTGAAATATTTCGAAACATAATTTACTAAAAATGATTCCCTATACTATACAATTTCCTGCTCTGATCAATGGTATTTACTTTACTCAACCATTTCATTTCTTCTATTTCTGCCCTACTTTTCTCAGCATTAGTTTAGAGCTGGTTTTACTTTCAACCTTAACTTAGTCTATTTCTGCCCTGCTTTTCTCAGCATTAATTTAGAGCTGGTTTTACTTTCAACCTTAACTTAGTCTATTTCTGCCCTGCTTTTCTCAGCATTAATTTAGAGCTGGTTTTACTTTCAACCTTAACTTAGTCTATTTCTGCCCTACTTTTCTCAGCATTAATTTAGAGCTGGTTTTACTTTCAACCTTAACTTAGTCTATTTCTGCCCTACTTTTCTCAGCATTAATTTAGAGCTGGTTTTACTTTCAACCTTAACTTAGTCTATTTCTGCCCTGCTTTTCTCAGCATTAGTTTAGAGCTGGTTTTACTTTCAACCTTAACTTAGTCTACTATGCTCTTCTTTAATTTTCGGTTCAACATACTAATTATGTAAACAAGAGGAAACATTAAGGTCGGAATTGTCCTACCTTCTATCCCACGATGAGGGCTGGAATATCATTCTCTCGAAGTTTTCATGCTATCTCCTCTCTTCCTGAAGTTCTTATGCCAACTGTCTGACTTCTGTCATCATTCTCTCGAAGTTTTCATGCTATCTCCTCTCTTCCTGAAGTTCTTATGCCAACTCCTAATTCTCTCTGAATTCTGTTCATCATTCTCTCGAAGTTTTCATGCTATCTCCTCTCTTCCTGAAGTTCTTATGCCAACTGTCTCAATTCTGTCATCATTCTCTCGCAGTTTTCATGCCAACCCATAATTCTCTCTGAATTCTGTCATCATTCTTTCGAAGTATTCATGCCGACTGATATATTTTTTTCGCTCCTCTTCCTGTCCTACCAAAAATTTGTTCTTCCCGGATCCTCCTACCAATTTACAGATTGGTCAAACAATTATCATTTCCCGATCGGATTTGCTCTGGGTTTCCCGCCATTTCTCTGACTTGCCATCCTTCGCCCCGTCCAAAATCTGTGTCCGCCCTCAAATTCTAGGAACTTCGTTGCCTACGGATCTCTGAGGTCGTAAATCTTCCTATCATAAAACTGCTATAGTTTTCCTTGGCCTGGCGTCAAGCTATTCTTTTCTTCCAGACTTGGTGCATCAAATCTCAAGACGACTGGCGCCGAGCTCCAATAAAATGTCTACCCGCTATTTCTCTGATTTGAATTACTCTGTCTTACCCAATATTGCTGGCTCGTAGCAGTTAGGGAAAGGATGCCCCGCGGTCCCATGCCACAGCAAGCGGACTGCTGGAAGCCCTTCGACTCAGAGAGAGAGAGAGAGAGTGGGGTGGGGGTGAAGGGGAAAGAGCGGTACTTTCCTGACCTTCCTAGGCGCGAACCCACGGAAGAAAATCTAAGGGGAAAATTAAATTGTGAAATGCAGAGCGTCTGAAGAGCGTGAAGTTTATAAAATCCTTATTTTAATAATTCTTACACCAGCTCCCCAAAATCTCTCCCATTCATTTGATTAATTTTTTTAAATCCCATTTCTTTTCCGCTTTTCCGATTACTTCTCAATTTCCAATACAGGGAACAGGTGCACACTCGCTCACAAGTGCTGCAACACACATACGTAGCAGGAAAGCAATTTATTCATCAAAATAACTACCATGGGCAACAACAACGTTCTGGCAACGTGTTAACAACTTTTGCATGTACTCCTGCAATAAAATGCTGGGTAATTGGAAGAGAAAACGTTTTGGATGGCAAAGTGCAACCCATCAAAGTTGGAGACGTCATGTCCATGCAAATGATTGTCCAGTGAAAGAAACAAGCGTTACCCGTATGTCCTCCGGAATATCGTGTAACATTGGAGGACCATGATTTCGTAGGTATGAATTTCGGAAAGGGGGTATACGAATTAGTAAGTGTAGGAAAGCAATTTATTCACCAAATAATTCCAGCGGTATCACGTAGTACGAGGAAATAGTTAAACGAGGAAGAGTAGTTACCAAGTAAACAATTTAGAGAGCGCGGGAATTGGGAAAGAAAATCCGAGAAGCATAATGCGGACAGGCATTCTAAGAGGATAATTATATTACATATTTCATAATTATTCTAAGACCTGGCTGAGCAGATTTCTTTCTTGAGGAGGAAATTCCTTAATTTTTTTTCATCATTCTTTCGAATTGCTGTTTTTTTTTTTTTTTTTTTTGTGTTCCCCGAGCTCGCCAGAATTCAAGTAGGGATAGGCACGAAACACACCCCTTGGTTAGTAAAGATAAAAACTCTGAGGTTACAACAAGCAACGCTACGAGAGTGAAATGCTCGCAACCACAGGTGGGGGCCAATTTACTGGACCATTTTCTATTAACGAAGTCACGTTTTACGCACGCTAGCGGGGAACGAAATGGGCATATTTCTCGTAGTGGGCGTAACTGGTTGACACCAACAGAAAGAGTCACACAGGAAGCGTAAGTGAAAATTCTAAGGCAGCGCGGACATCCCGCGGAGCAGTTGACAAGATAAAGGAATATTCATCTTCAAGAAAACTCCATGTTCTCAAGCCTTTGCCAACGAATCGGAGGGATTCCTATACAGGGATGTAAACCAATGCCGAAGCGAGGAAAAGAGGCCCAACCAATAAGGGGAGAGCCATTTGGGTAGGACAGGAACACCCCCGAACCCCTTAAACATAGACGAGAGATAGAGACTTTTTTTTTAGAGAGAACACGGAATTCAGGGATGACTTCTGATTCTGGGTGAACGCAGGCCACGGAATTCGATGATGACTTGAGATTCTGGGTGAACGCATGCAAAAAGTTTGACAGTCTAATCGAGGATAAGATATCAGTTCTATATTCCGGGCGATCGAGAGGAGAGAGAGATGCGGTCCACTCGCATAGCTGAGAAGGACGTTTTCGCAGTTTGAGGATGTTGACACGATAGAACAATCTTTCAAGAGGCGTAAAGGGACTTACGATTATGGCAGCGAGGGCAAGATATACAATTTTATAGCCGAGCGAAAGAGAGACACGATAGAACTTGCTATCATAGAAGTTTTAGCGACAACAGAGGGACTCTAGTAAAAGCCAAACGAAAGGATGAGAGAAGAAACAGTGTGATTCCAGCAGGACCGGATGAGGTCCCAACCATAGACTTTATACCTATAAGTAATACCGGACGACAACGAAGGTGATGAACAGAAAAGGATTTGGTGAGAAAAATTTCATAATTCCCAATATCTCGTTAGCATGATCATGATTTTGTCTCCTATACATCCTCGGTAGAAAAGATATTTTTAATCTCTTGCAAGTGCTGAATAACATAATGTGTCTTATATTTTGCGAAAGGTGAACTTTAAAATATGATTGCGAATATCAAAAAGCATAATGAACTTAAAATATATTTTGGTTTAAATTAATAAAAATCTCCACCGATCAGTGTAATAGATTTTAAGGAAACACTAATGAAAATAAATTCTGTATTTTATAATGAAATTTACCCGAGTTTCTCAAATCTTTGAAAATTCAAAATAAGTGAATCTTTGTTTATTTTAACCTGAATAATTAAGTAGAACAATCGTAAAGTTTTGATAGAGTAGCAACTCCAAGATTTTAAGAAGAAAATAACTTTTAGCATTTAGCAAGCCCAGTCGCAGGATAAAAAGTCCAAATCTGACATCATGAGTTTATTAAATTTCAAGCGGCATATGGAGGAATATGGGTTTCCCATGTTCTCCCATATGAAACACAACGCAATGCACCCGTCAACCCTGAGCTTGGAGACCCTCAATTAGAGAACCCAACTTCACGGTAGACACCCATAGGCGGAAGATAATAGAAGATAAAGAGTTACGAAAATTAACTGTCTTTTTAATAATTAATCCCACTGCAGCGAATAGGACGCAGCAGATGGTTCGCCCTCACATCGAGTAGGGGGTGGTAATACAAGTGATAGCCTGAAGGAGAGATATCTGGTGAGTAAGCTGGATGACATAAAAGCTCCCACCCAAAGTTCTTTGATGGTGTTTTTGGTCAATGAAGGGGAGTGGGCACGAGCGTTATCTTGAAGGAGCAGAACTCCCTTTCTGTTGACCAGTGCTTCTTTTTTAAAGGTCCTCATGCACACATTTCAGTTGTTCACAGTACACTGCATCGGTAATTGTTTGGCCGCGTTGCAAGAGTTCATAATGAACACCACCACGTCCACCCTACAGACAGCGTAATTTCACGTGGATACAGTGCTAACTTCGATGTGTGAGGAATTGAATCGCTGGTGGACAACCAGTGTCTGGAAGGTGCTGTACTGGGACCTACTTCTTAGTATATGTGAGTACCCTATCCAAAAATTTTTCCTTGTCATAGCGAGACAGCAATGCAAGACAAGTTGAGACAAGCTGCTGTTTGTTCACTGCAGATAATTCGTATTGGACCCACCTAGACAATTTGTATGCCTTACCTATTTGATATAGATGTCTGTCTTCGGACGGTTTCATCACTAACACCAAATGACTGGGCTAGTTTCTAGCATGTTTGGCTACTGTCCTACTCAATAGCAACTTTTAGGGCTTCTGTGTCAAGGCTGATAGGACAACCACTCCGGTACTTTTCTTTAATGGATTCATCTCCGTCACTGAACTTTCGAACCCAATTCAGAGTCTTTCTTCACAGCATCTGTGCCAAATGCCAAGCAAATGCGATGAGTTGTTTCTTCAGCAGATGAACAGAGTTTAAATTCGTATAACAAACACACACGAATAATCTCCACTGGTACCGCCATTGTAATCACGTGTCTTTCCACTACCAAACTGTTTACTCATTGATTGATATGCGCAGGGCATTATTATCGCTCGGGTTCCTAATTGGGTTCACCCAGCGTAATATTGGGAGCCAAGGGGTTGTAGAGTGGATTGTGATTCTGCGATTCCCTGATTTAGGGCTGACGCAGCTTCAGAATCCACTGACGGGGCGTTGTGTTTCACACAGCAGATTTTCCTTTGGGAGTCAAAGGGTCCGCTGTGTGCCGCAATATTTTTGTGAACGTCTAGATTTAAAATAAAAAAACATAAGTGAAGTGATTTTCTAAGTTCCGGTTCCAAAAGATATATATATTCTCCAAATAATCTAGAGTTGAGCACACATATTGTAGTTAACGATACACTCATCATGGAACTGAGACAAAATTAACAACAAAAACAATTTATTGGTTATGATTTGGCATAATTATAAATATACGCTCATGATACTATAGCAAAAAATGATTTAAGACTCTGACAGGAACCTGTACTCAAGTACTTATTTGCGCATAAAATTATTTACTCTAACGGAAGACTCGTATGGACTGATCCGATAAACAAGGTATGAGGGGACACCAAAAAAAGAATAGGATTGATTTCCTACCTTAACCTCCGAATCTGGCCTAGATATCGCGCTGCTGACCACTCCTGAGCCGGGAGAATTCTCGTCAGCCAAACACTGTTGTCGTTGTTCCTCCACATAGGGTACTGCTCTGCGATGTCTGCTCCGGTCCGTCAAACTTGGTGAGGGCCCTCGTCATCCTTTGCCGGGTTCCTTTCCGTAGCACCTCGTTTTGGATCCTCCATCCATGTCGGGACACGGTACGTAGTTACGGATGTCCTGCTACAATATTTGGCAGCGATTAAGCTGCCAGTCTCTGATACCTCATGGCTGTGTCCACGTTTTGGACCACAAAAAAAACCCAAGTGACAAGTCACCAGTAATAAAAAACGAGTGCAAGTCAAGCACCTCGACTTAGAAGAACAAGTGAAAAGATTAAAGTGACGAAGTTCTTCTCTTCCCTGGTAAAAATTTCGACGAACCCCAAGACGACCCACACTACCTCAAAATATTCCATCATCCAATCACTAGCTGGCAAACGCAAGCCTCCCTGAATTAAATTCCCCAGTGTAGATCTTACTGGTCAGAAAATTAACATTTTGATCTTCCATTCGCTAGGGGGTCAAGATTCCTACCCGCTCCAGTGAAATTCTGAGAACCCCTGAAGTTACGTTTGCCGCTTGATACAACCACCGGCCATAAATCCTTACCCCAATTAAACTGTTAGCTCTGGTTCCAACAAGTCTACGGTCGGGCCAACACGCATTGTTGATGCTATAGACGGTGGACACTTCTATTGCCCTCAATAAAACATACAACAAAGCCAGCTCGCCGATGGCTGTCGCCAGCGTTTACTCCTTACAGTGTCGGTCTTGTCCTGTGACGCCTTGTGCTGGGAGAGGGGGACGGAGAGGAAAAAAAAAGAAAAGATTCACCCGAAAGTATATGGCAAAATAAAACGTACTCCTTCAAAAAATTACATGAATTAATAAAAATGAATAAATAAATTAATAAATAAATTAATAAATAAAATAAATAAATAAATAAACTAGGGAATGGGTTTTAGACCTAAATGTGCAGCGCTCGAGTCGAAGCGCTGTCACAGTATCTTCGGATTTCAGTCGATGATATACCGCGTGTGGAATGCCATCTCTCTGCAAATTCAATCATTATAAGGTGTTTCTTCTGATCCCTCGAAATCCGGCAAATACTTTTGAGGTTACCTGATAATAAATAAGACGATGAAATTTTCAAGTTTTCGGATATTTCCTGACTTTCCATCCTTGTCACATTTACACCAAAATCGGATTGTCGTCTTCAAAATTTGTATTAGATGCTACTGTTTGATTGGAAGATATATAAAAACTTTCGAATGGAAATATCTGATGAATAATTCGCGAATCTTTTAAAGTCGTGATCTTTTGAACTGCGCGAAGTTATTTATTGAAAGCATTCATTTGAAGCTGAGCTAAAGTTCGGTTGATAATACCAAGATTTACATCTGTAATAATAACAGAAATCCGAAATGTTGAATACAATATGCAAAATAAGAAGGAAAACATCTTTAAAAAATGCCCAAAACGCGATAAATGAAACCACTGACTGAGAGACGTCACAAGAAGTGAGGAATCATGTTATAAAAAAATCTGCGAAAATAATATGCATGAACATAAACTCAACTGTATTGGATCCGTTAGTAATTACCGATAGATACGTAGGCTGATCAGTAAGTAATTATATGACGTATACTTTAATTTAACTTTCATTTTTAGTCGTCTTTCTTTATGTAAATTTTGAGTTCGTTCACTTTCAGTGTTTCAACCTTAACGTTATATTTTCTCACTCACTGAATGTTAGGTTGGCATCAGTCTTGATGACTTGTACATGCTGGACAAGCTAAGAAAGAGATATATTGTTTGGAGCCAGCAGACAAAGTGTGGTGTAGTATTCGTGCAGGCTGTCTTACGCTGAAGCGGTCTGTTCTTGAAGTTTGCGTGTTCTAGTGATGTTATAAATTCTGTGTTAGAGTTAGTCAATCTACAATTGTGTTTACTAACTCAAATTAATGAGCTGTTGTTGGAATAATTACCTAAACGTTTTTCATTAGTGAAGTGCCTAGAGAGTTTCGGCTGAATAAAAGTTGAACTATATAAGTAACTCTTTCTTGAACTTTATTTGAGTGACTCCTGTTTCCATTTAAAGTGAGTGAATAGGAAGAACAAACTGTACGCAGTGTACCCTAAGCTACATATACAAGTTTTAAACACTGAGGAACATTGCAACTACCGATTACTTTTAGATGCGCTTTAGGGATACGTAAATCGGTATCTCCCAAGGTCATTGCACTCTCCTGGCAACAGGGCGTTGTTCTGCACAGGCGTTTGAATATAAAGGCAACATGCTGGAAAACACGTTCAAATAAAAGTGGACTCGCCAGGAGACATGATCTTACTCGGATGTAAGAGCGGGTGTTAGGTTCGTCTGGGCACGGAAAATGCCAGCAGCGGAGATCTATCGACAACAGTCTGTGGTCCTCAAGTCATAAGCGTTCGGAGCGTATGAGTATGGTGTTCAAGGGTCAATAACAAGAGCAATGCGTTGAATGAAGGGAAACGCAATGGAAAGCCATCAACAACAGACAGCTACGTGGCATGTGCGGAAGCTCTGGTGAAAGAAAACACAGGTGATTCTACGTGTGATTGCGGGTGATTCTACGTATCTTTCTTTCGGTACGGTACGTAACATCGTTCTACCTAATCACTGTGCTTACCTGCCATGAGATCATGTTTCTTGGCAGATTGTCCTTTTCACTAAAATCTGTTTGTTCTCCTGCACAATGTCCTTTTATTCAAACACTTACGCCGAATAACACCCTCTAGCAAGAAAGTGTAATGACATTGGCATATATAGCATATACGTCAACGTCGCCTTCATTTGTGCATTCAGTTTTCACGTCATAGGAGTTAGTGATATCGCAAATCACTTGTTACAAGATTTTCTTTTTCCCTACGCAAGCATACATTTCAATACTGCTCAGCAGGTCAAATACCTCGGGAACAAAAGTAACATGCCTAAATACGCTTAACACGTAAGAATACTCCTCGGGTGTGCAATTTTGCTATCGAATTTGTGCGTAGACGAACATTGCACACTTCATGTCTCATGGCCAGTATTCCGATGCGTAGGTTTCTGACCAGTCATCCAATGTGGTCCCATTTCGAGTCTCGGATGAGTCATGTGACGTGTGTGTGTGTCTTATGGCCCTGACTCTCTCCTTTCTTTGGAACCTTTGGCGGAAACTTTGGGACGGGAGACTGCTTATAGCTCTTAAGGTGACTCACGGTGGTCTTTAAATTCCGCAACAAAAAATATGTCTCATGGTCTCATGTACACTCCCTGTGAATATGAAAACTTAAAATACACTATCTACCAACAAGTAATTGGACACCCCTGCAATCGACGATATCTGCGGTCCTGATCACGTCACGGCCGCCGCCGTTAAATATCGTGTGGGAAACAACAACGCAACCAGTCGCGTGTAAGATGCTACGCAGTTCGGAGCTCTCTGATGTCGAGAAAGGTGTAATCGTCGGGTATCACAGAAATGGCAGATCAATACGTGACATATCCAGCGAGTTGAAGTACCCAAAATCGACAGTGGCCTACCTGATTGGGAAGTGGAAGATGAGAGGTGACTGTCGGAATGTGCCCCGACCCGGCAGATCCAAAAACTGGGAGTTAGAGACCGACGGGTGCTGGCCAGAGAAATTCGGGAAGAACCGCACTAAATCGATAAGCCACATCCGCGAGGAGTTTCAACAGGCATCCGGGAGTGTTCTTTCGATGAATACCATCCGTAAGGAAGCCCATCTGCTTGTTTATCATGGACGTGCTGCCGCCCACAAGCCTTTGATCACCAAGTCCAATCGCGCTGCTCGGCTAACGTGGTAAAAAGAACCTCGACAGTGGACCGTTAAACAGTGGAAACAGGTTCTCTGGAGCGACGAATCAAGGTTTACCCTCTACCGTTCGAATGGCAGGGTCTGGGTATTGTGCCAACTGTGAAGTTCGGCGGCAGTGGAATTATGCTATGGGGTGTTTCTCCTGGTATGGCACGGGACCCTTGGTCGCAATTCCTGGTAGACTCAACGCCGAGACCTACTGCACCATTTTGGATGGCCATGCGCTTCCTACGCTGTAGCAGTTTTACGGGGTGGACCCATGTTACTTTCAGGATAACAATGCCACCTGTCATGTTGCGAGGTCCACCATGGCTTGGTATGGTGACAATGGGGTTAATCGAATGGACTGGCCTGCGCAGAGCCCGGGACCTTAACCCTGTCGAGCACCTCTGGGACGAGTTGGAGCGTCGACTTAGAGGGTGCCCCTACCGTCCGAAATCGGTGAAGGAACTGACCTGTGTTCTCCAAGCCGAGTGGAAGAAAATACCGCTAGCCGTCGTAAAACGCCTGGTTGAGAGTATGCCCTGGATGATTACAGCTGTAATCGCCGCTCGTGGAGGCTCCACCAAGTATTGAAGGTGAATAAACTTCGTTTTCCTTTGCTATCAAAGGTGTCCAATTACTTGTTGGTAGATAGTGTATGTTTCATGCGCACTCTCCGTGACTGCAAAAGAACAGGATTTCATGGTGAACCCAATAATTCCATATTCTTCCTTCATGTATCTGTGCGATATCCTCCACTTCGGCAGAGTGACGTTCTTTTTTGTTTTGATTCGGGGTTTAACGACTACCGTGAGCAACTCAATGGGCTATAAGCAGTCGCCCGTCCCTAATTCAGGGCCACTGGTTCCAGGGAAGGGAGAGATCCAGTGCCATGAGAAAAACACAACACCCATGCCTCAAGGGATTCGAACCCGTACCCACTCGGCAGAATGGTGATAAGCCATCGTTTAGACCACTGCGCCACCGGAATGGCGATTGACGTTCTAAGTTGCTGTACTAGTACATGTTGGTGTGGTCTGCGCTCGTAGAAACCAGCGTTATACCACTGGAAGGAATCTGACTCAATCCCTGCAGGCAGCATGATATGTCTAATTACGTACTTCGCCACAGCAGGAAGTACGCCAATGCCATAGTGACAATAGCAAGCTGTTGTGATTTTCACAAGAACTTGAAATCGCCTGATAGTGTCTTCCTGCTGAATGCCAATGTCGTCACGCAGTAATTGCCTTATTGAATCAGTTTCTTTAGTTATGGCTCTTATAAAAATGTCTACTTGTAACAATGGAATAAGCTTTGCTGTGTTATCTGAAGATATCACCGACTTGAACCTGAAATAGACTTGAAATCTAGGCGGATGAGCATAACTTTTGCGATGTGTCTTGCGCAAATTCGCATTTGCTTTTATTGATCTGCCACTCAACTACGGGACCATTAACATCTATAGATAGCCCTGCTACGCCCACTTTCACTATTTGGGTCTCTTCTACCACGTCAATTTCCGCCTCCTGAACCTGATATTTGTACATTTCCCGACCCTTGTTCTTTCACTATCTTTTTCTGCTCTTCACACGCTTTCAACAATCGCTCTTACAGTGACCTATTTAACTACAATGCTAACATTCAATTTTTTTGGATTGAACGCTATTCTTACTCTAACCAAGAGAAGGATGCGAGACTGAATAATCGGCAAAGAAGATTTAGTATTTCACCTAGCTTAGTCTCTACTGACGGTTTCAAAGAATTCTCTGATACTGTCGCTATACAGGCGGTTTTTCTCTGACGCCTTGAATGAGAATGAGATTCGTTGCACTTCACTGCTTACAAAACGACTGACTTGAGTGAGTCACAATCCGCCATGCCCACAGAATGCTGAATGTCTGGTTATATCCATGAAATTCTGCTGCACTATGATGTCTTGTACATCCGGTGGGAATTGCCCGTACTAAAGATATCCGTAGCTTACTCCTGAAGTGAATTGCGGGTGTAGGCCTCCTATTAGCGATCTTTCCAATTGAGACACATAAAGTTGCTATAAATGTTCTCCACCAAATCTAATTTCTTGATCCGAAACGAAACAAAAAATATTGCAATCGGCAATCCTCCAATAGAGGATGTAAGATATCGTCCCTGCGTCTCTAAACGATACGGCAAATGCGTTGGCCTTCCCTCGAACTCTCTACTGCCGTTCAGAAAAAACATAGAACTAAGTCTCTTATACTCCCGAGCTGGTATTCCAGCCAAAAGCGTTGGATTTTATTTCTGCCTACCTAACTTGTGCTTCAGCTATTGCCCACAGCTTTTAAGATTCTGACGTGTTCTCGGCTTTGCTTCAAACCACATTCTCTTCTCATGATCTCTACCAAATTGAATTTATTCTAACTTAGTATCTGGATTTCCGCATACACCTTTTCTTTATTTCAACTTTGAGTCCCCACATGTTACATGTTTGTCCGATTCTCTGAAACCAGTGGTCCTGAATTAGAGACAGGCGACTGCTTATAGCCCATGGAGTTACTCACGGTGGTCGTTAAACCGGTACAAAAGAATGATCTGTATGCCGAATAAGGGTTAAATTGCTATCTCGTGATAATAGATACACTGTGTTAGCATGGATTTGTGTCTACAAGTTGTAAGTCGACAAGAACAAAACAGGAATTGGATTCTGTATGTAAGTAGTTCTTCAGTCGAATGAACACTGGTAGTTTGGTTATTTGTCCAAATATTTAAGCGACTGTTTAACAACAACAACCCGCACAAAAAGCTAAACATTTAAAAATAATAAAGTAAGAAACTAGAGTGCACTAGTTTTGTAAAAACTAGTGTATATGGTGTTAGTTGTACGTACTGCAGAATTAACACCATACAGTGCCAGTCCATACAAAGTTCGAGCCGGGCAGTGACTTTTCCTGTTACGTCGTCCACTCGCAGCGAGAGTAAGGTCATAATTATATATTCCATGTGATCATTTGTGTAATTACTGGCGCACAGAGACTTTCGAAATTCTCCTGGTTCTCATCGTGCAGGCTGAAGCCATTATTTCAAATATGTGCGTATCAAGTGCGCTTTAGCGTAAAATGTTGCTAATCTCTCATCAATCTCCTTTTTTTCTTATTCAAAACAAAAGAAATTAGTTTTATGATGAAGCATTGAACATCATTTTTTTTAGATTGGAGGTTTAACGACCACCGTGAGCAACTCAATGGGCTATAAGCAGTCGCCCGTCCCTAATTTAGGGTCACTGGTTCCAGGGAAGGGAGAGAGCCAGTGCAGTAAAACAAACGCAACATCCATGCCTCACAGGGATTCGAACCCGGATCCCTTTCGGACGAATAATCAGAAGCCATCGCTTAGACCACTGCGCCACCGGGGCGGCATCAGTTTTTCAATAGACTGATTTCTGCTGAAAAGCTACTTTGCTGCCATTCAGAAAAGTATTTTTGCAGATGAAGTAATACCAATTAAGTAATACCATTAATACCAAATAAAAACCACCTGAAAATTTGTAATTTTTTTAATGGTTATAATTATTTGTGTTATGTTTCCGTTTAAAAGTTACTGCCAATTTCGTGAAATGTTTTCTTGTTTTTCTATTTCCTTTGCAGTATCGCAGTCGCATACTAACAATTAAAATTGACTCAAATAGCTACCGTTTCAAGGATTACCACCCAAAGATTGAATTTCGTGTGCCATACGTTCAGCTTATACTCCTAATTCATAGTCTTCAACAATTCTCATTCAACTGCTGGACGAAAGTCTTTCTAAGTCACTTCCAGAACTTTCTGGTATGCTTCAAAATTTCATCCACCCATCTACGTGGCTTGAGTCTTTTCCTGTCCTTTGGTATTCATTTCATGATAATACACTATTTGCAAAAAAAAAAAAAACCCGAAGAACTCAGAAGGCATCGTCCAATCGTGATGAAAATTGGTATGTACATTGTACTTATATAGAAAATAAAATGATTGCAATCCCAGAGCAGTAGGGCTATTTGTTCGGATAAAACAGCTACGCGAGTGGGACAAATCAGTACGTTGTAACACCACCTCTGGTTCGGATACAAGCAGTTCCCCGACGTGGCATAGACGCATACAGTTCATGAATACTATCCTGAGGTATAGTATGCCAACTGGTGTCCAAATTGCGGTCCAGTTAGTCGACATTTAGGGATGGGCGTTGGTGCCGTGCCATCATGTCCCAAACATGTTCGATCGGTGAGAGGTCAGGCGATCGGGCTGACCATGGAAGGGTGTCTGCATTACGGAGGCAGGCCTTGCGTGGGCGGGCATTATCCTGTTGAAAAATTGCTTGGTGATACTGCGACGGGAATGGTAACACAGCAGGTCGTAGAATGTCATCGACGTACGGTTGAGCCGTGAGGGTGGTACGGAGAACTCAAGGGTGTCCGGGTATAATGGGAAATGTCTCCACAGTCACTCCCGATGTGCGAACCGTGTGCTATTCCACGGTAAAGCCAGGATCCGTGCGCTAGCCGGCTTGTCTCCAGACAAAGCTGCGCTGGTCATGGGCGCCAAGTGCAAATGTGACTCATCACTGAAGACAACATGACGCCACTGGACACTATCCAAGGGTGATCGAGCCCAACACCACTGCAACCGGTGACGGCGATGCTCGCAGCGGAGTTTCCACCTGTAATGTAGTCCGGATAGCCACTTCCGTGCCTGTAGACGACGCAAAATGTGCAGGGATGGTTGAGAGCGACGAATTAGATTCTCTTCGCGAGGCTCTCACAATCTCTCGATCTTCGCGTTCTGTCGTTGCCCTCGGCTGTCCACTGCACTCGTGTCGCTAGGTTGTGCCCTCCTTGACTCATTGGCGCCAACATCGTCCGATTGCTGCGTCGCTCAGACTGAAATGCCTGGCGATGCGGCGACTTGGTAAACCGGCCTCTCTCAGCCCAATTATGTGTCCTCTCTCAAGCTCGCTCATTTGCTTGTATTGTGTACAGATCCGACGTCGAGGAATCCTCAGTCAGTGGAAGTTAATGCAACCGCAATCCGCTGTCACAAGTGTCCCAGCGTGCGAGCTTTGTTCTTGATATATCCTCCTCGACGCGCGGTTTCAATGCGCTGTGGAGGGAGACTATTTAGTATTTTTTAATCATTTGCATATTCGGCCCTGAGGTATTTGCATGCAGAGTTTCATCAGGATCTAGCGACTTTCTCAGGGTGCTTAGTCTTTTTTCTTTCGGAAAGAATGAATTTTAATTGTCCGACGGTAGTCAGTTTTTCTAGCAGTATATCCAGCACATTGCCACTCGAGAGTATTGACTTTGATCATGATATCATCCGCTTTTGTCATTTTCCGGATCCATGAGTTCCTTTTCCGTATTTATTGGTTACCCCAATAACACATCTCTCCGTGCTTTTCTGAGTTGAACATGATTTTCGTATGTCTTTTTAAGCTAGGAAACATGTCTCTGATCCATAAGTAAGAGCGGTAATGGATGCATTGATTAAACACTTTTTGTTTAAGACGTAATGGTAAATTGCTCTTAAAAATTCTCCAGCCAAGTTTTATACTCCTATTAAGCTTTTCTTGATATGGCTCTCGCTTCATATCTGTTGCTGATGTAAATGTAACATCGGATATATATTTGTTACATCAATATTTAAATCTTACATTAATTTTGTTTTATGTACGTTCATTTTAAATCCCATTGCTTTATTCTTGTCAGCAAATATATTGCAGTATGTACTGTTTCTTATACATTTCAAATTATAAGACTAGTAGCAGATAAAAAAATCACTTTTTTTCCAGGACAGCAGCTGGTTATGTGAACACAGAAATATCAATAGAACGGGAAACATAATAAGGATGTACAGTGTATTTATCCAATATTAAAATGTTGACCGAAAGTTGTAAAAACTGAGGAGTTGTCCATTAAAATACATCCGTGCTCCTGTTGTCAAGAAAAATTGAGATACGATGTTAGTCTTAGCATCTTTACGCAACAACCAGTGTTTGAAAATTATTACTAAGAAACAGTAAACAAACGGGAGAAGGAAAAGCAGGTGTAGCAATGAAGCAAAAGAAAATCTCTCTGGATTACAAGAATTTGAAAAGAATGAGGTTTACATAGAGCACCAATTACAGGTGTAAACAACAAATGACTGTGGTGTAAATATTTGACAAGAATTATTAGGTTCTCTCCCGATGAATTGATAGCCCGTTGCTCAGCTAACAAGCACATTCTTTTCAGCTCCAGGACGCATAATTGCATTCACTTGGAAATTGAACCCAGAAAACCCCTATGTGCTGTCAGATTTACCTCAAAACGAAATTGATAAGAGATTAGTTTAAATTCTCGAAGACTAGACTAAATCTGTATTTACAAGGACACAAACTAAAATTTTAAATTCAGTTTTGCTCAAAAGTAAAAAACTTCTATAATTTGTTTTCTCTGAAAAAATCTATACGCACGTGTGATGTTGAAATTTCGACATCCAGGAGTGCATGCCTTATTCGTAAGCAAATCAGCAGGTGGAGATTTCTTGACGGGATATGCAAATAATTCTGGTTAAAACCAATCCAAAGAGGAGGAGAAACAGAGGTTCAGTTCTCAATTTTTTACTAGCGCCCCAGTGGTCAGACATGAAACTACCTTCGCGTCTGTCACGTGATACGATCGTCATCATCATAGTCAACCATTATCAATCCAATGCTGGATGAAGGTCTCCCCAAGTTTGTTCCACAACGGTCTGTCTTGGGCTGGTGTACTCCATGTCACCCCAGCATGTGAATAAACAAAGACATAGCACTTTAGGCGTTTATTAACACATAGTAACCGAAAAAGTGTTATCCGGCCACTGCTGGGATCGTACCCAGATCTCTCGATATCTATCAGAGTGCGTTAGCCTTACGCTACAATGGCCAACAGTCAACGGCGCTATGTGCATTTATCTGTCAGCTTCTGACATAACATATCCGTAGGATTGGCTCAGCAACTGAGATGTCTCAATCTGGTGGGCATTAACGGCACAAGCTATATGTTAATTATAGCAAATAAATCCGAAGGGCGAGAACAATAGTAAAAATCGTCTAAATACTTGGAGTCAGTGAATAAACAGACATTGCTCTTTCCACGTTTATCAACACATAGCAACCGAAATATTGTTATCCGGCCACTCATGGGATCGTACCCCAGATCTCTCGATATCTAGCAGAGTGCGTTCGCTTTACGCTACAATGGCCAACAATCAACGATCAACACATAGCACCGAAAACTTTATCTGGCCACTACTGGGGTCAACACATAGCAACCGAAAAATCGTTATCCGGCCACTGCTGGGCTGGATGACGTTTATGTGTTGATAAACGTGGAAAGAGCGATGTCTTTGTTTATTTCCTGACGCCACGTATTTAGAGGATTTTCACCCCAGCATGTTTTCAAATTTCATCCAGCCATCTCCAATGTGGTCTTTGTTATTTCCTGTTCCTTGGATTCCAGTCTAAAATTTCAGTTGTCCATCGGCGGTCCGTCCTTCTGGTAATATGTCCAGCCCATCACCATTACATGGATTTTATTCTGATCATGAAGTCTTCCACTCTTACCATTTTCCTGATTCACGAGTTCCTCTTCTTATCTCTCCTGGTTACACCAAGCCTGTATCTCTGCATGCTTCATTCAGTTGTCTGCAGTCTTTGTATGTCTAATGTCTGTTAAAAAGTCCACGTCTCTGCTCTATACGTAAGCACTTGAAGGATGCTTGATAAAATATTTCTCTTTTTAAGACATCGTGCCATAGTGCTCTTAAAAATTGCACTGTTTCTCTTCATCTTTGTTTTAGGGAAGGGGGCGTAACTCACCACGCTGGCCAAGCGGCTTGGTGTGTGATACGATACCAGTAACTATGTAATCAACATCGCGAAGAGAGTACTAACTCTTGAAAAGAAGAAAGCTAGACTTTCACGGCTACTGTGCATTAGTTCCATGTTCGTCCACTGGCGCGCTGTTCTGTAATATCTTCGGGGCCAACTTTGAGTCAACCTGTTCCCATTAGACTAAGGGAGATTTACGTTAGGTTTTCTCCTCTGTGGACTAATCAAGTAGCTGCGGTGTAAGATTTGCGGTGCGTTGACCTCTTAGTTAAACATACCACGCGTTTGCAGACTAAGTGTCTCCCAACTTCCATTGACCTGTTTTTGGAGAAACAGTAACTTGAAAAATAGCCAGCCAGGTGAATAAACTAAACGAATTTGAGAGGGAACATACACTGATCTGCAAAAATTAAGGACGAAGAGCAGAAATTTGCATAACAGCGGAACGAGCAGGCAGAACGGACCGAAAGACCACTCAGGAGATAGACTAGGGTCCGGTACGGTAGGGCATGCGCATATATGCATCATGACGTAGGGGGGGTCGGAAGGGATAAAGCACACGGG
This sequence comes from Macrothele yani, assembly GCA_039090855.1. Lineage (NCBI taxonomy): Eukaryota > Metazoa > Arthropoda > Arachnida > Araneae > Macrothelidae > Macrothele > Macrothele yani. Next base: position 28,141,777 of record CM077022.1, read on the forward strand.
CGGTGTACACTCAGCAATTCGGTGAAAGCTATTGCACGGTGTACATCGGTTTGAACGACGTCGATTTGCTGCCGCCGTGTGATATGTCCAACAGGCAATCCAGTGGACGATATCTGGATAACTTTACCCGAGGTCGCGTCATTGGAAAGTTGGAAGAAGGTCGAAGTGTGACTAGTGTGGCCGAAGAGTTCGGGATCGCTCACAGCATCGTTTCACAAGCTTGGAGAGCATTTCAAAGGACAGGAATAGCTGTCCGAGAGTTTAGCAGTGGTCGTCCACGAGCAACCACGTCGGCGGATGACCGGTATATTGTCCTACAGGCGAGAAGAAACAGACGGCAGACAGCGGGAGAAATCGCAAGGCACATGCAACAGACAACTGGACGTCCGTTATCGCGTTTTACCGTGACCAGGAGGCTGCACAAAGGTGGTCTATTTGTACGACGACCAGTACGGTGTGTGCCATTAACGCTTGCTTATCGGTGACGGCGGTTTCTGTGGTGCCAGGATTACAAGAACTGGACACATCAGCAATATGGTCGAGTTCTCTTTAAGGATGAGAGCCGATTTAGTCGGACGCGCGATTCTAGACGTATACACATCTGGAGAGAGCAGGGAACACGCAATCACACCTCCAACAAAATCGAAAGGGGCATGCTTGGTAGCCGTACTGACATTCACATCTTCCAAGGAGGTTCAGTCACTGGTGTCCGCTATTGTACAGAGGTTCTCCTGCCTCACGTGCGTCTGTTTAGAGGTGCTGTGGGTCCTGAGTTCCTCTTCATAGACGACAACGCTACACCTCATCGTACAGTGGCTGTCGCAGAGCTGTTGGAGAGTGAAGATATTCAACGCATGGATTGGCCCGCAAGGTCCCCGGACCTATATCCAATGGAACACGTGTGGGACCTTCTTGGGAGACTCTTTGCAGCAAGTCACTAGCCGCCAGCAACGATTCCACAACTGCGATTGGCGCTACAAGAGGAATGGGCCGCGATGCCTCAACAGCTCCTTGACAACCTAGTCCTCAGCATGGACAGACGTTGTAAATCCTGCAACGCAGTCAGGGGTGATCATATCCCCTACTAAAGACTGGATTTTTCTTGGCAGCCGCCTGTCACAGGGACGTTTCTGTCTTCTGTCCAGTTATGCTCGAAGCTACATTTTCAATAAAGCGCCTTTGTATCCTTTGAATTCCTTGTTTGGACGGTTTTGCTACCTTGTCCCATATTCTTACATCTTGGGGATCTTATGGTATTATTTGAGTCGATGTGGAGCACTTCTGCACGAAGTTACTTTCGAAAAACAGTCTCGTCCTTAATTTTTGCACGCCAGTGTATTATTGAGTTCCGAGACGGCAGATAGTGACTCGCCGTACAGCTGAACTTGTAGGCAGTGGCAATTCGCCTGCCGATCGATACCGGCAAATGTGTTTGGGAAAAACTACGCACACACTACGGACGTATGACCCCAGATGATTGTACCATTAGCTGAACGTATGCCCACGCGAAAGTCCCATGCCGGACCGTCAGACGGACATCCGGCTAGACATACTTATCTGAGACCATAGTTCCGATAACAGCATTTGCTACACATCTACCAAAGGATTTGTGGTTTCCAATACAGATACAAATTTTTTTCTTGTGAACTTCTCTGATCTTTTGGACTGTGTTTGAGTAATACTTCTCTAAATAATGTTTTCTCAAGTTTGTTTCGTTCGGAACTATTTCTTTTGTATACTTTCTCAAGAAAGGCTTTAAGGAGGAATATTCTAAATTCCACAGTGAAAAATCTAGAGAAAAATCTGACTCGCGTGTGGATAGTGATTCCTAATTCGAAATTAGGCACATTTGACATTTTGACTTCCAGCAAGTCAAAGAAATGTTTGCCCGTTTCGAGGTGTTGGGAAACGCAACATGTTTCCACTCGAAACAGGCTTTTCACACATTTTACAAAACAAAGTCACTCCATCGTTGACAATACATCTGGATCAAAATCAGTCAGAAATTTAATCTGTCCCGCCTTTACTTTAGGCATATTAAACAATACCGTGCTGTTACCAATCAACAATAGCAGAAGTACCATAAATCGTCCTTTATAGTCACAGTATAAAAGAACTCTTTCATCTGAATTTGATGGATCAATGCGAGTCTAAAGCTTGTGACGTGCCTGCCCAGCAGGACGCACACGACATAAAGGCAGATAGCAGTCAGAACGAACGTCAGCTTAGCTCAATAGGTAGAGTGACTTATTCCGGAATGAGGGGACCCGGGTTCGAGCCCCGCGTGGAGAAAAATGACGGAGAAATTACTTCGTTATAATGGCGCCCGAACTTTCCGGATGACCCGGCCGTTGAAAATCTCGCAATGGTGTGGCGTTCTTTCCACACCACGAGAGAGGAAAAATAAGAGAATCCCTTCTCCAGCGCTTCGAGAAATAAATGTGTGTGACGTTGCATTCCACACACCAGATTGACTAGGAGTTCTCAGGTGCACGTTCTACAGCGGATGGCTGCCTGCGACGATTCATGGTAACGGCTGACCTGTGGGCCAAGCCCCCGGCCCTCTTTCGTAGAGGGGGAGGATGTAACCTGCCTGCCCAGCAGGACGCACACAACATAAAGGCAGATAGCAGTCAGAACGAACGTCCGCGTAGCTCAATTGGTAGAGTGACTTATTCCGGAATGAGGGGACCCGGGTTCGAATTATGGAGAAATTTACTTGGTTATAAGCTCCATTATACATACAGTAGCTCCAATTCCTTGTTTATGAAATTCCAAAAAAATGATAGTCGCATGACCTTCGGGGAGTGTTCCGATCGTCTGCTTACCCTATCACCATGCGCTTACAGCGTATAAACAAATCAAAGCCATGATGTCTGCCCTCTTTGGGGCTTTATTTCAACAGCCAATGGCAGACTGACTTCGTAGAGGACCCAACCTTATACCATCTCTAGTAACCTTGCCATATACTGCTTGCATTCTCCCTTTGTTAGAGTTTGGCACCGTTTTCGATAAACACTTTTTCTGGCTGATGGATCTTGATGAGCAGAAAAAACTCCTTGTTTGCACTTACAAGCACGGATCCTTACGAACAGAATGCTGGGATTTCTGTAAACGTAGTCTTCTTTCATAAAGAAAAATTCACATTGCTGGTGTAGTAGTTTAGTGGAGATTAGACTAAACATATCTCTTCTAACTAAAAGTGGATTCGTTTGAGTACCACCATTCTGTAACGGGCAAAAAAATTTTAACAAGGGCTTTCGCTAATGTGCTATGCTGTTAAGGAAACAGAACTGCTTTTGTAGAAAGCTTTTAGGATATATGCAAAAATATGAAAATATGCTTTCATTCCTTAATATGGCTAAATATGCAAAATAAGCATTTTGCTTAAACATCTGAGCTTTAGTAATAACACGAGTACGGTGGCTCGAAAGATAAAATTAAGATATGCTGAGTAACTTTTTAATAACCAGGTATTCTTTTTGTTTGTGATGTCCAAATGTGAAAGTATGTTTCATGAACATTACAACAATGAAAAAAGGCCGCCCCAGTGGCGCAGTGGTCTAAGGCGCTGGCCTCTGATCATTCGTCCGTTAGGGGGCCGGGTTCGAATCCCGTCAGGCATGGATGTTGTGTTTGTCTTACGGCACTGTCTCTCTCCCTTCCCTGGAACCAGTGACCCTAAATTAGGGACGGGCGACTGCTTATAGCCCATTGAGTTGCTCACGGTGGTCGTTAAACCTCCAATCAAAAAATAAATAAATAAATAAAATGAAAAAAGTACTACGTCATACAGATGTTACCTCACACGCTGACATAATTCGCAGTTTCCATTCACGGAACGTCTGCCCGAAAAACACGAAAAGCTAGGCGGAACGTCAAATATTTTTTTTCTCATTTGGTGCTATGGCTTCTCATAATTTAATCTATAAAGCAGTTTCCATTCACTGAACACCTGCACAAAAAGCTAAGCGTATATTTCTTTCTCGGTTGGTGCTATGATGAAGACTCTCTCCACTGCGCCATCAAAGTAGGACAAACGTTCAGACAAAGCAAATTATATTGTTTGTACTAGCTTTTTTTTTCAAAAGTCGGGCTAAACATCAGAATCGTAGGCGCATTTTTTCAGAACACAGTATTAATGTTTTTATAAATAAAAATTATTCGTAGATATGTGGGTGTACGAATATTAGTGGTACAATAGTGTACATGTCTCAGGTAACCCTATGTATTGCGTGGTTCAAACGCTGTAGCCTAAATATGATGCAGTCTTCTTGCAAGATAACAATGCTCCTTTACACACAGCCAGGCAGACGAAGTCATAGTTGGAGGGACATTAAGACGAGGTTCAACACAGTTCCATAGCCTACAGAATCATCAGATTTATCCAGCCAATATGATAAATTCTTGCAAATACTGTGAGAAACAGGTTCTCATAGCATTCCGCGTTAACAGAGCATGAATCTTTTATTGATGAAGAATGGTCTAACGATTCACTAATGAGGGTTTATTTGCATCCACGGACCGTAAACTGTGCTATGGGAAAAATGGTACTCCAGCACCACAATAATAAGCCCATATTGTTCATGTCACTGGTGTTTAAATTATTATTTCAGTTTCTTGTTTGTGTTATGTTATGTTATTCTTCAGCAGCATTTTATAATGTCTTCCGAACTGGTGTTTAAATTATTATTTCAGTTTCTTGTTTGTGTTATGTTATTCTTCAGCAGCATTTTATAATGTCTTCCGAACAGAAAAATAGTCTCCTGTCAGCAAGATGATCGTTAAACTACTAAACCTGTTGAAACTGTGTTTAAACCATATCGAAATAAGTCATTCCAATGAGATACTCGTTACAAATGCAAAACTATTAGAATATACAGGGTGTTCAATAAATGACCGAACACTTAGTTTGTACGAAAAGTTTTATAGACAAAAGATATAATTTAAGCAAACAGTGTTTCTTTGAAGTGGGCTCAAAAGGTAATTAAGTGATAACATTTTCAAAGTGTTTGCCTCCCGTTACCAAACACAAGATGGCGCATTCAGGCTTCGAAGTTCTCTATGACTCGTCCTAGAGTATGTAGAGTTACAGTGGAAAAAGCTTCAGTGACAGCGTCTTTGAGCTCAGTCACAGTGTTAGGACGTTATTTGTAGCCCAAATCTTAAATGTATCCCTAGAGAAAGAAGTCGGAAGGATTTGCATCTGGATAATAAAGAGGCCATTCGATAGCTCCTGTGTAATGATTGGGGTAGTTGAGAGCGAGCATGTTGCGTCCAAATTGGCTGCTTATGGTCCTAAAAACATCGAGAATGCGATGCGGAGGTGCACCACCTTGCATGGACCACAAACCATCGACCATTCCCAGACGGCGAATTTCCGGGAGAAACTTTTTTCAGCATAGCTTTGTTTGTCTCAAATTTCCTAACCAGGTCCAGAACTGTCGACTTTGATGGCTTTCGAACATTCTTGTAAGCTGTTGACCACTTTCTCGGTGTTTCAGAAAGACTTGTTTGTTTCGTACTACGTTTTCACAATAAAAACACGTTGTTTGGTTGAATACACCATTCTTAATTTGCACTAAAACACAGTCGAACCAACGATGAATCAATTACCTATAAGCACTTTGTCGACATAAAACCGAGAGTGCTGCCCTCTCGTGCGTATTTCAGAAGTTATTCCCAAGCTAAATGCTCGGTCATTTATTGAACACACGGTAAATCGGAATTTATCGCGGCTGCACACAATGATGCTTGACTGAAACGAATTTCATTATAGCCAACTCATTTCTCTATGAAGCGATTTCCAAGACGTTTCTTCCAACAGAAAAAAGATCCCAATGCACATGGGCTACGATTCCGTAAATCTGTTAGAACGTTTCTGTCGAATCGATCTAACAACTTATTTTTGGAATTTGCTGAGAATCTTCAAAGACAGGGGAAATTAAAATAGCAAAGAGAAAATGACAGTGAGAGCATTAAGAGAACCTAAGAAAAACTCAAATTCAGCTCATAAAGTTCGAGGGTAGAATGTTCCAAGCTGCCACGGGTCCAAATGTGGGGAAGAGACTTTTCGTGGTGAAAGGCATAGGGCTATGTCAGGTCATTTTGGCCTTTTCCCTTGTCTTCCCTGTTGTTACAGTCTATGTTCATCATTTATGTACTGTCAGTTTTGTTTTTCCCACTCTTTCTTTTCTTCTAAGAGCATTTAACAACAAAAATAAAATTAAAAAAAAACCCGCGGGATGTGGTCAGATAGAACTAAATATGAGAACAATTAACGAACCTCAGTGCGAAAATTCTAGCATCAATATAAGCGACAAAATGAATATATCCATAATAAAAAAACAGATGATGTGGCAAACCATCAGTTCTCCCTTAGGGTCGACAGACAGAAGGCAGACGAGAGCAGGCCCTATGCCTTTCCCAGTGGATGTTCATACCGAGTGGACGAGGCATACTCGTGCCTAGATGAATGCTAGTGATTTCTGATAGAGAGCTTGAACCGATGTCTTTTAATTTAGTCCGAAATCCAGTAAAAGAATTCTTTGCTTATACATCCAGCATGTCGGATATCTTTCTAGTGAAATTTTTGGCAATACTCATGCCTTATTAAATTACGACTTTAACTTCTTCGCGATATGGCCACCAGAAAGAAAAATGCTTAAAAACTAATTCTGCCATTACTATATCCTACACAATTAACAGGTGTTAGGCTTACCTATTACTAATTTCAATGATTTGCTTCTTTTTTTTCTGTGAAGTGAATAATTCAGAAAAAATAACTAATTTTGATTGAGGAAAAAGAATCTAAAGTTTGGCGTTCTATGCCTCCGACCTAAGAAATCAACCAATCAGCTTCTCGGAGGAATAAGCTCAAACGGGTTCATCTAGTGACACAGTTGGGTACGAGGAATCTTCGGTCCTAGGATATGCTGTAGCAGCCCTCAATATTCCGCTGCTTTGTTCCGTATGACCTGGAGTACGTGACACGACATGATTTCGGAGGGAAAAAGGTTTGCCCTTTTATCTCTTGCAGATCTCATGCGATTGGTTGCATACTCGAATGGTTTCCTTCTTCAATATGCGCACTCCTATGGGGGGACACTATCAGTGTCAAGCAATATACACTCAGTAGACAAAACATTAGAGATACGGGGTGATGGACAGTTGACAAGGGCGGCAACTTTGAGATTTTGATCGTGGACGTATTGTCTGCGCAAGACAGATGAATCATTCCAGTGCCTAAGTGGTAAGAACCCTAGGGTTCCCGAAGACAACCGTATCAAGGGTGTGCCGTGAGTATATCATCGACTGACGTACCATAGCCCAGAGAGCAAGCCGTTGCCGACCACACACCTTTGAGAACTGGGGTCGAAGTAGACTGCTCAGGCTCGTACAGATCGGCAGCGTGGAAACGGCGGCGTAAATGTCATCCAGGTTAAATGTCGGAGGTCCAAGCAGCGTCAGTGAGGGAACGTTGAATATCCTGGGCTACGAGAGCAGAGGCTCTACTCTTGTGCTACTGTTGACTGCGCGTTATTGGAAATTACGCCTTGCCTGGTGCCGGGAATATTAAAACTGGACCATCGGAGGAGTGGCGTCGTGTCGTGTGGTCAGATGAGTCTCGTTTTCAGCTGTACTGAGCTAACGGAAGGGGGCGGGTGTGGTGTCGGCAGCATGAGGGCATGGCCCCGTAGTGCCAGGTCCGGTCCCGTTCAAGGCGGTGATAACTCTGATGGTTTGGAGATCCTTCTCATGGGACACATTAGGTTCCTTAATGTGTCTGGAGAGGTTCTTAACCGATGTACGCTACCACCATGTGTTGGATGATCATCTACACGCTTTTATGTTCTCCGCGGCGGATTCTGCGGTCGATGGTCTGTTACAGAAGGACAATGCGCCGCGCCACCGGGCAGGAGCCATCCAGGCATGGCTCGAGGAACAGTTTGAAACCATCCAGTGGATGTCAAGGTGGTCACCAGAAAGAATTTAAACCCTATGGATGTTCTCTGGAATACCGTGGAGGGGAACATCAGATGCATGGATCCTGGACTGAAGTCTCCGGTGCAGTTGTGGACAATGCTGTAACAAACATGGCTGGCATTACCTATGGAAACACTCCGGCATCTGGTGGAGTCGATGTCTTGGCGCGTACAGGCAGTTATTCGCGCTAGAGGAGCTATTTCTATTCGCGCTGTCTCTAATATTTTGTCCATTGAGTGTATCATCATCATCATCCATCCATCCATTGCTGGATAAAGGTCTTCTTAAGTTTCTTCCACAATTTTCTGTCTTGAGCCTTCCATGTCACTCCAGCATACTTTCGAATTTCATCCATCCATCCATCTCTCTCTCATGGGGTCTTCTGGGTATTTTTCTGTCCCTCTGAATCCAGTTTAAAATTTCGGTTGTCCATCGGTGATCCGTTCTTCTGGCAACATATCCAGCCCATTGCCATTTCAGTGATTTCACTCTGGCCATGATGTCATCCACTCCTGTCATTTTCCTTATACACAAGTGAATTGTTGGTATTTTCACCAATCAAAGACTTGTAAACAAACATGGTTTGTATGTGTTTTTCTAACACTCTAAATTGTTAACATAACAGGTGTTAATCAATTTTAGGCTAATTTCAAATTTGGGAAATGAGTAGATGATATTGGTAACACAATAAGAATATTATATGGATAGACAAAAACAAAAAAGGAAAAAAAAATCTTTAACAAAGTTTATTTATTGTGTGTCTTGTTTGTGATTGTAGAATTTACTACCTGAAAGTGTTAAAAAGGTGTTATTGTTACATGTGTAAGAAATATGTATCACCAAAAATTAAAGTGGCCTTGTACTCGTTATGGCAGTGATTGAAGCAATTATGCCACAATAAGAACTGAGTTCGTTTCCACCCTCAGGCTAGGCTGAGGTGGATACAAGTTCTGAAGAAAACTGTTAAGAAATAACCCTTTTTACTCAACAAATTTACTGCCACTAATTTTTTATTTTTGAAGAACCCCATTGGGTTCACCTTTATTCACAAATTGAAATAGCAAAATATCAGCCCATTTGCTGGTAAATGACATAAGGTTTCATAATTTTAGACTGCCTCGAATACAACTTATTGCACCAATTATGTACAGTTTATATTTTGTTTCAAACATTAATATTTTTGTTTTGTTTTTCTCAAAGCACTATGACTACCAGTGGGTGGTATGTAAACATTATGATTTTGGCAGCTTGTGCATTTGTATATCAACAAAATTTCTTAGGCGTCATGAAAATCACAATCTAACCGAACAATTTGTTTTCTACACTAGCAAGAAAAAAATCAGAATATCAAGAACACGTACTTATTTCGCTACTTCAACATCTTTGGCAAAATTAGAATATAAGGCCAAGCCAGTAAAGAAAAATTCTAGATATTCATTTGGCTGAACTAACCATTTCAAAAAGGTACAGAGATTAAAAGCACACGGTACATTTCATTAATACATAGTAGCACTATCCTATCACTACCCATTCTTTGGTAAATTTGTGCAAAAAAAAAATTACTTTTATATATACATCACGGTCCAACACTTAGATATACAACATTTATATTGCACACGACTTTAGCCCAGCTGGCTTGCACAATTATTTAGGAAAAAAAGAGGAGAAAGGAAGGAGTTTCAGGGCTCCCCCCCCTCTCCTTTTTTCTTTAACTCCCACAATTTGAATTTATGGCTTCCCTCCTCTCCTTTTTCTACACAACCCAAAAGATGCAAATATTGTGGTTCAAAATGGTCAATTAAAGCTTAAAAAAATGTATTATATGACTGATACCTAACATAGCTGATCAAAAAAAAATTTTTTTACTTCCTCCTTTGACTCTCCCCGTAAACTTCTCGCTACAGACTTGTTCTCTTTCCTTGTTTACTTTACAGTAGAAAAAATTTGTAGTGCCGAATAATAAAACACAAAATTACATTCAGTTAAGGCAAAAAAAAATTCCTCTCACAACTTCTAGGCTAACTAACTACCTCAGCTGGATTGAATTTGAGCATTTTCTTGTAAACTGCTTCTCACACGTTTGCCGAAGCAAACAAAAAAAAAAAGAAAGAAGTTACCTTGTCTTCTTGGTAGTTTTGAAGGCTTTCTCACCTCCCAAGAGTGGCTGCAGTGGACTGAAGGAAAGAAAGGAAACAGTCCGTTTTGAAGGCTTTCTCACCTCCCAAGAGTGGCTGCAGTGGACTGAAGGAAAAAAGGAAACAGTCCATTTTGAAGTCGTCGAGGAGGATGGGAAGAAGAAGAAAATTTCTTATACCGGCGGTTTTTTCATCGGGGTGAGCTGCGCCTGAGGTGGATGGCCACCATTTCTTTGGGGCACTGATCGACGAGTGCCGGGAAGCCAGTCCTTGCCAGAAAGGAAGGGAATTCCTTCCTTTTAGAGATAAATATTCTGGAGAGCTTCATCTGGAAGAATCATCGGTGGAAGTGCAGTCAGCTCTTTCCAGGACACAAAACTGCAGACCTGAGCCTTCCTTTTTTTTCTTGTCTCGGCGGTTGAAGGGGGACTGGCTTCCGGCTCAGATCGCACAGAGAAGTATTTTTTCCTTGTGTCTGTACAGCAACAAGTTTCACGAGAGAGTGAGTGACTTAGTGACCCAACTTCAACGCTGCCTGGGGAATCACGTGCCCAATTGCTGAACCACGGCTCTGAGGCCTTTTGATTGGATGAAGAGTAACAGGGGATCATGCAACTTGCGCGTGATCCTTCCTCCCCCACTCCAACCAAACTTTTCTCGGAATCCACAAGGTCAGCAAAATACGTTCGCGTGACCTTTCTTCCTAAAAAAGGAACGTCCGCTGGTTGATTTTCCTAAATTTAGAATTCTTGGGAACCAGAGCTTCTCCCCAACGGAAACATTTTCCCCAGTGAAGGAAGTAAAAAAAAATAAAATGGCGAGTTACTTAACCAAAGAATCTTCAGCCTGGCTTGTCTTATAAACTTTACAGATTTTTGGATATATCATCATCATTGTCAACCATTATCAATCCACTGCTGGACGGAGGTCTCCCCAAGTTTCCTCCACAACGGTCTGTCTTGTGCCAGTCTCCTCCATGTCACTCCCGCATACTTTCGAATTTCATCCATCCATCTTCCATGTGGTCTTCTGGGTCTTTTCCTGTCCCTTGGAATCCAATCTAAAATTTCGGCTGTCCATCGATGGTCTGTTCTTCTGGCAGTATGTCCAGCCCATTGCCATTTCAGGGATTTAACTCTGATCATGATGTCTTCCACTCTTGTCATTTTTCGGATCCACGCGTTTCTCTTCTTATCTCTCCTGGTTACACCAAGCATGCACCTCTCCATGCTGCTTTGAGTTGTCTGCAGCCTTTGTATGTCTCTTTTAGCTAAGGTCCACGTCTCTGCACCATACGTAAGCACTGGAAGGATGCATTGATCAAACACTTTTCTTTTAAGACATAATGGCATATTGCTCTTGAAAATTATGCCGTTTCTTCCAAAAGCTCTCCAGGCAAGTTTTGTACGCCGATTAATTTCTTCACTAATGTGACCCTCACTTGATATCTGCTGCCCAAGATAAACGTACGTGTCTGTTATCTCCAGCTTTTCTCCATCAATCGATAAATCTTCATTTCTTGTAAAAGCATTGTACATCACTTTTGTCTTCTGAAAGTTCATTTTTAATCCCACTTCTTTACTCTTGTCAGCAAGTTCCTGGATCATACTCTGTAGCTCTGATGAGGTAGTTGCAAAAATGACTATGTCATCAGCAAAACGAAGGTGGGTTAGATAATATCCATTAATCTTTATCCCTTTGTTTTCCCAGTTCAGTGATTAAAAGACATTTTCCAATGTAGCATTAAAGAGCTTGGGAGATATGGTGTCACCTTGTCTCACTCCTTTTCCAATTTTTATGTGTGTTGTATTTTCAAACAGCCGAATCTTTGCACTTGCATTTTCATAGATGTTAATAATATTAATGTATGCATCTTCAATACCGCAGGATTTCAGAGCCATTGCAACTGCTGGTGGTTTCACCGAATCAAAGGCTTTTTCATAATCGATAAAAGCCATGCACAATGGAAGTTCATATTCCCTCGCTCTTTCAATTAGTTCTCTCAGTATGTGGATATGATCTATTGTGCTGTAGCCACTCCTGAATCCAGCTTGTTCTCTCGGTTGAGCCATGTCCAGTGTCACCTTCAAGCGGTGTGAAAGAACTTTAGTGAAGATTTTATAAACCACTGATAAGAGGCTGATAGGTCTGTAGTTCCTGAGATCCTCAATGTCACCTTTTTTATGTAGCAAGATCATTGTGGCGTTGTTCCAATCCTCAGGAATTTTCCCTTCATTAAGGCATCGAGTGAAAATTTGGGCGAGTACCGTTTCGATTTCTCCACTTGCTTCTTGTATGATGTCTACAGTAATTCCATCTTCTCCTGGAGCTTTTCCCCGCTTCATGTTCTTGATTGCATTTTTCAACTTCTGCTGGAAGGACTGGAAGAACTCTGGTACTGGTACCTGTCATGATGTCTGGAGTACATGTATCATCCCTTTCATATAATTTGGAGTAGAAATCTTTCACTCTTGTCAAAATTTTGCCTCTATTTCTTGTTACAGAACCATCTTTTCTCAGTGCCATAATCTGTTTTTCCCTTACTGAGATGTGTGTCCCTTTGCTACCTTTAGGCTTTGGTTGTTTTCAATTGCTTTCCTTACTAGTTCACAGTTGAATTTCCTTACGTCTTTATATATATATATACACACACAGGAAGATAGATGAAAGTATCATCTTACAAAACCAGCATTTCAAGTAGAAATGGATCGGAACAGAGAAAAAATATTGAATCCTTTGCCCTTTTCTTTTTTTCCTTTTTTTTTTTTTTTGAAGTTGCTTTACTGCTGAAAAAGTTTATTTCACTATTAACATTTTTAGCTTTAATTTTAAGCTCTCATATTTACAAATGAAAATCCCCCTATCCTTATTTCATACGCTGAGCTCACTTTGCGTGGTGTACAAAAAGGAAAAGAAAAATATACAGAGGTATGCATAAAACGCTACCACGAAGCAATACTGATGATAACAAATGCAAAGACAAAAAAAATGATTCTTTTTTTTTTCTATCAGAACCGCAACACTGAAACCTTTATCGGAGCAATTCTTCCCCGAATGAAACCAATGAACAAACATTACTCCTCACTAGGATTGACAACATTTAAAACAATCTTCTTTAAAGCTTTAATGTCGGCACATCCAAAATAACGTTCTTACCCCAGAACAATAGACAATTCTTCCCCGAATGAAACCAATGAACAAACATTACTCCTCACTAGGATTGACAACATTTAAAACAATCTCCTTTAAAGCTTTAATGTCGGCACATCCAAAATAACGTTCTTACCCCAGAACAATAGACAATTCTTCCCCAGAATGAAACCAATGAACAAACATTACTCCTCACTAGGATTGACAACATTTAAAACAATCTCCTTTAAAACTTTAATGTCGGCACATCCAAAATAACGTTCTTACCCCAGAACAATAGACAATTCTTCCCCGAATGAAACCAATGAACAAACATTACTCCTCACTAGGATTGACAACATTTAAAACAATCTCCTTTAAAGCTTTAATGTCGGCACATCCAAAATAACGTTCTTACCCCAGAACAATAGACAAAGAGCATAAACTTACATGTCATTCCCACACTTCACTCAACATACACACACGGCAAAAATATTCTAGCACTCAAAGAGGAAGTAAGGAAAGAATAAAAAAAAAAAGATTTGAAGATTGAATGGACATTAAAGAATTTCATAACTTTTTCTTGACTTTCCAGGTAAAATGAACTGAAAACTTCAGAAGATATAGAAAATAGATTCAAGTTCCTCACTACAATTTTCGGGGGTCGATGGTAAAAAAGAAAAAAAAAGAACTGCGCATCATTCTTTCCCTTTTTTTTTTTTTCATCTTGTCCCGAAAGGAATCAAGATGCGTGATGGGAGCCTATTTTCCTTTCCGAAAATGAGATGGCCAGTCTCCTTTTCAGAAGCTGGAAAATGGCAACACATCACAAGTTTCTCTTAACTTTCCTGGTTACACCAAGCATGCATCTCTCCATGCTACTTTGAGTTGTTGCAGTCTTTGTACGTCTTTTTTAGTTAAGGTCCATGTCCCTGCTCTATATGTAAGCACTAGCAGGATGCATTGACTAAACTCTTATTATAAGACAAAATGGCATACTGCTCCTAAACATTTTACTGTTTCTTCCGAAAGCTCTACATCCAAGTTTTATACGCCGATCAATTTCTTCATCAATGAGGCCCTCACTTGATATATACTGCCTTGGATAAATGTAGGTATCGGTTGCCTGAAGCTTTTCTCTGTCAATCGATAAATCTTCGTTCCTTGTAAAAGCATTGTACATCACTTTTGTCTTCTGAATGATCATTTTCAGTTCCACTTCTTTACTCTTGTCAACAAGTTTTTGGATCATACTCTGCAGCTCTAATGGGGTAGTTGCAAATATAACTACGTCATCAGCAAAATGAAGGTGAGTTAAGTAATCTCCATTAATCTTTATCTTTTTGTTTTCTCAGTTCAATGATTAAAAGACATTTTGCAATATGGCATTGTAGAGCTTGGGAGATATAGTGTCACCTTGTCTCACTCCCTTTCCAATTCTTATTTGTGCTGTATCATCAAATGTCCGAACCTTTGCACTTGCATTTTCATAGATGTTAATAATTATAATGTATCCATCTTCAATACAGCAGAATTTTAAAGCCATTGTTACTGCTGACGGTTTCACAGAAACGAAGGCCTTTTCATAATCAATAAAAGCCATGCATAATGGGAGTTCATATTCTCTTCTTTCAATTAGTTCTCTCGGTACGTGGATATGATCTATAGTGCTGTAGCCACTCCTGAGTCCAGCTTGCTCTCTTAGTTGAGCCATATCTAGTGTTACCTTGAAGCGATGTGAAAGAACCTTAGTGAAGATTTTATAAGACCCTAATAGGAGGCTGATGGGCCTGTAGTTTTTGAGATCCTCAACGTCACCTTTTTGTGTAGCAGGATCATTGTAGCATTATTCCAATCCTCAGGAATCTTCCCTTCATTCAGACATCTGGTGAAAACTTGGGCGAGTTGTGACGTACCTGCCAGCAGGACACACACGACATAAAGGCAGATAGGAATCAGAATAATCGTCTGCGTAGCTCAGTTGGTAGAGCGACTTGTTCCGGAATAAGCGGCCTCGGGTTCGAATCCCGGCGTAGACCAAAAATGACGGAGAAATTAAATTCGTTATAATGGCGCCCGAACTATCCGGATGACCCGAGCGTTCAAAATCTTGCATTGGTGTGATGTTATTTCCACACCACGAGACAGGAAAAAATCAGAGAATCCCTTCTCCAGCGCTTCGAAAAATAAAAATGTGTGATGTTGCATTCCACACAGCAGATTGATTGGGAGTTCACAAGTGTACGTTCTACAGTGGATGGCCGTCTGCAACGATTCATGGTCACGGCTGACCCGTGGGCCATGCCCCCGGCCCTCTTTCGGGGGGGGGGATGTGTCGTACCTGCCAGCAGGACGCACACGACATAAAGGCAGATAGGAATCAGAATAATCGTCTGCGTAGCTCAGTTGGTAGAGCGACTTGTTCCGGAATAAGCGGCCTCGGGTTCGAATCCCGGCGTAGACCAAAAATGACGGAGAAATTTACTTAGTTATAGAGTGTAGTTTCAATTTCTCCACTTGCTTCTTGTATAATGTCCACGGTAATTCAATCTTCTCCTGGAGCTCTTCCCTGTTTCATGTTCTTAATTGCATATGTAACTTCTGCAGGGAGGATTGGAGGGACTTTAGTACTGGTACCTGTCGTAATGTCTGGAATAGATGTATCATCCCTTCCATATATTTCTGAATAGAAATCTTTCACCCCTGTCAAAATTTTTTGCTTCTATTTCTTGTTAGAGTACCATTTTCTTTTCTTAGAGCCATAATCTATTTTCTTCCCTTGCTGAGATGTACTTTTGCTCTCTTCAGGCTTTGGTTGTTTTCAATTGCTTTTCTCACTAGTTCACAATTTAATTTCTTTATGTCTTCAGTGATACTTTTTTGCACTGTCTTGCATAGCTCTGTATATTCCACATTGGAAGTCACGTCTTTATTTGTCCTCATCTCTCTTGTCTTTTGCATCAAGATTGTTTTTCCTGAAATGTTCTTCATATGTAACTTGTTCTTAGTACCACCTATTTTTGTTGCTGTTTCCATAAGAGCCTTGGTGAGTTCCCTGTTAACTTCAGAAATATCCACTTCTTACAATGTTAGGTCTTCTAAAGAAGAGAATCTGTTCCTCAGTTCCAACTTGAAATTATTACGATGTTTTTAAGGTTGCTTTTGTCAAAACACTTTGTCTCATGAGCTTGCCATGTTCGAGTTTAGTGTTTAGGTGCATCTTATATCTCACCATTTTATGGTCACTACCTGTGTTGAACTTGTTTAGCACACAGCAGTCTTCGATGACGACTTTTTTGTTACATATAATAAAATCAATTTCACTGGTCGTCCCATTCGCATGTCTCCATGTTCATTTCCTGTGTGGCTTTTTCTTAAAAAGTTCATGATGAAAAACCTTTCTGCCTCTGGAAACTCTACGAGAGTATTTCCACGCTGATTTCTGTTCCCATAACCAAATTTACCAGCCGATGTTTCATTCTGTTGCCCTACTTTTGCATTGAAATCTCCCATAATGATCTTCAAGTGATGTTTGCCTTTGTTATTTAGATTCCGAATTTCCTCGTAAAATTTTTCAATTTCTTCAAGATGACTTGTGATGGGTGCATAAGCTTGAATAATCTGAGCCTGGTATATTTTTGAGAGTTGAATAACAAACCGCGCAGCCCTGTCAGAAGAACTTTCAACTTCTAGAATATTGTCCTTCAGTCTTTTGTTTATTATAAATCCAACACCGCTAGTAGCTGTCCCACGATAGTAAAAGAGATGTCCACTTTTCAGTTCAACGAGCTCTTCTCTTCTTACCTCGCTTAGTCCCACAATGTCCCAGTTGATCTTTTAGAGTTCCTCCTCCAATTCAAATAGTCTTGAATCAGAAGATAGGGAGCATCCATTAAACGTAGCCAAGGTCAGCATCAGATGGCAGCCTAGTCCGTCCGGTCCTCCGGCGATTCTTAGCATCCTCTGCCTTCATGTCGCACTGGCCGCTGCCTTCGCCAGGTACATTCCAGCTGCCGGAGACCGAGGGCTGAGTTTGAAATTGAGTATCTTTGGGGAGGAGGGGAGGATTGGCTGTAACTCACCACGCTGGCCAAGTGGGTTGGTGAGGGTGGGATAGCATTTCTTCTAATCCCGATGTTATAGTTTTACCGCTAATCATCTGTCGTCAGAGCCTCTTTAGTGGGAACAGGATGCATCACGATAAGGAGGGGTTGACATTTGTCAAGGAGAGGATGGGATATGTTACGCATTACCTGACGTTGCATCCCATTGAGGGTATACTTAGAAATAAAGAATCAAAGGAAAGGTAAGGAGTTTCAATTTTTATTCTCTCATGTTTATATCCTATAATTTCAGAAAGCCTTCAATTCAGAGAAAATCTCGAAATAAGAGTTTTGCTTTGTTTATTGTCATCTTCTGCCTAATTTACTACGGACGCAAAGAATAAAACTTTCTTAATCAGTGCCCCTTTGTTTGACTAAATTTTAACACTGCGTACCATCGTTTCTGGTCAGAGCAAAATTCTGTAATGAAAGTGTTTCCATTAAAATTTATTCAGCTGCAGTGAGAAGATTTGCTAAAATTTTACTTGCAGAATAGCTGAAACTGTTATTGACATTATATTAAGTTCGTCTTCAGAGAAACACATTTCAGAATTTAGATCAATCCATGCCTTCGAATACATCTTATTCATTTTCAAGAATCGCTTAAACTCAGTACTATTCCTCATATTGTCTTTCTACATAAATATACAAGCTGTGAATGCAATGTTCCACCGTAATGTTTGTATGCAAAACGACGTGCCGATGCGATAAAGTTGCCAGGAAATGCATCACAGGACCCTTTATTGATCAAATTATCTTCTATAGACTGAATTATTGAAGGTATATGGAAGGGTGCAACAAGTTTATTTTGTGGAAGATCAAGGGTCGTGTAGAATAGGTTATGGGCCGCGTGTCCCTCACCGGCCTTGGGTTATGGAAACCTTCTCTAAGTGTGAAAAAAACAGAGGCTTTACTGCAGTCGTCAGCTGCCATTGCCTGGAGTGACGAAGAGTCTGTCGCCATCTGACCCTAGCATGATAACCGTAGGTGAGCAGTTCGTTACGAACTGTTCTAGTGCAAACCGCTGTTTCCATTTGTGTGACGAAGCCAGTGGAAACGTGAATGCCTTTTTCACACTCCTCAGCAAAATTCGTTTGCTACGACGACTCAGTTTGTGCGGCCATCCAGAGCCCGGCTTTGCTGTAGTGGCACGATCTACAGTACATCTAATCGGTGAAGAACATCAGCGACAGTGGATTTCATCGATGAAGTGCATTAACGACAGAGGGCGTCAATGCTATGCTCCGATTGCTTACTCAGATGGCGTCCAACCACTACGCTGCTTTCAAAGTAAGTCCGTCAATTCAGCTCTGCTCCGTGCCGGCCAGGTGGTGAAATGGTCTAAGCGTTGGCTTCTGACCATTCTTCCGAGATGGAGATCGGTCTGGGTTAGAATCCCGGTGAGGCATGGGTGTTGTGTTTGTCTTACGGCACTAGCTCTGTCCCTTCCCTGGAGTCAGTGGCCCTAAATTAGATACGGGCGATTTGTTATAACCAATCAAGTCGCTCCCCAGCAAAACCACAAGTGCTGGGAAACTGCTGGCCACCAGCTGGCAGTGATGGGTCACTGCTGGCTGAAATCTGCCGCTCACGGCCCGGTAGTGGTCCGTTGCTGGCAGCGCTATCAGTTGGCGAGCCATTGATGGCCCTGCAGCATCGCCGTGAATTGTGGGCCTCCAAGCAAGTGCCACTAGTGGCCCGTTGCTGGCAACCAATGCAACCCCCCCCCAACAGCAGGTGGAAGCAACGGGACTGCGCATGCGCAGAAACAACACTTGCTGTGTCTCTCATGGTACCAGTTAGTTGAAGACGAGGCTATCACCATCGTGTTATTTTAGTGGATGTTAAGAAAAAATCCATATGTGGAGAGGCGAATTAATTTCCTAATGAAATTTTACGTCGACGAAGATATCAGATTAAGCCGTGAAATACTAGATTACAGCCATGAAATACACCCACTCCATTCCCATGAATAACAATTCATGCAAGCCGCCCCGGTGGCGCAGTGGTCTAAGGCGCTGGCCTCTGATCATTCGTCCGTAAGGGGTCTGGGTTCGAATCCCGGTAAGGCATGGATGTTGTGTTTGTCTTACGGCACTGGCTCTCTCCCTTCCTAGGAACCAGTGACCCTGAATTAGGGACGGGCGACTGCTTACAGCCCATTGAGTTGCTCACGGTGGTCGTTAAACCTCCAATAAAAAAAAAAAGTTCATGCAATGGAGTGGATGAATAACAAGAAAAAAATTTCAAACCGCTTGAAACAAATATCCTGGAAAACCTTTAAAACAACGTTTGTTGGAAATAAAAAAGAATTATACGCGTACAAAATTTATTAATTATTTGAAAGAAAGAAAAAGCAACGCTATGTGATGTACTCATCCATGGGTTGAATACACAAGACTGGGAGGAATTCGCTTCTAAAAATAACGAGAAGTAAAATAAAATATCTTTTACTCTTTAAAACAAATGTAGCTTCGGACAACGGAAAGGAAAGACACAACGTTAAGAATGTAACAGAATGTGACATGAACCCGGGTAAATATATATTTATTCAAAAATCTCTTTTCAAGACGGCAAAGGACAGTACAAAACTTTGGAAAGCGACTCTAAGTATGCACACGCCTTGAAAATGAGTGAAGTTCCCTTAAGGTGTAAAAAAATGTTACGTTGAAAAAATCAATTTATCAATTATATGAAACTGACTTTTATGAAAAATATCTCGCAATATTGTAAAATGAAAGAGGGAAGCATTCGATTACACATTGCATGCCAAACAGACAGCTTTAAGCACATGCTTGAACGCAGTGAATTAGTCCGGTCGGTAGAGAGCTCAGCTATCACGCCAACGGCCTAGGTTCAAACCTACTCAGATACAATTACGGGTGTTTTTCCGATCTGTTGAGAAAGTTTCCCCAGCGTAATACGTTAATTCCCAAGCTTCGTAAGGGTAGAAAAAAGAGTTTTAGCTTTGGCAAACTGCGGTTATCTTTGCTTTTTTTTTTTTTTTTTAATTATTATGGCTGCTACTGGGAAACTGGCGGACAAGATTCGGCAAGCCACCAGTTACGTCACGTGGTTGCCGGCTGCCACTAACGGCACACTAGCGGATCACATTAGGCTAGCCATCATTTCTGGCACGTGCTTGCAGGGCCACTGAAGGGCCACTTGTGGCAGCTACTGCCTGTGATGGACCACTGATGGCCCTGTTGTGGCATATGACAACTGATGGGGTGCCAACTGTTGGCCAGCTGTTGGCCTGAACTGCTGGCCCTTCTGTTGGCCGTCCGGACATTTTATTGACGGTTCGGCAGCGGCAACATAGTGCTGGGCCAGCAAGACTGTTTTTGCTGGGTCGTGCACGTGATTGTTGAACTCTGAAATAAAAAAAAAGTTTAAGTCCTTTTTACGCGTTCACTGTCATCCCGTTAATGAATCCCAGAACTGTTTTTTGGGGAACGTCAAATTACGCGATAGTTACACGAAATCACAATGTGTTCAGTATGTTCACTAGTTTACGAACAAATACATTTTTGACAACTTCTGTCCATAAATCGGACAAATACCGTGAAATATGCATAACAGCTGTAACTCACATTCCTGCTGTAAATGTCCGTATGAAATACAGACATAAATCAAGCTTTTCTTTCCATGTAACATAACAGAAATATGATATTTTTTTATCGTCCTAGAAATGAAACGATTAAAAAATTTTAATTATTCCCGTCTGACATTTCAAATTAATGCTTCAGTTCTTTAGATTACATTATCTTGGGTGGTATAATGGTTAGCATACTAGAGCGAAAATCGGGAGATGCGGGTTCGATTCCGTTCCAGGACGATATAATTTCCAAATTTCTTTGGTTACGTTACATGGAAAGAGCAGCTTGACTTATGTCTATTAATTATTCCATGTTTTTCAACTTGAAATAGTTCGTATACAACGTTGAGTGGCTCGACGCCAAGGTTACGCAATCAACGTGGAAGCTGTGTCTTTTATTCCACTACGTAATATAATGCTGCAGCTAGAAAGACCAACTTAATACTTGCTGCAACCTGGCTATTGTTCACTGTAACATTGTGTTCAGGTTAGACATGTCTCATAGAAATCATTCGCTTCGATGTTTACGATGGAGCACCGTTCGATGGACACTATAAGTAAATAAAAGAACAGTTAATACAGACATTTCACGTGGACTAGGAATATCAAACAGAAGTTATCGCTCTTTCCACATTTACAAGTGAGTCACGGAAAAATTTTCATTGGCTGCCACCGGGAATCGAACCCAGGTCTTCCAGTTACGCGCCGGATATGCTTCCACTGCACCACACTTAAACGTGGAAAGAGTGATGACGTCCGTTTGATATTCCTAGTCCACGTCAAATGTCTGTATTAATTATTCATTCGCCTTCTAGTTATTTGTTCAGTTGCTTCTTACGGTCTTTGGTGAATCCCAGCATTGTGCGGAGCTCCAAGAAGCAACATGCCAAGTGGCTTGGCAGTAAGTCGTATATAAGCCTGGAGGAATTCGAGGCAGCTGTGGTGCAGTGGAAGCATGTCCGGCGCGTAACTGAAAGACCTTGGGTTAGATTCCCGGTGGAGGCCAATGAAAATTTCTTCGTGACTCACTTATATAAACGTGGAAAGAGCGATGACTTCTGTTTTATTAAAAAAACAGTATTGTATTTACATCAGTAGCGTGTACGTCCTCTATTTGCAGAGATTACAGCAGCCACCCCTCGAGGTAAACTGTCCACAAGTCCATTTACTACGGAGAGCGGGACTTTGCTCCATTCGGCCTAGAGTATATTGACAAACTCTCTCAGTAAAGAAGGTTGTGTTGGTCTAGACCACCTCCGTCCTTCAAATTCATCCCATAGGTGTTCAAAGGGATTGAGATTCGGGCTCTGAGCAGGCTAGTTCATCCGCGAGACCTGATTTTCCTCAAACCACTTCATTGTAGCCCTGGAAACATGACAGGTGGCATTGTCGTCCTGTCCGTAGAACTGCCACAATGATGGTAGCACTGTGTTATCCAGGATATCTCTATACAGTACGGAGTTAATGTTGTCATGAATAACAGCCAGTGGACCCACCCGTACCAGCTGAAACAGCCACACACCATAACTCCACTGCCTCCGTGCTTCACAGTAGGTACTGTACACTCCGGAAGTAGAAGTTCTCTGGGTAACCGCCAAATCCAGACACGTCCATCCGATCGGAATAATGTGAAGCTGGATTCGTCGCACCATAACGCCTGCCGCCATTGCTGTACAGTCCAATTTTTGTGCTCTTGACACCATCGTGGCCGCATGGCTTTATTGGTCTTTGTGATAAGAGGTTTATAGGAGGGTTCTTGGTTATGATACCAGAGTGTATGGGCCTCTCTTCGAAGTGTCTGTGTAGAGTCCATAGCATCTGTGGCCATCTGAAACTCATGTGCTATGGCGTGCATTGGTCGGGACCTGGTTTTTCGGATCTCCCTCAGCAGCGCACTCCGGTCCCTGGTTTGCAGTTTCGGGAGTCTTCCAGGGCGAGGTGAATTCCGGCAATGCCCAGTCTTCTTCCACTTGTTGATGACAAAGGCCACAGTCGAATTAGCGACCTGTCTAACATCAACAAATGCTTCTTATGCTCATACCTCCAATTGAGCAGCCTATTATAACGCTCTTTTCAAATTTGGAGAACTCTCTCCAACTAGCCATTTTATTAGCGATTGATATGAGAATATTCCTATTGCAACTTTTTTACCTTATCGACCAAGTGTCTGCTGCGGGAGCACACCATTGCACCTGCGTGGAAGTGTTCAATCACTTTTGTCCTCACAGTGTAGTTTCTACTTACAATACGACGGCATGTGTTGACAACACCATCTAAACTGATTTCTGATTTCATAGCAGTCACAAGAATTTCTGTTTCTTAAAACACCACTCGCATGAGCCTGCACCATGAAGGCGTGTCCGATACGTGTCCAGTAGCTTATGTCTCTCAGACCCCATTGGTGCTGAAAGCACTTGACCTGGAGTAAGCACCGGTCTTGGTTGCTCTTGGGACACTTTCATTGCCCTTGGGCCCGGTGTTTATTTCACACCGGTCCCAAGAGCAGTGGAAGTGCATGTTGCCCCTGATGGGTCCTCAGCGCTTATTAATCTGTTAATCTGGAGGAAACCTGAATTAGGTCATTATCTCTTTAGCATAATTGGAAAGTCTCCTATGATGGCAGCAGTAACAAAATTTGAGACATCTCAATGGGCGGATGTGATTCCAGGAGACAGTATAACAACTCAATGTGATATAAGCAGTCACCCGTACTTAATTTAAGGCCACTGGTTCGAGGGAAGGAAGAGAGCCAGTGCTCTAAGGCAAACAAAATCCAAGCCGTCTCTGGGATTCGAACCCTGACCCTTCTCGGACGAGTGGTCATAAGCCCGCGCTTAGACAACTGCGCCACCGGGGCGGCGCTCAGTGCTGTAGAAATGAGTTTTTAACCCCAGTGTGAGACCGTACGTCAATACCATAGGAGGAAATTTCATTTTAGAAGACTAATGCTCGATGTCACCATATCTCACGAATAAACACCAATCGCAGCATGCAGTGGCCAGCGCGATCTCTGGGTCTCTTTCTTTATTGGAGATTTAACGACCACCGTGAGAAACTCAATGGGCTATAAGCAATCGCCCGTCCCTAACTTAGGGCCACTGGTTCCAGGGAAGGGAGAGAGCCAGTGCCGTAAGACAAACAACATCCATGCCTGGCCGGGATTCGAACCCGGACCCCTTACGGACGATCTCTGGGTCTCAGTCAAATCAAGAATGCACTCTAGTCTGATCTAGAAAAGCAAGTTACTACCCTCTAGCACCCACCGCAATCTCTGCACGAGCTGGTAAATGGTCTTCCTAACGAGAGGTCTTTATTGTCACAGCAGCGTTTGGACATGCTGATAAACAACAGGAACAATCACTTTGAATTCTGTTTTGCATTCGGGGTGTCCCCTGTTTTTTAGTAAATGTTTGTGTGGCATATAAAATATGCTTTGTTATTCCATTCTATTATCGCCTTTGATAGCAAGTTTTAAGCAGAGTCAGTCCCAATGAACGAAAGCGCATTATTACTTTGAAACGTACGCAATTGAGAAGTTTGACTCGCCTTGATTTATGTTATCCAAAACTGTAATCTTTAATCACTGGTGAACTAATTGTTGTCACACACACACACACACACACACACACACACACACTGAAAATAAAGATATTGCTTGAGTATAACATTGGACAAAACGCAGTTCATGAACGCAGAACACAAACTCAACACATAAACCGAAGAGTTCTGCCTTTTCACAGGTCGTTGCGAGCCACGGTCTCTTGTCCACTCTTCTCTCACATTCCAAAGACTGAAAATTTCTATTCTGCACGTTTGCTATCCGTGCGAATAAAGCATATTTGCATTAATACTGCAACATCTACACCCCTTATTGACTTTAACCTACTATTCCACAAAGTAGGTCTTTCTGTGTTATTTGTAGTCAGTGTTGATTTTTGGGTGCGTGTTCAGTTATTCAGAAGTAACTCTCTGCCAAGCCGTATTAAATATTACATATTTTGTCTGCGTGCCACTATTGAGTCAAATACACTGTGTTAACTGAATTATGACCACTCTTTTGCAGAGTAAGGGATACCAAATATTGGCGTAACGAGGAAGGTATATCCTGTAGGCTAAAGAGGTGTTTATGAGAGGTGGATGTTTCAGCTGAGAGCGAAGTTACGAACGTGATGGGTAAAACCAAGGATTTATCAGAGTTTACGAAAGGCCCAATAGTGAGCGCATAAAGAGATTGTGAGTTCATTTCGGACACAGCGATAACTGTGGGCTCTTTTGTAGCTAAAGAGTACCAGGAATGGTGCAAAAATGGCATACAACCAACCGGTATCACAACTGTAAAGGGCGGCGAAAGGTGGATTCCAGTGGTGAAAGACGGGTGCGTCGCTTTGTACAGAGCGATCAACTCAACGCAGTTTCGGAGTTGATGACCCAATGAAATATGCATAAACGAGAAAAATATTCCCAGCGACTATGTGTCGCACGCTGGTATGGGTGGGCTACAAGAGCAAACGCCCAGTACGCCACCCTCTTCTAATAACAGTCCATTGACATAAACGACTCTCCTGGTGCCAAGAACATGTGGATTGGGTGGTAGAAGATTGGAAGTAGGTGTGCTGGTTCGATGAAATCACGATATTTACTCCATTCTGCCGATGGTCAAGTCCGTGTTTGGCATATGCATCTTCAGGCTATGGATCCCTCATGCATAACATTGACTATTCCGGCCGGTGGGGGGATTGTATGATATGAGGCATGTTTAACTGCTATGAATTGGGACCCCTAGTGCGTGTGAACCAACGTTTGGACGCCGGCTACTACCAAGAACTGCTTGCGGACGATGTACATCCCACAGTGTTGTACCTCCACTCATAAAGGTGAGGGTTCTTCATGCTGTGAATGAGAGTTTGGGGCAATAAGTGCCATTCCTCCACCACGATAAATCCCGCTGTCATCGGGCCGCCTTTTTCAGAAATGGTTCTACGAACACAGTGCTGACATGAGACAAGTCGTAAAGGCCACCAAATTAGCCTGATCGCAACCAAATTGAACATCTGTGGGATTGGAACGCCATTCCGCTCCATACAGGAACTTTGGACCACACTACAAAAAGTTTTATTGCGATCCCCAAGCAAATTTACAGAGCCGATGCCACTCTGGCTGACGGTCTCGTTCTCCGGACGAAAAGAACGCCCATGAAGTATTAGGTAGGTGGACAGTGAGCACTTAGTGTAAATACAGTGGTGTCCAAAATTAACGTGACAAACACAGAATCCTGAATAACGCAAAATCCACACGACAGAGTTTAGTGACAGTTGGTACGGACATACGTATATCGTTGACGCAGCAATACACAATGGAAACGGAATGTCATCTCCGCATGAGAAGGAAGCATGCTCATGACAGCATGGCAGTCCAAAAGTGATGCAGCAAGTGGCGAGGACTTCAAGGTGCCTAATAGAGGGGATGATTACCCCGAACAGCGATACAGCTCGCACAATGATCCCTCATGCTGTTTACAAGGCTGTGAATGAGAGTTTGGGGGAAATATAAGTGCCACTTCTCCACCAAGGCGCGTCGGAATCCCGGAAGGGGCTGCCGGCTTGAAATTGTTCTTCCCACGGCATCCGAGACATTCTCTATAGGATTCAGGTCCGGAGATTTCGCAGGCCACTCTGTCCTGGTATATCCTCAATCTTCAGGTATACGTCGACTAGCCAAGCCCTGTGGGAATGAGACTTATCGTTCATAAAGAGGAACTGGGGACCAACAGCCCCCCCCCCTAAAACGTCATACATAGAGCTCTAGGATGTTATCCGTGTAGGTGCTGCAATCAGGAGCCTCCTGGAAACACGTGCAGCGGAGTCCGTCCATCCAACATGATGCCAGCCCAAAACAAGAGTCCTGTACCGTCGTAGTGGTCAATTTCCCTAATGTTGGAGGGAAGATTTCAGCTTCCCTCCTCTCGCCAAATGTACATAAGTCGAGAATCTGTGTTTAATCCCTAGCGTGACTTTTTATTGCAGAAAACACAGGCCCACTTACCAGGGTTCAAGGGTCATGCTGTCGAGCCCAATTCCGATGGATCCTTCTGTGCTATTCGGCGAGTGGGATATTGATCATTGGCATTCTTGCATACAGACCTTTACCGTGGAGTCTTATAAACTGTTTACCTTGATATCGCGGTTTCCGAAGAAGATGAGAGATCCTGCGAGAGTTGCCCGACTGTCAACTCCCTATGACGGCGAGATGTTAGAGAAAAATACTGGTCGTCTTGACTTGTAGTGGCTCGTCAGCGTCCTTGTCCTGCCCTTCTGGTTATTGTTCCGCTTTACTGGAACCGTCTCCGGAGATTAGCGACCACTTGCGTTGATACATTCAGCCATCTTGCTGCCTCAGCTTGCTATTGTCCTGCTTCCGATCTACTAATCGCTCTCCACTGTAAAGAGTCTTCAAAGCGATGGTGCGGTGCTATTCTTCCAATAACAGTCCAACTCAAGCTTCAATTGCCTCTCTCCGCTTAGAACAACGTTTATCAAGGGGCGAGTGCCTGCCAGCTCGATGACGTACGGTCGTCATTTGGATGTTTCCATAGGAACTAGCATAATATTACTTGCGTATGTCGACTTATTTCCCCTTGCACATGTCTTTGAAAAATCCTTACAAACGATCGTCTCGAACATATTCTCGAACTTTTATTTGTAACGTAAATTTTGGACACCAGTTTATTTACACGGAAATCCAAATTGTCATTTTTTGTCAATGTTGCTTAAGTTTTAGAAACAAGTGCGTATGCAGATATCATCAACTTTTGTCAGGAAATAAAATCTGTGATTCACCATTTACTCATATACCAAATCAAATGCATCGCGTATTCATGGATGGAATGTTGTTTCTTTTTGTGGAATCAGTTTTTTAGCACGATCGATTTTTGTAAACGGTAAATATCAGT
This sequence comes from Macrothele yani, assembly GCA_039090855.1. Lineage (NCBI taxonomy): Eukaryota > Metazoa > Arthropoda > Arachnida > Araneae > Macrothelidae > Macrothele > Macrothele yani. The sequence goes on from CM077022.1 coordinate 28,169,677, forward strand.
GTTTTCACATTCATTTTCTCAGGGAACCCCTCTTTAAACCTTCAGTACACGTAACAGACAAAGCTGAAATTTAAATTATATGGGGAAAAAACTTCTAGCCACTCACGCATAGGTATGTATAAATACACAAGAAAATATTTAATTGAAACCTAGTTCAGTTTTGGCCAGCTACAACGTAAATGCTTGAGGCTAAAGAAGGAAATAAACCTTTAGACGATTGAAATTTTCGAATAGGTTTGCTGAAGGAAAAATAAAAGAAACTCATAGCTCAATTTTACCTCCTGGATATTTCTGGGATTCTCAAAGTAAGAAGGGGAGAAGCTAAGAGGATATCGGGAGAATAAGAAAAGAAAGAAAATGGAACCAGCATATTATCACCAATGGACGTTGAAAGATATATCACAGCGGACATGAGAATAAGAATGGAGGTAGAAGTGGTCATTAGAGGATCAATAGAAAGGAGGAAATGATCTTTGCACAAAGACGGCAAAAGATGAAATGTGTGATGACGGATGTGTTCTACGGGAAGTGATGCAGTATCGGCTATGCATTAAATCTCTTCAAAAAATTCTCAAGAACATACTCACTGGCTGGGAAAATACATTTTTTATTAAAAGCAAGTGTATAGCAAAAATTAAAACCAAGGACAGATGCTTGTAGTAATATAGGTGACAAACATAAGGAGACAGCAGTAGTACATTAATAAAATCAAAACAAAAATGATAGTATATCTTCAATCATAGTAAAAAAATTATTTACAGTGCCATCTGTACCTGAACACGTTTAGAGGGTGATCAAATTGATGTTGCTTGAATTTGTGGAGCAGACGTATTCCGAATTTACGTGCGACTCTTTGTTGAAGTCTTGAACTCACAGTTGAAACTTTGAGAACTGTGTATAGTTAAACCTGCTATCCTGGAGATGCATGCAAATTTCACTTTTTAAAATGATGAATAAAAGATTGACGTTGAGTATGCTAGTAATGATCTTTTATCAGTAGTTCGGAGTGGTATCGGATGTCCCAAAGGCAGCGGTTGTATCATTTCCGAAGTTTGTTGAATAACCTTGCATATGAGACGCATGCAAATCGCAATTCAAGGCATGGCACATAACCTACAAGCTTGGTGTAAATTTGAATTGAAACGATAAAGAGCCGACAGTGTCTGAAGTCTGTTCTGAGAAACCCCATTGAACATCCAGTACACCTTTCCTATTTTCGGTTTTGTACATCCCAGTACATTTTGAAGTTGTGTAGTTAAGAAAAATTAAGGACTCAATGCGGCAAAAGAAAACCGAGCAATCTCTCAGTAGAAGGCCCGAGTTATCATAGACGTGGTCGGCTAATAAACTCTGGTTGCAGTGCGAAGAGATAAAGATGGGTGTTTGGGACATAAATCTAGCTGACGATGCTCGGAAGATGATACTGTACGTAGAATTTAAACATTTCTGGTATACTCGAGTACAAGCGTTCTGCAATAATCTGAGCTTTGAGACTGGCCAAGGTGCTACAAAAAAAATTAGAGGATCAATATAGACAAAGGTTTCTTCAATCTGTAGCTCAAGAGATCTCCAGCACTATAAATTCCTGAAGCAATTCATGTCCGAATATAAAGGGGTTTTCCTGGAGGAGGATGAGTGTGAGAAGCATTATTAAACAGAGATTGGTCTAACATATATGAAGTTTTACTTAGATTAATAGCTGTAGTAGTAAGTTTTTTTTAAGGCTTACGCGCTGAACTGTGCTTAACTGAACTGCGTGTAACGAATTAGCGAAATCATTTACTTTTGTCCACTTTTTATTAGCTTGTTCCTTGCAGTTCCGAACAGGAAGAGCAACTCTATCCAAGCCGTGACACCTCACTGGCTTAATCAGACAGACAATAATCACTATACTCTCTACACACAATTATTTTTCAACTCAGCATAATATACGTGCAACAAATTTCTGTGATCGTAACTTGCATTTCTAACATGCCTCTAACAAATCTCGGCTATTATGACTATCACAAATGTACTTTCTTCTAATAAGTCGCTATCACAATTTCAGTGTCGATGTTGACGCTTCATCGACCTCTGACTTACTGTCAGTGATGCCAAACTGAGAAAGCTCTTAGGGGAAGTAATATGTCACTCAGTCAGAAGACGTTAAACGAAAATAAACTAAATTTACGTAAAGAAACACAAGAGGAATGCTAAATTAGAAGGATATGTCACACATGGTAGTATTGTTTGGTGGAAGAGACATCACCATTTGAAGATCGCTCAACAGTGGAAATTGGTGGAAACTAGAGTGAAAAGTGTTTGTGGAACTTTGTTATAGAATAGAGTTTTATATACAATAATTCTTAGAAGAGACTAGGTCTTGATTTCCATTTACGATTAGGGTGAAGAGAGTGGATTCTGATGTTCAATGCACATTTGTCCCAAATAGAGCCTAGTAACAAATTTTGTAATTTCTTGAATATGAGCAAGAGGGAGTTACAAGATTTTCGACTAATGCCATAAAGCTGCAGCAGTAGATTGATTTCCTATGATTACCAGTCCACACAGGAAACAGAGTTAGTATTCCAGGGCCCATGATTGTACAACATGTCACGGTTGAATTTCCGAGAGCCGCCCCGGTGGCGCAGTGGTCTAAGGCGTTGGCCACTGATCATTCGTCTGTAAGGGGTCCGGGTTCGAATTCCAGTCAGGCATGGATGTTGTGTTTGTCTTACGGCACTGGCTCTCTCCCTTCCCTGGAACCAGTGACCCTAAATTAGGGACGGGCGACTGCTTATAGCCCATTGAGTTGCTCACGGTGGTCGTAAAACCTCCAATCAAAAAAAAAAAAAAAAAGAATTTCCGAGTCTTTCCCAGTTGAGTCTTCTATCCAAGGATCTTAATTGCCAGATTAAATCCCTGGAGTGTTTGTTACCTTTCGCTAGTTACCTATGTTCCGCTCTAGAAACTTGAAGATTTGGTTGGACTGAGTTCAGCGTTGAAGAGCTGCACTGTATTCTTCAAAGGTTATTTTCACCTTTTCACAATGTTATTTTCAACCTTTCACTGCATTTTTCAAAAGGTATTTTTGTCCCTTTCTCTACTTTCGCGAATAAAAACTGCAACACCAGCATGCTTTGTGAAGCCCAAGCGTATAAGACACCTTTCTATCTCAGAGCAAGGGTTTGAGATAAAAAGGCTGAGATAGGAGAGTATGGCAAAGAAAGGGCTTGATGTCTGAAACATAACTGTCCTGAGAACAGACTTCCCTACCTGGTTCCACTTCGAAACGGTTCAGCTGAAGTGAATCCAATTGCACTCTTATTCCGAAAGGTAGCTGTAGAATAAAAATATGGTATAGTATAATCAATGAAGAGTGAAAAAGCTACTTATGATCCACTTTATCTAAGTCTCAAGTTGCTGAGGTCACCCTTTCTTGCCAGGAAGCGAATAATATCCATAACATGAAGCTCAGGAAAGGGCGCCAAAACATTGACTATAGCTCTGAAATTATATCCCAAAACTTATGCTTGAGTTCAGTTGTGAGAAAATCAAATCCCGGAGATTTCTCTTTAGTAAGGCTCAGATATTTTTGTGTAAATTCGATAAAGGTAACTGGAGATTCAAGAAAATCAATACAACCAGGTGTCAATCGCGTAAGTCATTCGAAAAGATTTTCTGAGGAGAGGTTGGCTTCAGTTGTGGTATTGGCATCATAATAACGGCTGAAAGTGAGTTGATATATTCCTGTACACTCGATAGAGTAAACAGCAGAATTCCCTTAGAAATGCAAACCGACGTTACACACCGTGGTGATGTTGTTCCAATTAAATTAGACACCTCTGTTGAGTCATGATTCACAGCTATAACAGCGTTTAGCTGGCACTCCACTGGTAATGACGACACTACATGGTAAATACAAGCTCATAAGTTTATACATTGTGTTAAAGACAAGGTCTGCGCTAACATTTCCGGCGGGCCGTAAAAGTGAAATGGCTGAATTTTTGGCAGAATTTCGGGCAGTGGGAATAAGGTGGTAAAACACTGCGTCGAACGACGCGTTTTGTTGGACATCTCATGCGTATGGGTAGTTGAGCTAGGACATGGCGACCGACAAGGTGCATATTTGTCGCTGTATGTTGTTCATGTTTAATCTCGGGAAAAGCGCTGCAGAAGAATGAGAGTGAATTTGTTCGGCATGCGGCGAGAAAGTTGTAAGTCGAAGCAAGTGTCGTGAGAGGTCTGTAATTCAGAAGCAGTGTAGCGAAAGGCCGAAGGAGATTCACAGCACAAACATACTTCGATGTTGATCCAACGAAATTTCTTTGTGTAAGTATTGTACCTATGCGACCATAAAGCGCTGTATACTTATACATAGACCTAATACAAGCGCGATATACCCCGATGAGCAATTACATTATGACTACCCACAGCCTAGAGAAATGCGCTCGCCTGGAGACCGAGCGGTGGCGCAGGTGAAGTTCACAGGTCAGTATATATACAACACGAGGACTGGCTTTTGATTAGTAGAGTGTTCGGAGTCAGAATGGGAAATGTTGCCGATTTATCGGAGTTTGATAAAGGACAAATTGTGGTGGCGCGTCGCCTCGGAACAACGATCTCTGAAACTGTGCGGCTTGTCACGTGCCTCTGTAGGGAGTACGTATCAGAAGTGGTGCACAGATGGCCAAACGATGAACCGTCGTCCAGCAGTGTGTCGTCCGCAGCTCATTGACGCCAGAGAGGAGCGGAGACTGTCACGCATTGTTCACAGCGACCGCAGAGCCACAGTGCGACAAATCACCCGCAGCTACAAGAGTGGTGATCAGGGCAATGTGTCAAAACACGCAGTTCATCGAAGCCTTCTGCGCATGGACCTGCGTAACCGAAGACCAAGCTGAATCCGCATGCTCACTGCAAGTCATCGCCAACAACGCATGAAATGGGCCCCAAGATCATCGAGATTGGACAGTGAATGATTTTAAAAAAGTGGCCTGGTCAGATGAATCGAGATTTCTGGTGAATCAAGTAGACGGCTGGGTGCGGATACGCCGATTACCAACGAAAGCTGGATGCACTGTTGGGCGGAAACATGCCGGCGATAGCGGTGTTATGCTGTGGGACAATCTTTCTTGGAACACTTTAGGTCCCATTATTCCAATAGCACAATCCCTGACGGCTGTTAGGTATCTGAACATCGTTGCGGACCAAGTTCACCCATTCGTGACAACTGTGTTCCCTGCTGGTGATGGCCATTACCAGCAGGATAATGCGCCATGCCACACTGCCAGAATCGTCAAGGAGTGGTTCGAGTAACATGCTGGTGACTTTCTGTTAATGCTTTGGCCTCCAAATTCACAGACATGAACCCAATCGAACATTTGTGGTTAGACTTGGAAAAGCGGGTTCGCGCTAAATCACCAGCACCCCGAAATTTACGGGAACTGGAGGACCTGATGTTGACATTATGGTACCAGATACCCCAGGATACCTATCGCACTTCATCGAATCGGTGCCTTGCAGAGTGGCCGCTGTTTTGTGGGATAAAGGAGGTCCTACAGCTTATTAGGTAGGTGTTCATAATGTAAAGGCTCATCGGTGTATGCCGCTGTATCAATTCAACACTACCGTCCACGGTGGAGGGTGACTAATATTTTGTTTGATGTGCTTATTCTAATTACACGCCATAACTAGGCTTATAAAAACTTTATTTTGAAATTAATTTTTGTTTTCAATTACTGTAACAATAAGCAGGGTTTACTTTGCATTTTCGATTGCAAACTTTTTCAGGAAGATTGAAAACTTAAGGTACGATATTTAAAAAAAACTATGGAAATCTGTTAGCGTAGTACGTTTAAGACTTGTAACAAAAGATCCGCTTATTATGTCGGAGATTTATTTCTTGTATATAAATTGATTTTTGAGAATTCTTCACAATGTCTACACTTTCCCATTCTAATATCTATCTTCAGTTTCCATGGCCCAACTGATTTCTAAATTGCATTTTGGACGAGAACCTTTACTCCGTATGCAGACGATAGATGCATTAGAAATTCTAATGCGTTTTTTTGTTTGTTTTGGGATGCCGTGTTTTGTATCTATCGTTCTTCACAAGCTTAGATTCTTTAAAGATATAATTTTCATTTACTTTCCAGGGTAATTTCTCGCACAAACTTACTTTTCCAATTATGTCTTTTGTTTTTGCTCAAATAGGTTCTTGCGGGCACTTTTGCTAATGTGATTCATTCACCCTTTTACGAACATCAATCCACTACTTATGATAAAAACCACACTATGTAGAGAGTTCCTTGATAGAATTATTTGTGGTTAATAAATTCTGTAAGAAAACAGGTAGAAAATATTTCCTTACTTTCATAAAAAAAGTAACGGATTTGAAGTTTTAAAGCACTAGTCAAGATTTACAATTAGTTTTTAGTTTCGTAATTTAGAAATTACGTCTCCGATATATTCGAACTTAACTTCGAAAATATCTGACAATATGCGACAAGATCTACTTGAATCTCTGCGTTAATGAAAGGAGCTAGCGGGTTTTTTTTTCTCTTTTTTCTTCGCAAATAAGGAAGAAACTGCGGAATATTAATTTTGTAAGGGGACACGGCGAAGGAATATTGCCAAAAGTGTTTTATAACATTTTCTTCTTTAGCACATTAGGCAATGTACTGTGCTGATGCGGTTTGAAGTTTGAAAAGGAAATTCGTTTTACCTTCAAAAGAAGAGAGGCAGAGAGAGAGACAAATGCTTTCTATGCAAATAAAGCGCCAAATTACATGTCCCCAAGATTCCCATGATTTGAATACTCTCCACCCTCTCAAGCTTTTGCTTCCTTTCGTAGCTTTTTTTTTCATTTTATGAACATTTATGCATGCTGTCGCTTAAAGTTCAGCATATTTAGAAAAAGAGCCTCAAATCTGTATGTTTATCACCGTCAGATCTTTTTTTTTCTTTGCTAAATATTCTTAAGATTTTTATTAAATATGAAAAATTAATAAAATATGAATAGTCTCCTTGTTAGAACCGATGTCATAAAACGGAGGTTGAAGAACAGTAAGATCAGATTTTGGATCCTTAGAATGAGGAAAGGGCGGAATATTTAGCAAGTCTGGTTTTGGCAGGTATAAAAATGGAGCAGAATTGAATTTGAATGCTGTTAGGTGAAAAGACAAAGTATAATTACATCGGCACTCTGCTTGCATTTTACAGCCTTTAAAAAAAGAATAAAATCAAATTAGATAGCGTATTTTTGATTCTATGCATCTTTCCCAACAGTAGCAAAGTAACTCCCAAGTAAAAAATGCCGATGTAATGAAAATGGTTAACAGTGAGTCATTGTCAAAACCACTGCTGAAATCTGATCATTTTCAGAAGGTCTTTAATAACATTAAAGGTAAAAATACATTGAGACTATATTGTTAAAATATTTACAAGTATTTACAAATCTAACAACGAATCCCAAAGATATTGGGGAACGGGCACAACTCATTACTATTGACACATCAACGGTGACATCGTCAACACCAATAGTCACGATAAAAGTTAATTTGTGAAAAATCTGTGTACCAAAATAAATGTTCTAATCATGGTTAACCCAGTGACACTTTGCAAACAATATAAACTTGACAGTCTACTAGACAGAATTCAAATAACGAGTAAATTATGTACAATTATTTGCAGCACCAATGTGCTGCAAAATTCTGCCTTACCTTGTAAGGAACAGGTACCAACACTACATTAATATGACGTTGCATAAACTTTAACGTCGGCAATAGGAAAATAAAATAAGACAGGTTATCTTCATTTGAGTTCAGGTAATAAGAGTTTTTACAGCACAAAACAAAGATGCACTAATCCTTAAAGTAGCAGTTCAATTAATCCATTGCAGATGCGAAACCAAGGGACGCCAGAAGTCCACTTTCGGTGAAAGTCACAGGTAATGTTTCGCAATACAGCTATATCGTAATCAACTTGCATGAAAGCGCGTATCAATGTACGAAATCGAATGCACAGAAAACTCCGGGCTACAGAATATGATTGTAGAGTTGGGTGTTCAACGCTGCTATGGTAGAATAAGTATTAATAGATTTTGTGCTTCCTTTCAGGATAAAAATATTTCAGATTGCAGTATGCTGAATAGAGGCGGGTGATGATGTTGAAGGCATCGGTAATTGAACACGGTATGGAGGGAGAGACAAACTTTATGCAGGAGTGAAAACAATAAAGGGAATAATGGTAGTAGTATCAGACGGGAGGAGTAGGAATGGTTGACATCACCTGCAGTTGTACAGAAATAACAGTTCGGCAATGGGAGTCTTCGGAAGCGGTGGAGAGTTCTCGGAGTAAGTATCCTTTGGTGGAGGTGAAGCCAGTGTGTATCTATTGTTTTCCTTTGATGGAGGTGGAGCCAGTGTGTATCCTATTGTTTTTGGAGAGACAATGGATGGAGTGGTAGTCAGTCCAGGTGGCTTTAAGTTCGGCAGATGGAACATCGGCGATCGGAGTTGTTAGATGCGCCAGAAAATGCTGATAGAGTTGTTTCATCGTCACGGCATGAGGATGTATATGCACATCATTAAGGTAAATCAAGAACGGTCTACTGGGTGAAGCCGAATAAGCATGATGAGTCCATTTTGGTTTGCAACAAAACGGGTATAGATGGCAGATGGAGGTTTGGGTTAAGCGAAGTAGTGCACGATAAATCGGAGTATTTAGGATATTTGGTAAAATATTGACAAGTTCTTTCCAATGGAGATTGTGATCGACTAACTGAGAGACCTTCACCATTCCATTTAAAAGTTTTTTCCAATGGAGATTGTGATCAACTAACTGAGAGACCTTCACCATTCCATTGATAAGCCAAGTGGGGTAATGAAGGTAAGAGGAAGAGAGATCGAATAGCGGAATTAAAGAACAACCATTCTACGGGGAGATCGCTAGTAGTGAAGGGAGAGAGACAGACCGGGTTCATGTAAAACCAACGGTTAAGTGCGGCTTTATAAGTATTGGGAATACTTTGTGATGGAGGGAAGGGGTAGAGTTCCATACTCAGAAACAGTTAGGTGAGGACTTTGGGGGAAAGAAAAGAGTAGCAATAATGATGAGAGCAGAAGGAGGTGAGAGGACGAGTTCACGAAGAAAAGAGACAAGAAAAATGGCTTTCTGCTTCAGATCGACGTCGGCAAGGTTTGGTCCACGAAACCATACCGGATATGCAAGAGTAGGTTTATAGATCCAATGAATAACATTCCAGGCAAAATCAGTAAACAATCGTTAGAGGTCTCTCAGCAGGAAGCTGAACGGTATTTCAGCAAGCCAAGCATGAAACGGCTTTGGTAAGATGAAGGCATTGATAAGATGAGCTCTGCTAAAAATGATAAATTACACTTCAAAAGACTGAAAGGGGCAAGACTGATTAATTCTCTGTAGCACCGAAGTTCAAATGGCAGGTGCAACATCGGTCTGACGCCCGACGTAAACATCAAGGAATTTCACAACAGTGGATGACCAGCGAACCGACTAAGGCCGGCCTCCGCGGTTCGCCCACGCCCCAGCCCAGTACATTTGTCAGAATTAATTGCTGAACCAGAAAAAGTAGCATACTCTTTGTAGATATTAGAGAGGGTGGTAAATTCAGAGTTTTCGCATCAACATAGTTAAATCATCTGCATACTCTAAGAATGATTCTGTGATGTCTTGTAAGGGCAATATTTCGAGGTATGGTAGGGCGAAGCGGTTCAAAAACTTTCGCGAAAAGTTGACCCGACAGGGGTAACCCTTCCGAATCTAGTTAGTAAAAGGAAACGCAGATGAGGAAAGCTGAAGTACGAACACGAAACAAAGCATTAGAGTAGAGATTAGATAAGACATTGCAGAAAGGGGAAAGGAAGCCGAAAGCGTGAAGAACAGAAAAGAGATAAGAGTGATTAATTGAATCGAAGGCTTGTCACTAGTCAAGGTTAAAGGTCGCTAGAGGTTCAGAGAGCTGCGTAGCAAGAAAGTAGAGATTGCAAATGGTAGATATATTAGTAGCGATAGTGCGTGAAGGAACGGTACAGGTTTGATCAGGGTAAATGATGTGAGTGAAAACAGGATTAAGGCGAGAAAAATGAATTTCAGCGAGAATTTTGTAGTCATTGTTAAGCAAAAGGATTGGCCGTCAGTTAGAAAGAAAGCTAAGATTTTCAGATTTAGGAATGAAGCGCATTAATGCAAAAGAGAAAGCAGAAAAGTCATAGGAAGGAAGAATTGCATTAAAGCATGCTAAGAGGAAGAAGAGCAGGAAAAAATTTCTTTTAGAAGTCGACTGTAAGCAATCTTCACCTGGAGCAGATCGGGTGTTCAGGCTGTATACGGCAGAGTGAATTTCGGTTGCAGAGATTGGAGCTATCAATTGATAATCAAAACAATCAGGAACTTGCGGGAGATGTAATATTAATGAGACGAGAGCACATGATACCTTAATCCGTGTTTATGGAACTGTCCGGTAGAGTACGTTACGCGATAGTGATCTTTGAGCAGCGGTGTTCTACATATCTGAGAGCTGTCAAGGGATCATAAAAAATGGCAAAATTTATATTTTAAAAACGTGTCAGCTGCAAGTGATTTGAAATGTTGATGAAGTTTGGCTTGAAGAACGTCAAAAGAAAGATGAAGGAGAGGTAGACTTCAACGCTAGGCGCAGACTATCTAATTCAGTCATGTTCTTAGTTTTTGTAGTGAAGGAGAAACACTTTGCGAAGGTGATAATTTGCTGTTTCGTTGTGATCCACAGAGTACACGGGTCTGGGGATATTGCAATTTGGTTCACTGAACGGGAAAGAAGACACCGAATTTCAGTTTGTAAAGTAGGATCACTGAGACTTAAAATATCAAACGTCCAGACCTTAGGACAAGGAACGTTCGAGGAAATAAATTGTGAAGACAAGCAAACGGGATGATGGTCAGACGAAACCCTAGAACCGTGAGTAAGGAAAGAATACGTGGCCACAGACAGCTAGAAATATGAAATCGATATAATCGTGCAGCTGCATTGATGGAATGAAATCAAATGAATTCTGGTCTGTCAGGATAAAGTTGTCGGAAGGCATCACAAAGATCAAATTCGGAAATAAGTGCGGAAATCACGGTAACAAGAGGAGGGTTGCTTTCATGGGAGTCGTCAGGATTAATGTGCGGATGTAACGTACAATTGAAATCACCACAAAGAATAACAATGTCTGACGCAAAAATCAAGTCAAGAACGGATTAAACATGTAACAAAAGTGCTTCAGCTGCAGAACTTTGATTGGGAATATGAATATTTAGAATATGATATTTTTCAGAGGAGAGAAAACGAAATATGCTGAAAAACTGACTCAACAGCGTTTTGAAGGAGAGGGAGAAGCCTGTTATGGAAACCAACAGCAGTTCCACTTCCGATATGGACACTAATTGTGATAGCATTCATAAGGCCAGTGGCGCCAGCCGGTAAATACTGTACAAGGTGAACAGTTAGTTTCCTGTAGAACTAATATGTCTGCATAAAGATGTTGAAGGTCGGTGTATACGAGGGCATTCGCAGCAAAGCCTTGACAGTTTAAACTAATAACTTTAAGAGATGATATCATGCTGAGGTTGTAGTTGTTTTATGCCTGTTTTAACAATGCATTGAAATGATGTATTTCACTCATCGTCGATAAAGTGCCGCCTCTGGAGGATAGGGCAGGTTAGTCAAGATTTCTTCAAGGAGTTCAAACTGTTGATCATTTCAGGAATGCGATATGAATTGTTTAGAACACACAGAATATAGAGGATTCGGCTCTTTTTGGGTTGCCGGTAGAGGGAAACCTGTTCATCAAAAATGAGGGATGCGGTCGGGACCGTGCTGTCCTGTAACAGGCTTTCTAAATTCTGAGGCAGATTTGAAGTTGGGCAGTCTTCAGGGTTGGAAGGCGGTTCAGCTGTTGAAGTGACGGAGACCTCCATCGCGACATCTTTGTCGGCAAGTGCGGCAAAAGCGTTTGAAGTACGAATAGAGGAGGCTCTACATCCAGAACATAGGGAAGATAAGGGAGGCGTAGAAGATTGAAGAGCCAAGGTTCTGCTGGCAGAACGAGGTCTGCCTCTATTTCCTGGGTGCTTCTGCTTTAGGGGGGAGTGCTGGAATCAGTTCTTTTCCCGGTGGGGTTGCAGTTTTAGAGTCTACTGGCGGAGTGAAAGCTAAAGTTGAAGCAGAGGTATCTGCGAGTAACATCCATTTTGGAGGGTTCAGTTGTAGAACCAGAGTCATCCAGGGATACAGAGGTTGACTGAAAGGCTTCCGGAGCGTTCTTAGTAACATCAGACGATTGCTGAAGTTCATGACTGACTAGGGTGTTAGCAGTAGACTGAGCTGGCTGTTCTGTGGGATTACAATTAGGCGATGGCTGAACAGTAGACTGTTTTGAATTGGGTAAATGAACAGGCAGCAGAGAGGTATCGCTGGAAGAAGCAGTTTTATGAGGAAATTCAGTAGCTAAATGTCCTGCTTTACAGCGGAAGCACTGTACTCCCGCGAACACTGAGAATTTATACGTGTGGGTATCCGTGCTGAGTTCGAGAGTATCACGCCTATTTATAATTGCTTCTTCATTCGGAAAGACAATTCGGTATTGTCAGCGACCTCCTTTTACATTGCTGAATGGGAAGTTGCGTGGGTCAGCAGGAAAATGTTTCGTCTCCCCTATGACTCGACCTAGTGTTCTCAAGGCTTGTATCAACAGTGAATCCAAAAAGGCACTAGGAACTAGCGATAAGGTTACAGTTATTGATCTTTGAACAGTTGGTGTGGGAATTAAGTGGATATACTTTATATCTATTCCATTGATAAGAATTTGGTCGACTGAAGCACGGTGGGTGAAATGCAAGACCACTCCTCCTTTCCATGCGAATTACAGAGTCAATGCTTTCTTTTGGAACGACTTTTGCAATAGCTTCCATATAGAGTGGGACATGGACGGGAAAAAACACTTAGAAGTACAGCTGACTTTGAAATGCCTTACTTTCAGGAGAGTCATCAGTTGTTTTAACTTCCTAAACATCGTTAATTCTAGTGATCTTCAGTGTAGACACATCAGCAGGAGTAGCAGAAGAAGCATTCTGACGAGAAGACCCCGTTTTACAACACGCCATTTTGAGCATAGTTTGATATACTGCATTCAACCACGAGTAGAGTTTTGAAATTATTTCACCATTAAATTACTGCTAAAATTTGTACATGACTGAATTAGTTTTACAATGATGAAATAGAACAGGTTGAAAGTTTGCAAATTTGTGAAATTTCAACAGTTCTATTTCATCAAGGAGTTAACATAATTTTTTTCATCAGGGAATTTATGTGGTGTTCCTCTGTGGTCCGCGTGTTTCTGTAGTGAACCACAAGACAAAAATTCCCGGCCTGGTTTCCTCGACCCAATCCGCCCTTGGACGTACCTAAATTTGGCTTCCCCTCAACCTCTCCCACAAGGGGTTAAGGGTTACCTGCTGTGACGAGAGCTTTAAAATGATGTGTATATAACACCTGTAGATATCCTAGACCAAAAGTTACCAACCTTCTCACTGACAGACTTGCGATTCAGCTTTTCTTTCTACCTGAAGGTCAGATTTTAGCTTGCCCATGCGCAGATGGAATTTTGTATAGCTACATCACATTGCATCAGTACCAGGGTAGTTTCTTTCTTTAGTCTAAATCTGAATAATATATAATAATCATAACAAAAACTATTGTTTTTGAAAAACAAAATAGTCGAAATACTTACTATTGCCGCCGCCATAGTTTAGTAAATATTTACTTTGATGACTCACATACGTAGGCCGTTCAAAAAGTAACGAGACTGACGTCATAGCGCCAAAAACAAAACCACGCAGAAAAATGCAGCTACCTGTGTCGGAACACCAACAAGGTCAGTCACGTGACGACGCGTCGTTACAGCGCTCCGCTAGTTCATTCTTGTAGTAGACGGCGTAGAGTTCAGACGTGTTTCTGTAACCCAGTACGGATTTAAAACTGGAGCAAAGAGCAGCTATAATATTTTGTGTGCGTTTGAATAAAACAGCAACAGAAACTCATGAAATGATTAAAACAGCCTAAAACGAAGATGCTTTGTTTCGTGCAAAAGTTTGAGTGGCACAAGAAATTTCTGAATGGTGAAAAGTGCCTGGTAGATGCGCCACTCCCCGGTAGGCCTTCGACATCAACTACGGAATTAATGTCAATACCATCGAGGCACTACTGCGCGAAAACCGCCGAATGACTTTTTCTTTATATATGTATTGTAGGTTTAACGACCACCGTGAACAACTCACACTGGGCTATAAGCAGTCACCCACCCCTAATTTAGGGTCACTGGTTCAAGGGAAGGGAGAGCCAGCGCCGTAAGACAAACAACGTTCATGCCTCACGGGGATTCGAACCCGGACCAATCTCGGACGAATGATCACCAAGAATGACCATTGAGGATGTTGCTAATGTGATGCAAATGTCCGTTGATGGCATGAGAAACCGGTTGGGGTACCGAAAAGTCGTTGCAAACTGGATTCCCCACTTGCTCACGGATGAACACAAGGCAAGTCGTATTATCACTTGTCAATGGAAGTGCCGGCTACGATGTGAGCCCCACTTTTTGGATCAAGTAGTCACATGTGATGAAATATTTTTTTCACCATTTCGATCCAGAAACAAAACAATGGAGCAATCAGTGGAAACACCCGCAGAGTCCCTGATTCAAGAAAGCAAAGGTTCAAGCAAATGCAGAAAAAGTCATGCACCTGGTTTTCTTCAATATAAAAGGAATTACGTATGACCATGTTGTTGCACAACGGAGAGTTGTTACCGGTGCATATTATTCTGAAGTTCTCAAAGGTCCGCTAAAAAAAACAGTTCCCCAGAACGACCAGAATATACACAAACTGATTGGATTTTGCATCAAGATCTAGCCCCTGAACATCGTGCTTTGCTTACCCAGCAGGTTATTGAAGATCTAGGCATCGAAATGAAGGCGCACCCTCCGTATTCACGGGGTGCGCCTTCATTTCCTCACTTCAGGGAATAATTGTTTGCTGTTATGATTTAATGTCACTTATGTACCCTTTTACACCAGGGTACTCTCGATTTTCTTTTACCTATTCAGAAAAGCGAACATCAATATTTCTTACTAATTTCAGTGACAGAATTCAGAGATCATCTTATTCTATTTCATAAAAACTCAGAAATTTTACTTCTAGTTACAAACACATGGATGTTTTAGTAGAAGTTCAGTCTATACATACATATATTTGAACAATAAAATACGTGAGAGATAGGCAATGTATATTAGGACAAATTCCTCTATAGTACTGCTACACACGTTGTAGTATATGAGCTCAGAAAAGACAAGTTGACTTCAGTGATAATGTAATATTTACATCTGAACCTAAGAACATTTCTGCATGTACAATATATTTAAATGTTGAAAGCTCATATAGGTTACATCCAGTGGGACATAAAAATCAGCAATGAAGTATATGGAACAACACATATTGCGCTCACCTTACTCCGGCTTCAGTCACTCTGGTTTGCAATCAATCATGCTTCTTGTCCGGTGCCCAGTGTTGTACCACATCTTTAAAAAGATATTCCACGTTCAAAGTTCAACATAAACACGAAAATCAGCACAATTCTTACTCCAGCTTTAGTCCCTCTGGTTTGTAATCAATCATGCTTCTTGTCCGGTGCCCACTGTTGTACCACATCATTAAAGGTATTCCACGTTCAAAGTTCAACATAAACAACAGCACAATTCTAAAAGAAGGGGTGATGAGTTAAAATAATTTCGAGACTATTTTTAAGACTAGATTACGTCGACGCAGCCAGAATTTCAGCAGTTGAAACATTTCGCTGTTCTATGCGAAATTATTATGAAGTATTAAGATTAAAAGATTTAAAAGGTCAACAAGTCCTTCCTCGCTCGCCCGGACATGTTTCAGGCTACACTGTGCCCATCTTCAGCGGTCGGTTGTAAGAGACATCCATATGCTTTTATTTTACTAATTACCTTTCTGTCACCAGTCGACTCATCACTCATTGGTCCTGTATCTGTGCGTAGGCTAATCACGTGATTTACGACATTTGCTATTGCTGCACCATCTGGTGTTCATTTTATGTAATTTCATTATTCACCGTTGTTGGACGAGACATTTTCAATAAATTTAGTTTTTATGTACTTGTCTTCAGTTTCTTTTCCTTTTGTTATTATGTATCGCGAGGCAAACGGAAATTCAAGCGGTTCTTGTTCATTGCAATTAAATCCTCTGGGGTTTTTTAACACAACAGACTCAGAATACAAAATATTTTTATGTGTGTTATGCGTAGTATATATGTTTCCATTTTCCCACCCATGGATAGAATTATTATTAATGTAATATGTAATAAGAGATGTTCTTTGCTCACCCTTTTTCCAATTTCTCTTGTGTTCTTCCATTCTTGTTTTTAGTCGTCTTTTAGTTCTACCTATGTAGATGCTATCAATATTACCGGTATCGTTATTCTTCGTGGGTATACCGTATACACCTGCTCTATGCATAATTGCGTTATTACTGTAATCGGAGGTAAGGAATTTGTTGTTATCGATTACAATATCGGCGAATCTCATATTCACTTTATTACATTCCTTTTTTAAATGCTGCTTAACAGTGGTATATAAGTAAACGCCCGCAAAACTGTGTGATGTTTTCAACGTTATTTTCCCTCTTAGGTCTGTTAATATTGGTTTTATAGTTTCTATACATCTTCCAAATATATCTTTTATCATATCAAATGCTGTGGCTGTTTCTACTGTCCATTTTATTTATGAATGTTCTAAACTTCAATTTGACATATGGGAAACAGTTCTTCTAATATATGAATGAAATGCAGCGTCTTTATAATGTTTAGGGTGGATTGAATCATTTGGTATAATTACTGGCACGTAAGTTTTTCCTGTATACTGAATAGTTAATACGTCCATGATGTTTACAAAGCAGAATGTCTAGGAAGGGCAATTGTCCATTATTTTCTTTCTCGACAGTAACCTATATTGTTGGGTAGTATTCGTTATATTTTTCAATAAACTTCATTAAGCTATATTCTGAATATTGCCAGATGACAAGAATGTCATCCACATATCGTAGGAATATCATCGGCAAATGTTCTTGTCCTTGCTGAAGTACTTTGTTTTCAATGTGCTGTAGTACGACTTCTGACAACAGGCCGGAAATTGGAGAGCCCATAGGGGGTCCAAACTTCTGCCTGTATATTACTTGATTATATCTGAAATAATTGTTTTCTGTAATTAGATTGAGTGCAGATATAATACTGTTCACTTCAATCTCAGGTACCCCAACTGCAACCGATTTTGTGTTTACAAGATTAATAGCTTCACGTGTGGGAGTGTTCGGGTATAATGCAACGACATCTAGGCTCACCATTATACAATCACCAATTTCTATATTTTTAATTTTCTCAATGACTTCTGTAGAGTTATTTACTGCATATGCGTGAGTTTTAAAGAAAGGGTTAAGATATCTAAACAAAGCTTTTTCAAGATTTATGGTAGGTGCAATAGTTTTATTAACAATAATCCGAATAGGGCAATCAGCTTTACGTGTTTTAAATTTTCCAAATATACTGGGTATGGAAGCTCCTACTGGAGGATAGGACTTATTCTTGACTTGCAATGGAAGTTTACTACGATTTTTTAACATTGCTGATTTTCTAATTATTGTATCTGTGGGTCCTTTTGTATTACTCCGGTGTTTAGTTTTTCAATAGCTTGCATCATCTTCTCATGAAATGCATTTCTATCAACTATTACAAGTTGTTTGGATTTGTCAGCCATAACCATCTGAATGTCATCACATTAGTTTAATTAAAGCAGTTCTTGGCGTTCGTATTTGATACTACACTGGTGTGCAAAAATTAAGGACGAAGAGGGAAAATTAGCATAACAGCGGAACGAGCAGGCAGAACGGACTGAAAGACCACACGGGAGATAGACTAGGATCCGGTGCGGTAGGGTATGCGCATATATGCAGCATGACTTGGGGGGGGGAAGTGTGTCGGAAGGGTATAAAGCACACGGGCGGTGTACGCTCAGCAATTCGGTGAAAGCTATTGCACGGTGTACATCGGTTTGAACGACGTCGCGTTGCTGCCACCGTGTGATATGGCCAACAGGCAATCCAGTAGACGACATTTTGATGACTTTACCCGAGGTCGGGTCATTGGGAAGTTGGAAGAAGGTCGAAGTGTGGCTAGTGTGGCCGAGGAGTTCGGAATCGCTCACAGCACCGTTTCATGAGCTTGGAGAGCATTTGAAACGACAGGAACAGCTTTCCGAGAGTTTAGCAGTGGTCGTCCAGGAGCAACCACGGCGGCGGACGACCGGTATATTGTCCTACAGGCAAGAAGAGACAGACAGCAGACAGCGGGAGAAATCGCCAGCCACATGCAACAGAAAACTGGACATCCGTTATCGCGTTTTACCAGGAGGCTGCACAAAGGTGGTCTATTTGCACGACGACCAGTACGAATTGCATCATTCTGGTAATCTATATCTAAACAAACCACAAGTTGTATTGAATGAACTACAGACTGCCGCCCCGGTGGCGCAGTGGTCTAAGCGATGGCCTCTGATCATTCGTCCGAAAGGGGTCCGGGTTCGAATCCCGTGAGGCATGGATGTTGTGTTTGTCTTACGGCCCTGGCTCTTTCCCTTCCCTGGAACCAGTGACCCTAAATTAGGGACGGGCGACTGCTTATAGCCCATTGAGTTGCTCACGGTGGTCGTTAAACCTCCAACAAAATAAAACAAAAAAAAAGAACTACATATTAAAGGACTTGATAGAGGTGTTAAATATGCGTACCAACATGATATCCCAAAAGCTGAATTATTACTGCCACACCTTGAACAGATTGTTTCAAACTTGCCCAAGGAACGTCAAAACCCAGTGAGGTATAAGTTGGCAAGGAGGATTAGCACTTTAAAAGATCATCCTAAAAAACGAAATAGTATCAAATATTAACGCCAAGATGCTTTAATTAAACAAATTTGATGACATTCAGTTGGTTAGGCTGACAAATCCAAGCAACTTGTAATAGTTGATAGAAATGAATTTCCATGATAAGATGCTGCAAGCTATTGAAAAACTAAACACCGAAGTAATACAAAAGGACCCCACAGATACAATAATTAGAAAATTAGCAATGCTAAAAAATCATAGAAACTTCCATTGCAAGTCAAGAATAAGTCCTATCCTCCAGTAGGAGCTTCCATACCCAGTATATTTGGAAAATTTAAAACACATAAAACTGATTGCCCTATTCGGATTATTGTTAATAAAACTATTGCACCTACCATAAATCTTGAAAGAGCTTTGTTTAGATATCTTAACCCCTTCTTTAAAACTCCCGCATATATAGTAAATAACTCTACAGAAGTTATTCAGCCGCCCCGGTGGCGCAGTGGTCTAAGCGATGGCCTCTGATCATTCGTCCGAACGGGGTCCGGGTTCGAATCCCGGTGAGGCATGGATGTTGTGTTTGTCTTACGGCACTGGTTCTCTCCCTTCCCTGGAACCAGTGACCCTAAATTAGGGACGGGCGACTGCTTATAGCCCATTGAGTGGCTCACGGTGGTCGTTAAACCTCCAATCAAAAAAAAAAAAAAGAAGTCATTCAGAAAATTAAAAATATAGATATTGGTGATTGTATAATGGTGAGCCTAGATGTCGTTGCATTATACCCGAACACTCCCACACGTGAAGCTATTAATCTTGTAAACAAAACATCGGTTGCAGTTGGGGTACCTGAGATTGAAGTGAACAGTATTATATCTGCACTCAATCTAATTACAGAAAACAATTATTTCAGATATAATCAAGTAATATACAGGCAGAAGTTTGGACCCCCTATGGGCTCTCCAATTTCCGGCCTGTTGTCAGAAGTCGTACTACAGCACATTGAAAACAAAGTACTTCAGCAAGGACAAGAACATTTGCCGATGATATTCCTACGATATGTGGATGACATTCTTGTCATCTGGCAATATTCAGAATATAGCTTAATGAAGTTTATTGAAAAATATAACGAATACTACCCAACAATATAGGTTACTGTCGAGAAAGAAAATAATGGACAATTGCCCTTCCTAGACATTCTGCTTTGTAAACATCATGGACGTATTAACTATTCAGTATACAGGAAAACACTTACGTGCCAGTAATTATACCAAATGATTCAATCCACCCTAAACATTATAAAGACGCTGCATTTCATTCATATATTAGAAGAACTGTTTCCCATATGTCAAATTGAAGTTTAAAACATTCATAAATAAAATGGACAGTAGAAACAGCCACAGCATTTGATATGATAAAAGATATATTTGGAAGATGTATAGAAACTATAAAACCAATATTAACAGACCTAAGAGGGAAAATAACGTTGAAAACATCACACAGTTTTGCGGGCGTTTACTTATATACCACTGTTAAGCAGCATTTTAAAAAAGGAATGTAATAATGTGAATATGAGATTCGCCGATATTGTAATCGATAACAACAAATTCCTTACCTCCGATTACAGTAATAACGCAATTATGCATAGAGCAGTGTATACGGTATACCCACGAAGAATAACGATACCGGTAATATTGATAGCATCTACATAGGTAGTACTAAAAGACGACTAAAAACAAGAATGGAAGAACACAAGAGAAATTGGAAAAAGAGTGAGCAACGAATATCTCTTATTACATATTGCATTAATAATAATTCTTTCCGTGGGTGGGAAATTGCAAAAATATATACTACGCATAACACACATAAAAAGATTTTGTATTCTGAGTCTGTTGTGATAGAAAAAAACCAGAGGATTTAATTGCAATGAACAAGAACCGCTTGAATTTCCGTTTGTCTAGCGATACATAATTACAAAAGGAAAAGAAACTGAAGAAAAGTACATAAAAACTAAATTTATTGAAAATGTCTCGTCCAACAACGGTGAAAAATGAAATTACATAAAATGAACACCAGATGGTGCAACAGAAGCAAATGTCGTAAATCATGTGATTAGCCTACGCACAGATACAGGACCAATGAGTGATGAGTCGACTGGTGACAGAGAAGTCATCAGTAAAATAAAAGCATATGGATGTCTCTTACAACCGACCGCTGAAGATGGGCACAGTGTAGCCTGAAACATGTCCGGGCGAGCGAGGAAGGACTTGTTGACCTTTTAAATCTTTTAATCTTAATACTTCATAATAATTTCGCATAGAACAGCGAAATGTTTCAACTGCTGAAATTCTGGCTGCGTCGACGTAATCTAGTCTTAAAAATAGTCTCGAAATTATTTTAACTCATCACCCCTTCTTTTAGAATTGTGCTGTTGTTTATGTTGAACTTTGAACGTGGAATACCTTTAATGATGTGGTATAACAGTGGGCACCGGACAAGAAGCATGATTGATTACAAACCAGATGGACTAAAGCTGGAGTAAGAATTGTGCTGATGTTCGTGTTTATGTTGAACTTTGAACGTGGAATACCTTTTAATGATGTGGTACAACAGTGGACACCGGACAAGGAGCTTGATTGATTGCAAACCAGAGTGACTGAAGCCGTAGTAAGGTGAGCGCAATATGTGTTGCTCCATATACCTCAAATGAAAAGTACCTCACCGTCTATGTACGATATTTTATAAAATACGAAAGATATTTACAGTTAAAATACCCCACTAGCACTTTTGGGGTAAGATTTACCCCATCATCAGATGGAAGAGAGGCAATGTAGTACTCCTTTATATAGAAGTGCAACGATGCATTATGGATATAAGTCATCAAATGTCGCATGGGTCGTGACCGTTGCCATTATAACGGTGTAAAGGGTATAATTTCACAAGTTATTAGTTTAACATATCAATACAAGAATTCGTTACAAATACAAAGCTATTATCAATTTTAGATATTGTTGGAATTGCAAATATATATTACTATAATTTAAAGTTCAGTTTAGTAATACGCTCTTTCCAAATTCTTGAAATGTCCACAGGCAAGTAGTCATTACAGCATTTGTCCACTAAAGCTTCGATGTACATACTTTCAACAAAATGCAGCGAATGTATATATGCTGGATTGTCCAGTAGTCTAATGTTTTCCCAGTCTGGTTGTAGAACTTAATTTACCACATTCCTTGATAAAGCTGTATTATTGCTGTTGGTTCGGATATCGTATTTGTGTTCCTGAACACGGATACCCAAACTTCTTCGTGTTGAGCCTACGTAGTTGTTAACATGTTCTCCTGTTGAGGGGTCCAGCAGTGGAATACTATACACACCCCATTTGTTCATAATATCTGTTGTTGCTCGATCCTTTTTAACTGATGATAGGAGGTTCTTCGAGCGGGTGCTGAATTGTATATTATGTTTTGAACAGATACGAGATAGTGTGTTAGTGATATGGGGTGCTGGTCCAATGCTCCTACGAATCGTTTATTAGGCCTTGTATCTGGCTTCAGATTAGTAGTTCGTTCACTTGATATTCTAGTGTATAATCTATTAATCATCGTCCGCTAATTTAAAAATGGACTGTATTTCAGACTAGAAATGACTATCATTTGAAGAATGCGTGAAGGCTCTTCTAAAAAGAAAATTGATAGCAGAATTTTTTTTTTTTTGGAGTTGGATGTGAAGAGTTAAACGGGATAAGGCTGTTACAATCGGTAGGTTTTCGATAGACACAAAAGGATAGTGAGTTAGTATTTGAATCACGAAATAAACGAAAATCCAAAAAAGGCAGAGAAATTAGATTCAAGTTCTATCGTGAGCCCGATAGTAGGAAATACTGACGATAGTGCGTCGACGAATTGTTTTAAATCATTTTTTGAGTGAGGCCAGAACACAAGGATGTCGTCGACGGTACCTAAGGTATAAACTGGGAACCAAAGGGAATTGAGAACTTTGTTCTCAATGTATTGTAGCAGGATTTCTGCTAAAACTGCGGAAAGTGGGGATCCCATGGGGGAACCCGCGGTTTGTAAATAGATTCTGTCAAGAAATTTGAAATACGAACGCCGTTTGTCTAAACGAAGTGCGTTCATAATAGCTGAGATTTCAGTGGTGGGAACATTAATTTCAGCAAGTTTGGCCTCTATGATATGATGAGTGGCGTCCACAGGTACATTAGGGTACAGTGAAACTACATCTAGAGAGGTTAAAATGAACGGGCCAGCGTGTGGCTAAATCATTCTGATCCTTTCTATTGCCCTAGTGGAGCTTTTAATAGAATACGAGAAGCTCTCTGCTAACTTAGCCAAATATAGGGCAAGAGCTTTTTCAACAAGCGGTCGGGTAGGGCTAACATAGCCCGCGACCAAAGGTCTAGTTTAACACGTCGAAAGATATCGGGCCACACGACAACCAGGTGGGGGAATAAAAGCTTTTAGAAAAACCTTCAGGGAAGTTATAAGAATTCTTCAATCGAGTTAATGCTGTACATGTTGCTTTTGCTGGTTCACTCTCAACTACTTTGTGCGGAATAGAAGATATGGCTTCAAGCATTTTATCCCTATATCATGAGCTATCTAATATGACCGTCTGGTGCGTCTTGTCCGCGGCCAAAATTAAAATTTCATAATCATTTCTAAGCTCGGCTAGTTGCTGATTTTCTTCATTATATATTAATGATAGTTTAGGTTGTTGCTGTTGTTTGCCTCTTCGTAGTAGTCTATCAATATGTAAGCGTGTAACATCATGTTCGGCTTCAGGTAAGTTTGATAATATGCTCTACTTGTGGGTCTGTGTGAAAGATGTTAACTTTGTGCCTCGGATATGCGAATTTGGTTCCTCTCTCCAAAGCTCAACTCTGTATTTCATTTAATTCGTAATTAGTATTAACGACTTCCGTCTAGTTGCACGATAAAAAAAGTTAAAACTACATTGAAAGTTAAAACTCTATTAAAAGCATTGACACACATTAGGCCTTTCGGGCATTACTATACGCCCATCTTCAGATGGTAAAATTAGACCGTCCAGCCAAGTATATATAGGTAACAGGTAAGAGGCCAAAATTAAAAGAAAATTTACATATCAGTCTTGACATAATGGTCACGGTTAAAAAGTCTCCAGTTCCCAATTAAGTGACTAGGCGGAAGAATATTGCCAGGGCCATGGAATGTGACGAGGGGAGCTGTCATTACAACAGGAGTCGCCCAAATTGTAAATGTGCAGGCTCTCCAAGAATAACAAATTGGTTTGAGTAGAGACTGAAGAGATAATAATTGCTTCGTCTCATTGTGGAACGTAGTTACCCATGCTTACAGTTCTTGCTAGAGCCGTAGACAAGTTTCCCTGTTTCAAATCATTTTTATGTTTTTTCAAACGTAACCCAAGGTTCCTCCGGGTGGAGCCTATGTAGCAGCAAGGAGGCAATGACTGGTCCAGGGTTCGTAGAGGTATCTTATAAACACCCTGTTGTTTGTCCTTATTGACTTTGTCACGGTCTGAACGTACAAGAGAAAAAATATTCCGGGTTCGGATCCCAATTCCCAACTGTAGTCTTCTACAAATATTCTTAAGGATTGGGTTTAGCGATGGATGAAAGTTTATTGAACCAATGTATCTTATGATAGAAGTCTCGGAACTTAGCGTGGTTTCATACGTTCTCGTGCTTTTCTTACTTTCATGACTACATGATCAGGATACCCAAAGTTCTTTGCCAGATTTTTAATGAAGGAAAGTTCTTCAGTCCTTGCCTGTTGAGAAGAGCTATGAGTTTGAGCTCGTTTAACTAAAAAAGAAATTCCCGCCAGTTTGTAGTTCTGAGGTGTGATAAGAATCAACAGGGATTAAGATAGGGGTGGTAGAAGGTTTACGAAATACAGAATATGAAATTATATTAGACAGAGGGTCCCTGCAAAGTTTGAAATCCAGAAAAGGAAGAGAAAAATTAGTTTCTAGTTCTATAGTAAAAGAAATAGAAGATAAATGGACAGTAAAAGCTTCAAGTTCTGCATAGGCGTGTGGCCAGAGGAGGAGTACATCATCAACATACCTCATGTACAGGAGTGGGATCTTAGGTTGTTCTGCTAAAACTTTATCCTCGATGTACTGGAGAAGAAATTCAGCTAGTATGGGGGCGAATGCAGATCCAATAAGTGTTCCCTGAAGTTTGTCTCTGAAACCGGAAGTAGGTTTGTTTGTGAATAAGCCTAAGGGCTGCAATAGTTGAAGAAATTTCTGTAGGGGTGACTTGTTCCGATTCTAAAAGTTTTCTTTCAATAAGTGGATGAATCTCTTCCACAGGAATGCTAGGAAACTAGGACACCACGTCAAGAGACGCAAAACAGAAAGGTGTGGGTGTGGGGGATGAAGTAAAAGTTTTGATTAAATCCAAGGCTTGAATGGAACTATGAACTGAGTATTGTGAGTTACCCAGGAAAGGACTAAGATATCTTCTCAGTGCCTGTTCTAGCGGTCGGGTGGGGCTAGTATATCCCGCGACTAGGGGCCAGATAGGTAAGTGTTCTTTATGGGTCTTGAGTTTTCCGAAAAGGTTCTGGCACCCGGGCCTTAAAAGTAGGTTTTAAATCCTGAGTAACAGACATTGCTAATGAAGAATGATTTTTAAGTTTATTGATTTCGGTAATAGTTATATTAGTTGGATCATAAGACAAAAATTTTATAGGAATTTGAGTTATGGCTTGTTTCATTTTTTGCTCATAGTCAGATTTGTTAAGAATAACAACCTGGGGTGATTTACCTGCAGCAATAATGCTTATCTCTGGATTGTATTCCTCCTGCATTGCTGACTGTTATTCCTGGGTCGGGACCCGAAACTCAGTCTCCTATAGGTCTGGATTAGGGAACAGCGAGCTGTATCTTGTTCCTCCGTAGGCAATCCCCTCACAATGTTCTCGGTTTGTGCTGCAAATGAGAACAAATTAGGCTTAGGGGGCAAAAAGCAAAAATTTCATGCCCCGACTTAAGGCAGATTCCTGGGTTGAAGATAGAGTAACTCCACTAAGATTAATAAAGGGTGGTTGGCTATTCTCATTCACATTCCTCTGTTTCATACCAGAACATTTTCTTGGTCTTGAGTGGACCTCACAGTCCATTAGGTTCCTCAATTTTCCAATTATGAGTGAAGTTACACTTATCACAGTCCTGTTTGAGAATTGCATGAAGAATAATAAAATATTTGTCCAGGGCCTCTTTATTTAGATCAGAGGAAATGTTCCCAAATTCATGATAGGTTCTACGATTTAAAACATCAATGCAATTCCTCTTAATTCAAATTTCATTACTTAGGCGCTTACCTTGTGCGGTCCGGAGAATAGATATGTCCTTACGAGAGCGAGGCTTCACATTAAGTTGAAGAAAACGTGGAACTAAGCTGAGATCTCGACAGTTCATAAGAAAACTAAGTTGACATTCCTGCGTGGTTAATTTTCTCCGGAGCAGAGTAAACGTCTTGCATAAACGGTCCTATAACGAAGTAAATTTCTCCGTCATTTTTATCCACGCCGGGGCTCGAACCCGGATCCCCTCATTCCGGAATAAGTCACTTTACCAATTGAGCTACGCGGACGTTTTATTCTGATTCCTATCTGCCTTTATGTCGTGTGCGTCCTTCTGGCAGGTACGTCACATCTCCTGGTACGTTACAGTCCATAGTTGTGAAGTGCGAACTTAAGTTAAAAGCGGTAAAAACTCTATTAATAAAATTCGTTCTGCATGTATTAGTATTAACGACTTCCGTCTAGTTGCACGATAAAATAAGATTAACAACATTAGATTTTAAGTCATCACTTTCGCGATGTCTGTGGCTGCGAACTTGTCTATTACTGACTTCACGGTCAACTAGGAGACGAAGTATATGGGTGTTAACCAATAATTTGATAGAGTTTTCAATCAAAGTCGAAGTAATAGTAAGTGCACGGTCCAAAACAATTGGATGTTCACAACCCGACAGTTCTGCATACAATGTGTAGCACTTTCTACTGAGGATAAAGTGGGCCATTACAATATGACAACCTACCTAATAAACTGTAGGACGCCCTTTAGGCTGCAGAACAGCAGCCACTCTGCAAGGCATCAACTCGATGAGGTGGCGATAGGTATCCTGGGGTATCTGGTACTATAATATCAACAACAGGTCCTCTAGTTCCCGTACATTTCGGGGTGGTGGTGATTTAGCGCGAACCCGCTTTTCCAAGTCGAACCACAAATGTTTGATTGGGTTCATGTCAGGTAAATTTTGAGGCCAGAGCATTCACCGAAAGTCACCAGCATGCCACTCGAACCACTCCTTGACGATTCTGGCAGTGTGGCATGGCGCATTATCCTGTTGGTAATGGCCATCACCAGCAGTTACCATGAATGGGTGAACTTGGTCAGCAACGATGTTTAGATATCTGACAGCTGTCAAGGATTGTGCTATTGAGATAATGGGGCCTAAAGTGTAACAAGAAAACATCGCCCACAGCATAACACCGCCGCCGGCCTATTTCCGCCCAACAGTGCATCCATGTGTCATAACCTCCGTTGGTAATCGGCGTATCCGCGCTCGGCTGTCTACGTGATGCGTCAGGAATTTTGATTCGTCAGACCAGGCCACTTTCTTCCAATCATCCACGGCCCGATCTCGATGATCTTGAGCCCATTTCATGCGTTGTTAGCGATGACGTGCAGTGAGTATGGGGGCCCCGGCTGGGTCTTCGGCTACGCAGGTCCGTGCGCAAAAGGCTGCGATGAACTGTATGCTATGACACATTGTTCTGATCACCACTGTTGTAGCTGCGGGTGATATATCGCACTGTGGTCCTACAGTCGCTGTGTCTCTGCTTCCCTCTGGCATCAATGAGCTACGGGGGACACACGGCTGGACGGCGGTTCATCGTTTGGCTATGTACACTACATTTGATATTTACTCACTACAACGGTACGTTAACAAGCCACGCCGTTTCTGAGATAACAGTTCCGAGGTGCCGTGCCATCACAATTTGTCCTTTATCAAACTCCGATAAATTGGCAGCTTTTCCCATTTTCACTCTGAACACTCTACTAACCGAAAGCCGGTCCTTGCATTGTACAGTATATATACTAATATCTCAGTAGAACCACAAGTTTTGCTTCGGGTCCTCGTTGATAACTCACACCGAAAGTTCATACTAACAAGTATATACACTGCTGGACAATTGCTAAGGACGAATCATAAACGGCTATATAGCGCATAAAAAAGTAAGTGTGGTTGGATGCTAAGTGAAATAAAATAATGTCAGAATGCCAGGACATTACAAGAAAGACAATATTTATTGTGCTCTGAAATCCAGAAGGCTTTGGAACGTGTTCAAGGGACAAACAGGCCATTTTGTGCAGAATACGTAAACGTGAAAAAAATGCAATTACCGTCCGCAGGCGTTCCGGCGTAAGATGTCAATACGGGATATGGCCACCATGGAGGGTGATGCAAGATTCCACACGTCGTGTCATGCTTTGCACAACATTATCAAGCAGCTGTTGGGGTAATTTATCCCATTCCTCTGTCAGTGCACGGATGAGGGTGTCCTTGTTTATTGGAGGGCATTGGCGACCAGCAAGACTCCTCCCCAAAGCATACCACACATTTTCAATGGGATTCAGATCTGGAGAACGTGCTTGGCCATACGAGGCGTTGAATATCCTCGCTCTGAAGACACTCCTGGACAGCGACTGTTCGATGACATGTTGCGTTGTCGTCCATGAAAATGAATCTATCACCGACAGCACCACGGAACATGCGAACATGAGGTAGCAGAACATCATTAATGTATCGCTGGCCAGTCATAGTCCCAGTTGGAAGCACATAGAGGGACGTACGGCCATTGATCTTGATGCCAGCCCATACCATGACACTACATGTCGGATATCGGTCCCTTTCCTGTATGTTTGCTGGACAATATGCAGTACCACTATCACGCCAGATCAGTTGTCGTCGACAATCAGACGATAGACTGTATCTACTCTCATCTGAGAAGAGGACAGCAGACCAGTCGTTATCAGTCCAATTGCGATGTTGATGGCACCATTGCAAACGGGCGGTACGGTGACGTCTGGACAATGGGATGCACACAACAGGACGGTGGGCGTATAGTCCTCCTTCATGCAAACGTTTGGCGACAGTTTTTCGGAAGGTCCGCTTGCCAGTAGCAGCCATAAACTGATTTGCTACCTCACTAGCTGTGCTGCACCGGTGTCTTTTTGTTGATAGCACTATGTACCGATCTTCTGCAGGTGTCTTACTGCGAACACGACCTCCCCCGTGACGTTTGCTACACTCTCCATTTGTTTAAAATGATTTCCAAAGCCTTGAAACAACACTGTGGCTGACATCGAACTCCCTGGCAACATCTGTCATTTTTCGCCTTTCTTCAATCTTGCCAATAATATGGCCAAGCGTAAAATCATCTAGGTGATGTAGGGAAGACATACTGAAAATTGCATGTTCGTCAATTGATTCTTTCCCTTATAATTTTGCGTTTGAACAACAACGGTCAATACGCGTCAAATCCTTTATATCTCTTATTAGCGCTATGACGTCACGAACAAGTTCGGCAATCCAAAATTTGCATAAGCACAACACGTCTTACTGTATCCCGCACTTATGCTAATTTCCACATTTTCCTGCCTTTCATTTTATGGTTGCTATCGTTGCTATTGTCATCCGTCCTTGGCAATTGTCCGGCAGTGTATTTACTAATACACTGCTGGCCACCCAAAATGCAACACCAAGAAGGACAAGAGATAGCAAAGCCAGATTTACTGGACACATAACAACAGATACAAAGATGAAACGATTGAGCTTACAGGCCCGTGCGACTTGCGGAACACGCAGACATCAATAGTTCGTGTGGCCACCATGGCTGGAAATAACTGCCGCTACATGCCGCGGCATCAAACGAAAGAGGCTTTGGATGTGGACTTTAGGTATGTCGGTCCAGGCTGCTTCCACACGTTGCCACAGCTCATCAGGCGTAGCCGTGGGTGGTGCTTGCCGGGCCACTCGGTTGTCGATCAGCGACCAGACGTATTTGATGGGAGACATATCGGGAGAACAGACGGGCCACGGCAGCAGTGACACCGCGCCATAAAGAATTGTTGCACGATGCATTACACGTGTGGGCGCACATTGTACTGTTGAAACGTGGCCGCTGGCAGGTCCTGCAGGTAAGGGAGGACTACAGGCTCCAAAACGTTGGAGATGTATCTGTGGCTGTTGAGTGTACGGGCGATGCGTACCAAAGGGGTACGGGTGTCATATCCAATTGCGCCCCAAACCATAACGCCAGGCGACGGACCGATATGGAGATGCATAATGCAGCCGTCATACAGTCTCTCGCCGCGGTGCCGCCACACGCGGATCCGACCATCGTGGTGTTGCAGGCAGAAGCAGGATTCGTCAGAGAAGACATTGTCGTGCCATTCCGTATTCCAGGTGCGGCGTTCAACGGCCCACTGCCGCAACACTCGCCGGTGGTGTAACGTCAATGGTAATCGGAGCAATGGACGCCGCCGTGCGACAAGTCCCCGCTCCTACAGATGACGTCGAGCGGTACGTGCTGACACGGTTGTTGCGCAACACACCCTAATTCCTGCGCTAACGTTCGTGATGTGGCTGTGCGCGCTGTCAATGCCCGCCGCACAACATGCCGGTCCACTCGTTCGGTGGTGTGCCACGGCTGCGGCAATTACTCACGTCGGTCCGTCCGTCCCTTCTGCACCCACCGAATCCTTACTCGCCTCGCTGTGGCTGGATGTCATCCCACACGGGCACCGATGTCTCTGTACGCAAACTGCTTTTGCCATAAGCCACTATTCGTCCTCTGTCGAACTTCGAAACGTGCTGGAATGACTGCCGTATTCTGCGACGAGGCATCAGGAAGCTTTCCCCGCACAGGTCCGGCAGCACAACACACTTCCACTACTTACACCCCGCCTCCTGTGCACCCTTCTTATAGTGCTTCTCGGTTGCGTGCCGGGTTCACATGATTTGCATATGCCCTGCAATGCTAATCGTTTGCATGTCCTCTCGCGGGCGACGCATGTTGCAAATTTCAGGCCAATCGGATGCTTCCTTCTTGGTGTTGCATTTTGGGTGGCCAGTGGTGTAGATTAAATACTATTACGTACCTCTAATCCTTAGTTTATATGATGCACATTGTTTGTGTGTCATTTTTTGTTTGTTTGTGGATTCATTGATGGTTCTCAATACATGTCGCGATATTCCGATGATAATTCCTTGAGAGATGAAACTTTTGGTTTTAATCTTATTTTTTATGTACACTATTGCACACACATTATTGCACTCTGGTTCCAGCTCCTTAAATGTTAAAAACACTGTATACCTGTTGATAAAGTATCCTATTCCATCGATGTTCACTGTACTTAGCCTTTTAGCACACGTAGAGAGACCCTTTAGGGAATCTAGTGCACATGGTCGGTCTGCAACATCGTGGTTAGGACAAGTGTTCTGAGGATGACCTCACATAGGTCGAAAAGCTTCAACGAGAGTTTGGTGGAATGGTGGAGATCTCAAGCCTGCCGTGATTTTAAACTTTTTATTGGATTCTAATAGTGAAATATTTTAAACTTGAAATTTAACTGGTACAGTGTACATCGATGGAATGTGAATTTTTTAATGATACATTTTTAAACTTCAAATTAAACTACTGGTGCAATAAGTACAGTGAACATCGATGAAATAGGATATTTTATCAACATGTATACAGGGTGTCTCAAAAATACACTTCAAAACTGCAGGAATGAGTTCCTCATGGGTAGATAAGAAAATAACGTTTATATCAACATAGGTTCGGAAATGCTTGGTTTCCGAGTTATGAAGGTCTATCTATGACACTTAACTGTTCACATTACCTGACTCAGGTCCGTCTTGGTTTTCCAGTTATTCACCCTGAAGGTTTTATCTCCCGCAGGTGAATTCCTTCATCACAAGGTACTGGCAGAATCTGGTGGTTTTCCTTTCCGACCATGTACTCAGATCAGGAGCATGCGGATATGCACTTTATGTACGGTTTGGCGGATGGCAATGCTCTGGAGGCCAGTCGTTTGTAGCACGAAAGGTTTCCAGGACGAAATGTCCAGAAAGGAACACTTTTTGAAATTATCCATCGCAGCCTTTGTGAACATGGGACCTTTACATCTCGTGCTGCCGACAGAGGATGGCCAAGATATACGACTCCTGAAGTAGAGGCGGTGATTTTAGATTATGTGCATGCGACTTCTGGAATCGGCACACACAGATTAGCAATGCAACTGCCTGTTCATCGTTCGACTATTTGGAGAGTGTTGCGAGAACAACACCTGTATCCGTACCATCTGCAACGGGTATAGGCTTTGTCACCAGCGGAATACCCTGTGCAAGTAATGTTCTGCTTACAATAACTGAGCAAAAATTTGTAAATAACCAAATGTTACTTTAGTAAACAATCCTACACTAACAGGAAAATTTGCATTTAAAATTTAATATACTCAACATTCTAGCATTGTTTGATACAAAATCACTCTCAACACTCGACTAAACATGCTGCACTAAATACCTTACTCAATTACCTCAAAAGTTATCATTACACAATAATGCTGACAAATATACCTAAAGATCATCCTATCATCTGGAAAATTCAAAATACTTCATTATACAAATTGCTCTGAGTACTCAATATCCCACCATGTAAATAAAAGGCAAACACTAACTCTCAACACTCCTGAACTTGAACCTGTACTTATATGAACTCTTACCGCTCACCAAAATTTTAAAATACACAACTATTTCTGACATGCAACTCCTAAATCAGCTTAACCTACATTTGCAAAGGTATACTAAGTGTAACGTACCAGGAGATGTGACGTACCTGCCAGAAGGACGCACACGACATAAAGGCAGATAGGAATCAGAATAAAACGTCCGCGTAGCTCAATTGGTAGAGTGACTTATTCCGGAATGAGGGGATCTGGGTTCGAATCCTGGCGTGGACAGAAATGACGGAGAAATTTACTTCGTTATAATGGCGCCCGAACTATCCGGATGACCCGACCGTTCAAAATCTCGCATTGGTGTGATGTTATTTCCACACCGCGAGATAGGAAAAATAAGAGAATCCCTTCTCCAGCACCTCGAAAAAAAAAATAAAAAAAAAAAAAATAAGGGGGAGATGATGTAACGTACCAGGAGATGTGACGTACCTGCCAGAAGGACGCACACGACATAAAGGCAGATAGGAATCAGAATAAAACGTCCGCGTAGCTCGATTGGTAGAGTGACTTATTCCGGAATGAGGGGATCCGGGTTCGAATCCTGGCGTGGACAGAAATGACGGAGAAATTTACTTCGTTATATAAGTTTTTCACCAATTTAACAGATCCCTATAGTAAATTGAGGCACTAACTAGACAAACATCTCGTTCAAATCACTCAATTTCACTGAAAACAAAATTCTCATTGTGAGGAAGTATTATTTAGGCTGAAGGTGAGATTGGGTCGTGAATCCAATCAGGCCTATGCACTGAAATGGAAGAACAAGTGTGACGTATCACCCTGTACTGTTTTCTTCACTTACTGTTTTGGGACAACACTCACGCACTCGCCTTGCTCGGGATGGCTTCCTACGGGTCTTCGGCTAACCGGGGGTGGAATAACAATCCCCTTGTTTCCATCTATACCCTTTCAGACACGAAGCATTTTCCACATATGGAAAACACCCTGCAAGAACTCTCTTGCCCCCAAATTATTTTTCCCTGATACACACAGCTTCCAGAAAAACACCATACGAAGACTCACATTATTTCCAGAAATACTCTTATCTTTTCTTCCCTAGGCACACAGCTTCTAGAAAATTAACACTATTTTCCAGAAAAATACACTGACATCATTATTTACCAGAAAAATACTCTATATCACTCATTTACCCCCCAAAAAAACATTTAATCACCTTTTTCCCAGGAAAACACACTACATCGCAGAACCATTTATTTCCCGAAAATTACACCCACCGAAGAACTATCTATTTCCAGAAATCATCACCTCCTGAAATATTCCAACATTATACAATGGTAATATACAGGCCAACACTTTATTAACCTAGTCTGCATGCATGCCTTTTTTAATGTCTCCCACTCATGAAAATTCATTTTCCAGATCCACGGACTGATATTGGAAACTAGTCCACCCTACTACAAAATGGTACAGACAATTTTACACCCATTACTTGTCAAACTCAAAAATCATCATAAGCTACCTCCAAGACACAAATTTTAACTACACTATCTACCAACAAGTAATTGGACACCCCTGCAATCGACGATATCTGCGGTCCTGATACACGTCACGGCCGCCGCCGTTAAATAACGTGTGGGAAACAACAACGCAACCAGGCGCATGCAAGATGTCACGCAGTTCGGAGCTCTCTGATTTCGAGAAAGATGTAATCGTCGGGTATAACAGAAATGGCAGATAAATACGTGACATATCCAGCGAGTTGAAGTACTCAAAATCGACAGTGACCTACGTGATTGGCAAGTGGAAGATGAGAGGTGACTGTCGGAATGTGCCCCGACCAGGCAGACCCACAAAACTGGGAGTTAGAGACCGACGGATGCTGGCCAGATAAATTAGGAAGAACCGCACCAAATCAATGGGCTACATCCGAGAGGAGTTTCGACAGGCATCCGGGGGTATTCTTTCTATGAATACCATCCGTAAGGAAGCCCATCTGCTCGGTTATCATGGACGTGCTGCCGCCCACAAGCCTTTAATTACCAAGTCCAATAGCGCTGCTCGTCTGACGTGGTGCAAAGAACGTCGACAGTGGACCGTTGAACAGTGGAAACAGGTTCTCTGGAGCGACGAATCAAGGTTCATCCTCTACCGTTCGGATGGCAGGGTCTGGGTTTGGCGTCTGCCTATTGAACGCTTCCTGCCGGAATGTATTGTGCCAACTGTGAAGTTCGGCGGCGGTGGAATTATGCTATGGGGGTGTTTCTACTGGTATGGCACGAGACCCTTGGTCGCAATTCCTGGTAGACTCAACGCCGAGACCTACTGCACCATTTTGGATGACCATGCGCTTCCTACCTTGTGGTAGTTTTACGGGGTGGACCCATTATACTTTCAGGATGACAATACCACCTGTCATGTTGGGAGGTCCACCCTGGCTTGGTATGGTGACAATGGGGTTAATCGAATGGACTAACCTGCGCAGAGCCCGGACCTTAACCCTATCGAGCACCTGTGGGACAAGTTGGAGGGTCGACTTAAGGGTGCCCCCCCGTCCGAAATTGGTGAAGGAACTGACCTGTCTTCTTCAAGCCGAGTAGAAGAAAATACCGCTAGCCGTCGTACAACGCCTGGTTGAGAGTATGCCCCGTAGGGTCGCAGGTGTAATCGCCGCTCGTGGAGGTTCCACCAACTATTGAAGGTGAATAAACTTCGTTTTCCTTTGCTATCACAGGTGTCCAATTACTTGTTGGTAAATAGTGTACATGGCCCTGTATGTGTATAAATACAAATGCAATTTATATATTATTAAAAACTGCCAAGCACAAAAAAGTTAAATTTCCTAAATAAAAAAAAATTACTGGTTTGAGAGGTTGTTCTTCAAAATAGCTTATAACACAATTATGATATTAGATACTCCTTACGCGTGTAAAAATTACACATTGCCTTTCCCCTTTAATATAGGCTTTCTTATTTATAGAAAATGACATGGAGGTTTCTTTATACAGCGTAACACTACCATCCAAAAAAGTAAACCTGAATGGAAGAACATTTACAGTTTTATTTCTTTAGTTTTACTGACCCAAGCATGGATTGCAACTGAAACCCAACCTACCCGGCTGTCATGCTCAACGATACAAATTCTCCAAGGAACTACATGATATATAAAATATCCGAAACCAAAATTTGCTTAAGATGAATGCATATATTTATATATACACTTTTTTTTTCACACTGCCCCGCTGTCAAAAACCCACATGTTAAATATTTTAGAGTAACCCTAACATGATATATTTTTCTTTTCCTTTTGAAATGCCAAAACAAAACGTTTCTTTACCTTTTTCACTGGGCACAGCAATGCTTTTAAGTACATTGACTCACATCCCGCACAACAACAACAACAAAAATGTTCACTTCCCAAAACAGAAGGGGGGAAACACTGCCTCTCCTCTCTCTGTAGCTCTGGTTTAAGGAGGGGGTCTTGGCATGATTTGACGACTTTTTTCAACACCACCGTCAGTCTCCTTCGGAGAGAGGCTGGCTTCTTCCAAAATAACGACGGCCATTGATGACGCCTCCAGTGATCTCGGGTTCAAAATATACCGCTGGAAACTTTTCTCCATGTCTCAGTCATTCCTTTTATATGTTGAACAGAGCGGCGAAAGCATTCGGGTGGGCAGGAAGAAATTCTCCTGCTGAGGCCATTTTTCGGCAATTACTCATTTTTCCCATGCAGCTCAATACTGCAGTCGTCCACTGTGAGAGGGATGAATCAGTGAGCATTTCATCTTAGGTAATGAGTTCCTTGAAAATAGTCATTTCAGCCATCTAATTTCGGTTGCAAATCAAAAAACGTTCCCACGCCTCGAGAACAAAGTGGCAAGCCATTCTTACTGCCGGCCAACCCCGATTCCGGCAGGCGGCTGGCCCCTCACCGGAGTTTTTTTTTTCGATCTTACATCGTGGCCAGCACAACGAGAAGAGGTGAAGAGTGACGCTTTCTCCAAAAAAGCTGGGGTGCTTCAAAAACCGCTGCCCCCTCATTGGCTAAATACTTCCCCTAGTAACCAACGACTTCGCTGGCCATTGGCTAACAGGTTCCCGCCAAAACTATGATACTGACCACATGGCTTCATCTCCCTTGCAAGGAAGCAACCTTGACCTTCATAGTAGGAAACGCTATACCATTCTGCCTGCATACTGATCTAAAAATAGCCTGACGTTTGCTTAAGAGAACTTTCTGCGACACTTTTAGAGGCTTCTAAAACTTTGCCTAAAAATGGCGGTCGCTGAAAGAAAGACTTTGGCTTTTGCACAAATTTACAAAGACGCTTTCCCTTCATTCCGTGATTAATAGCGAATAATTTTGTTTTTTAAAAGGTTTGATGGTAACTTCCTGCTCGCCTTTTCTATCTACTTACAAGAGTAAAAAGTAAATTAATCAAAAAAAAAGTTTAATTCTTATTATACCCCTTTTTTTTCAAGAAATTTCGCTTGTCTGGACAGGGCTGAGAAATGAACGAACATGGCCATTATTCCCTCACTTCACCGACTTCTCCAAACAGAAAATTTTCACGCGTGGACCGGAGTTTCATTCTATTTTTTTCCCCGTAAATCTCAGCGAAGTGATCAGTTTCCCCAAGATTTACGAACATGAAAATTCTCGACAGGACATACCTATGAGGAACTCATTCCTACAGTTTTGCCGTGTATGTTTGAGACACCCTGTATAGTGATTTTAACATTTAAAGAGCTGGAACCAGAGTGCAATATTGTACATAAAAGAAAAGATTAAAACCAAAAGTTTCATCTCCCAAGGAATTATCATTGGAATATCGCGACATGTGTTGAGAATCGTCAATGAATCCACAAACAAGGAAAAATCACACACCAACAATGTGCATTATATAAACTAAGGATTAGAGGTAGTAATAGTATTTAATCTATTAGTGGATATATAATTGTTACTGTATATATGCTGCTCTGTGAACTTCACCTGTGCTACCTTTCGGTCTCCAGGCGCGCTCATTTCTCTAGGTTGGGGGATGGTCATAAAGGAGTGGCTCATCGATGTTAATCCTGGGTGGCACGTTGGTCCTACGGCAGGGATTCTTCCTGGAACTAGTGGACCCAAATTAAGTTATGATGCCTGTGTATAGCCCTTGGAGTTAGTTGCTCACGTTGATAATCAAACTCCCAAACAAACAATGCTCAGCGCAACATTTCTTACGTCAGTTATTTCGTATTGTTTTACATTACTGAAGTCACCAAAAATATGCTTCCTTTTCAGAAAGGTAACTGAAACCGCGATGGTTTTTTTTTGGTGGTTTAACGACCACCGTGAGCAACTCAATGGGCTATAAGCAGTAGCCCGTCCCTAATTTAGGGTCACTGGTTCCAGGGAAGGGAGAGAGCCAGTGCCATAAGACAAACACAACATCCATGCCTCACCGGGATTCGAACCCGGACCCCGTTCGGACGAATAATCAGAGGCCATCGCTTAGACCACTGCGCCACCGGGGCGGCCCGCGATGTTTTTCCTTCGGGGTTTAAAGACCACTGTGGACAACACTAAGGGCTATAATAAGTCGCTCGTACTTGATTTGGGGCAGTTGGTTTCAGTTCTGTAATGCAGGTACACCACCCATGCGTCATCCGGGCCTTGGGCCGGCTCGCACGAACGGTGAGAGGTCAGTGCTTAGACCGCTGAGCCACCAAGGCGGACACTGATGATTAGAGACTGCACTAAACAAAAACGAAGATAAAGCATTTTTTTTTCGAACTGGATGATCATTAAGTGGGCCACACATGCCTGCAATAGTGTAATGAGTACTTTTCGAGTACTATACGAGTGCTATTTTTCCGCAGGTGTGATAAATATCTAAACTCTCTTGAAACGTTAGACTTAGTAAAACTCGTACATTAGTTCAGAAATCGCTGCCTACAAAAGCTGCAGTTATCGAACGCTTTCCGCGACAGCGTCTTATATTTTTGAGGATTAAGAAAAGTGCCGTTCAAGACCAGCCGATCGGAACTCGAAGCGACTCCCATTTCGCATCCATCGGGTTTAATGGCTCGACAATGAGCACCATAGACGGAGAACGAGACCTCCAAATCAATGAGGGCTGAAAATCGGGGCGAAAAAGTTTCTTTCAAACCCAAAGTGAAAATCAATTATCGCTTCCTGCGCTTACGGAGACAATTGCCTCTTCTATTATATGGAATGGCACTCCTTAGCAACCGAAAGGGCAGAGGGGAAGAAAATAAAAATACGAGTAGTAGAGAGAAAGGGCTGCTATTAAATTGTCTTACTGTGGGCGGAATGTAAACATCTGTCCAGCTGCACCTATTATTCCATTCTTTACTGAGGGTTGTATATGATTTTCGATTGTGTTTTACGTTAAAAGAAGAGGCAAAAAATATTGCTTTCTGGTCATCTCGAAGTTTTCCTACATTCAGGAGTGACTGAAATAGGATTTTCTCAAGCGACGACAGGAAGTTGATATCCCGGCGACCAATAACTTTTGATATTCGTAAGCTCCAAGAAACTAAGTAAGAAAACCGATAAAACCGTAGTGCATTTATTTCCAGGTTCTGATAGCTTCGTTTCAATGAAGACAGTAACTCTGAAATTGATAACTCAACCTAGCTGTTACCGCGGAATTTTCTATATCCCCGTAACATTTAAATTTCATCCGTATAATTTTGATCATTTATTATTTTTTTTCATTTTTACTCTAAGGCGGTAAGAAATAAATATTTAAATTGCCAAAATAGAATATCAATGATTCAAAATTACTTTCCGGTGAAGCTGAGCCAGGCTACCCGAAAGTTTAGGTTGATAATTAATAGATCAGTCCTAATTGCACTCAAGCCAAACGAAAAGGGGAAAATTATACTTTTTTTTTCTCACGGAAACCTAATAAAAATCCCAGATGGGAAGGAAGAGAAAGGAAGACATTCACAGTTTTTTTCTCACGAAACTCAAAGAAACTGAAGAGAATAGCAGGAGCGCAATAAATCCTCTTGGGGGCGTCACCCCTTTTCCCCAGCTACTATTGCGAGCGTCTCTGCATTGTCCAGAGTAGCGACCAAATTTGATATAAGTCACGTCGCCGGAAATACCTACGTGACAATCTTCGCTTCTAAGTAGCTAGGCGAGGTCAATTAACCAAAAAGGTGCGAAGACAAGTTGACAGCTGAAAGAAGACATAATTTTTGGGAAAGTGACCCGAACTGAACGGATAGCCAGCGAATCGCATAGCAGGGTTATCTGTGAGGGCCAATGACATAACCCGACGCGATTCGGACGGCCGGGCCGTCACGCCCCAAGATGGACACCGGACACGGGAAAAAAGAGAATTAAAAACGGAATGAAGACTGAGAGGAGAGTCGACTACAGAGAGATTCAAAAATAACTTAACAGAGGGAACACTAGAGAATTGCAGTCTGAGCAGAAGAGAGGTCTCAGCGGTTTCGGAGGAGAGATGTTTCCAAGATAGAGAAATGAGGTAGCAAATATTTTAGAGCATAGTCGATGTAGGTTCACCGCCAACTAAGAGGAGAACTGACTCTACGACCAGCCGGCAACCCAGATTTGCGATCGGGGCTTCTCAAGGAAAAGAGGGTATGATGACATTTGTCTTACGCATTTCTGATTCATGCCTCATAGCTTTGCATGTGCTATGCAGGACTAGTTACCCGAAAGTCTCTCACATAGTGCATTAACAATTTTTTTTTCCTCTGGCGTACCGCGCCGAATTTAAACCAGTAACTAAAGTTTAAAGTCAGTTATATAATGTTAAGTGCATTATATCCGTTAGAAAGTAAAACTAAATTGTTTGGCTAAAGCAAGCAACCTCACCGGTACATTGTACCTAGCTTTAAGACCATATTTTAAAAAGAAATAAACAGTTAAATTTTTTTTATTCACGTGTCACTCAGCTCATTTCTACAAATCTCATTAGAGTTAAATTTGGGATTTCATAATTTTTATTCATGCAACTTTTTATTTTAACTTCTTTGCGGCATATGAATGAGCATGGAAACCCCATGCTGATTCATATGAAACACAACGCGATGCATTTGTCGACCCTGAGCTTGGAGACCCTTAGTTAGGGAATCCAAATTCATTGTTGACACCAGTAGGCGAAATTTAGAAAGTGAATTGATTAGTATGGAATTTTGACCTTTTTAACTTTTACCCACTACGGCGAATAAGACGTAGTAGTGGTTCGCTGATACCCGACGGGGAGCGGTAATAAAACTGGTGCCGTGTGACCAGGATTCTTCAGTTCTTTGGAAAAAAATATAATAAAACTACCTTGTGCCCAGAATTTTTGGTCGCACCAGGTTAAAATTTTTAGAATAAGTAATCGAGTGTGCAGATAAGCAGAAAGCGATGTTTTTTTTTCATCTCTGAGTGACAATATAGGTTTTAAGGTGAAATTAAGAAGGATTTAAAGCAAAATCTAACCTCAGGTTTAAAAGTAAACAAGGGTTGCAAGAAATCGGAATGTGGTTAAATGAATTTAAATTGCTAAAGAACTGGCTTGACAATCAAATAAGAGTTATACTGTTAATTTAGAAAGAGAATGGACGGATTTTACAGAAAATTCACGAAAATTATTGGTAATGAAAAGGAAACTAACAGAAGTGTAATATATGAGTAACGTTTACGTATCTTTGAAAACCACGGAAGAAAAAGTGCTTTCAAATCAAAGTAAAGTGTTTATGTGTGATTTTATTGTGCATTTAATTGTCCTGATTTTGTAGCTAATAATTCAGTTCAGGGGAATAGACAGTTTGGTTTAGCAAATTGTGAAAGTTATGATGCAGGTTTTAAAGTGCTGATAGAGCTAATAGAAGTGTTTAAATGAGTAATTTTGAGTGAGTGAATTAAAAGCAAAGTTTTATTAAAGTGCTATTTTTTACTATTTGAAAGCTAAAATGAAATGTTTTATTGAATAATGATTTTTACTGTGTGTGAATGAGAAGGATAGGTTTCATTGACATTTGATTTTCCTAATATGTTAACATAAACATGTAATTCAGGGAGAAAGATAGATGAATTTTATTGATGATTTGAGGAGATTTTCATTATAATAGTTCTAAGAGCTAGTAGTGGGTTCATTACTGGGTGATCTCGATTGATCTAGTAAAGTCAACAGCAAGTGTATTATCGGAGTGTGATTTTATGAGGCAGTTCAGTGTTTATGATTTAAGTATAACGGCGTTTATATGCTCGTGATTTTTGAGAGTAACAATTTTTTCTGTTTGTGCAAAGTGTTGGATTTATATGTGTGCATTATATGGGTTCTATCGGTAGATTTTAATAGTGTAATAGGGCAGTAAGGTGTAATTCTGTAAGAGTAGTTTTTTTTTATTTATTTTTTTTTTGGATAGTGAAATTGAACTCGTAGGAAGGCTTCAATTTTCTCATAGGAGCTAACCAAGATATTTTGGTGCGGTTCGTTCTGCGAATTTTTTTTTGGCACTCCCATCCTACAGGCTATAGCGAATTGATCAGGAAAGGCACTTTGGGTAATTGATAATTTACAAATAAGGGTTACAGCGGCGTAACGTTAAGGTGGTTATGGCCAATCAAGGTAATCAAGACCTAGATCCCGATATTCCCACAGTAGTGCAAAGAAACATTCAGGCAATGGCAGGAATGCTTAATTACATTCCTACGTTTACAGGCACAGATGAGTCCCTAACCGCACGGCAATTTTTCGAAACCATAGAAAGTATAGCTGAAATCGCAGGGTGGACGGATGCAATCAAAATTTTGACCGCAAAGGCAAAATGTAAGAACTCAGCGAACCATTTCTTGGCCGAAGCAGTGGACGTCAGAAGGGAAACCAATTACGAAAGGTTTAAACTAGCCGTGATTCAAAGGTTTGATGCACAAGAGCCTATGACCGTTCGAATGCAAAAGTTCACCACCTGCCGACAAAGGCCAAGCGAACGAGTCGCCGAATACGTATCACGTCTCAGGGGATTAGCCCACTCATATCTTGAGGCCGTAGATTTGGAAAATGACCAGGTACGAGATCTGGCCGACAAAACAAAAATGTCCCAATTTTTAAATGGGCTTAATGCAAAATTAAGGCGCACCGTACTTTCGTTTTCCCCTCGCAACTTCCAGGAAGCAGTAGAGAAAGCTTTGGCTGAGGGGTCACACGACCTTGTTTCGGATAGGGCGGTCAACGCTTTAGAATTTCCACAGGAATCGAACTCCATTTCAGGGACCCCAGTGGGGCAAACGGGGAATCTGTCAGACCCGATAGCAGATCTGTGCACGATGATGGCCCGACAACTAGCTGACCACGAAGCACAGGTTAATTCGCTTAAAACAGAAGCGGAACAACTGCGGGGAAGGTTGATAGAAGCAGAAAATTCGCATCGAGCCCACGTTGCTCGCATTAGGAACTCTCAGGGTCCCAACCCTCAATCAGGGAGAAGTCAGCCGGATGTAGGAAGAATTTCAGGGGCCTGCTTTAAGTGCAATGCCTTCGGGCATTTTCGTAGGCAATGTCCACTTAACAGAGGGGATACCGCATACAATCAGGGCGCCTGCGTTAGTACATGGGATAGGCAGCGCAATCCTTTCGTACCAGGACGCCAATCCAACTTCCCTAGCGGGCGCACGCCGAACTACTATCGCTCCGATGTAAACAACCGCAGCGCAGCTTACCGGCGGCAAGAGGGCGCAGCCGATTACAGTAGAGGATCAGGAAATAGGCAGGAGGCGCGAGTACGATTCGAGGAAAATTCAGTAGGACCCCGGCCATACCGCTCAAATAACCCTAACGCCCGGAATTTAAACTGAGATCGGGTCAAGGCAAGGGGACCTCCCTTGGCCGAAATAGCGATAGGGTCCATAAGGTTACGTTGTCGAATTGTTACGTTCAGAAAGACGGAGCTCTCCCTTTAGTGCAGGTTAAAATCGGAGGAGTCACGAAGGTCGCAATGGTCGACAGTGGGGCGGGTATATCGCTCTGCTGCGCATCCGTCATCCAGGAAATTAAAGGGAAAGTCAAAATTCAGCTTCGGGGATCAGCTGAAACAGTGAGGGGCATCACTGGCGACCTGCTGCCGACATCTCAGTGCTACGAGATACCCATCCGCATAGGTGAAGAAACCATCACCCACCCCTATCACATTACCCAGGGAAAATTGCATAGCGACGATTCATTAATCCTGGGCTGGGATCTTTTAAAGACCCACGGGTACATTTTTGACGCAGGTAAAGGAATATTATACCGGAGAGGGCGGTCAGTGCCCGCGAAGATAAATTCCAGGAAGTATAAGGGAAATAGGAAATACAGGTCAAAGGCACGGGTAGGAAATCTAGAAGCTCGGGTACCTGTCGTATCACCACATTCCCTAGAAAGGAAACCGATTATGCCCCCTTACGTTACAAAAGTAGGTAGAGCGGTTAGGAAAGAAATCATTCCTCCGTGTTCACAGAAAGTTGTCCAAATTCGATGTAAGGGATTTTCCGACAACAAATTTAGCCAAGTGCTTGTGCAGCCTCTAGAAAAATATGCTCAGGGTAACCTACGGGTAGGCCGATCTGTCAACACATTGGATGAGTCAGGAATCATGCCAGTACTTTCAGATCAACCTTTTCACATAAATAAGTTGACAAAGCTCGTGATAGTTCAGCCGATTATTTCGGTAAGCGCAGCACAGAGTAAGGAATCGGAAAAGTTGCCCCCTCTCACCCCAAAGGATCTCAATTTGGAGGGCGTGAACCCGAATTGGAGAAAACCTCTGGTCTCGCTCCTTATGAATTATAAGGATGTTTTTGCCCGCTCCTTGACAGAACTAGGAAAGTGTAACTTGTTGTACCACGAGATCAACCTCACCACCGAAGTCCCGATCCGAGGGAAATTCTACAGGGTCCCTCATCATTTGCGAAAAGAAGCACAACAACAATTACAGGAATTACTGCAGGCAGGTATTATTACGGAAAGTGCCTCCCCTTATTCGGCCCCCCTGCTTCT
This sequence comes from Macrothele yani, assembly GCA_039090855.1. Taxonomy (NCBI): domain Eukaryota; kingdom Metazoa; phylum Arthropoda; class Arachnida; order Araneae; family Macrothelidae; genus Macrothele; species Macrothele yani. Next base: position 28,214,484 of record CM077022.1, read on the forward strand.
CGTGAGAAAAAAGGATTTTTCTTTTCGTTTAGTTATTGATTACAGGAATTTGAACGAAGTGGTAATCCCAGACCCATTGCCCAGAATAGAGGACCTATTGGAAGCGGCGAAGGGCAACAAAGTTTTTACCACCTTGGATCTGAAGAGTGGGTTCCATCAGATGGAGATCGCAGATAGGGATAAATACAAGACAGCATTTTCATCTCCTTGGGGAACGTTTCAGTTTGAACGTTTACCCTTTGGGTCCAAAAATTCCCCCAGTAGTTTCCAAAGATTAAGTGACGCGTTGCTCCACGGGTTGTCGGAACATAACATAATGTGCTTTATTGATTATATCATCATAGCATCGGTAGATGAGGAAACCCATCTGTTAAAATTAGAAGAGGTACTCAAAAGATTAAGGGAACACGACTTGAGACTAGCCCCCCAGAAATGCACTTTCATGCAGCCAGCTGTGAAATATTTTTGCCATATTGTAGACGGTGAAACAATTCGACCAGATCCTGCAAATCTATGCAAGGTAAACGATTTCGCCACCCCTAAGACTCTCAGAGGACTACGGGGATTTCTTGGGCTGTGCAACTACTATAGAAGGTTCATCCCGACTTTTTCCGATATAGTGACCCCATTAACAGAACTCACAAAAAAGAGAAAATTTAAATGGAGCACAGAGGCCGAGGCGGCATTTCATAGGATTAAGGCATGTCTTTTAGATAAGCCCGTTTTAGTTCATCCTGACTACGAGAAGCCCTTTTATTTACATTGCGATGCTAGCGGTACCGGAATTGGGTCAGTCTTAGAACAAATGGATGAAATGGGAAATCTTCGCCCCATCTCATTTATGTCTCGTAAACTATCTGCAGCGGAAAAATTGTACCCAACCATTGAGAAAGAACTCCTTGCTGTCGTATCTTCCGTGAAACATTTTAGGCATTATCTTTTGGGAAAAGAATTTTTTATTATTAGTGACCACTGCCCCCTGACTTATCTTCATAATTTAAAGGATGTAAATTCACGATTAAATCGTTGGAGAATATCACTAAGCGAGTTCACCTACAAGATACTCTATGAACGCGGGAAGCAGAACTTCATCGCTGATTGGTTGAGCCGGCAGTACGACCCTCCGGTTGAGCACGGTGAAGAAGTAGGAGCTACGGCGAGGGTTAACACCACAGACCCGCCTACGCTCGAGGAAGAGATAAATCGCATCCGAACTTTGCAACGGGCAGACCAGGAATTAGTCCCAATTATTGAGGCGCTGTAGAAGCGTCGCATCCTAGGAGCAAGAGAGAGAATGAGGGATGCCTACAAAATCGCTTATGGGAGCCTTCAAGAAGCAGCCGCGAGGCAGGAACGATATGCCGATAGATACGCGGTAGAGAAGGATTTGCATATTGGCGATAGGGTTTTCCTTCACACACCTTATGTGAAAAGGGGGTTATCCAGAAAATTAGCCCGCACTAACCGTGGAGATTGGGAAATAGTCGCTTTTCCCACCCCAGTTAATGTAAAGTTGAAATCAGTGGGAAGTCCTACAAAGTTTCAAACGGTCCACCGTAACAGAATCTTTAAGCAAATTACCCGTAAGGAGCAATTAAGGTCAGATTTACCCCCACCAGGAAGGCATGAGGAAATTATTCCCAGAACGAGTGTAGACACCGAGGGAGACAGCGAAGACACGGAAGATTATGAATTCATACCGTTCTTCGACACCCCCAGGACAGCAGCAGCACCTACCGTCTCTGCACCAGGGCCCACAGTAGAAGCCCCAGCGCAGGAACCAACAGCACCGAACGTCGACATGTTGGACGAAGAGGAAGGCCAGCATTGCGAAACCGGGAAAGTGAAGTGTGTCAGGTCACCGTATGTTCTAAGGTCCCACAGTAATATTCAGGAAACGTCTACAATTCAGCGCGCCGAAGAGGGAAATATTCCGTGCTACACAGAACAGTCACAGGATCAAACACACCCCAAAATAATAGCGGGAAATGAACCGGCCGTACAACAACAATCGCCTAAGGATTCGGGATTCGTCGACCGAATGTTGCAATCTTTAAGTCAGCCGAATAATCCGGAAGGTACTTCATGGTTCGACCTAGCAGATCGCTACTTATCACAGCGTATACAGGATAATTTGGCAGCCAGCAACAGTAATGAAGTCTCGGTAAATAGCTTTTACCCACAGTGGAGGAAAGCAGTAGTACTCCCACGGGAAAGTTGGGTATAGAAGGCTCGCAGAAAAAGGTTCGATGCAAAAAAAATATATATATATATATTTTTTTATTATTCATGGGTCGCATGCCAAATCGATAAAAAATTAGGAAAATAGTACGCTCCTAAAATAAGTTTTGGGGCTAAGTGAAAAAAAAACTTTTCTCTCGGGAATATGGGAGGTTAGTTCCGGAAATCTCAGGATGAGCACCTGGAACTAGGAACACAAGGAAAATTTTGGCACCGGTTTTACCACCAAGCAGTAAAAATAATAAGTAAATAAATAAAAGTATAATTTTAGTACAGTCCCAACAGCAGCCTCGGCCAAGAGGGAACAACATATATTTTCTTATAGGATTGCAACCCCTCCAAATAATTTTTTTTTCGCCGAGCATAATTGAGAGGGGTTTATGTCAAAATCGATTAATTTCATACATCGGTTCCGGCATTAACCGTTCTATTCTGCGCAGGGGTGTCCTGAGAATCAAAAATAAATGTTAACTAAATGACCAATTCATGGAATAAAAATTAAATTATTTTTTTTGGGGGGTACCGCCCCAAAGATTTTGCTAGCAATATAACATAAGAGCTACGACGGAACGAAAATTTTTTAGAGCATTTCATCGAGAAAAAAAAGGGGAAGCAAGTTAGATTTACACCGAGGAAAATTCCTAGCAGTTGGGGGATAAGCGAGACCTCAGTTAAGAAAAAGCCAGTCATTTCAATTTCCTGCTTTCACTGGGTAAGCGACGCGTGCGATTCACCCGTAGCGAGAGATATGTAAATATCCAGCAGAACTGCACTGCAATTCGAAAAGCTTTACAGGGGGACTGCCAAAAGGTAGCGGGAAAGCAGTTTTCCGTAACGATCAACCATGATTTTTTTATTATTTCAAAGATCCATAGGTTTTCACTAATTAATCAAGGATCGGAATAATAATGGGAAAATGGGTAAAGACTAGTCACCGTGCATAAGCCACCTCACAGTATGAGTAGAATAGGCGTAAGCTATCACATCGAGAGGGCACTGAACAATAGGAATCATACACGTTACGACGGCTAGCATTATTTACGGAAATAAGAACCAGCGAATTCTGACCTTGCAGCGATCAAATCACACTTTTGCTCAGATAAAGTTAGGCGAACATGTGAAATTAGCATTTCGCGGAAATAATTATAGCAAAAACATCAGTAACCTACGCCTAATCAAAATATAGCTTTGTCCTTAACAGGAGACAATGGGGATCGTAATAGACTAGAAAGATTAACCGTAATAAACTAGAAAAGCCGTACCTTGTGAAGACGTTAATGGCGTAATCCCAAGTATTTTGCTAAGCCTTAATGAACAAAATATAGGCCCAGCCAGCATTTTTGCGATTAACATTATTATTTCGACAGCGACGCGGGCCTTAGCAGTCTTACGACCGCCGATTTAAACCACCGTGCGCAATATGGCGGATAATAGCCAAATTTTTCAGTTCGAAGGGTACGTACACCTTCGTTTACAAGAAGGAAGAAGCGTCTGATTGGTCAGTAAAAGTCAAAGGTCACCAAACTACTGCAATGAGACCCCGTCCCCCCTCCGAGAGCGAGAGACGAGGCGCATCTCCAGAGAGGACGACCAGGGTGACCAACTTAGCGATTTTGTCGCCAGATCTGGTGATAATGATTTGCATCTGGTGACAAAATTATCATTCCAGCGACATGTCTCAATACTAGAGGTATCGTTCCTCATCTAGCGAGAAATCTGGAATTTTTTAGTCATACTATCTTTTTTTGTCAAATTGCAACCCTAAGCGTGAACGTCCATTTCGATTATTCCAACTACAAGTCCGCAACCGTTGTAACGTATACTCTATATTCACTTTCCTTTTGATTTTACTATCTCTGGTTATTTTATTTTACTATGTAAATTATCTTCTTACTGAACGAAATATTATTTCACCCGATGAATGAGATCTGGCAATGAGTGTAAGTCATGACGTGGTGATAGCTAGTATATAGGCGCGTTCAACGAGACTTAGAGAGAGTTGTTGTTGTTATGAGAGAGCTTTTGTTGTAGTTATGAGAGAGCGTTGTTGTTTACGGAGAGAGTTTGTTATACGAGGAGAGATTTTGTTGTTATGAGGAGAGATTCTTCATTATTGTAAAACAAGTTGTGTGTGTGCTTTGGATGATCAAGCGTACCGAATAAAAAAGTTGCCGTAAGTTAGTCTTTCTCAATTCATAGTTTTTGTCAGACCTCTGTCTGGCTGTTAGGTTTATAACATTAGTTTATTACCATAAATAACCAGCGTTAAGACTTTATTCATGTTCGTAATTAACTAGTAACAACAACCATTTGAATTCACTATTTTGAAGCTTAGTACAAGTATATCATTAGCTAGCTGGTAGGAAGAGCTTATTCATTATAATTAGCTTAGCGGAAAGCAAAAATAAAGCTAATTCATTATACCGTGTGGTTTCCATGATGCATCTGCGGGGCAGACAGTAGGTTTATGAGGAACCAAATTTAACTACAAAATGGAAAGAATTTATCGAAAGTGTCGGAAGATATAATACAAAATTGGAAACAAAAAGTCATTCCTTCTTTTCTCTTTACATTTCTCAAAGTCTTATTACTTTGCCTGAACCTTTGAAAATCCTAAAAATGTCATAAAAAAGGCAGAACAACTTCCTTTCCGTTTCATTTGGGAAGGAAAAGGGGCTAAAATAAAAGAAAACGTAATGTATAACAATTTTGAATATAGGGGATTGGGTATTATGAGACCATCTTTGGAAAGCGATTTACTCCGTTTCCTTACACTTTGAAATAGTTTTCAAAATGAGAAGCACATAGCATTTAAAATATTAAAATTTCAGGTTGGTAGAAAAATACAGTGCGTCAACTAATACACACCTCAAAAAACATTTGTTTATATCACAGGAAATAAATATGCAAAAATGAGAAGTATTTGGAAGGACATAACGGAAAAATCTATTTTAAAAAATATCACCCATGATGATAAATTATGTAAAATATACCTAGCGTTAAACAAAAATCATTCAACAAAATTAGAAGGCATACTACTATCTAATACAGTAAAAAACATTTGGATACAGCAATACAAAATAAAATTAAGTACTCATACTAGAGGCTTACTCTTCAAAATTTCACATAATATTGTTCCTACAAGAAAATGGCTGTTTAAAATAAAAAAAATTACCTAATCCAAACTGCATCTTCTGTGTTCAGAGGAAACTCTAGAAAATTTATTCGTTGATTGTAATCAAAACACATCTGGGATTGATTACAAAAATATTTAAATAATAAAGATAAATTTACTACCCACCAAATCTTGTACCACACACCGTCACACTGCTCTGAATCAAAAAATTTAATAATACATCATATAATAGCAATTACAAGATATAATATTTGGAAAATAGAAATGCATTAACCTTCGAACAAAAATCCAAAAATACAGAGCAGGTAAAAATTGCCATTAAGTGTGACCTCAGAAGATTTCTGGAATTTGAAATGAGATCTAACGGTGCTCAAAAAACCTTTAATAAATTGAAAGCATTGGCTCCTGTAATTTATAAAATATTATCGAAAGTACTAAATATAATTATTTATTAAGTTTTTTAAGTTTAAAATATTTGTAGCTAAAATGTAATATAACTTAAAGGTACCTTATACTCTCGAACATATTTTATTTTAGCTCCCTAGGTAGTTGCGGTATTTACTTGCAAAAATTAAAATATAATATTTAATTCCATTATGACAATAGATTTTATATTTCAAGAATTTACCGAAAGTAAATGTAAAATACACACTTATTCATTTTAAATATGGGTAATTGTTAACAAAACTGATAAACAAATGGATCTTTTTATGTTTTTCAATCTTGTCTTTCGTATTTCTTGTTCTATTGTATTTCACTACTTTTTTATCCTTTCATGTTTTAAACAATTATTTTCTTCTCTCTACTTTTTGTCAGTTTTTTTTTTCCTAAAATACCTTTGACTCGAACCTCATACGAATATGTAGAGTGTTCTAAAAGGAGATTTCAAAATAAATTGTATACTTCCTGTTGCAAGCGGTAACTCTTGCGTAGGCTCCCACCTCCTCAGTTGGTTGTCTGCTCCGAATTGAAGTATGAGAAAATGTTTGTCATTAAAGGATCCTATCTTATAATTATCTTATATTTCAAAATTGTAAACATAATTTAACACCAGAAAATATTGAAAAGGATATGCGAAAAAAATGTGTTCTGTTCTTGAAGGAACTTGTAGCACAGCTGAGGAAACGATTACCATCGAACATTGAGATTTTGCAGCATATGTCTTTGTTATCTGTATCAGAATGTTTAAGACCACTGAAGGCTTTTGTTGTAAATTTCGGAGCACCTTTTTATTCCGATGCATCTATATTAACGCAGATTGATAGGCAATAGCGAAATTTTCATAATGTCAAATGGATTGAAGTTCATGACACTGTAAAGCTGTGTTGTGAAATGGCATCATACAAGGACTCAACAGGAGAAAATACTTCTAAGAACTTTCTGATTTTGCGTTACATGTTTTAACACTGACACATTCGAATGCAGATGTTGAACGAGTTTTCAGTTATGTAAATCATGCAAAAAACAAAACCAGAGATGCAATGAAAACTGACACTTTAGTCAGCATACTGATCATAAAGTTTGCTTTGAAACGTGAGGGCAAGTAGTGTCATGAATACGAGCTTCCGAAAGAAGTAATTGAAAAATTGCCACAATGGCAAGTTATGACATATTCACCGAGGGTCAGTCGTCATCTTCTCAGATGCCATATTCAGATGATGAATTTGAAAACTTTTGAGCAGACTGACGGATAAAACATTGTCTTTAACTATATACTGTAAAATTTTTCAGTTTTCTTACAAAGCTAAGCGGAAGATAAATTTATGTCCAAACTTGTAAATTATACATGGATGACAGAAAGTATATTTAAGGCTTTAGCTGTGTAAGTAATACACTAAGAAATGGTTTCAAATATTAATACAAAATTTTCATGTGATGGGGATAAATTCCATCTTATATCACATTTTCATTTCTTATGGGTCCTCCAATTAACTCTCCTGCTGTTGAGATCTCATATTCTGTGGTAAATGTTTACTATATCAAAAGAAGCCAGTTGAGTTCACAATATTAACAACATATATATATATATATATATATTCGTTCTTTTAACTACGTTATTGTTTTATTCTCTGAATTTTATTGCATTTCCATATAATTTAACTTTACGTCCTTGGTTTCAACGTCGTTTGTTACTTTAACTTTATCATGATTTTATTCTCAGAGTTTTATTGCATGTACATATTGTTTTACTCTAAATCTTTGGGCTTAACATTCATTAAGGTTTTTAAAAGATCGCATGTTGTTTGGTCTTAGCGTTCATTGAGGTTTTTAAAATTCTCAACATAAATGCTTACATTGTGTTTTCATCTATCATCATCATCATTGTCAACCATTATCAATCCACTGCTGGACGAAGGTCTCCCCAAGTTTCCTCCACAACGGTCTGTCTTGTGCCAGTCTCCTCCATGTCACCCCTGCATACTTTCGAATTTCATCCACCCATCTCCTATGTGGTCTTCTTCTGGGTCTTTTCCTGTCCCTTGGAATCCAATCTAAAATTTCGGCTGTCCATCGATGATCTGTCCTTCTGGCAGTATGTCCAGCCCATTGCCATTTCAGGGATTTAACTTTGATCATGATGTCTTCCACTCTTGTCATTTTTCGGATCCACGAGTTCCTCTTCTTATCTCTCCTGGTTACACCAAGCATGCACCTCTCCATGCTTCTTTGAGTTGTCTGCAGCCTTTGTATGTCTCTTTTAGTTAAGGTCCACGTCTCTGCACCATACGTAAGCACTGGAAGGATGCATTGATCAAACACTTTTCTTTTAAGACATAATGGCATATTGCTCTTGAAAATTATGCTGTTTCTTCCAAAAGCTCTCCAGGCAAGTTTTGTACGCCGATTAATTTCTTCATCAATGTGACCCTCACTTGATATCTGCTGTCCAAGATAAACGTACGTTCATTATCTCCAGCTTTTCTCCATCAATCGATAAATCTTCATTTCTTGTAAAAGCATTGAACATCACTTTTGTCTTCTGAAAGTTCATTTTTAATCCCACTTCTTTACTCTTGTCAGCAAGTTCCTGGATCATACTCTGCAGCTCTGATGAGGTAGTTGCAAAATGACTACGTCATCAGCAAAACGAAGGTGGGTTAGATAATCTCCATTAATCTTTATCCCCTTGTTTTCCCAGCTCAAGCGACTGAAAAACACCCTCCAATGTGGCATTAAAGAGCTTCGGAGATATGGTGTCACCTTGTCTCACTCCCTTTCCAATTTTTACGTGTGTTGTATTTTCAAACAGCCTAATCTTTGCACTTGCATTTTCATAGATGTTATTAATAATATTAATGTATGCATCTTCAATACCGCAGGTTTTCAGAGCCATTGTAACTGCTGATGGTTTCACCGAATCAAAGGCTTTTTCATAATCGATAAAAGCCATGCACAATGGAAGTTCATATTCCCTCGCTCTTTCAATTAGTTCTCTCAGCACGTGGATATGATCTATTGTGCTGTAGCCACTCCTGAATCCAGCTTGTTCTCTCGGTTGAGCCATGTCCAGTGCTACCTTCAAGCGGTGTGAAAGAACTTTAGTGAAGATTTTATAAACTACTGATAGGAGGCTGATAGGTCTGTAGTTTCCGAGATCCTCAATGTCACCTTTCTTATGTAGCAGGATCATTGTAGCGGTGTTCCAATCCTCAGGAATCTTTCCTTCATTAAGGCATCGAGTGAAAATTTGGGCGAGTACTGTTTCGATTTCTCCACTTGCTTCTTGTATGATGTCTACAGTAATTCCATCTTCTCCTGGAGCTTTTCCTCGCTTCATGTTCTTGATTGCATGTGCAACTTCTGCTGGAAGGACTGGAGGAACTCTGGTACTGGTATCTTTCATGATGTCTGGAGTGCATATATCATCCCTTTCATATAATTTGGAGTAGAAATCTTTCACTCTTGTCAAAATTTCTGCCTCTATTTCTTGTTACAGAACCATCTTCTTTTCTCAGAGCCATAATCTGTTTTCTTCCCTTACTGAGATGTCCCTTTGCTATCTTAAGGCTTTGGTTGCTTTCAATTGCTTTCCTCACTAGTTCACAGTTGAATTTCCTTACGTCTTCAATGATACTTTTTCTTACTGTCTTGCATAGCTCTATATATTCCACTTTGGAAGTCACATCTTCTTTAGTTGTCCTCATCTCTCTTCTTTTTTTGCATCAACATTTTGGTTTTTCCTGATAATTTGTTCACATGCAACTTGTTCTTAGACCCAGCTAATTTTGTTGCTGTTTCCATAAGAGCTTTGGTTACTTTTCTGTTAACTTCAGAGATGTCCACTTCTTCCGATGTTAGGCCTTCTAAAGCAGAGAACCTGTTCTTCAGTTCTAACTTGAAGGTATTATGGTGTTTTTTAAGGTTGGTTATGTCAATAGATTTTGTTTGTCTTATGAGCTTGCCACGTTCAAGTTTAGTGTTGAGGTGCATCTTACATCTCACCAATCTATGGTCACTACCTGTGTTGAACTTGTTTAGCACACTGCAGTCTTCTATGACGAATTTTTTGTTACACATAATAAAATCAATTTCACTTGTTGTCCCATTTGGATGTCTCCATGTCCATTTCCTGTGTGGCTTTTTCTTGAAGAAGGAGTTCAAGATGAAAAACCCTTCTGCCTCTGCAAACTCAACGAGAGTATTTCCACGCTGGTTTCTGTTGCCATGACCGAATTTACCTACTGAAGTTTCATTCTGTTGCTGTTGCCCTATTTTTGCATTGAAATCTCCCATAATTATTTTCAAGTGCTGCTTACCTTTATTATTTAGATGACAAATTTCCTCATAAAATTCTTCAATTTCTTCTTCAGGATGACTCTGTGGTGGGTGCATAAGTTTGAATAATCTGAGCTCTGGTATCTTCTCGAGAGTTGGATAACGAGTCGTGCAGCTCTGTCAGAGGAACTTTCAACTTCTACAACTTTATCCTTCAGTTTCTTGTTTATTATAAATCCAACACCACTAGTTCTGCCAGTATCTGTCCCACGATAGTAGAAGAGATGTCCACTTTTCAGTTCGATGAGATCTTCTCCTTTTCTCCTTACCTCCTTAGCCCCACGATGTCCCACTTGATCCTTTGTAGTTCCTCTTCCAATTCAAGAAGCCTTGAATCAGAAGATAGGGAGCGTCCATTGTAAGTAGCCAAGGTCAGCATCAGATGGCAGCCTAGTCCGGTCCCTCCGGGGATTCTTAGCACCCTCTGCCTTCATGTCGCACTGGCCGCTGCCTTGGCCAGGTACATTCCAGCTGCCGGAGACTGAGGGCCAAGATTTAAGTTGTGGAATCATTTTGGAGGGTTTGGCCATAACTCACCACGCTGGCCAAGCGGGTTGGTGAGTGTGGGATAGAATTTCCTCTGATCCCGATGGTATAGTTATACCGCTATGGGCGGTCGTCAGAGCCCCCTTAGTGGGAACAGGATGCACCACGAGAAGGCGGGGTTGACATTTGTCAAGGAGAGGCTGTGATGTTACGCATCACCTGACCTTGCATCCCGTTTTCTATATCTCTATATATATGTCAATATCTATATCTATCTATATATGAATTATATATATACATATTAATATAACTTATATTTCGTTTCAGACTTGTGAAATACGGCACTGCTGATTTCTTCCTTAAATCTGGTGATTTTCTGGAGATATTTGCTTGTGATTTTAGTGATATAAAGATTAGATTGTTGGCCGCCTTGAGGACGACAATCAGAAAGACCCCAGGCCAGACCAGGTGCACGCATGAATAGAACGGAGCAAGTACAGGTTAAAATGGCAGAATTTTAGAACTTTAAGCAAAGCTGGTTTTAAGGGCCGGCGAAGAATAAATAAGACGATATAGTGGAAGGGAGGAATGATGACAATTTACGGGCATGAGGCGGCGTTGATAAAAATTTTCTCTCTCACAAATGAGAGCAAAATAATGAAGCAAAAATTAAGAAAACACGAAAGAATGAATAATTTTAAGTATGTGTATATTTGAGTGAAATCAGATTTAAAAGGAAAAGAGTCGAGTATGAGTATATTCGGTGACAGGAGATGTACAGACAAAGGGACGAACGCATATATATATATATATATATATATAGTGGAAAGGAGGTATACAGGCAGGAGGAATAGTTTACTTAGCTGTTTTTATTTTTGAAGGACGACTGCTGTGTTTTTTTTTCCTTCAGAAGGGGAATGTACCTAGGAAGGACAGGATTTTTTTTTTTTGCTTACCAGGGGAAGGAAGCAGAGTAAATAACTTTTAATTAGAATATGCACATGTAACTCACGTAGCTCGTAAGAAAAATTGTTTAACGCAGCGTGGTAAATTTTGTATTTACAAGGTAAAATTGTATGTTAACTTAATTAGTGTGCACTATGAGCAGAGACTCGGGAAATGGTCCAGTGTAATTTATATGTGTGTGAGGTATGAGGACGATGTGTGTCTGATTTGGCATCACTCCCCTTTTCAGGATACATCAAGAACATTGCTCTGCATTCAGCACCTTTAGCATCCACACAATAGATAGCAGTGCACACAACTACAAAAAAAAAAAAAAAGAAAAGAAACTTTTTTACTGCCCACCATGATAAACTTTATTTTCATTTTTCTGGCACCAGTCATCGCTTGGGGCCATGCGGCTGATTTCGAGCGATGCGAATTACGTAGGGACAAATATCAGTGCACAAACACAACTAGAGAGGAACTGCTGAATTTGGGTGTGTCACCAAATTTCTGCCATGCTCACAGTTGCGATGGTTGTATCAAAGTGTGGAAGACATTCATTGCACACGATAACCAGCTGATTGAACCCAGGTCCTTTCATTTTCAACAGAAGGTCAACGCACGAGGAGTCCGCTCCCTCATCGAATGCAAGAGGGCAGGTCTACCCTGCAGCTGTTCGGAGGCCTCCCCTTGCTCAGGCACTGCTAACTACTGCAAACTGGCAGGTTGTATGAACATTACTGAAACGACTTGTTACTGTCGCCTGGTACCTGCAGTTACTACTTTGGTCCACGAAGCGGAAGGACTAAAAATTGAAAACCCAGTGTTCATCTCATACCAACTTTGCGTGGCGAGCCGACACCGAGCAACCACACATCGCCGCCGACATCAGAGGCACCTGCTGACTGACGAGGAGGCTGTGTTCCAGCGCAATGATGTGAGACTCACCTACAATGATCCAATAGTAACCCTCTCGCATCCGGGCATGTTAGTCGTCAGGATTAGAGGGATAGAGACTGTGATCACATTAAAAGACACGCCATTTCAAGAGACCCTACCTCCCGAAATGCTAGAGTGGTCAGCAGAAATGCATCTTATCTTTGTGACGACCGACGGACAGACGCTGAGAGGAACAGTACAAATAGTTGGACGGATAACCTGCAGTCCCCTGCAATGCATCTTATGCCGGGACCTACTGCGGCAGTTAAAGTGCCTGCCGGCAGCAGTCACGTACGTGGTTATCATGCTCCTAATTCTAGTTACGGCTGTTACCTTTTTGTACGCAAAAATGGTCATTTTATGCATCTGGAAAACTCTCTACAGCATCGCATACATTATGTGGAAGACATACCGTTTTCTTAGAGGTTCTACTTTGGTCGCTGTCAAAACGGGTGCATTGGCCGGTAACGCAATGCGAAACCGAGCCCAAGTGATGCAACAGTACCTCGAGAGACACGTGGCGCGCCCCATAGCACAAGCCCCACTGCATGGACTTGCCTTGCTAACGTTGCTTCTGCTAGTTATGGACGGAGCATCTGCGGAGTGCAATGCACACTCCATAATTGCCTCCAAAGTGAAGTCATGCTCGGACTCCGACGTAGACGCAACGTGCCGTCTCTCCAATAGTGCCCAGATTACACTCCTGAATCTAGAGCACCAACAGTGTCTTTGGTTCACTGATGAAAGCAACCAAAATAATCTGTTTTCTTTAAGAATCACTTTTCAACAGGTGAAGTGCGAGTGGCAGACCGTCAGGGAATATTTTACCCATGTCACAAGCATGCGCTATCTCAGCCAGATCATGTGGGCAAATAGCCCAACCTGTAATTGGGGGGAAGGATGTGTGCGGGGAACTAGCTTCGAGGCTCTAACCAAGCAATCCTTAGACTGGCCCGGAATAACGGATGCCACCCATCTGACAGCGGAAGCACCAGCTGTTGGATAATAGACAGCCAACACTGCATATATTACAGAATATGGCTGGAGGCCGACTTCCTAAGGGCATATGATGTGAAACGTATCGTGGCCATGCAGTGTAGCAACGAGCTACTCATAGAGCAGCAGGGAAATAAAACCACGGAAGCAATCACCGTGAAAAAACCAAGCTACCACCTCTACAGGCATCAGGGTACGCGTAGCAGGAGCGCTAGACCAGCATATGCCGATTTTGCAAACTCACCTAATCTCACGAGTCAGCAACCCCCCAAGAAAGCTACCTCGAAAGAGCTAGTTTGCCCTCCAGGCCCGAGAGAGGTCATATAGGTGATACACAAGCGAACGACTCCATGTCAAAAGGCTTCATATTCTACGAAAATATGTTCACATGCACGTTCTACGAAGACAACATGCGATGCCAACGGCAGCAGTCCTACCTATAATGAATAAACTTTTAACTAAGCTAGTAATGTTGTATAATGCTTCTGCTACTGAATTATATGCTTGTACTAAGCTTCTAATAGTGAATTCAAATGGTTGTTGTTACTAGTTAGTTAAGATCATGAATAAAGTCTCCTGCTAGTAGTGTAGTAATAGTAATGAACAAACTTATAACTGGTAGTAATGTTGTAGCAGTAATTAAGATGAATAAAGTCTTAACGCTGGTTGTTAATAATAATCAACTAATGACATAAACCTAACAGCCAGACAGAGATCTGACAAAAACTATGAACTGAGAAAGACGTACTTACGAAAAAGCTCTTTTATTAGATAACTCTTGAATCATCCAACGCACACACACTACTCGTATCACAATAATGAAGAATCAACCTAACCACATAGAACGAAGCTCTCAATACAACAACAAACTCTCTCCGTACAACAACAAACTCTCTCCTTCACATAAACCAACGCTCTCCATAGGTATCGTTGAACGCGCCTATTTATACTGGCTACCACCACGTCATGACTTACACTCATTGCCAGATCTCATTCAGCGGGTGAAATAACATCTCGTTCAGTAAGGAGATAATTTACATAGGAAAATAAAATAACCAGAGATAGTAAAAATCAAAAGGAAAGTGAATCTAGAGTATACGTTACATACCTTCTCAACATGATAGAAACAAAAAGAAATGCACTACCTTTTACCTCGTCTTGGCACCACTTCAAAGTGGATAACGAAGGGAAACTAAGTTCAGAGCTACTACACTCTACACCCCTGGTAATAAACCTGTAGTTCAACAATTTCAAGTACAGCATAGAAACTCGAACTGTTTGCCCGAAATTTACAGACGCGGAGATACAAACCTCCGGATGCTTTTCGTGCAAACCTCTTGCCGCAATTCAGTTTGAAGCATTTTCATCCTGTGCAGCGGAAATGGTAGATGTGCACTTCGATTCACTACTCGTATGCAAATTCGCAGAACTCAGCTATCACACCCGGATGGAATTTCGGTAGCTGGACGAACGGACTGACAATATCCGCCACCGGATTACTCAAGGAATTCGCCGCGGGCATGTCATCCTTGATCCTCCTATTGTTTGTGATTTCAACCCTCCTGACTTGTTGCCAGCGCTAGACAAACCACAGAGAGGAGAGCACACGGAGTGAAGAAACCTGTTCTTCCCTCCACAATGGGTTACCCCCGTCTCCAGCCGAGAGGAGGAACTGCAAAAACGAAACCCAACCAACGGCGCAAGACTGAGCGCTACGCCCGAAAATTGATATTTGAGTACTTATTATACTGTTTTGTGTATATATACTGTATTTCTCATTTTTAGATTTTATACACGGTGAAGGTTGATATATATATATTATATGAATAAGCCAGATGCTGTATATATGTATTCTGTATGTTGCATACTGTTGTTTTCGTAGGGGCAAAACTGCCCGTACCGAGGGCGGACGCTAGAGGAAAATGCACAACCTTTTTTTTTACAGGACGAGTATTCATTTAATATTCTTCGAATTATTATTTTTTTTAAGGGAGGGAGATAATGTTACCGCGGAATTTTCTATATCCCCGTAACATTTAAATTTCATCCGTATAATTTTGATCATTTATTATTTTTTTTTCATTTTTACTGTAAGGCGGTAAGAAATAAATATTTAAATTGCCAAAATAGAATATCAATGTTTCAAAATTACTTTCCGGTGAAGCTGAGCCAGGCTACCCGAAAGTTTAGGTTGATAATTAATAGATCAGTCCTAATTGCACTCAAGCCAAACGAAAAGGGGGAAATCATATTTTTTTTTTCTCACGGAAACCTGATGAAAATCCCAGATGGGAAGGAAGAGAAAGGAAGACATTCACAGTTTTTTTCTCACGAAACTCAAAGAAACTGAAGAGAATAGCAGGAGCGCAATAAATCCTCTTGGGGGCGTCACCCCTTTTCCCCAGCTACTATTGCGAGCGTCTCTGCATTGTCCAGAGTAGCGACCAAATTTGATATAAGTCACGTCGCCGGAAATACCTACGTGACAATCTTCGCTTCTAAGTAGCTAGGCGAGGTCAATTAACCAAAAAGGTGCGAAGACAAGTTGACAGCTGAAAGAAGACATAATTTTTGGGAAAGTGACCCGAACTGAACGGATAGCCAGCGAATCGCATAGCAGGGCTATCTGTGAGGGCCAATGACATAACCCGACGCGATTCGGACGGCCGGGCCGTCACGCCCCAAGATGGACACCGGACACGGGAATAAAGAGAATTAAAAACGGAATGAAGACTAAGAGGAGAGACGACTACAGAGAGATTCAAAAATAACTTAACAGAGGGAACACTAGAGAATTGCAGTCTGAGCAGAAGAGATGTCTCAGCGGTTTCGGAGGAGAGATGTTTCCAAGATAGAGAAATGAGGTAGCAAATATTTTAGAGCATAGTCGATGTAGGTTCACCGCCAACTAAGAGGAGAACTGACTCTACGACCAGCCGGCAACCCAGATTTGCGATCGGGGCTTCTCAAGGAAAAGAGGGTATGATGACATTTGTCTTACGCATTTCTGATTCATGCCTCATAGCTTTGCATGTGCTATGCAGGACTAGTTACCCGAAAGTCTCTCACATAGTGCATTAACAATTTTTTCCTCTGGCGCACCGCGCCTAGTTTAAAGTAACTAAAGTTTAAAGTCAGTAACTAAAGTTTAAAGTCAGTAACTAAAGTTTAAAGTCAGTTATGTAATATTAAGTGCATTATATCCGTTTGAAATTAAAACTAAATTGTTTAGCTAAAGCAAGCAACCTCACCGGTACATTGTACCTAGCTTTAAGACCATATTTTAAAAAGAAATAAACAGTTACATTTTTTTATTCACGTGTCACTCAGATCATTTCTACAAATCTCATTAGAGTTAAATTTGGGATTTCATAATTTTTATTCATGCAACTTTTTATTTTAACTTCTTTGCGGCATATGAATGAGCATGGAAACCCCATGCTGATTCATATGAAACACAACGCGATGCATTTGTCGACCCTGAACTTGGAGACCCTTAGTTAGGGAATCCAAATTCATTGTTGACACCAGTAGGCGAAATTTAGAAAGTGAATTGATTAGTATGGAATTTTGACCTTTTTAACTTTTACCCACTACGGCGAATAAGACGTAGTAGTGGTTCGCTGATACCCGACAGGGAGCGGTAATATAGCTATGAAGTGCTTGTAAAGATCGTTACATTAATAAAAGCTTAGAAAAGAAACTTTTATCTAAAGGGAAAGGAAAATTGCTGAAAATTCGTTCTAAAAAGGAAAGTTCACCTAGTATTCGAACATCTAGGTCAAAGGGAAACAAGAGCATTTATTAGCATCATAGTCGGTCCAAAATACAGTCGGACCACCTTTGGCCGTTGTGACACAGAAACCCTTCTAGGCTTACTTTCCACGGGATATCAGATATCAGTAGATCTCTACCGGAGTTTTCTTACCATTGCTGCTGCAAAGTTTCCGCCAGGAGCTGTCGTAGAGGAGGTTTTACCGGCCGAGATCGGGTCAGGTATTCCATCTCGTCCAGCAGATCTTCTATTTTATTTAGATCGGGACTTTTGGCAGGCCAATCCAACACTTGGACAGCCTCTCTCTCTTTTCTGCCAGAGCGCACCGGAACTGTGTTTCCGCGCCTTTTTTATAGCAAAAGTTTTTGGTTTTGAGTTTTGAAATGTAATTATAATATCGTAATATCCGTAATTTGTAATCATTTAATTTAAGTAATATAATAACTGATGTGAGCGAGAGAGGTGGCAGTAGTTAATCTCTTGCGTTTGATTTTTATTCAAGTTGTACACTCGCAGTTTCTTTCCTGTACATAGTGTATCGCTGCATAATCTTTGTGCAGCTATACCTTATGTATAAAGCGAAATATACTACTGTATAAGGTGAACAATAAATCTGGAGGTTATCTAACACGTTTCATGTCGGTTACACTGATATGGTTCGTTGTTTTAGAGACTACCTATAACTTCAAGAGAAAAATAGTATTATGTAACTTTTACAACTGAAGTGAACTTTGCAAACCCTTGCTGTACCTTCTATCGAATGTGAAAATGGATTTTCCCAGACGAACTTGGTAATCACCCGACTTATATCTTCTGTATCACAGTAATAACCTCATTGCTATGCATACAAATTATTGGGCCCCCGCTAGCCCAGCAGAATCCTATAAAATACATTGCTGGCCACCCAAAAGGCAACACCAAGAAGGAAACATCCGATTGGCCTGAAATTCGCAGCATGCGTCGCCCGCGAGAGGACATGCAAACGATTAGCATTGCAGGGCATATGCAAATCATGTGCGCCCGGCATGCCACCGAGAAGCACTATAAGAAGGGTGCACAGAAGACGGGGTGTAAGTAGTGGAAGTGTGTTGTGCTGCCGGACCTGTGCGTGGGAAGCTTCCTGATGCCTCGTCGCAGAATACGACAGTCATTCCAGCACGTTTCGGACTTCGACAGAGGAAGAATAGTGGCTTATCGCGACAGCGGTTTATCGTACCGAGATATCGGCACCCGTGTGGGACGACATCCAGCCACAGTGAGGCGAGTGTGGATTAGGTGGGTGCAGGAGGGACGGACGGACCGACGTTAGCGATTGCTGCGGCACACCACCGAACAAGAGGACCGGCATCTTGTGCGGCGGGCATTGACGGCTCGCACCGACACATCACGAATGTTAGCGCAGGAATTTGGGTGTGTTGCGCAACAACCTGTGTCAGCACGTACCGTTCGAAGTCGTCTGCAGGAGCGGGGACTTGTCGCACGGCGCCCATTGCTCCGATACCATTGACGTTACACCACCGGCGATTGCGGCCGCAGTGGGCCGTTGAACGCCGCACCTGGACTACGGAATGGCACAACATTGTCTTCTCCGATGAATACCGCTTCTGCCTGCAACACCACGATGGTCGGATCTGCGTGTGGCAGCACTGCGGCGAGAGAATGTATGACTCCTGCATTATGCATCGCCATACCGGTCCGTCGCCTGGCGTTATGGTTTCGGGGCGCAATTGGATATGACACCCGCACCCCTCTGGTACGCATCACAGGTACACTCAACAGCCACCGCTACATCGCCGACGTTTTGGAGCCAGTAATCCTTCCTTACCTGCAGGACCTGCCAGCCGCAACGTTTCAACAGGACAACCAGCCCGCACGTGGCACGCATCGTGCAACAGTTCTTCACGGCCCACCAGATGTCACTGCTGCCGTGGCCCGCATGTTCTCCCGATATGTCACCCATCGAACACGTCTGGTCACTGATCAGCAACCGAGTGGCCCGGCAAGTACCACACGCGGCTGCGTTTGATGAACTGTGGCAACGTGTGAAAGCAGCCTGGACCGACATACCCCAAGCCCAGATCCAAAGCCTCTTTCGTTCGATGCCGCGCCGTGTAGCGGCCGTTATTGCTAGCCATGGGGGCCACACGAACTATTGATGTCTGCGTGTTCCGCAAGTCGCACGGGACTGTAAGCGCAATCGTTTCATCTTTGTATCTCTTGTTATGTGTCCAGTAAATCTGGCTTTGCTATCTCGTGTCCTTCTTCAACCATTCGGATACAATGCGCTCCCCAATTGTATCCGAATGGTTGGATGAACCCTCCACCGACGTGACCTAGCTTCCTTGGCCAGCTAGGCTACCTGACTTTCGATGAATACCATCCGTAAGGAAACCCATCTGCTCGGTTATCATGGTCGTGCTGCCGCCCACAAGCCTTAGATCACCAAGTCGAATAGCGCTGCTCGGCTGACGTGGTGCAAAGAACGTCGACAGTGGACCGTTGAACAGTGGAAACAGGTTCTCTGGAGCGACGAATCAAGGTTCACCCTCTACCGTTCGGATGGCAGGGTCTCGGTGTAGCGTCTTCCTGGAGAACGCCTCCTGCCGGAATGTATTGTGCCAACTGTGAAGTTCGGCGGCGGTGGAATTATGCTATGGGGGTGTTTCTCATGGCATGGCACGGGAACTTAGGTCGCAATTCGTGGTAGATTCAACGCCGAGACCTACTGCACCATTTTGGATGACCATGCGTTTCCTACGTTGTGGCAGGTTTACGGGGTGGATCCATGTTACTTTCAGAATGACAATGCCACCTGTCATGTTGCGAGGTCCACTATGGCTTGGTATGATGACAATTGTGCTAATCGAATGGACTGGCCTGCGCAGAGCCCGGACCTTAACGCTATCAAGCACCTCTGGGACGAGTTGGAGCGTCGACTTAAGTTGTGTCCCCACCGTCCAAAATAGGTAAAGGAATTTACCTGTCTTCTCCAAGCCGAGTGGAAGAAAATACCGCTAGCCGTCGTACAACGCCTGGTTGAGAGTATGCCCCGGAGGGTCGCAGCTGTAATCGCCGCTAGTGGAAGCTCCACCAATTATTGAAGGTGAATAAACTTCGTTTTCCTTTGCTATCACAGGTGTCCAATTACTTGTTGGTAGATAGTGTATATATTAGTATGTACATACACTATGTTGACAAGTCACCGGACATCCCTTCAAAAGCACATGAACGGATCCGACGCGTTGTTAAGATGCGCGGTACAGCTGCAAACGTTATAAAAACAAGCCTGCAGCTGCCCGCGATCATATCGCACTGTGAGGTTGAGTGAAACTGTCGCGGCGGGAGAGAACTGACTTTGAGAGAGGAAAGATTGTTGGGTGTTATATTAGTGGGTTGTCCATAAGAGAAACCGAGAGGTGTTTAAACATACCTAAGTCAACTCTTTTGGATGTACTGAATACATAGAAGACACATGGTGTGCCTGAAGCAGCAAAACATACCGGCAGACCAAAGAAAATCAGTCATAAAGGACGTCGAAGCCTCAGGAGAGTCGTTACAGCTAATCGACGAAATACTGCACTAGCCCTCAGTGCACAGGTGAGTAAAAATGCTGAACCCTAGGTATGTACTCGTACCATTCGCGGAGAACTTCATTCCATGGGTTACCGTGGTCGTGCGGCTGCTCATAAGCCTTTCATCTCCACTCGGATTGCTACTCCTTGTTTAGCATAAGGTAAAGAACATTTATCGTGGACCGTTGACCACTGGAAACGGGTCCCATGGACTGATGAATCCAGATACACGATCCATCAGTCTGATGGCAGTGTGTGGGTATGGCAACAGCCGGGAGAACGCTATTTACCACATTGTACTGTTCCTACGATCAATTTTGGAGCTGGCAGTGTACTCGTGTGTGGGTATTTTTCGTGGTATGGTCCCGGCCCATTGGTTATCATAGACAACCCTCTTAACAAGCACGTCTACCTCGATATTCTGGACAATTACGCCCTACCAACACTGTGGCAATACAATGGAAGCGAGCCTTATGGGTACCAACAGGATATTGCACCGAGTCATAAAGCAAGAACTGTTACGGAGTGGTTTGACGATAATTCCATATCTTGTGTGGACTGGCCAGCACAGAGCACTGATCTTAATCCCATGGAGCACCTATGGGATGAATTTGAGTGCCGCATAAAAAGTTTAGAACCAATACCTACTACTAAGCAACAGTTAGCGGCATCATTATGTACTGAATGGAAGCGCAGACCTATCGCTGTGTTTCAAAACCTTGTCGGAAGCCTGTCTCGAAGGGTCAGTGTATGCATTAAGGCCAAAGGTAGACCGACACCATGCTAATGTATGGCAATAAATGCGATGTTGTGTTTCTCTTATAGGTGTCCGGTGACTTTTGTCAATATAGTGTATATATACACTGAAGTGAAATTCAATTAGAGACAGCTGGCGTTATGAAAATGGTGGGCTGTGGGCGGCCCTGTAAACCGAAACGACATGACGTATGCAGCGATCCAACAATATAAGAGTGATGCGACGGGAATCAGTAAGAGTCGGATGCAGTATGGGTAAGACGAAGGATCTAAGCGCATTTGATCGTGGGCAAATTGTCGGGCCCCGACGAATGGGTCACTCCATTTTGGAAGTTTTGTAGGCACTGGGATTTTCACGAGCCACTGTGTCACGGGTGCACCGTGAGTACATCGAATCCAGTAAAACCATTCCCTGCAATGGCCAACTGCCGTGCACAGTGGCCCGTCTATCCGCTGTAACAGCTCGCATTGTAACAGCGGATAGACGGGCCACAGTGCAAGAAATCACTCGGCAATTTAACGCTGGTGCACAAAAACGTGTAAGCAGCCACCCCTACCAGAACCATCTCCTCGCTATGGGGTACAGAAGCAATCGTCCCACGAGGGTACCGCTGCTGACCGCACATCATAGGGTGCAAAGATTAGCATGGGTGCAGGAACATTGCCACTGGACCCTAGGCATGTGGAAAAAGTTGCCTGGACTGATGAGTCGAGATTCACGTTGGTACATGTGGATGGCAGGATGCGAGTATGGCACAAACCACCTGAAGCGATGGATCCTTCTTGCCAGCAGGGTACTCTTCAAACTGGTGTGGGTGGCATTCTCGTCTGGGGACTGTTTACGTGGCCTGAAATGGGACCCCTGGTACGTCTGACATCGTCCCTCACAGGTCAACGTTACCGGGATATCCTGGACGACTATTTGCTCCCGTTTGTGCGTGTTCAACATCCCACTGGGGACCTCATCCTGCAACAAGACAATGCAGCTCCCGAATTGTATCCGAATGGTTGGATGAACACCCCACCAACGTAACCTCGCTTCCTTGGCCAGCTAGGTCACCTGACCTCAATCCCATTGAACACATCTGGGATGCCATCGAGAGATATATATATATATATGTTCGAGGCTCTGACCCGCCTCCATCAAATCTTCGTGAACTGTGGGAGTTTGTTCAGGGGTCGTGGATCCGTATGGCTTCCCAACGCTTCCGGTGTCTTGTCGAGTCCATGCTGAGACGAATCGCCAACGTCATCAGGGCGAAAGGTGGTGCTACACGTTACTAGACAGGTATCTCTAATTCAATTGCTCTTCAGTGTACATACACAGTCGAGTCACATTATTGTAACCACCTCCTACTTTTGGTGTCAACAGCGCGCAGCCAATGAAAGAAGGCACGTGTCGTAAGCTGGCTTGGAGAGTATATGAGGTATGCTGTGGGCATTCTGAAAACATATCTCTCGTTGCTGTCATGGATAAAAGAGCGATTTACCACATTTGCAAAAAGGGATGCTTATCGGCTTTCGGGCCAAGGGTGGCAATATAGTTTGTGAACTGTTCACGTGCTGCTGTGGTTAAGGTTTATCGTGATTGGAGAAATGACATCATTGCGAATAAGCGACATGTAAACTGCGGACCACCACGTGCCATTGATGTGAGAGGTGAACGTCGGCTACGAAGGTGCATGACGGCCGATCGATACGCTACAGTGGAGGAACTCACTGGCCAAATGAACCAGGGGACTACCGAAAGTGTGTCTAAAACGACAGTTCAGTGAACCCATATGGGGTTCCGATGCAGACGGATGGTCACTACACCTATGCTAACGAATGTGCATCGGCAGAGAAGTCTTACATTTGCACGGCAGTATCGAAATTGGACCTCCGCTGATTGGCAAATGATTGCCTTCTCCGATGAGCCACGTTTTCTGCTTCATCGAACGGATGGACGTTGGCGTATAAGGCGAGAAACATCGGAGAACAAACACTCTTCAACCATTGCTGGAAGAACACAAGCTGGTGGGGGCAGCGTTGTGGTCTGGGGAATGTTTTCGTGGCATTCTTTAGGTCCACTCATGCCTGTGGAAGGCACTATGGACCGTATTCGTTATGAGTCCATCCGTGCAGACCACGTACACCCATACATGCTGATTGTCTTCCCTGTGTCGTAAGTGATCCTCCAGCACGACAATGCGACGTATCACACAGCCAGAAATGTCCGAGAGTGGTTGGAAGAGCACAGTGTAGACTTCAAAGCACTTCCCTGGTCCCTTAATTCCCCAGACCTAAACTCAATTGAGCATCTGTGGGACCACCTCGATCGTATTATCCTCCACCATGCACCCTCCAGCAGCTATCATATGCACTGCAGTCAGCATGGCTTCACATACCTGTGATCACCTTTCAGCACCTTGTTGAGTCACTCCCAGCCCGTCTAGCTGCTGTCCGCGTTGCACACGGCGGTTACTCTGGATATTAGCTGGTGGTCACAGTAATGTGTGTGACGTGCGTTCACCGCAGGACGCACATGAGATAAAGGCAGATAGCAACGAGAGCATACGTCCGCTTAGCTCAGTTGGGAGAGAGACTTACTCCGGAGTGAGGGAACTCGGCTTCGATGCCCGGCGTGGACAAAGATGATGGAGAAATTTACTTCGTCATATTGGCGCCCGAACTTCCCGGATGAACCGGCTGTTGGATTTTTCGCAATGTTGTAATGTTCTTTCCACACCGCGAGATAGGAAAAATGAGAATCCCTTCTTCAGCGCTTCGAAAAATAAATGTGTGAGATGTTACTTTCCGCACACCAAATTGACTAGGATTTCTAAAATGCAGTCACATAGTCCCGGCGGGCCCGTCGGCCAGGCTCCCGGCCCTCTTTCGGGGGGGGGAGATGTGACGTGCCCGCACCGCAGGACGCACATGAGATAAAAGCAGATAGCAGCGAGGGTATATTCCGGAGTGGAGAGTACGTGGACGTATGTTCTCACTCCGGAGTAGGTCGGTACCCTTACTCCGACTTACTCCGGATATATATATATATATTTAGCGTTAAGATTTCTACCAATTAATGTTATTTAGTTCTGAAGTTTACTACTGATCTGATACGTTTAACGTTCGAGTTAAAGGGTTCTGCTCTGTTGGAATGTTACTGTTCAAGGGTCTGTTGACAGAATAAAGGAATCAATCAATCTGTAAGTAACCTTTTCTTGACGCTTCTTGGAAAATTCCTATTTTCACTGTAGGTGAAGTTTTTGAGAACTGATTTATGTATTTTTCAGACAGATATATTTCCAAGAACATTACATCAGTCTTACATCATGTTCTTTTTTGTCTTTTCCCCATATGAGCAAGTCATCTATATATAGACTTCAACTCCCTGAATTTCTCCAAATATCTCAGAAAAACTTCTATGGAAAACTTCTGGAGCAGAAGACATGCCATAAAGCATTCTTTTAAAACAATATCTACGAAATGGAGTATTAAATGTTGTTAACTTTGAACTTGATTCACTTAATGTAATCTTCCAGAAAGCTTTGTTTGCATTTAAAATGCTAAACACTTTGGCACCTTTCATTCCACATGCAATTTCTTCAAATGTAGGAATGTGATGATGTTCTCTTAATATGTTTTCATTTAAATGTTGAGGATCTAGACAAATTCTGAGATTCCGATCAGTCTTTTCTACAATTACGAATGAATTTACAAACTTCTTTGGCTCCTCAATTTTTGTATCCCTTCTAATTGTTCCAATCTCAAGTTCTATCTTTAAAGGCTCCATTAAATTAACAGGTACCTTTCTACAAGGTTCAATTTTCTCATCTGCATCAGATTTTAATTTAATGTCATAGACATATCCCTTTAAATTTCCAACACTGGTAAATAAATCCGAGTACTTATGCAATGGCTTAGGAAAATCTTTAAAATGACATGAAACAGAATTAAGTCTGTACTAAATTAAGTTTCTGAATCACAGGCAATCCTAGAATAGGAGGTACATTTGCACATGTGTATCACACTCAACAACTTGAAATTCTATTTCAGCTTTAACTCCCTGGGATGTTTCACATCTTAGCAAACATTTTCCTGCAACTTCAATTTTAGATTATTGCTCAAGTTTGCTTTTGATTCAAATAAACAAATATTTCTCAACTTCAGTTGTTTAAATTTATATAATGGCAACACATTACACTGAGCCCCAGTGTCCAATTTAACATGTAAATATTTAAACAAATTTATTTTAAGTTTCTTGAACCAATCTTTATTATTATTGGAGTTTTAACTATGTTCTTTAACAGCTCCTAAGATACAATCATCAGCATCTTCAACTAGATTGTTGTAATCTTCAGTACACCAAATCTTTACTTACATAATGAACCCTTTTATTATTGCTATCAAAGCACATTTTAGCAAAATGATTCTCTTTTTTTCAATTCAAGCACATTTTGTTATAAGCAGGACGATTATACATTTTATGAAATGTACCACATGTCCCACAGATTTTAACAGCATTTTTTTATACTTGTAATTCTGATCATATTTGTTTTCATTTTTATTCAGTACCTTATTTTGCAGTCCCACTTATGTGTTTTTCTGGTGTATCACAGATTTTCCAGGGATTTTGCATTTAACAACATCAACTTTATTTTCTTCGCCCAATGTCTTAAGTTGTAATTCAGCCTATTCTGATGCTTTACAAATTTTTACACATTTTTCTAAAGTTAGCTGACCTTCTTTTAATAATCTATCTTGTAATCCATTGTTAAAGATTCCTCTGATAATTCTATATTTTATTAAGCTATCTCTTAACTCTCCGAACCCACAAGAACTGCTAAGCCTTTTTAAGTGAGTTAAAAAAACAACGAATGGTTCATTTATTTGCTGTGTTCTTGAAAAGAATATGTGTCTATCCACACTTTCATTAGATTGTGGCAAGCAATATTTTTCAAATGCGTCAATTACTTTATCTATATTATTCTTATCATCGTCACTCAAGTCAAAAGTATTATATTTTTCTAATGCTTCTTCCCCAATCACATATAAAAATATTGCCACTGTGGTTTTTGACGACTTAGTATTTCCTCCAGTTACTAACATATAAATCATAAATTTCTGTTTCCATTTCTTCCAATTTTCGGATAAATTACCTTCAAAATTTAAAGGATTAAGAGGTTTTAAGCCATCCATATTATGATTTGTAGCAAAGTTCTAAAGTCAAACTATTGTTGGTCTCTTTACTTTCTGAAATTCGATTCTATGTATTGTGACAGCTTATCAGCAGCAAACGAGTTACAATTATTAGAACACAATAATTGGAACGACGATTGTCACTGCCAACTGTCGTACTGCGTCATGTCTTAATTTCACATTGAGTGGTACATATTTACGTATATAACCAACGCAACAACACAACTATATAATTTGGTATAACTACTATTTTAATAATTATTGCACACACACCATTACAGCATACCTAACTAAGTACTACTACATCGTACTACAACTTCACACTACTGACATCGTCTCTGTTGTTGTCCTAAAACTCCTATATATATATAAACATGTAAATCGATATGATATATGAACGACATGATATAAATAAGATACGAGTAACGATTGATATGCGACACATATTAATCCTTAACATTATACTGTACACATTGGTTCAATGTCAACAGTTTGCTATAACTTTCCTAATTTTATGTTTATCACTGCATACATTGGGCAAATACCTTATGAATCCTCAATGTTTCCAAATGATACAGGGTGTCCATAAAATCTTTCCCACATTACAAAAATTTATATAAAAAATCTATGTAAGTTAAAATAAAGTGGTTGAAAACATAATATAGCAGCACTCATTAAGTTTTTTTCTTTTCTTTAGGTGGGCGCTACTGTTGAATAAGAGTAGCATTTCATCAATGATGGCTTCCATGCAAGAAAAAGCGGCGTGCGTGTTGTGGTTCCATGAGACCCAATCGGCGGTTACTGTCTAGCGTCATTTCAGGAAAAAGTACAGACGTTCACCACCGGGGCAAAAAAACAAAAAACATTAAAGCTTGGTATGAAAAGTTTTAAGCGACGGGTATTTTTGGCGATCTCCCCCGAGCGGGCCGATTACCGGTTACACAAGAGACAGCTGCAGCTGTTCAGGAGACATTTCTGCGAAGCCCCAGAAAATCCATTCGTCGTGATTCACTGGAAACTGGGATTCCCCGTGCCACGGTTCATAAAATTTTACACAAACGTCTTTATCTGTATGCTTAAAAGGTACAGATCGTTCAAGCTCTTCAGCCTGATGACCGGCTTCGCCGTGCTGAATTTGCAACAGGGAGGTGGAGTTATGTGAAAGACCAAGTTTACTCTAGCAGTGTTCCGGGTATCGAGATGTTGAAGAGCAGAACAACGTACGTCCTTGGTTCTGTCTCTGCTGAGATGTTAAACAAAACATGGCATGAAATCGAATATCTCTTAGATGTCCTCCGGGCCACCAATGGCGCCCATGTGGAGGTGATCTGACACTGAACAAAAAAACTTTACTTGTGCACCATCACTGTCGTGCAATCCCTTTCTTCTACCTGCGATACGTTTTTTTATATTAATTTTTGTAATGTGGGACAGATTTTATGGACACCCTGTATGTTTATCACGGTACATATTAGTAGAATGCAGACTGAACTCTCTAAGTTTTGAAATTCGATGTTCCTCATCACTGTATTACGACATGCCTTTGCATTCCGGCTTCAGTTGATAGCAAAGAGTGTCTTCCCTTTTTCTTAAGAGCTGTGACAACTCCAATAAGAGCTATGATAACCCTTCCTTAAACCAGTATAACGAAGTAAATTTCTCCGTCATGTTTGGTTCACGCCGGTAATGGAACCCGAGTCCATTTATTCCAGAACAAGTCGCTCTACCAACTGAGCTACGCGGATGTTCGTTCTTGCTGCTATCTGCCTTTATGTCGTGTGCGTCCTGCAGGGCAGGCACGTCACACCAGCCAACTCAAAGACTGCGAATAATGCGATTGGCTGTGAAGAAATAAAACATAAATGATAAGTCTTACTATCAAATACTGATCTGTAGTGTCTACTTAATTCGGTTGCTTTCCGGCAATTAATGTAATTGTCAAATACAAACATAGCAGAACCGTATATCATCAATAACAGAAAGGCATATATCTTACTTGAGAAACATACTCGTTAAGTTAAAGGAAATCCTCCACATTTGAAGATGAAAGAAAAATATATATTTCCGAGGACGGAGATTTCTCATTACTTTATCATGACTGACAGTTTGAAGGGAATGTCCCACTCTGGTAAACCGGCTAGCCTGGGAAGTAGAAAGAACAGGCACACCCGGAGCTCCCTGATCGTTTGGGAAAACAAAGTCACATAAACTGAATCCGAAACTTTTTTTCGACATGTGAGAAGATTAGGAAAGCAGACCACGGATCCCCAATAGTTAGCTGTCATAAAGACTTGACAGGCGTCATGTTCTCTGACGCTGCTGTGCGATGAATCGATACGGAAAGAGAATTCGGTCTCGGTTGTTTAAAAACGAAAACGAAACTTTGCAGCCTCATCAATTAAACTTCAGGATTTTGGGGGGAAGAAAGTAGTTTGATTAACAGGTTGTTTTTATTTCTGTTCCCTAGGAGAAAGAGTTAGAAAGGATTTGCAAGGGAAATCTTCGTTCATTAACTTTCTTTCTGCTACATTAAAGACCAAAATGAAAATGTAGATTTAATCCCATTTTTAATTACCAGTAATCTTTAATGCCATATGAACATACATATATTAAATCCTTATATCATGCTGTTTCGATCATTCGTGGTATGTTTTTGATATGATATTCGGCATTATGACTTCATTCTCTCAGTCATTTTTTTTTCAGTTTGAAGTCCCTCGCCTTGGTGAATAAGCGTTTAGGCTCGAACAGTTTGCAGGTAGAAGATAAAGGCTTTACACAAATACAACATCCACATCTCAAATAGGAAGTCTGTTTAAACGTAGACATTGCGTTTTTGCCAGTACCCCTTAATTACACTGCTGGCCACCCAAACTGCAACACCAAGAAGGACACGAGATAGCAAAGCCAGATTTACTGGACACATAACAAGAGATACAAAGATGAAACGATTGAGCTTACAGGCCCATGCGACTTTCGGAACACGCAGACATCAATAGTTCGTGTGGGCCCCATGGCTGGCAATAACGGCCGCTACACGCCGCGGCATCGAACGAAAGAGGCTTTGGATGTGGGGTTGGGGTATGTCGGTCCAGGCTGCTTCCACACGTTGCCACAGTTCATCAGGCGTAGCCGCGGGTGGTGCTTGCCGGGCCACTCGGTTGCCGATCAGGGACCAGACGTGTTCGATGGGTGACGTATCGGCAGAACATGCGGGCCACGGCAGCAGTGACACCTGGTGGGCCGTGAAGAATTGTTGCACGATGCGTGCGACGTGCGGGCGCGCATTGTCCTGTTGAAACGTGGCCGCTGACAGGTCCTGTAAGTAAGGGAGGACTACAGGCTCCAAAACGTCGGAGATGTAGTGGTGGCTGTTGAGTGTACCGGCGATGCGTACCAGAGGGGGCGGGTGTCATATTCTATTGCGCCCCAAAGCATAACGCCAGGCGACGGACTGGTACCCCGATACATAATGCAGGCGTCATACAGTCTCTCGTCGCTGTGCCGCCACACGCGGATCCGACCATCGTGGTGTTGCAGGCAGAAGCAGGATTCGTCGGAAAAGACAATGTCGTGCCATTCCGTAGTCCAGATGCCGTGTTCAACGGCCCACTGCCGCCGCACTCGCCGGTGGTGTAACGTCAATGGTAATCGGAGCAATGGACGCCGTGCGACAAGTCCCCGCTCCTGCAGACGACGTCGAACGGTACGTGTTGACACAGGTTGTTGCGCAACACACCCCAATTCCTGCGCTAACGTTCGTGATGTGGCGGTGCGAGCCGTCAATGCCCGCCACACAACATGCCGGTCCTCTCGTTCGGTGGTGTGCCGCGGTTGCGGCAATGGGTCACGTCGGTCCGTCCGTCCCTTCTGCACCCACCCAATCCATACTCGCCTCACTGTGGCTGGATGTCGTCCCACACGGGCGCCGATGTCTCGGTACGATAAACTGCTGTCGCGATAAGCCACTATTCGTCATCTGTCGAACTCCGAAACGTGCTGGAATGACTGCCGTATTCTGCGACGAGGCATCAGGAAGCTTCCCACGCACAGGTTCGGCAGCACAACACACTTCCACTAATTACACCCAGCCTTCTGTGCACCCTTCTTATAGTGCTTCGCGGTGGCGTGCCGGGCGCACATGTTTTTCATATACCCTGCAAAGCTAATTGTTTGCATGTCCTCTCGCGGGCGACGCATGCTGAGAATTTCATGCCAATCGGATGCTTCCTTCTTGGTGTTGCATTTTGGGTGGCCAGTAGTGTAGAAATCCTCTTAATACAAAGCAATGTGTCAAAATTAAGTTGTAATTCAGCCTATTGGATGCAGAAGGGATGCAAGAATTTTGACAAATTCTTGCATCCCTTATCAAGGTGGGATGGTAGGTATTTCGAGGTAGGTGTCAGTTCTCAGAGGTAGGTATTTCGGTATAACACCACTCGAGGCGGGATGCAAAAATTTTGTCAATTGCTAGTGTTAAGTGGTTGACAATCGAGATCCGTTTGAAACGTGGTTTATTGGAATTATCTACAACGTCGTTTATACATTACTTTTTCACATTTAGTGCAATGGACCGAACCGATACTTCTGGACAGACTTATGACTTCCTTTATGGCTATTTTCCGTTCAGAAACAGAACGACTTCCCAATACCCATATTCATAAACTGCGTGGATTGGTCGTTAATGAATTGCAATTGAGAATTTCCACTCAGGTTTAGAGTTCAGACAACGAGTGATTCATCAGCCGAATACGTTTTTAAACTTTAGTCGCTGTCAACTGAACTCAACACAGATTCTTGCTCTAAACCGACGGCTGAAATATGCATATCCTACTATTCAAATCAATAAATTTCAGTATATTTCTCAGGTAGAGCATATAATTGAAAACTTACCATCTTCTGACCAGGACATTACTCGGCACAATATCAGTAAGAGCACTTTAACTACAAGATTTAGGCGTCCTGAAATGTGTCAGTTCTCTGACGAGAAAAAGCAACATAGACAACTACGTGACAATCCTGATATTCCTATAGTATCCGCTGATGAATCCACCCAGTTAATCATCTTAAATAAACAAGATTACTAAACTAAGATGCTGGACGCTACTAGTAAAATCCCACATGTCATTATTCCCATAGACCCTACTGCTGTAACTATCAATGCGGTGAGTAGATTTTGAAATCTTGGATCTCTCCCAGAAAGTATTACTAACTCAATGCACCCACCATCTGGTGCAAGAGTCCCGGAACTATTTGGGAAAATAAAGCTTCACAAGGACAATCACCCTATCCGTCAACTTATTTCCGGGTACACCAGCGCTATTAAGCCTCTTGAAAAGGCTCTGTCCAGATATCTTTAACCTATCATATCTTCCTCAAGATATTCTGTCACTAGCTCCATCCAAGCTTTAAAGAGGATAAAGGCTTTTAACTCAGGTGATGTCCCATTTTTTATGGCATCCCTGGATATCATATCGTTGTACCCAAATGTTCCGGTGCTTACTGTACATAAAATAATTGAACATAAACTGAATGAATTTGGATCTATTTTCCCAAATGAAATAAAAAGTATTCTTGATGCTCTTCGATTGGTACACCAGAGACCATATTCCCGTTTTGACAATACTATTTACCGACAGTGAGTGAAAGCACCCATGGGCTCCCAACTCTCCGACATCCTAGCAGAAATGTTATTACAGCACCTAGAAAATAAAGTATTTTCCGTTTAAGCCTAGTCTGTTTCTGCGATATGTTGACGACATACTCCTTTTTTGTCCCCATCCAAATGAAGGCCTAATCGATCTAGCAGAGTATTTATCGTCAGCTTACCTCACTATAAAGTTTAGTGTTGAATTTGAAGGGAATTTTACCTTACCGTTCCTGGATTTCCTTTGCAACGAAACTTTGTTACCAAATTTTTCCAACATTCAGTATATTACAAACCGCGGATGGCTTAGTGGTTAGCGAGTCAAACTATCATTGCAAGGTCCTCAGGTTCGAGCCTGGGATGATCATTCAGAGATGGTGTGATTTACTAACAATCGCTGAATATCCGCCGTGCATCGGACGAACACGTTAAGTGACGACCCCAAGGCTGGACCCACTGGTTAAATGGGTATCCTTTCCTTTCCCCACCCCCCTGCAATTCTCTCACCCCCGAGGAGTGAGATAATTTCTGAAAGATCAGCCCAGGCTCGAAACTGAGGACCCTGCAATGAGAGTCTGACTCGATAACCACTAAGCCATCCGCGGCTCAATGTACTGAATGTTGGAAAAATTTGGGCTTGTGGTATGTCGGTCCAGGCTGCTTCCACACGCTGCCAGAGTTCATCAGTCGTAGCCGCGGGTGGTGTTTGCCGGGCCACTCGGTTGCCGATCAGCGACCAGACGTGTTCGATGGGTGACATATCGGGAGAACAGGCGGGCCACGGCAGCGGTGACACCTGGTAGGCCGTGAAGAATTGTTGCACGATGCGTACCTGTGTCGGGCGCGCATTGTGCTGTTGAAACGTGGCCGCTGGAAGTTTCTGCAGGTAAGAGAGGACTACAGGCTCCAAAACGTCGGAGATGTAGCGGTGGCTGTTGAGTGCACTGGCGATGCGTACAATAGGGGTGCGGGTGTCATATCCAATTGCGCTCCAAACCATAACGTCAGGCAACGGACCGGTATGGCGATGCATAGTGCAGGCGTCATACATTCTCTCGCCGCAGTGCAGCCACACGCAGATCCGGCCATCGTGGTGTTGCAGGCAGAAGCGGTATTCATCGGAGAAGACAATGTTGTGCCATTCCGTAGTCCAGGTGCGGCGTTCAACGGCGCCCTGCCGCCGCACTCTCCGGTGGTGTAACGTCAATGGTAATCGGAGCAATGGACGCCGTGCGACAAGTCCCCGCTCCTGCAGACGATGTCGAAGGGTACGTGCTGACACAGGTTGTTGCGCAACACATCCTAATTCCTGCGCTAACGTTCGTGATGTGGCTGTGCGAGCCGTCAATGCCCACCGCACGACATGCCGGTCCTCTCGTTCGGTGGTGTGCAGCGGCTGCGGCAATCGCTCACGTCGGTCCGTCCGTCCCTCCTGCACCCACCGAATCCATACTGGCCTCACTGTATCTGAATGTCGTCCCACACGGGCACCGATGTCTCGGTACGATAAACTGCTGTCTAGATAAGCCACTATTCGTCATCTGTCGAACTCCGAAACGTGCTGGAATGACTGCCGTATTCTGCGACGAGGCATCAGGAAGCTTCCCACGCACAGGTCCGGCAGCGCAACACACTTCCATTACTTACACCCAGCCTTCTATGGACCCTTCTTATAGTGCTTCTCTGTGGCGTGCCTAGCACATATGATTTGCATATGCCCTGCAATGCTAATCGTTTGCGTGTCCTATTCCGGGCGGCCATGCTGCGAATTTCAGGCCAATCGAATGCTTCCTTCTTGGTGTTGCATTTTGGGTGGCCAGCAGTGTAGTTCAAGTTGCGCACTGCAGTCAGTCGAAAGAGATATAAAGTGGCAGTCGTTGCTGTGAACAGCATTGCATGCCGTATTTTTGTCTGTGGTTGCGACGCCTAAAAGTTGAACAGCCACAACCGGCTAATAGGGAACTTTCGCTCTACCAGTTTTAACTCGGTCATAACGCTGCTCAAGCAACACGATGCAGTTGTCGTGCGAAAGGAGAAGGTTCTGTGGACCATGGCACCTCAAATATATGGTTCAAGAAATTTTGCTCAGGTAACGGTAAACTCGACGATCGGCGAAGGTCAGGTAGGCCGCGAACCGTTGACTCGGACGCCGTGCGCCAGGCCGTAGAGGCAAATCCGACAACCAGCACTCGTTGATTATCTCAGACCACCGTGGTTCGTCACCTTCAAGACCTCGGCAAGATCTACAGGAGCTGCCGCATTGTCCCTCACCAACTGACGTCAGCTGAAGCAAACAGCCTAGTGGAAGTGTGCCCGAAACTCCTAGAAAACTTGCGCGATGTACGTTTCATCAAGAGTATTGTTACGTGCGATGAAAAGTGTGCCTATTTCTGTAATCTTAACCCACAACGGCAGTGGTTGAGCCCGGGCTAGCTCCTGAACCTGTTGCCAAACGTGGCCGCTTCGAGCACAAGGTAATGCTCTGCGTCTGGTGGAATTTCGAGGGGATAATCCATTGCAAATTTGTTCCAAACGGTCGAACCATCAACGCCAACTTCTACTCTGAACAGCTGGAGCGGATGTATGCCGTTTTGGAGGAGAAGTACTCAGCACTGGTGAACAGAAAGCCCGCTGTCTTACAGCAGGACAACGCTAGGCCTCATACTGCGCGAACGACCCGGGCAAAACTCCAGGAAATTGGGGGCATCGAATTGATGCCACACCCAGCATATAGTCCGGACCTTGCCCCGTCGGATTATTACTTGTTCCGGTCCATAGCCCACTTCCTTCGCGGGCGGCATTTCAACAACCAGGAGGAAGTGGAAGCTGGGGGAGGAGTTCTTTGCCTCGAAGAACAAGAACTGGTCCCGCCGCGGAATCGAAGAACTGGCAAACTGATCGCTAACGACGGTGCAACACGATGACCTATACTATAAATGCTAGTCAGCTTTCGTCGTAAAGGTACGTATGAAGACATAAAATGATCCAAATATTGCAAAACTTTCGACTCACCCTCTGTAGAATCGAAGAACTGGCAGACAGATGGCTAAAGGCGGTGCAACACGATGACCTATACTATGAATGCTAGTCAGCTTTCGTCGTAAAGGTACGTATGAAGACATAAAGTAATCCAAATATTGCAAAACTTTCGACTCACCCTCTGAAGAATCGAAGAACAGGCAGACAGATGGCTAAAGACGGTGCAACACGATGGCCTATACTTTGAATGCTAGTCAGCTTTCGTCGTAAAGGTACGTATGAAGACATAAAGTGATCCAAATATTGCAAAACTTTCGACTCACCCTCTGTAGAATCGAAGAACTGGCAGAGAGATGGCTAAAGGCGGTGCAACACGATGACCTATACTATGAATGCTAGTCAGCTTTCGTCGTAAAGGTACGTATGAAGACATAAAATGATCCAAATATTGCAAAACTTTCGACTCACCCTCTGTAGAATCGAAGAACTGGCAGACAGATGGCTAAAGACGGTGCAACACGATGGCCTATACTTTGAATGCTAGTCAGCTTTCGTCGTAAAGGTACGTATGACGACATGAAATGATCCAAATATTGCAAAACTTTCGACTCACCCTCTGTAGAATCGAAGAACTGGCAGACAGATGGCTAAAGGCGGTGCAACACGATGACCTATACTATAAATGCTAGTCAGCTTTCGTCGTAAAGGTACGTATGAAGACATAAAATGATCCAAATATTGCAAAACTTTCGACTCACCCTCTGTAGAATCGAAGAACTGGCAGACAGATGGCTAAATACGGTGCAACACGATGGCCTATACTTTGAATGCTAGTCAGCTTTCGTCGTAAAGGTACGTATGAAGACATAAAGTGTTCCAAATATTGCAAAACTTTTGACTCACCCTCTGTAGAATCGAAGAACTGGCAGACAGATGGCTAAAGACGGTGCAACACGATGGCCTATACTTTGAATGCTAGTCAGCTTTCGTCGTAAAGGTACGTATGATGACATAAAGTGATCCAAATATTGCAAAACTTTCGACTCACCCTCTGTAGAATCGAAGAACTGGCAGACAGATGGCTAAAAACGGTGCAACACGATGTCCTATACTTTGAATGCTAGTCAGCTTTCGTCGTAAAGGTACGTATGAAGACATAAAGTGATCCAAATATTGCAAAATGTTCGACTCGCCCTTTGTACTAAAATTGTTTGGAATATATTGGAAAATCTATTGAGATCGACACAAATTACCCTACAAAGAAAAATTAAAAGCCGAAATTCGTGGGTTCTATGAATTTTATACCACCGGTTATTAGCATTTTAATAAAGGTATGTCATAGACATCATCTGGGGTTAGGTATAAATACCATTAATGTTCAAACGCTGATCAAAAAAGACCGAGAACCAGTCTACATGAACGACCCATGTGGAGTATACCGGGTTCCTATGGGAGCCCATGATACCCCGGGACTCGACCTCATGTACAATCTGATCGACGCTCGTTCATTGAAGACCATATTGGGTGAACATCAATGTAACGTACGTATGAATGCATCGTCGACGGCACTTTCACGTTTAACGATTGGGGAAACTCACCTCCCGATTTGGAAAGAGGCACGTGTGTTGGCCCCTACTTACTCACGTTCTTCGATCTTACTTATATGGAAAGTCTGTTTATACATTATCTACAACATTATTGTTGTAATGATGACCTACCTTGTTATGTACTTCAACCATGGAAAACATTGATTTCTGTAAAATAACGTGACAATTGAATTAATCACTCTGGTCCTGAGCTGTGAATTTGTGTTCTCAAGTTACGTCATGAACTTGTTTTTACTTTAGTATAAGACTTGCTACTTGAGTCGTCATTCTGTTTGTTTTTAAACTGAAGATGAGTATATGGTAGACTAGAAAGATCTCATATGCATCTTTGATATGTATATAAGTTTTTAACATAAAGTTTTTCATTTTAAATCTTTTAATATTAAATCTTCTAATATTAAATTTTGTAATATTAAATCTTTTAATAACTGTAACCTTATTTATCTGTGTGTATTCCATTCGTGCAAATACGTCTAATACGATTCCTATCATTTGAATGTTTACCGGCACGAAGTTCGTTATCTTCTGTTTACCTCAAGATCTGGTGGACAATCTTGCCAACAGCATGCGCAACCGATGTCATGCGTGCATAGCAGTAAGGGTGGAGATACCCCTTATTAAACTTTGACAGGGGACAGTATTCAAAGTGTTATGGCTGTTTTGCTTCTGCTTTGCAGACCAAAAATGGTACGTTTCGTTCATGTTCCGTATACTACTTGTACATTCACAAACGTGTGCTTTTTTTATGCGTATATATTTATGTTATGTCTGCCTGCATGTTATATTAACATATTTATCATCATCACGTCAAAAAAACTTTTCTCTCTAAAAATATAACAGCCCGTTAATTTATGGACATCAGTGTAGTTTTCCATGTATACTGAAGTGCCAGAAAAACTGGTACAGACGAGCTTATGCAAAATACATAACAACATCACCAATGTGCGTACTCGGTTGCGTCCGCGAGTGCGTATATAAAGTGGTAGACATCCTTGCCAGCTGACAGAGCTGTTTTCGGCATGAGAATGACAAGTAATAACGACTTAAGCGATTTTCACCACGCGGTGTCATAGTTGGCGCTCGTGAGATGGGCCATAATATTTCGGAGGTAGAAACGAACTTCGGATTTTCACGGGAGAGCATTGCAAGGGTGTACTATGACTACAAGAATTACGGCAAAACCTCCAACCTACAATACCAATATAGCCGTAAAAAGACATTGGGTGAACGTGACCATCGTCGGCTGTCAAGAATCGTTTTACGCGACAGTCTTGCAGGTAGCATCGGAATTCAATGCTGGAGCCTCAACAAGCATCAGCGTCCGGACTGTGCAACGTACCCTGCACGATATGAGCTTTAGGAGCCGACGCCCAACTCGAGTCCCCTTGATGGGTGCACGACACAGAGCTATGCGCCTCGCTTGGGGACGGCAACACCGCCTCTGGACACTTGATGACTGGAAACAAGTAGCCTGGTCTGACGAGTCGCGTTTCCAACTGTATCAGGCAGATGGAAGGATTCGTGTGTGGCGCAAACCCCATGAAGCCATGGATCCCGCCTGTCAACAGAGAACTGTACCGGCTGGTGGGGTCCATAATGGTATGGGGTGTGTTTAGCTGGACTTCACTGGGACCCCTGGTACGTTTACAAACGTCTGTGAACGGCCAACGCTATGTGCGCATCCTCTTTGACGAGGTACACCCGTTCATGTTCTGCATTCATGCTAATCGGTTGGGCCTGTTTCAACAGGACAATGCACCTCCACACAAGTTTCGGGACGACACATTATGGTTAAAGGAGCATTCATCTGAGTTTGGGGTGTTGAAATTCCTACCCAAGTCTGAACGTGATATAACACATTTGGGATGCCATGCAACGCGCTATCGAACACAGGAATCAGAGACCTTGGGATACACCCGAATTGTGGAACGCTCTGCAGGACGTATGGTGTGTATTACCTACAGCATATTTCCAGAAGCTAGTGGAGTCCATGCCTCGTCGTATTTCTGCAGTCCTGCGCTCCCGTGGGGAACCTACCAGGTATTAGACTGGTGTACCAGTTTTTCTGGCACTTCAGTGTATATAAGTATGTTCTTACCAATTGTCATTCAATTACTATAATAATTTACTCACGACGTTATTAATAAAAACTTTGGTAAGGTAGCAAGTGTTGCACCCTGTACTTTGGTACAAAACGCAAAAAGTTGCCTCATTTTTTTAAAAGACGGTAAACCTTTTTATTAGCATTTGGACCATCTGAATAAATTTGTCAGGTTGGTGAGCCAACTCAAGCTTCAGATTGCCATCTCCTCATCATTCAAAATGATTGTAGTGATTCTGAATTTGTGGTGCAAAACGAGGGCAATACGATAGTACATTCCCTTTTTCTATTTTTCGGAGTGGGAAGGCCAACTTAAGCTTAAGTTACATTCCCTTTTTCTATTTTTCGGAGTGGGAAGGCCAACTTAAGCTTAAGTTACATTCCCTTTTTCTATTTTTCGGAGTGGGAAGGCCAACTTAAGCTTAAGTTACATTCCCTTTTTCTATTTTTCGGAGTGGGAAGGCCAACTTAAGCCAACTTAAGCTTAAGTTGGCCTCCCCAAAAGTTAAACGCTCACGGTGTTTTTTGGGTTTGAGGTGCAAAACGAGGGCAATAAGATAGTCCATTCCGGGGTGGGAGAAAGCAACTGAAGCTTAAGTTAGCCCCCCCAAATTTAAATGATCACAGTGTTTTCTGGTTTGAGGTGCAAAACGAATGGACTATCTTATTGCCCTGTACGAGTGCAATAAGATAGTCCATTCCGTCTTCCAATTTGCCGGGGAGGGAGGTGAAAACTTAGGCTTAAGTTAGCCTCCTCAAAAAAGTTTCAACGCTCACAGTGTTTTATAGTTTGAAGTGCAAAATGGTGCAAAACGAGGGCAATACGATAGTCCATTCCGTTTTCCAATTTGCCGGGGTGTGGGAGCCAACTTAAGCTAGCCCCGCCCCAAATTTAAAAGCTCAGTGTTTTCTAGTTTGAGGCGCAAAACGACATACTTGGGTGCAAAACGATACAAAACGAGGGCAATACTCTAGTAAAAAAAAAAAAAAAAAACATTGATACACAATGAGGGAAGTACGATATTTTCGGGGTGGGAGGGGGTGCAATTTAAGCTTAAGTTAACCCCCCCTCAAGCTTAAACGCTCACAGTGTTTTTTGGTTTGAGGTGGAAAACGAGGGCAATACGATAGTCTATTCCGTTTTCCAATTTGCTGGGGTCGGGGGACCAACTTCAGCTTAAGTTATCCCCCACCGCCCCTAAATTTAACCGCTCTCAGTGTTTTCTAGTATACTTGGGTGCAAAATGGTGCAAAATGCCATACTTGGGTGCAGAATGTTGCAAAACGAGGGCAATACGATAGTCCATTCCGTCTTCCAATTTGCCGGGGTGAGGAGGGACAACTTAAGCACCCAAATTTAAACGCTCACAGTGTTTTCTGGTTTGAGATGTAAAACGCCATACTTGGGTGCAAAACGATAGTCTATTTAAATTTCGATTTTAAGAAAGTGTGAGGGGGGGGGCAACTTAAGTGACCTCTGTAGGCTACGATGCACGCGAATGCGTTTCCGCTGCTTTTGTGAGATTGCCCGAGAACAAAGCTGCCATGAACTGGTCCTTCCGCACGTCATCCTCCGTAGGAAGAGGCGGGGATTAAATCACTGGTGTCTTTGATTTATGTGTAGCTGTGGCGTTCGCTGC
This sequence comes from Macrothele yani, assembly GCA_039090855.1. Taxonomy (NCBI): domain Eukaryota; kingdom Metazoa; phylum Arthropoda; class Arachnida; order Araneae; family Macrothelidae; genus Macrothele; species Macrothele yani. The sequence goes on from CM077022.1 coordinate 28,255,267, forward strand.
CCGCGCCACGTGCTGTTATTGAATGCCGCCATCCGCGGCATTTTAATAGTCACACATGGATATTTTGCGTGGCTGATATATACGAGTGTTGTCTTTTTTGCTCCAGCTTTTTTTTTTGTGATACTGTATCGGATCTGATAACAAAGAGCATTCCGTGATCCATCTTGTTTAAGTTCTTATTAAAATGCCAAGAAGAACAATTTTCGCTAACTTTTTTTTTTTTGTTTTTTGATTGGAGGTTTAACGACCACCATGAGCAACTCAATGGGCTATAAGCAGTCGCCCGTCCCTAATTTAGGGTCACTGGTTCCAGGGAAGGGAGAGAGCCAGTGCCGTAAGACAAAACACAACATCCATGCCTCACCGGGATTCGAACCCGGACCCCGTTCGGACGAATGATCAGAGGCCATCGCTTAGACCACTGCGCCACCGGGGCGGCACATTTCCCTTTAGCATTGTGTCTAAGACGAAAAGTGTTTTATCAATGCATCCTTCCTTTTCTTATTCATGGATCAAATAACGAGAAAGACCGAAATGGGAGTGAAACATTGGTGCTGTGCTATTGGTGATATCTTTTCGGCCTTGTGCGTTCTGTGCAATAAGGATTCAGGGTGGGATAGCGGTCTTCCCGCCCAAAATTTTAAATTCCCCCGAAATGAAGTTGCTCGAAGGGAGTCTCTTAGCTTACAAAATTTTAAGGGGGAGGGACGTATCCTTCGTAAATATGTATACAGTATAAAATTTGGGTCCGTTTTTTGACCACTCACAAAACGCGAGCTTTAAAAAGGTATCCTTCCTAAAATTACGTGCGTTAAAAACGGATCTCAGAGTTCCGAAAATTGCAGTCGTTCATGTCGGAAACATAATCGGTTTATGGACACGTGAATCGGATTCCATACGTAGCGGCATGAAAGTCGTTCATTTTTCATACTACCGACCGTTACAAATCAAGCACGAGATTCTTCCTCGGATTCGTGAAATTCCGCTTTTTCCTCATCATTTGGGATCGATGCAAAACTCAAGAGAACTTTTATTTTGGGGGAGATTAGTGTGTGTTTGGTCTTTTCCGTCTGGGGACTGTATTTCGTTTTTCAAAACTGTCGAAAAGGAAGTTAAACGTATTTAAAAATTTTCCCGTAATCGTAATTTCTTGTTTTCGCAAAGTTGTCTCTGTCCAGTATTGTTGCTAAAAATCATTTTATTGCATAAATGTTTGTATTTCAGCTTGAAACTGTTGAAAACAATTTCTGAAACCGTAATTTCGACGGAGCGAAAATTTTCCTGTAATCTTTAGGCATGACTTTCTTCCGCGGATTCGGGGAATTTTGCCTTTTTTTGTCATCATTTGCGTCATTCTCGACAGCAATGCAAAACTCGAGAGAATTTTGGAAGGGGGCTTAGTGTGTAGGTGTGATGGTAGTAGCGGCGGGGTAGAGGGCTTTTAAAAAAAAAACTTACGAAAACAGAAGTTAACAGAAAACGTAATTTCGACGGAGCGAAAATTTTCCTGTAATCTTTAGGCATGACTTTCTTCCGCGGATTCGGGGAATTTTGCCTTTTTTTGTCATCATTTGCGTCATTCTCGACAGCAATGCAAAACTCGAGAGAATTTTGGAAGGGGGGCTTAGTGTGTAGGTGTGATGGTAGTAGCGGCGGGGTAGAGGGCTTTTAAAAAAAAAAACTTACGAAAACAGAAGTTAGACGGAGTAAAGATTTCCCCCGTAATCGTATTTTTTTTTCTATCATGATGTGTCCCTCTGTTAAGCATTAATGTAAAATATGCTTTTCTTCGATAAGTGATTCTGTTTCAGCTTGAAAATGGAGGAAAAGTTTCCGAAAACGGAAATCGGACGGATCAAAGATTTCTTCCGTAATCATTTTTTTCGCAATGTTTCTACTGTCCTGTATTAATTTTAAATGTTATTTTCCCCATAAATATTTGCAAACTGAAAATATGGACATTTCTAATTTCGGAAAAATGGTTGAATCATCCAAGTGCCGATTATGTGAAATGCAAACATATCGTGGTGCTAAAGAATAGACTTTTTCCGGAGCTGAAGGGAAACATGTTCAAAAATAGTAAATAATGTTGACCGTTGCACATGACAATGTCAACGGTCAACATGACAATGTCAAGGTGTAACGTACCAGGAGATGTGACGTACCTGCCAGAAGGACGCACACGACATAAAGGCAGATGGGAATCAGAATAAAATGTCCGCGTAGCTCAATTGGTAGAGTGACTTATTCTGGAATGAGGGGATTCGGGTTCGAGCCCCGGCGCGGATAAAAATGACGGAGAAATTGACTTCGTTATAATGGCGCCCGAACTATCCGGATGACCCGACCGTTCAAAATCTCGTAATGGTGTGATGTTATTTCCACACCGCGAGATAGGAAAAATAAGAGAATCCCTTCTCCGCCAATTCGAGAAAAAAAAAAAAATAAATAAAAAAATAAGGGGGAGATGATGTAACGTACCAGGAGATGTGACGTACCTGCCAGAAGGACGCACACGACATAAAGGCAGATAGGAATCAGAATAAAATGTCCGCGTAGCTCAATTGGTAGAGTGACTTATTCCGGAATGAGGGGATCCGGGTTCGAGCCCCGGCGCGGATAAAAATGACGGAGAAATTGACTTCGTTATAATGGCGCCCGAACTATCCGGATGACCCGACCGTTCAAAATCTCGTAATGGTGTGATGTTATTTCCACACCGCGAGATAGGAAAAATAAGAGAATCCCTTCTCCAGCACTTCGAAAAAAAAAAAAAAAAAGGGAGAGCGTTTGTTGTTGTACGGAGAGCGTTGGTTTATGTGAAGGACAGAGTTTGTTGTTGTATTGAGAGCTTCGTTCTATGTGATTAGTTTGATTCTTCATTATTGTGAAACGAGTTGTGTGTGTGTGCGTTGGATGATCAAGAGTTACATAATAAAAGAGCTTTTCGTAAGTACGTCTTTCTCAATTCATAGTTTTTGTCAGATCTCTGTCTGGCTGTTAGGTTTATGTCGTTAATTGATTATTATTAACAACCAGCGTTAAGACTTTATCCATCCTAATTTCTGCTACAACATTACTACCAGTTATAAGTTGTTCAATGCTATTACTACACTACTAGCAGGAGACTTTATTCATGATCTTAATTAACTAGTAACAACAACCATTTGAATTCACTATTAGAAGCTTAGTACGAGCATATAATTCAGTAGTTGAAAGCTTTATTCATTATAATTAGCTTAGCTGGTAGAAGAGTTTATTCATTATAAAGGCTTATTTCATCTTTTGTGAATGAGGTGGACCACAGATTTCCTGCCTCTGCAATGCAACTCTTTTCAAAGTTTGAGTATGTGAAACCTGAATCTATAAAACAAAATACAGGTAATTCAAGTTCTGGTACAGAAAATGCCTGCAGATTTCAAACGCCTTGAAGACCAGTTTTATTCAAAAATTGATGAAAATGCCGTTATGGAATATTCACTATTATTCACCAATCAATCAAGTCAGTTCCTGACTTGATTGGTTTTGGGACCTGCTGTTTACATGGTGTTCTGAAAAAGGACTAGCTAAACATCACGTTGATATTGGTACTCTTGCTACTGATATTTATCAGTGGTTCAAAACGTCTGCTTGTCGAAGGGAATATTATCACAATATGCAATTAGAAAACCTCATGGATTGTGCAGTTAAAAACGTTTTCCTTCATCATGTTGAGAACAGGTGGTTAACCCTGGAACCTGTTTGTGAGAGAATTTTTGAATAGTATTCTGCACTAAATAAATACTTTTGTACATACCTTCGCAAGCAGGAAAACGTGAAACTTACACTAAATACGATTAGGTAATTTTCGAGTTGAAACATGCCCATACTATTATTTATTTGCATTTTGTGCACTTTCTTACAGAAATATGCCATACCTCAAGCTTTTACAAAACGAAAAACTCATGATTCATGTGTTATACAGTAAACTAAATGAACTGGTGCACAGTATAAGGTTAAAATTTTTAAAACCAGATGATGTGACACAAAAGAAGCATCTAAACTTTTAAAAGTTCGCTTTCAGAAAAGATCATTGGTTGCTTTCAATAAAACTTATAATGAATATATCGCTTCTGCTACTGAATTATAATGAATTCAGCTTCTTCTAAGCTAATGCTTCTTCTAATGCTTGTTGTTTGTTAATTATATCATGAATAAACTTTCCTGCTAGTAGTGTAGTAATAATAATGAACAAGCTTTTAACTGCTAGTAATGTTGTAGTAGTAATTAAGATGAATAAAGTCTTATGCTGGTTGTTAATAATAATCAACTAATGAAATTAACCTAACAGCCAGACAGAGATCTGACAAAACTATGAATTGAGAAAGACGTACTTACTAAGACAAGTCTTTTATTTAGTAAACTTCTGGCTCTCACATAAACGAAGATCTCTTTACACACGAAACAAAGCTCTCACGCACATAAACAACCGCTCTCTCTATACAACAACAGCTCTCTGACACATAAAAAACAGCTCACTTCGTACAACAACAGCTCTCTTCGTATAACAACAGCTCTCTGACACATAAACAACAGCTCACTTCGTACAACAACAGCTCTCTGACACATAAACAAACGCTCTCTCTACGTATCGTTGAACACGCCTATTTATACTGGCTACCACCACGTCATGACTTACACTCATTGCCAGATCTCATTCAGCGGGAGAAATAACATCTCGTTCAGTAAGAAGATAATTTACATGGTAAAATAAAATAACCAGAGATAGTAAAAACCAAAAGGAAAGTGAATCTAGAGTATACGTTACAAACTGATGTTGGTACAAGTGCCAGCCATATTCTGTCACAGAACAAAGACATAAATGAGTAGAAAGTGTTACTGGGGATAAGAAGCTGTACCATTCATGCAACAGAATATTTGCCAAAAAAGCAACAACTGAATAATTTCCTTCTACGAGACATGCAATCCATTCACCCTTTGTTTCAGAAGAAGGAAAGCGCCAGAGATGCTATGAAACGACTGAGTCACATGTTTAAAGTCACCAAAACTGGCAGTGTGTGACAAGATAAATACAAAGTGGTCATTCTACATGTATAAGGAGGTGGTAGATCATCGTAAAAGTTACAAGAAAGATGATGATATTAGTACATATTGGTCAGTAGTGTCTAGCATTAAAGATTCTACAGGTTTACCAAAATACAATTCATTATCAGCCTTAGTGAAGACATGTTTGATGTTGTTGCATGGAAATACACCTCCTGAAAGGTGCCCAGAAACACCAGCATTGTCACAGAAGAAAGAGTGCCACCTTCAGATTTATTTGTAAGTTCATTACGTACCTGCAAAGAAGCAATTTGATTGCACAATAACTCCATACTTGCGATACCCATAACTAAAGGCCTCGTAAATAGTGTAAATTAGGCTTTGCACAATATGCCTCCTACTGGGAACAGCAGATGGAAGAGGAAAGGAAACAAAAACATGCCAAAAGAAATTATGCAGACTTTGGGAAAGCGCAAGAAGCATGTGAGGCTTGAAAAACAGCTATCCAAACTAAAGACAGAAGAAAAGTTCTTAATGAACGACCAGCTCATAATGTCTTTGCTGAAGCTTCAAAAAAAATTAGACCGTGCCGTAAAAGAAAACAGCATGAATCGCGTAAACGCTGCCCAAATGATGTTATCAACAGGAAATGTGAAACTGGAAAAAACAACCAACAAATTCAAAGAAATACATAAATCAGTAGTAGAATTTGAAGGCAAAATTGCCAAATGTAAATAAAGTTTTGTAAGTTGTAAGTACCAAAACATTTTATTTTAGTGAAGCATTCTTACTATGATTTCACAGAAATAAGGCTCATTGTTAAGAACGAGTTTCAATGTTGACGACGGCTGTTTACCATGTTAAAATAGGGAAAAGCCGTGGTTCTGAAAAAAAACTTCCTTCTGACAATTGGGCCATAATTTAGATAGCTTTTTAGTAATATAATAGCAATTTCTGCATTAGCACCAATATTTGATTTAATTTACCTGCCAGCTCCGCCAAAAAATGTCCTGAAACTGTCCTGAAATTTAAGAAAAATTGTTTTCTGATTTTTTTTTATCGCTCCTACTCCTGCCATTTGCATTGGGAAGGCTGGAATGTGAGAACGATTATCCTACCTTTGCCGCCCTTTTCCTGATGCATAGCTTGCCAATAGAGAGCGTAAATGCAAATGCTATCGAATTCAAAATGCATTTTATTCCTTAGCATTACTTCTAAATATGCTATTAAAAAAGTATTTCTTCTCTTCTATACCATTTTTACGAAGACTATTTTGTGCAAGTTTCCTTTTGAAGTAATGCGCATTTTTTCGGTTAGAGGCGCATAAGTAAATTGCGATTTCCCCGTCATCTCGATTTCTAAATTTCTGATCTGAAAAATTGTTTTTGTGTTGCATAGAGTTTTTCTGATGGGAAATGTTCTTTTCTGGTAAAAAAAAACTGTTTTACCACTTGGGGGGGGGGGGGCACAAATGTGTTTCCCATGTATTTGCAGAAATACCTGCGCTTCTTAAACCTCGATTGAAGCAATTCCTTTGTAATCAGGTACAGCTCCCTACGAAAAACCTTTTGAGCGTATTTTGTGCTTAAAATATTATGTTTTTTCCGACAGGGGGCGTAGATATATGTCTTATTTTTCTCGGTATCTATTTCTAAAAGTCAGATTTGAAAATTTCTTTGTCGCACAGCGTTTCTGATGCCGAACGTTTTGCATATAATTTCAAGTCTTTCTTAACGAACAAGTTTGACACTAAAGATCATAAGTTAACGATTGCGTTTACAGCGTATTTGCAGCAATACCTGGGTCTCTAAAAACCCTATTGGAAAAGTCCTTTCTCAATGAGATACTACTAACTGCGGAAACATTTCATGCCGATTTCCTGCTTACAGAAATATACAATTTCCTCGCTAGGGGCGCAAGTACTTGATATGTCCCCTCCCCCCCCCTAACAGGCTTTTCAGCCGCTAGTGGGAGTAAGTAGCTATTTCTATTTCTGGATGTTTTATCGATTGTAGAAATCCGGCTGACTTTTTTAACGGGTTTCATTCACTATGAATACCACCGCTCACATTACCTAAATTAAATTATGCGCAGTTTTTTTCCCTAGGTGGTGTAAGTGTATTCTCTTTCTTGCTGATTTTTTTAGATTTTCTTAAAATCTCCTTTGAAATAGTTTTTTCGTCTCTAAAAGTGTTCAAAAGATGTGTTCATTACAACCGAAAATTCCGCGTCATGTTTCTGGTTTTACATGCTAGTAGAACGATTCTTAAATATTTTTGTGTTTTGTACCTGCTCCAATAGTTAGACAAATACGCATGGCTTGAAGAAACGATAGATTTCCTACTTTCATCATTACTTGGCTGTATCTAATTACAATGAAGTGTAGGTCAACTGGTACAACTGCCATTAGCATCAACTGAAACTGGAAAAAAAGATGAAAATAAAAGGAGAAATCGTGGTAGGGCAGTGTTGGAGTGATCTAGGGTGCTGGCTTCTGACTTCTGATGCAGCTTGGTCAGCGTTCGAATCCGGGACAGGATATCAGTATTGGCCGCCCTGGTGGTGCAGTAGTCTGAGCGATGGCTTCTGATCATTCGTCCGAGATGAGTCTGGGTTCGGATCCCTGTGAGGCATCGATGTTATGTTTGTCTTACGCACTGGCTCTCTCCCTTCCCTGGAACCAGTGTCCCTAAATTAGGGACGGTAGACTGCTTATAGCCCACTGAGTTGCTCACGGTGGTCCTTGAACTCCAAATCAAAATAAATATACACTGGCGGAAAGTGAAAAAAGAACACCAAGAAGGAATTGGCGGAAGATCATGAAATTTACAATGTTAATGGGGTCGCGTTTACGTAGGTGTGATGTTAATTTCGGGACCAACCGGTGAGCGCTTACGCCACAGCACGGCATAATATGCAAATTATCGTCGTCGGTATTTAAGGAGTACGGCGAAGTGAATGTAATCAGTCGCCGGCGTACAGACACGTGCGAAGACCCTGAAGAAGCTGCAATGCCTGGACTTGGAAGACGTGTACGATTTCAGCAGTTATCGGACTTTGAGCGAGGTCGTCTAGTCGGACTCCGCGAGGCCGGGTGGTCGTATCGTCGTATTGCGGAGCGAATTGGACGGGAAGTATCGGTGGTGGTACGATGGTGGCGTAGATGGTCCAAGGAACATTCCCACACGAGAAGACGTGGAACCGGAAGTCACAGACGGACTGATGAGCGGATTGATCGACGCATAAGAAGAGCGGCGTTGTCAAGCAGAACATCCACTGCGACGCAAATCCGAGCTGTCGTTGCACCTGAGGTGACTGTGCAAACAATCCGTAACCGTCTACTGGATGCAGGACTACGTGCACGTGTGCCTCTGGCATGTGTACCTCTGACTCCAGCCCACCGTCAGGAACGGCTACAGTGGTGTCACCAACGTCTGCACTGGAGAACGCAATGGCGATCTGTCGTGTTCAGCGATGAAAGCAGATTCTGCTTGGGTGCCTCCGATGGCCGTATGCGTGTTTGCAGAAGAACAGGGGAGCGTCTCCACCCTTCTTGCAGCCGCCAGCGACTCACAGGGCCTACACCTGGTCTCCTGGTGTGAGGAGCGATCAGCTACCGCTCCCGTACAGAACTAGTGTTTGTACCGGGTACGTTAAACAGCACCTCCTACATCAACAATATCATACAGCCCGTTGTTGTGCCATTTGTAAGGTTGGTCCATCGTGGTGTTTTCCAGCAAGATAACGCACGCCCACACACGGCACGTGCAACGCAACATGCACTTCAGGGTGTGAGACAACTTCCATGGCCTGCACGTTCACCGGATTTGTCCCTCATTGAGCACGTGGGGGATTTTATGGGACAACGACTTATCCGGTCTGCACGGCCAGCCACGACCATCTCGATTTACGCGATTAGGTTGAGGATGCTTGGAACTCAATACCCCAAACTTACATCCAACATCTGTACGACAGACTCCATGCCAGAATTGCACAGTGTGACGCTGTTCATGGCGATTCAACCTGGTACTAACCATGTTACATGGAAATGTTATTTTTCAGTTTACCAGCAAATACAGTTGTATTTTTGCGATAATGTTTTGATCACGTTATTCTCTGTATTCCGTTATTATGCTGTATAAATTTCGTTGGTGTCAGACGTCTCATTCTTGGTGTTCTTTTTTCACTTTCCATTCATATCACACTAAGCTGTTCTCTGAGATTCAGAGGTTAGCTCCAAAAAGAAATACAAACTTCCAGATATTTTTATTTATTGTTGTCGTATCAAACTTCTCCATTTACAGCGATCTTGACATACAACTCGCGCTTCACTAATATCCATTACACGCCGTACACAAGAACTTTTATACTTCATACTCATAATCTTTTTCTCATGCAGACACTCCTGAATGTGATCCACCCATGTCTTCCTTGGCCTTCCTCTGCCTTTCCTTTCTGCCCCTTGGGCTGAAAAGATTTTCTTAGTAAACATTTCATCACTCATTCTTTCAACATGGCCAAACCACCGAAGCATATTGGTCTCCACCTTGCTAACAACATTTTGCTTCACATCACACAACTGCAATATATCTTCATTTCTCACACAATCATATCGTGTCTTGCCACAAACCCCACGTAAGTAACGCATTTCTCCAGCACACAAACGACTCCTATGTTTCTTCTGCAGTACCCAGGTTTCACTGCCATACATCAGAGTAGGAACAATTACAGTTTCATACACAGCCATGCGCGACTCTCTAGAGAACCCGTCATTCCTCTGAAAACCTCCCAGAGCAGCTATGACTTTCAAAGAAGAATTCACTCGCCTACTGATTTCACCATCCAACTTGTTCTCTCTGTCAAACATGCTTCCTAAATACACAAACTCACTCACCTAGTCAATCACAGTGCCATCTATGCTTACATTACATTCAGTGCTACCCGTTCCTCTCTCAAACACCATAACTTTGGTTTTTCCCTTATTTATACTCAGTTTGAATTTCATGCAAACTTCGTGCATCCGAGTCAACATACTGTGCAACTCACTTTTGCTTTCTGCCAATAAGACAGTGTTATCAGCATACAGCAATCTGCACACACGGATATCACCAAGACATAAACCACTATTATCTATTTTGGCCTCACGCATGCAAGCGTCCATAAATATATTAAACAGCCATGGTGACATTACACAACCTTGTCTTACTCCTGCACCAATGGAAAACCATTTTGATAAAACACCATTCACTCGTACACAAGCTGTACTACCAGCATACATGGCTTTTACACTATGAAGTAGATTACCAGTAACACCATATTCATTCAATACCTTCCCCAAAAGTGTCCTATTCACTCGGTCGTAAGCTTTCTCTAAATCTATGAAGGCAATAAAAACTTTCTTCCCAAAAGCCAGATACTTTTCAATCATCGTGCGTAATGCAAAAATCTGGTTAGTGCAGCCTTTACCAGGCATAAAACCACTCTGAACATCCCACACTTTAAATGATGTAAGTCCCCGTACTTTTCAATAACAACCTTACTAAACACTTTCCCTGGCACACTCAGTAGGCTAATACCACGATAGTTCTTGCATTCAGTCTGATCACCTTTTCCCTTATACAAGGGAACAATGATAGCATCCTTCCAATCCCGAGGGACCATTCCTAACTCCCAGCACAACTGGCAAATTTCAATTAACCAGTCAATTATAGAGTCACCACCATATTTCAACATCTCTGCAGTTATGCCATCAACTCCCGGAGCCTTACCATTCTGAAGAGATTTTAGAGCTTTACACACTTCTTCTCTTGAGATCCTTCCTGTGCTTTCATCTCTCATTGTGACATCATCTGGGTCTGTCTCAGAATCATCTTTGCTTTCCTGATCTAATAACTCACAGAAGTATTCACCCCATCTGTCATATAACTCAGTGGGCTCCCGTATCATTTCCCCAATCTCATTCTTCACACAACTTACAACTTTGTTTCCCCTATTTTTCCTGAGTCTCATGTACTTCCAGAAGGACTTCCTATCTTTCCAAAAAGCCAGTTCATGCCTTTCCACTTTCTCCTTCCTGTCTTTTGCCTTACTGTGGCGAACCAGCTTAGCAGCTTCACGCTTCTTACAGCGATATTCATCCACAGAGACTCTACCTTGCAACATCCCCAAATAGGCTTCCTTCTTTTTCTTTACTGCCTCTTCAATTTCACTATTCCACCAAGCATCACCTCTATTGTTACCCACTATTGTGGTGTCACAGACCTCTTTAGCAGCAGTGACAACACAGTTCTTAAAACATTCCCACTTCTTTTCTACATCCCTCTCACCAGACTTCAGATCCTTCAGTCGTTCTCTGAGTAAGTCAGAATACCGCTGATGATCTTCAAGGAGCCTATCAACCTTTATTCTTTCTATCCTGGGTCTCTTCCTATTCCTTTTCCTCCAACCAACATTAAGTTTCACTCGTGACACTACCAAGTAATGATCAGAACCAACATCCGCACCTCTCATCACACGGGTGTCAACAACTAAGTGTTTCAAACGCTGATCGTAAACAACAAAATCTATCGCACTCTTTGGACCAAGAGTACGATTTTCCCAAGTATATGTGTGGATATACTTGTGGTTGAAAAATGTATTAGATGCACACAAACCATTCTCAATGCAGAGTTCAATTAATCTTTCAGCATTATCATTCACACAAGGATCATTAAACTTACCCAGAACATTGTCAGAAATTGCATTCTGCACACCTACTCTAGCATTGAAATCCCCTGCTTTTATAACTTTTTCTTTAGCACCAAACTGGCTCAAAACAGCTTTTAGCTCATTCCAGAAATCTTCCTTCTTATCAGAAGGTTCCGAGTCACAAGGAGCATACACTACAACAATTACAATTCTCTGAAGTTTTACTTTCAAACGAATCCAGAGAATTCTCTCACTTACGCAACTATAGTGAATCAAGTTGTTCTTCATCTTTTCACTTAAAATCACACCTACACCAGCCTGTCCTCTCATATTTTCCAATACACCAAACCACACACTCACCGTGCCATTCACTTCTTCTACCCCAATTTCCTTCTTTTTGGTTTCACTTACACACAGCACATCCAGTCTATACTTATCCATCTCCTCAGTCTATACTTATTCATATACTCTCTTAGTTGAAACCAATGGCAATGTATTTAAGGTTCCCTATAGACTTATGGAAATTGTTTAGAAAAATTATGACAAAAGTATGCTGAAACTAATGTCCCGCAACTTAGTCTCTTTTCAATTGTTACAGGGTTACGTACGGTGCTGTTCCCATGCTGCTGTGGACGATTTTTGTGTATTCCATATGCTCTCGAAAGAGTTCCTTTTGAGACCTAATTTAAATGACTGCAATAATTTTCTTTTCAGCATCGAAAAAGTACATGGCTTCGCTATTAGCTAAATTTGAGAATTTTTAGAACTTATGATATACATTTTACACAAAGCTTGCGCAGAATATTTGAATTTACCTTTATTTTTCTTTAGGTAAACTATGGTAATGGTTAACAAACCGTTCTTACGGAAATCCCCAACGAAGTAAATTTTTAAACGTCACATGAAAAGAAAATTAGAAATAAGTTTTTGAAATTGAAAAAGCTGCCCCGTGACGCAGTTGTCTAATCGTTAGCTTCTGACCATTCTTCCGAGATGGGTCTAGGTTCGAATACCGGTTAGGCATGAATGTTATTTTGACTTACAGCACTGGCTCTCTCCCTTCCCTGGAACCAGTGACACTAAATTAGGGACGGGCGACTGCTTATAGCACATCGAGTTGCTCACGGTGGTCGTTAAACTTCCAAACAAATAAAAATTAGAAAGAGACAGGAGAGTAGTACCACCATCAGTGATCTTGGTTGGACCCTTCCTCGAGAACAATTGGTTAACCGTAACCGCAGCTGATCTTTGAACCGGATACAAAGCATCCAGAAAATTCTTCTAAAGTTTTCAAATTTTGGTAACTATTAAACACCCGTAAATTTAGAAAATTTTGGAGTAATGTTGATAAGGCACAGGTGCCTTTGTGCTCTTTACTTAAAAAGGGACCTGTATATTATTTTCTACACATATACCTAACACGTATCAGGCAGCTCAAAGTTCTGTATGGCATGCACGTGAGGTTCTTTGCATGTTCGAAAAGACATTTGCCTGATTCTATATTTACGTAAGCGTCAGTGGAAAACTACAATAATAGAGTGGACAGTTAAAGAATGGAACTTACTAATTTAAAATGGTGTGAGACAAGGCTGGTATTTCGTGCAATCCCTTCAGTTATTGCGATTAGCCCTGTCTCTATTATTCACCATTCACGACAAAAATTAATATTTCTTTGGTGGAAGAATTTAACTTTTAGCTCTTTTGTTTCGTTAGCTGTTGTTCAGAACGTTTTAAGTAGAGTGCATGAAGCAGTTTGGCTTTCTATAAAACACGAGAGTGCAATTCATCCATGTCTGAAGGTCGGTCACGCCTTAGAAAGGTTTCGAAACAAAGCATTTGCTCCAGAGTGCCAAATTTATGGCGGTGGCTTTGAAAGCGCTAAGGACGTTTAAGTTCGGAGTCCCTCCAACAATATGATTTGAATAGCTGGGAGCTGATCTTCAGATGATGAATCACTTTCGCCTTCAGCTGCTGAAAGCTTTTCCATTGAATGCTGCAACGGCATTTAGATTTCGAATATAGTTCAGTAACGAGGGAAAATAAAGGCGGACATTTCTCACTGGATGCAGAATCTAGCATGCATGATTTAATAGGCACATTCTGAACGTGAATTCCCGAAGCTAGAACATTTCAATGAGCAAGGAGGGGAACTTGGTTTATTGAACTCAAACAAACACGCAGGAAAATACTAACAGCGCAGATGGTTTGGACGGCTGCTGATGTTGGACGCCTAGTATAGTCAATACTCGACGAAATGGCAAAGAATATATCACTTTATCCCTTACCGAATTCTCAAATGCTTTCGAAATCACTCATTCCCAAAAATCAGCGTCACTTATTCTGCTCCAACACCGAAACGTATTGTACATAGTAGTATACGTGTACATTACATAACATGCATACCTAAACACAGTGAAGGCAAATCCGCCGTGAATTGCTTGCAAGAAAAACAGCCGACGGTTACAATACTTACGATGGTATTTGATAGGAGTGCTGCTTACGTCATGAGTTCCATGTTGAATACCTTATCATATAGAAAAACTATTTTTAGCACGGCTTTCGAAAAATCAGGACGTGCTTATATTATCTCTAGGTCCGTCTGTCCGTACCATATCTCTTCACCCATTAGTTTGACTTCAAAAATTCTTTTGGAGTAGGGAAGCGTTAACATTTGGAAAGATGGTCCTTGCGGTTTGTTCTTTTTCCGATGTGTAACTTCGCCTCTAGGAGGCGCAAATACAGATCCTATCGAATTCAAAACATATTTTATCCCATAGCAATGCTTCTAAATAACTATTTGAAACATTCTTTCTTATGTTCGATACCATTTATAATGAAGACTATTGTTGGTAAAGTTGTGTTTTACCACTAGTGGGCGCAAGTTTGTATATTGTATCCCATGTATTTGCAGCTTCTGAAAGCTCTATTGACAAAATTCCTTTGCGGTCAGATACCGCTCACCACGGAAAACCGTTTGCTCATAATTTCTGCTTGAAATAATGCACCGTTTTCACACCAGGGAAAGTAGACTTGTGTCTTATTTTTATCGTATCTCTGCTTTTAACAGGCTTATTTGAAAAATCCTTTCTTTGTCGGACACGGCCTCTGGTGCGGAATATTTTACATATAATTTAAAATTTTTCTTAACGTACACGTTTTCCAGAAGAGATAAAAGTTCACTTTCAAAAACATTCCGTGCCCAAAATAATTGATAGTTTTCCCGCTAGGGGGCGCAAAGTTTACATCTGTTTTTCTCGATATCGCTGTTTCTAAAAGTCTGATTTAAAAAAATATTTTAGCGCCTCATACTTTTCATCTTGTGGAACATTTTGCAGGTACTCGCTGGGTCTTTTGTAGTTTAGAGTTCTGGCGCTAGGTGGTGTTAGTGTGTATTTCTGTTTGCAAATGTCCTCCCTCTTCTAAACACGTATTGAAAAATGACTATGTTTATTGTATGCCATTCGCTACAGTAAATATTGGGAGCATTATCCTCTTAGAATGAGGCACAGCTTTTTTCCTTGGGGGTGTAAATGTCAAAACTTTTTTCTTGCTATCTCTGATCTGATAAGACACATTTGGAAAATTATTTTTCCTTAGCAGAGCTTTTGATATGAAGAATAATTTTCGCATAGTTTCTACTTCATTATTCAAACTTCTGCCGCCAGGGGAATGCCAGCGTATATTTCTATGTGAAAGACTTTATTCGATTCTAAAAATTTCTTAGAAAAGTCCTTTTTTAGTAGGATACTCTTCATTATGAAAATAATGCACCGTTTTTTCTCCAGTGGGCATAGATGTATATCTTATATATATATATATATATATATATATATATATATATATATATATATATATATATATATATATATATTAAATCTTGGCCCTCAGTCTCCGGCAGCTGGAATGTACCTGGCCAAGGCAGCGGCCAGTGCGACATGAAGGCAGAGGGTGCTAAGAATCCCCGGAGAACCGGACTAGGCTGCCATCTGATGCTGACCTTGGCTACTTACAATGGACGCTCCCTATCTTCTGATTCAAGGCTTCTTGAATTGGAAGAGGGAACCACAAAGGATCAAGTGGGACATCGTGGGGCTAAGTGAGGTAAGGAGAAAAGGAGAAGATCTCATCGAACTGAAAAGTGGACATCTCTTCTACTATCGTGGGACAGATACTGGCAGAACTAGTGGTGTTGGATTTATAATAAACAAGAAACTGAAGGATAAAGTTGTAGAAGTTGAAAGTTCCTCTGACAGAGCTGCACGACTCGTTATCCAACTCTCGAAAAGATACCAGGCTCAGATTATTCAAACTTATGCACCCACCACAAGTCATCCTGAAGAAGAAATTGAAGAATTTTATGAGGAAATTTGTCATCTAAATAATAAAGGTAAGCAGCACTTGAAAATAATTATGGGAGATTTCAATGCAAAAATAGGGCAACAGCAACAGAATGAAACTTCAGTAGGTAAATTCGGTCATGGCAACAGAAACCAGCGTGGAAATACTCTCGTTGAGTTTGCAGAGGCAGAAGGGTTTTTCATCTTGAACTCCTTCTTCAAGAAAAAGCCACACAGGAAATGGACATGGAGACATCCAAATGGGACGACAAGTGAAATTGATTTTATTATGTGTAACAAAAAATTCGTCATAGAAGACTGCAGTGTGCTAAACAAGTTCAACACAGGTAGTGACCATAGATTGGTGAGATGTAAGATGCACCTCAACACTAAACTTGAACGTGGCAAGCTCATAAGACAAACAAAATCTATTGACATAACCAACCTTAAAAAACACCATAATACCTTCAAGTTAGAACTGAAGAACAGGTTCTCTGCTTTAGAAGGCCTAACATCGGAAGAAGTGGACATCTCTGAAGTTAACAGAAAAGTAACCAAAGCTCTTATGGAAACAGCAACAAAATTAGCTGGGTCTAAGAACAAGTTGCATGTGAACAAATTATCAGGAAAAACCAAAATGTTGATGCAAAAAAGAAGAGAGATGAGGACAACTAAAGATGTGACTTCCAAAGTGGAATATATAGAGCTATGCAAGACAGTAAGAAAAAGTATCACTGAAGACGTAAGGAAATTCAACTGTGAACTAGTGAGGAAAGCAATTGAAAACAACCAAAGCCTAAAGATAGCAAAGGGACATCTCAGTAAGGGAAGAAAACAGATTATGGCACTGAGAAAAGAAGATGGTTCTGTAACAAGAAATAGAGGAGAAATTTTGACAAGAGTGAAAGATTTCTACTCCAAATTATATGAAAGGATGATATATGCACTCCAGACATCATGAAAGATACCAGTACCAGAGTTCCTCCAGTCCTTCCAGCAGAAGTTGCACATGCAATCAAGAACATGAAGAGAGGAAAAGCTCCAGGAGAAGATGGAATTACTGTAGACATCATACAAGAAGCAAGTGGAGAAATCGAAACAGTACTCGCCCAAATTTTCACTCGATGCCTTAATGAAGGAAAGATTCCTGAGGATTGGAACACCGCTACAATGATCCTGCTACATAAGAAAGGTGACATTGAGGATCTCGGAAACTACAGACCTATCAGCCTCCTATCAGTAGTTTATAAAATCTTCACTAAAGTTCTTTCACACCGCTTGAAGGTAACACTGGACATGGCTCAACCGAGAGAACAAGCTGGATTCAGGAGTGGCTACAGCACAATAGATCATATCCACGTGCTGAGAGAACTAATTGAAAGAGCGAGGGAATATGAACTTCCATTGTGCATGGCTTTTATCGATTATGAAAAAGCCTTTGATTCGGTGAAACCATCAGCAGTTACAATGGCTCTGAAAACCTGCGGTATTGAAGATGCATACATTAATATTATTAATAACATCTATGAAAATGCAAGTGCAAAGATTAGGCTGTTTGAAAATACAACACACGTAAAAATTGGAAAGGGAGTGAGACAAGGTGACACCATATCTCCGAAGCTCTTCAATGCCACGTTGGAGGGTGTTTTTCAGTCGCTGAGCTGGGAAAACAAGGGGATAAAGATTAATGGAGATTATCTAACCCACCTTCGTTTTGCTGATGACGTAGTCATTTTTGCAACTACCCCATCAGAGCTGCAGAGTATGATCCAGGAACTTGCGGACAAGAGTAAAGAAGTGGGATTAAAAATGAACTTTCAGAAGACAAAAGTGATGTTCAATGCTTTTACAAAAAATGAAGATTTATCGATTGATGGAAAAAAGCTGGAGATAACAGACACGTTCGTTTATCTTGGACAGCAGATATCAAGTGAGGGTCACATTGATGAAGAAATTAATCGGCGTACAAAACTTGCCTGGAGAGCTTTTGGAAGAAACAGCATAATTTTCAAGAGCAATATGCCATTATGTCTTAAAGAAAAGTGTTTGATCAATGCATCCTTCCAGTGCTTACGTATGGTGCAGAGACGTGGACCTTAACTAAAAGAGACATACAAAGGCTCCAGACAACTCAAAGAAGCATGGAGAGGTGCATGCTTGGGGTAACCAGGAGAGATAAGAAGAGGAACTCGTGGATCCGAAAAATGACAAGAGTGGAAGACATCATGATCAGAGTTAAATCCCTGAAATGGCAATGGGCTGGACATACTGCCAGAAGGACAGATCATCGATGGACAGCCGAAATTTTAGATTGGATTCCAAGGGACAAGAAAAGACCCAGAAGAAGACCACATGGGAGATGGGTGGATGAAATTCGAAAGTATGCAGGGGTGACATGGAGGAGACTGGCACAAGACAGACCGTTGTGGAGGAAACTTGGGGAGACCTTCGTCCAGCAGTGGATTGATAATGGTTGACAATGATGATGATGATGATATATATATATATATATATATATATATATATATATATATAAATCTTAAATACTCTTCATTATGAAGAGTATTTTGCACCTATTTTCTTCTTAAAGTAAAGCACAGCTTTTCCGCTAGGCTGCGTAATGTTATATCGCGTTTTATTCAATATCTCTTCTTGTAATTGTCCAATTTGAAAATCCCTGTTGCCGCTGATATATTCTGCTATGAGGAACTTTTTGTGCCCAATTTGTTAATTTTCGTGACACATTTTTCAGCTGTTAATGGGAGTATGTAGCTATTTCTATTTGTGCACTTTCATTGGGTGTTGAAGTGAGGGTTAATTTCATTCACTATGAAATAATTCTGCTCACACTGAGTGTTTTACATTTGGCGAGTTTTTCCCCAGGTGGTGTAAGTGTATTCTATTTTTAGTTAAATTTTTCTGTTCATAAAAACCTGCTTTGAATATTTGTTTCGTATCTGAGAGGATTCAAAAGACGTGTTCATTTACAACTGAATATTCAGTGTTATCTTTCTTGTCTTTTTTCCAGCAAACATGCTGGAAACAACCTTCCGTTTTAAGATATTTTATAACAGAAGCATAATTCAGATATAAAAAATCAGGCGAGCAGCGCATGAAAGCGTTCAACATATGTTTGCAGAGTATTAAACGAAAATCAGAAATTTAAGAAAATATTGCTTACAAGGCAGAAAGTTGTGGAAGAGACTTGACGAGTCCTTACTCCGCTCTTTGTCTTGAGTAGTTCTCTACGTCGTGCCTTCACCTGAGCCTGTACTATAGGTCTCGTTCTCTGACATTTCCTGTGTAGTCCATCCAACTAAAAAACAGCCTGAGATACCATTGACATCAATGATATCCATGTTAATTCGTTAATTGGTGTCCAGTGTCGTATTTCAGTTGTCCAAAAGTTGTGAGTTCTTTAACCAATATTTCCAGCCAGCGGTCCTTGTAAAGGTGTCATGGTGCTCCTGATCATGTCATCTTGTCACACGGAAGCACACATGCGCCATCGACAAATATGCAAATCTGTGCGGCCATAGAAACACATACTACGACAGAGCCACAGCGGAACAGATACACAAGTTGGCACAAATGCTGACTGGTGCGTATTATTGAGGTACTCCAGACATGAAGTCGTCAAATATTGGAATGTAAGCCGAATCTGGGCACATCGCAGAATAGTACGCCTTGCCACTCTTCCTGGCACAATAGATGCTATCGTCCCCACTTATATCGTTCTTGTTGGGTTGCCGCAAATAGTGGTACTTTTTTTATTTGTTTCGGAGTTTTAAAATCACCATGAGCAAATCTAAGGGCTATAAGTACACTGCTGGCCACCCAAAATACAACAACAAGAAGGAAGCATCCGATTGGCCTGAAATTCGCAGCATGCGTCGCCGGCGAGAGGACATGCAAACGATTAGCATTGCAGGACATATGCAAATCATGTGCGCCCGGCACGCCACCGAGAAGCACTATAAGAAGAGTGCACAGAAGGCGGAGTGTAAGTAGTGGAAGTGTGTTGTGCTGCCGGACCTGTGCGTGGGAAGCTTCCTGATGTCTCGTCGCAGAATACGGCAGTCATTTCAGCACGTTTTAGAGTTCGACCGAGGGCGAATAGTGACTTATCGCGACAGCTGTTCATCGTATCGAGACATCGGCGCCCATGTGGGACGACATTCAGCCACAGAGAGGCGAGTATGAATTCGGTGGGTGCAGGAAAGACGGACAGATTGACGTGAGCGATTCCCTCAGCCGCGGCACACCACCGAACGAGAAGAACAGCATGTTGTGCGGAGGGCATTGACGGCTCGCACCGCCACATCACGAACGTTAGCGCAGGAATTAGGGTGTGTTGCGCAACAACCTGTTTCAGCACGTACCGTTCGACGTCGTTTGCAGGAGCGGGGACTTGTCGCACGGCGCCCATTGCTCCGATTACCATTGACGTTACACCACCGGAGAGTGCGGCGGCAGTGGGCCGTTGAACGCCGTACCTGGACTACGGAATGGCACAACATTGTCTTCTCCGACAAATCCCGCTTCTGCCTGCAACAGCACGACGGTCGGATCCGCGTGTGGCGGCACCGCGGCGAGAGACTGTATGACGCCTGCATTATGCATCGCCATACCTGTCCGTCGCCTGACGTTATGGTTTGGGTAGCAATCGGACACCCGCACCCCTCTGGTACGCATCGCCGGTATACTCAACAGCCACCACTACATCTCCGACTTTTTGGAGCCTGTAGTCCTCCCTTACCTGCAGGACTTGCCAGCGGCCACGTTTCAACAGGACAATGAGCGCCCGCACGTGGCACGCATCGTGCAACAATTCTTCACAGCCCACCAGGTGTCACTGCTGCCGTGGCCTGCCTGTTCTCCCGATATGTTGCCCATCGCACACGTCTGGTCGCTGATCGGCAACCGAGTGGCCCGGCAAGCACCACCCGCGGCTACGCAAGCAGCCTGGACCGACACATCCCAAGCCCATATCCAAAACCACTTCGGTTCGATGCCGCGGCGTGTAGCGGCCGTTGTTGCCAGCCACGGGGGCCACACAAACTATTGATGTCTGCGTGTTCCGCAAGTCGCACGGGCCTGTAAGCTCAATCGTTTCATCTTTGTGTCTGTTGTTATGTGTCCATTATATCTGGCTTTGCCATCTCGTGTCCTCCTTGGTGTTGCATATTGGGTGGCAAGCAGTGTAGTTGCCTGTCCTGTATTTAGGGCCACTGGCTCTCGGGAAAGAGTTCGAGTCTCTCCCCTGGGGCTCGAAGACGGGCCGATTGTCAGAAGCTAGCGCTTCAGACCAGGCCTGACTATAGTTTTTTTTTAATTGTTTTATGGTGTCCGAATATTTTTTCAAGCTATACCATCACCAAGGTTGGGAAGTTACGCATAAAAAAATATTTTCTATGTGACGCGTAAAAATGCGTAATTTATGTCATAAATGTAAAAAATGTAATAAATTCAAAATTTGCTTTAAATACAATAAAAAAAAACGAATTGTTACAATGTTACTCGAGTTTCCTGGCTAACTTCAACACGTGCGTGGGTTACCAGCGGCAAATCGAACGAGCTGGACCATATGATGGGCGCACTTCATGACAAACATACAGAAATGGTCAACAGGAAGGGCATCATCTTTCACTCGGACAACGCCAGAATTCACGTTTTTGTGGACACCAGGAAAAAAATTCTTGGAGCTTCGCTGGGATCTCTTGCCTCACCAGCCCTATTCAGATTTCCATTTATTCTTGCGCTTTCTAATTTCTATTTATTCCAGACTCTGCAGAACTATTTTAGTTTAAAAGATGACTTCGCTTCTGTGAAGGTCTACAAAAATCACCTAGGCTAGTTCTTTGCCCAAAATCCTGTAATGTTCTGGGTGGAGGGAATCTCCAAGCTACCCGATGCATGCAGAGAATTACTGAAATATTGATATAATAAAGTAACAATGGCAAGTAATCGTTTTGTATTTCGCTTTAGTCTCTAAATGCGAAAGCAACTTTTTACACAACCCCATGCATCTTTCTTTCACTTGTTTGCACATAAGGGTAGCGTTGATCCCGAAATGTTCATACCATTACATTGCATGCTTTCTCAGGTACATTTCTGACCTAACAACGTTTGTATGAACACGCGCCTCAGATTCTAAATCGTAATATCCATAACGTTTTATGAGCAGTATAGTATAAGAAGCTTTCTTTTTATTAAATAATTGTCCATACTGTGTAAGTCATTGCAAAAATTTATCATCTCTGTATAATACGAGTAATTAGGTACTTTAGCGCTGACACCGAGAAAACTATTCACATAAATGATCCGTTTTTAGGACATTTCAAAGTACATGACCTCATGCATCTGTGTGGCGCTTTCGAGCTCAAAATTTCAACAAATGCTGGGAAAGAATATCAGTGCGGAATTTATGACCATGCAGTGAATCCAAATTCAAAATATTGCAGACAGAAAGCTAAGATCAATAAAAAATGATGGATGATGAACATACCATCAATATGGGTTACTTGAACCCTAAGGTATAACTTCAACCCAAAAGAAAAAATGTTTACATCGATGTGAAATATGATATACACTGCAATGCAGACTTTCTTCCCTAGTTTTCCGTTAGATGACAGCCTTGTATAGTATTAGGGAAATTCAAACTGGTTCCGAGATGCTCTACTACGTAGCAGTTCAGTTACAGTTTGTTGACAAAAGTGGTGTTTTTGGTCCTCTGCAAACTTTCACCTGTACACGTATATTTTTGCTGACGCTACACAATTGGTAAGTAAACATTTCAATAACTACAATCTCTTGATAAACTTCAGTGATAAACTTTCTGATACAAAATAGGTTTGCTCTAAAATTTTGTATTTTGTAAAATGTATGAAGATAATCGAAAAAAAGGGTTACTTGGTCCCACGTTAGAGTGGTTCCAGGCAACCCGAAAACACCTGGTTTTTTAGTGATTTAATTTTTTTCTAGCACTGCCGATGACTTTATTGAACATTTACCGAACTCAGGGCGACAATAAAATCATCTATCTGTTGTTCATTCCAATAAAAGAAAAATAACAGATGATCTCCTGAAATCAGATACTACAGTCTTGTGACGATTATATATACTAAGATAATAAATACTTTTTACAACGTTTTTACAATACAACGTTTGCCACAAATATTTTATTTTTTCTAGTCGACCAAGGTTTCGTTGGGTATTGACCTAGCTTCATCAGGACGAATGGCACGTAAATATTCAAATTTTACATGTCATAAATGGTGTTTACAGTGACGGATTTTGGTTAGTTGCTTTCACGCGCTTGACAGAAATGATGTAGATGCCATCTCAGTAACAAGTTGCGAAGAATTCTGATATATATTGAAAGCTTTGTGACGTGCCTGCCCCGCAGGACGCACACGACATAAAGGCATATAGCAGCGAGAACGAACGTCTGCGTAGCTCACTCAGTTGGTAGAGCGACTTGTTCCGCAATAAATGGACTCGGGTTCGATTCCCGGCGTGGACCAAAAATGACGGAGAAATTTACTTCGTTATAATGGCGCCCGAACTTCCCGGATGACCCGGCGGTTAAAGATCTCGTAATGGTGTGATGTTCTTTCCACACCGCTAGATAAGAAAAATAAGAGAATCCCTTCTTCAGCGCTTCGAAAAATAAATGTGTGTGACGTTGCATTCCACACACCAGATTGACTGGGAGTTCTCAAGTGCGCATTCTACAGCGGATGGCTGCCTGCAACGATTCATAGTCATGGCTGACCCGTGGGCCATGCCCCCGGCCCTCTTTCGAGGTGGGGGAGATGTGACGTGCCTGCCCCGCAGGACACACACGACATAAAGGCAGATAGCAGCGAGAACGAACGTCTGTGTAGCTCAGTTGGTAGAGCGACTTGTTCCGGAAAAAGTGGACTCGGGTTCGATTCCCGGCGTGGACCAAAAATGACGGAGAAATTTACTTCGTTATAGCTTCCAAAATACCAAATTTGGTGGTTGAATCTGGCTTGTCAATTAGTTTTGCTTCTTCAAAGAGAAATTTATGGTCCTTTTCGTAACAGTGTTCAGCCGTCGATGACTTCTTTTGGTCACAGTTCCGAATATAGGTCTTGTGCTTCTTCAATCGAAAACGCAATGCTCTACGGGTCTGTCCTATACAAGAAGCGCCACATTCACATGGAATTTGATAAATTCCCCACGAGTTTTTGTCTTCAACATGGTCCTTTAATCCTAAAAAGTTCATTTGTTTATGGGTTTAAGAATCACTTTAAAATTAAAGGTTTTGAGAATTTTTGAAATTTTGAAGGCCGTGTCACGGGGAAAATGGAATAATGGCAAAATTATCTCGCAATGAGCGCATTACAGGAGTTTACGTAGAGATACGCTTCGGTTTCCGGAATTTTGTTAGAACCTTGTCTATAATGGAAGGGTTGTATCCTCGCTGTTCTGCAACACGTTTAAGGAAATCAACTTCTTTTTCCAAACTGTCTTTATCCGAACATGTATGTATCGCGCGATATACGTAACTGTGAAAGACGCTGAGGTTTTGTTGCCAAAGATGATTGGACTTGGCATGCGGAGGTGAGAAAATAGCGAATTGCTTCCGATAAATTGTAGTTGCAATAGATCCATTTGAGCAAGTAACAAGGACGTCATTTTTAGGACGTTATTTTCAGTTTCGTAGCTGAATTGAATGTGAGAATCAATGGAATTTATAAGTTTGATTAATTCCGGAATTTTGATTTTTTTCCTTTCCATAGAATGAAAGTATCGTCTACATATCGCATCCATAAGTCAAATTTCACGAGTTTGAAAAATTTTTCTTCAAATCAACGCATGTAGATTTCACATAATATAGGTGACAGTGGGCTGCCCATGGCTAGATTTTCCGTCTGTTCATAGAAAGTTTCACGGAAAGTAAAACTGTTCTGCTTTATGCAAATGTTCACTAATGTCGTTATTTTCTCTACTACAGATGAACTCCCCTTGAAAAATTTGGGAGAGGATTTTGTTCTCGTTCTATGGAATGAAAAAGAATTTCCTGGTAAGGTATTACACTGCTGGACAATTGCTAAGGACGGATCATAAACGGCTATATAGCGCATAAAAAAGTAAGTGTGGTTGGATGCCAAGTGAAATAAAATAATGTCAGAATGCCAGGACATTACAAGAAAGACAATTTATTGTGCTCTGAAATCCAGAAGGCTTTGGAACGTGTTCAAGGGACAAACAGGTAATTTTGTGCAGAATACGTAAACGTGAAAAAAATGCAATTACCGTCCGCAGGCGTTCCAGCGTAAGATGTCAATACGGGATATGGCCACCATGGAGGGCGATGCAAGATTCCACACGTCGTGTCCTGCTTTGCACAACATTATCAAGCAGCTGTTGGGGTAATTTATCCCATTCCTCTGTCAGTGCACAGATGAGGGTGTCCTTGTTTATTGGAGGGCATTGGCGACCAGCAAGACTCCTCCCCTAAGCATCCCGCACATTTTCAATGGGATTCAGATCTGGAGAACGTGCTGGCCATACGAGGCGTTGAATATCCCCGCTCTCAAGACACTCCTGGACAGCGACTGTTCGATGACATGTTGCGTTGTCGTCCATGAAAATTAATCTATCACCGACAGCACCACGGAACATGCGAACATGAGGTAGCAGAACATCATTAATGTATCGTTGGCCAGTCATAGTCCCAGTTGGAAGCACATAGAGGGACGTACGGCCATTGATCATGATGCCAGCCCATACCATGACACTACATGTCGGATATCGGTCCCTTTCCTGTATGTTTGCTGCAAAATATGCAGTGCCACTATCACGTCAGATCAGTTGTCGTCGACAATCAGACGATAGACTGTATCTACTCTCATCTGAGAAGAGGACAGCAGACCAGTCGTTATCAGTCCAATTGCAATGTTGATGGCACCATTGCAAACGGGCGGTACGGTGACGTCTGGACAATGGGATGCACACAACAGGACGGCGGGCGTATAGTCCTCCTTCATGCAAACGTCTGGCGACAGTTTTTCGGGAGATCCGCTTGCCAGTAGCAGCCATAAACTGATTTGCTACCTCACTAGCTGTGCTGCGCCTGTGTTTTTTGTTGATAGCACTATGTGCCGATCTTCTGCAGGTGTCGTACTGCGAACACGACCTCCCCCGTGACGTTTGCTACACTCTCCATTTGTTTGAAATGATTTCCAAAGCCTTGAAACAACACTGTGTCTGACGTCGAACTCCCTGGCAACATCTGTTATTTTTCGCCCTTCTTCAATCTTGCCAATAATACGGCAACGCGTAAAATCATCTAGGTGATATCGGGAAGACATACTGAAAATTGCAAGTTCGTCAATTGATTCTTTCCCTTTCAACTTTGCGTTTGAACAACAACGGTCAATACGCGTCAAATCCTTTATATCTCTTATCAGCGCTATGACGTCACGAACAAGTTCGGCAATCCAAAATTTGCATACGCACAACACGTCTTACTGTATCCCGCACTTATGCCAATTTACACATTTTCCTGCCTTCCATTTTATGGTTGCTATCGTTGCTATTGTCATCCGTCCTTAGCAATTGTCCGGCAGTGTATTAGCCCAGACGGTGCCATTATGGACTGTATGGAGCCTACCAAAAAAGCCTAGAAATGGCCGAAAGAAAAGGACACTTTATTTTATAAATGGTGTGATATTAAAATGAAAATCGATCCTTCCAAATTAATCTAAATTGTGGGACGTGCCATCCCCGCAGAACGCACATGAGATAAAAACAGATAGCAGTGAGAGCACATGCCAGTGTAATATAGTGGATAGGACTCGGAGCTCCGGAGCCGAGGGCCGCGGATGGCCTTGTGGTCAGCGTTCGTGACTGCCATGGAGATAACCTCAGGTTCGATCATGGGCAGGTACGAACGTTCGAACCACTAAATACCCGCCGTGCGTAGGATGGGCACGTTAAACCGTCGGACCCCGGGTACTGTTTTTCTTCAAATCAACGCATTTGTAATTATTATGCAATGGTAATAAATAAGGGCGTCTTCCTCCCCCTTTCTACTTCGCTTCCGTGTCACTTTCCTATCGGGCACTCTAGCCCAAATCTCCTAGCTTCCTATTTCTAAGGGTTGTTTAAGACCTGGGGTCAGACACTCCCTTCCTAAAATCCTTTACATATGATCATATAATCATATGCTCCGGAGCCTAGAGTTGTTGGTTCGAATCTCGCATCTGGCAAAAAAATAATGGAGAAATTTACTTCGTCATAAGGGGTTGTTTGTTTTCATTCCCTGCACTACAGGCTTTGGGTTGATTTTCAATTAGTAAATTTGTAATTAATATGCAATTATTACGTTTCGTTATTGTTATTATTATATTATCTTCATTTTTATTACGACAATCTATTTTGTTTCATATGTACAAAAATGTTGATTTTCGATTACCTACACATTTTTTTTGTATTTTGCCGTTTATCTGAAATCTATTGTATTTTTTAAGAATACAATAGATTTCATTTGGTCCCAAAGCATTTCTCAATGGTTTTAAGTAGGAAAATGTAATGTAGGTCCAAGTAACCCAAAAGTGAGGGTTAGTTGCACCCATTTTTTGAAAAATTACCATGTGCTTTGTATTTAATATATAATATTAAATTTATTCTAGAACTTCAAAACAATCTTGTACTTTTAGATGATATCGGTTATAGCACAATTTTTAATTTTTTAATGGTAAAATACAGCAAAAGGCACAAATGAAATAAAAATTCAGGTTCAAGTAACCTATGTTTACGGTACTCATTGTGTTGCCCTCATTTTGAAGCTTGTAAGTTCGTGTGATGAACAAAATATAGCATCTCCTCCTCGTCGTATGTGCTGCTTTGACTGAAAACGCTCTGAGAACCTACCAATAGCGGCGTAACTATACCACCGGAATTAGATGAAATGCTATCCCACATTCGTCAACCCCCTTGACCAGAAGGTGAATATGGCCAAACCCTCCCAAAGGATTTCACAAATTAATCATCGGACCTCAGTCTCCGGGAGGTAGGAATGCACCTGTTCAAGGTAGAGGGTTTAGGATCAGGAGTGGCTACAACACTATAAACAGGGGCTCCCATAACTTGGTTATCAGGAGGGGCAAACAAAACATGTAACTACAAAGGACATACACAAGTGCAATATTCAAATTTCCATTGTTTCTGCTTGTTTTGTCACAGTTATCTCATTATTTAATTGAAAACCAGAAGCCCCAAAAACTAAGGATAAAGGATGTGGATAAATCAAATTAGCCAGCATATTTGGACAATGAGGAAATTTCTTCTGTTGTTCTTTTGAACCATGTGCTGCGAAATCGCAGAGATCACACATTCTCTCATCAAGAAGGAAAAAGTACATTCAACTAATTTCTTGAATAGCTGGTGAAGAGGATGATATAATATTTTTCATTCCTTCGCCTTTCATACTGCTCCAAACGGTATGTATGCCCGCTGTTCTCCAATATTCAATACAAAAATCCAGTATTATTACTTTTTACTGCAACTATCTCACTTCTACTGTAAATTCCCAACATTACTCTTATTTTTCTTGCATACACACACATTCGGAACTGCGACAAAAAAATAAGTACCGTATTTTTCCGTATTTATATAAGACGATGGGATGTAAGGTCAAGTGATGCGTAACATCACAGCCTCTCCTTGACAAATGTCAACCCCGCCTTCTCGTGGTGCATCCTGTTCCCACTAAAGGGGCTCTGACGACCGCCAACAGCGGTATAACTATACCATCGGGATAAGAGGAAATGCTATCCTACACTCACCAACCCGCTTGGCCACCGTGGTGAGTTATGGCCAAACCCCTCCAAAATGACTCCACAACTTAAATCTTGGCCCTCAGTCTCCGGCAGCTGGAATGTACCTGGCCAAGGCAGTGGCCAGTGCGACATGAAGGCAGAGGGTGCTAAGAATCCCCGGAAAACCGGACTAGGCTGCCATCTGATGCTGACTTTGGCTACGTATAATGGACGCTCCCTATCTTCTGATTCAAGGATTCTTGAATTGGAAGAGGAACTACAAAGGATCAAGTGGGACATCGTCGGGCTAAGTGAGGTAAGGAGAAAAGGAGAAGATCTCATTGAACTGAAAAGTGGACATCTCTTCTACTATCGTGGGACAGATACTGGCAGAACTAGTGGTGTTGGATTTATAATAAACAAGAAACTGAAGGATAAAGTTGTAGAAGTTGAAATTTCCTCTGACAGAGCTGCACGACTCGTTATCTAACTCTCGAGAAGGTACCAGGCTCAGATTATTCAAACTTATGCACCCACCACAAGTCATCCTGAAGAAGAAATTGAAGAATTTTATGAGGAAATTCGTCATCTAAATAATAAAGGTAAGCAGCACTTGAAGATCATTATAGGAGATTTCAATGCAAAAATAGGGCAACGGCAACAGAATGAAACTTCAGTAGGTAAATTCGGTCAAGGCAACAGAAACCAGCTTGGAAACACTGTCGTTGAGTTTGCAGAGGCAGAAGGATTTTTCATCTTGAACTCCTTTTCCAAGAAAAAGCCACACAGGAAATGGACATCGAGACATCCATTTGGGACGGCAAGTGAAATTGATTTTATTATGTGTAACAAACAATTCGTCATCCAAGACTGCAGTGTGCTGAACAAGTTCAACACAGGTAGTGACCATAGATTGGTGAAATGTAAGATGCACCTCAACACTAAACTCGAACGTGGCAAGCTCATAAGACAAACAAAATGTATTGACATAACCAACCTTAAAAAACACCATAATACTTTCACGTTGGAACTGAAGAACAGATTCTCTGCTTTAGAAGGCCTAACATCGGAAGAAGTGGATATTTCGGAAGTTAACAGAAAAGTAACCAAAGCTCTTATGGAAACAGCAACAAAATTAGCTGGGTCTAAGAACAAGTTGCATGTGAACAAATTATCAGGAAAAACCAAAATGTTGATGCAAAAAAGAAGAGAGATGAGGACAACTAAAGAAGATGTGACTTCCAAAGTGGAATATATAGAGCTATGCAAGACACTACGAAAAAGTATCATTGAAGATGTAAGGAAATTCAACTGTGAGCTAGTGAGGAAAGCAATTGAAAACAACCAAAGCCTAAAGATAGCAAAGGGACATCTCAGTAAGGGAAGAAAATACATTATGGCACTGAGAAAAGAAGATGGTTCTGTAACAAGAAATAGAGGCGAAATTTTGACAAGAGTGAAAGATTTCTACTCCAAATTATATGAAAGGGATGATACATGTACTCCAGACATCATGAAAGGTACCAGTACCAGAATTCTTCCAGTCCTCCCAGCAGAAGTTGCACATGCAATGAAGAACATGAAGCGGAGGAAAGCTCCAGGAGAAGATGGAATTACTGTAGACATCATACAAGAAGCAAGTGGAGAAATCCAAGCAGTACTCGCCCAAATTTTCACTCGATGCCTTAGTTAAGGGAAGATTCCTGAGGATTGGAACAACGCTACAATGATCCTGCTACATAAAAAAGGTGACACTGAAGATCTCAGGAACTACAGACCTATCAGCCTCCTCTCAGTGGGTTATAAAATCTTCACTAAAGTTCTTTCACACCGCTTGAAGGTTACACTGGACATGGCTCAACCGAGAGAACAAGCTGGATTCAGGAGTAGCTACAGCACTATAGATCATATCCACGTACTGAGAGAACTAATTGAAAGAGCGAGGGAATATGAACTTCCATTGTGCATGGCTTTTATCGATTATGAAAAAGCCTCTGATTCGGTGAAACCATCAGCAGTTACAATGGCTCTGAAATCCTGCGGTATTGAAGATGCATACATTAATATTATTAATTACATCTATGAAAATGCAAGTGCAAAGATTCGGCTGTTTGAAAATACAACACACATAAAAATTGGAAAGGGAGTGAGACAAGGTGACACCATATCTCAGAAGCTCTTTAATGCCACATTGGAAAATGTCTTTCAATCACTGAACTGGGAAAACAAAGGGATAAAAATTAATGGAGATTATCTAAAGCACCTTCGTTTTGCTGATGACGTAGTCATTTTTGCAACTACCCCACCAGAGCTGCAGGGTATGATCCAGGAACTTGCTGACAAGAGTAAAGAAGTGGGATTAAAAATGAACTTTCAGAAGACAAAAGTGATGTTCAATGCTTTTACAAGAAATGAAGATTTATCGATTGATGGAGAAAAACTGGAGATAACAGACACATACGTTTATCTTGGACAGCAGATATCAAGTAAGGGTCAAATTGATGAAGAAATTAATCGGCGTACAAAACTTGCCTGGAGAGCTTTTGGAAGAAACAGCATAATTTTCAAGAGCAATATGCCATTATGTCTTAAAAGAAAAGTGTTTGATCAATGCATCCTTCCAGTGGTTACGTATGGTGCAGAGACGTGGACCTTAACTAAAAGAGACATACAAAGGCTGCAGACAACTCAAAGCAGCATGGAGAGGTGCATGCTTGGTGTAACCAGGAGAGATAAGAAGAGGAACTCGTGGATCCGAAAAATGACAAGAGTGGAAGACATCATGATCAGAGTTAAATCCCTGAAATGGCAATGGGCTGGACATACTGCCAGAAGAACAGACCATCGATGGACAGCCGAAATTTTAGATTGGATTTCAAGGGATAGGAAAAGACCCAGAAGAAGACCACATGGGAGATGGGTGGATGAAATTCGAAAATATGCGGGAGTGACATGGAGGAGACTGGCACAGGACAGACCGTTGTGGAGGAAACTTGGGGAGACCTTCGTCCAGCAGTGGATAGATAATGGTTGACAATGATGATATAAGACGATATCTTTTTCCCAAATTTTTAGACCAAAAATTTGGGGTCGTCTTATACACGGGGTGTAACCGGTTGGGAGAACTCTGCGGTTACCGCGACGAAACTGCCAGTACCTCTTATTCCCTCTCCCCACTACGACTTACAAGGAGTTAATCCTGGTGCACTTACAGGTCAGCTACAGCCTCTAGATATTCCCATCAATAAGCCCTTCAAAGACCTGATGAAAAAAAAATGGAATAAATGGATGCAAAGAGCAGGTAACAACTTGACACCGACAAAGAGAATGAAAACAACTTACCATTACTGAGGTCTGCAACTGTGTCCTAAACTCATGGAATGGAGTCAAGCAAGAGGTGGTTGTGAAGTCCTTCAAGAAATGTGGAATCAGCAATGCCATGGATGGAACTGAGGATGATCTAATATATATAGACAGTGACTCGAACGACAGCAGTGATGCAGTTGAGGTTGGAAAAAGAGATATGTCTGGAATTAATAGAGCTGAAGAAAGTAATGCATAATTTCATAGTTTGTATCTTAAATATATTATCTAATTTCTGAATAATATAAATTTCCAAACTTCTTTTTTATATATATATTACCACAGACTTTATAACGAAGTGAATTTCTCCGTCATTTTTATCCGCGCCAGGATTCGAACCCGGGTCCCCTCATTCCGGAATAAGTTGCTCTACCAATTGAGCTACGCGGACGTTTTATTCTGATTCCTATCTGCCTTTATGTCGTGTGCGTCCTTCTGGCAGGTACGTCAC
The DNA here is from genome assembly GCA_039090855.1 of Macrothele yani. Lineage (NCBI taxonomy): Eukaryota > Metazoa > Arthropoda > Arachnida > Araneae > Macrothelidae > Macrothele > Macrothele yani. The sequence continues at coordinate 28,287,945 of CM077022.1, forward strand.
ATCTCCTAGTACGTTACATCATCTCCCCCTTATTTTTTTTTCTTCGAAGTGCTGGAGAAGAGATTCTCTTATTTTTCCTATCTCGCGGTGTGGAAATAACATCACACCAATGCGAAATTTTGAACGGCCGAGTCATCCAGAAAGTTCGGGCGCCATTATAACGAAGTGAATTTGTCCGTCATTTTTATCCGCGCCAGGATTCGAAACCGGGTCCCCTCATTCCGGAATAAGTTGCTCTACCAATTGAGCTACGCGGACGTTTTATTCTGATTCCTATCTGCCTTAATGTCGTGTGCGTCCTTCTGGCAGGTACGTCACATCTCCTGGTACGTTACAACTTTGCCTGTGATATTACCTAATTTCTAAATGTACTTCAAAGATATTACCTAATTTCTAAAAAAATATCAAATGTGTCCTTTTTTATAATAAAGATATTGCTTTCTTAATTTTCGTTTCGAAAAAGTAGGGGTCGTCTTATACACGGAAAAATACGGTAATCAAAATTAGTAGTGTCGCGAAAACCTTTGCGGTACCTTCCAAGAACAGAAACAGCATAACCAGATTTCCAGGGGAGTACAAGTGCTCCCTCTTGCCCCGATATGGGCGCCCATGTACTGAGAGAACTAAGTGAAAGAGCAAATGAATATTAACTGCCACAATGCATGGCTTTTATTGACTACAAAAAAGCCTTTGAGTCTCTGAAACTATTTGCATTTATAACGTCCTTGAGATCCTGTGATATTGAAGATGCATACATTAATAGTACAAATAACATGTGCGAAAATGCGAATGCAAAGGTTCGAATATTCGAGGAAACAGCACATATAAAAATTGGAAAGTGGGTGAGACAAGCTGACGCCATATTGCAGAATGTCCTTCAATCCTGAACTGAAAAGTCAAAAGAATAGAAATTAATGGAGGTTATTTAACCCGCCTTCGTTTTGCTAATGACATAGTCATTTTTGCAAATACCCCTCCCCACAGAGTATGATCCTGAACTTACTGACAAGAGTAAAGAAATGGGATTAAATAAGAGCTTACAGTAAACGGAATTCATGAACAATGCTTCTGAGCGTACTGAAAATTTAGAGGTTAATGGGGCAAGATTATAGAAGCACCTTATATCTGCATCAAATCTGATCAACAGATATCAAGTGACGGTATAACGAAGTAAATTCCTCCGTCATTTTTGGTCTACGCCGGGATTCGAACCCGAGTACGCTTATTCCGGAACAAGTCGCTCTACCAACTGAGCTACGCAGACATGTATTCTGATTCCTATCTGCCTTTATGTCGTGTGCGTCCTGCTGGCAGGTACGTCACAACGGTTACATTGAAAAAGAAATGATATCCGTTTAGCTGGGGTGCATTTGAAAGACACCTACAATTTTCAAGAGTGATTTACCATTGTATCTTAAAAGTATTTAATCAACACATCCTTTCAGTTTTTATTTACGGATCAGAGAATATCTTTCTTAACTAAAAACAAGAAAGATGACACAGAATTTTTGGTTGTAATGAGCACGTTTTTTGAATTCCTTCCTACGAGAATAGAATTAATCAAAATAATTCAAAGCCAATGGAAACGGTTAGGGAAAAAATCAACCGGATTTTTACAATCGATAAAACGTCCAGAAATAGAAACAGATTCTTACTTCCACCAGCGGCTAAAAAGCTGGTATAGAGACAAAGATTTTCAAATCGAACAATTAAAAGAAGAAATACAGGAATAAACGTGATACAAATTTACGCCTTCTAGTGGAAGAATTTTGCAAAATGGAAAAGTTGAAATTAGGCGAAACATATTTTTCATGGCTAAAGCTATGCTAAGGAAAAAGAACTTTTCAAATACGTCTCCCGGAAGCAGAGATAGCCAGATAAAGGTTATGACCTTTACGCCCCTTAGATACAAAGCTGCGCATTATTTAAAGATGATAATGCTCTCGATTTTTATTGGATCGAATGCCATCCACTAAAAAAAAAAAGAAATTTCTCAATAGGGTATTTAGAAGCGGAGATACAGCTGCAAAGAGAGGCACACAAACACCACCAAGCGACAGAGAATTGTGAACGACAAAACTCTTCAATTACAAACCTTAACTGTTCCACAATGTAAAGGGTATCCGGTATTTAAAAGACTTTTAAATCGCACATTTAGAAATAGAGATATTTCCACAATGTAAGGGTATCCGGTATTTAAAAGACTTTTAAATCGCACATTTAGAAATAGAGATATTGAGATTAAATATTTGCATCCCCTAGGGGCGAAATTGTACGTTATTTTGGGAAGGAAATACACGCAAAATATTTTCATAGTTAGTAGTACCTGACCAAAAACGAATTTTTTCAAACAGGTTTTTGGTCTCGCAGAGATTGCTGTAAACGGAAACGTGAGCTTATGCTCTCTAGAGGCCTGCTTGTGCGTTAAGAAATATTTGAAATTATAGGAAGAACATTTCGCACCGGAAACGCTGTTCGATGAAGAACAAATATTTCAAATCGGACTCTTAGAAGCACAGATGTCGACAAAAATAAAATATACATCTACATCCCCTGGAGGAAAAACTATGCACTATTTTAAGCAGATGGTAATCTGAAAAAGTTTTCCGAGTTGAGCGGTATCGGTCCATGTTAGAATTTTTAAAATCAAGTTTCCTCTAGAAGCTCAGATTTTCCCTAAAACACATCAAAAGCAGAAATAACCACTTACGCCTCCTGGTGGCGAAATCATTCTTTACCAAAAATTAGAAATTACATGCAAAACATTTCCTATTAGGAGAAGTATCCGATGCAGGAAGAATTTTTAAAATCGGACATTTAGAAGCAGAGATATTGAGATAAACGCAATTCACATTTACGCCCCCAGCGGAAAATCTGTGCATTACTTGAGAAAGAAACTGTACCTAAAATAGTCTTCGTTATAATGGCATCGAACGGAAAAATAATTTTTTAATCGGATATTTTAGAGCAAATATATGGATTTTGAATGCGATAGCATAAATCATTAGTAACACCTATCTGGTAACGTTTTGAGCAACCCCAGGCCTTCAAAACAACCATGATTCTTTGTGGCATGGATTAAACGAAGAGTTGATATCGTTCTATAGGTATATTCAGATAAGCGGATGTGATGGCATCCGTCAATTGCCGAGTGTTCGCTGGAGGATAATTTTAGGCAAATGGTTATCTCAATTTCATCCAATAGCTGTTCAATTGGGTTAAGATCTGGGGTCTTGTGGGGAATCATTTCAGTACTTTGAAGCCACTGGTGTGCTCCTGAAACCACAATGTACGGATCTGAACCTTGTGGTACAGCTCATTTTCCTGCTGGAAGTATCCCTCTGCATTAAAATACACCGTGTATACCTAGGGGTGAGCATGGTCCGCAGTGATGTTAAGATACTTCGTGGAATCAAAATGCTGTTCCAGAGGCATTAAGAAACTCAATACCCGTAAGGAAGGAAACCCGGTACCATTACACTGCCTCTACCAGTTTGCACATTTAACGCTAGGTAGCTGGAGTCCATCGATTCGCGCTGTTGACGACATGTTATGGCCCATCCATCGACGTGTGTTAACCGAAAACAAAATTCGTCGGGCCAGGCGACCTTTTCCCAGTCTTTAGAATTTCAGTTTTGGTGCTCCCGTGTCCACTGCAGACGCATTTGTCGATTTTTCGCGGAAACGAGTGGAACACGAAGCAGACGTATAATGTTATAGCCCATTCGCGCTAATGTGCGGCCACATGTGTGTGCTAAAATTCTTCTCTTGATACCCCTGCTGTACTTCGCGGTTACTTGACGCGATGGAGCTCGTCTGTTACTTCGAACAATTCTCTCCGGCAGCCGTTGCCCTCGAATGTCGACCAGTCGTTTCTGCACACAGGATGGCCGCTGATTGCTTCTTTTATGATGTGTGCATCACCGTCGATAAGATTATTCTTGCATACCCTAGAAGGTTTGCCGTTTCTGATACACATGCACATGCCCGCCTAGCGCCCATTATCATGCCTCTTTCAAAGTTGCATAAATCATGAGTCTTTGTCATATTGATCCTATCAACATTTTCGTACACGTCGACATCCTTTGCCGTGAGCTGTTTAAAATGCCATCTCAACCTCTCATGGCACGTGTCTAATTGCTATTGGGTGTTCCTAATAATACGATACTTCAGTGTATATGTTTTCCACTTACGAGGGGCGCAGGCACTCAGAATTGCTTGATAGGTTTCATTCTGGGCAGCAGCCACCTAATACCGTAGTCAGATATTCCACGGTACAGCACTTCTACAGTTCAAGGATTTTTCAGCAGGATCAAGATCCTATAGCCCAAGGATGGTTCCTTTCTTGCTCTTCTGATTACAGTCGCTTTGACATGCAAGTGAATTCATCAAAACTTCCGGAAAGTAATTGATTCTGCATATCTCAGACCAACAGCATTTTTGGTTCTTCACGATTCGCAGTACTAGCACGCCCACTGACTACTTTAATCAGAAAGAGCATATTATAAGGAAACCATCAGGAAAAATTGTCCAATTGCAATATGCCAACAAACTGCAAAATGAGGGGAAATTTTCAGAATAGGGTACGACCAGTGTTTATATATATATATATATATATATATATATATAGTAAGGAAAGCAATTGAAAACAACCAAAGCCTAAAGATAGCAAAGGGACATCTCAGTAAGGGAAAAAAACAGATTATGGCACTGAGAAAAGAAGATGGTTCTGTAACAAGAAATAGAGGCGAAATTTTGACAAGAGTGAAAGATTTCTACTCCAAATTATATGAAAGGGATGATACGTGTACTCCAGGCATCATGAAAGGTACCAGAGTTCTTCCAGTCCTTCCAGCAGAAGTTGCATATGCAATCAAGAACATGAAGCGGGGAAAAGCTCCAGGAGAAGATGGAATTACTGTAGACATCATACAAGAAGCAAATGGAGAAATCGAAACAGTACTCGCCCAAATTTTCACTCGATGCCTTAATGAAGGGAAAATTCCTGAGGATTGGAACAACGCTACAATGATCTTGCTACATAAAAAAGGTGACATTGAGGATCTCAGGAACTACAGACCTATCAGCCTCCTCTCAGTGGGTTATAAAATCTTCACTAAAGTTCTTTCACACCGCTTGAAGGTAACACTGGACATGGCTCAACCGAGAGAACAAGCTGGATTCAGGAGTGGCTACAGCACAATACATCATATCCACGTACTGAGAGAACTAATTGAAAGAGCGAGGGAATATGAACTTCCATTGTGCATGGCTTTTATCGATTATGAAAAAGCCTTTGATTCGGTGAAACCATCAGCAGTTGCAATGGCTCTGAAATCCTGCGGTATTGAAGATGCATATACTAATATTATTAATAACATCTATAAAAATGCAAGTGCAAAGATTCTGCTATTTGAAAATACAACACAGATAAAAATTGGAAAAGGAGTGAGACAAGGTGACACCATATCTCCGAAGCTCTTTAGTGCCACATTGGAAAATGTCTTTCAATCACTGAACTGGGAAAACAAAGGGATAAAGATTAATGGAGATTATCTAACCCACCTTCGTTTTGCTGATGACATAGTCATTTTTGCAACTTCCCCATCAGAGCTACAGAGTATGATCCAGGAACTTGCTGACAAGAGTAAAGAAGTGGGATTAAAAATGAACTTTCAGAAGACAAAAGTGATGTACAATGCTTTTACAAGAAATGAAGATTTATCGATTGATGGAGAAAAGCTGGAGATAACAGACACGTACGTTTATCTTGGACAGCAGATATCAAGTGAGGGTCACATTGGTGAAAAAATTAATCGGCGTACAAAACTTGCCTGGAGAGCTTTTGGAAGAAACAGCATAATTTTCAAGAGCAATATGCCATTATGTCTTAAAAGAAAAGTGTTTGATCAATGCATCCTTCCAGTGGTTACGTATGGTGCAGAGACGTGGACCTTAGCTAAAAGAGACATACAAAGGCTGCAGACAACTCAAAGCAGCATGGAGAGGTGCATGCTTGGTGTAACCAGGAGAGATAAGAAGAGGAACACGTGGATCCGAAAAATGACAAGAGTGGAAGACATCATGATCAGAGTTAAATCCCTGGAATGGCAATGGGCTGGACATACTGCCAGAAGAACAGACCATCGATGGACAGCCGAAATTTTAGATTGGATTCCAAGGGACAGGAAAAGACCCAGAAGAAGACCACATGGGAGATGGGTGGATGAAATTCGAAAATATGCGGGAGTGACATGGAGGAGACTGGCACAGGACAGACCGTTGTGGAGGAAACTTGGGGAGACCTTCGTCCAGCAGTGGATTGATAATGGTTGACAATGATGATGATGATGATGATATATATATATATATATATTTTATCTTTTGGGAGATAAAGATGCCGGAACTCTTAAACATAAATTGTTGTAAAGGAAGGAGGAGTGTAACCCAATTAAAAGCCACTCAATTTCTTTAGCATTGCTATTTAAGCCTTATTATTGTTGCATGGTACAAAACGCAAAAACGTAATTCTCATGCTCAATTATATTAAATTATTATATAAAAAACCGCATTCTTTAACAGTTTTGTGAAATATAGTTCATGCTGAAGTTAAAAATCTCTCTTAAAATTATCCACGAATGAGACTGAAATTTCCACTAAGTATTATAGTACACTGAGGAACAGAAGGGAATTGGATTTTGATCCTTAAATACTTATAGTCCAGATTATGTTCAACTCTTGAAATATTTCTACCGCTTTCATCAGCTTTTTGCCTTTCGTACCCACTACCGAATGATGCCCTGGAAGAAGTCACGATCGCAAGTATTTTGTACGACCAAACTGGATTAGCCTAGACACAGCAATTTTATGAATAATAATGAGGTTATTGCTATGATACAGAAGACCTAACTGGGGTGATTATCAAATTTGTCAGAGAAAATCCTCTTTCATATTTGCTAGAAGGTACAACAATGGTTTACATATAATAAAGTATAAAAGTAGCTAAGGTTTTTTTCCCCTTAAGGTCGACGTCAAGTAATTTTGCTTCCTATGTATACTTCCAATGGAAAAACTTCTGTACACATTTTTTTCACAATTAATGCGTTCCCAAGGATGAAAATTTGAACACCGCTTAAAACAGCTCCATTTTATAACTTTGAATACTTAATATTTTCTAAAACATAACCATAATTATGCAATCCAACATTTGTTTGTCTACTGACGTCCTCAAAGTACAGGTCGCGCCATCTTTTTTCTGGTTTCAACACCACCAAAGGAAAAGTTATTGATTTTTAATATAATTATGGTTATGATTTAAAAAATATTATGTATTCCAAGTTATAATATGAAGTTATTTTAATCGATGTTCAAATTTTCATCCTTGGGAACACACTAATTGTGAAGGAAATGTGTACAAAAGTTTTTCCATTGGAAGTATAGGAAGCAAAATTACTTGACGACCGCCTTAAAGTTGTAGATATTCTCCAAAAAATTACGAATTATGTCTTTTCATTGCGTTGGAACTTATTAAATACCTTCCTGATTTCTTGTTCACCATACAGTATATTTCTCTTTAAGCATATAGTGGTGTGCAAAAGTATGCAATGTTTTAAGTTTAATTTTTTAATTAACTAATTTGCATAGTTATTTCATCATTTATATGTCATCAGATGCGAAATTTAATGGAGATTTCAAAAATGTCCTAGTTTTTCCGGTAGCCACTTCTGTTCTTAAGATATGTGCTTTACAAAAACATGACCAAATCGAAATTATTATGAAACATGACTAAAGAATCAGACAAATCCGTTTAATAAGCGTATAGCAGATATAAAGGTAACTAAAAGCAAGCTTTCACCAAACACGGTTGGCTTCCTCAGGCGAATGTTATCAAATATAAACAAAGAATTCCATTTAAATGCACAGAGCAATGTGTAAAACAATGATACGGGTGGTATGTGATAGACACGCGCTGTTAAAGTCATAGAGCAGATGCGCGTGGGTGAGATTTAAGTAGGTCCCCATGCATGGGGAAGCTCAATTGATGTTTCAGAGTTGCATACGTCATGCCTTGACAGTATTTCTATGGCTTCTCGAAGAAGGGTCGCTCGGGCCGTTGTGTACGGAGCTACTTTCTTCATATTCGACCATAAAGGAACAGCTAATCGGATGGCAACTTCATGGGCCAGAGAGGTGATAAGTAGGCCTCTCTTGGCATCCCGCTTATGTTCTTGGAGCCTTGTAGTCAATGATCTTTTTGTCATACCAACATAGCTCTTGGTTGTTCCGTCTAGGTAGAGCAAAGGTATACCCCCGCCTGATTCATATTAACGCCGCTTCGTTTGTAGCCCGTGAGACAGGTTGCGATGGTTCTAAGAGCTCGGATTCCTATACCCAGACCAAATCTCTTTAGGCTGTTCTTCAAAAAATAGGTAAAGCCTGGAATATATTGGCAACTTCCAATGTAGAGTAACTTCTGCGTTGGCTGCTGGTTCTGAGGGCCGAGGATTCTGGACTGCGTGCGTGCTATAATGCGGTCAACCATATGGGTCGGGTATCCCGCAGAGTTTGCCAAATCCCTCAGTTCTTTTAGTTCGGCCAGGATACAGGCATCATCCGAGGAATGCGTAAAGTCACTTTTCGCTCTGTGCCTGAAGAGGGCCATTTTTATCTGCTGCGGACATGTCGAGGTAGGAATCATCACATTGGGAACGTGGGTCTTCTTACAATACACTTCGGTGTATAATAAGAAGAACCACGAATTTTTAGATTCCATTAATCAACAACACCCTAATATGCATTTCGCTATGGGATTGGAAAAGGAGGGTTACTTACCCTTCCTCTACGTATTAATCAAGAAATCCCCTGCAGGCGATCTGCACACCGAAGTGTATTATAAGAAGACCCACGTTCCCAATGTGAAAATTCCTACCTCGACATGTCCGCAGCAGAGAAAAAATGCCCTCTTCAGAAACAGAGCGAAAAGAGCCTTTACGCATTCCTCGGACGATGCCTCTACCCTGGCCGAACTAAAAGAACTGAGGGATTTGGCAAATTCTGTGGGATACCCGACCCATATGGTTGACCGCATTCTTGGTTGTTCCGTCTGGGTAGCACGCACGTAGTCCAGAATCCTCGGGCCTCAGAACCAGCAGCCAACGCAGAAGTTACTCTACATTGGAAGTTGCCAATATATTACAGGCTTTACCTATTTTTTGAAGAACAGCCTAAAGAAATTTGGTCTAGGTATAAAAATCCGAGCTCCTAGAACCATCGCAGCCTGTCTCACGGGCTACAAACGAAGCGACGTTAACCTGAATGAGGCAGGGGTATATACCATCCCTTTGCTCTACCTAGACGGAACAACCAAGAACTATGTTGGTATGACAAAAAGATCACTAAGTATAAGGCTCCAAGAACATTAGCGGGATGCCAAGAGAGGCCTACTCACCACCGCTATGGCCCGTGAAGTTGCCATCCGATCGGCTGTTCCTTTATGGTCGGATATGAAGAAAGTAGCTCTGTACACAATGGCTCGAGCGACCCTTCTTCGAGAAGCCATAGAAATATTGTCAAGGCATGACGTATGCAACTCTGAAACATCAATTGAGCTTCCCCATGCATGGGGCCCTACTTAAATCTCACCCACGCGCATCTGCTCTATGATTTTAACAGCGCGTGTCTATCACATACCACCCGTATCATTGTTTTACACATTGCTCTGTGCATTTAAATGGAATTCTTTGTTTATATTTTATAACATTCGCCTGAGGAAGCCAACCGTGTTTGGTGAAAGCTTGCGTTTAGTTTCCTTTATATCTGCATTACGCTTATTAAACGGATTTATCTGATTCTTTAGTCATTTAGTCAAGGTGTATCTCTACACGATCTCTTTAATTGGAGTTTATTTATTATGAAACAGATCATTTATCCAATACTTAAGTTTACTGCAATATATCGTTTTTGAAATTCATAAAGAGTGAAATAACATTTAAACACAGAAATATAATATAGCAAAATTATAAATTGTAGCTAATACTTTGTTGCCCAGCCATTAACTGTAATCATAGCTTTGCATCTTGCTGGTGTACTGTGAACAAGGTTTTGTAAACGATTGGGTCCAACAATACGATTCCATATTTGAATTACATCTTCAATGAGTTGAATTTTGGTTGTTGTCTTCTTTTTTGATAGTTTATATGACACTTTGAACCACAAATTTTCGATCGGGTTAAAAATGGTGACTGTGGTGGCCAATTAAGATGCTGAACATTTTTTATTTTTTTACCTGAAACCACTTTAACACTACTTTAGCACGATGACAGGGAGCGTTGTCATCTTGAAAAATAAAATTGCCGTTTTAAAGTCTTCTATATGATGGCAGCATCTTGTTTTCTAATATCCAGATGTATTTCTTGGCATTTACCGTACCATCTACAAAATGGAGTTTCCCAACGCCATGTGCACACATGCAGCTCCAAACCATGACCTTCACCGGATGCTTAACAGTAATCCCTAAGCAACTTGGATGCAATTCTTCATGCTTGAAATCTCGTTACATAGGCACTACTCACATTCCCTGTAAGGCAAAATTCTGATTCATTATCACTGAAAAGAACATTTTCTCATTGTTTGGTTGTGCATGAGACATGCTGTTTTGCCCACTGAAGTCCCCGCTGTCTTTGATTTGCAGTTAACAGTGGTTTACACCTTCCTTTGCAGCCACGTAAGTCACAGTGAAGCAGCCTCCTCCTAACAGTAGATGTACTTACAGTTACATCATGCACTTCAGACCATCTTTGAAGCAATTCAGGTGAATTCAGTCTCCTGCCTGCCAAGCTTAGCTTTCTGAGCACTCTGTCCTGCCTGGTTGTGGTGGATCTGGGCCTTCCACTGCGACGCATATTTTTAATATCACCAGTGATTTTTATTTTCTCCAGTAGCCAAATACACTGCCGGACAATTGCTAAGGACGGATGACAATAGCAAAGATAGCAACCATAAAATAGAAGGCAGGAAAATGTGGAAATTAGCATAAGTGCGGGATACAGTAAGACGTGTTGTGCGTATGCAAATTTTGGATTGCCGAACTTGTTCGTGACGTCATAGCGCTAATCAGAGATATAAAGGATTTGACGCCTATTGACCGTTGCTGTTCAAACGCAAAGTTGAAAGGGAAAGAATCAGTATGTCTTCCCGATATCACCTAGATGATTTTACGCGTGTCCGTATTATTGGCAAGATTGAAGAAGGGCGAAAAATAACAGATGTTGCCAGGGAGTTCGACGTCAGCCACAGTGTTGTTTCAAGGCTTTGGAAATCATTTCAAACAAATGGAGAGTGTAGCAAACGTCACGGGAGAGGTCGTGTTCGCAGTACGACACCTGCAGAAGATCAGTACATAGTGTTATCAACAAAAAGATACCGGCGCAGCACAGCTAGTGAGGTAGCAAATCAGTTTATGGCTGCTACTGGCAAGCGGATCTCCCGAAAAACTGTCGCCAGACGTTTGCATAAAGGAGGACTCTACGCCCGCCGTCCTGTTGTGTGCATCCCATTGTCCAGACGTCACCGTACCGCCCGTTTGCAATGGTGCCATCAACATCGCAATTGGACTGATAACGACTGGTCTGCTGTCCTCTTCTCAGATGAGAGTAGATACAGTCTATCGTCTGATTGTCGACGACAACTGATCAGGCGTGATATTGGTACTGCATATTGTCCAGCAAACATACAGGAAAGGGACCGATATCCGACATGTAGTGTCATGGTATGGGCTGGCATCATGATCAATGGCCGCACGTCCCTCTATGTGCTTCCAACTGGGACTATGACTGGCCAACGATAAATTAATGATGTTCTGCTACCTCATGTTCGCATGTTCCGTGGTGCTGTCGGTGATACATTCATTTTTATGGACGACAACGCAACATGTCACCGAATAGTTGCTGTCCAGGAGTGTCTTGAGAGCGAGGAGATTCAACGCCTCGTATGGCCAGCATGTTCTCCAGATCTGAATCCCATTGAAAATGCGTGGGATGCTTAGGAGTCTTGCTGGTCGCCAATGCCCTCCAATAAACAAGGACCCCCTCATCCGTTAGTTTATGGCTGTAAAACTTCTAACACAAGGGATTAACTCCTGCCATTTCGTTCCCTCACATGTTACGGTTATTACATTTCTTAAATTAAAAAGTTACATGTTATTACGGTATTTAAATTAAATAATTATTCCGAATCTCGAAACCAAAACTTCTTGTGGTAATAAAGGTACAGAATGCCGGAGCCGCCCCGGTGGCGCAGTGGTCTAAGGCGCTGGCCTCTGATCATTCGTCCGTAAGGTGTCTGGGTTCGAATCCCGGTCAGGTTGGTTGGTTGGTTGATGGGTTTTATTGGCGCAAGGGCCAAGTATGGCCAAAGAGCGCCAGACACGAGACCAACAAAACAAAGACATGAAAAGCGTGGCACAATAGGTAAAATCAGGCCGATGCAGGAAACAATTTTAAAAGCTAGATGAGTTTTAAAACGTCGGCATGGATGTTGTGTTTGTCTTACGGCATTGGCTCTCTCCGTTCCCTGGAACCAGTGACCCTAAATTAGGGACGTGCGACTGCTTATAGCCCATTTGAGTTGCTCACGGTAGTCGTTAAACCTCCAATCACAAAAAAAAAAAAAAAAAAACAGAATGCCGGACGGAAAAAGAGAGCCCTGGATTCAACTAAAAAATCATCATACTGTTTGCATTTCCATGTAAGACGGCTGAATTTTTGCGCAAAATTTCATTTCTAGACGTAGCATGTCCCCGTGGACGTGTTTATATCCTTAATCATTTGGTGATTAAAACAATGCTGGGGTATAAGGTTTATAAAACTTTCTTAATTTTTAAAAATACATCTCCTTCACTTTACTTCCCGCAAGAACTTGCATTTATTAAGAGACAGCCTCCCAGACGATGGTTTCTCAGTTACGTGAGTGAGTGCAAATAATCTGCTTAGTGTAATACAGTCAAGCCCGTTTGTATTGAACGCATACATCAAAGTATCGAACTTCAAAAAATCATCCCGAAAATTCCATTAAAAAATATAGAAAGGAGAAAGGTTATATATCGAGTAAAACATAGCGGTCATTATGTATACAGTATGTCAAATATTTGGTGTCCTCATTTTTGCTAACAATTCACAAGATGAGGTCTTCAACTGCAGCACACCACCTCACGCTTCAAAACCGTGAAGCAGGAGTAAATTCAAAGTCACGCACATTTTTTTTAAATGGAGAACTCCAGAATAAAACGGAAGGAGCGATGTCAATCCAATTCAGAGCCAAAAGGAACCCGAGGTTAGAAACGGGGGATAATTCTCTCCTTGAAAATGCTTTCTTTGTGACACTGAGAGGTTGACCACGTGACCGACTGCTGGAAAGTGAGAATTAGGTGTAAGTAAAGTTCTTGTCTAGTTTAAAATGCTCAGAGGCGAAGGACTGTTTCGCAAAATGGTGAGACTACAAAGACAAAGCTTGAGTTCTCAGCAAAACTAGAAATACTTTGCCAAGTTGAAAGTGGTGCAAAAAAATGTAATGTGGCAAATCATTTAAATGATATTAAAGAGAACTCGTCGCCCAACTTTTCTGCAGCAGCTCCGTCAGTTTACGCTCATTCCGTGGAAGAAGATCAGTAGTTTTCACATCCCGTTCTGGTACATCTCACAAATGCTCAGTTGGGTTTCAGTCAGGGAAGTTTGGGGACCAATTACGTATTTGTTGTCATGAAATGACGACAAATACGTCCTTGGCCCCCAAACTTCCCTGACGTGATATTTGTCGTCATGATACCGAATTTATTGTCGTTTTCCAGTAGTCAGGCAAGTACACATGCATGTCTCAGAAAACCTGAAAATTACATCTTACTGGAATGGGAATCGAACCCGCAGCTCGCGATTTACGTTCAGGTATGTTACCGTTATACCACCCAGAACAAAGATCCTCCAAGCAACTGAGGATGTGTTTCAATATTCAGATTAAACGCTCTGCTGTGCGCAAATCGAAGCACATATGATCCTTCACCTTAACAGCATGCGAGCAAAAGGCAAGTACTCTGAAGAAATAACTCTTCAGAAATAAAAGGCCGAGGTGGCAACGTTCGTGACTGCCACGGGAAGGGCCTCAGGTTCGATCCCAGCAGGTACGAACGCTCGATCCACTAAATACCAGCCGTGCGTCGGATGGGCACGTTAAGCCGTCGGACCCAGAGTATTTGCCCCCCCCCCCGGGTAATAAATAAGGGCGTCTTCCTCCCCCTTTCTACTTCGCTTCCGTGTCACTTTCCTATCGGGCGCTCTAGCCCAAATCTCCTAGTTTCCTTTTTCTAAGGGTTGTTTAAGACCTGGGGTCAGACACTCTCTTCCTAAAATCCTCTACATTTGATCATCATCATCATCTTCAGAAATATATGATAATCAATATGCTGCTAAGATGAACGATCATACATGCTTCGATTTCCGCACGGCAGATCGTTTAATCTGAATCTTGAAACGCATCCTCAGTTTCTTGGAGGTTCTTCGTTCTGGGTGGTGTAACGGTAACATACCTGAACGTAAATCGGGAGCTGCGGGTTCGATTCCCGTTCCAGCATGATGTAATTTTCAAATTTTCTGGGGCATGCATGTGTACTTGCCTGATAAATTTGGCGTCCATCTGCCTGCACATTTATTTGATTATCACTCAGTAGTTATACGAGCCCGACGACACGATACCTTGTCCTGTTGAAATATGGCACTGTTGTCCGGGGAAACCTCTTGCAGATATGGATGGAGATGTTTGGCTAAAAGGTCCCTGTAGCGCCCACCATTCAGTGTTTCTGGCATGATAACCATCGGACCTAGGGCCTACCAAGAAAATGTTTCCTAGACCAGAGCATCACTTCCAAACGCCTGCACGCCTGTTTAATCCCAACTATGCAACCAGGATACCGGGCTTCATGCTGTTTAGGCCATGTGCAAACACGGCCATCATCATGGTGCAACAGGAAATGGGACTTATCACTGCATACGACCTTCTCCCATCTGTCAAGGGTCCATTGCCGACGTTCCTTGGCCCATGCAAGGAGTTTTTTGCGATGACTGGGCGTCATCATGGGTACTCTCGTTAGTCTCCGGCTGTGAACGGGCGAAGCATGGTACATGGGAAAATAGTTCAAGCTGCACCGCGCCACCGGGGTGGCGCGGTGGTCTAAGCGATGGCCTATGATCATTCGTCCGTAAGGGGTACGGGTTCGATACCCGGTGAGGCATGGATGTTGTGTTTGTCTTACGGCACTGACTCTTTCCCTTCCCCGGAACCAGTGACCCTAAATCAGTGACGGGCGACTGCTTATAGGATATTGAGTTGCTCATGGTGGTCGTTAAACCTCCAATAAAAAACAAAAAAAGCAACAAAAAAAAAAAACAAGCTGCACTGCTTTTGTACTAGTGGGTGAGCTGGGTCACTGTTGCACGTCGTTGCTGAGATACCAGTCTTGACACCCGACGTTCACCTCTAGGATCAACCGCGCGTGGGTGACCCTTCTGCTGGATGTCTGTGAATGGTTAATCAAATTCTGGTACACCCTTGATTCAGTAGTACGGGAGCTGTTTCTGAAATATTGGCACCTGCCTTCTGGGACCTAACTATCTGGTCGCGGTCAAATTGGTTTAAATCGCCTCGTTTCCCCATTACGGGCAAACGTTTACTGATTACTCACAGAGGATAGATGTGCACAATTTTGAGTAGCCGCACGTGACGTTGATCTCACGTGGTAATTCGTTATCGCCACGAATATGTAAAACGGGTGGTGTTCTTAATGCAAAGCTAACTCTGACTGAAGTGGCTGTTTGTTCCTCATGTCCTGATTTTCAGTGTTTTCGTGTGAGTTATTCTAAGTTTCGTCTCTCCTATTTGCGTGCATAGTATCTGTAAAGGTACGGACTACATTTTTGCTGTTCCTACTTCATCTCTTGCTATCATTTCGACGTATTTACCATTTTTCAATATCCAGCCCTGTTTGTTTACAATTGGGAGTCGCAAAATGGCGGCTTCCGGTGATCCCGTGTCGGCAGCCGTCCGGGCGGAAGTTGCTTATAGCCTAACCTGCAACTCAATGGCCATTGATGTCCTCTCGCTCCTAGACGCCCTTGCTACTGTTTTTGCGCTGCCCTCCCCCAATCAGACGTCACTCGCTGCTGATCGTGTTCCTGACCTTCTGCCTGTCTCCCAATCCGAAATGCCAGCCACGTTAACACCAACCGCAATGCAGCTGCCTTCTCCAGTCCTCAAGAGACGCCGTCCTTCGCGCCTGCTTTTTACCGTAGTTCTGGAAATTCCACTGCTTCTGTTCCAATTGATCCTCTTCTGCCAGGATCCCCAATTGTTCAACTCACTGACAAGATCGCCTCTGCGACTATTGCCGCTCAATCCAAAATATGCAGAAACTTCACCTCTTTATTGGATTGGATTGGATTGGAGGTTTAACGACCACCGTGAGCAACTCAATGGGCTATAAGCAGTCGCCCGTCCCTAATTTAGGGTCACTGGTTCCAGGGAAGGGAGAGAGCCAGTGCCGTAAGACAAACACAACATCCATGCCTCACCGGGATTCGAACCCGTACCCCGTTCGGACGAATGATCAGAGGCCATCGCTTAGACCACTGCGCCACCGAGGCGGCCCTCTTTATTGGATAGAGGTGTTCTCTTTCACACCTTACCCAACACTCCACTGCCTCAATATATGGAGGAATTGTCTTTTCATGTTCGTGCGACAGCCATCACTGGTATTGCTCGAACTCCTCGAGGTATCTCCGTCATATTTGGTGAACCCGAGAACTGTGATTTTTTCCCTGGCCCGTGGTCTGCAGATTGGTGCGAATTATCTTATATCCTCGCCTTTATCGAAGTGACAAGTAGCGATTACTTTTTATCCTGTTCCTCAGGAGCTGCTTGATGACCTACTCCCTTTGTTGATTGTCAAAGTTTGCAAGATTGTCGGGAAGGGTTTTGCGTCTTGAATGCCCCACGGAGCACCCGTTTCGCCTACGTTTCTGGTCTCCGAAGACAACTCTTGGTCGTATTTCTCACGGACCAATCCTTCGAAGCCAGCCCCACTGATGCATCTGTTCACGTCAATTGTCGTTTCTACTCCTTCAAGATTTTCGCAACCCACTATTTTTTCACACAAAGTCTTACACAAAATCACACCTCTGTGGCGTGCCAGTAACACGAGACTGCTCCTCCTGGCTTTCCGTCCTCCTCGATAGATGACTCCTCTCTACCGATGCCAGTCTCTGCAGACGCACCTTCAGGTGCTGCTGTCCCACCTCCTCCTGTCCCAGATCCAGTAACTTCTCTGGATTTCACCCTCTTCCAGTCGTTGTCACAACGTCGGATAAGGCATCCTTCACCACACATATTAGAGACTTTTTCGACCACTGATATTTCCACGCCAGACAGTGTCGGACTCACACCCACAAGGTCAGTTTAGTCTGCTGCCTTTAGTTTACTTAGTTTACTGTGCCGTTTACGTGCCGCTGTAGTGATTACATATCAGAAGTGGTGCACAAATGGCCAAACGACGAACTGTCGTCCACATCGTCCGCAGCTCATTGGTGCCAGAAGGGAACGGAGATTGTCGCGCATTGTTAACAGCGACCGCGGGCCACAGTGCGACAAATCATCCGCAGCTATAACAGTGGTGATCAGGGCAATATGTCACAGCACACAGTTCGTCGCAGTCTTCTGCGCATGGACATGCGTAGCCGAAGACCCAGCCGGGTCCCCATGCTCACTGCACGTCATCGCCAACAACGCATGAAATGGGCCCAAGATCATCGAGATTAGACCATGGATGATGGAAAGAAAGTGGTCTGGTATGACGAATCAAGATTCCTAGAGCATCACGTAGACGGCCGAGCGCGGATACGCCGATTACCAACGGAGGCTATGGCACCTGGATACACTGTTGGACTGAAACAGGCCTGCGGCGGCGGTATTATGCTGTGGGTGATGTTTTCGTGGGTCACTTTGTGCCCCATTATCCCAATGGTACAATCCCTGACAGCTGTCAGGTGTCTGAACATCGTTGCGGACCAAGTTCACCCATTCATGGAAGCTGCTGGTGATGGTCATTACCAATAGGATAATGCGCCATGCCACACTGCCAGAATCGTCAGGGAGTGGTTCGAGGAACGTGCTGAGGACTTTCTGTTGAAGCCCTGGCCTCCAAATTCTCCTGACATGAACCCAATCGAACATTTGTGGTTCGAATTATGGTACCAGATACTCCAGGATACCTATCGCCTCCTCATCGAATCGAAGCCTCGCCGAGTGGCCGCTGTTTTGCGGGCTAAAGGGGTCCTACAGCTTATTAGGTATGTGGTCATCAGTGGCGTATCTTGGGTCCGAGACCAGGGCTATCTAACCCCTCCCCCCCCTTCCCCCCTTCCCCCAGTACTGTTTATTTTTAAGTTGCGAAATTTATTTTTTTTGTAATTGTTAAGTAATAGAAGTAACTTTTTTCTAAATTTTAGGTACATGCCATTGCTAACATGATACCAGCCGCCTCGGTGGCGCAGTGGTCTAAGCGATGGCCTCTGATCATTCGTCCGAACGGGGTCCGGGTTCGAATCCCGGTGAGGCATGGATGTTGTGTTTGTCTTACGGCACTGGCTCTCTCCCTTCCCTGGAACCAGTGACCCTAAATTAGGGACGGGCGACTGCTTATAGCCTATTGAGTTGCTCACGGTGGTCGTTAAACCTCCAAACAAAAAAAACATGATACCAAATAATTATGAAGATAAAGATTTGAACACTTGTTTGTACATGAACTCCATGCTTCTTCTGAATACTTTATTTGTACATGAACTTCATTCTTCTTCTGAATACTTTATTTGTACATGAACTCCATTCTTCTTTCCTTTTGTGTGAACTTGAGTGTTACGTTTTCATAAAATGTTTCTTCAGAGTACTTTTTCATATTTAAAAAGAATGTTTTTCTCTATTGACAAAACAGCCAAGTTTTTCGAATGTGCATGTCCTTGTGTGGCTCTAAGATATACTATCTTGATTCTTTTTAATGCTGAAAAACTTTCGGCCGTTGCAGTTGTTGATGGAAAGCTTAATATGAGGTCTGCTAATTTGTACACCTCACTAAACACTATGTCCAATTTTTTTTTTTTTTTTTTTTTGATTGGAGGTTTAACGACCACCGTGAGCAACTCAATGGGCTATAAGCAGTCGCCCGTCCCTAATTTAGGGTCACTGGTTCCAGAGAAGGGAGAGAGCCAGTGCCTTAAGACAACCACAACATCCGTGCCTGACCGGGATTCGAACCCGGACCCCTTACGGACGAATGATCAGAGGCCAACGCCTTAGACCACTGCGCCACCGGGGCGGCAATATGTCCAATTTATTCAACTTTATGTAACACGTAATGTCTCTTACTGATTTGTTTTTGTATTCATCAAAGGAATAAAACAACTTCAGTTCATTTTTTAGTCGAGCTGTATCAAAATTTTGAAGGCCGCCCCGGTGGCGCAGTGGTCTAAGGTGCTGGCCTCTGATCATTCGTCCGTAAGGGGTCCGGGTTCGGATCCCGGTCAGGCATGGATGTTGTGTTTGTCTTACGGCACTGGCTCTCTCCCTTCCCTGGACCAGTGACCCTAAATTAGGGACGGGCGACTGCTCATAGCCCATTGAGTTGCTCACGGTGGTCGTTAAACCTCCAATCAAAAAAAAAAAATGTTTGAAGAATAGAGTTCTTTAAGTTCTGACAGTAGATGTTCAGGGAAGCTTCCACAAAATTTATCAAAACAGTTCGAATCCAACAAGCCACGAATTTACGATATTTTATCTCTGATTTTAATTCATTGACACTTCACAAAAACTGAAACAACTCTGGCGAAACACTCTTATGGGCGGGAGTATGCAAGTGCCTGAGATAGTCTAAGTCTTCTCTATTCTGAGCGAACCCTTTCCCAAAACAATGACCTATTCCCCTTTACCAGCTGATTCATGTTGTCATGGAAACGCTAGCAGGCAATGGTACGGAAAGTTTTCGCATCAGATCTGCGAAGACTGGAGGAGCTGTTTTGCGTTATGCTGTTGGTTTTCGCTCCCAGACTGAGTCAAAGAAGCGAATCCGCACGCGTTTTTTGTTGGGTTTTTTTGCAGCGAAAGCATTGACATATCTTAATACCGTTGATAATTGACTTTTATTTGTGCATATTTAATTCAGTTTTATTTGTGCATTCTCTGGGCTTCGCAGCTAGCTTATCTAGCCTTGAATATACACCACTATTGGTCATAATGCAATAGCTCATCGTTGTATATGATGTACTACAGAGGTGAAGCACATGTCAAGATGGCAATGTTACAGCGCTAAATTTCGTCGGTTTATCATAATTAGGAAAACATTTGGCGCCGGAGCAGAAGCATGCTGGTTTGAGCGCGTCACCGGTAAATGTGTGTTTTCACAGAATATCTATACAACTTGAAGACAGCTTTTCTTCGAAACTAAGAACCAACATGGCTTCCTTAATTCCAAGACAGTTCACAATGATGGCGATTCATTCCTTTCTCAGGGCTACTGCTGTCCGTTTATATAACACTTAAAACCCGTGACTTAGGGCATATGATCACCTTGCCTAAAACATATAAACAATATACACTGAAGAGCAATTGAATTAGAGATACCTGTCTAGTAACGTGTAGCACCACCTATCGCCCTGATGACGGCGGCGATTCGTCTCGGCATGGACTTGACAAAACACCGGAAGCGTTGGGAAACCATACGGATCCATGACCAATGTACAAGCTCCCACAGTTCACGAAGATTTGATGGAGGGGGATCAGAGCCTCGAACATCTCTCTCGATGGCGTCCCAGAAGTGCTCGATGGTATTGAGGTCAAGTGACCTAGCTGGCCAAGAAAGCGCGGTCACGTCGGTGGAGTGTTCATCCAACCATTCGGATACCATTCGGGAGCGATGGCATGGTGCATTGTTTTGTTGCAGGATGAGGTCCCCAGTGGGATGTTGAAGACGCACAGACGGGAGCAAATAGTCGTCCAGGATATCCCGGTAACGTTGACCTGTGAGGGACGATGTCACACGTACCAGGGGTCCCATTTCAGTGCACGTAAACAGTCCCCAGATGTGAATGCCACCCCCACCCGCTTGAAAAGTACCCTGCTGGCTAGAAGGATCTCTCGCTTCATGTGGTTTGTGCCGTACTCGTATCCTGTCATCCGCATGTACCAACGTGAATCTCGACTCATCAGTCCAGGCAACATTTTCCCACATGTCTAGCGTCCAGTGGCGATGTTCCCGCGCCCATGTTAGTCTTTGCACTCTGTGATGTGCGGTCAACAGCGGTACCCTCATGGTACGTTGGCTTCTGTACCCCACAGCGAGGAGATGGTTCTAGATGGTGTGGCTGCTTACACGTTTTTGTGCACCAGCGTTAAATTGCAGAGTGATTTCTTGCAGTGCGGCCCGTCTATCCGCTGTTACAATGCGAGCTAGCCGACGATGACCCCGCTCAATCACACGCTGTTGTCCACGGTAGTTGGCCCTTGCAGGGAGGGTTTTACCGGATTCGATGTACTCACGGTGCACCCGTGACACAGTGGCTCGAGAAAATCCCATTGCCTGCACGACATCCGAGATGGAGTGACCCATTCGTCGGGCCCCGACAATTTGCCCACGATCAAATGGGCTTAGATCCTTTGTCTTAGCCATACTGCGTCCGACTCTTACTGATTCCCGTTGCATCACTCCTTATATTGTCGGATTGCTGCATACGTCATGTCGTTTCCGTTTACAGGGCCGCCCACAGCGCCACATTCGCATAACGCCAGCTGTCTCTAATTAAATTCCTCTTCAGTGTATGTTTAACCCTGCAATCGAAACTGAGCAATACGTCTAATAAAGTACACTCACAAATATTAGTTAAATATCAAATTACGTATCTATCATAATGAGATCCTCACATCCTCTTTCATTTTCAGTAAAACCTCTCAATAGCGGACACCCTGGGACTTCAACATTCGTCCGCTATTCGGAAGGTTGACTTCTGAGCCCAAAGTGGCTCACAATACAAACAAGAAAAATGACACCGAGTTTTCGGGTGTAATAAGTACGTCTTTTGAATCTGTTTTGACGCAAATTAAATGTATCAAAGCTATTCAAAGTCAATGGAACCGGTATGGAAAACAATAGTACCTAACGGAAAAAAGAAGTTTTTTAATCAGGTTTTTAATCTCTCATATATTGCTGTAAATGGAATTGTGAGCTTACGCCCTTTGGTTGCAGACCTGTGCGTTAAGAATGAATTTATATGAGAAACATTTCGCACCGGAAACGTTCTCCAACATAGAAATAATTTTTTAAATCGGTCTCTTAGAAACAGAGATATCGACAAAAATTACATGTGACTTTACGTCCCCTGGTGGGAAAACTATGCATTATTTCAGAAAAAAAGTGTTCTCAAAAGGTTTATCCATATGAGCACTATCGGTCCAAGAAAAAAAAAATTAGTCGAGTTTTCAGGAGCCCAGATTTTGCTACAAATACATCAGAAGCAGAAATTAACACTTATGACCCCTGGTGGCAAAACCATTCTTTACCGAACATTAGAAATTATGTGAAAAATATTTTCCATCAGGTCTTGTATGCGATACAGGAAGAATTTTTCAAATCGGAGTTTTAGAAGCAGAAAAAAACGCAGAAAACGCAATTTAAATTTGTGCCTCCTAGCGGAAAGTCTATGATTTACTTGAAAATTTTGAACTTATAGGGAAAAGATTTCGCACCGGAAACAATATCCAACAAAAAAGGAATTTTTCAAATTGGACACCTAGAAGTAGAGATATTGACAAAAATAAGATATACATCTACGCCCCCTGGCGTAGAAGCCATACATTATTTCAAGAATAAAATGTTCCTAAAGGGTTTGTAGACATGAGTAGTGTCGGTGAACAAACCACTTTTTTTCAATCGAGATTTTAGAAGCTCATATTTTGCTGCAAATACATCAGAAGCGGAAATTGAGACTTACGCCACCTGGGGGCCAAACCATTGTTTTCAAAAATTAGAAATTATGTGCAAAGGATTTCCCATCAGAAGCTGTATCCCGTGCAGAAAGAAATTTTCAAATCGGAGATTTAGAAGAAGAGATATAGGGGGAACACAATTTACCTCTACGTCCCCTAGCGGAAACTCTATGAATTACTTGAAAATTTTGAAATTATATGAAAAGCATGTCACACTGGAAACACTATCCAACAAAGAAGGAATTTTTCAAATCGGACTCCTAGAAGTAGAGATATTGACAAAAATAAGATATACATCTACGCCCCCTGGAGAAGAAACTGTGGAATATTTTAAGAAGAAAATATTCCGAAAATGTTTATCGATGTGAGTGGCATCAGTCCAGGAAATAATTTTTTTCAATCTATTTATTAGAAGCTCAGATTTTATGGCAAATACATCAGAAGCAAAAATTAACACTTACTCCCCCTGGTGGCTAAAGTATTCTTTACCAAAAATTTGAAATTATATGCAACAGATTTTCCATCAGGAGATGTATCCGCTGAAGAAAAAAATTTCCAAATCGGAGTTTTAGAAGAAGAGTTATCGGGTAAAATTCAAATTTACTTTTACGCCCCCTAGCGGGAAATCTATGCATAATTTGAAAAAAGTAATTATATCTAAAATATTCTTCGACATAAATGGAATCGTAAGATAAAAGATTTTTTTTCAATCGGATGTTTTAGAAGCAAATATGTGGAATAAAACGCATTTTTGAATTCCACATCATCTGCATTTATGCCCCTTTGCGGCGAAATTGTACATCGTAAAAAAAAATGAAGTAAAGGATCATCATTCGCATATTTCAAGCTTCCCAATGCAAAAAGTATTTTTCAAATCGGACTAATAGTTGCAGAGATATCGTGGGTACAGACGGCCAGACGGACAAACCGGTAACATAAGCACGATCTTTTTTTTACAAAAGACGTGCTAAAAAAAGGTCATATTAAATACGTGCGTTCAATGTGTAACTAAAGGGATGTTTTTTGATTAAATATTTTATTATTTGCTATTTTTTTACAGTGAGAAACAAAACAATACCTATGGATACATACAGTACATGTGCAGCATATTCATCTAAAAATACAGTACATATAATGTGCGTATTTGATGTATGTTTAAACATATGTACGTAACAATAAAATATGCCACAGCATGAATTTTAAAACGCACGTAATTACCACTTGTTATTTAATTAAATCAGCAAGAATTTTTTGGTTGCAAAATATCTAATAATAGCGGTTTTTCTCCATTTTTTGGCAATTCGTAGCATGTTTTTCAAAAGATATTTTACAATTTTTCACTGGTGCGAATCCCCCGTATCGTCGATTAGCTTTCAGTGTGGTTCCAGCATGGTAGTGCACCGCCACATCCTGCAGTTATGGTCTGAATTTTTAGAAGAGATGCTTCCGAACAAATGCAGTATTAAGCGAGGGCCGTCAAATTTCCTTTACTGGGGCCTCTTTTTTTCGCAGATAACAAGGTGGAGAAAAAGCAGAAAAGATATCAACTTTGAAAATAACGCTTTTTGCTGTGATCGTGGTTTTGATGACGTGGTGAACAATAGGAAATAAATCTTCACTGATTTTACAACGAAGTATTTTTTCTCCGTCATTTCTGTCCACGCCAGGATTCGAACCCGGATCCCCTCATTCCAGAATATATGTCGTGTGCGTCCTTCTGGCAGGTATGTTACATCTCCTGGTACGTTACATCATCTCCCCCTTTTTTTTTTTTTTTTTTTTTCGAAGTGCTCGAGAAGGGATTCTCTTATTTTTCCTATCTCGCGGTGTGGAAAGAACATCACACCAATGCGAGATTTTGAACGGTCGGGTTATCCGGATAGTTCGGGCGCTATTATAAGGAAGTAAATTTCTCCGTCATTTCTGTCCACGCCAGGATTCGAACCCGGATCCCCTCATTCCGGAATAAGTCACTCTACCAATTGAGCTACGTGGACGTTTTATTCTGATTCCTATCTGCCTTTATGTCGTGTGCGTCCTTCTGGCAGGTACGTCACATCTCCTGGTATACGTTACATCATCCCCCCCCCCCCTTTTTTTTCGAAGTGCTGGAGAAGGGATTCTCTTATTTTTCCTATCTCGTGGTGTGGAAAGAACATCACACCAATGCGAGATTTTGAACGGTCGGGTTATCCGGATAGTTCGGGCGCTATTATAAGGAAGTAAATTTCTCCGTCATTTCTGTCCACGCCAGGATTCGAACCCGGATCCCCTCATTCCGGAATAAGTCACTCTACCAATTGAGCTACGCGGACGTTTTATTCTGATTCCTATCTGCCTTTATGTCGTGTGCGTCTTTCTGGCAGGTACGTCACATCTCCTGGTACGTTACAATTTCTTTAAAACAAAATTATGCTGATTTCTATGTGGCCAGTGGTGACGCCAGCAGCTCCGAACAGGGGGCTAAGTACCGTACGGGAGAGGCTCTACCAAAACAATTCCGTTCATGTAGATTTTACCCAACGCTGATAATGTTATCTCCAATAAAAAAAAAAACGTTTTCAGGTACATACGAAGATTGATAATTTAATTCCCACAATGCACCACTAGGAAAATGTGTGCAGACCTGTGAACTAGGGGCTACATTCACCTTTGAAGTAATCGTCTTCCGCAGCTACGCATTTAGTTAGACGCTATTTCTATTGCTGGAAAATTTCCTACAACTCTAATTCTGAAATACCCTTGAGTTCCTCTGTTCCAAATACGCTGGAAGTCAGAAATATCTGAAAATATTCGTCCTTTTATGGCAGTTTTATTTTTGGGAGAAGAAATATTTTCGGATAGGATGGATGATCCAATTTGGCAATTGAGTTCTTAGTCAGGAAGTCGAGAACACTGAGCGTATTATGGCTTGGGGCATTGTCAGGATACAGCTCAACTCTTTTCCTTCGAACAGAATCCCATAATCTTTTTAACACCTCTAAATAGCATTGTTGGTTAACTATTTGTTCCTTTTCAAAGAATTCGCGATGAATCGTGATCCAAAAAACACATAAGCATGGTTTTGAACTGCGAGCGTGACATGCTTACTTTTTTCGGCTCGCATGGCACTCAAAGACACTTGACTTTTTCACAGAATCCTCGCCATACGCCACTTTCAATAACTCTAACGTTGCAGCAGCACTTTTACCAATCTTCACGCAGAATTTGATGTAAATGCGCTGCTCTAAATTGCTATCACTCATTGTTACCACAAAACTCACACCGAGACATGCATTGCTCACTCACGAATGGCTCTGCTGCTCTACGGATAATGCAAGCGCTACTTGAAACATGACCAGACACGCACAGTCACGTGATTCTGCCTGCATCGCCACAAGGACGACACTACCTGACTGTTCCGAGAATCAAATTGTCACACCTCGTACAGTGCATATGATAGTATTTATTCAATGTACGTAGTACTGTAAACCACGAATACGAATTTCTTTTTTTTTCTTTTTTTTTTTTTTTTTTGATTGGAGGTTTAAATTATTTATTGGACTTGCTTGACAGATACATGAACATATATATTGAACATACACTATATTGACAAAAGTCACCGGACACCCCTTCAAAAGCAAATCAATGGATCCGCTGGGTTGTTAAAATTCGCGGTACAGCTGCAAACCGTATAAAAACAAGCAAACCTCGATCATATCGCACTGTGAGGGTGAGTGAAAATGTCGCGCAACTGACTTCGAGAAAGGAAAGATTTTGGGGTGTTATATTAGTGGGTTGTCCATAAGAGAAACCGAGAGGCGTTTAAACATACCCAAGTCAATTGTTTTGAATGTACTGAATAAGTGGAAGACACATGGCGTGCCTGAAGCAGCAAAACGTACCGACAGGCATGAAAGAAAATCAGTGATAGAGTACGTCGAAGCCTCAGGAGAGTCGTTACAGCTAATCGATGGAGTGCTGCACAAGGCCTCATTGTACAGGTGAGTAAAATACTGGAACCTCGGTATGTACACGTTCCATTCGCAGAGAACTTCATTACATGGGTTGCCGTGGTCGTGCGGCTGCTCATAAGCCTTTCATCCCCACTCGGAATGCTACTAGTCGTTTAGCATGGTGTAAAGAACATTTATCGTGGACATTGAAAACGGGTCCTATTAACTGATGAAGCCAGATACACGATCCATCAGTGCGATGGCCGTGTGTGGGTATGACGGCATCAGGGGGAACGCTATTTACCACAGTGTACTGTTCCTGCAATCAGGTTTGGAGCTGGCAGTGTACTCGTATGGGGGTGTTTTTCGTGGCATGGTCCCGGCCCATTGGTTAACGTAGACAAACCTATTAACCAGCACGTCTACCTTGATATTCTGGACAGTTATGCCCTACCAACTCTGTGGCAATACTATTGAACCGAGCCTATAGTTGTTACCAACAGGATAATGTACTGAGCCATAAAGCAAGGACTGTTACGGCGTGGTTTGACGATAATTCCGTATCGTGTGTGGACTGGGCAGCACAGTGTTGATCAAGTAACACATTGTAAACAAGTACACATCAAACATGGTTTTTACAGTATGTTAAATGACCAATGTACACAGAGAGTCAGTGTTGGACAAGTAACACATTGAGAGCCAGTGCCGAAAGACAAACATAAACATCCATGCCTCATCGGGATTCGAACCTGCACCCAACTAGGGCGAATGGTCATAAGCCAGCACCTTAGACCACTGCACCACCGGGGCGGCGATACGAAATTCCACGCCTTTAATAATTTACTATTTCTTCGCAATTTTAGCCCTTTTTTTTCTGTTTTAAAATGTTTGCTGTTATGAATTTTAGTTTGTAACCTGACAAGTAATATCTCTTTCTCCGTATCTTTCTCTCTCATCTTTTTAAACAATAATTACAAAAATGGTGTGTTTATACTACTCTCTTAGACATTCGCTCAGACGGCTCCTTCCATTTCACAGAAATATATAGTACAACACTAAATTTAACAAAAAATTCATTTTGCATAACAAAATTTCTGTGAATTCGAAACATTCACATACTTTTATCCGAATTCTCGAAAAGCTTTGATGTTTGCTTTCGCCATGTGTTCTAACTGCTTAAATATTTTTTTTTTTTTTGAGGGGGAAGGAGCTAAAAGGTGGGCTGAAAGAAAAGTTGGGTGGGCTTAACCCAATCGCAGCTTCGCGCCTATATATGACTATAATATAATACAGGCAGAGCGAACGTCAAATGAATAATCTATGGTTCTTGAAAATAGCGAACACCTTTCGAAAAGAAGACTAAAAATGACTTGCGCCTAAAAATTCTAAAACAGGATTTCTAAAGCGCGATATTCCTTTTTTTATTAAACGAATATTTATTTGTTTTGCAACATTTATCTCAGATCACAATTCAAAGAAGAGTCCGGAAAATTTGTGGAAGTTTTGGAATGTTTGAAATTTTGTTGGTTACTGTGTTTCGGCCTCCCTTATTTAGGCCCAGAAACATCGGGTGGGGATATGAGAGTCATTTGTTAGGAGAAATAGAGACATATTTCACCAAGGAACTTCGCCTGATGGCTGTGGACATCACAGCTGTTATCACCAGTTTCTGGATCGTTGGGTTCTGCAGAAACAATAGACCACTTCATCATCCTCGGCAGTTCCCTCCCTAGCTCAACGTCCAAGTATTGACCCGAGCCTGGTACTCAGATGGAAAAACAAAGAAAGCAAAGAAGGAATAATGCTCGTTCCCGACTTGCTGTGGACCTGACTTCACGCAGTTCTTGTTCCTTTGGGCACAGATTGATGATCCCAAAACATTGCTCTGTTGTTTCGCTTCTTCTTAAGGAGCCATTTTTACTTCTTTTGATACGTGATAATGTTGCTTTATAGCCTTATGAAAATTAATCTTCCTTTATCAGTGCGCAAGCGAATTTTAATATAAAACCGAGAAGTTCTGTTTTCAAACCACTGAGATCCACTTTTCATTGTACATCTCAATACTGGATGTTCAATGCTGATTGCGTTTTCCCTTTTTCTGCAGAAAACCGGAAGAGAAATAAAAATTCGAAGAAAGGGCAAGTGATTTCAAAAACATTGCACCTAATCCTAGAATTTGAGGAATATCATTTAGGCAAAGGCAGTTTCGGTAGTAGAGTGGTCTGAGGCTCTAGCTTCGCGTCATTCGTCCGAAATTGGCCCCGGCTCAAGTCCCGGATGAGACATTGATGATGCGTCTGTCTCTGATGCGTTTGGCTCTGTCTCTTCCCTGAAAACAATCACCCCAAATTAGGGGCGAGTAATTGTTTATCGACCTAAGATTGTATCATGGTTGTCAGTAAACCCCGAAACAGGAAAGGAAGACCCTGAAGGTTGCAACTAAAGCTGATGCTTTGTTAAGGCTGTCTCTCGAGACTATACCGATCAATGTGACGGAGATTCACGTTCTGGGAAATGAACCAAAATGTTTGAAAATTGACGACAAGATAAGAAGTGCACTGAAATTCAACGTATGGCAAAGGAACAGCGAAAAATCAGATTATTTATATGCATAATACTAATTTTAATTTAACGGAGTGTACCACCATCTACATTCTGAAAATCCGTATGGAAGCAAATAAATATGGGACTAAATGCTCAGCACATAATTATTCCCATAAATGAAACAACCACAATAGCAGTGCCATCTGGTGTTGACAAAAGGAATCTAGATTATCAACAACTTGATACTAACAATCATGGCCGCCTCTAGAGTGTAACCGGGTCTTCCATATTTATCAGAAGCGAAATTCAGTAGCCGTTTTTAGAGATAGTGAATTGTAGTCATTTTCTTTCAATTCCCGCCATTTGGATCGGCTGGGCAGCGAACAGGCAAAGTATTTCCTTTCCCATGCGTCGCAGCAGAGGGGTGTAGATTTATAGTTTCGTCGATGTGAGAAGAATGAAACTGGACATTATTGCCTTTCCGCCATCTCAAGCAGTACGATGAAGAGGGCGCCAGCGAGCCAATTAATGAATCTTGCGTTTTTCGGAGAGGAGGCATCTTAGGGTGTGGCTTTGCTGAGGAGGAATTCGTCGGACTTCTCACGGGGGAGAGTTTTTGTTTGGGTGTCGGCTATCACAGAAGGAAAGAGCAGAGAAAAACTCGGTGGCAGAAAGTCGACGAAGCAGGAGATCTTTAGCGGGGGTGAAGTATCGTCGGGACAAAGGGAAGTAGGAAGGAATGAGACCGATGATGAGAGAGACGGAAGGAGATTATGAGGGGTTAATATGTAGAAAGAACGGAGATCAGGACAAGGCTTAAAGACATTCCCCGTAACATCTGTCTTCCTCACTGCAAAATTTAGCCTCAGTCGATTCACTTTTCTATACTTGTATTGGATTTATCTGCTCCAGTTGGGAAAATTACGGATTAAACCACCGATGCCGAACTACTGCAAAGGAAGCATGAAACGAACCCTCCACATAGGGCGCTGTAATAGAACTCAGCACCAAGCCCTCACCGATACAGAACTTACTGCAAAGGAAGTCGATTAAATTTTCTATACTTGTATTGTATTTATCTGCTCCAGTTGGGAGAATTACGGATTATACCACCGGTACCGAACTTACTGCAAACGAAGCATCAAACGAACCCTGCACACAGGGCGCTGTAATAGAACTCACCACCAAGCCCTGTAACAAGAGTGCGAGGCGCCCCGGGCAAATATTTTTTTATTAGAAGTATATTACAAAATTCATGGGCTCATGTGAGGTATGTTGATCTACCGATGAAGATTTAGAATAATGGGTAGTGAAGAGAACTTTGCCGCCCCGGTGGCGCAGTGGTCTAAGGCGTTGGCCTCTGATCATTCGTCCGTAAGGGGTCCGGGTTCGAATCCCGGTCAGGCATGGATGTTGTGTTTGTCTTACGGCACTGGCTCTCTCCCTTCCCTGGAACCAGTGACCCAAAATTAGGGACGGGCGACTGCTCATAGCCCATTGAGTTGCTCACGGTGGTCGTTAAACCTCCAATCAAAAAAAAAAAAAAAGAGAACTTTCGTATTATCGTTTATTATCTAATCAGTGCTCTCTTGAACTCTTTAGGCTGTAATCACTGAAAGCCTAGAATGGGATATTCTTCAATGCTGACCATGGTCTCTCTACGGATTTCTACTCTCATGTTTATAAAAATCAGAATACCTGAAAAGAGTCGAGCAATGACTTTCACTTTTAAAGAATATGTTCATTAGACAATACAGAACAAAAAATTAACATCTCGGTGTGATACGTACCAGGTGCTTCGATGTAGTTACTAATCGGTGTGGCCACTTGTATTCACCTGCTGTATGCGCTGAGGCATAGAATCAAATGATGTGTGAATGGTGTCCCGTGGAACAGCCATCCAGTCTGCATTGACCTGCCTCCAAAGTTCGTCAAAGAGTTGCTGGCGGACTGTCGCACCGCTGCGCCTGTTGTTTGAGCATGTCCAATAGATTTTGTATATGTGATAAATCCGGCGATCTATATCCACGGCAGAAGTGGAACGTTGTTATCCCTGAAGAAGGCACGTGTTATCGCTGCAACATGCGGTGTGGCATTTTCCTGCTGAAATATATCCCCGGGGTAGTCTGGCAGGTACGGAAGGCTGCCAGCCGTAGAATATCATTGACGTAACTGGCACTCGTTATGATGGTGCGGACTCTCACAAGAGGTTATCTGCTTTCGTACCTGATAGCACCCCAGACCATAATGCCTTGTGTTTGTCCGGTATGCTTGGTGCGAATACACTCTTCTCGACGCTTCTAGCCCCCTGTCGTCGGTGGACACAGATGCGGCCACCATTTTCGCCTAAACAGAAGCGCGTTTCGTCCGAGAACACGACATTATGCCATGCGTCATGCCCCTCCCTTCGTTCGATGTACCATTGCAGCCTGGAAGACAGTTGCTGCAGTGTCAAAGATAGCCTGAGAAGGGGCCGACGTGCCTACAGTACGAACTTTAATAACCGGCCATTCCTGTTACAACTGACATGGGAGAATGCGTTACAGTTCGCCACTGCTGCGCCGAAGCCGTTGATGATACAGAACGATCACTCAAAGACATCCTCTTGAGATGACGGTTGTCCTTCGGCGTTTGCTGTGTCCAGAACCATTTATGTCCTACGCGCTTCTTCGTACCTGCGCATTCCGGCCAGAACGGGCACACTGTGCCCCACACGACTCGCAATCTCCCGCATTGCAGTCTCTCATGCAGATAATGCGACCTCTGTCGGACTCGCTGATGTGACTGTACGACTGTCTCACGCGACGAGAGGTATCCTTACCCACTGCTGACCAAGCACTGACATGCCGACCGAGCCGCGCGGCGCTTATAACAGAAACATTTCTCGTCAGTGACGTTGCACGATCTGATTTCCCTAGTCGCGGTACCCATGCACCTATGATGCCAAAATGCTAATCATTTCCGCAAAATTGCAGGATTAGCATAACCTGTAAAAATCAAAGTCCTAGCTCGACTCCTTTCAGATGTCTTGTTTTTTCATCATTGTCAATCATTATCAATCCACTGCTGGATGAAGGTATCCCCAAGTTTTTCCACAATTGTCTGTCTTGAGCCTGAAAAGACCTTCTGGGTCTTTTTCTGTTTCTCGGAATCCAGTCTAAAATTTCCGTTGTCCATCGGTGGTCCGTTCTTCTGGCAACATGTCCAGCCCATTGTTCATTCTTGACAGACGTTGTGTTAGTGGCTCCTACATTTTATGCATTCTATTGTGATATACCTCGCCCCGCACTCACCTGTTGCGTGCCCCGCCTGTTTAAGGTACTGTGTACGTTTTGAGCTACTTTTCTTGCGATTTTGTCCTTGTATTTGTTCATATTCCTCTGTTTTCATATCGTTAGCTCGTTTCTATACTTTTGGAAGCTGTCAAAATGGCTACTTCCGGTATATCCTTACCATCTCTGGGCGTGGCTAATGCACGTCACGTCGCACTTTTCACGACCTTGGAAGTTGACGAACTCTCGTCCTCAGATGTGTCTGCTCAGGTGCCTTCCCAGCTTGCTGATACTCCTGCTCCGGTGCCTCCCCTGGACTTAGCTGCACCTTATGCTTCTGCCTCTGCCTAGGTGCCCTCCCTGTGTTCTGCTGTGACTGCTGCCTTGCCTTGTGCCTCTGCTCCTCTTCCATCACTGTCTTTTGTGCCAGCCGGCTCCGCCCAGACTTCTAGTCCGAGGATGTCATTTGCCTCTACAGTGCAGAGAGGCGCTGCTTCTACGTCAGCTTCTCAACCTGAAGGTCTCTTGCACTAAATACCTATTATTCAGGTGTCCAACCACAAGGTGAAGGTAACGATTTATGAAAATTCTCAGATTGGCGGTGTGTTCCATAATCTCGTGGGTGGAGGTGTGCTCTTTCATGGCTTATCAAATACTCCTTTGCCACGCTACACAGAGTCCCTCTCAGATCATGTGCCATCAGCTTCTATTACCAGAATTTCTCGTACCCCTCGGGGTATCTTAGTACATTTCCAACGCAAAGAGGATGCTGACTTTTTTCTTGCCCACGGACTTTCTATTGGAACAAATAATCTCATCCCTTCGCCTCTTTTCAAGCGTACGGTTCACATCACGTTCTATCCTGTTACACAGGAAGTGCCTTATACTGCGCTTTCTCTCCTTGTCAGTCATGTTTGTGAAATTGTTGGCCAGGTCCGTCGTCTTTCTGACGCTCCACGCGGAATTCGATTTGCACATGCTACAGGTCCTTGCAGTCAGTTATTAGTCGTCTTTCCCACTGAGACAGCCTTGGCGGATTGCCCGACAAAGGCTACCGTTGAAATTGGCTCACGCACTTACAATTTCAACATTTTCACCACTCACTGTTGTACTCAGTCTTACACATGATCACACCACTGCTTCCTGTGTGCGCACACCTCGTGGTCTTTCTTCCAGCTCGGATCCCAATGCCGATCACATTGGCCCTTCTACCATCCCCTCTACCAGTTCTTTGCCTGATGTTACCTCTCCTTCTCTCCGTCAGACGCACTTTCCAGTCAAGGACAATGATCCCTTTCCTTCTCTTCCTAACCGTACGGTAGTGCACCAGCCTTCTGTGTTAGAAAAGATGTCTTCCACTACTGATGTGTCTCCGGCGGATTGTTCCAACTCGGATATGTCGAGTGGTGCTTCGCCACTGCCGCCGACTGGCTCTCCTCCGTGCATCTCGCATATCGGATCTCCAACTACGACTGGTCTCCTGTTACCCTGTTGCCGCCCCTTCCTGCTTCCTCGGCTGATGTTCCAGTGTCCACCGATGCTGATCGGGTACATACAGATTCCTCGGTGCAACTTGTGTTCTTGTCGCCCGTTTCAGGTGATCTTCCAGATCCGCCAATGGATTCATCCGCCTCAACTTCGTCTTCGAAACGGACTGGAACTTCCAAAGGCTCTGTAAAACCGAAAAAGGTAAAACATCTTTCTGTTATTCCTTCTGTGGCCTCATCTAGTGTTCCCGATGTTTGCTGTTCTGATGTTTCTCCACCTGATGACTCTTCGAACAGTATGCACCTCTGTTCTTCTTGTTCTGTCAATCCTCTCTCAGATGAGGAGGTTACACAGGCCATAGATGAGTTTCCTCTAGTTCATGGGCCACTGTCCAGACAACAACTCTTTCGCCTCTTCAAATCTGCTCGTACGGTTGCCTGTACTGAAGAATTTCTCCACTCACGTGATCTTGATCTGTGTGTGCGGGGATGCAAATTTGAAGCTTATGTGTCATTTTTCAAGTCTCTGGGTGTCACGGATCCTAGGTACAAGGTTTTCATGAGACCTCGCAGAGAAACAATTTTGTGATACCTTACCTCCTCAAGCCGAGGAACTTTAGCGTTCCTTACCAACCCAAAAATTTTAGTTCTCTCCGGTGACATTTACCACCTTGTGGTCACCGAAATTTTCTGGTTTCGCGTTCATTCCTCTACTGTTTCGCTAATTGTGTGACGTTCCCTTCATGTTATGACTCTCGCATTGCAATGTTGTTTCCTGATTTTGTTATTGTGCCTTGTGTTTTCTTTTGCTCTCATTGTATGTCCTTGATGTATTAGTATTTTCCTCCGCCGCGGTTTATGTTAGTGCTGCACATGTTAACTTTGTTCTCATATGTACTTGGTGTCTTCCTGTACTGTGCTTTGCATTTTGACTGTCGTTATGTTCTACTTGGTTGGTGTTTTATCATACCCTTGTACATATGTTCATAATGTTGTACTTGTGTCACTTCGTATCGAATGATATACCGTTATGCTATTCCTTATGTGTGTGCATCGTATTTTTATTATCTGTGCAAATTGATGTTTTTCCGGCATTGCCTCACACTGTCGGCTGCCTGATGTTATATGGTCCGACCTCTTATTTCTTTATCTTTCACGCTGAGCTGTTCTCTAACGTTGATGTTATGCAATTGATTCCGATGTCACTGCGCCATGGGTAATGTACTATTTAAGTTTGCTCTCCAGTTTGTGTTGCATTGTAAACATACCTGTATTTTCCTCTTCATAATTTCTGTACTGCAATATTCAGTGACATCTCCAAAGCGGTACCCAGTTTATTGCTATATTTTTCCATTATAGCAATAAACTGGGTATCGCTTTGGTACCCACAATTACCAAAACCAGAAAGAACCATTGCCATTTCAGTGATTTCACTCTGATCATGATGTCGTCCACTCCTGTCATTTTCCTTATCCACAACTCCCTCTTCTTTTCTTTCCTGGTTACACCAAGCATGCTCCATGCTTCTTTGAGTTGTCTGCAGTCTTTGTATGTCTTTTTTAGTTAAGGTCCACGTCTCTGCTCCCTACGCAAGCACTGGCAGGATGCATTGATTAAACACTTTTCTTTTAAGACATTATGGCATACTGCTCTTAAAAATTGTACTGTTTCTTCCAAAAGCTCTCCATCCAAGTTTTATACGCCGATTAATTTCTTCATCAATGTTACCCTCACTTGATATCTGCTGCACAAGATAAATGCAGGTATTGGTTGTCTGAAGCTTTTCTCTATCAATCGATAAATCTTCGTTTCTTGTAAAAGCATTGTACACCAGTTTTGTCGTCTGAAAGTTCATTTTTAATCCCACTTTTTTACTCTTGTCAGCAAGTTCTAGGATCATACTCTGCAGCTCTGAAGAGGTAGCTGCAAAAATGACTACAACCTCAGCAAAACAAAAGTGATTTAAATAATCTCTATTAATCTTTATTCCTTTGTTTTCTCAGTTCAATGATTGAAAGACGTTTTGCAATGTGGCATTAAAGAGTTTGGGAGATATGGTGTCACCTTCTCTCACTCCCTTTCCAATTTTTATTTGTGCTGTATCCTCAGATATCCGAACCTTTGCACTTGCATTTTCATAGATGTTATTATTAACGCTAATGTATGCATCTTCAATACCGCAGGATTTCAAAGCCATTGTAACTGCTAATGGTTTCACGGAATCGATGGCCTTTTTGTAATCAATAACAGCTATGCATAATGGGAGTCCATATTCTCTTGTTCTTTCAATTAGTTCTCTCAGTACGTGGATATGATCTACAGTGCTGTAGCCACTCCTGAATCCAGCTTGTTCTCTTGGTTGGGTCATGTCTAGTGTTACCTTCAAGCGATCTGAAAGAACCTTAGTGAAGATTTTATAAACCACCGTATAACGAAGTGAATTTCTCCGTCATTTCTGTCCACGCCAGGATTCGAACCCGGATCCCCTCATTCCGGAATAAGTCACTCTACCAATTGAGCTACGCGGACGTTTGTTCTGACTCCTATCTGCCTTTATGTCGTGTGCGTCCTTCGGGCAGCTACGTCACATCTCCTGGTACGTTACAACCGATAGGAGGCTGATAGGCCCGTAGTTTCTGAGATCCTCTACGTCACCTTTTTTATGCAGCAGGATCATTGTGGCATTGTCCTAATCCTCAGGAATCTTCCCTTCATTGAGACATCTAGTGAAAACTTGGGAGAGTGTAGTTTCAATTTTTCCACTTGCTTCTTCTATAATGCCCACGGTAATTCCACTTATAACAACATTTTCATTTTAAAAATTTCACTACAGCTTGGGTTTTTCTTTTTTTTTCTTTTTGGTATTACTTATGACAGTTTGAACACACACAAACACGAAAAGTACATACTGGGATCTGGGACTATCGGAAAGCGGAACTACTTGTCTAATCCGGGACAATTAGCATTTAGGTGTTGTAACGTACCAGGAGATGTGACGTATCTGCCAGAAGGACGCACACGACATAAAGGCAGATAGGAATCAGAATAAAATGTCCGCGTAGCTCAATTGGTAGAGCAACTTATTCCGGAATGAGGGGACCCGGGTTCGAATCCTGGCGCGGATAGAAATGACGGAGAAATTCACTTCGTTATAGTGTATTTAGACATTACCGTATTCAGTAGCACAGCTAGTAGCGTTCGGGCCCTCGTGCAGAATCATGTAGTGCCCTCCTGTTTCGTAGAAATACCGTACATTTATGTAAGATGTGCCTAGGCATATTGCCGCGAATCTCTATATTTTCTTATATACTATACCGGTAACACATCAGGCAATCATAAGTATTGATTGCAGAATATAAGATTGTCCACACACCAATATTCGGATCAACACTAAAGGAATGATCTCCTTGTTTATACAACACTGAATGATACACGGATACTTGTTGTCAATACGGCACCCGGTAGCCCACTGACTATGGTAGCCGCCTATAACGAACGTATGGCGGCATGTGAATGATTGACGGTACAGAACGTGAGAACGAAGCGTCGTCTCCGATAGTCGGCAAGTTTAGAAGCGCGCCATCGCGTATACGGAGCCTTATTCTAGAATACGGCTTAAACAAGGGATAGAGAAAGCAAGAGAAGGCGTTTATTGATGAAGGCATTTATTGGAGTTGTTTTCGTAACAATAAAGATCAATCTGATGATCAGCGAGTGTTCAATAAGCACATTATAATGCACATTACTTATATTACCATTATCTTCCATTGGCTTTTATTGTGGGATGAATTTTGTGTTTCACATACGCGAATGTCATGCTGCAACCAGACAAAAATTGTAGGGTTATTATCATGAATTTAGCATTGCTACCTTTCTATAGACCATTAGCCGGCAATGGGCCCCTCAAGCGGCTGAAACTGCACTACCTTGCCCTATGGTAGCTACCCGTATCCCATATACTGTATATCATCATCATCATCATTGTCAACCATTATCAATCCACTGCTGGACGAAGGTCTCCCCAAGTTTCCTCCACAACGGTCTGTCTTGTGCCAGTCTCCTCCATGTCACTCCCGCATACTTTCGAATTTCATCCACCCATCTTCCATGTGGTCTTCTTCTGGGTCTTTTCCTGTCCCTTGGAATCCAATCTAAAATTTCGGCTGTCCATCGATGGTCTGTTCTTCTGGCAGTATGTCCAGCCCATTGCCATTTCAGGGATTTAACTCTGATC
Source organism: Macrothele yani (assembly GCA_039090855.1). Taxonomy (NCBI): domain Eukaryota; kingdom Metazoa; phylum Arthropoda; class Arachnida; order Araneae; family Macrothelidae; genus Macrothele; species Macrothele yani. The sequence continues at coordinate 28,326,484 of CM077022.1, forward strand.
ATGATGTCTTCCACTCTTGTCATTTTTCGGATCCACGTGTTCCTCTTCTTATCTCTCCTGGTTACACCAAGCATGCACCTCTCCATGCTGCTTTGAGTTGTCTGCAGCCTTTGTATGTCTCTTTTAGCTAAGGTCCACGTCTCTGCACCATACGTAACCACTGGAAGGATGCATTGATCAAACACTTTTTTTTTTTAAGACATAATGGCATATTGCTCTTGAAAATTATGCTGTTTCTTCCAAAAGCTCTCCAGGCAAGTTTTGTACGCCGATTAATTTCTTCACCAATGTGACCCTCACTTGATATCTGCTGTCCAAGATAAACGTACGTGTCTGTTATCTCCAGCTTTTCTCCATCAATCGATAAATCTTCATTTCTTGTAAAAGCATTGAACATCACTTTTGCCTTCTGAAAGTTCATTTTTAATCCCACTTCTTTACTCTTGTCAGCAAGTTCCTGGATCATACTCTGTAGCTCTGATGGGGTAGTTGCAAAAATGACTATGTCATCAGCAAAACGAAGGTGGGTTAGATAATCTCCATTAATCTTTATGCCTTTGTTTTCCCAGTTCAGTGATTGAAAGACATTTTCCAATGTGGCATTAAAGAGCTTCGGAGATATGGTGTCACCTTGTCTCACTCCTTTTCCAATTTTTATGTGTGTTGTATTTTCAAATAACAGAATCTTTGCACTTGCATTTTCATAGATGTTATTAATAATATTAATGTATGCATCTTCAATACCGCAGGATTTCAGAGCCATTGTAACTGCTGATGGTTTCACCGAATCAAAGGCTTTTTCATAATCGATAAAAGCCATGCACAATGGAAGTTCATATTCCCTCGCTCTTTCAATTAGTTCTTTCAGTACGTGGATATGATCTATTGTGCTGTAGCCACTCCTGAATCCAGCTTGTTCTCTCGGTTGAGCCATGTCCAGTGTCCGTAAGGGGTCCGGGTTCGAATCCCGGTGAGGCATGGATGTTGTGTTTGTCTTACGGCACTGGCTCTCTCCCTTCCCTGGAACCAGTGACCCTAAATTAGGGACGAGCGACTGCTTATAGCCCATTGAGTTGCTCACGGTGGTCGTTAAACCTCCAATCAAAAAAAAAAAAAAATCATGTCCAGTGTCACCTTCAAGCGGTGTGAAAGAACTTTAGTGAAGATTTTATAAACCACTGATAGGAGGCTGATAGGTCTGTAGTTCCTGAGATCCTCAATGTCACCTTTTTTATGTAGTTACATATAAGGTAGCATTCGCTTCTTTGTGCAGGTCATTCATAATCATTTTGGCTTATTCAGCATATTTCATTTTTACCTTAATAATCTTTCGTGCTTGTGATGAGCGGAGTCGTCCAAAGCGCGGGTCCCTGGACACATGCCCTGCTCTTCCGGACCTAAAAGTGGTCCTGGAGCCAATGGCAATTGTTATTTTTGACAATCATTAGAGACATGCCTGTCCTTGAATCTCAGTCCAGCTGTTAAAAGCTTTACTTTAGGCTTAGAAGTATATGTCGGCTTTTTTCTTGGATTGAGATAACGTGGGAAACCACTAAGAAGTAAAAAAATTAACTTCCCGAAAATCCTTTAAAAAAATTCTCCCATGTTTTCGGTTGTTCCCTGGCCGGCTTCAAAATTCAACTAAAACATACCAAAAGTTTGTAAAACTCGCTTCTGTCATACCTACAACTTTCATCAGTCTCCGCCGATAGCTTCCAGTCTTTTCTCTCTAGCTCCCTCATTGTGGCATCTTTAAGATGACGGCAGTGTGGTGAAATGGCATCCGAAAATCGAACGTTTCTAGAAAGCGGAAAGTTCTTTGCTACAAAACATGTCAGCTTCAACGTTTACCTGTGACTTTTTTTTTGTCGAAGTTTAAGGACCACCATGAACAAATCGTCCGTCTCTAATTCATGGCCACTGGTTCGTATGGAGAGTTTGCATAAGAGCTCTATCCTATGACTCATCCGGGACTCGGACTCTGGCCCAACTCGGACGACCAGTCCGATACCCCCGCTTCTAACCACTAGACCTATGGGGGCAGTCCCAGTAGCTTTAGCTATGTTCTTTTACAAACTGGAACAAAGTTTCATCTGACACAAATAAAACGCATACCATCTCGCCGCTTCTTAGAAAGGAGTGCTCGAATACTTTTGCTACGTTAACGTAAGCGGTAAATGTTATTTCCGCTTCACAACCTACGAAATATCATCATCTACCGAAGAACTGTTACCACTGTGACTACTAATAATCTCCCAAAGGGAACTTTTAGTTTCCATAAGCTATAAAGATTGACTGTCAGCGATCAAATACTGTATTTGTTTTACTCTTGAAGCAATAGAATCACCCCCCTCCTCCTCCCTCCTCCCAATCTTTTTCCCGGAGTTGTTGTAGCGCAAATTTAACTCAAAAACTGCGTATATGTGGGCCATGGGCATGGGCGAGGTGTGTAAATGAATATAATTGGAGTAATGGAGAACAGGGTAGAGACCATTTAATAGAAAGTCGAACACCGCGCCTTCTTACCGTCTAATCGATGTCTACAATACAGGACTCTGTTTGCACCATCCAAGCGACCCGGGAAACGTGCCTAGAGGCTAGGAGGTGTGAGATAATGGTAGCTGATGTAATCAGAGAGATAGGAGGAATGGATCAAGATAGTGCTATCCATTAGTGTGCTCCTCTTGAACGGGTTTGTCATAACGTCAATACTGTGTACAGAGACTAGTTGGTGTAAGTCGAAAACCAGAAGATAATTCGACAGTCTCATACGGAACCACGGCACACAAGCGTATGTCACAACCCTTTAACATGTTAACATCTGTCATTTAAATGTCAAAACACTAAGGATCATTATCGACAACTTCTAAAGCTCTGATAGACGCTGAGGAACAATGATTTTCAATGCAGTACATCCTCTGAGACAAAACAAGAGCCACTAATCGGAACAGGGAAACTTTGCTCCAGTTATCGTGCGGACAGACCACTCGAAGCACTAACGGCTTATCTTCGACTTGTGATGATATTTGCGATTTATGTAGAGGAATTTAGGAAGAGAGTGTCCGACCCCAGGTCTTAAACAACCCTTGGAAACAGGAAGCTAAGAGATTTGGGTTAAAGTGCTCGATAGGAAAATGACACGGAAGTGAGGTAGAAAGGGGGAAGACGCCCTTATTTATCCGACGCACTGCGGTTATTTAGTGGTTCGAGCTTTCGTACCTGCCTGGGATTGATCCTCCGACTTTTCCTTGGCAGTCATGAACGTCAACCACTAGGCCATCCGCAGCCCCTATTTGTGATGAAAAAGCATTATATATACAGTCAAACCCCTATTTAACGGACTGCGATTTAACGAGTTCCACGATTTTATGTGCATTTTTTATGGTCCTGACGAAACCACATTGAAATTAATGCTTGTCGTTCCCCGATTTAACGAATACATTTCCTCAATTTAGCGAACATTTTTTTATTTTTTTCAAACCACCAAACTACACTGCTGGCCACCCAAAATACAACACCAAGAAGGAAGCATTCGATTGGCCTGAAATTCGCAGTTGCGTCGCCCGCGAGAGGACATGCAAACGATTAGCACTGCAGATCCTATGCAAATCATGTGCACCCGGCACGCCACCGAGAAGCACTATAAGAAGGGTGCACACAACGATTGCCGCTGCCGCGGCACACCACCGAACGAAAGGACTGGCATGTTGTGCGGCGGGGATTGACAGCTCGCACCGCCACATCACGAACGTTAGCGCAGGAATTAGGGTGTGTTGCGCAACAACCGTGTCAGCACGTACCGTTCGACGTCGTCTGCAGGAGCGGGGACTTGTCTCGCGACGCCCATTGCTCCGATTACCATTGAAGTCACACAACCGGCGAGTGCGGCGGCAGTGGGCCGTTGAACGCCGCACCAGGACTACGGAATGACACGACATCGTCTTCTCCAACGAATCCCGCTGCTGCCATCAACACCACGATGATCGGATCCGCGTGTGGCGGCACCGCGGCGAGAGATTGTATGGCGCCTGTATTATGCATCGCCATACCAGTCCGTCGCCTGGCGTTATGGTTTGGGCGCAATTGCACCCCTTTGGTACGCATCGCCGGTACACTCAACAGCCACCGCTGCATCTCCGACGTTTTGGAGCCTGTAGTCGTCCCTTACATGCAGGACCTGCCGGCGGCCACGTTTCAACAAAACAATGCGCGCCCGCACGTGGCACGCATCGTGCAACAATTTTTCACTGTCCACTAGGTGTCACTGCTGCCGTGGTCCGCATATTCTCCGGATATGTCGCCCATCGAACACGTCTGGTCGCTGATCGGCAACCGAGTGGCCCGGCAAACACCAACCGCGGCTACGCCTGATGAACTGTGGCAACGTGTGGAAGCAGCCTAGACCAACATACCCCAAGCCTACATCCAAAGCCTCTACCGTTCGATGCCGCGGCGTGTAGTGGCCGTTATTGCCAGCCATGGGGGCCACGCGAACTATTGATGTCTGCGTGTTCCGCAAGTCGCACGGGCCTGTAAGCTCAATCGTTTCATCTTTGTATCAGTTTTTATGTGTCCAGTAAATCTGGCTTTGCTATCTCGTGTCCTTCTTGGTGTTGCATTTTGGGTGGCCAGCAGTGTATATTAACCAGCATTTTCACGTTAAATGTTAGCTAGAAAGAGAGCCTTGCGTAACAGGAAACTTTTACGCATGCAATGAACCAGCGTTCCAAAGAACATCTGTGACGCAGCTTAACGGAATCATAAATCAGTTCGCTTTTCCTCCGACTACCAAGCGTAACTTACGCTTCGTAAGCTTCTTACAGGCAAATGACCAACAAGTTCCAAAGGAGCGCGATGTTTTTTTGCGTGGGTGGGAAATAAGAAAAAGAAAGCCGCGCGGTTTGGGGGAGGAAACCTAGAGTACCAAGGGGATTCTTGTTTTCAGCTACAGACGGACCAATAGCTTTCTGTGAAGTCAAGGGACACACATTGTACGTAACCATTCCTGAACCTCTGGAATTCTTCCCCAAATTACGCTTCTTTTCTTCTCAGTGTTAAATCAGGTTCTAGTACAAAACACCGACAATCACATTACCGACAAATCAAAACACCGACAATCACATTACCGACAAATCAAAACACCGACAGTTCAAAACGCCGATATGCCGAAACACCGACAAATCCTAACACCGACAATCATAACACCGACAGTTCAAAACACCGACAATCATAACACCGACAGTTCAAAACGCCGATAGGCCGAAACACCGACAAATCATAACACCGACAGTTCTAAACACCGACAATCATAACACCGACAGTTCAAAACACCGACAATCAGAACACCGACAAATCCTAACCGAGACAACCATAACACCGACAATTATATGGATTAATATAATTGTCCGGCGAGTAGAAGAACTTTATTCCAAGCGATGCAACAACAGAGTGGGTGGGAAAGGGGATGGCAACACCCAATCGATGGATGTGGTTACCCCTAGCGATAAACGACGGAACTTCATACATTTTTATTCTGACCGATGGCAACATCGGAGTGGATGAGTGGGAAGGGGGATGCATAGGTGTTGGATATGTCGATGCTTAAGTGCTGCCTCTAGCAGTGAACGATGGAACTTTATTATTTTTATTACGAGAGATGTCAACATGGGAGTGGATGCACAAATGGCTGGGTGATTGAAGGGGATAACAACAACGAAACAATGCTTATGTGCTGCCCCTAGTGGTGAACGATGCAACTGCATAAATTTTTATTCCGGCCGATGGAAACATATTTTAATTCCGAGCGAAGGCAACATCTGCGTGGATGATTGGGAAGGGGGTGCAGTGTTGGACATGTCGATTCTTATGTGCTGCCCCTATAGGTGAACGATGGAACTTTATTATTTTTATTCCGAGAATGGCAACATCGGAGTGGATGCACAAATGTGTGGGTGATAGAAGGGGATGACAACAACCAAACGGTGCTTATGTGCTGTCCCTAGTGGTGAACGACGGACTTTATGAAGTTTTATTCCAAGCGAAGGCAACATATTTTTATTCCGAGCGATGGCAACATCGGAGTGGATGAGTGGGAAGGGCGATGCATTGATGTTGGACATGTCGATGCTTATGTGCTGCCTCTAGCGGTGAACGATGGAACTGCATTAATGTTTGTTCCGACCGATGGCAAGATCTGAGTGGATGTGTGGGAAGGGGGTTGCATAGGTGTTGGATATGTCGATGCTTATGTGCTGCCCTAGTATTGAACTATGAAACTTTATTATTTTTATTCTGAGAGATGGCAACATTGGAGTGGATGCACAAATGGGTGGGTGATAGAAGGGAATGATAACAACCAAACGATGCTTATGGAAGAAACCGTACAATTTTGAAGGGCATTGTGTCTCAAATATTTCAATATCTTAGGAACCAGCTATTTCTTTTTATGTGACAAAAATCATGTTTCCATGGCAAGTACCATTATCCATATATTGATAAAAAAATTCAGTTTATTGTCATTTAATTTGTGGAAGTAATAGTTATAATTTGTAATATAAATTTATTGTTTGCTGTCACCTGCCAGGAAACAATCTAGTATTCTATCCCAAAGTACAGGATTAGCTATAGTTATGTTTGCATGTAGTCTAGGCATTTGCCCCTGATTACCTCCAGTTCATCTACATACACTGAGTCATCTACATACACTTCTAGAACTCCGATTTGAAAAATTCTTCCTGTATCCCATACAACACCGGATGGAAACTATTTTTTATATAATTTCTAATGTTTGGTAAAGAATGTTTTGGCCACCAGGGGGCATAAGCGTTCATTTCTGCTTCTGATGTATTTTTATCAAAACCTGGGCTCCTGAAAACTCCACTAATATTATTTTTTTTTCTTTGACCGATACCGATCATATCGAAACACCTTTTTAGAATACTTTCTTCCGAAAATAATGCATGGCTTTACTACCAGAGGGCGTAAAGTCAGATCTTATTTTTTTCGATATCTCTGTTTCTAAGAGTCCGATTTGAAAAATTCTTTCTGTGTTGGAGAGCGCTACCGGTGCAAAATGTTTCTCTTATAAATTCATATTTTTCTTAACGCATAAGTCTGCGAACATAGGGCGTAAGCTCATGATTTCGTTTACAGCAATATCTGAGGGATTAAAACCCCGATTGAAAAACTTTTCTTCCGTCAGATACTATTGTTTTCCATACCGGTTCCATTGACTTTGAATAGTTTTGATAAATTTAATTTGCATCAGAACGGATTCAAAAGACGTGCTTATTACACCCGAAAATTCGGTGTCATCTTTCTTGTTTTTTTTTATTGGAGGTTTAACGACCACCGTGAGCAACTCAATGGGCTATAAGCAGTCGCCCGTCCCTAATTTAGGGTCACTGGTTCCAGCGAAGGGAGAGAGACAGTGCCGTAAAACAAACACAACATCCATGCCTCGCCGGGATTCGAACACGGACCCCTTTCGGATGAATGATCAGAGGTCATCGCTTAGACCACTGTGAAATCACTCAATTTTGCCACCTCATTTCCTTCCAATGAAACGTGATGTTCGGTTAGATTTTCCTGAGATATACCATGAGAAGTGGATGCAAATAAATTGGTAGCAAAAGAAGCAGCAAAAGAAGCAGCGTTGTTGTTCACTTCAGAAGCACTTCCTTCCTTTTCGAAGATCGTAAGAAGACAACGACTACAATAAAATCAACAGAGAGCAATGTGAATCAGAAATTGGGCGATAGAAAATATCCGACGTCGAAGGAACGGCGCAGCGAAGAAGTTGCCTCTTCAAATGACCGAGTTCAACGCTAGGGTGCAACACATAAGCATCGTTTCGTTGTTGTCATACTCTTCTATCACCCATCCATTTGTGCATCCATTCTGATGTTGCCATCTCTCGGAATAAAAATAATAAAGTACTATCGTTCACCTCTAGCGGAAGCACATCAGCATCAACATATCCAACACCTATGCACCCCTTTCCCACCCATCCACTCAGATGTTGCTATTGCTCGGAATAAAAATATGTTGCCGTCGGTCGGAAATGAAATCAATGAAGTTCCTTCGTTCACCGCTAGGGGACATAAACATCCACATATCCACATATCCAACACCTATGCATCCCCCTTCCCACCCATCCATTCAGATGTTGCCATTGCTCGGAATTAAAATATGTTGCCAGAGGTCGGAATAAAAATTTATGCAGTTCTATTGTTCACCGCTAGGGACAGCACATAAGCACCCACATATCCAACACCTTTGCATCCTCTTTCCCACCCATCCACTCAGCTGTTGTCATCGCTCCGAAGAAAAATATGTTACCGTCCCTCGGAATAAAAATTTATGCAGTTGCCGCTAGGGGCTGCACATAATCATCGACATATCCAACACGTATGCATTCCCCTTCCAATCCTTCTGCTCAGATGTTGCCATTGCTCGGAATAAAAATATGTTGCCATCGGTTGGAATAAAAATGTATGCAGTACCATCGTTGACCGCTAAGGGAAGCACATAAGCATCGACATATCCAACACCTATACATCCCCTTTCCGACCCATCTACTCAGATGTTGCCATTACTCGGAATAAAAATATGTTGTCATCCGTCGGAATAGAAATCAATAAAGTTCCATCGTTCTCCGCTAGGGGCAGCACAAAAGAATCCACATATCCAACACCTATGCCTTCCCCTTCCCACCCATCCACTCAGATGTTGCTATTGCACGGAATAAAAATATGTTGCCGTCGGTCGGAATAGAAATCAATGAAGTTCCATCGTTCACCGCTAGTGGCAGCACATGAACATCCACATATACAACACCTATGCATACCCTTTCCCACCCATCCACTCAGATGTTGCCATCGCTCGCAATCAAAATATGTTACCGTCGCTCGGAATAGATATTAATACAGTTCCATCGTTCACCGCTAGGTGCAGCACATGAACATCCACGTATCCAACACCTATACATCCCACTTTCCACCCATTTACTCAGATGTTGCCATCGCTCAGAATTAATATATGTTGCCATCGGTCGAAAAAAATTATGCAGTTCCATCGTTGACCGCTAGGGGCAGCACATAAGAATCGACATATCCAACGCATATGCATCCCCCTTTCCGCCCGTCCACTCAGATATTTTTATTGCTCAGAATAAAAAAATGGTGCCGTCGGTCGCAATATAAAAATCAATAAAGTTCCATCGTTCACCGGTAGGGGCAGCACACAAACATCCACATATCCAACACCTTTTCATCCTCTTTCCCACCCATCCACTCAGCTGTTGCCATCGCTCCGAATAAAAATATGTTACCGTCCCTCGGAATAAAAATTTATGCAGTTGCCGCTAGGGGCTGCACATAATCATCGACATATCCAACACCTATGCATTCCCCTTCCCACCATTGCTCGGAATAAAAATATGTTGCCATTGTTCGGAATAGACTTCAAAAAAGTTCCATCGTCGACCGCTTGGGGCAGCACATAAGCATCCACATATCCAACACCTTTGCATCCCCTTGCCCACCCATCCATTCAGATAGTGCCATCGCTCGGAACAAAAACATGTTGCCGTCGGTCGGAATAGAAATCAATAAAGTTATATCGTTCACCGCTAGGGGACATGAGCATACACATATCCAACGCCTATGCATCCCCTTCCCACCCATCCACTCAGATGTTGCCATTGCTCGGAATTAAAATATGTTACCAGATGTCGGAATAAAAATGTATGCAGTTCTATTGTTCACCGCTAGGGGCAGCACATAAGCATCGACATATCCTACTCCTATGCATTCCAATTTCCACCCGTCCACTCAGATGTTGCCATATCTCGAAATAAAAATATATTGCCGTCGGTCGGAATAGAAATGAATAAAGTTGCATCGTTCACCGCTAGGGGGAAGCACATCTATTCGTTGGGTGTTGTCATCCCCCATACCACCCACTGTGATTTTGCAATCGCTCGGAATAAAGTTCCTCTACTCGCCGGCTTAGAGTCGATATAATTGTCGGTGTTTTGAAATGTCGGTGTTATGATTGTCGCTGTTTTGAAGTGTCGGTGTTATGATTGTCGGTGTTTTGAACTGTTGGTGTTATAATTTGTCGGTGTTTTGAACTGTCGGTGTTATGATTTGTCGGTGTTTGGATTGTCGGCGTTTTGAACTGTCGGCGTTTTGAACTGTCGGTGTTTCGACCTGTCGGTGTTTCGGTGTCGGTGTTTTGACCTGTCGGTGTTTTGATTGTCGGCGTTTTGACCGGCATCCGTTAAATCTACAGGTCAAATGAAACAACACAGCTCGTTTGCCGATAAAGTTTTCAGTAACATAGACAGCACTAGAAAAGTTAGAACTGAAATTCGCTGATCACTATAGTTTGCATAAGTGCATTTTGTGAGAGCATTTGAAAAAACTAAATGATTGCAGCAAAAAAAAAAAGCGAAAAATTTTCAGTTAGCGAAAAAATGGACATTTTGTCGCAGCTTGATGCGAACTCACGATCACATGCTGCTGTAGCAGAGAAACTCGGAATTTCCAAGTCAACATTGTGTACCGTAGCGAAAAACAGAAAAGAAATTGAAAACCGTGAAAGTGTGAACAATTTTCGAGAAAAAGGAAATCTAGGAAAGCATTGCCCTTGAGTGAGTTGGATAACGCTCTTGTCACTTGGTTCTAAAAACACGGGCTAGTAGGAGTAATTTGCCTATTAGTAGATCACTTTTGAAAGAAAAAGCAGTTAATCCTGCCCAGCGACTTCAAATAAAGGAATTCATCGTATCAAACGGATGGATTGATCGTTTAAGCATAGACATAACATAGTGTATAGATCTCTATCCGGCGAAAGCAAATGTGTTGATCCCGTGACGGCATAAACGTGAAAAAATTAACAGCTGCCACAAATTATTGAAGGGTACATGCTGTGTGATATCTTTAATGCTGTTGAAACTGGACTGTTTTACAACCTGCAGTCAGATAAAACATTGTGTTTTTGAAATGACACCTGCCATGGAGAAAAGAAATCAAAAGACAGAATCACTATTCTTCTAGCTGCCAATGCAGCAGGGTCAGAAAAATTGCAGTTATTAGGCAAATCTGCTAAACCATGTTGCTTCAAAATGTGAAATCTTTGCCCACCGAATATGAAGCAAATAAAAAGCCGTGTGTTACCACGGCTTTATTCAAAAATTATGTAGAAGCCTTGGATACTCAGATGTAGGCAAAAAAGGGAGAAGTCCTCTTATTCGTTGATGAGTGTGCTGCGCATCCTCAGGTAAACTCTGAAAAATGTGAAAGTCATTTTTCCCCCAGCAAACTGTACTAGTGAATTACAACCTCTGGATCAGAGTGTCTTTTAAAAGCTCATTATCGAAAGCTTCTCATACGAAAAGTAATTTGTGTTATTATCGGTGCAAAGGATGATGCATCTAAAGTTAAACTTAACATTCTCGGTGCAATGCATTTCGTGCGACAGTCGTGGAATGCAGTTACGAGAGATACCATTAAAACTGCTTTAACAACGCAGGCTTCTCAGGTTGTGAACAACAAGAAAGTGGGTCCAATACCGAAAACCCTGCTGATAATTTTGCGGATGACGATCTTGCAGAATGGAATGAAATTGCCTCATCAGGTATTGTGTTTATTATGTTGATTGTGACGCAAATGTGCGTACCTGGCAAATGTAATCCTATGATGATGTTTTGGACGAACAGATTGGAATAAATGCGTCAGATTCTGATGAAAAAGATGAAACCGAACTGAGTTAGCTGATTTGCTGATGCTGCTAACGATATACACTGAAGGGCAATTGAATTAGATATACCTGTCTAGTAACGTGTAGTACCACCTTTCGCCCCGATGACTGCGGCGATTCATTTCGGCATGGACTTGACAAGACACCGGAAGCGTTGAGAAGCCATACGGATCCACGACCCCAGAACAAGCTCCCACAGTTCACGAAGATTTGATGGAGGTGGGTCAGAGCCTCGAACATCTCTCTCGAGGACATCCCAGATGTGTTCCATGGGATTGAGGTCAGGTGACCTAGCTGGCCAAGAAAGTGAGGTCACGTCGGTGGAGTGTTCTTCCAACCATTCGGATACAATTCGGGAGCGATGGCACGGTGCATTGTCTTGTTGCAGGATGAGGTCCGCAGTCGGATGTTGAAGACTCACAGACGGGAGCCAATGTCTTCCAGGATATCTCGGTAACGTTGGCCTGCGAGGGACGATGTCACACGTACCAGGGGTCCCATTTCAGTCCACGTAAACAGTCCCCAGACGAGAATGCCACCCCCACCAGCTTGAAGAGTACCCTGCTGGCAAGAAGGACCCATCGCTTCATGTGGTTTGCGCCGTACTCGTATCCTGCCATCCGCATGTACCAACGGGAATCTCGACTCATCAGTCCAGGCAACATTTTTCCACATGTCTTAGGTCCAGTGGCGATGTTCCCGCGCCCATGCTAATCTTTGCACCCTGTGATGCACGGTCAGAAGCGGTACCCTCGTGGGACGATGGCTTCTGTACCCCATAGCGAGGAGATGGTTCTGGATGGTGTGGCTGCTTACACGTTTTTGTACACCAGCGTTAAATTGACGAGTGATTTCTTGCACTGTGGCCCGTCTATCCGCTGTTACAATGCGAGCTAGCCGACGATGACCCCGCTCATCCACACGCTGTTGTCCACGGCAGTTGGCCCTTGCAGGGATGGTTTTACCGGATTCGATGTACTCGCGGTGCACCCGTGACACAGTGGCTCGGGAAAATCCCAGTGCTTGCACGACTTCCGAGATGGAGTGACCCATTCGTCGAGGCCCGACAATTTGCCCACGATCAAATGCGCTTAGATCCTTCGTCTTACCCATACTGCGTCCGACTCTTACTGATTTCCGTAGCATCACTCCTTATATTGCCAGATCGCTGCATGCGTCATGTCGCTTCCGTTTACAGGGTCGCCCACAGCACCACATTTGCTTAACGCCAGTTGTCTCTAATTCAATTGCTCTTCAGTGTAGAATGTGCTAAAAACTACTTGATGTGCTTCGATATTAATGATGACGTTTTTATGCACTTCATGAAACTGAAGCTGCAATTCATAAAGCTAAATGTTCAGAAAAAATAAGCAAAATTTCTCTAAAGCATTTCTTTTCTGCAGTGTAAAAAGATAATCATCACATTCTGTTTTTACAAGTAAATTAATATTAATTGATGTTCTGTTACATGCAATTCATAACACTGAAATCGTTATTTAAGAAGATAAATGCTCGGAAAAAAATCAACTATCGTATTTTTCTCGCAATTTTAAAGTACGCCTAAATGTTGATGCTACGAATTATGTATTTAATAATAAATTTCGTAATTAAAAGTACTATATATAATTTAAATTTCACTGAAAGATAACTTAGCTGCTTACGTATTCTGTTATGAACCCTAGCCTAATTTGAATGTTTCATTCGACAGGTTTTCTCGATTTAGCAAAGACTGTTGGTCTCTTGAAATTCGTTAAATCGAGGTTTGACTGTATGTATAAAGAAAAACAACAACTAGAGGAGGAGTGAGAAAAAACAAATCCTCTTTTCTTTTTTTTTTTTTTAGAAGGAAGGTCCGTTTAGCAAGATAGAGTGCCTTGCCACACTGCTAGGTCTGTCCATGCCGGGCTTGAGGAGCAGAGCGCCCGATTTTAGGATTCGCCGGCACAAAGTCCCGATCAAAATCTAATGGAAAATCTGTGGGACTAACTGGAAAGCCGAATCTGATCTATGCCGATATGATCTTCCTGTAGAGGAAGCTCTGGCAGAAGCTTTGCAGGAGGAATGGAGAAAATTTCTGCTACAGACCTTCCTTGTATCTCGAAGAAAGTATGTCTAGAAGAGTCACTGGCCAAAGATGGGCCGACCATATGTTGATTTTGGCTAATAAAGGCTCTTGTTTTCCTTCGACCTTGGTGTCCGAATACTTTTGTCTGTATGTTGATTTCTTCATCATTTTTCATTTCTTCATAATTGAAGAAATGAAAAATGAATTTTTACAGTGTTGCAGAAAATACAGTACACAAAATAAATTTCATCCTGCAAGACAGGCTCGGTAGCAAAAATGAATTATTTTTTTGAAAATACAAGCACATTGCCTTCAATAATCATAATTCGTGTTTTAAGAAAGCTATTAGCCGCCCCGGTGGCGCAGTGGTCTAAGGCGTTGGCCTCTGATCAGGGGTCCGGGTTCGAATCCCGGTCAGGCATGGATGTTGTGTTTGTCTTACGGCACTGGCTCTCTCCCTTCCCTGGAACCAGTGACCCTAAATTAGGGACGGGCGACTGCTTATAGCCCATTTGAGTTGCTCACGGTGGTCGTTAAACCTCCAATCAAAAAAAAAAAAAAGAAAGCTATTATGGTAACTTCAAACTAAAGATAAAATAATTGCAGCTACTCAGCGCATTCTTTTTCTTTGTGAGAGAGAGAGAGAGTGTGTGTTCGGGAGAAAGATACATTCAGTAGATCCCTTGAAAACTTCTTTACTGAATTATTTTTAAAGAAAGAAATATCTTGAATGAATTTTTAAAATCCTGCTGAATAAAAATAGCTTCACGAGGCGTCATTAGAAAAAGAACCATTCCGATAGGCTCGAAACTCTTCTTCGCTATATTTCTTTCCCTTTATCGCATTGTTCTCGATGCTGCGTTTTTATTCTTCCACCTAATCCATCGTCCAAGAGGTGTCGCCTCTGAATTTTCCTTTTTTTTTCTCTCTTCTTGTCTTTCACCTCTGACAATTCCTCCCTGGAGCTTGTAACGAATTGTGTGTTTAACCCGAGAACCCTGAATCAAGGAAAGAAACTGTTCTGTCTGTTCTGAGAAGGATGGGACAAGGCGAAGGATAAGATAGCAACTGATGTAAGCAGTGGTAAAAACCAACGAAAGTTGACCATCAGATCAGTCCACTGAAACTGTTCGCTTTTCTTTTAGAGGCAACCTTCTTTTTTCTCTCAATGTCTGCTGAAAAAGCTTATTCTTCAGAATAAGGGCATTTAAAAGTAATCCTTGTTTTTCAATGGCAATATTGACCACTTGGTTAGAGAAATCTCTATGTACATATATCTGTGTAAAAAAAGACTTCAATGCGTCTCATTTTTTTAACAATTCCAAACGTACTTGCATACTCTTTCTCTATGACAACAAAAACTCGGTCATTTAACGAGTGCTTTTAAGAAACATGAAAGCACTAATTCAGTTGTCATTAACTATTTGTTGACTAATTCAGTAAGAAAGATCAGCAAATAGTTAATGTTCTGTGTGATGATATTATGGGATTCCGATTCTTTTGCTAACAAACATGCATTATTTCCAGTATAAGTTTTAAACCTTAGACACATATTTTTATACTCTTCTTCTCTCTTTCCATGAGCAGCGGATGGCCTAGTGGTCAACGTTCGGGACTGCCACGGGGAACCTCAGGTTCGATCCCGGGCAGGTACGAACGCTCGATCCACGAAATATCCGCCGTGCGTCGGATGGGCACGTTAAGCCGTCGGATCCAGGGTACTGCCCCCCCCGTAATAAATAAGGGCGTCTTCCTTCCCCTTTCTACCTCGCTTCCGTGTCACTTTCCTATTAGGCACTCTAGCCCAAATCTCCTAGCTTTCTATTTCCCAGGGTTGTTTAAGACCTGGGGTCAGACACTCCCTTCCTAATATCCTCTACATACGATCATTTGATCAATCATGATTCTATCATGCAGTGATATTTCTAACACAGACACGACTGCTGAAATTTCTCCATTACTTCAGGAAATGCCGAAAAAGTTACAGTGGTGCCTTGATTGCCGTTCATAGATAACAGAAGAGTGGAAGAGGATCGTGTGGAGGGACAAATCAAACTACTCACTCTTTCGTTCAAATGGGCGTATTCAGATATGGCGTTTGCCCGGGGAACGCTTTCGGGCGGACTGTATTGTCCCTGCCGTCAAGTTTGGATGGAACTCTGTGGTGATGTAGGACTGTTTCTTCTGAGAATGACTCGGTCTTTTGGTTGTGGTGCCCTTCAACCTAGATCCCAGAAAAAATGAATAATATAATGTGCCAAGATTATAACAATGACAAATGCATTAAGCACAAGATTTTGGGTAAATGAGGAGTTCTGGAGAAAAGAGGAAGTCATGGAAATGGCAGGCAACTCTGTAACATCAAGAACGATTAACATGCTAGAAATGTGTCTGAGGTATCGAAGAAGGATACCGAATCTGCAGTTCAATATGTAGTTAAGAAACTAAATGTTGATAAAATTATTATTCCGATTTTAACAAAGATCTGATCATGCCAAATATCGCCTTGAAAAATCTCAGATGACCCTAGACGGCGCAGAAAACATGGTAATACGCCATCTCATAGAAATCTGTAAGTACCATAATTCTTTTGTGGGGAAAAATAAAGTAATGTGCCAATGTTTGAACACCCAACCCAGGAGTCTGACGTAGACCGAAATGGAATAAGCAGCTGTAAGAATTTACTTATTCAGTTACATTGTATCTTTTGAGATACGCACTGAGATTGTATTTTAGTGGAATATTAATTCTAATTCATCTTAACAACTCTAACGTATACTCTATATTCACTTTCCTTTTGATTTTACTATCTCTGGTTATTTTCTTTTACTATGTAAATTATCTTCTTACTGAATGAAATATTATTTCACCCGATGAATGAGATCTGGCAATGAGTGTAAGTCATGATGTGGTGGTAGCTAGTATATAGGCGCGTTCATCGAGACTTAGGGAGAGCTTTTGTTGTTGTTATGAGAGAGCGTTGTTGTTTACGGAGAGCGTTTGTAATACGAGGAGAGATTGTGTTGTTATGAGGAGAGATTCTTCATTATTGTAAAACAAGTTGTGTGTGTGCTTTAGATGACCAAGAGTCTTATAATAAAGAAGTTGCTGTAAGTTAGTCTTTCTCAATTCATAGTTTTTGTCAGACCTCTGTCTGGCTGTTAGGTTTATAACATTAGTTCATTACCATAAATAACCAGCGTTAAGACTTTATTTACGTTCGTAATTAACTAGTAACAACACCCTTTTGAATTCACTATTTTGAAGCTTAGTACAAGTATATCATTAGCTAGCTGGTAGGAAGAGAATCATTCATATTAATTAGCTTAGCGGAAAGCAAAATAAAGCTAATTCATTATACAACGTAGATGGATTCAGATGAGTTTCTAAACATTTTCTTCCCGTCATTCGCTTTGATGAGCTGTATGAATGTCACAGGAGTAAGTTCGCGAAGAACTATAAATATTTGAAAGTTTTCTAGTATTTTTAGTGCACTTGATGTCTGTTAGTCACGATGATACACATTTTTAAAAAACAGCTTGCTTTCTGTCAAAGCACTATACATTTGGCACGTAGCTTGACGTAAAAATAATGTACTTATCGACTCCCTTTGTGTAGCCGCCCCGGTGGCGCAGTGGTCTAAATGATGGCCTCTGATCATTCGTCCGAACGGGGTCCGGGTTCAAATCCCGGTGAGGCATGGATGTTGTGTTTGTCTTACGGCACTGGCTCTCTCCCTTCCCTGGAACCAGTTACCCTAAATTAGGGATGGGCGACTGCTTATAGCATATTGAGTTGCTCACGGTGGTCGTTAAATCTCCAATAAAAAAAAAAAAAAAAGACTCCCTTTGTACTTTTGTAGACACAGTATCTCCGATCTATAAGCCGCCCCGGTGGCGCAGTGGTCTAAAACTTGGCCTCTGATCATTCGTCCGTAAGGGGTCCGGGTTCGAATCCCGGTCAGGCATGGATGTTGTGTTTGTCTTTCGGCACTGGCTCTCTCCCTTCCCTGGAACCAGTGACCCTAAATTAGGGACGGGCGACTGCTTATAGCCCATTTGAGTTGCTCACGGTGGTCGTTAAACCTCCAATCAAAAAAAAAAAAAAAAAAGAAAAATCTCCGATCTATAAGACGGTTTCAAAACATGGAAAATCCTTCTTCCGATGGATATCTTGTACCACAAGGAAAGTGGTCCTGGAACTTCTTGTTTTTCCTCTGATGCACACAGATTTCTCGTTTGCTAGCGTAAACGTACTTTTGTGTTTGCATGGCATTTTCATTTGTACAAGTCGTACTAGAGAAATTATTTTTGTCTTAATTATGCTCGAAACATTTCACGCATTTCCTGCTTTTTTTTTTTTGATTGGAGGTTTAACGACCACCGTGAGCTACTCAATGGGCTATAAGCAGTCGCCCGTCCCTAATTTAGGGTCACTGGTTCCAGGGAAGGGAGAGAGCCAGTGCCGTAAGACAAACACAACATCCATGCCTCACCGGAATTCGAACCCGGACCCCTTTCGGACGAATGATCAGAGGCCATCGCTTAGACCACTGCGCCACCGGGGCGGCCATTTCCTGCTTTGCACGAAACAATTTCTCCGCTGCGTGACGTAAATGTACATTTCTGTGTGATACCATAGCTATGCATCTGCATTTGACACGTTATCCATTATTCTAAAAATCCTATTTGGAAACTTCTTGTTTTGACTCTGGTAACAGCAACCGTGTACGATATATTACGTGGAACTCTCAGCTCTTCGTTATGCAGATTTCTCGCTCTGTGTGGCATAACTGCATGCTTTTTGATTGAATCTTGTAACTGTGAGTCAGACTGTGGAAATCGTTTTTGCATACGAAATTTCTGGGCATTCCGAGTGCTATAACGACACATTCAGATTTTTCGGGTGCACAGTTTCCTTCATACGTCATACACCGAAGAGCAATTGAATTAGAGACAGCTGGCGTTACGCAAATGTGGCGCTGTGGGCGGCCCTGCAAACGGAAACGACATGACGTATGTAGCGATCCGACAATATAAGGAGTGATGCGATGGGAATCAGTGAGAGTCGGACGCAGTTGGGTAAAACTCTAAGCGCATTTGATTGTGGGCAAATTGTCGGGGCCCGACGAATGGGTCACTCCATCTCGGAAGTCATGCAGGCACTGGGATTTTCAAGAGCCACTGTGTCACGGGTGCACCGCGAGTACATCGAATCCGGTAAAACCATCCCTGCAAGGGCCAACTGCCGTGGACAACAGCGTGTGGATGAGCGGGGTCATCGTCGGCTAGCACGCATTGTAACAGCGGATAGACGGGCGGCAGTGCAAGAAATCACTCGTCAATTTACTGCTGGTGCACAAAAACGTGTAAGCAGCCACACCATCTCGAACCATCTCCTCGCTATGGGGTACAGAAGCCAACGTCCCACGAGGGTACCGCTGCTGACCGCACATCACAGGGTGCAAAGATTAGCATGGGCGCGGGAACATCGTCACTGGACCCTAGACATGTGGAAAAATGTTGCTTGGACTGATGAGTCGAGATTCACGTTGGTACATGCGGATGGCAGGATACGAGTACGGCGCAAACCACATGAAGCGATGGATCCTTCTTGCCAGCAGGGTACTCTTCAAGCTGGTGGGGGTGGCATTCTCGTCTGGGGACTGTTTACGTGGACTGAAATGGGACCTCTGGTACGTGTGACATCGTCCCTCACAGGTCAACGTTACCGGGATATCCTGGACGACCATTTGCACCCGTTTATGCGTCTTCAACATCCCACTGGGGACCTCATCCTGCAACAAGACAATGCACCGTGCCATCGCTCCCGAATTGTATCCGAATGGTTGGATGAACACTCCACCGACGTGGCTCTGACCCCCTCCCCCCGCCTCCATCAAATCTTCGTGAACTGTGGGAGCTTGTTCAGTGGTCGTGGATGCGTATGACTTCCCAACGCTTCCGGTGTCTTGTCGAGTCCATGACGAGACGAATCGCCGCCGTCATCAGGGCGAAAGGTGGTGTTACACGTTACTAGACAGGTATCTCTAATTCAATTGCTCTTCAGAGTATAAGCCTATATTTGGATCTGACCACGCTATCTGCGCTTGTGTTCTTTATCGGATTGCAATTGTTATTTTTCTCCATCGGATAGATGTGATCATTACTAAGATTATCCTCATACTCCTAAATTTTTTTATTATTTACAGTTTTGCCGCTTCCTCCTAATTGGCCAAATTTCTTGTCCTACCTAAAATGATGAAACTTCTAGAAAATACACTTGAACCTCATGAAAACGTCATATTTTTTTCATCGTGCTAAACTTGCGATAAGTGAGAGTGGCTGTTTATAAAGGTTCATATGATAAAATGGATAAGATGAATTGGATGACAGTATACAGGGGAAATAAAACAAACATGCACAGTCGAATCAGAATAAAATGATCACCTACCTAATAATGGGAATAACCACCCTTGGTCTGGATGACAGCGGCGAGGCGGCATGGCATGGATGCAATGAGGCCCTGGAAGGTTGCCCGAGGCACACGTGCCCTTTGGACTGCAGCAAAGCACGGAGGTCCCAGAGATAACGTGGTTGTGGGTTCGCACGTGGAACCTGTCTATCCATATAGTCCCACTAGTGTTCTATGGGATTGAGGTCGACCGATTTCACCAGCCAAGGGAGAACAGAGACATCGCTGTTGTGTTCCTGGAACCAGTCACGCAGCCCACTTAGCGACGTGACAGAGCTCATTGACCCGTTGGTAGACACCATCATCACCAGGGTAAGCGTCCAACATGAAGGGACGCATGTGGTCAGCGAGGATGGACAATTGGCAGTTGGCGTTCAGGGACCCATCCAGTGGTACTAGCGGTCCCAGGTCATACCAGGAAAACATCCCCCAGACATGCACACTGCCACCGCCGACCTGTACTTTACCGACAAGCGTGTCCGGGTGTTAGTTCTCGTGTGTCTGAAGCCGTATCCGCCGCCACCCGTCACTTTTGTGGAGTAGAAACCTTTATTCGTCGGAGAAGGCAACCTTTTTCCACTCTTCCACTGTCCATTGACGGTAGTCTCATGCGAACTGCAAGCGTCATTGCCGATGGGCCTGGGTTAACATAGGCGCCTTGACGCAGCGTAAACAGGGTTGCCGATGGGCCTGGGTTAACATAGGCGCCTTGACGCAGCGAAACAGGGTTCACTCTACTGTTGTCGGGGACACGTACCTTGGTGCCCCAGTGTTCATTCGTGCTCAATTGCTGCACTGTTTCGCTCGTCCATTGTCCTTTACCAGTCGACGGAGGCGACGTTCTTCTCTGGGGTCGATGGTCTTTTGGGATCCACAGCTATGACGTCTGGAGGTACTCGGTATGCCAGTGGTCCATTCTTGGTACACCCTTACTACAGCACCTCGCGAACAGCCCACGAAGTCTTCTGTTTCTAAGATGCTTACACCCTTGGCGTGGTAGCCGATGATCATTCCTTTTTGAACGTCCGTCAAATCACTACCTCTGCCCATAGTGCTCACGTTACGTAATATGGCTCATCTGTCCTGGACGGCCGCTTATATCTCTGTGCGGTCGATCTTGTCACGTGCACTCTGTGACGCGCCTGGGCGGGTACACTGTGATTCCGGGGGGGTATTTTTTTATACGACTGCGTTTGTTCTAATGTATCTCATCTCTTACCAAGAGAAATAAAAACAGAGTGAATAAGTCAAGCTTATGAAGAAAATTCTTATAAAAACGTGGGTTTTTTTATTTTCCTATTACATCAATACGTCATTTATCTGTTCAGTACCATCGGCATTTACACGATGAAATGTTGTTATTCCACCTTTCACCTTTTTGAAATCTGACTCATAGCATGTCTTTTGTAATGGATGGTGCCTATGTTATCTGTTTGTCCGTCCGTCTGTGCATTCCATATCTCTGAAACTAAGAGTCCGATTTGAAAAATTCTTTTTGCATTCGAAAACTTGAAATATGCGAAGAATGATCCTGTATTTCGCATTTTTTTCTTTTTCACGATGGGTAATGGTATCGCTAACGGGCGTAAATGCAGATGATATCGAATTCAAAATATATTTTATTCCATATATTTGCTTCTAAACGTCTAATTGAAAAAAAGGCTCTTTCCTTTCGATTCCATTTATGTCGAACACTATTTTAGGTATAGTCACTTTTTTAAGTTACATATAGGTTTTCCGCTAGGAGGCGTAAAATTTAAATGCGTTTCCCCCTATATCTCTGCTTCTAAAACTCCGATTTGAAAAATTCTTTCTGCAGAGAATACAGCTCCTGTTGGAAAAACTTTTGCATATAATTTCTAATTTTTGGTAAAAAACAGTTTCGGCCACCAAAGGGGCGTAAGTCTTAATTTCTGCTTCAATTGCATTTGAAGCAAAATCTGAGCTTCTAAAATCTCAAATGAAAAATTTCTTTCGTGAACCGAAACCACTCACGTCGATAAACCTTTTCAGAATATTTTCTTCTTAAAATAATGCATGGGTTATCCGCCAGGGGGAGTAGAGGTATATCTCATTTTTGTCGATATCTCTGCTTCTAGGAGACCGATTTAAAAAATTCCTTCTTTGCTGGATAGAGTTTCCAGTGCGAAATGTTTTTCATATAAGTTCAAAATTTTCAAGAAATTCATAGACTTCCGCTAGGGGGCATAAAAGTAAGTTGCGTTTTCCCCGATATCTCTGCTTCTAAAACTCCGATTTGAAAAATTCTTTCTGCCCCGGATACAGCTTCTGATGGAAAATGCGTTACATATAATTTCTAACATTTGATAAAGAATAGTTTGGCCACCAGGAGGCGTAAGTGTTTATTTCTGCTTCTGGTGTAATTGCAGCAAAATCTGAGCTCCTGAAAACTCGATTGAAGAAAATACTATCGTGGACCGATACCGCTTACATCCGAAAAAGTTTTGAGAATACTTTCTTCTTAAAATATGTCATTTCCGTCAGGCGGCATACATGCATATATCACTTCTGTCAATATCTTTACTTCTAAGAGTCCGATTTGAAAAATTCTTTCTTTGTTGGATAGCATTTCGGCTGCGAAATGTTTCTCATATAATTAAACAAATTCTTTAACGCCCAAGTCTGCCAACAAAGAGCGTAAGTTCACGTTTCCATTTACAGCAATATCTGTGGGACTAAAAACCCGTTTAAAAAAACTTCTGTCTTCGGTGGCATACTACTAACTAACCGAACTCTGTGTGCATATTTTCTTTCCAAAATAATGCACAGTTTCGTGGCTGGGGGCGCAAAAGTTTAATCGGTTTTTCTCAATATCTCTGCTTTCACATTTGCGATTTAAAACGTTTTTTCAACACCGGATGCCGTTTAGTTTGTAGACACTTTAGGTTAGTACGTGAGAAATTTTGTAGTTCACAGTCCTGTCGGTAGGTGGTGTTTGTGTACTTCAATTTGCAGTTGTATCGCCGCTTCTAAAAACACTATTGAGAAATTTCTTCTTTACTGTATGCCATTAGCTACACCAGAGATGTGGAGCACCATTGGGGAGGGGGAGTAAGGGTCGAAACTTTTTCCTAGCTATATCTACTTCCTGGAGACATATTTAAAAAGTTATTTTTCTTTTAGTGTAGCTTTTTCCATTCAGAATACTTTAGGCCTATTTTCAACTTTTCCGTTATGCAAAATTCTCCCGCTAGGAGGCATAGAGTTATATAATATTTCCTTCTCTCGTATATTTCTTCTTTTAACTGTTCGATTTGTAAAGCTTTTTGTCTCTGATACTTTCCTTGTTCTATGAGAAACTTTTTGTGCGCCATTTGTTAGTCTTCGTAACATTCTTTTTAGCCGCTGGTGGAACTAAGTAGATGTTTCTATTTCTGGATTTTTTATCGATTGTTGAAAACGGTTGATTGTTTTCCTAACCGGTACCATTGACTTTGAATAGTTTTGATACATTTAGTTCGCATCAGGAGGGATTCAAAAGACGTGCTCATTACAACCGAGAATTCGGTGTCATTTTCCTTGTTTTTGTTTGAAATCGATTTATCTTGTATCATTTTAAAAAGCAAACCAGATTCATTTTTTAAAAGCAAACCAGATTTTTATTTATGGCCAAATACTGTATGATTTCTAACATTCTTTTTTTGCCCCGTCCACTGAACTTTCAGAGGTTTCAGCTGTTTTACTGTGCCATATTCGTGATTATAATCCGTGCTATTTTTTGAATATTTGAAGGCACCTGAACTCTTGAATTTAGTATTATTTCCCAAACCGTCTCGCTTTTCCAAGAATAGCTTCATCGGTAATAACTCCATGCTTGGTATGTACCTGACCAATCCATAGAATAACAGGCTTCTCTAACTTTTGCTCTTACCACTTTTAAGTTTTTTAACTGAGTGTAGTTGTTTTTCAAATCTTACCCATTTATGTTTATCACTTAATATGTCTCTTACTGTTCTTCTGCTAACTGACTTGTCAGAAAGGTTGGAAAAAGGATTTGCTAATGTTTGATGAATGATCCAGGATTACGATCTTTGAATTGGCAAATTTCAACGCGGTATTCTCGAATGAGAAACACCAAAATGTCGCTGGAAGGTCCTGGCAAATGGCGGTCAGCGAGATGGCGGGTTAAAGGGGGATATTTCCATTAAGTAGAACAGGATAAGATTTGTGACGCATGAGCAGAAGGCGAGGGTGAAGGTTTTGAACGCGGGGATAGCTTATTAAGGTTCGATTGTATATGATTTTCAAAAAAATTTAAATTTCCGATTACACATGTTGTACACTTCAAACACATCTATCATTCTTACTATTACCCTTTTTGGAGAAAAAGGAGCTCGCAGGTACACTCAAGAATGCGGTAGCTTTGTTCTCTTGTCAAATTCTTTTCTTATTTGTTCTCAACTTCATTATTTTCTTTTTAATTTCGGGGTTCAACGACCATCATGAGAGACTCAGAGGGCTATAAGCGGTACCTAAGTCGCCCGTCCCTAATGTGTGGCTACTTGTTCCGAGAACGAAAAGAGCTGCGGCAGTGCGACAGGCGAGCCCATGCTTCATCCGAGACTCGAACCCGGATCTAGCTTGGACAAATGATCAGAAGCCAGCGCCTTTGATTACTCCAGCACTGAAGCGGCTCGAATTATTAGCAAAGACCTTTATTGATACAATAAGCTATGCTAGTAGCTTTGAAACAGATTTTAGTAGCCTGTTTAGTGCAAATAGAATGCCTGACACTGCTAGCAAGTACATAGCTGCTTGGTTTCTCAAATACCTTCAATTTTATTATTTCTTAGAAATGCTAATTTTTGCGCTAAAAGTCCCTCATAACAGCGTTCGTAACGCCATATTTAAGAGGAACAGAAAGCTATTTCATTATGCTCAAGAATTGTGATATTATAAGTTAAGTCCTTGACAGAACTTTTCGTAGCAAATTTGAATTGTTTTTGAAGCTGAGAAATGTCATCCATCAGCTGGAAACTCTCGAAGAAGCAGTTGCTTCTATGGATAAAACAAACAAGTTAGTAAAATCGTGCAATGCATTGATTATGATAAGCTTTCCAACATACCAGAAATCATAGGAAAATGCCTTAGTTTTAAGGGGACTAAACTATGGTATAACGTTTGAAGTTCACATATATCAAAATTAAATCTCTTTGTGCCCGTGTTACCTATTTCTATTATCAAGAGCTACCACACATAAGCCGTTTTATAATTAAAAACCCCATCTAAATCGGACAGTTTTCATGGAAATTATCGTGCGAAAATAATGACTAACGAATCTCACGCATGCGCACTGCCCGCAATTGCTGACAAAAACATTTTTGGCGGAACTGCTTCCAAAGTCGTTACGGAACAACGTATTGTATTTCGTCCCAATCGAAGCATTTTTACGTAAGTTATGACGCATAAGGGCAATGGAACGGATCCCGCTCCTATGTCCTGACCTTTGACCCCATTCCGCCCATTTTCGATAGGGTTCGTCCCCAGGTTATCCCCTACCACATACTAACATTTCATCGAAATCGAACCATCTTTACGCGAATTATCGTGCGGACAGACAGACGGACGGACAAAGCTAGTTCATATACGCTTCTCCAACCTACGGTTGGAAAGCGTAATAAAATGCGAAAAAAAAAAATAATAATAATCGGTTAAAGAGCACATGCCGTGCATAGATACGATCAACAGCTACCAATTAACAGCAGCATTAATCTGCAATGTCAGACAAAACTTCACGATGACACGAAAACAAATGATCGCTCTCAGTCGGCAACATAACAGTATGAGATGTGAGCAAATCTCGACCGCAATTTTTACTAGCATTTCATTTTGTTTCACATAGGTAAATTTTGTTCGAAATTAAATAGGAAAATAAAATAAAAGACGGAGAATTGTCAAAACTATTAAAAGAATCTAAAAACCTGGGACGTTAAGTTACATTGTAACTCGAAGAATTTTAGTAACCGTCATGGAATCTCCTAAAAAACTGTTACCCATTCGTCAATTAGTCAGCAAATATCTCTATTAACTAAGAAGATACTTTTACGTATTGCTTAGAAATATATGAATGCAGAATTGTAGAGCAAATTGTAAATAAACAACCTAACTCACTTACTGACACACTGATTTTATGCAAAAGTATTCAAATAATTCTACAAAACACGAAGGGTTTGTTAGATTCTCATAACAAAAGATATAATATTCGCTAACTGATTTAAAAAACGACAGCTATTTAAAGGTTCGTTACAATTAGTTTTTAGCACGTCTTTTTTTACGCTTTCCAACTGTAGGTTGAAGAAGCGTATATGCTCCAGCTTCTTCCGTCCGTCTGTCGGCACGATAACTCACGTAAAAATGGTTCGATTTCGATGAAATTTCAGTATGTGGTTTCAATAGGGACGAACCCTATTGAAAATAGGACAAATGGGGTTAAAGGTCACGACATAGCAGCGGAATCCATTCCACTGCTCTTATGCCTCATAACTTTCGTAAATATGGTTCGATTTCAATGAAAATTTAATATGTGGTAGGGGACCACCTGGGAAGGAACCCTATTAAAAATGAGCGAAATGGGATCAAAGGTTAGGACACAGGAGCGAGATCTATTCCATAGCCCTTATGCATCATAACTTACGTAAAAATGCTTCGATTGCGACAAAACTGTCGTTGGACGTGCCCTCTCGAGTTCCTCGATTTTCGTTCAGTTTGCTCGGTCACAGAGCCCATTGCTCCCGACTCCTGTGTTCCGTGTGTGTATAAGGGTATGTGCTACCATTCCTACTACTTTTCCGAGTCGGAAAGTACATATTTACTTCGAATTTTATCATAATATTACCTGCCGACTACACCCTACTGCGTTTCTTTTTTTTTTTTTTTTTGATTGGAGGTTTAACGACCACCGTGAGCAACTCAATGGGCTATAAGCAGTCGCCCGTCCCTAATTTAGGGTCACTGGTTCCAGGGAAGGGAGAGAGCCAGTGCCGTAAGACAAACACAACATCCATGCCTCACCGGGATTCGAACCCGGACCCCTTCCGGACGAATGATCAGAGGCCAGCGCTTTAGACCACTGCGCCACCGGGGCAGCTACTGCGTTTCTAAAGTGTGCGCCCAAGTACATGTTCCAGTGCCTACTGTTCCTCTCCTGCATACCCTGTTCACGTAATAGGCTGCCAGCAATCTTCTCAGCTACGTTTCAGCACCAGTAAGTAAATTTTATACCGATATTCCTTCATTTTTCATCTCGGTGGGTATGTTCCCATCGTGACTTGCCTTGACTTCCACGAAAGCCTTCTCACCAGCATTCTATTCAGTTGCCTTCAGTGCTTATCTTTTTGTTATCTACACGCCTTCCCGTTTACGTCGCCCTCTGATAGTGGTCCTTGGGTAACGTCATCGTTATTGTGCTCCATCTGTCTCTCGCCGTTCTTCCAGTGACGTCATTACCACGCATCTTCCCATCGTCCGCCTTCTTTACGTGCCTTTTGCCATCTTCATCGTCTTACGCTCTCGAGATTGTGCTGCTTTGCTTTCCAGTTTCTGATTTGTACTATGTCTACTGCTTTTCTTCTACCACTAACGCCTCCTCCGGATGTACTACTTGACAGTTCACTTCCTCTCTCTTCGCCCGCAGTCACTGCCTTCCCCTCGGATCCTCTCTCAACTGCCTTGGGCTTCCGGTTTTCTCGCACCGGCTCCGTTTTAACAGCTCATTTATTAGAGTCCTCGTCACCGGGGAAGTCTTTCTTCGCTTCTTTAGCTCTCGGAGTAAAATATTCCGCGCTTCCAAATACTAAACTTACAGCTTACACTTCAGCACTCCATCAGATTGTTATACCTGATGCCATCACGCACATCGCGCGAAAGCCTCGCTTGGTGTTTGTTTATTTTTCTAATCCCGCTCAAGTTGAGTTGGTTCTTTCTTCTCCAATTTCAGTAGGCGACCAAAGTTTGTTCGCAATTCCTCTTGCTCATTGCCCTACTCTCGTTAGTTTATCTCCAGTTCCTCCTGAACTCTCCAACGATTTACTGCATGCTTTCCTTTCCCAATGTGGTTTAGTTATTGGCCCTATTAAGATTTTGCCTGCTGCTTCAGACGATCAAGGAAATCGTCCCTATTATAGTTTTCGACGTCAAACTCTCGTCGTTTTTCCTGACGAACAATCCATTGTTTCCTGTCCGACAGCTTTCCAAGTTATCTGCGGTCCACATACTCCCACTGTCAATGTTTTTACCGCCTATCATTGTTTTTCTTGCAAATTGCCCGGTCACCGTAGTTCTTCTTGTCCAACTCGGAATTTTTCGACTTCCATTCGCCCTTCTGCCTTGCCAGAATTGTGTGACTTTTCTTTATCATCCACATCTTTGTCGACTTTTCCTTATACATATTCGCAGCTTCCGGTTTCGAGTGGTTTGTTCCCGGCCCCTGATTCTTTTGCTTCACGTGTTTCTTCGGAGAATATCTTTCCTGATCATCTACTACCGACAGCTATCCTGGATGTTGTCCCTTCTGTTCCTACTACACCCCTTTGCACGCCTCCATCGAGCCCGTCTTCTGGCCAGATCTTGTTGCCATGCTCTCAGTCACCCTCTCCGCCTTCATCTCCTACTCCTGTCAGTCCATTGTCTCCATGTTCGACTGCGGTCTCTACCTCTATGGTTCCGCTCTTCGTCCCCACGGCGCCAGCGTCTACCAGTTGCCTTATATCTCCTGCTTCCTTACCGCTCCAGTGCAACTTATCTGTTTCTGTGCCTCCATATTCTACGTCTTCTCATTTTCCTTTACCGACGGCTGATGTTGCATCGTCTCCTGCTCATTTCCTCCAGTTCTCACTCCTAGATGTTCCTGTTACAACTTCATGTTCACCATCGTGTTCCTTTCAAGAAAGTCTATCTTCTACAGGGCCCTCCACTGACAGCCATGTAGTGTCTTCTAGGTTGCACTTGTCTTCTGTTGATGTCTCCATTCGGCCTTTTTCTCTAGACACTTCTGCTTCGCCAGCTCCTGAGTCGCCGGACGAAGATCCTACTCCGCCTTTTATCAGCTCTCTCATGTCGATCGTCTCTGTGAGTTCTTCACTCCCAGCAACTCTTGTCATGTCCATTGAAGCTGCATCCTCCGACTCACAGTGTGCTCATTTGCCTTCTGACGTGTCATCTTCCTCTACAGCCGTTCCTATCGTCCTTCCATCAGCTTCAGCCACTGTTTCTGCCTCATCACTTGTTCCTGACAGTGCTCCTTCACTTGTGCTTCATCATTCTCCATTGTTGCCTTCCTCGACTTCTGCTGATCGTACTTTCCTTATTTGTACATCTTCTACAGCTCAACGTTCCCGACGGCTGCGTAAGCCTCTTGCTCCAGATCCTCCTTCACAACAAGACTTTGCTTCTTATGGTGATTATCACCACGCTTATGAGCGTTGCCTGAAACGTGTTATGTATAAATATTCAGACTTCTCCTTCCCGTATCCGCTAACACCAGTTCCTTATTATTCCAGTATCTTTCAGAGTGTGAGCCTTTAGACTCCTGCTTGACTTTTGCTATGCTTAATGTCCTGTGTATTTCATGTTCCTCATAATATCTTTCTGTTTGAGAGAGTGGCCTGCGCGCCCATAGTTCTTTTTCTTATGTTTTGTTCTCGTGAATGCCTCAAGTGTAAGCCTGTGATTTAGTCCAAGTCTTTTTGGCCTTTTGCCCATGTTATATACCCCCGTTTTATTGTACACTATTAGTTGTCTAATAAAGCGATATTGAACGACAAAACTTTATCATGTTATTCCGAAAGTATACTGAATCGGTTCTGTTGAATATCATCGAAATGGGATCAAAGGTCAGGGCACAGGAGCGAGATTTATTCCACAGCCATTATCCTCATAACTTGAGTGATAACTTGAGTAATGATTTTTGGTATGTTGGAAAGCGTATTATAATCAATGCATTGCATGATTTTACTAACTTGTTTAAAAAAAGTACGTGCTCATAGTATTACTTTGCCCGTCCGTTGGTCTGTGGACATCATATCACTGCAACTATTAGTCCGATTTGAAAAGTTCTTTTTGCCGAGCCCGAACTGGAGCCAGTAGCCCAAATTTAGGTAGGGTGACTGCTTATAGCCCATCGAGTTGCTCACGGTGGTCATTACATCCCGAATTTTAAAAATTCGACAGAGTATTCTGGTACTATTTGTACATAATTTTTTGCTATGCGTCTTTCTCATGCCAAGTTCTTTGTGGGTGTGAAATAAAACGAGTGGTTCTAGAGTTTACCTATGCATTTATTCGCATCACTCACGACCTCACAGAGCAACAGTCTGGTACATAGTAAATGGAATTAAATAACAGCAAGCAATTAGGTTTTCGAATTCCTGACACTGAGAGGTACTTAGGAGGTGGATTAATGAATGTTATCGTCGTAAAACCAATGAAAGAAGATATGTGAGTCATAAAAGTAAATATTTACTAAACTATTGCGGCGGCAATAGTATTTTGACTGTTTGGTTTTTCAAAAACAATATTTATTATTATTATATGTAATGCAGATTTAGACGAACGTAAGAAACGACCCTGACGCCGATGAAATGTGATGTAGCTACGAAAGTCCATGCGCATGCGCAAGCTAAATTCTGACGTCAGGATAGAAAGAAAGGCTAAATCGCAAGTGTGTTAGTGAGGGCGATTGGTATCTTTTTCTTTTTTTTTTTTTTGATTGGAGGTTTAACGACCACCGTGAGCAACTCAATGGGCTATAAGCAGTCGCCCGTCCCTAATTTAGGGTCACTGGTTCCAGGGAAGGGAGAGAACCAGTGCCGTAAGACAAACACAACATCCATGCCTGACCGGGATTCGAAACCGGACCCCTTACGGACGAATGATCAGAGGCCAGCGCCTTAGACCACTGCGCCACCGGGGCGGCTGGTATCTTTTGGTCTAGTATATCTACAGATTACACTCTATCGTGTTTTAGATCATTTTAAAGCTCTGGTCAATAGCAGGTAAACCCCCAGAAGGTCGAGTGGAAGTGAAATTGCCGCCCCGGTGGCGCAGTGGTCTAAGGCGCTGGCCTCTGATCATTCGTCCGTAAGGGGTCCGGGTTCGAATCCCGGTCAGGCATGGATGTTGTGTTTGTCTTACGGCACTGGCTCTCTCCCTTCCCTGGAACCAGTGACTCTAAATTAGGGACGGGCGACTGCTTATAGCCAATTGAGTTGCTCACGGTGGTCGTTAAACCTCAAATCAAAAAAAAAAAAAGTGAAATTTTACTATGACGCACCGTTTTCATAGCATCAAAAATGCATTTTTATAAAGGTTTTTATAACATTTAGGCATCAGGTTCCCGTAATTTACGTAGATTGCACTGATATATTGTTGCGTTTATGTAAAACGTGATGAAATAATGTTCGGCGATAGCTTTTTATAATATATTGATGAGTAGCAATGAAATTAAATATCGCTGGGCCACGTGATAGGACAGCATTCAGAAATCAGACTTCAATAGTGGTTTTGACCACTTCCTTTACATCGAAATTTTACGCCTGGGATTTACTTTACCACTGTCGGAAAAGATGCATAGCATCAAAAAATGACTAGAAGGCTCGTGCAGTCATAACGATCAAAGGTGGGCTGAGACTCTGCTCATTTGGGCCATTAAAGTTTCCGTTTGACATAGGTGTCCAAATACTTTTTGTCTAGATAGTGTGTGTCATTGTTAAGACGGAACACAAGTAAGTGGATTTCGCTCGAAAATTGGAAACTAGACACCTGTCAGGAAGATCTGGCCTCAGATTAACAAATCTCTGTAACTTTTGCTTCATGAAACTGCAATAACTAAGTTAGGTAACTAAAGGAGTTTCTGCCTTTTAAAAAGTGTCAAAACTTTTCCTAAACTATCAAAACTTTAGTACAAATTTATTTTCCTTAAAATGTATACATAACTTTACGAGGATTTAAATTGGATGGCAAGCAGCAGCATAATTGCAATAATCTGGTCCCTTACTTTACATAACAGTCATGCAAAGCAAAATGATTCTACGTTTTCTTATGATCCTGGGATTATTTATTCCTTAAGGTCTTGGTTTCCAAAACTGATTTTAAAAAAATGAGAATACTGTAGAACTGTGAGAGATTAAACTCTTCGATTTAGTAAATTGTATTCCCGATTTATGCAACGTAATCTCTGGAAATTAAGTATCACTCTCTACCATACACCAGCCCCGTTCAACGAAAAATAACTTCCGTTCAGATATTCATCTTGTTCTTAAACGAAACAGAAACCACCTCGTTATTTAAGCGCTCTCACTTAATTTGCATCATTGACATCTATTGCGTCTTCGTCTTCTTCTTCTTCCTTTGAAATGCAAATTCATTAACAAAACACGTAGGCCGTGAATAAATCAGTCCGCTTAATGAAGATGTAAATACGGAATAAAAGGAAAAGGACAAAGATGCATTGACTGAGAGATAGAAGAAGAAAAGAGATGCCCTTTTGTGTGTCCCTAGGGATCTTGGGAAAACGAAGGAAGGAGCAATGGCAATTTCTTCTTTTGCTCAAGGGATCGCGTGTTTTCGTCTTGTCTTGGCATTACTCCTCAGAAGAGCATTCCATCTGATAACATAAGTACATGGTGAGAACAACGGGAACTCACGTGCTAGCAATACATATCCCTTTCATGGAATAATACCGTACTCATTGCTAGTGCTAAACTGATGTGATTACCAACGTCAAGTCCTTTACAATTATTTCTAAGTTCTCATATCAGCATTTCTATTGCTGTGTTCCGTAGAAGGTGGATGTAAACCACGAGAAGAGAATTCGTTTTCCTAAATTCATTTGAAAAAATTGATAATAATAAATAACAGAAAAATAAAACATAGCTTTTTCTGTACGCAAGTTCTGAAAATAATGACTAAAACTCATAATGAAATTAGGAAAATTACAAAATCCCTCAATATGTACACATATATATATTTTTTTTTTTTTTTTTGCTGAATAATTCTTCTCACACTTATTCCGTTTTAACTCTTTTGACTCACTGAAGCAGAATTAAAATTCTTCTTTGTGAACACTAAAGAATTTTTTGGGAATTTGACATCAAAATTTTAACTCCGGTAAATTTTCTATGTTCTTCTTTCTTGATTGGAGGTTTAACGACCACCGTGAGCACCTCAATGGGCTATAAGCAGTCGCCCGTCCCTAATTTAGGGTCACTGGTTCCAGGGAAGGGAGAGAGCCAGTGCCGTAAGACAAACACAACATCCATGCCTCACCGGGATTCGAACCCGGACCCCTTACGGACGAATGATCAGAGGCCAGAGCCTTAGACCACTGCGCTACCGGGGCGGCATTTTCTATGTTCTGAAAGTTTGACTGTCGAATGAGCGTACGATAGCAAGTTTAGCTAAGCCATAGATTAATGGTTATGGTGATATTTTACGATACCATAGCGGTATCGTAAAATATCACCATACCTATGCAAGTATTTGAACACACACACACATGTCAGCCTATTTTGAGCGAAATATCTTCATCACAGACATCGTCATTATCATGGTTCGCCTACACTGAAGTAAGAAATTATTAGGAACACCTACCTAATAACGTGTTGGGCCGCCCTTGACCTTCAAAACAGACACGATTCGATGAATCATAGATTCAACAATGTGCTGATATCGTTTTACAGTTATGTTCAGCCACGCAGATATAATGGAATCCTTTATTTTAAATAGTCCAGACTTGAATAATCATGAAACGCATATAGTGTATTAAATCCATTTATTTTTGTTGCCAATCTTTGTGCTGACTATGATGGAATTCGTCAATTGTCGAATGTTCGCTGGATCTCTCTTACGAATGGCTCTTTCAATCTCATCCCATAGGTGTTCAATTGAGTTAAAATTTGGGGATTGTGTTTGCCATTTTAGCAGTTTAGAGTCACTGTTGTGCTCCTAGAACCACTGTGTGATGATCTGAACTTTGTGGCATGGCGTATTATTCTGTGGTGAAGTAGCATTCTCCATCAAGTAACACCATGCAGATGTAAGGGTCCTCATTGATTTTAAAATACCTCGTGGCACCCAAATGCTGATCCAGAGATATTAAGTAATCTAGTGCTGGCCATGAAAACAAACCTCAGACCATTTCACCGGATCTACCACCTTGTGAAATTAATGCTACGCAGCTGGAATCCATCGACTCGTGATGTTGACGCCATTTTGTGGCCATCGGCGTGTGTTAACAGAAAATGCTATTTATTAGACCGTGCAACCTTTTTTCATTCCTCAACAGTCCAGTTTCGAAGGTCCCATGCCCACTGCAGACCGATTTGTCGATTTTTTCCATAGACGAGTGGTACCCAAAGGGAACGTCTTCTGTTATAGCTCATTTGTGCCAATGTGAAGGGGACTGTGTATGCTGAAATTGTCCTTTAGATGTCTGTTGTATTGCGCTGTTAGTTCACGCAATGGAGCTTTTCCCTTACTTCATACAACCCTCTCCAGTTGCCATTACCCTCGAACATCGTCCAGATGTTTCCGCCCACAGGGAGACCCCCCCCCCCGGACTGCTTGTTTTGTTGTTTGTGCACCACTCATTGTACACCTCGATGCAGTTGTTCTTGCACAGCAGAGAAAGTTTGCCGTTTCGGAGATGATTGCATCTGCCAGCCTAACGCCACATAATGCCTCTTTCTAAGACGCTTAATTCACGAGTCTTTCCCATATTGCTGCTGTTCCATCTTCGTGCACGTCTGAGTCCTTTCTAATGATCACTTTATGAGGCCATCTAAACATAATAGTTGCGCAAGTAAGTAAGGATGGCAGGCGTCTGAGTGCTATCGGGGGTTTCTAATGATTTGCTACTTCAGTGTAGAGAGAATAGCGTAGAGATTCGTTCGGCGAAGGCATGGTTCAAACGCTGATGTGAAGGCAAAGAGACTCTGGAGGATGCTTCGAGATCCAAAAGGCCAGCTTTTCTCGACAAAGAAGTCTTATAGGACGTGCTAAGAATAATTTACACACTAACATCATACTGTACAAATTGTATCGCAGATACACTCACATGACACACGTACTAAATTACATATTCGGCCCATTCATCCGAAGACGGAGACCATGAAGCAGAGTATAAATTACACTGGCCCACACTACTGGACTTCATTACCAACGGAACTGACTTCTTTAAATAACTTTAACCTTTTAAAAAAAATGAAAAACTACATAATGACTTGCGACTCTTCAAATTGGTAATTGTAGTGGAGGGGGACGGTGATTATTACTATGACTTGTATATCTCAATGCGAATTGATTTTTAATGGTATCACTTGTAATGTTTATCATCTTTTTACATATCATTATTTTTAATTTTTTTTTTGAAACACTGTTTGTTTGTAACTTTAACTCCTAACTTAAGTGTAAAATTTGTGTAGGGAGCAAGGGACCCAGTCAGGCCTTGCTGGCCTTTTTCCCCTGCTTCCTTGCTGTGCGTTTTTCATTTGATATTTTTGTAACACTGGTTTTCTGCTCAGCAAAATAAATGAATTGAATTGAAAACGATCCCCGTAAAACGTGTAAGAAGATGGCCACCCAGCTTCATACCTGTGCTAAGACTGTGGTGTGTAGTGATGTAATTCTAAGCAAACAAGTGCCTCAGCGGTGAGCTGGTTAGGTAAAAACAACCCAGAAAGAAGCTCCCCAGAGTGAATACGCTGAATACCCTCGGCTACGGCAGCCGACGCTCTACTCGTGTGGCACTGTTGACCGCTCGTCATCGGACGGACATTACGCCTCGCCATGTGCCGAGAACATCAAAACTGAACCTCTGCCAGAGAGGTGCCACGTCGTGTTGTCAGATGAATCACATTTTCAGCTGTACGGAGCTGACGGGAGGATGCGGGTATCGACAGCATGTGGCCATAGCTCTGTCGCACCAGATCGACTCTGTTCAAGACTGTGGTGGCTCCTTGATGGTTGGAGAAGCGTTCTCGGGGGAACATTAGGTCCCTTTGTGTGTCTGGAGAGGTTCCTAACAGCTGCACGCTACCAGCCTGTGCTGGCTCATCACCTACAAGCTTTCATGACATTCTCGCATCCTGCGGACGATGGTCTCTTTCAGAAGGACAATGCGCCTCCCTCACCGAGGCAACCACGTAGGCATGGTACCAGGAATACTCATCTGAATTTGGAATCATCCAGTGTCCCCCAAGGTCCCCGGATTAAACCCTGTGGAAGCTTTCTGGGACGCGATGGAGAAGAACATCAGATCCATGGATCCTGGACTGACGTCTCGGGCAGAGTTGTGGATAATGCAACAGACATGGCTGGCATTACCTCCGAAAACCATCCGGCATCTTGTGGAGTCGATGCCTCGGCAAGAACAGGCTGCTATGCATGCAAAAGGAGGACCAACACGCTATTGGGTAGGTGTCTCTAATGTTTTGTCCATTGAATGTATACGAAAAGAGCGTGGCAGTTCTCCACTACAGAATCCATACAATGAGGTAAGGGAAATACTTGTCAGAGTTTTAATGGGGGTGATTATAGACTCGCGGAAGCCTAGGGCCTACATCTCAGCAACCGCATGCATTCTTGGCTGTTTACGGGCCGCCGTAATGAAAGTACTGCAAGAAAGGTCTCGGGACGGGCAGACATCACCCCCAGTGTGGTGCAAAGGGGAGGCCACCACTGGTTGACAGTCGAGGTGAACGTTGGTTAGCACGTGCTGATCAGAACAACAGATGGCTTACGATCCTTCCTTTAAGCGCTGACTGTTAGATCGTTGCAGATAAAATGAACTTCACAGACTCGTGCAGTTGGCAGATAATTTAGGAATTAACACATCACGCAATGCGACTTGTGACATGTAAATTTAGAGCCTCAAAGCTGCTTCCTATGTAACACTGGTCATTCCATCAGTGATATCAGTTCCAAGGCGATTGTGCTACAGTGAAGAGGACGAGTAATCAGAGCCAATTTCATTTCATTTTCTTATGAGTTAAAACTTTGGCACCGGGCATCAAAGGCAGCTCTCAACGTCAATACAGTATTTGGGTAAGGTACCGCAAGCCACAACGTTGGTTTACTAAATCCTGGACCGGCAATACGAGCCTCGAAAACTACGCGATAAACCACAAGAAGCTATCAGTGATGCCGAGTTAAAAGCCTTGACTGAATCTGATTCACGTCAAACGGTACGAGGGCTTGTCTAGGAAGTTGTAGCACGCTATGGAATCATTTCCAGACATTAAACGGCCATTGGTAAACTGCAGAAGATGAATAAATGAGTCCCGCATGAGTAGGCGAGACAGAGCAAAACACGACGATTTTGTCTACTCTTGTCAGCCTATCTGCAGCCAAAGGAACGGTATTTTGAGACACCTCGTTGCGTCTGACCAAACATGGATGCTATACGACAATCGGCTACGTTCGGCAGAATGGGTCGAATACCGTTAATCCCCGAAACTCACTCCGAAGCTGTTATTCCATCCCGAGAAGACGATGTTCAGTGTTTGGTGGTGCGCAGCTGGTGGGATCCACTCCTTCTCACAACCGTGTCAAACCATCACAGATGACAGATATTGTCAAGAACTTTACATCATGCATGGAAAACAATCCACCAAACATCCGATATTAGTCCATCACCATGGACCCATGTTTCTCCATAATATCACGAGCCCCCTTGTTGCACACGAGGCGACCAAGATGCTTTACCAGTTGAGCCACGAAACTTTACCTCATCCGCCGTATTCATCTGATCTGTATCCTACGGACTATCTCTTCTTCAAGCACCTGTACGCTTTTCTACCGGGTAAATCATTTCCCAGTCAAACATTAGTTGAAACCATATTCGATGAAACTGTTGCATCCCAAAGCTCGACAGTTTTTTTCACAATGGCGTATAGAAGCTTGTATTTTGTTGGTGAAAAAGTGTTGCCGCTGTAGGTGATTATTTTGATTAAGGCGGACGTCAAGTAATTTTGCTTCTTTTTTTTTTTTTTTGATTGGAGGTTTAACGACCACCGTGAGCAACTCAATGGGCTATAAGCAGTCGCCCGTCCCTAATTTAGGGTCACTGGTTCCAGGGAAGGGAGAGAGCCAGTGCCGTAAGACAAACACAACATCCATGCCTCACCGGGATTCAAACCCGGACCCCGTTCGAACGAATGATTAGAGGCCATCGCTTAGACCACTGCGCCACCGGGGCGGCTAATTTTGCTTCCTATACTTCCAATGGAAAATGTTTTGTACACATTTCCTTCACAATTAGTGTGTTCCAAAGGATGAAAATTTTAACTTCGATAAACATAACTTCATATTATAACTTGGAATACTTAATATTTTCTAAAACATAACCATAATTATATTAAAAATCAATAACTTTTCCTTTGGTGGTGTTGAAACCAGAAAAAAGATGGCGCGACCTGTACTTTGATGACGTCAATAGACAAACAAATGTTGGATTGCATAATTCTGGTTATGTTTTAGAAAATAGTAAATATTCCAAGTTATAAAATGAAGCTATTTTAATCGATGTTCAAGTTTTCATCCTTGGGAACGCATTATTGTGAAGAAAATGCGTACAGAAGTTTTTCCATTGGAAGTATAGGAAGCAAAATTACTTTGCCGCCCCGGTGGCGCAGTGGTCTAAGGCGTTGGCCTCTGATCATTCGTCCGTAAGGGGTCCGGGTTCGAATCCCGGTCAGGCATGGATGTTGTGTTTGTCTTACGGCACTGGCTCTCTCCCTTCCCTGGAACCAGTGACCCTAAATTAGGGACGGGCGACTGCTTATAGCCCATTGAGTTGCTCACGGTGGTCGTTAAACCTCCAACCAAAAAAAAAAAAAATTACTTGACGTTCACCTTAATAAAGTTTATTTTGCACTGTATTTTGGGTGTTTAAAGTTTCCATCAATATTCCGACATTTCATCTGCAACAACCTAATACATACGGGGCGCACTCAGAAATGATCCAGAGAAAACAATCCAGCGAACACTCTTGAAGACGAGCCTAAAGAGTAAGTGGCCCGCCCATGTGCCCATGATGACCGAATGGCATCAACAGTTCCTCCAGCAGTGGGCCAGCGAACATCAAGCCTGAACATTATTAGCATAACATAATTACACAGTCGTATCAGAATAATATCACCGCCTACCTAATAATGGGAATAACCACCCTTGGCCCGAATGACTGTGGCGAGACGGCGAGGCCCTGGAAGGTTTCGCGAGGCACACGTGTCCATTAGGACTGAAGAAGAGCACAGACGTCTCCTAGATGACGTGGTTGTGGGTTGGCACGTTGAACTTGTCGATCCAAATAGTCCCAGAAGTGCTCTATGGGGTTGAGGTAGGTCAATTTCGCCAGCCAAGGGAGAACCGACACATCGATGTCATGTTCCTGGAACCAGACACACATCCCCTTAGCCACGTGACAGGGCGCATTGTCCTGTTCGTAGACACCATCTCCACCAGGCTAAAAGTCCAACATGAAGGAGGCCGCCCCGGTGGAGCAGTGGTCTAAGCGATGGCTTCTGATCATTCGCCCGAGATGGGTCCGTGTTCGAATCCCAGCGAGGCATGGATGTTGTGTTTGTTTTACGGCCCTGACTCTCTCTCTCTCTCTCTTCCTTGGAACCAGTGGCCCTAAAAATTAAGGGCGGGCGACAGCTTATAGCACACTGCATTGCTCACGGTGGTCGTTAAACCTACAATCCAAAGCGATACATGTGGACAGCGAGAATTGACAGAGAGCCATTGGCGTTCAGGGACCCATCCAGTGGTGCCAGCGGTCCCACGCCATACGAGGAAAACATCCCCAGACATGCCCACTGCCACCTGCGACCTGTACTTGACCGACAAGCATGTCCGGGTGTTGGTAGCTGACACCGCCGGTCATTTCTATGGCGTAGAAACCTTGATTCATCGGAGAAGGCAACCTTTTTCCACTGTTCCACTGTCCAGTGACGGTAGTTCCATGCGAACTGTAGGTGTCGTTGCCGATGGACCTGGGTTAACATGGGCGCATTGACGCAGCATCGACTCCGGAGACCCATTCGTAACAGGGTTCGCTTTACTATTATCGGGGACGCGTACCTGGGTGCCCACGTGTTCATTTGCGTGTTAAATTGCTGCACTGTTGTGTGTCGATTGCCCTTTACCAGTCGACGGAGGCGACGTTCTCCTATGGGGTCGATGGCCTTTGGGGCTCCACAGTTATGACGTTGGGAGGTACTCGGTGTGCCAGCGATCCATTCTTGGTTCACCCTTACTAGAGCACCTCGTGAACATCCCACGAAGTCTGCTGTTTCTGAGATGCTTCCACCCTTGGCGCGGTAGCCGATGATCATTCCTTTTTTAACGTTCGTCAAATCACTACCTCTGCCCATTGTGCTCACGTAACGCACTATGGCTCATCTGTCCTGGACGGCCGTTTATATTTCCGTGTGGTAGACCTTGTCACGTGCACTTTGTGACGCGCTAGGGTGGGTACACTGTGATTCCGGGAATGGTCACATCATTCTGATAAGACTGTGCATAATAAGCAGTACATAGTATCATGGAATAAGCACGTAAGATCTAGCTATGAGAATATCTCGTCATCCCTCGCTCTTCATGAATATATAGTCTCATCGTTCTGTCTCTGTTGTTTACCTTTAACCTGCTGCAAGGTTTTCGCCGTGAATAGAAACTATCAGGAGTTAAGATATGGACAGAAAACACAAAGGAGATATAACAAAACTTATACAAGATATCGAAACAAAATCAGAAGGTTAAAATGGACTACTGCAAACACTATATGGACAAAAGTCACCGGACACCCCTTCAAAATCAAATGAACGAATCCGCTGCGTTGTTAAGATGCGCAGGTATAAAAACAAGCCAGCAGCTGACCGCGATCATATCGCACTGTGAGGTTGAGTGAAAATGTCGCGGCGGGAGAGAACTGACTTTGAGAAAGGAACAATTGTTGGGTGATATATTAGTGGGTTGTCCATAAGAGAAACCGAGAGGTGTTTAAATATACCCAAGTCTGTATTTACAGTCTGTTTTGGATGTACTGAATAAGTGGAAGACACATGGAGTGCCTGAAGCAGCAAAACGTACCTGCAGACAGAAGAAAATCAGTGATAGATGACGTCGAAGCCTCAGGAGAGTCGTTACAGCTAATCGACGGAGTACTGCACAAGACCTTAGTGTACAGGTGAGTAAAATTGCTGGAACCTCGGTATGTACACTTACCATTCGCAGAGAACTTCATTCCATGGGTTACCGTGGTCGTGCTGCTGCTTATAAGACTTTAATCTCCACTCGGAATGCTACTCGTCGTTTAGCATGGTGTAAAGAACATTTATCGTCGCCCGTATATCAATGGAAACGGGTCCTATGGACTGATGAATCCAGACACACGATCCATCAGACTGATGGCCGTTTGTGGTGGGGGCGCTATTTACCACAGTGTACTGTTCTTACGGTCAAGTTTGGAGCTGGTAGTGTACTCGTGTGGGGGCATTTTTCGTGGTATGATCCCGGCCCA
Source organism: Macrothele yani (assembly GCA_039090855.1). Classification (NCBI taxonomy): domain Eukaryota; kingdom Metazoa; phylum Arthropoda; class Arachnida; order Araneae; family Macrothelidae; genus Macrothele; species Macrothele yani. Next base: position 28,368,330 of record CM077022.1, read on the forward strand.
TTGGTTATCGTGGACAAACCTGTTAACCAGGACGTCTACCTCGATATTCTGGACAATTATTCCCTACAAACTCTGTGGCAATACTATGGAACCGAGCCTTGATGGTACCAGCAGGATAATGCACCGATCCATAAAGAAAGGACTGTTACGGTGTGGTTTGACGATAATTCCCTATCGTATGTGGACTGGCCAGCACAGAGCCTACGGCATGAATTAGAGCGCCGCATAAGAAGTCTGGAACTAAGGCCTACTACTAAGCAACATTTAGCTGCAGCATTGTGTACTGAATGGAAGAGCATACCTATCGCTGTGTTCCAAAACCTTGTCGAAAGCATGTCTCAAGGGTCAATGCATGCATTAAGGCCAAAAGTGGACTGACACCGTACTACTGTATGTCAATAAATGCTATGTTGTGTTTCTCGTCTAGGTGTCCGGTGACTTTTGTCAGTATAGTGTGGTAAAAATATGTATGACAATCTGACAAGATGGTCCAAATGCAAATGAATCAAAAAGGAGATTTTCGAGATATTGTCTACCTTTTGTTCTCCCTCTCTCTCTTGGTTTTTTACGGCTGATTAGAGTAATAAATTTCTGACTTTTATAGCAAAACGTGCTCATTAGACAAAATCATTGGGTGGCGTCATTCACATTTTTTTGTTAAAAGACGTGCACAGAATTCTGTGGTATCATTCTGTGCGATGATTTTTTTTTCTACGTTGATGTTGTTGCTCGTAAGAATAATGATAAAATGTAATGCCGTTGTAGTGCAAGACGACAAAATAATATTTCTGGGTAACATGTAAAGCGGATTACTTCTAAATCAGAGGAAACAAGTTCAAAATTTTACCGACGTTTATTTCTGAGCTAGACTACGCTACAGACGTTCCTTTAATATTTCTAAACCCCTTTCTGTGCCAAGAAAATGCGAGGGAAATTTATCAAAAGCTTACTTCCATTCTAAACCTAACACATAATGAGCAGTCATGTTTTTCAAACAATCTAAGATGCCAGCTGTAGTCTCGTATTTTAAACAACCCGGCATTAGCATTTCCAACATGATTAACAAGACAGATGACACATAATTATAGGGTCTTAAGAGCACGTCTTTTGAATAAAAGGAATGAATGAAAATAATAAAGCGTAATAATTTTCGAGCATTTATTTGCATATGAAATTTTAAAACCAGGGATTTATGATAACTAACAATGCGTCTGTTGAAAAAAAAATGAAATTTGATGAAAAAAGAACTTTTCAAATCAATCCTTTTGTAGCAGCGAAATGATTGCAAACTGAAATATTCTGCGCTCATGCCATAAAACCAAATTACGCTACTAAAGAATTTGCGCTACATGTTATTCACAATCAAACATACACTGACATGCCAGTTTACAGGCACATAAATACATCCTTGTGCAAATTGATTGAAACAAAGTACTGTTTTTTCTTCTTTTCATTCGATTCGATTTCTCATGCCGAAATATACTTCATTATACGCAAAATCGTATTTGTTCAAGGCGGTATTTAACAATCTACTGTAACCGCGCTGGTTGGCAAGTTGCCAATAGCGCATGAACAAGTTGGGGTTGGCTGCTGCAATCACTACATCATCGGCATTGCATTAAAAGTTCAGAATCTTCGTTCGTGATGAACGTATCACTAAGAATGCGCACATAGATCATTATTTTGCATGAACACACAACTAAGACCTTCAGGGATATTGCTAAACAGTCGGTGTCAGCCTCGCAACTGTTAGGTGTATCATCCGTTTGAAGAACGAAATCGGATCGATTTTTGCTAATCGAAAAGACAAATGTGGACGAAAGAAGAAAGCAACGCCAAGAGCGGCGCCTGATTGATTCGGGAAAGTTAAAAAGACCCTCGGAAGACAAGTGATGCACTGAACAGAGATTTGAAAGAGAAAGGTATAGATGTCAGCTCTTCAATTGTAAGCACACGATTTCTGGCACATGGTCGTAAGGCCCGACGACCTGTGAAAAAACAACTGGCAAAATTGATAAAAGATAAAAGATGCAAGTGGGCGCTGAAATACAAACACTGGACCAAAGAACATTGGAGAGAAGAGTTGTTCAGCGAGGAAAGTCATTTCTTTGTTCAAGGCTAGAGGAGTCAACACGTTCGGATATTACCGGGAGAGAAGCACATCAACCAGACTGTGAAACATCCGCAAGAGAGGATGCTTTGGAGATGCTTCAGCTCTTTCGGAGTCGGCAATTTGCATCCGATCGAAGGTATGATGCGCTCGTCACAGTACGTCGAAGTTCTTCAAAGGAGAGTTGTCCCCGAGATGGCGAAGACGTTTCCTTAGAGATCCGGCATCTTTCAGAGGGACTTTTGCCCCTTGCCGCACTTCAAAAATGGTGAAGAACTTCATGCACTAGCAGAGTATAAACGTACTTGACTGGCCTGAGAACTCACCGGACATAAATCCCTCAGAGAATCTTTGGTAAATTTGCAATAGTTGTCTTCGTGAAACAGACTGCACTATCGTGTATAAATTCATCCAAACCCTGATTCAAATGTGGTACAGAGACCCAAATATTAGCACTAACTGTTTAAATTTAGTGGATTCCATGCCAGAACGTATTCAGATGGTACTGAGGGAAAGAGGTGGCCATATCGTGTATTCATGATGCAAATTAACATGAACTTTTTTGTACAGATTTAAATAAAGAAGTTTTTCTCATTTCGGTGTGCTTGTTTGAATTAATTTGCACAAGGATGTAATGGACTCCAACACGTAAGATGGCACAGACTGCGGTATGCGGTATAAATCAGGCAGGCCAGCTAGTCAAGTATCAGTTAGAGCTCAACTGAGAATCGGAATGGACAAAACGAGTGCTCTGAGCGACTTTGAACGTGGCACGATAGTTGGCGGGCCAGTTTTGGGTACCCCAAAACGGTCGTCCCCCTGGGCTTTTCACGCACAACCGTAGCAATATTGAATACTGCTACACTCAAAAAATTCTTCCAACGACGATCCTGTGGACGAAACAGTTGGAAGACCGGAGGGGTCAGAGGAGACTGGCGAGAATCTTGCAAGCTAATAGATGGGCCACAACCCGGAAAATATCGGTTGAATTCAACATTGGTCTGCTAAGAATCATCTACGGAACTACCACTGATTAGTCCATCAACAGCGGACGACTGTCACCAGTCTCGTTCGGCCCTTTAGATCCTTTGATCTCATGACTGTCTCCCATCTCCTTTGATCTACCAGCTGTTTGGGTCCACAGGAGAGCCGACTGCTGGAAAGAGTAGTTGGTAGTTGGTACCGAAGCTTGTGCAGTAGTTTTTCATTCTTTATGAGGGACTATATGCTATTTAATAGATATAACAGGGAAACGAACAGGAGAGCATGCTTACGCTATATACACTATATTGACAAAAGTCACCAGACACCTAGAAGAGAAACACAACATAGCATTTATTGACATGAAATAGTACGGTGTCGGTCCACTTTCGGCCTTAATGCATGCACTAACCTTTCGAGAAATGCCTTCGACAAGGTTTTGGAATACAGCGATAGGTATGCGTTTCCATTCAGTACATAATGCTGACGCTAACTGTTGCTTAGTAGTAGGCTTTGGTTCCAAACTTCTTATGCGGCGCTCTAATTCATCCCATAGGTTCTCTGTTGAATTAAGATCAGAGCTATGTGCTGGCCAGTTCACACATGATGCAGAACTATCGCCAAACCACGCCATAACAGTCCTTGCTTTACGCCGCTCTGGACGTGTGTGCCTTTGCTCCGTGTTTTTGTGCCTTTCTACGCTTTTTTCAGTGATTCCCGTCATCTGCCTTGTTGAGTGTGATGTTCATGAAGTTTTCGTCTTTCGTTTGAGATATCTCCCAAGTCGGAGAGTGCTCGTTTGTTCTTATTATCCTCATTTTACTTCTCGACCAAGCTGGTCGTTCTACGAACTTTCTTCCCCATTGCAAATGGTGTCTTCTCCCGGATTGGCTAAGGGCCCTGCTCATCTCTCTCAGCCTCCTCCTTCTGCCCTGCCTATAACTGAACTGATGTGCTACTGCGTTCCATAATGCCGTCCTGTCTTCGCCTATCTCCGATGGCGCCAAGGAAGCCTCTTCTTTCCCAGCTGTAGCCTTTGCTTTCCTGCTTTCGCCGCCTACGTCAGACGGTTTGATGGATACTTCTTTCTCTCCTGTTGCTGCTGTTGATGCTGTGCCCTCCAGCTGCGCATAGTTTCATCGCTGCCTGCTTTACCAGCTGCTGCTCCGGATGTTGCTCCTCTTCCCTCACCTAGTGTTCCATCTTTTTTTTTATTATTGGAGTTTTAACGACCACCGTGAGCAACTCAAATGAGCTATAAGCAGTCGCCCGTCCCTAATTTAGGGTCACTGGTTCCAGGGAAGGGAGAGAGCCAGTGCCGTAAGACAAATACAACATCCATGCCTGACCGGGATTCGAACCCGGACCCCTTTCGGACGAATGATCAGAGGCCATCGCCTTAGACCACTGCGCCACCGGGGCGGCTCCATCTTTCAGAACAGCCTCGCCTTCCTCGAGGAGTGCAACAACCATCTGCACATACTCATCTGTTGCCTCGTCTTCGTCGTCCTCGTCCACCTCGGTAAGTGTTCTGGATTCCTATGCTACTCTCCATTGCCATGAACTTTTCCGAGATTTACCTGAAGTCTCTCCCACTGGCTAACAGCTGCACACTGCTCGACCTCGGAGTTTCCTTCGAGGCCTTGCCTTACTCTCCCCTGAAGAAATAGTGTTCTGCTTTAAAGACGATACTCCCTCCGGTGCCTCCGTTAACATGGCCAAAAAGCCTCGGTTTGTCATTGTGTATTTTGCTCTGGCAGTGTTCCCCGTGGTGCCCCCGCTTTCAGACTTTTGTCCCAGCCTTCTGGGCCTGTTTCCCAGCAAAAGTCATTTACAGCCTCTGCTCAACGCGTGCCTTTCGCTTCTGCTACCTTCTGGACACGGTTCGGTGCACAAGTCATTTACAGCCTCTGCTCAACGCGTGTCTTCGCTTCCATCGCCTTCTGGACCCGCTTTTCTGCAACAGTCAGTTCCAGCCACCGTCTGTGCTACTCAGGCCTATATTGCCGCCCTGTTCTCGCTGTGTTCCTCCGGCTCGTGTGAACATTTCTGTACTGAACTTCTACTGATTGAGTCCTGCCTCGTGCTCCATGCTCATCATTGTGTGTTCACGTTACTGTAATGTTTCCCCTGTCACGGTTTGTTATGCGCGGTTTTTTGTATGTTTTGCCCTGTTATTGTATTGCCATGTTTTTTGAGTTATTTCAATGTAACGCTCCAAGAAAACTATTAAAGTGATGTTGAAACCTTGCTTTATGGCTCTGTGCATTTTTGCGCTGGTACCAACAAGACTTGGTTTCATATTATTGCCACAGAGTTGGTAAGACATAAGGCGTGCCTTACCAACTGGGTATCGATGTAGACGTGCTGGTTAACAGGTTTGTCCAGGATAACCAATGGGCCGGGACCATACCACGAAAAACACAACCACACGTGTACACTGCAAGCTCCAAACTTGACCGTAGGAACAGTACACTGTGGTAAACAGCGTTCCTCCGGCTGCCGCCATACCCACACACGGCCATCAGACGTCTTTTTTAAAAAAGAACCTGCTGATAGTATCATTATGTCTGTCCGTCTGTGGACACCATATCTCTGCACCAATTAGTCCGATTTGAGAAATTCTTTTTCAGCTGAACTGTGAGAGCGATGATTCTTGTCTCTTGGTTATTTTTTCTGATGCATTACTTTGCCACTAGGGGCGTAAATTCAAATGCGATCGAATTAAAAATACAATTTACTCACTCCACAGCATTGCTTCTAAACGTCCGACTAAAACAAATTATTTTTCATTTGATACTTTTTACCGCGAAGATCCTTTCATCTGTTCAATTTCTGCTTCAAAAATTGCGTTGATTTTCCGCTAAAGAGCGTAAATGTGTGTTATGTTTTTCCTATTCTGATGCCTCTGAAAATTCGATTCAAACAAATCCTTCTTGCGTTGGACAGCGGTCATGTCGAAGAATGTTTTGCGTATAATTTCTCATTTTTCGTAAAGAACAATTCTGCCACTAAGAAGAGTAAGTGCATTCTAGACGTACCTATGCTTCTGAAAGCCTAATTAAAAAAATTCCTTTCTGTTCAAATGCCACTCGCTACAGAAAATATTTTGAGAATAGTAATACACTGTTTTTCCGATAAGGGGCATAAATCTGTACTGTATTTTACCGATATCTCAACATCTAAAGGTCCGATTTGGAAAATTTGTTTTGCTACGGATAGCGTTCATGGTGCAGAATATTTTATATATAGTTAGTTCACCATTTTCCTCAACGCACAATTGTTCCCTTAGAGAACGTGAGTGCACATTTCTATTTACAACATATTTGTAGCCGTATCAACTCGCCTGAAAATCAGACTGTAAAACGATTTCCAGTGAAATGCCGCTCATCATACGAAAACTATTTTCCCCATATTTGTTGCCCTAAATAATGTGCAATTTTGCCGCTGTGGGATGCAAATATATTTTATTTTTTCCAGTATCTCTACTTCTAAAAGTCCGATTTAAAAACTTTTTTTACATCACATACCATTCACTTTGGGAAACATTTAGCAGGCAATTTTGAATTTTTCACGATGAGTGTATTCTTGTTTGAAACTGTATCTCGGCTTCCAAAATTCCGACTAAAAATTATTTTCGTACTGAATACTATTTGTACGTTTAAAAATCGCAAACATTATTCATTTTCAAATAATGCAAAGTTTTTCCGCTAGGGACGTATGAAACCGAGCTTTTTTCTTGCTATCTGGGGTTCTAGAAATCGCATTTGAAAAGCTTTTCTTTCCATTACGTATTTCCCACTAAGAGGAATAATTAGCAAATATTTTCCACTTTCCCATAACTCTACCTCTAGGGGGTGTCAGTGTATATTTCTATTTGTAAGAGTACCTTTAATCCTAAATATCCGATTGAAAAAGTCATTCCTTGGTTGGATACCCTTCACTGTAAAGAATAGTTTCCGTCAGTTTTCTTCTTCAACTTGGCCACGGGGCATTTCTTTTTCCTCCATATCCAGTATAAACTGTTTCAGATGGAACCTGCGTGAAACGGAAACCTTCCAAAACGGAACTTTTTATTGGTTCCCTGATGTTTTTTTGCCATTAAGTATATTAATTAAAAGCAAAATATTACACGATAAAATGTAATGATGAATTCATGGGGGAAATTTTCTTGATGTGAAGATAACATAATTACACAGATATAGTTTTGGGGTTGTTACACAAACACACACTGCAGCACATCCACTGTTTGGCTTCTCCTTACACACGTAGTGCAACTTAAGTTTAGGTCATGTGACCAGCGTTGATCTCTTAGCTAAGTGCAAAGTATAAAGCCTTTGCAACTGGCTGTATCGCACGGATTTCAACGAGACACTCCGATTTGGCCGCCCCGGTGGCGCAGTGGTCTAAGGCGTTGGCCTCTGATCATTCGTCGGAAGGGGTCCGGGTTCGAATCCCGGTCAGGCATGGATGTTGTGTTTGTCTTACGGCACTGGCTCTCTCCCTTCCCTGGAACCAGTGACTCTAAATTAGGGACGGGCGACTGCTTATAGCCCATTGAGTTGCTCACGGTGGTCGTTAAACCTCAAAAAAAAAAAAAAAAAAAAAAAAACACTCCGATTTGATTCTCTAACATTTATTCGTCGAAATGATCATTCATAGCCTTTGCTTGTTATGAGTTACATTCGCTCGTTTGCCTCTAGTCAGGGCGCCAAATTTTGTTATTGAAATGCACGTGAAAAGGAAGTGTTCGAGTTAAGCATCTGGCAGAGAAGTTGATTGTCGGCAAAACAAAAATGTATGACAATTTAAAGCGAAAGGGCAAGATGACACAGCAGTGGTCTAAAAGTAACAGCTCAACGAAGAAAAAAATGCAAAAAACCGGAAATGAAAAGTTGAATAAGATCGTGTGGGAGTAGTTTCTTAGGGAAAGAGCAAGAAATTTGTCAATTCCAGGCCCTATGCTACAAACACGAGTAAGAGATGAAGCCAAAAACTTGGAAAAGAGTTCCATGGTTTTAATGATTGGTTTGGGAGTCTTCGAAAGACGCACATCATTTTACTCAAGAAAATCTGTGGTGAAGCGGCAGGCGTCAACGAGAAAACAGTTTCGGATTGGATACAAAAATTATCAACACTCGTTGAAGGCTATGAACCTCGAAACATTGCTAATGATGATTAAACGGGTTTGTTTTATTCAGGCACTGCCAGATAAAACTTTGTGTTTTTGAAAGACGAAACCTATTCTGGAGGGAAAAGTTACCTTACAGTTTTTCTATTTATGGGAGTGCCTTACAGTTTTTCTATGTATGTTTATGTCTGGGGAAAAAATGTGGTCTGGCGACATGATTGGCGATGTCGCAAGACCACAATGCTTCAATAACTTGGAGTTTAAAATCTTCCCGTTGAGTGTAAATCGAGCCTGGATGACAGCTTAAATTATGGCCGAGTTCTAATTCAAAGATGAAAAGGCAAATCAGACATGTTTATTTGTTTTGGGATAATGAGGATATGCCTTCCTCATCTTGACCTATCAAATGTAAAACTTGTGTGGTTTCCACCAAACACAATCAACATTTATCAGCCAATGTATCAAGGAATTATTCAGTGCGTCAAAATTCATAATCGGAAACTTTTTATGCAGTCGCTTCTTGCGAATATGGAATCCCCATACTCTTCTAGCGAACTAAGAAAATCCATTACTGTTCTTGGTCCTATCGCATGGCGTGCAAAAGCATCACGATAGGTGTACCCCGAAACGATTAAGCAGTGTTTCAAGAAAGCAAAATTTCCTTTGGAAGATTTACCAGACATGTGTGGTGAAAGTACCGAAGATCTGCAAGCACAACTAAACAGAGACAGTTTTGTAAACGTCTGTGCAGAGGATTATGTAAATATGGACAGCAACATTGCGACGGAGTCTTGTAATGAAGATCTTGACGAAATTATTGAGCAACATCAAATTGAAAAAAAAAATAGCAGTGTGGATGGTGAAATAGAGGAGGTGAACGTAGAAACCACGTCTAAGATAAAAACATATCATCAAGAATTACAAAGTATTCAGGATATTCTAGAGTTTGCACTTCTCCGAGATGACTGTAAAAGAGCAGCGCACGTGCTGCTCTCACTGAAGCTTCATATTTTTCAGTGTTACTACACAGAAATTAGTCTTGGATTATACCTAGAAAAAAATAGAATATTGTGCGTTTTAGTTGATTAAGGTACTATGAACAATCTTTTAAGTAACACTAATTATGTGGAATCTGTTATTACCATGACAAAAATTCTAATAACACGATTTAATACATTAATATGTATTTTATTTTGATCCGTAAATAAGCGTAAAAATTATAAAACATTTGCAAGCTTTCACTGCCAACGGGCAGCTTCTTCAGGCTGCTGAATATAAACGGTTAACGGAACAGATTAAGAATAAATGCAAATGTAAGCACTTTCAAATCATTTATAGCATGAGATTCATAATGCGCCACGCGTTCATTGATTGTCCAGCGAGCGGGCACTCTTAATGCCTAACACTTTGTGCCAGATAGGAGAAATTTCAGTAGTCGTGTCTGTGTTACAAATATCACTGCATGATAGAATCACGATTGATCAAATAATCATATGTAGAGGATTTTAGGAAGGAAGTGTCTGACCCCAGGTCTCAAACAACCCTTAGAAATAGGAAGCTAGGAGATTTGGACTAGAGTGCCCGACAGGAAAGTGACACGGAAGCGAAGTAGAAAGGGGGAGGAAGACGCCCTTATTTATTACCGGGGGGCCAGTACCCGGGGTCCGACGGCTTAACGTGCCCATCCGACGCACTGCGGATATTTAGTGGATCGAGCGTTCGTACCTGCCTGGAATCGAACCTGAGGTCCTTTCCGTGGCAGTCACGAACGTTGCCCACTAGGCCACCCGCGGCACAGAATCACGATTGATTCGCGGATGGCTGTGGACCTAGGGCCGCTATATGGCGCTAGTCTTCTTATATCCTTCCAGATGGGACGGGCATCCTTAGAATTTACGACTCGTGCCAAGGCGGTAGTCAGTTTTCTGTTTTTTATATCCCGTTTGTGCTCTGTCTCTCTGAGGTGGAAAGACCTCTTTGTCATTCCGATATACCATCTTGTGGATGTGTCACGGTATACTAATGGAATGCCGTATACTCCGGCTTGGGTGGACAGTGGTTGTCTGTCGCGATTAGCGGCGGTAAGAATGGTCTCGATCGTCCTCCGGAACTTTAGATCTACATCCAGCCTCAGCTTACGCAGAGCATTCTTCAGCTGGTAAGAAAATCTCGGAATATATGGTATGGATCCAACAAAACTTGCTTTCTCCGGAAGTGACGTGTGCGCGCGCCTGACAGACACGACTACTGAAATTTCTCCTATCTGGCAAAAAGTGTTAGGCATTAAGAGCGCCCGCTCGGTGGACAATTAATGAGCACGTTGCGCATTATGAATCTCATGCTATAAGTGATTTGAAATTATTTATTAGGTGCTTGAATTAATTCCCGCTGTTTTTTGCCACACGAACACCTATGTGTTACCACAGAACGGTACAGGATAGTCTATTCAAAGTAGTGTCCGTTGGCAGCTACGACCCTTTCCCACCGTTGGGGTAACAAATGGATTCCACGGTAGAAAAATGTAGGTTCTTTCAAGGCGAACCATTCATCGAGCCATTTTTGGATATCCGCGACAGAAAGGAAGTGCTGCTCTGACAGGCCATGTTGTAGCGACCGGAACAAATGGAAGTCCGAGAGAGAAATGTCCGGGGAATACAGGGGGTGGGGTAAGACGTCCCATCCAAGTGCTTCCAAGAGTTCCTTCACAGATCTGGCGACATGAGGTCTAGCGTTGTCGTGGAGAAAAATAACCTTGTCATGTGGGATCCAGTTTCCGAGTTTCTGGATCATTCCCATTGCCTTTAGACGTTTGCTAACCGTTGACTCATCAACCCGTAGTGTTTCAGACAACTCGTGCAGCGTCTGACATAAATCCTCGTCCAATAAGGCCTCCAATGCGCCATCTTCGAACTTTTTCGGCTGCCCAGGGCGATTTTTGTCCTTTACGTTATATTCGTTGGTTTTGAAGCCTCGGAACCACTATCTGCATATTGTTTCCGATAGGGCATGTTCCTCATAGGCCTGCACTAGCAAATGATGACTTTCCGCTACAGATTTCTTGAGATGAAAGCAGAAGAGTAATGCTTCCCGCAAATTCTCCTTTTTTTGGTACGAAACTCGACATCGTGAATGCAATACAAACTCGTGTTCTGTGCCCTCCGATCGCGTGTCCGCCCAGACTACGGACGGTACGTGCGTGCACAAGGGAGGTCACGTGTGGCCCGGGTCACGGCTCACCGCTGCTCCGCTCTATTGGGCAACAGCGGGAATTAATTTAAGCACCTAATATATTTGCATTTATTCTTAATCTGTTCTGTTAACTGTTTATATTCAGCAGCCTGAAGAAGCTGCCTGTTGGCAGTGAAAGCTGCGAATGTTTTGTAATTTTTACGTCTATTTATGGATCAAAATAAAATGCATATTAATTTATTAAATCATGTTGTTATACGTGGCGTATCCCACACAATCTCATCTTCTACCAACAATTCAAATGCTTGCATTTCAATGGCTTCAATGTTCCACCGGTTTAAAACGTAAAATAGTTCCAGTCCGTTGGATTCCGTCTCCGACAGGTTTCATTGTATCTGCTTCTAATTGCTATGTTTGAAAAATTTCTTTTGGCTTCAGATATCTTCTTCCACGAGGAACATTTTTCACACAATTTGTGATTTTTCGTAGCTCACATTTATACCACTAATAAGAGTAATCAGCTATTTGTGCTGGCAAATGTTTTACTGATACAACAAATTGGATTCAAATAAAAATTGTTTTTTAACTGGTTGCATTCACTACGAGGCATGCAGCGCATGTTAGATATTTTAAATAATGAGCAGTTCTTCCGCTAGGAACGTAAATGCATTTTCATTTGCTGTTTTTCTCAGTTTCTAAAAATCCATTTTGAAAAGTTTCTTTTGTGTCGGAAAAGATTCAAAAGATGTTAATTCAGAGGCAATTTTCTTTCTTCATCCACTTACTATCATTTACGCATTTATTGGCTATCAAGCAAAAGAACACAAAAGCTTTGCCATATGAGCTGATATAGTAAGATGTCTTTTCAACAATGATTTACTAACTACAGTTACTGAACATTCTGCTCTTGGAAATTTTTTTCCCATTTCGAGGGTATAACGATTACCGTTAGCAACTCTAAGACTATAGGCAGTCACCCGTTCCTAAGTTGAACTCAGTGGTTCCGAGGAGAGGAGCCTGTTCCGAGGAACAAGCGCACCATGCCTCATTCGGGTCTTAAACCCGGGTACACTCGGACGAATAGTTAGAGTACAGCGCTTGGACCACTGGTAGTGGCATCGTGCATTATTCTTTTTCCGAACTTAACGGACTTCCAGCGGATTCCTAAAGAAATAGACTCTTGGAAGTTCCGACGTGACGTACAGTTCAGAAAGTATAACGAGAGATAACCAAAAATTTCCATAAGAGACAGTAAACAAAATCGGAAAGCTAGATGAGTAACACACGTTACAGTGCGTTTACGCCCTTTTGAAAGAGGGTATGTGCCTTATTTGAGGCAGAATCTGTACGTAACATGGTTTTCGTGGTAAAAGGTATCGAAAGAGAAACGAATTGCTTCAATTGGAATTTTAGAAACAATAATATGTAATAAAATGCATTTTAGATTCAATTGTGTCTGCATTTACGCCCACTAGCGGAAAGCAGTGGATCGTGAAAATACCAAACGGCAAGGAACATTATTTTAAGAGTTCAGGCTTCCCAAAGCAAAGAGATGTTTTTCAAATTGGACTAACAGGTGCTTAGATATGGTGTCCACAGTCGAACGGACGTTGTGATAATATAAGCACGAACTGATTCTTTAACGGACGCGCTAAAAGGCCATGAGTCGTCGGAAAATCTTCTGTTTACATATAGATATTATTGAAGAATGGATTGGCTTTCCAAAGAACCTTTATAAATATTAGATGAACGATGCTTTCAAACAGGACAGATTCCGAATTAACACACTTTTAGGTAATTATGCTGAAATTATGACAACAACAAGTCAAGGAGCTGGTATGGATTTAATTTCGTTCAATCACCGGTGTTCTATCGTTTGAGTAACTTTAAAATAAAATAATTTCTAAAGGCTTTCCTAACTTTTTGGTATTCGTGCTTCGGAGATTTTTTTGCCAATGAGAAGAGTCAGAAACTGGTTAAGACTCGCAGTAACGGAAGACAGGTTGCTATCTCTAGCAGCTCTCCTTCATACTTAACATGAAATAACATCAAAAACTGAATAACAGGACATTGTGAACATGTATGATAAAAGATGCGTCAAAAAACCTTCCGATATCAGCAAAGAAAGTGAATTTTAATTTCATGGTAAGCATATTTGTTTGCGTAAGCGATTACATTACTTTTTTACAATTAGATCCGTATACAATAGGCTCTTCTAGGCCTACTGTAATTAAATTCAATACCGTCGAACAGATAAGACTGCATTCAGGCTACTGCAGTATGAGGAAAGTCATCGGTACTCAGTTTAAAGTGCTTTGTTGACATACATTTATTAGGTGAGTGCAAAAGTTCTACCCGCTGTTTTAGTAGAGACGAAACACAAATTTATTTGAATAAATAACATCTTTATTATTTTACAAAATTGCCATTATTATCTATGACATCTTGCCATCTTTTCTTTAGTAACTGAGTTCCCCTTCTGTACAACTCCTCGGTTTTGGAATAAAAAAAAACTCTTGTAAATGCAGTTTCGACATCTTTAACTTCCTCGAAGGTTTTTCCAGCTACGTTGTTCTGAAGAGTTCGAAGAAGATGATAATCCGTATGTAAAAGGTCTGGGAAATACGAGGGCTGAGGTAACACTTCTATCCAATGTCCAGTAATTTTCTCTGAGTGTAATTCACCCGTAATTTCCACCGGTAACTAATCGTTCCAAGAAAGGTTCATTTGTGTGATGCTCAAGCAAAGGAAGAATATCGGTCATTTGATGCTCAAGCAAAGGTAATCGATCGGTCATTCTGTCCGATCGATTTCTTGCGGATATATCATGCGGTACGCACTGATCGAACTTTGTGATAACCCCAAGATCATGCATCTTTCTTTCTACTGTTGTTCTGCGTACAGATAACCTTTCTGTTAATTCTTCAACGGTTACATGTTGGTCATTTGATGTGGCTTGGTTGAGATCCTGTCCAGAAACTTCCAAAGGGCGTCCAGAACGTGGTTGATCCCTGCGGTTTCTGCCTCCTTCACGGAATTTTTGGAAGCAACGGTGACATGTGCGTTCGTCTATAGCAGTTAGTGGCACGTGGAAACTTTCAAACCTTCAAAATTTCAGTACCCTATTTAAAAAAAGTAAAAGAAAAAAAAGTCTTAAAAAAATTGGCGAAAATACGCAAATCAAGGTTGCTTTTACAAGTGTGTTTTGTTTGCTTGCGTGCGTCAGAAAGCAAAGCTGGTAACTGTGCCTGCTACTATTGCCGGGGGAAGGAAAGCGTTAGCCCAATTCCATTGCCACTGTTATCGATGTTGTAAATCAGTGGCATCTTGTCTTCACTGAAGACCCAGCCGAAGTTAAAGCAAAACAGAGAAACTGAACGTTGTGCAGCGAGAACCAACCGGGAGGTCACACAAGCTCGGGAGCTCCCCGTCTGTTGACGTCATTCGTTGACGTATTCACGTAGTGCTAGCGAGCGATGAGGAAGTGATTTTCTCTCTTGGCACGGTGTCTTTCGAACGACGTAAAAGGTAAGGTTTAACTCTTTTGTAATGTGAACGATTGACGCCACATTGTGCCTTAATTTTAGAAATGTCTGTTAGTAAGCCGTCGACCTTAAAAAGGAAGTATGAAGAAGACATTGCAGTACATGCTTTCAACATTGATTGGGAGGAAAAGTTTTTGTTTAGTAATCAAGGTTCCGGCAAACCAGTTTATTTGGTTTGACTTGGAGCGACATTTAAAGCAAAATCATTCTGATTTTAATTCTTAGTATCCTGTTGGCTTGATATTACGAACGGATTTTATTAATCAAAAAAAGAAATTATTAACTGGTCAACAATTGCTTTTCCAGAAAAAGAGTGAAGAACTGACATCAATGGTGAAGGCTTCCTACGAAATTTCTCTTCTGTTGGCACGAAAGAAGAAACCATACTCTGATGGCGAAGAAATGGGCAAGTCCAGCCAACAAATATTTGCTAACCATGCCGGAGATCCAAAAACTACGGAATTGGTCAACGTAATTTCGCTTTCTCGGAATATAGTGATGCGTCGTATAGACGACATGGCTAATAACGTTAACACTCAAATTGTGTCTTCGATTCACTCTTGTAAGTTTTTTTCCTTGGCTATAGATGAGAGCTGGGATGTTCCTGACACTGCCATTTTAAGTATTTTTGTACGTGCTATCAACGGAAACTTTGATTTAATTGAAGAACTCTTAGACTTGCGTCAATTAATAACAACTAGAGTTGAAGATGTTTTTAAGGAGCAGAAAAATGTTGTTGAAAAGAATACGTTAGAGTGGGAGAAATTAGACAGCATTTGAACAGATGGAGCTCCAGTAATGATTGGTAGGAAAAAGGGGTGTGTAGCGTTACTTGAAGATCATACGGAAAGGAAGATAGTCAAATACCACTGCATCATACATCAGCGCAAAGGACTAGGGGTTATCTTCTGTTCTGGATCCAGTAGTGCGTTGTATTAACAAAATTCGAGCCCGTGCACTCAATCATCGGGAATTTTGCAGTTTATTTGCGGAGGAGCTGGAAGAAATGTGTGAATTGCTTCTTCACTGTAATGTGCGTTGGCTTTCAAAGGGAAAGGCCTTGGAGAGATTTTGGAACCTGCGACATAGTGTTTTAAAGTATTTTGAAGATAATGGTTTACTCACAAGTGAGTGCTCAATTCTCAAGGATGAAGACTGGCTGTGGGATATCGTATTTCTTACAGATATAATGGGACATCTGAACAGTTTAAATTTACCTTTAGAAGCAAAAACTGCCTTTTTCCAAAATTGATGACTTCTGTATAATCTTTCATGACTAAACTTTGCTGTTTTTAAATGATTTTTCTCAAAAGAAATTATCTCAATTCGCTCGAATGCAAGAACAGGAAAAAGTATCTGAAAATACCCCAAATTATGAGAAGTACAAAAAGTTAATATCTGTTTTACATGACTCCTTTGCAACAAGATTTTGTGATTTCGAGAAAGAGATTGTAAAGACTGCAACAAGATTTTGTGGTTTTGAGTTAAGTGTTAACAGTTAACTTTTTACAAACCCTTTTTCAGTTGCTATTGGAGACCTAAATCACTGTCCTCCAGACATGCAGATAGAAATTATTAACCTTCAGCATAATATTGCACTTAAAGGTAAATATAATGAGTTTATCACTACTTCAACCAGTTCAAATTATGTTGAATTCTGGAAATTTTTTCCAGTTCCTGATTTTCCGATTTTACACGAATTTGCACTGAGGTACTGTTGTAGGTTTAGCTCAACCTACGTTTGTGAACAATCTTTTTCAGTAATGAATACGATTAAAACTAAATACCGTTCAAAATTAACTAACGCTCACCTAAGTAATTTAATCTTGCTTGCTTGTTTACAGGTAAACGCAAACATACAGGAGATTTTAAGAAACATGCAAATTCAAAAGCCGCATTAAAATTTTATAAATCCCATTGTGATTGTGAGTTGCAAACGTGTTGTTTAATTTAACGTGCACTAAGAACGATAGAATGATAATAAACTTTATGAAACTCAAAATAATTGTGTTTTTATTTAAACCTCATATGGGACAATTTAATTAGGAGAATGGATGACTTCAGTGGCACGCCTAAGATACAAAGGCCTAAAAGTGGCACATGCCTGGTTGGCCACCACTGGTCTATAGTATTGGTCTTCAACCTTTCAGGGCCGAAGGCCACATCAATAAATTCGAAAGCTTCTGCGGGCCGCAAGTCTGCCGACACTAATATAGAATCATAGATGACTTATTTTATTTACTTCATCCTGTCCTATACTTTTATTGCCAAAAGCACGTTCAGTAGCACTATTCTCTGTACTTTATGAAACAGAATGACTTCAGTACTAGTATATAAATATTACAAGTAAAATCCATTGATAATAAAGTACCCACATTACAGCAGAGATGGATGTCATTGAAGTCTTAATGAGAGACTTGACATTGTTTTTGCTTGACAATATCAGGTGTAATCCGCGTTGTCCCGATTCGCAGTGTCCTCAGAACGTTGATAAGTCAGACGTGTTCTTGTTTTAGATTTTGTGTTCTTCATTTGACTGAACAGCTGCTCACATATGTAGTCATTGCCAAAGATAGTAGACATGAACAATGCATTTTTACATATTTCTGAATACGGACACATATTTATTTCTGAATTTGGACACATTTGAAGTAAAAGTCCATTACTGTCGGAACTTGTAAAAACTTGCATTTCACTGCAGAGTCACACAACAGATCTGTAAACTCTAATTGTAGATGAGGTGGAACACTTTCTTTGTCAACCAAGAACGGCAAGGAGAATATTGCCATGAAAATTTATATCTCTCTTAAGTCAGAAAATCTTCTTTTGAACATCTTTTTCAGATTTGAAATGCATTGTACATAATCATCAGAGCTCCATGTTCTATTTTCATGCACCAACGCCCTTCATGTTAGAAAGTGAATGCGCTTTTTATTTTGCGATTGACGTTCCCACAGAATTGGTTTGGTCTCAAAAGCTTTCACATAGTCGTAAAGATTATGAACAAATTGACCTTTCCCAAGTAAACGGTAGATCAGTTCATTGAGGTCACCAGTAATGTCAACAAGTAATCCAATAACCACTTCTTATCATGGACCTCGCAAACGGGTTTCCCTTTGGATTCCATGAATTGATGAACTTCGTCCTTCAAAGAAAAAAGTAGCAGAAGCATCTTTCCGCTGCTCAACCAACGTACTTCCGCGTAATATGCAACCTCACCATGTTCAGCTTCCAAATCGATCAAGAACTTTTGAAATTGCCTGTAGTTGAGACCTTTCGACCGGATAAAATTCACCACTTACACAGCAGCAGTTATCACATGTTCAAAGTTTGAGGACTTTGCGCACAAATTTTCTTGGTGGACGATGCAGCGGAAAGCCGCCATCTTAGTATTGCCGCACTCCTTCACGTCAGATTTCATTAAAGTTGTCCCTTCTCTCTTCCTTCCGGACATAGCAGACGCACCATCAGTGGTTATGTTGCTCAAGTCTAACTCACACTTTGCATAGGTATCTCTTAGACTTGAATACAAATCTGAAGTCTGTGTCGTGTCTTAAAGAGCAATTACACCGACTAATTCCTCTACAATTGTGAAGTTTGTATCAACGCCACGGATGAAAATGGCTACTTGTGCAGTATCGGTTGCGTCTGTGGATTCATCCATCGCTACAGAATAAAACACAATTTCCTTGTACTCGGATTTGAAATTACTTAATGCATTTGCTGCCAGGTCAATGTATTAAGTAATCTGACGTGAGCGATTGCCGTAGCCGCGGCACACCACCGAAAGAGAGGACCGGTGTGTTGTGCGGCGGAGATTGACGGCTCGCACCGCTACATCACGAACGTTAGCGCAGGAATTAGGGTGTGTTGCGCAACAACCTGTGTCAGCACGTACCGTTCGACGTCGTCTGCAGGAGCGGGGACTTGTCGCAGGCGCCCATTGCTCCGATTACCATTGACGTTACACCACCGGCGAGTGCGGGGTAACAATAGATGTTCCCCTTTCGTGTACCACTCGTATCTGCTATAAACCCACAAAGTCGTCTGCAGTGGTCACCGGAGCACAAACACTGGACCATTGAGGACGGGAAAAAGTCGCCTGTTCGGATGAATCACATTTGCAGTTAATACACGCCAATGGACGAGCCAGAATGTTGGGTTGATGTATAAGTTCATGCCGTTTTTTTCACCGCACAACAGGAATGTATTACATCAGAAGGGAAAACGAAATCCATCAACTATGTATCCCCCCTACTATCTACGATGGTGTCCCAACGTCTGGATAGGTCTGCAATGCCATTCTTGAAAAAACGTGCAGGTTTTTCTGCGAAGAAATCATCAAAGAAATTCTGGAGATCAACATCATTGTTGAACGTTCTAACACGGAGTGCATTCGACAGAGATCGGAACAGATGATAGTCTGAAGGGGCGATATCTGGGGAATAGGCCGGATGTTGAAGGATCTCCCATTCCATGCCCTGAATGGCCATTTTGGTCATGTTTGCACTGTGAGGGCGTGCGTTATCATGTTGGAGAAGGACACCATGGTGCCGATGTGGCCATTTCTGCTGAGTTACTCTCTCCACGCTGCGGAGTTGCTCACAATAGAGTGCAGCGTTGCTGGTCAGATACCTCGGCAGCATTTCGCAGTGATTAATGCCTTCCATATCCCACCAGACACACAACATGATCTTCGCAGGATGAAGGTCATGTTTTGGACGTGGTGTGGGCGTCTTGTTTAGGTTTAACCATTCCCTCCGATGCCTGAAATTCGGTGGCGCAGTGGTCTAAGCAATGTCCTCTGATCATTCGTCCGAAAGGGGTCCGAGTTCGAATCCCGGTGAGGCATGGATGTTGTGTTTGTTTCACGACACCGGCTATCTCCCTTTCCTGAAACCAGTGACTCTAAATTAGGGACGGGCAACTGATTATAGCCCATTGAATTGCTCACGGTGGTCGTTAAACCTCCAATAAAAAGAAATTCACGTACGTGTACCACTTTTCAACTCCAGTAACAATACGTGACATAAGGGGTTGCTGGGAACATTCGCGATAACGGGCAAGCAAGGAACTACATATGGCAACACGCTGATTCTTGTTGTCCTCTGTGAGAGTGTGAGGCACCCAAGACCCTATTGACAATTTCTGGACCTTTCCCATACGTTCCAGGTGCAGCACAACTGTGGCCTGATCACAGTCCATCTCAGTGACCAATTCGCGAGCGGTTTGACGCGGATCTAAGTGGACGAAATCGACGACCTGAGCGTGGAGAGTCGTTGAGGTCAAAATTGTCACCTCGGAACCGCTCAAACCATTTGAGGGCTGTCCTCGGAGCAATAGCATTCTCTCCATACACAGGACAAATTTGTCGAGTAGCCTCGACGGCTGTGAATCCCTTGTTAAATTCGTAGAGGAGCAGATGTCGGAAATGTTCAATCCTCTCTACTTGACACTCCATGCTTCCGGACCTGAAAACCAAAAATTCATTAGCCAGAGTCACACAACGCAATATGATTTAGATGCACGGTATTACTGGCTACACTTTCATATACAAATGGCCATCTGCATCTTCACTACTGACCTGGGAAACACTCGTGAAATAAAATGGCATGAACTTATGCATCAACCCCATAGCCCACTGGAAAGAAGAAGCCCTGAAACGATTTAGTCATGTGACCAAAAGGGTCTCAGCTTCCATGCTCTCAACTGCACGTGAAGTCGTGAACACCATTAGTCTGTTAGTGTGTTGCTGTGAAGTTGTTCATATTTTATTATTTTTATTTATTATTGTGATTTCTTTCCAAAGAAAAACAAATTAACACTTGTAATAACATATAATGTTCATTTACCACTACAACAGAAAAAAATGTTAGAGCGTTTTAAAAAAAAAAAAAAAGGATTATTTACTTCTACATGCTAGTTTCTGCTGTTCCTGATATACAAGGAAGATTTATTTTCTGTTTTAAGTAATATAATGTGCAAAGTTTAGTTATTTATATATACATTGAAAAAAGAATTTGTTATGCATATGCTTTGTTGGTAAAACTATTTCAGTTGTTTAACGATTTATCATTTCCTCAAGATGTATATATCTTACGGAAATGTTTTTTGCATCGCTTTTAAAACTTTTCTTTAGTGGTAGATTTAAAAGGTGCTATAAGTTCAAACGACAAAAGTCCGCCCTTCCAAAAAATAACGACAGTAAAAGAAAAAAAAAGACTCAGAAAATATGTTTAAGTCCAGCAAAAGAAATACAAAAAGTATTTAAAAGTCTCCTTCCTTGAGTAATCCATAAATAAAGAACACACTGACACCGCACACCTGTAATGTTAACATTACGGGTATAGGCCAGAACCAATAATACCGACGCCGGAACCTCCGGAATGGCGGCGGAGCAGAGTCCTTCGATAAAAATAGAAGGAAATTGAAAAAGGTTCCGCAAAAATACAACAGGGAGTTCACCAGGAGTGAAACAAAAATTATAAACAAGCCGCTATCTTGGATCGATGCAGACATCCAATATGCCATCAAAAACATTAAAATATTCGCATTTCGTGCCACAACGTTTTAAGTAATTTGTCAACAAAACAACAGCACCCTTCATTTATTTTGTGCAGCAAATTTCATAGTTCCTATGAGCTGAAATTCTAAGCGAAAACTTCGCAAATACTTTGTCAGTTTCGTTTAAACATTAGCATTTCCTTCATTTCGTGTAAAACTTTCAAAGTAATTTTTGGACTAAATATTAGCACATTTTATTCATATTGCAACACAACTTTCGAGGTTTCCATCAGCGCACGTTTTATGAAATTCTCCCGCTACTCTGTCACCCTTCCGATTCAGCCCATCAGCACATTACTGATAGCTGAGACGACGCACAAACGGTAGTTGGGACTCAGTTGGTCACAAGACCTCAGTGACAGCCGTTCGTTTCAGGGCCCCTTCTTTCCAGTGGGCTATGCATCAACCTAATATGACGTCAACAGCACGAATGGCTGCCTATCGTTAACTATACAGACAAGTAGAGAAAGTGCCTGCCTGTATAGTTAACGCATGGGGTCTGTCTTCATGGTAAGCATTGGGCTCCTTAATGCATCTGAAACTATAAGTTAATGCTACCAGATTTTATCATAACGCATACGCTTAGAAAAACTAGATGCGAGGGATGTGCAAGAGGTACGCAAACAGGCATTGTCGAAACATCTGCCGCAAGAAAACAAATGAACTTCATCATAAATTAAAAGAGGAGTAAGCTAAAAAATAAACGAATTTTGTAAATTGGACTCATACTGCAAGGGATAGCCCCTGGCCCAGTAGCGGATCCAGCAGGGAGCGACAGAGGCGATCGTCCCTCAAGCAGATTTTTCCTTTTTAAATGGCCAACATCTAAATAATTAATGTATTTATTTTTGTAAAATTATAGTAATAAATCCACAGGTTTTCGTAAAAGTTTTCATAACAAATAAAATTTGCTGTAAATTTGGAGATATTGTAAAATGTTCTGTTGTAGCTTCAGCAGAAAAACAAAAAACAAAAAACAAGAGGCTCAGAAACAGAGAAAGCTGAGAGCGGAAGTGAAAAGAGATTTTGATTGATTATAAAAAGCAATGGTTGAGCTTTGTTCTGTTTTTCAGTATTGTCTGGCATCATTAGTAATTGGGAACAGGGAACGTCACCGTGTGAGGCAGACTTCGAAGCAGCGTATTTTTTCATTTTGCCACTTGCATAGCAGTTTGGCATTTTTGTATAGCACTTTCTAAGAAATAAGTTTTCACGAGTTAGTGCACAAGCTATCTTTAAAAATCATAGTTTTAGGACTTGTCTCACAAATTTCAGTTGTAGAATTAGATCCAAAATATATGTATCTTTTAAAATTAACCAAATCTTTAAACAAATAAATGTATTCAGTTTCAGTCGGTGAATAATGATTATCAAGTTACAACTGAAATATATTTGAAGTATTTAAAACAGTACCTTAATCACAATCGCAAAGTGGCTGGGGATGCATATTTTCAGTAATTTTTTCTTCTGTAATGAGCATGAACCATATGATAAAGTTTCTGGATGGCGGAAACGAATATCTCAGTAGCATTTACCGATGAAAAGCTGTTAAAGTCTGAACCTTCTAGTGATATTCGCAATAGTGTGTTAAGTGCTGTTGTTTTCATACGGTTCCAAAAATCAGTTTTAATCTTTCTGTTCTAGTGGAAAATACTCTCTCCAATTTGGCTAGTTTACTCTTATTGTGTTCAAAATATGGCATAGATTTTTGAAGTTTCACTATAATTTTTGCCCACGCATTTCCAAAGCTCATTTTCTGAAAGATGCCTCAAATTAGAGTGCTAGAATGTTTTAAAATCTCTCCATTCACGACAGATATCTTCTTCTTTTATACCATGTTGTTCTACCAGTTCTTTGTAATGCCTGAACAAAGTACCGAATTTCTTCCACTCCAAAAGAAGCAAGTCTGTTTTGGTCAGATGGATACACTTTATCATGCAGAATCTTCATTGCCTTATTTATAAATTTTTATTTATGTAAATTTGCTGAAGACTACATCATGTAAATGAGTTAGAACATCATTATAACTGTTTTTAAACACAGTCATGGTCAAAGAAATTCCTTTGTACGTTTGGCTTACCTCTTCTCGAAATTCACCTGAAGTTTCATAATTAATGAGCCTATTGTGAGCATCAGGAATATTACTGTTTTTCATATTTTGAAGTGTTTAGTATAATCTCTGTAGAATGGCCAACACCTACATCGTATCCACCACACCTTGGAGTGCAGTGACAGTTTGGAAAAATTACTCAAAATCTTATTGAAAATTAAACCCATACAATGAATTTTGCAGTCTCCAGTTTTTTCACCAAACCTGTTAACTTAGCAAACTGCTGAGACTTTTCTGAAGCCCATGTCTCTACTGCTGCACTATAACACCGTAGTTTCAGATGAAGAGTTCCAGCTACCTTTTCTTATGTGATACTCATCTCACACCCTGAACTCAGAAAATTGGCATTGATGTTACGTTTATAAGATAGAGGCAAGTTCTTTAAACTTATGTCGACGATTTGGACTTTTGCTGTAGAATTAATTGGCATCACTTAGTAATACAAATATATCTGAAAGGTATGTTATGTTGACTGAACATAATCTTTAACTCTTTGTTCTAAACGGTGACTGCGGCAGTGAATTCCAATAATTCCACCCCCTGTCCTTCGCTTGGTTTATACTCAGTAGGCATCTGCAACATAGTCACCTCTTTTTTTCTCTTCAAATTATTGTACATGCTCATATTTGAACTTAAGTCACAGTCTGCAGTGTAATGGTGACTTAAGTTCAGTTACAGGGAAATAAGGCCATTGGTTTCCTAACAAGTATACGGTATTTATCCACTGCATTAATGAAGGTTGACATATCTCCGCCTCTGCACTGAAATACCACATATCAATGGCATACACTGGATTGAAATTCTGTAGTATTGGCCCATTCACAGCAACCGTAAGATCATTCACTGTATCAGTTTTCAATGAGTTCCGGAAGAAAGTTTTAATTCGGTTAAAGCAGTTTAACCCACGTTCACATTGATTCTGTGCTAGGAGGCAGAACCACACAAAACAGTTGCAATGGGCAACATATTGGGAAATCTATCAGAATGCTCATTTAGTTTTTTTAAGTACTTCATCAAATGATAGAGATGCCAATGTAAGTTTGTAATCTATCCGCTCAGCTAACAAGGCACCCATTGTAATTATTGGAATTGATGTACTCACAGAGTTTTTTTACTCTTCTTCTCTAGAGTTTTTTAATCCCTTCGGCTCTGAAAAAAGCATCTCTTTGTCAGCACCACCAGATGTTTGTAGTTCACGCAATCGAGACTTGGTTGATTCAACCAAGATGAGAAATATCCAAATTTTCACTTTGCAAATATTTATGAGGAAAAATAAAATTTGAAAACAACACAGGACAGTGGAAACACCGCTGGAAAAAAAATTACAATTACGAAAGAAACCTTCGCTCTATTCGACTTTCGTTTTCGGAAATTTTAGCTCCATTTTCAAGCTGAAACACAATCATTTATCGAATAAAATGATACACTATCTACCAACAAGTAATTGGACACCCCTGCAATCGACGATATTTGCGGTCCTGATACACGTCACGGCCGCCGCCGTTAAATATCGTGTGGCAAACAACAACGGAACCAGTCGCATGCAAGATGCCACGCAGTTTGGAGCTCTCTGATTTCGAGAAAGGTGTAATCGTCGGGTATCACAGAAATGGCCGATCCACATGTGACATATCCAGCGAGTTGAAGTACCCAAAGTCGACAGTGGCCTACGTGATTGGCAAGTAGAAGATGAGAGGTGACTGTCGGAAAGTGCCCCGACCCGGCAGACCCACAAAACTGGGAGTTAGAGGACGACGGGTGCTGGCCAGAGAAATTCGGAAGAACCGCACCAAATCGATGGGCCACATCCGCGAGTAGTTTCAACAGGCATCCGGGAGTGTTCTTTCGATGAATACCATCCGTAAGGAAGCCCATCTGTTCGGTTATGGACGAGCTGCCGCCCACAAGCCTTTGATCACCAAGTCCAATAGCGCTGCTCGGCTAACGTGGTGCAAAGAACGTCGACAGTGGACCGTTGAACAGTGGAAACAGGTTCTCTGGAGCGACGAATCAAGGTTCACCCTCTACCGTTCGGATGGCAGGGTCTGGGTTTGGCGTCTGCCGGAATGTATTGTGCCAACTGTGAAGTTCGGCGGCAGTAGAATTATGCTATGGGGGTGTTTCTCCTGGTATGGCTAGGGACCCTTGGTCGCAATTCCTGGTAGACTCAACGCCGAGACCTACTGCACCATTTTGAATGACCATGCACTTCCTACGTTGTGGCAGTTTTACAGGGTGCACCCATGTTACTTTCAGGATGACAATGCCACCTGTCGTGTTGCGAGGTCCACCATGGCTTGGTTTAGTGACAATGGGTTTAATCGAATGGACTGGCCTGAGCAGAGCCCGGACCTTAACCCTATCGAGCACCTCTGGGACGAGTTGGAGCGTCGACTTAAGGGGTGCCCCCACCGTCCGAAATCGGTGAAGGAACTGACCTGTCTTCTCCAAGCCGAGTGGAAGAAAATACCGCTAGCCGTAGTACAACGCCTGGTTGAGAGTATGCCCCGGAGGGTCGCAGCTGTAATCGCCGCTCGTGGAGGCTCCGCCAACTATTGAAGATGAATAAACTTTGTTTTCTTTTGCTATCACAGGTGTCCAATTACTTGTTGGTAGATAGTGTATTTACAATGCTGGACAGAGGGGATAATCGCTAGAAGGAAAATTACGATTACAGAAGAAACCTTCGCTCTGTCTAACTTCCGTTTTAGAAAGTTTTGAAAGACGGAATTACGTCCCTAGGAGAAAAACGCCTCCCTTCACCACACACATCAATCCCCAACCCCCAAGTTCTCTTCAGTTCTGCATCACTCGTTAGATTGTCGCCAATGATGACAACAAAAGCAGAATTCTTCGAATCCGCGGAAGAAACTCATGCCTAAAGAATACCGAAAAATTTTCGCTCCGTCTAATTTCCGTTTTCGGAATTTGTTGCCCACTTTCAAGCTGAAATACAAACATTTATGCAACAGAGTGATACTTAACAAAACAATAATGGACAGAGGCAACTTCGCGAAAAAAAAAAGAATTACGATTATGAGGAAAATTTTGCACTCCGTTTCCGAAAGTTTTGTAAAACGAAATACCGTCCCCAGACGAAAAAAGGTCCTTGCCCCCATACACACATTAATCCTCCCGAAATAATAATAAAAAACATTCTCTTTATTTTGCATCGTCTCCAGCATAACCCAAATGATCCCGAAAAAAAGCGGAGTTCCGTAAATCTGCGGAACAACCTCATGTCTGTTTTGTAACATTCGGAGATAGGCAAAATGAACTGCTCACGCCACGGCGTATAGAAGCCGATTGACCTGCACATAACCTGATTATATTCCCGACATGTACGATGTGTTTTTCGACAGCAATTTTCGGAACTCTGTACAAGGTCCGTTCAGAGGCGTCACAAGAGCGAGGCAGCAAAATTTCTTAAAACTGCGAATTCCTTTCTCAGATTGTTCAGGGGATGTCAGTTCCTCAGGTTCAGAAATGAAGGCGTTGGTTTATAATCCGTCCAACTAAAGGAGAACCACGGCATTCGTAAACAACAACGGGGCCGACGATTTTTCTTTAGTTTTGATTGACTATACATTCGTTGCAAAATAAGGATATCGTTCACGTTGTTGAAGATTATGTAGGGGTATTCGATCATTACTGTGTCTGTGAGGCATACCTGCCACCTGCATTCCGTTAGTTTAATGTGGTGCCGAAAGTCCGAACTCCAAAGCAGTTTGGAAAAGCTGTTCAAATAGTCAGTTTGGTTGTGCCTACCACGAAAAGACTGCAGATAATATTGTGGTGTGATGTTAACTTTGTTTTGTCCAGTTTGTGTGCATATATGTACATATAAGACAGATGGGGCGCAATATTTTGTTGTTTGCCCCGGGCGCAAAATACTCCTGTGAATCTGTTTCTGACTCGAGTAATTTTACGAAGGATACGTATTTAACGCTCGAGTTTTGTGAGTGGTCCAAAAACGGACCCAGATATAATATTCTTGTAAAGCGGGAGACTCCCTCCTAACAACTTTATTTCTTCAAGAGTTTAAAATTCAGGGCAAGAATCCTGCCATCCCACCCTGAATTTTACGCCCTTTATTTATAACAAATTTTTAAGGTTTTAAAGACGTGTTAATTCTTTAATTCAATGAGAAAACTCGCCAATTGCAAATTTTCACTCACCACCGGTGAGCTGGGGACGGAGATTTCGTACCCTAACAATATACACTGCTGGACAATTGCTAAGGACGAATCATAAACGGCTATATAGCGCATAAAAAAGTAAGTGTGGTTGGATGCCAAGTGAATTAAAATAATGTCAGAATGCCAGGACATTACAAGAAAGACAATTTATTGTGCTCTGAAATCCAGAAGGCTTTGGAACGTGTTCAAGGGACAAACAGGCCATTTTGTGCAGAATACGTAAACGTGAAAAAATGCAATTACAGTCCGCAGGCGTTCGGGCGTAAGATGTCAATACGGGATATGGCCACTATGGAGGGCGATGCAAGATTCCACACGTCGTGTCATGCTTTGCACAACATTATCAAGCAGCTGTTGGGGTAATTTATCCCATTCCTCTGTCAGTGCACGGATAAGGGTGTCCTTGTTTATTGGAGGGCATTGGCGACCAGCAAGACTCCTCCCAAAAGCATCCCACACATTTTCAATGGGATTCAGATCTGGAGAACGTGCTGGCCCTACAAGGCGTTGAATATCCTCGCTCTCAAGACACTTCTGGACAGCGACTGTTCGATGACATGTTGCATTGTCGTCCATGAAAATGAATCTATCACCGACAGCACCACGGAACATGCAAACATGAGGTAACAGAACATCATTAATGTATCGTTGGCCAGTCATAGTCCCAGTTGGAAGCACATAGAGGGACGTACGGCCATTGATCATGATGCCAGCCCATACCATGACACTACATGTCGGTTATCGGTCCCTTTCCTGTATCTTTGCTGGAAAATATGCAGTACCACTATCACGCCAGATCAGTTGTCGTCGACAATCTGACGATAAACTGTATCTACTCTCATTTGAGAAGAGAACAGCAGACCAGTCGTTATCAGTCCAATTGCGATGTTGATGGCACCATTGTAAACGGGCGGTACGGTGACGTCTGAACAATGGGATGCACACAACAGGACAGCGGGCGTATAGTCCTCCTTCATGCAAACGTCTGGCGACAGTTTTTCGGGAGATCCGCTTGCCAGTAGCAGCCATAAACTGATTTGCTACCTCACTAGCTGTGCTGCGCCGGGGTCTTTTTGTTGATAGCACTATCTACCGATCTTCTGCAGGTGTCGTACTGCGAACACGACCTCTCTTGTGACGTTTGCAACACTCTCCATTTGTTTGAAATGATTTCCAAAGCCTTGAAACAACACTGTGGCTGACGTCTATCTCCCTGGCAACATCTGTTCTTTTTCGCCCTTCTTCAATCTTGCCAATAATACGGCCATGCGTAAAATAATCTAGGTGATGTCGGGAAGACATACTGAAAATTGCAAGTTCGTCAATTGATTCTTTCCCTTTCAACTTTGCGTTTGAAAAACAACGGTCAATATGCGTCAAATCCTTTATATCTCTTATCAGCGCTATGACGTCACGAACAAGTTCGGTAATCCAAAATTTGCATACGCACAACACGTCTTACTGTATCCCGCACTTATTCTAATTTCCACATTTTCCTGGCCTATATTTTATGGTTGCTATCGTTGCTATTGTCAACCGTCCTTAGCAATTGTCCGGCAGTGTATTAATGTGACAGCATTGTTAACATTACACTCGCATTTCAGCCATGCATTGCAAGGACCAATTTCACCTTTCAACTTTTTGAAAGTATAAATCGTACAGTTGAATTTTTAGGCATGGGTACTGTTGTTTGTGACGGGAAAAGAACTAATATGCGGATCTTTGATAGAGCGTGAACATCCATTCCACATGACGTGCGCTAGCTCACCCTTCCCTTCGAACGTATGGCGCATGCTCAGCTTCGCGTTGTTAGGAGGCGAACTCTTTGGGATGCAGTTATGCTCACCTGTTTGAGGGGAACTGCTGAAAATCAAGAACACAGAACGTAGCTCTTAAATCTTTCTTTTTTTTTTTTTTTTTTTTTTCTCAGCCGAAAAACTTGAACTAACAAATAAAATTTTGAATTCAGTAATTTATCACCGCGGGTTTATTTATTTCAGCAAGAAAACATTATTGCTGCTATCTGTTGAAACAATTGCTTTCCGTTGCAGAAAAATGAAATGGCGATTTTCCGTAATTTCAAGAGTCCGTAATCCGTAGTTCTGAGCGAAAAACCGTAGAAATACGGAAAATCTGTACTAGTTGGCATCCATGCCAATAAATTTGGTTGCTGCACAAATGCGTTTTTTTTTGTTTTTTTTTTTTTGGTGCCCTAATGGCTTTTTTTATGTGGTACTCATTTCCTATGCCAACACGTATTTTAACTGCAAGAAATATTCTGTCAAAAAATGTATCGCGTTTTGCGAAAAAATTAGCGTGTTTTTCTATCGCACTTGATGTGGAAATGTATTGCAGCCTGCGATGCGACACCGCTAAAACAAAAGCTGCTTTGAAGTGTGTGTGTGAGACAGTGTGAGTGAGACAGAGCGAAGTACGTACCTCGATTGGGCCAAAAACAAAAACGAGTAACAAATTTCCAAGTTGGAAATTTCTTTACTAAAGGAATCCATCTGAATAGAAGGGATCAAACTTCATTTTGAAAGATTTTATCCAGACGAGAGATTTAAAAAGCATCAAGTTGGTTTCCTTGAAAAGCGTTATCAAAATATAGCTGATTTTTCAGTTCTCGTTTGCAGTTTGTGATTTAAAAACTTAGAACAATTTCTAATGGAAAATTTTAAAAAGCCAATGCGACCCCAGGAAGAAGCAGCGCTGCAAGTTTATAGTGTGTTTGTGTGTGTGTGTATGTGTGTACTCTCAACAAAGTATCTCTCATTTTATTTTGTTTTTTAGACCAGACCCCCCCCCTCCCCCGAAGATGAGATTCTAGGTCCGCTACTGTCCCGACCTACGTTAACACGCCATAACGACAGTTAGGTAAGGTGACACCTGTCAGCTGACAGGTGTAGCTGAAGCGGTAAAGTGTATAAACATGGAAGCTTCTCTTTCCGATTGCATCTATGTTGTACAGCGTGCCGTAATAAGGTTTCTTTGGACAGAAGGGTCAAGCCCGCTGAAATTTACAGTAGTAGCAAACTACGGTTATAGGTGAATGGACTAGATTCTACCTAGAGGTAGAAAGGTTTAAATCTGGCAGAACAAATATGACTGACATACCTCGATTATGGCACCCGTTAACAGGACCATGCGACGGTCTGAACTATCTCATTCAAGAAGACTGACGTATTGTTGTGGCTCATATTTTCGACATAAATTATGGTTCTGTCTGTGTAATGGTGCATGACGACTTAGGACACCGGAAAGTGCATACCAAGTGAGTCCCGAAATAGCGGACCGATCAAAACAAGCAACGAAGTACGGAGATTTCCGCCCAGTTCTTGTAGCGTTTATGAAGAACCAGGTCTGCTGGTAGCTATCGCTGGGGACGAGACCTTGGTGCATCATTTTGACACTGACAGCAAGAGACAAATTAGGAAGTGGAAACACCCTTCATCCCCAGCAGACAAGACGTTCAAAAGTTTCCCCTCTGAGAAAAAAACTGCTAATCTTGTTTTGGGCTGCACATGAGCCTAATTAGAAACATTAATAGAGACAAACTGTTAGCAGTTCAACTTGTTCAGCAATGTTTAAAAACAATCTGTAACCTGCAATTCGCAACAGAAGAAGACTGCTGTCAGAAACTGTTCTTGCACTTCATCTATGCTCACCCCCATACAGCGACTGCAACCATGGCGATAATTCAGAACCTTAAGTTGGAGGGTCCTCTACATCCACCTTACAGTCCGGAACTCGCACGAAGCGGTTTTCATCTCTTCGGTTCGCTTAAAGAAGTATTAAGTCGGTGAAGGGGTGAAAGAAGTGGTGCACACATGGCTTCAGGGACAATCGAAAACCTTCTCCGATGATACCACGAAACTATTGGACCTTTAGAAAAAGTGTATAGATTTGCTGGGAGACTACATTGCAAAATAATGTTACGTCACATAATTTTCTCTTTGGTTTTGGTAAATACAACGAAATTACCTATACTTTTTATTTACCTTCCTACCGACACATACACACACTTTTTCTCCCACCTTTTTCCTTTCTCTCTTTTACAGACAAATACCAAAGAACACACACTATGCTTCTTGGGATCACATACGCACACGCACCGCACTTTATGTCTTTCTACCACATACATAAACACACCAAACACCCACTCTCCTTTTCCTCTCTCTCTCTCTCTAACGTGGACATTACTGACGTAGGAAATCATTTCCATCTTTGATTAGTTTACAGCGAAATTCGACGCAGAAAAGTAATTAAAGGCGAATACAAAAATTGTCCTTGCATCCACGAGTTAACAGAGTTATGCCAGGAAAATGATCCATGCGGATGTCGTTTTTCCGTTTCGCCAGCCATGTGATCTACAAAACAAATGATACGTAGGTGGAAACAATCACATCTTTCCGTTTTTGTTATCTAGATAGGAGTACAGACCATTACTTGAAGGTGCCTCATGCATCCTGCATTCTCTCTCTCTCCTACTCTGTGAAGAAGAAGGAACTGGACCCGTTTGTAACTTGAGATAACCATATGCGCCTGTGTATTCCCACGCAAAGCAGCTCATGCGGTTTCCATCTCTTTCCTCTCTCGCTGTCTCTCTCTTTTTCTTATTTAGTGCAAGCAGATAAAGGCATTTTGTGCAAAGAGAAATAAAAAGTAACATTTGCTTTCTTTTTGAAGTGTATAATAAAAGTGTATAAACACAACAAGCTCCGACTTTCGGTTGCAGTGCAGTCACCACCAGAGCAGAATATCAGAAGAACCGGGGATCAAATTATACACCGATAAGTCATTCCTTTAAGACCACCCCCAGCCCAGAGAAATGAGCGCGCCTAAAGACCGAGCGGTGGTGCAGGTGAAGTTCACAGAGCAGTAAAAAACCGGTTAGTAGAGTTTTCGGAGTCAGAATGGCAAAAGCTTCCGATTTATCTGAGTTTGATAAAGGACAAATTGTGATGGCCCGGCGCCTCGGAACTACGATCTCGGAAGCGTCGCGGCTTTTGGGTTGTTCATGTGCCACTGTAGTGAGTGCGTATCAAAAGTGCTGCACATATGGCCAAACGACGAACCGTCGTCCAGCTGTGTATCGTCCGCAGCTCATTGATGCTAGAGGGCAGCGGAGACTGTCGCGCATTGTTCATAGCAACCGCAGGACCACAGTGCGACAAATCCCCCGCAGCTACGACAGAGGTGAAAAGAACAATGTGCACACAGTTCATCGAAGCCTTCTGCGCATTGGCCTGCGTAACCGAAGACCAAGCCGAGTCCGCATGCTCACTGCAGGTCATCGCCAACAACGCATGAAATGGGCCCAAGATCATCGAGATTGGACCGCGCATGATTGGAAGAAAGTGGCCTGGTATGACGAATCAAGATTTCTGGTACATCACGTAAACGGACAAGCGCGGATACGCCGATTACCAATGGAGGTTATGGCATCTGGATGCACTGTTGAACGGAAACATGGTGGCGGTGTTATTCTGTGGGCGATGTTTTCTTGGGGCACTTTAGGCTCCGTTATCCCAATAGAAATATCCCTGACAGCTGTTAGGTATCTGAACATCGTTGCGGACCAAGTTCACCCATTCATGGCAACTGTGTTCCCTGCTGGTGATGGCCATTACAAACAGGATAATGCGCCATGCCACACTGCCAGAATCGTCAAGGAATGATTCGAGGAACATGCTGGTGACTTTCTGTTAATGTCCTGGCTCCCAAATTCACCTGACATGAACCCAGTCGAGCTTTTGTGGTTCGACTTGGAAAAGAGAGTTCGCGCTAAATCACCACCACCACGAAATGTACGGGAACTGGAGGAGCTGCTGTTGACATTATGGTACCAGATACCCAGGATACCTATCGCCACCTCGTGGAATCGATGCCTCGCCGAGTGTCCGCTGTTTTGCAGGCTAAAGGGGGTCCAAAGCTTATAAGGTAGGTGGTCATAATGTAACGACTCATCGGTGTATATAGTATGTCCTAGCAGCGGCGTAACTATTAAGCGATGCTTGAGGGCCCGCGACTATAGGAGGCCCAAAGAGTATTAAGAAAATAAAATTTTAACTCAAATTCACGAACAAAAAAGGAAAATGAGATATGCTGGGGGGGTGACTACGAACAACTAGCTAGAAGAGGAAAGAGCCCTTTTCAATTCGTTTGGCTGCTGTGGTGTGCAGTGCAAAGGACCAGGGCCAAATTAAGGTGAGGGATATATAGCCTATGGGCCCACCATTACCAAGGGTCGAGGTGGCGTGACTCTACACAATAATACACAGTTTTACATGTACATAATTTTTCTTCTGAGTTCTGCCATTTTATTTGATATTCATGGATTACATTGACTACTAGTCAGGGACTTTGACTTTTTTCTCGTATGCTCGATCATAAAAAGCGGCTACAAAGCGAACAGCCTTCGAGGTAGTTCAGGGTGAACGTTTCGTGTTTCTATACGTACAGTGGCACAGGTGAGACATTTTCGTATTTCTCGCAACGAAGCACCTTGAGTGAATGTGCAGTGTGTGCTCGGATTTATTCTACCCAGCTTCCTCTTAAAATAAATTTCTTTCACACGTCATTAGTTTTTACTGGGTCCGATTACGTTTAAACTATGCCTAACTGATATTTTGGGATCGTAACGCTTGCCTGCGACAAATGTAATGTCTTCGGGCGCCAATCACAGAAGTGGATGTATAATGAATTAGCTTTATTTCTTTTTGCTAAGCTAATTATTATGAATGAATAATGCTCTAAGCTTCAAAATAATGAATTCCCAAAAGGGGGTGTTGTTACTCGTTAATTATGAACTTAAACAAAGTCTCAACGCTGGTTATTTATATTAAGTAATCAAAGTCATAAACCTAACAGCCAGACAGAGGTCTGACAAAACTAAGAATTGAGAAAGACTGAACTTACTGACAAACTTGTTTATTTCCAAGACTCTTGGTCAACTAAGGCACTCATATATCTTGTACATAATAATGAATAAACTTTCCTCTTATAGTACACACACTCTCATAACAACACCTCGCAACGCCAACACATCAACCTCAACAAAACGACTCCACTCAACTCCAACACAACAACCTCGTCTCGATGAACGCGCCTATATACTAGCTACCACCACGTCATGACTTACACTCATTGCCAGATCTCATTCAGCGGGTGAAATAATATTTCGTTCAGTAGGAAGATAATTTACATAGTAAAATAAAATAACCAGAGATAGTAAAATCAAAAGGAAAGTGAATATAGAGTATACGTTACAGATGTGAAAACAGGAAAGAGCATGAAATCAGCTCACTGAAAGTGATTGGTCATTGAAAGCGATTTGGTGAAATCAATGGATTTCTATGACTTAATAGACAATTTTGCGCAAATGAAATCAAGAAAAACACCTTTTTCATACAGACAGAATGGGTATGTTCTTATTGGTATATAAATGAGTTCAATTTCCTACCTCATACTGAATAATTCCGATTAAGTGAATTAAACTTGAGTGATCTCGATTCCTCCTATTAGTATGCCTTGTTATGTGCTTGGGTCCTGGAGTGCGGGCCGTAGCTAGCAGACGGCTAGAGAGGGCTCACCCCCTGAAAGGCAAGCAAGTCCCCCTTGGAAAACGGACGTTGCTCTAAATTCTCTGAACTTTTATTTTCGGTGGTTTACGAAAATGACTTGTACTTCATTATAAGCATAAATACGTACTTTACTTTATTCATTAGTGTATTGCACATTTTTTTAAAGCAAAGTTGAAATGATATAGCACGAACAGTGGATAACTCAAAAGAAATTACTTCTCGAACTGAATCAGTAGGAACTCCTACGCTAATTATTCTCTTCGTCATGGGCATAGGATTTGTTGCTGCTAAGGGTCAGGAAAGGCGCAAATCCTTTTTTTCTTTTCTTATTTTTTTTTTTTTTTTTTTTTTGAAATATGTGAAATATAAAAGGACATTAAACAAAACGGAAAGAGGCGGAGCTGCAAGCTTATTTGCGCATACGGATGAAATACTGTTCGTCACTTGATTGGTAAGTGACTATGAGATGCTAAGCTGCTGTTAAAAAACTCCCAGGTGGTTAATTTCCTACAAAGCTATGTTGTTGTGGGAAAGTTTCATATAAAAGTATCCCTCTGGCCCAGCAATTCCCATTTGGGGGTTCGGGGTAAAAATTCTGTAATGGTGTCTCCATAAAATTACAATAAATGTATTTTTTTTAACCGCAAGCAAGTTGAAATGCGTTAACAGTTTAATTATTTTTTGAAAATGTTTGGGGGCACGTGTTCTTACATAGCCAGCATGCAGGAGAGGAGATCGGTGCTGTATTACGCTTCAAGAACATCCGTATGCAACGGACACCAGCAGCGAGGAAAAGACTACTTCGCGATATCACAAGGTCACGGAATAGTTCATTCTACCTGACACTGACGTAGAAAGAAACCGGTTAATTTTTAGCTTGGTGGATGACCTTGCAGTATGCGCACATGCTTCTGTCATTCACCGGAACTCTCAGAGCATCGAAAGTCCGGGCATCTTGAAGGTAGCATTGGGATTGTAGGAACTTGCGAAAACTTTGAACTTCTAGGCGGAAATACCTGCCATCAGTAATTTTTTTACTGTGAAATCATGGATCACTGGTTGAAGATTGGAACCGTGGCAAAACGTGGTAATGAGGAGCAAAAAAAATTAATTCTTTCTTCAAATGTGTCGCAAGATGATCTTCTAAAATCCCGTAAAACGCATTCAACTGACAAAAATTCCGAAACAGTGCTTAAAGATGTTCAAGATATTGGCATTACATCTAGTACTAAGAAAAGGAAATACAGTAAAGATTATATTAAATTTGGCTTTACATTTGCTGGAGGTGAGGATATCCATGCTCACAATGTGTCATTTTGCGGAGAAATCCTCGGAAACAGCAGCTTGAAACCTTCACCCTTGTCTCGTCATTTAGAAACTATGCATCAAAGTCTTGCAAATAAACCAGTTGATTTTTTCAAACGGAAATCCAAAGAACTCATAGTATCTAATGTTAATTCGTATATTTCATTTCGTAATCAAGATAGTGAAAAAGCGATGAAGGCATCATACTTGGTATGCTACAAAATACAGTAGGACGAGCTGGGGAAGTCCTCACTATTGCAGAAAATTTGATTTTACCGTGTGCGAAAGCAATTGTTAAGTGCACGTTTGGTGACGATTTGGAAAAGAAATTGGACATGATACCGCTTTCAAACAACACAGTGTCTCGCCGAATTCACGATATGTCTGAGGATGTTGAATCTGTTAGTATAGAACGGGTGCGGAAAGGTACTATGTAAGCTCTACAGTTAAACGAAGCCACAGACGTTTCTAATCTAGCAATGTTAATTGTATTTGTACGATATCTGAATGATGGTACGGTCTTTAACGGGAGAAAAACACGTGATGTTTTGCCGCCCGTTAAAAGACCGTACAACTGGTGAAGACATTTTAAATTCAATCAACTCGTATTTTGAAGAAAAGTAAACTGAAGGGTCTGTTTGCTCTGGAATTGTACGGGTCTGGTTCATTTGCCCGACATTCATTTCACCAAAGGGTCACTTAATCGAAAGGTACATTTCACCGAAGGGTCACTTGATCTAAAAGTTCATTTCACCGAAGGGTCAGTTTATCGAAAACTTATATTTCATTACAGGATCTGTTGAAGCATGGTGCAAGTTCGGCAGACAGGCCACCGAAACCTCATGGGATCATACCCAAATTGCACTTTTGATTTCTCCGGGTCACAGAGAACGCAAAAATTTAGTTTTAAGACGAAAATAATTAATTTTAAATCCCTAGACCTCGGCTTCGGCCTTTTTTAGCAAATTTTAATCATATTCATAAGGTGTACATAAAAGTCATGTTCAGTGCTCATGTTCACAGGGTTCACATAAAAAGTAAAATTAATAATGTTGCACATTTTATCAGGCAAAAATAATCAATTTTAGGTACCTAGGCCTTGGCTTAGGCCTTTTTACCCAATTTTAATTTTGCGGACTCATGCTCATCAGGTTTACATAAAAAGTCAAGTTAATAAAGTTGCATATTTTTTCAGGCAAAAAGAATCAAGTTTAAGACTGCAGGCCTCGGCTTAGGCCTTTTTAGCAAATTTTAATCGTGCGTGCTCATATTCATGAAGTTTACATATAAAGTCAAGTTATTAATGTTGCATATTTTTTCAGGCAAAAAAATAAAGAAAGAAAGAAAGAAATCTTAGGTCCCTAGGCATCGGCTTAGGTTTTTTCAGCAAATTTTAATCGTGCGTGCTCATATTCATGACGTTTACATATAAAGTCAAGTTACTAATGTTGCATTTTTTTTCAGGCAAAAAGAACCAATTTCAGGTCCCCAGGCCTCGGCTTAGGCCCTTTTAGCAAATTTTAATCGTGCGAGCACATATTAATAAGGTTTACATAAAAAGTCAAGTTAATAATGTTGCACATTTTTTCAGGCAAAAATAAGCAAATTTAAGTCCCTAGGCTTAGGGCCTTTTCAGCAAATTTTAATCGTGCGAGCACATATTCATAAGGTTTACATAAAAAGTCAAGTTAATAATGTTGCACATTTTTTCGGGTAAAAGGAATCAATTTTAGGTTCCTAGGCCTCGGCTTAGGACTTTTTAGCAAAATTTAATCGTGCGAGCTCATATTCATAAGAGGGCCCAGGCCTGTTGCCTTATAATTAAATGTTTTATGTCTGGGTAAAAGCGCAAAAATATTAACTTGACTTCGTGTGTAAACTAATATGAGCACCCATGGCTAAAAGGGCAGAATTACTAACTTGAGTGCGTGGGTAATGAATATGAGCATGAATGACTGACATTTGATAAAGAGGTCTAAGCTGAGGCATTTTTAGCAAATGTCAGTCATATCAATTTTAGGTTTGGCCTTTTATCAAAAACTTAAAATTCATTTTTGTATCTTAGTAAATGTGGAACATTATTCACATGACTTCATATGTAAACTTTATGAATATGACGTGGGGTGATTAAAATTTGCTAAAAAGGCCCAAACTGAGGCCTGAGTACTTAAAATTAATTCTTTGTGTCCGAGTAAATGCCTGAAATTATTAACTTTGCTTGTTATATAACCGATATTAATATGAGCATTGTAGCTTAAAATTTGCTAAAAGAGCCCAAATCTAGGCCCAAGCCCTTAAAATCAACGTTTTGGGTCTGGGTAAAAATTCACCATTATTAATTTATCTTGCTATGTAAATGAATGAATATGAACAAGAAGGATTAAAATTTGCTAAAAATTCCCAAATCTAGGCCTATAAGACTTTAAAATTAATGTTTTAGGCTTGAGAAAAAGTGCAACATATTTTACTTTACATTTTATGTAGTGCTTATGAAAAAAATGGCCTGTATCTTGGCCTCCAGCCAAAAAATTTATGTTTTT
The DNA here is from genome assembly GCA_039090855.1 of Macrothele yani. NCBI lineage: Eukaryota > Metazoa > Arthropoda > Arachnida > Araneae > Macrothelidae > Macrothele > Macrothele yani. The sequence goes on from CM077022.1 coordinate 28,407,590, forward strand.
TATGGTTGAGTAAAAGTGGAACATTATTTACTTGATTTGCTATGTAACTCTTATGAATATGAGCTCGGAGGATCAAAATTTGACAAAAAGGCACAGATCTAGGCCATATATTAAATGTTATTTTTCGAAAAACCTACTCATGGGGAGGTGCTTCATAAAAATTAAAAGTGTATTTTTTATACAATCCGATAATGTTTAGCCAGTTTTTCATAAACCCGCATAACACTCCAACAGATCTCTAACAATAAAATTCCAAGTTTTCGATAAACTGACCATTCGGTGAAAATGATCTTTCGATATAATGATCTTTTAGGTAAAGTAATCCTTCGGTGAAATGAACTTTTCGATCAAATGTCCTTTCGATGAAATGAAATTTTAGGTGAAGTGACCTTTCGGTGAACTGAACTTTTCGGTCAAGTGACCCTTCGGTGAAATGTACCTTTCGATCAAGTGATTTTCGGCGAAGTGATTTTCAGTCAAGTGGCCTTTCGATCAAGTGAACGATACCCAATTTGTACAGATGGTGCAAAATCGATGATAGGAAAATGTGTGGGCTTGGTTACTCGCACCCAAAATATATGTGCGAATATTTCTTGGGCGTATTGTAGTATTCATAGACATGCCTTGAAATCGAGACGAATGCCGCAACAATTAAAATGTGTGTTAGATGAAGATATCAAAGCCTTCAACTTTATAAAATCGCGACCAACTAATTCCAGATTATTTTACTTCCTAATGCAAAGATATAGACAGCGAGCATGTTACGCAAGCACACAGATATTAGATGGCTCTCCCGTGGTAAAATACTTATGCGTATTTTTGAATTAGGAAAAGAATTCCCTGTTTTTTTTTAAGATCCTCCTTTTCATCTTAATGGGTGTACAGCAGATCACACATAGATTCAAAGAACAGCATGTTTGGCGGATATCTTTTCGAAAATAAATGAACTTAATTTATCATTACAGGATTCAAATACGACCATTATCTTCATTGTTCAAGATCGAGTGTAAAGTATGCTAAAAAAAGTTAAAATTTTGGGAAGAAGTTATTCAGAACAGTACTGAGCGTTTTAGCACCTTACACAACTTTTTCACAGAAAATGAACTGACTTTAAACCACAATGTTAGAAACAATATCATACGTCACTTGAAGTCCCTATAATGGCGTCTTTTAAGCAGTATTTTCCACCAGTTTCCAAGAAATTAAATTGGATTCGTAATCCATTTGACGAGTCTTTCATGTCGTTGACTGCTGACCTCTCTATGGCAGAAAAAGAAAATCTTATTGATATTTCGACTGATTTTGGACTCTAAACATTATTCAAGAGTGAAATTCTTACACATTTTTGGCTTGCGTTGAAATCAGAGTAGCTTTCGCTTAGTGACAAAGCTGTTAAAATACTTTTGCCATTTTCAACTACTTACATGTGCGAGAGAGCTTTCTCTACCTATATGAAGTCAAAATATCGAAACAAAGTCGATGCACAACTAGATTTGAGACTATGTCTGTGTTCTGTAGAACCGAATATTGATGTACTTTGTTCTACTAAACAAGCCCAGAAAAAACATTAAATTTGTGATTTACTTTGATTCGTAAGTAATAATATCATTATAAATATTTTGCTATATTTACTTGTTACCGTTATAAATCGTTTAACATTTGTTTCAAGAATATTTCCTACTTATTTCCACGCTATTTAACAATTAATTTACACTTTATAATACAGTTTGCTTTTTCCTGTTAAAATCCTTTTAGTTTTACAAAATATATATTCCTGAAATAATTTTTTGTAATGAAGTTACAGGAATTTCTATAAAAAAAATATAACTTCCGGGAATGAAAGAAACCGTAAGTACTGGAAGCATTTAAGAATATACGTACAAAATTGTTATTAATACTTATGTGAACAGAAATAGGTGCAGTGGTTCGCGATAACAATATGCCGCCCCGGTGGCGCAGTGGTCTAAGGCGTTGGCCTCTGATCATTCGTCCGTAAGGGGTCCGGGTTCGAATCCCGGTGTGGCATGGATGTTGTGTTTGTCTTACGGCACTGGCTCTCTCCCTTCCCTGGAACCAGTGACCCTAAATTAGGGACGGGCGACTGCTTATAGCCCATTGAGTTGCTCACGGTGGTCGTTAAACCTCCAATCAAAAAAAAAAAAAAAAAAAAGATAACAATATATTAGGTGTGCAACTTAATTCTCGGCCCCTAACCGCAAGCGATCATAGAACGTCGGCAAATGCAAATAGCTGTGCGCGATAATGGCTGATTGCAGCGCCATCCAACAGCTTTCCAGGCAACTGTAACCGCTGACAGCTGTAGTGACAGAAGGGACGAAAGTTGACGGTGAAAGCAATGTCGTTCGAGAAACAACATTTGAGGCACTGCCTCCTGTTCACGTTTCAGCTGAAAAAAAGTGCCGCGGAAGCCCAGCAAATGATCTGTGCTGCTTTGGGTGAGGCTGTTGTGTCCTACAGTAAAAAGTGGTTCCAGCGGTTTAAGTAGGGAAATTTTGGTCTCCGTGATGCAGAACGTCCGGGACAGCCACAGAAAGTTAACGATGAGGAACTGGAACAAATGTTGGACGCGGATCCCTGTCGCACATAATCAGAGCTCGCCCAGAAACTCGGAGTAACACGGCAAGCCATTGCAAAGCGCCTGCACAAGCTTGGACTGATTCACAAGGAGGGACGTTGAGTGCCCCACCAACTCACAGCTGCGAACAAGTCTAGGAGCTACGATGTTGCTGTGTTCTTGCTCTCCAGATTCAAGAAGAAGGATTTCCTCCACAAGATTTTGACCTGTGATGAAAAATGGATCCTCTACAATAATCCTAAGCGGCGCAAATAGTGGGTTTATCCAGGTCAGCCTACCACCAGTACCGCCAAACGAAATATCCATGCTAGGAAGTTGTTGCTGGGCATATAGTGGGATCAGAGCGGTGTTGTACACTATGCTGAACCCTGGTGAAACGGTCAATGCTGAGCGTTATTGTCAGCAACTAATTCGTGTGAGTGACGCAATGGAGGCGAAAAGGCCATACACCGGCAAGGGCAGAAGGTCGGTCCTGTTGCTTCAGGATAACGCGCGTCCTCACACCGCGAAAACGACTTTAAACACTATCACCGAAAACGCTGGTTAAAACAAGTTCGGGAGCCGCTGCTTTGGCCGATGTAAAGCAGTGCCAAAGAGAAATCTTTGTGCGAGACAGAGAGAGAGAAAGCTTTCTACTCCTTCCTATTCATTGTTTGGTGATCAGTAGAAGCGGTTTTGCGATGCATTGTGGGAGAAGAAATGTTTGTTGGCGGGAATCTAAAGGCTTTTGTTTTTTGAGTGAAAAGAAGAGGTTTTTCAGTTGACCGCGGTAAGAAGAAGCTACCTCAGAGCACCAGCAAAAGAGAACGCACGATTAAATATGGAGAAGAAAGAGTCAGAATTCGGCATTCGATGCCTTTGCGTGAATCCACGGAAAGGAACCAAAATAGTAAACTAAGAAATAAATATTTTTTTCATGTTTGTTGGGATTTATCTTTCTTCAGCGATGATGACGGTGCAACTTGGCAACCGTGAAACGAATTCTAATAATGCGATTTATTGTTTTATATTTCAAGAGATTTCAGTTTTCTTTCTACCCCTCCCCTTTTTCATAGTTTGAATTTCATTTTTTACTTTTCGGGATGGAAACCTTGTTCGCTGGCGAAGTAAATTAACAAAAGTACCGAAAATACAAAGCAAGACTTGCACCTGTATTAGTGGATGAATATAGTTTGTCGTTTAACACAGAGCCCCCCCCCCCCCTCCTACCTCTTGTGGTTCTGAGACCTAGCTACGGCCTTGCCTGGAATCAACATAAGGCTCGGCTCTAGAACTGATTATGAGCACCACACCTTTCATATTTAGTTTGTAAAAACATTAGTGCATCGTGTGTGTACCAAAGTTATGCATTTGTTTATGTGATCCAATATTTGGCATGGTGTCAAATATTGAATCACACATTTTAAAGAGCGGACAGAATTTTAGACAGAATACAGATCATTCATGTGGTACAGAATTTTAGACAGAATACAGGTCATTCATGTGGTACAATTTTAGACAGAATACAGATCATTCATGTGGTACAGAATTTTAGACAGAATATAGATCAGAGAAAGATTTATCGGCATGCAAAAAATTGTCAATAATTTCGCATTTCTGAAAGCCCCAGAACTTGATTGCTCTAATGGAAAGTGATATTTTAAGATTTGCAGACAATTTGCAAAAAAAATGTATATATATGATAAAGATCTAAGCAAAAATGACTCCACTCAACTTTTGCAAATAGTTTCAAATAGCTTTACGAAAGAACGAATTTAATTCAATACAAGATTTCGCAGAATTCTTAACAAAAAGTTTAACAATTTGTCATACAGTTATCCGGACATCCGTACAGCACTTATTTTATATCTAACAGTACCTGATACATTGGGTAATTCTGAAAGATCATTCAACAAGCTGAAAATAGTCAAAAATTATTTGCGAAATACAATGTGTCAAGCAGGACCGTAGCAACCTTTTCTTATCTGGGAGGGCGAGACTTGAATTTACGTCCCTTCGAGTTCAAAATTACGCCCCCTTCGAGTTCAAAATTACGCCTCTTCGAGTTTCACTCAAATAATACTTGGTTTTTTTTACTTTCTCACACACCGCCATTATACGAAAGTGTTATGATCGTTTAAAAATCGCAATTCAGGTTCTTGACATAATTTTATTGAAAATGTAAGAACTAGGCAAATACACAAGGACCACAGGTTGTAAATACCGAATAAAAAGTAAACGTTATGTAAACGCTGACAACACAGCATGCCACAGAAATGCAGCACGAAAAAGAAACCAGCGCAGAACAAGTAAATATCGGACAGTGAATGTAACAATAGGCAGAAGCTTTAGGGGTAAGGTTTGGAAAAATCCCCTTCAAGGTTAAACGCTCAGAGAACTTTCTGAGACACAGCACAAATCATTGAATAGTTCTTCATCCCAACGACATGTTCGGAAAGGTCACGGAGTTTTGCATATCAGCATATTGTTTTCTATGCCTCCGTTCACTGTTTTGGAAAATTCTTTTCATGGATATGAGATGTTCACACCTCATGGTGTATGTTACTCTATACCCTGGTTGACTGCATGAAATACTGTATGAGACTAACTAAAGTCTTTAAAGAGGAAATGCTGAAGGGTGTAACTTTGTTTTTTAGTTACAATTTCTATTTTCTACATCCACCAGAACAAGAATTTACGCCACTGGAATGGTCATTCTGGGAGGGCGGTTGCCCGCCCTGCCCTTCCAGTAGCTACGGCCCTGGTGTCAGGGACGACTCAAATATCTTTCACTAATTGCCACTGAAGTTCAAGAAGCAGATAAAGTAAAATCAAAGGTTTAATTAGGGATTTTGCCAATGCAAAAAGTAGGAAGAAAGTTTTTTTTTCTAATATCTATAACACTGATCTGCAATTTTAACTTTTTTCTGTTGTTTTCAATTGAATAGGTGTATCTGAATGGATTTTTTGCGCAGATTCCGAAAATGACCTTCAAAATTCCGTATCACGTCAGGTTTTTTCACAAATGACGGAAATGCGAAAATTTAAAAAACCGTTATTTTTTAATGACATTGCTATATGGCAACGTTTGTAACGTATGAAAATGTTCTCTGGAGGGGCGGAATGATTGTTTAAGGAATAGATAAACATAAATACATATTCAAAAGCAAACATACCTAACATTCGCCACTGGGCTCCCCTTCAAACTTCCTCTTTTTGGATTGTCTTCGGTGTGCGTCCGTACAGTCTCTGTTCAACATCCAACAATAGTCGGCCATCATATGTACAGTCCACTTTCCTTGGTATCTCTTTTCCATCACTTTAATATCCTGATGGAAGCGCTCGCCATGTTCTTCCAAAAAATCACCAAGATTGTTAGGAAAGTAATTTAGATGAGCATGTAAAAAGTGAACTTTGACGCTCATGTTGCAACCAAGCAGTTCATAGGATTCCATCATGTCCTCGACTCAAGTGGTGTAATTTGAAGCCTTCGTGTTCCTCAAAAAAGTTGTGTACCACATTTCTGAATGCAGTCCATGCTCGCAATTCGCACTCACTCATGGTTTCCTCGAATATGTTGTCTGCCCTTAATTTTCGTATTTGAGGGCCTATGAAAATGCCAGCTTTAATTTTTTTCAGACGTGATTGATGGAAACTTACCACCAAGATACTGAAAGCATTTACTGTCCCTGCTTAAATCTGTCACGAATTGCTTCATTAAGCCAAGTTTCATGTGTAAAGGTGGCAACAGTATTTTCGAGGGATCAACCAGTGGAAGTGAAACAATGTTTTTTTCGCCAGGTGTGAATGTACTTCTGACTGGCCACTGCTGCCGAACCCAATGTTTCTTCCTTGCTCTGGAGTCCCATTCACACAAAAAGCAAGGAAATTTGGTGTAGCCTGCTTGTTGGCCGAGCAATATTCCAATCACCTTGAAATCCCCGCACAAAATCCATTCATGAAACTTGTACTGCACACTTTCCAGCAGTAATTTAAGGTTCTCGTATGTCTCTTTCAAAGTCACAGAATGTGCTACTGGAATGGATGGATGGATGTTAGTATTGTGTAATGAAACACCTTTTAAACTGTATTTGCTGGCATCTATGAACAACCTCCACTGTCCTGAATTGTAATTAATGTTGAAGTATTTCATGACTGCCGGAATGTCTCGACAATATACCAAACCGCCTTCCTCAGCAAAAAACGGAACCAATTCTGCTTCTCGGTGTCTGTACCAGGAGAATCTCGTATTAGGACATAGTAAATTCTTTTCCTGAAGTCGTGATCCTAAAAACCCTGCTGTGTCTTTAGATAAATTCAGATCATGAACCAAATCATTCAGTTCATGCTGGGTAAATGGCACTGGGGTTTCATCTTCCATGCTGTCCGGTTGGTACATCTCATCGCTTGTATCACCGTCTGAATCGGTGTGTGTTGGGGGCTTGACATTGGACGGGGATGGCACAGGGAGGGATTCACTATGGGGCACTGGTCTTATGGCAGATGGGACATTGGGATACACAATGTTATGCTTACTGGTTCTAGTATGGCACACGATATTCGCTGTGCAGAAGTAGCAGTCGTCACTGGGATTTTTTGGCTCACGCCCCACCATGGGTACACCGAACGGCACTGATGCCCTTTTTCCACTTTTCCAGTTCCTCAACCCCCCCCCCCCACACACACACACACACACACACACACACATGCACGGCACACATTGTGAGGAGACCAAACTTTGTCCTGATCTGCTAGTTTAATGCCGAAGTATTGAAAATAAGCATTTTTCACGAAAGGCATAATATTTTGCCTCTGTTTTTTTTCCTGTCGTATAACAGCCACATATGTAGCAAAATATGTCTGGATGATTTACACAACCACGAGAAGCCATTGCACACGCCACAAAGAAACAACCGAACGGGACCAGTCCCATCTTTGCACTGACTAGTGTAACACGATCTGCCCCGAATGGTGCCACATGTGACCAATAGAAAGAAGGGAGCAGTGGCGTGAGGTATGAGTCATACTGCCATGCCAAGATAACATTCTCTCATGTTCCGCCTTTGTGAGTGGCGCAAATCGTGACGTCATACAGATAAAACAGTTGCATTTCCATTATCAGCTATATATTTATGTCTATCTATTCCTTAAACAATCATTCCGCCCCTCCAGAGATCATTTTCACACGTTACAAACGTTGCCATATAACAATGTCATTAAAAAATAACGTTTTTTTTTTATTTTCACATTTCCGTCATTTGTGAAAAAACTTGACGTGATACGGAATTTTGAAGGTCATTTTCGGAATCTGCGCAATAAATCCATTCAGATACACCTATTCATTTCAAAACAACAAAAGCTTGCATAATAGTGTAATCTATCTATCTATCTACATAAATATAAAAATTTCTTTTGATGAAATAAATGTTTTTACAAGTTAAAGTATATGCGTTTTTATTTTCTTTGTTAGTTCTGCAAATACGGTAGAAGCTGGTGGGCCCTTTTATAATTTTGCTTAAGAATCGAAAATTTGTAATTACGCCACTGTGTCCAAGCAAAAATGGCCCGCTAACGAAAATGATCACATCTGAAAGTTGCTTAATGGTTTATGATTTAGTAAAAACAGAATGGTAATTTTCTGTCGCAAAGAAGCGATGGAATAGTTTTGAGTTTCGAAAAGAAACAAAAACAATCCAATCTGCAGATAAATTTCAGATTGAAGAACTTTTCCTTTTAAAAAAGACTTTGTTCAGATATGGTATCTTCTTGCAAAACAAATGGAATATTTTATTATCTTTGTTTTTACATTGTATCATCATGTGAGAATGGAGTCATTGAAAATAAATTGATCGAATATTATATCCATCAGTATTATTTCAATTAGTTTGAACAATAGATAGTGATTGCAATATTTGTCACACGTCTCAATTATGTATTTTTCTTGACATATCTGCTTCTAAAACTTCGATTTGAAAAATTATTTTAAGGGGGTGGATCTCAAGGGAAAATCTATCCTATACTTGCAATGTTAACTCTTTCTACGCACATTTTCTCAAACACTACTGTGTTCCAGTCTTCAAAATTTTGAGTGCAAATAAATAAAGTGCTTATACTGTACATTGGTGTCCCAAACCTAAGGATGAACACTATTTCGAAAGCTTACAACCACAAAGTCAGACGCAACAGCTTGTGGCAACCTGCATAACTGGGGACGTTCAGTAAAAACCCGGTGCACATGCAACTTGTGTCACTTAAACGGATAACAGAGAAAAGGGTGCGGTAGGCTACCTGTGTTTGAAGGAAAATCTGGACATGCAAGCATAAATGTACGAACTTGTAATTTACGTTATATCTCAGACATTATCTACTGTAAATGATTTCACGAGGGGAAAAATTATAGGGAAGCTGGATGAAGACGGCGGAGTGAGTGATGCTGCCAGAGAGTTTGGAATCGTGCATAATGCGGTATCCAGGCTCTGAGCGGCGTTTCAAACCAATGGAATGTGTTCCAGACGCATTCTAGGAAGTCGCCCTCGCTCTACTACGACGCATGAAGACAGATTTTTACATGTAACAGCAAAACGTAGTGGCCTCCATTCCAGGACAAGAATGCGGACATCTCGACAAACTGTGGCAAGACGACTGCGTCATATAGGGCTATATGCCCGTAGGCCTGTAGTCTGCGTTCCTCTATCCACAGCTCAACGTAACGAAGGCTTTCAGCGGTGTATCCACAGAAATTGGACACATCATCGATGGGCCAATGCATTCTTCCAGATGTGAGTCATTTCAGTCTATCCCCGGATTCAAGACATCAGTTAATCTGGCGTGAAAGTGGTATCTGTGTACCAGCGCGAGAATGTACAGAAAAGGTACAGATATGGCGGGGCCGGGATCTGCAATTAATCTGCAAATATTATATACTCTTGGATTTTTACAATGCACAGTTCTTACGCTAAGTGGAGTTAGTGTGTATTCCTAGTTTTCAACTGTAATTCCATCTCTCGAAATTCTATTTAAAAAAGTCTTTTTATATTGTATGACATTCGCTAAGCTAAATGTTGTGAAATTTTTTCTCTTTAAAAAATACGCAGTGGACGTATATGTAAAAACTTTTTTCTCGCTAACTCTGCTTCCAGAAGTTGTATTTGAAATATTCCTCTTTCATCCTACCGCTTCTGCTAGAAAGAATATTTATTTTGCTTACATTTCCTACTCTTTCATGATTCACTGCCAGGGGTGTCGGACTATGTTTATATTCGAAAAAGTATCTCCGATTCTAAATATCTCGTACAAAAATCCTTTATTGATACGATACCTTTTATGATAAAGAAAATCTCGCACCAAATTTTTCTTTGAATAAGGCGCAGCTATCTCACAGGGGGTTCAAAATTGTATAACGCTTTTTCCTTAATGTCTTCTAATTGTTCGATTTAAAAATTGCCTTTGGCCTCAGATATCTTCGGCTACGAGGAACAGTTTCTGATCTTTCGTAACTTACATTTCTGCCATTAGTGGGGGAAGTACCTATTTCTATTTGTGGATCTTCAGGTCAGGACTGAGGGCTAGCCAGTCCAACTTTTCAAACTCTATGTCCTCAAACCAATCTGCTGATAAAGGTATGGGACTTCTCTAAAGTACTGCCACAAAGTTGGTAGTGCATGATTGTCCAGAACGTCCAGGTAGAGATCAAAATTCATGTTTTGTCCAAAACGACTAATGGGCCCCATGCCGAACTACGAAAAAGAGCTCCATCATTCACGCTGCTTCCACCAAATTTCATTTTCGGAACAATACAGTTAGGAACATACATTTCTCCCGGAATCCACCGCACCCGGGAACGACTATCCAACTGACAGACTGTGTGTCGTGACTCGTCAGTCCAAAGCACAGTTTCCCATTGGTCTACAGTCCAAGATCGACGTTCCTTACCACACGCCAGGGCCGTAGCTACCGGTAGGGTGGTTGCCCTCCCCTAATGGTCATTCCAGTGGCGTAAATTCCTGCTCTGATGGATGCAAAAAATAGAAATTGTAACTAAAAAAAAGTTACACCCTTCAGCATTTTCTTTTTAAAGACTTTAGTTAGTCTCATACAGTATTCCATGCAGTCAACCAGGGTACAGAGTAATATACCCCATGAGGTGTGAACATCTCATATCCATGAAGGGAATTTTTCACAACTGTGATTGGAGGCATAGAAATTAATATGGTGATATGCCTAACCTCCACGACTTTTCCGAACATGTCCTTGGAATGAAGAGCTAATTCATCATTTGTGCTCTGTCACAGAAAGTTCTCTGAGCGTTTAACCTTGAAGTGAATTTTTCCAAAACCTACCCCTAAAGCTTCTACCTATTGTTACGTTCACTATCCGATACTCATTAGTTCTGCGTTGGTTTGTTTTTCGTGCTGCATTTCTGTGGTATGTTGTGTTGTCAGTGTTCACATAACGTTTACTTTTTATTCGGTATTTACAACCTGTATTTCTTGTGTATTTACCTAGTTTCTACATTTTTAGTAAAATAATGTCAAGAACCTGAAGTGCGATTTTTGAACGATCATACTTTTTATAACGGCAATGTGTGGGAAAGTATCGTATTGTTTGAGTGGAACTCTAAGGGGCGTAATTTCAAGTCTTGCCCTCCCAGATAAGCAAAGCTTGCTACGGTCCTGCAACAAGTATATCAGGTGTGACATTAGTCAAAGTGGTTAGTGGTTTGTTGATGGCTATTCAATCGTGGTAACCCATGTCGTGCAGCCTCCTACGTACAATGCTAGTGCTAATATCAGTCCTAATAGACTCATATAGGGTTTGCCGATCTGAGACGATGTTAATTTGAGTTCTGAACGAATAGTCCTTTGTATAGCTTTTCTGTCACGTTATGTTAGCTTCGAAGGATTTCTTTGTTGTGTCTGAGAAGATTCATTCTCAGTCCGCTTCTACTTGCATATCACATCCCCAACCGTCGACTTTCAATGCTGCTGAAATGTTATTTAGGATGCAATTGCTTATGTGTCATCAATCCGCTCTGGAAGTCAGCTAACCCTGTGGATCGAGGCATGCATTGACAAACGGGCTTGTGTCTCATGTTAGTTAAGAAAAACAACGGTAACAACTGACGACTAGACATATATATGCCCCACGAGCATATTTAAAGCTGTGTTTGTGACGTAGAGCTTACGTAGGACATAATTTTTGTTTTTGTTTTATTCGAGGTTTAACGACCACCGTGAGCAACTCAATGGGCTATAAGCAGCCACCCGTCCCTAATTTAGGGTCACTGGTTCCAGGGAAGGGAGAGAGCCAGTGCCGTAAGACAAACACAACATCCATGCCTCACCGGGATTCGAACCCGGACCCCTTTCGGACGAATGATCAGAGGCCATCGCTTAGACCACTGCGCCACCGGGGCGGCAGGACATAATTCACTCTCAATAGAGGGGTGTCCGGATATTAGTGGTACGGAAGTATACAGGGGTTGTCCAAAATAATGGACAACCCCTGTATAACACACTTACCACCATCCAGGACTTGTATGCGTCCATTCAAGAAGGATCCAAGCAGTTTTAAATGCCAAGGATGCTCCCACACCATATCAGGTGCGTAATACCTATTGTTTAGTACGGCAGTATACAGGGGTTGTCCATTATTTTGGACAACCCCTGTATACTGCCGTACTAAACAATAGGTATTACGCACCTGATATGGTGTGGGAGCATCCTTGGCATTTAAAACTGCTTGGATCCTTCTTGGAATGGACGCATACAAGTACTGGATGGTGGTAAGTGTGTGTTGTACCACTCTTCCTGCAGAAACTGCTCCAATTCCTTGAGAGACGCCGGAGGAGGATAACGGGATAGCACTCTGTTTTCCAACACAGACCACAGGGGCTCAATGATGTTTACGTCCGCTGATTGTGCAGGCCAGGGAAGGTGTGCAACTTCATCCTCATGTTCCTCAAACCATGATTGAACAGTTCGACTTCTGCGAATCGGAGCATTATCATCTTGAAAGGTGCAATCCCCTGACGGAAACAATGTCTGCGCCATTGAATGCACATGGTCCGCCAAAAGGGTGACATAGTCACCGCTAGTGATCCGTCCGTGTAAGGTGATAATGGGACCTTCTGCAAATCTCGAGATCATGGCCCAAGCCATTGCGGAACCGCCCCCATGCTTCACTGTAGAAAGGAGACAGTCTGGGTTGTAGGCTTCGGGGGGGGGTCCACACGTAAACTCATCCTGTGGTGGGGAATAGTGAAAAACTTGATTCATCGGAAAACACGACATGTTTCCATTGATCCCCAGTCCTCGTTTTATGTTCCTGTAGTCTCCGTTTCATATTCACCTGTGACACCAGGGGTTTTGCAATCTCAGCTCTGCCGTAAATATTGTGCTTGTGCGATTCCCTTCGCACTGTATGGGTCGACACTGGGTTTTGGAGATGTGCATTTAGCTCGGCAGTCACTTTCGTCGCAGTGGTCTTCCTCCTTGCGGTCACAATCCTCTTTAATGTCCTCTTGTCTCTCGCAGTGAGTTTCGTTTTCCTTCCACAGTTGTGTCTTGCAGATGATGATATGCCGTGAACATTGTATGCTGTTATGAACTTCGACACGGTACCTCTCGATACCCCCAATACCTGTGCCACTGTGGTTACCGAAGCACCAACCAGACGGGCTCCTACAATCTGCCCTTTTTGGAACTCCGACAGGTCACTCATTGTGTCTTCACCTGGAACGAAATTATGCAGATTTACAATGCAATCACACAGACCCTTGAGACTATAAGCAACGCCTTTTTACAAAAACAAATTGTAGCTACATGTTCGTTTTACTCAAAAAGCAGCACATAGCAAAGTCACTGTTTTCAGCGAGGTGTTTCCATTATTTTGGACAACCCCTGTACTTTGTTACCGTATTTGATCTGCCATAAATAAATAATCATAGCCTGTATTTTATTACTTCTGTATTTAGAGATTTCTAAGACCGCCAGTTTTGACGGACTACATGCTACTGACTGTAAAAGCAATTCTGTTTTGGTCGCTAGAACGAAGCGCTTCTCGAAAGGTGATAAACTAAAACGAATAGTTTCCCTTTTCTCTCCTGTCAAAAATTTGGAAAAGCATTCCAAAAGTATCGTCTCTTACGATGAGCCTATCGATAAACAATAAAACGACAGCATTTTCGCATTGTCGTTTAAGTAGTGAAGGTTTCAGATGTCAAACTTTTTTTAGCATGCATCAGTCCATGGCTACAAAAGTTGTTACAAAACACACAAGCCCAAAACGGGCGACTTACATAGAATTCATCAGTTTCTTTCTTTAAAATACAATAGGAAATTTGAGATTTTATCTTACTTAATATTATTTTTAGTTACTTAATGTTATTTTTAGTCTATGAATGCGTAGGCTTAAATTCACACACAGATGAACAAGTAGGATCGCATGTTACTTGTTAAACTGAGGTTAATCAGAAATTAATCCACCCTCCGCTTTAGAGCGTGTCTAATTTCCTAAAACATAATTTCGCCGAATTTTACATACCAGTTGAAGACTAAGCGTGTATCTAGTCTTCAGTTGTTACTTTTGTTTTCCTTAACTGGTATTTAATAACACTTTTAAAGAAATTACACTGGCTGTTTCTATGTTGGACTGTTTTCAATTTCTTTTTAACGGCAGTCTTTCCAAGGATCACAAACACAATGTTAAAGAAAAAGAACAATAATCAAAAGATGGGGAGCTCCCCAATGTAAATACTTTGTCCATTTCATTTAATGAAAGCTGTTGGACAGCATGCAAATGTTGGAAACTAATTACCCATTTAACACATGGAAAATGAGTTGAAATGTTTTTTCCCTCTCTGATGAACATCGACATTATTATTAACTTAAATTGTTAGATAAGATTTTTAATTAAAATTTGCTTTTTTTTTAATATCCCCCTTCCTTTTCTCCCGCTGCCATTAATGAGACAGAAATGGAAATTAATTAAATTAAACAATAACGCCATTAATTCATTTGTAGTATACTCCAAACGAGAACCATTCCCGCGAATATTTGCAATTAGGGGTGCATGTTTATTAAATGAGTTTTGAATGAATCGATTTATCATCGCATAAAGTATCAGCTTTGTCGGCGAAAATTGAATTAAACTTAATTCTTCTTGCTGTTTTCTCGTCCCAAACGCCCATAAAAGATTTTCGAATAGCAAAACCATGGAAGATTACGAGGCCCTGATTTCTTTTTCCTGTTTTGTCTTATAATTACACGTCGGTTCTTTGCAAGTTGACTTGTCTGCCACGAGAAACATTAAGACACTGAAAAGGAGCGTTTCACAAAAAAGACAAACATTATCCACGAAAAAAAAAAAAAAAAAAAGACGGAGAGAAGAACGCCATATTATGGGTCATGAGCATCAATCACCAATCGAAGCACAGCATGTTTAAGTACTTAGGGGCTCACGGATGATAATGGTATTTGTATAGGATTTGTAATCAGAGAGATCATGAGTCGGCGACAAAATCTGGAGCTCCGTTCCAAGGAAAGGGGGAAAAAGAGCAGGAACAGTGAAATAATGTATTCCAGATTACAATTGGCCTCGTTAGAGAAAGTAATCTGAACTTCAGAAGGTAACGAGTGTATTGGGCATAATCGGTACAATGAACAGGAGTTACCGTGGCTCACTGTACGACATTTCTGTCAGTCAACCGGTACCCGGTCTCCTCAGACGCTTCTGTAACCGAGTGGTCTGAGGCACTGGGCTCTGACCATCTATCTGAGATAGTTCCGGATGGGGCATAAATGGTGTGTTTGTCTGATAGCGCTGGCGTCTGACCATCCATCTAAAATGTGTCAGGGTTCGAGTTCCGGATGAATCGTGGATGATGTTTGTCTGATGGCACTGGTTATGTCTCCTCCCTGGAACCAGTGGCCCCAAATTAAGGGTGCGCGACTCGTTAAACCCCGAAAAAAAGCAATTTCCCGATCTCCGTGCATATCTGTCTAGATGATGCTGACTACTTTAAGTTAAGATTATTGGGGTGAGACTCCTAGATAAAAAGAACGTTCAACACTCATGCTTTATGCAGGCGTAAAACTAAGATTTTTGACATAAGTTAGCCTACTAGGTTTACTTTGACTTCTGTTTATTAAATTAAAACAATGTACTAAAAATTTTGCTTTTCAGATATGACAAATGTGTGTCTTTGTGAAATACTGTAGTTAAGCTGTTATCACGTCGAGAAGTTCGGACTAACTATCACAGCGAAGCGAAAACGCCAGGTGTTACTAATTGTCAAGATGAAGCGAAACGTTATTAAATGGAAAAAAATGAGACGAATACAGACTTCAATGAGGTAGCAAAACAGATTGCATAAGAAGCCAGTTGATAGTGAGGCAGCGTTGAAATAAGGTCCAATCGGATATGTGCCAAAAAAGGCAAACGTTTTTGATCGTCTTCAAATGCCGAGAAAGTTTTGCAAGCAATCAACCGAAAGTATAATCAATTTGAAATTTAAACGAAAAATAAATAAGTGTGAACCGTTATTTGAGTAAGCAATTAGCAGTCATCTAGAAAATAATGGTGAAACTTAAGCATGGGAATGATACCTGAATGCCATAATAATGGTTAAATTTATATCCCTTTAAATTGTTATGTGCTTTCTCGGTTTGAAAACTCGTGTCAAATTGTTACGTGCTTTCTCGGTTTGAAAATCTATTTTTAAATTGTTCTTACTGCTTAAAACATCACTTCTTCTGCTTCAGAGCATTGACGTTTGTGCCAAATGGTTTAGTAATAGAAACTACGTTACAAATTGTAACTTTGTGCGCTGGTTCTTGATCTACATATTGAGCTCTCTGATTCACAGATCTACTTAATATGAGTAGTTGTTTGAGTTATTATTAAGATGTTACACATATTTGTGGCTCTGATTGAAAATACAATTTTAGTTTTACTTTACTACGCAAGGTTTTTTCACAAAATGATTTGGCACTTTGGGCAGCGTATATGTGAAATAGTAAGTTATCGACTATAGGAACACTGTAGAGAAAAATAGTTTTAATTATTGAACATACATCCATCACATTCAAAACATTTATGCATATTTTTTTCCTTACAATGAATAAGTTTGACAAAGATTTTTCTCTGTCTATACCCTTCAATTTTTTTTTTTTGATTGGGAGTTTAACGACCACCGTGAGCAACTCAGTGGGCTATAAGCAGACGCCCGTCCCTAATTTAGGGCCACCGGTTCCAGGGAATGAAGAGAACCAGAGTCGTAAGACAAACACAACATCCATGCCTCTCCGGGATTCAAACTCGGATGAGTAACCAGAAGCCATCGCTTAGACCACTACACCAACGGGGCGGCCCGTGTTTCTTACAATTTCGTTTGTGTGTGTCTTGTGAGGTTTTTATGTGCGACATCCAGCTGTAGCCTTCAATAATGTTGACACTCCATTAACCATGGTACCTTCTCTCCATCTTCTTTATATCCTGGTGAAAGTCTTTCTCGTCGCTCAAAGCTCCCAGATTTTCCGGAAAGGAGTCCAAACCAACATCCAGGAAATCTACTTTAAGGCTCATATTACGTCCTAATGCCTTCAACTTTTTCATCATCGTGTTAACGATTTTTTCGCAATCTGGGTTCATGAAGTTACCTAAAAAAAATGTATGACATTTTTTAATGCAATCCATGCTTCTCTTTCAATGCCAGTGAGTTTTAAAAATTCTCATCCTGAACTACTTTCCTAATTTTCTGGTCTGACAAACATGCCTCCTATGAACTCGCTATCCAACAATCCTGGAAACTTTATGCTCAAAACCGTTTCCGACAAGCAGTTTTCAGCCTCATAGAGATGTGCTCAAGCGCAAGTTCATACATGCTTAAATCCTGTTTTCACATGTTCCGTTTTCCTGTTATCTCCATCAGCACTTCTTCCTCTCCTCCCAAAGTGTTAAAAGATTTATGTTCAAACCTGTTACATAACAAGCTTGAGTGGCAACATTGTTCTGTAGGCATTAGGACAGAATAACTTTTAAAACCTTTACTTTTTGCTACACCTGATTTAAAAATTTCGTTTTGTAGAAAATCTGTGAGTGTTGAATAAATTTGAGCATCATTTTTGAAATCAGCGTATTGAAATTAATCAAAAACAGGAAACAAATCTCAAGCAATAAAACTGTTGTAGACCTGTGTTATTGCAGCGGCAGTAGTTTTGCGTTTTTTTTTTTTGTCCATAGTCCTTTGGCGACGTCCGTCTGTCTCTTCCATTTGTATGAGGTTTTCGACAGGGGCGGCGGAAAGTGAAATTCGTTGACCGAGCCCGAAATTTCGAATCGCGGAACAAACAGAAGAAAAACAATGTCTAAGCAGTGGCGCACCCACAGGAGTGGCCGAGCACCCCCCCCCTCCCCCCGGCTGATAGAGCCGGGGGCGGGGGAGCTCACAATACGCGATCTACATATACTTCTTAATCATGTACCGTATAATTATAACATATAATAATTATAAGGGAGTAGTTCAGTTAAATAAATTTAGAAAAATCTAACAAGGAAAACAATTTCACTGCTTCTTCTAATCATTTAACTTTCTTGTACTATAATTGTACTGTAACATTAGTAGTAACTGGATAAGAATAAATTCACAAAAGTCATACTCCTTAATTGTTACAGGACCTGACTACTTTTCCCGGTACATTTAGGGGAGTGGGGTCACCCCACCTTGGGAAAATTCTGTGTGGCAGGCAGAGGCGAATATTCGGGGTGTGCTAGGCGTGCGGCGCACACCCACACAGAGTCGCAATTGCGGATTAGTTTCTAATAAAGCTCCCCAGAGTTCGTCCTAAGGCTTCGAGTGATGGTTAAAATTAATTTCCCCACATAATGTTCTCATTAAGAAGAGCAGGTTCGTTCAGCAAGCATATCGCATTCGCGCTAGAACCCTCTGGTGTGCTGTTTCTCCTGCGCACATTCGACGATCTTAAAGCAGCTGTGGTACAAGCGCTCCCCGGTCAAACACAAGCGCTCCCCAGTCACAATTACGGATTTATTTTTGATAAAACTCGCCAGAGTTCGTCCTAAGGTTTGGAGTGGTCGTTAAAATTAATTTCCTCACATAATGTTTCCATTAAGAAGAGAATGTTCGTTCAGCAAGCATATCTCATTCGCGCTGGAATCCGCGGGTGTGCTGTTTCTCGCGCGCACATTCGACGACCTTAAAGTAGCTGCGGTACAAGCGCTCCTCCGACGGCGTTGCAGGTCACGTTCTAATTTCCCTCTGATTTCAAGCGTTAACAGCGGAACTTTCAAGGTGTGCTACCATATATGAGCACCGTTTGAGTCCCACGGAGCAGTGCAACCATTTGCTGTTACATTGTTGTTGTTATTTTCGTTTTATGTATTTCCAATAAGACTCGCTAAAGTTTGTCCACTAAACTTAATTCCCTTGTGCAATATTTTCGTGAAGAGGAGAAGATTCCTTGCTTCGTGCAGTAAACAAAACGTAGTAAATAATATTTGCAGTTGCAGGAGTGCTATTTCACCAGCGGACACCCTAAGTCGTCAAAGTAACTGCAATTCAAAGCTCTCCAGATGGCGCTACAGGCCATGTTTTTATTTCTTCGTGGATCCAACGCAAAGATTTAAATTTCCTGAGTGTGCGCACTTAAAAAAGCACCACTGGTCATACTTGTTTGCGTTTGGAATATCGTAGAGTCATAAACACAATCAACGTTCTGCTAAGTATGAGTTAATGTTTTTATATCTTTTCGTCGCTGCAGGAATCAGTATGTTTATGAGCACAGATTTAAATATACAATTTGAGTTTCGACATCCATTTAGGCTGATAATGTACTAAGTGTCCCATTTTCTGCCAGAAACTTTGCAGATTGGGTAATGCGGGTTAAAGAAAGTAACCCTCGTGCTGTATTTAAAACTTATATATGATCATCATCATCATCATCATCATCATTGTCAACCATTATCAATCCACTGCTGGACGAAGGTCTCTCCAAGTTTCCTCCACAACGGTCTGTCTTGTGCCAGTCTCCTCCATGTCACTCCCGCCTACTTTCGAATTTCATCCACCCATCTTCCATATGGTCTTCTTCTGGGTCTTTTCCTGTCCCTTGGAATCCAATCTAAAATTTCGGCTGTCCATCGATAGTCTGTCCTTCTGGCAGTATGTCCAGCCCATTGCCATTTCAGGGATTTAACTCTGATCATGATGTCTTCCACTCTTGTCATTTTTCGGATCCACGTGTTCCTCTTCTTATCTCTCCTGGTTACACCAAGCATGCACCTCTCCATGCTACTTTGAGTTGTCTGCAGCCTTTGTATGTCTCTTTTAGTTAAGGTCCACGTCTCTGCACCATACGTAAGCACTGGAAGGATGCATTGATCAAACACTTTTCTTTTAAGACATAATGGCATATTGCTCTTGAAAGTTATGCTGTTTCTTCCAAAAGCTCTCCAGGCAAGTTTTGTACGCCGATTAATTTCTTCATCAATGTGACCCTCACTTGATATCTGCTATCCAAGATAAACGTACGTGTCT
The DNA here is from genome assembly GCA_039090855.1 of Macrothele yani. Classification (NCBI taxonomy): domain Eukaryota; kingdom Metazoa; phylum Arthropoda; class Arachnida; order Araneae; family Macrothelidae; genus Macrothele; species Macrothele yani. Next base: position 28,427,722 of record CM077022.1, read on the forward strand.
GTTATCTCCAGCTTTTCTCCATCAATCGATAAATCTTCATTTCGTGTAAAAGCATTGAACATCACTTTTGTCTTCTAAAAGTTCATTTTTAATCCCACTTCTTTAGTCTTGTCAACAAGTTCCTGGATCATACTCTGCAGCTCTGATGGGGTAATTGCAAAAATGACTATGTCATCAGCAAAACGAAGGTGGGTTAGATTATCTCCATTAATCTTTATCCCTTTGTTTTCCCAGTTCAGTGATTGAAAGACATTTTCCAATGTGGCATTAAAGAGCTTCGGAGATATGGTGTCACCTTGTCTCACTCCTTTTCCAATTTTTATGTGTGTTGTATTTTCAAACAGCCGAATCTTTGCTCTTGCATTTTCATAGATGTTATTAATAATATTAATGTACGCATCTTCAATACCGCAGGATTTCAGAGCCATTGTAACTGCTGATGGTTTCACCGAATCAAAAGCTTTTTCATAATCGCTAAAAGCCATGCACAATGGAAGTTCATATTCCCTTGCTCTTTCAATTAGTTCTCTCAGTACGTGGATATGATCTATTGTGCTGTAGCCACTCCTGAATCCAGCTTGTTCTCTTGGTTGAGCCATGTCCAGTGTCACCTTCAAGCGGTGTGAAAGAACTTTAGTGAAGATTTTATAGACCATTGATAGGAGGCTGATAGGTCTGTAGTTCCTGAGATCTTCAGTGTCACCTTTTTTATGTAGCAAGATCATTGTAGCGTTGTTCCAATTCTCAGGAATCTTCCCTTCATTAAGGCATCGAGTGAAAATTTGGGCGAGTACTGTTACGATTTCTCCACTTGCTTCTTGTATGATGTCTACAGTAATTCCATCTTCTCCTGGAGCTTTTCCCCGCTTCATGTTCTTGATTGCATGTGCAACTTCTGCTGGGAGGACTGGAAGAACTCTGGTACTGGTACCTGTCATGATGTCTGGAGTACATGTATCATCCCTTTCATATAATTTGGAGTAGAAATCTTTCACTCTTGTCAAAGTTTCGCCTCTATTTCTTGTTACAGAACCATCTTCTTTTCTCAGTGCCATAATCTGTTTTCTTCCCTTACTGAGATGTCCCTTTGCTATCTTTAGGCTTTGGTTGTTTTCAATTGCTTTCCTTACGAGTTCACAGTTGAATTTCCTTACGCCTTCAGTGATACTTTTTCGTACTGTCTTGCATAGCTCCATATATTCCACTTTGGAAGTCACATCTTCTTTAGTTGTCCTCATCTCTCTTCTTTTTTGCATCAACATTTTGGTTTTTCCTGATAATTTGTTCACATGCAACTTGTTCTTAGACCCAGCTAATTTTGTTGCTGTTTCCATAAGAGCTTTGGTTACTTTTCTGTTAACTTCAGAAATATCCACTTCTTCCGATGTTAGGCCTTCTAAAGCAGAGAATCTGTTCTTAAGTTCCAACTTGAAGGTATTATGGTGTTTTTTAAGGTTGGTTATATCAATACATTTTGTTTGTCTTATGAGCTTGTCACGTTCGAGTTTAGTGTTGAGGTGCATCTTACATCTCACCAATCTATGGTTACTACCTGTGTTGAACTTGTTTAGCACACTGCAGTCTTCTATGACGAATTTTTTGTTACACATAATAAAATCAATTTCACTTGTCGTCCCATTTGGATGTCTCCATGTCCATTTCCTGTGTGGCTTTTTTCTTGAAAAAGGAGTTCAAGATGAAAAACCCTTCTGCCTCTGCAAACTCTACGAGAGTATTTCCACGCTGGCTTCTGTTTCCGTGACCGAATTTGCCTACTGAAGTTTCATTCTGTTGCCGTTGCCCTATTTTTGCATTGAAATCTCCCATAATTATCTTTAAGTGCTGCTTACCTTTATTATTTAGATGACGAATTTCCTCATAAAATTCTTCGATTTCTTCTTCAGGATGACTTGTGGTGGGTGCATAAGTTTGAATAATCTGAGCCTGGTATCTTCTCGAGAGTTGGATAACGAGTCGTGCAGCTCTGTCAGAGGAACCTTCAACTTCAACAACTTTATCCTTCAGTTTCTTGTTTATTATAAATCCAACGCCACTAGTTCTGCCAGTATCAGTCCCACGATAGTAGAAGAGATGTCCACTTTTCAGTTCAATGGGATCTTCTCCTTTTCTCCTTACCTCACTTAGCCCAACGATGTCCCACTTGATTCTTTGTAGTTCCTCTTCCAATTCAAGAAGCCTTGAATCAGAAGATAAGGAGCGTCCATTATACGTAGCCAAGGTCAGCATCAGATGGCAGCCTAGTCCGGTTCTCCGGGGATTCTTAGCACCCTCTGCCTTCATGTCGCACTGGCCGCTGCCTTGGCCAGGTACATTCCAGCTGCCGGAGACTGAGGGCCAAGATTTAAGTTGTGGAGTCATTTTGGAGGGGTTTGGCCATAACTCACCACGCTGGCCAAGCGGGTTTGTGAGTGTGGGATAGCATTTCCTCTAATCCCGATGGTATAGTTATACCGCTATTGGCGGTCGTCAGAGCCCCTTTAGTGGGAACAGGATGTAACACGAGAAGGCGGGGTTGACATTTGTAAAGGAGAGGCCGTGATGTTACGCATCATCTGATCTTATATCCCAAAACTTATATATATAAGATACCAAAAATTCGTTCATCTCTCTAGTATTTCCACAGGAAATTCAGTTTCTTTCTTAAAACGGAGTGTATGTAAAGATCTTTACCGTAAGTTATTAGACGACACGTAAATAAAAGAAATACTTTCATATGTTCAAAATCAATGCGCGTATTTCGCAGCTCGGGATACATAATAAAATGTTTACGTGCTTTTTCCCATAAGAACGCTCACCCAACTTAAATGGGCACGCGACGCCACTTATGCCAGGGCGCACGGGTTCTTCCCTTGGGAAATTTCCGGGTGCGCTACTGTGCCTAAGGAGCTTTGTTGGGAATTAGAACCACCCAACCACTTACCTAGAGGAACTTTCTAAGGCACATCGCAACAATCGCACATCAAATAAAAAAATAATAAAAATAAAAATCTTGGCTTTCGACCACTGTTCGCCCTCACCGATGATGTCTCTCCATTTTTGAGAATGACGTCAGGACCTTGGAAACAGTTCTTCTGAATGCATTGAACAAATCGAGAGTTTTAGAAACGGTTTTTGTTGAACGGACACCAACAGTTTTCCCCCTTCAAAAAATAGAAGCGCCCATTCTTCTTCGTGCAATATATCACACGTCTAGAGTATGAGTATTTACAAAGTTGATTATATTGTGCCGCGTACTACACTACGTAAAGACAATAAAAAAAAGAGACATCGGGTCTACTACACATCAACAACCATTCCCAATCCACTGCAGGATAAAGGTCTTTCCCCAAGACTCTTCTACAACACTTTGCCTTGGACAAAAGTGTTATCTCTTTTATGTCACTCCTGTATGATATCGAATTTCATGCATCCATCCCAACGTAGTCTCCTTCCCTGGCCCTTGGTATCCAATCTAGTATCTCAGTTGGGTCAGTTCTTCTATCACTATGTTCAGCCCATTACAACTTGAAGAACTTTATTTTGATCATTATGTCATGAATTCTTGCCATTTTCCTGATATATGAGTTTCTTTACCTATCTTTCTTGGTCACACTAAGCATACATCTCTCCATGCTTCTTTGGGTTGGGCGCAGTTTTTGTATGTATTTTGTAGTTAAGGTCTGTGGTCCATAAGTAGAAGCTGGAAGAATGCACTGACAAAAAGACTTTCTTCTCAGACAAAAAATCATCTTGAATTTTTTTTCAATCCAGCCAAGTTTTATACGACTATTAATGTCTTCTTTGATGTGGTCCTCACTTGATGTATGTTATCCAAGGCAGACGTAGGCGACAGTTACTACTACATTTTCCCCATCCACCTCTAAATCTTCAGTTTTTGTAAAATCATTGAACATCAGTTTCGTGTTCTATAAGCTGATATTTAATCACACTTCGTTATTCTTGTCAGCAAGTTCCTGGATCATACTCAGGAGCTCTGAGGGGGTACCCGCAAAAATGATTACACTGGCAGCAAAACGAAGAGGTACGTTAAAGTTACCTTCAGTAATCATTATCTATTGCTAAATACACTATATTGACAAAAGTCACCGGACACCTAGAAGAGAAACACAACATAACATTTATTGCCATACATTAGTACGGTGTCGTACACCTTTGGCCTTAATGCAGGCAGTGACCATTCGAGACATGCTTTCGACAAGGTTTTGGAACACAGCGATAGGTATGCGCTTCCATTCAGTACATAATGCCGCCGCTAACTGTTGCTTAGTAGTAGGCCTTGGTTCCAAACTTCGTATGCGGCGCTCTAATTCATCCCATAAGTGCTTTATGGGATTAAGATCAGGGTTCCGTGCGGGCCAGTCCACACACGATACGAAATTGTCGTCAAACCACGCCGTAACATTCCTTGCATTATGCCTCGGTGCATTATCCTGCTGGTATCAACAAGGCTCGGTTCCATAGCATTGCCACAGAGTTGGTAGGACATAATTGTCCAGAATATCGTGGTAGACGTGCTGGTTAACAGGTTTGTCCACGATAACCAATGGGCCGGGACTATACCACGAAAAACACCCCCACACAAGTACACTGCCAGCTCCAAACTTGACCGTAGGAACAGTGCACTGTGGTAAAGAGCGTTCCCCCTGCTGCCGCCACACCCACACACGGCCATCAGTCTGATGGATCGTGTATCTGGATTCATCAGTCCACAGGACCCGTTTCTGTTGATCTACGGTCCACGATAAATGTTCTTTACACCATGCTAAAAGACGAGTAGCATTCGGAGTGGAGATGAAAGGCTTATGAGCAGCCACACAACCAGGGTAACTCATGGAATGAAGTTCTCTGCGAATGGTACCTGTACAAACCGAGGTTCCAGATTTTTTACTCACCTGTACACTGAGGTCTTGTGCAGTAATCCGTTGATTAGCTGCAACGACTCTCCTGAGGCTTCGACGTACTTTATCACTGATTTTCTTTGGTCTGCCGGTACGTTTTGCTGCTTCAAGCACGTCATGTGTCTTCCACTTATTCAGTACATCCAAAACAGTTGACTTGGGTATGTCTAAAGGTCCTCGGTTTCTCTTATGGACAACCCACTAATATAACACCCAATAATCTTTTCTTTTTCACAGTCAGTTTTCTCCCGCAGCGACATTTTCACTCAAACTCACAGTGCGATATGATCGCGGTCAGCTGCAGGCTTCGTTTTATACCGTTTGCAGCTGTACCGCGCATCTTAACAACCCAGCGGATCCGTTCATTTGCTTTTGAAGGTGTCTCCGGTGATTTTTGTCAATATAGTGTATATACAGTATAATAGGGTAGGTCGTAAATACCGAAATATGTTTTATCGAATCGCTATAGTGCGGAAAAGTTGCCCCTGGCATAGCTAAAGAAAATGTAAAAAAAAATTAAATCAGACAATATTTTCCGTTCGCGCATAACGATCGAAATTATAGAAATTTCCGAATTTCGCAATTTTATTGATTTTTTCTAAGTAACAAATAAATTACAATCGAATCGCTGTAGTGCAGAAACGTTGCCTCTACTATAGCTAAATATAACGTAAAAAAGTTTTTTGAATTAAGACAATATTTTCCGTTCGCGCATGACGATCAAAATTATAGAAATTCCACAAATTTAGACAGTTTCAGTTTTACTTCTCTTATTTCTTTTCTTTTTTGGGAATCACTTAGAAGGCAGCCTTGTGTGAGAATTCAGGCATGATAGATCTTGATATCAATGTTACACGGATGTACCCGTCTCTGGCCACAAACCACAAACCTTGATTGATGCTTCCGTAACTAGTTTCACTCATGGCTCTACAGCTTATGTGTGACACGAAAATCTTCCTTTGTCCCACAGCCCGGATTTTATAAGTGACGAAATAATGTCATCTCTGATGTCATATAAAACTGGCGGGGGTGACAACTTGCAAGAATGCCAGTCAATTATTTCGGTGCAGTCAGCTGCAGAAAAGTTAGGTTTTGGTGTCAAGAAATTCCTGATAGATTTCTTTTTGGAAACTAACTGCCTGTGTGTGGCTTTCAAAATACGCCTCGCCGCCCCGGTGGCGCAGTGGTCTAAGCGATGGCCTCTGATCATTCGTCCAGAAGGGGTCCGGGTTCGAATCCCGGTGAGGCATGGATGTTGTGTTTGTCTTACGGCACTGGCTCTCTCCCTTCCCTGGAACCAGTGACCCTAAATTAGGGACGGGCGACTGCTTATAGCCCATTGAGTTGCTCACGGTGGTCGTTAAACCTCCAAATAAAAAAAAAAAATAAAAAAATACGCCTCAACCGAAGTTCTCTGATGCGTTGTCTTTCGTCCGGTGCCACAGCTAAGAGCAGGTTATCAGGATTGGCAAAGTATGCGTTACGTTCGATAACAAGATCTATAACTTGAAGTAAGTTGTTTGGCAAGTATAGAGAAGTTTGTATCGCCATGAATACATGTTTCGGCCCATCGGTGAAAGAGGGTTTCTTCTTTATCATAAACCATATGGGCATTTATGAAAGCAAAATAAATGAAACTATTTGTTTCAATTCAATAGACGGCGATCTACGGATATGTATAAACGAAGAACTCTGTTAGCTGCTGCTAACCGAATGGAATGGAATGCAAGAGGTCCTGGATCACGAATAGCGAGATCATCTGAACATGTGCCTGATTTTATAACCATTGATACGTCGAAATAATATCTCTAGTTTTTGCTCACGTCTTTGGAGTCAACTTCGTGTCACACACTAGCTGTAGAGCGATGTGTGAAACTAGTTACAGAAGCTCCATGTAAGGTTTGTGGTTCTCAGGCCAGAGCCGGCTGCGAGTGCGAGTACATCCGTGCAACATTGCTATCAAGATCTATCATGGCTGAATTCTCACATAAGGCTGCCTTCCAGGCGATTCCCAAAAAAGAAAAGGAATAAGAGAAGTAAACTAGAAAAATTGTCTAAGTTTGAGGAATTTCTATAATTTTGATCGTCATGCGCGAACAGAAAATATTGTCTTAATTTGAAAAAAAAACTTTTTTACATTATATTTAGCTATACTAGAGGCAACTTTTCCGAATTATAGCGATTCTATTGTAATTTATTTGGTACTTACAAAAAATTGCGTAAATTACTTTAAGTCCGATCGTCATACGAGAACGGAAAATATTGTCTGATTTATTTATTTTTTTATATTATCTTTAGCTATATCCGGGCAACGTTTCTGCACTATAGCGATTCGATTGTAATTTATTTGGTACTTAGAAAAAAAAATCAATAAAATTGCGCAAATTTCTATAATTTTGATCGTCATGCGCGAACGTGAAATATTGTCTGATTTAAAAAATATTTTTACATTATATTTAGTTATACCAGGGGCAACTTTTCCTTACTATAGCGATTAGGTCAAAAACATTTCGGTATTTTCGACCCACCCTAATATATATATGCATTAATATACAGGGTGATTCATAAAGAAGTATACAGTTTCCAGATGCTGTAAAACAGTAACAGTTGAAGACACAGACCACAACTGCGAACCGTTAGGTAGATGTACTCATAAAGTTTGTGTCCCGCTACTGAGAGAAGTCAGTCGCCTAACCGCACTGGTTAGGCGACGTGCGAGATTATCTCGATGAACATCTTCCTCACCGATGGATTGGACGAGCCGAGGACTACAACACGCCACTGATCCAATGCCCAACCAGAAGTCCTGATTTAACACCTTGTGACTTTTTCCTGTGGGGGTACGTAAAGGACAAGGTATTTGCCCTCCCCTTCCCGTGGATCTAGCACAGCTGAAACAGCGCATCACAGCCACTATCACTGCATTTGATTCAGATATCTTACCTCGCGTTTGAGCGGAAATGGATTACCGGCTCCATGTGTGACTAAGGGTGCCCACATAGAACATCTGTGACTGCCTCTAAAAAACTTGAAACATTCCCCTACAATTCTGTTACAGGTAACATAAAATATCTTACATTGTTCTTGTTTTATAGTATTTATATATAATGTACGAAATTTTGAAATATCGGTGTAATCAGCCAAGTATCAAGGTCGATGAGTATCTCAAATTCAAACATTAAAAGTCCGACAATCGAGTTCCAGGACTCGGTTTTAAAAAATACATTAACAAAATTGTTCAATGCAAACGTTGACTACAGAACACATTTTACACCTTCTCAGAAGTTACACAGAACAATTATTCGAAGGAGCTGAATTTATTAGGTCTAAGCATAAGATTTCGGTACTCCACGTAGCTGGCTATAAAAGCGAAACGGCTGAATTTTTGTCAGAATTTCGTGTAGTGGAGGTAAAGGGGCATCACTGAGTTGAATGACACATGTTGGCGGACAGCTCACATTTGCGATATAGTGGCTAGAAGAGATAGTGTGCCGTGCGCTTCTGCAGACGGGTTCTAGAAATCATGAAATCAGAGAGGGCGCTGAAGACAGCTTATTCTATTGCTGTAAACTTAATCATAAATGTACGTGCTTCTCATTCCGAGCAGTACAGTGATTTCACTAAAATTTTACCAAAGAATCTCTTTTTTCTTATCCTACAGTTATACTAAAAGTGATTAATTTTTTTTTTTTTTTTTTTTTGATTGGAGGTTTAACGACCACCGTGAGCAACTCAATGGGCTATAAGCAGTCGCCCGTCCCTAATTTAGGGTCACTGGTTCCAGGGAAGGGAGAGAACCAGTGCCGTAAGACAAACACAACATCCATGCCTCACCGGGATTCGAACCCGGACCCCTTTCAGACGAACGATCAGAGGCCAACGCCTTAGACCACTGCGCCACCGGGGCGGCAAAAGTAAAGTGATTAATGTCATGTATCGATAGGTATAAGTGAATTTTCTTCCAAGTGGTGTGTTTTGGGGAAGTTTCGTCAACTTTATTCGGGAAATGCATAACCTCGCATTGAATCTACGTGTCACAAGGCTCGTTAGTACAAATACATTACTGGACGCAAAATTTCTCTGTACTTATTGGAACTTTTGCCCAATCATCGAATTGAATTCCGTTCTGATCCTGAGGCAACTCCTTTCTTTACCTCTACAGACAGGGCGGCGACATTGGTTTTTACGGAGTGGTTCACATTCTTTCGCAGAATAATTATTATCGATTATGTAAAATTTGATATATCATCATCATCAACCATTATCAATCCACTGCTGAACGAAGGATTTTCGAAGTCTCCTCCACAAACTCTCTGTCCTGAGCCACTCAATGTCACTCCTACATCATACCTTCGAATTTCATCCACCCATCTCTCCTGTGGTCTTCTGTCTTTTCCATACAGTGGACAAAAAAAGTATTTGTACACATACATTACTTTGCATAAATAAACGTGGAAAGCAATTGTGACGAAATAGTTTTAACCACTGGATTACTTTTACAATAAACACACACACACGTTTCTGTTTTTACTAATCAGAATTTATATAAACGAGGGCTGCACCGAAAGTAAAGCAAAAGTGGGCATAATTTGCTTATGAACGGGCAAAGTTCGTTCAAATCCCTCCCCCTCTTCTACAGGTTTCCTGTGTTTGTACATGCCCACGGAGAATTTGTTGAGCTGTAATTTATAAACCCTAAAATTCTTTTGTTGAGTTGTAGATTATAAAAATTTTCTATGAGGAATTACATTAAATGTCGCAATTAAGAAAATACGAAATTACGGAAACTTTATGTGAGTCAGATACCCAATCGTTTCTGGAGACGTGGCCATGTAGCAGCCAAGAATGCAATTTTTATACGGCCTGTTAAATTTTTTGTGGCCAGTTCTCCGCTTTGTCTTTGGCTGGGCCGAAAATCATGGAAATGTCTACACTCCTTATTGAAAATGAAATATAAAGAAAAAATGTTTTGTAAACAATAGTTTCTCAAGTAGTGGGAAATATAGCCACACGGTATTTGTTTATTCAGAACAAATTTATGGCACTGAAATTCCAATGTGACCAGTTCTGATTTTTTTATGTCCATAAAAATGATAGCATAAAAACCTGGAAACTGATTTATTGCGGTGTTCTTTATGATCTTTTTCATCGATAAGTTCTGTAAAGTTCAAATGAGCTAATTGTTTTTCTACTCTAGGAAATAAAATGTACGTAAATACGAAATGGCAATAAAAATTGCTGCATACGATTTTAAAACAAAAAAAGAAGTTACATACTTGATGTGCCGCATCTTCACTGCTGTCCATGTAGCCACTCTTTCAGAAAACTTGAAAATTACATTGCCCTGGAGCGGAAATCGAACCCGCATCTCCCGATTACCGGTCAAGCATGCTATCTGTTACACCACCCAGGACAAGGAAGTTCCAAGCAACTGAAGCTAAGCAGATGTAACTTAGAAATCTGAGAACATTTAGGATTTGCGCTATTCGAAGCAACTATAAGCTTTATCGTAGTGTCCCGACGACCTTTTCTCACATCCTGGGTCGGATGTAGGTCTTAAGTTCCAGTGCTTCATAGAACGCCATACATAAATGGGAAACGAATTTCCCCGAAGAAATAATTATCAAATACATGGAAGGCGATACAAATGTAATCATTGGCACTAATGAGCCGTAACTTTACTGTTGTCCATGTGGCCACTCTTTTACATTTGTATCGCCTTCCATGCATTTGAGAATATCTTCGGGGAAATTCGTTTCTCATTTATGTATGATGTTCGTTTGCCATTTATGTACGTGCTGCACAAACGCTTCGTGAGAGCTCTGTAAGTTGCTATCCTTAGGCAAAGGTAAACGTTTTTCATGTGCTTCGGTGCAGATGTGGCAAATAGCTCTCTCATCAGCATATAGTCTTAGCCAAGAGAATTGAATTTTCCACTGCACTCGAGATTTACATCCTGAAGCATTGGGAACTGTACTCGTTCTGCACCAAGCTTTATCTTGCGGGGATGGACCAGTTTCATTTTGCCTTGATGGATAAGAGTGAATTTTACGCACTTAACTTTTTTCAACTGCTTTGATTTCGCACTCATTGCGGTTTTCGTCATTTTCGTTGTTTCCTCTCTATTTTTTCACACAAGAAAATAATGTTGACTGCCGCCTTTTAGAGCTCATGACAAAATAATCTATTTTGTTTAACACTTTAATAATCGTAGAACTCAAAACATATTGCTTGGCGATATTTGAATGCTCCAATTTTAAATCGATGTCGGTCTCACTGACTATTGAGTGCGAGTGATCTAAACAGTTCGTTTTCGGACACTCATTCGCTTTGTCCCTAGGGCCTTCTTTACTTCGGAGATATAGCTCATCAGACACGGTCTTATTCCACGAATCTATTGTTTTCAATAGCATATTTTCCATGTCCTGATGCCTGAAGTCGAGTAAGGGCATTTAACGTAACGCATGAAGCGAAAGACTCAGGAAAACTTCAGAGAACCTTTACCACCCTTGACCCCCTTGCGGGTACGCTACGTGGGCATGTGTGAAGGGGAGGGGGTCAATTTGGCCTTTTTCAAAAAGTGGTTTTTAGTATATTTCCCATGCTGATCAGCAGAGGACAATCCCAAACAGAAGTCTTCCTTCTTAGCCCCAAGAAATTCTCTCTCCGGCGAGATCTAGGTGCGAAATAAGATAAGGAACCATCGAATCACACATTGAAAGCATGGCTGTGAACATCAGAAGAACACAGATTAGATGAAGTGCAATTAGGACATTGATTTACAAAAAGGGAGTTCCTTCGGCGTTTTTTTTGTTTTTTTTATTGGAGGTTTAACGACCACCGTGAGCAACTCAATGGGCTATAAGCAGTCGCCCGTCCCTAATTTAGGGTCACTGGTTCCAGGGAAGGGAGAGAGCCAGTGCCGTAAGACAAACACAACATCCATGCCTGACCGGGATTCGAACCCGGACCCCTTACGGACGAATGATCAGAGGCCAGCGCCTTAGACCACTGCGCCACCGGGGCGGCACTTCGGCGTTGAAAGATCCCAGAGGACGGCAATTGGCTTTCTTTTCAGTCCAGTAATATCTTGCTTTTTCATTGCGCCAGAAAAGTCCCCCCCCCCGCTGTCCGGCCCGCATACCGGAAGAAGTCACTGAAACTTTTGAAGGTCATTATCTACAATGCTTCCTGCCTACATGCTGCTGTAGCCTGGTAAGCCACCCTCACCTCACTTGAAAGTTGCCTTCTGAGATCAGAGGGTATTTGAGTTAGTGAACGGCGCATCACGTGAAAAATCCTAAATAACCCTCTAAAACAGAACGCTTACTATGCTTAACATATTTTTTTTTCATTTTCTGAAAGATTGGGCAAAGCACACACACACACATCTTTATGTTTTCTGATGATAATGTTTATAACACGATAAATGAATTTGGAGAGGTGTATTGCAACACAGTAATTTTCTGGAGTGGTGCGTTACCACCACTCGCAATACAATAGTCGCCGCCCCTGTCAACAGGACACAAAATGTTTAATTAGGTGTCACATGATACTGTACTTAGGCCTAATCTCCCCATGATAAAGTTTACAGAACTTTGGACCAAAAACAACACCCAAACAACACCCAATTTAAATAATTTTGGACAAAAAGCGATGATATATAAGAGACTGAAAAAAAGTGCCATACTTAACTAAATAATTACGGAATGGCTGCCAACTTGATTTAGGACAAGTAAGAAAAGTTCATTCGATCCGCCTTGCCTAATCCTTCGGCACGGAAAATAGTTACCTTTTGTTTAAGAGACCTGTAGATGATTTTCACCTTGGACCTGTAACCACTGTTACATCCAGATTACTACTACTTTTCATGAACGATCTGACAAATAAATCGTCTTTTCAATCGCTATCCACCGAACACGCCATAGAAAAGTATGCTGTTTAGAAATCATAGCATCGAAACTCGCAGGAGTACCATCACGCGGTTTCATGAAAAGAGGGAACTAAAATTTAAACAGTGAGGTTATTAATGCCCGGCACACTATCTCTTTTAGCCACTATACTTGCGGTTAGTGAATAGTTGAGCTAGAACATGGCGACCGACAAGGAGCACATTCGTCACGGATGAGGCTAAATGATCAAATTCAGAGGATTTTAGGGAGTGTCTGACCCCAGGTCTTAAACAACCCTTAGAAATAGGAGATTTGGGCTAGAGTGCCCGATAGAAAAGTGACACGAAAGCGAAGTACGAAGGGGGAGGAAGACGCCCTTATTTATTACCGGGGGTCCGACGGCTTAACGTGCCCATCCGACGCACGGCGGGTATTTAGTGGATCGAGCGTTCGTACCTGCCTGGGATCGAACCTGAGGTCATCTCCGTGGCCCTAGTGGGCAACGTTCGTGCTATGCGTGAATATAGCGCACAGACTAGATTCACGCTCCTTCTGTGATTAGTCCGATGATTGGAAGGGAGTGGCCTTCGGGGAAGGATAAGATGTGTCCAGCTGCGCAGAAAATTCCGTTACGCTTTCAATTATTGTTATAACAGTCGTGTTCTATTTTGCATGTCGTTTTTGTTAGCTTTGTTCTCCTGTAATAAATGTTTACAACTAGCGTCTGGCGGCAGGCTAGGGATCCAGCGGTTCACACCTGTTGGTATGATCGTCTCAAATACGTGTCGAGTGTGCTGTGAAACAGAAGTTAAGAAGCAGAATAACATGACTATCTCTTTCATTCATAGATCTTTTTTTTTTTTTTTTTAATTGGAGGTTTAACGACCACCGTGAGCAACTCAATGGGCTATAAGCAGTCGCCCGTCCCTAATTTAGGGTTACTGGTTCCAGGGAAGGGGGAGAGCCAGTGCCGTAAGACAAACACAACATCCATGCCTGACCGGGATTCGAACCCGGACCCCCTTACGGACGAATGATCAGAGGCCAGCGCCTTAGACCGCGCTTCATAGATCTCATGGAACATAAAATTTAGATACAAAATAAAGGTTTGCTCTGAATTATACCACAAATTAACCTTTCTTTTCGCTACGGAAATGTTGTCGAACTTTTTTAACCTCCGTTTCACATTTAGACGTCGAAATATCGAGCATTTTGAAAAATTCTTATAGAAGTTATGCTTGAAATTTACTTAGAAAGTCACTAAAAAATCCAGGATGTAACTTGTATATTTTGACTTTTACTGCAGTGAATGAACCTTTTTGTTTAGAAACACTGAAGTTTTTTTCTTAATACATTCATTTCTGAAGATTCGCAATTTTTTTTAAAGAAAACAGTTCAATGGAGCATTTCTCAGAGGTTAAAACACAAACACATGCAAATCCTCCCCTGCATTACCGTTTACTTTTGAAATATTTGTCAAAAAAGTATTTCAATAACCATGTTGAACACGTTCTCAAAAAATATCATTCAATACAGATTTACAGACATGTATTGCCTTTAGAAGCGGAATTTAACTGGTGGAAGGTAGCAAGTACTCTGCACGAATATGATTTTAATGTGAACAGTAGTGCATTCTAGAACATTGGAGTTTTGCTGGGGACGAGCAATTTTTTTCCCAGAAATGCAAATTTATCCTATAAATGCTCTCCTTTCTCTGAAAATCCTGTTCAAAACGATCTTTGAACAATATTCTACTAAACACATTAATTTCTGAATATCCATAAACCGTTTTAGAAAGCATTTCTCAGAAGCTTGAGAGATATACATGAATTTTCACACTGCACATCACACAAGCTTGTCAAGAAATCTTATCTTATTTCAATAACTAATTCTCCCTAATATCATCCAATACAGATGGATAACATTTGGCATAATTGTTGACACAGAGGAGTAATTGAAGCAGAATTTAGCTGGGGGCTGAAACGAGCACTCTTCAGAAACAACTCTCCATATGCACCAACTTCCAGAAAATTTGGCAAAAGCTATCATTTCCATCAAATCTGGTAAATTGAAAATTTTTTCAGATATTGCACCCAAGCAAATATGAAAAAAAAATTATTAAATGAGCACAATTCTGTGTGAGAAACTGAGCAAATTGAGCCATGGTTTTGCTGAGGTGAACAGTTTCTCCCAAGAACAAAATTCATAGAAATTTGAGAATTCGTAGTAGAATTTACTTGGGGGAGAACATCCTAAAAAGTTTCTGTTTTGATTGTGAACAGACCCCAAATTCGCTTTTGACAGATGAGGTATCAAATGATCTTACAAAAATATGTTGATAGATCTTAATATTAGGATACAAAGTTTTTTAACAACCTTGTGAAACATGCTTTGGTTCACACCATAATGTCTCAGTTAACAGTTTTTGAACTTTTCCCCAGCAGTCTCAGTGAGTGTCAGATTGGTGTATGAAATACTAGCGACTAGCGGTATAAACGGCAAAACGAATCAGGTGATTGAAGAAAAAGTATATATTGGATGTGCTGTGTGTAAGAGAAACCAAAAATAGGGAAATTGGGATAGAAGTGAATGGAATGGTGAGTGTGTGGTCTGGAGTATAGAATAATGTGAGAGGAAAGGCTGGCGTAGGTGTGATTTTAAGTGAAAAAATGAAGAACAACTTGATTCAGTATAGCTGCATAGGTGAGAGAATTCTTTCGATTCATTCGAAAAAGAAACTTCAGAAAATAGTAATTGTTGTAGTGTATGCTCCTTGTCACCCGGAACCTTCTGATAGGAAGGAAGATTTCTTGAATGAGCTAAAATCTGTTTTGAGCCAGTTTGGTGCTAAAGAGAAAGTTACAATGGCCGGAGAATTCAATGCTACAGTAGGTGTGCAAAGATAATGGTGAAAGATTAATTGCATTGAGAATGATTTGTGTGTATCTAATACGTTTTTCAACCACAAGTATATCCACACATATACTTCGGAAAATCCTACTCTTGGTCAAAAGAGTGTTACAGATTTTATTTATGATCACCATCTAAAAAACTTAGTTGTTGACACTCGTTTGATGAGAGGTGCAGATGTTGGCTCTGATCATAGCTTGGTAGGGTCACAAGTGAAACTAAAAATTGGTTGGAGAAAAACTAATAGAAAGAGGCCTAGGATGGAAAAAATAAGATCAAAAGGCTCCCTGAAGATCATCAGCATTACTCTTACTCGGGGAACGGCTGAAGTCATGTGAGAGAGATGCAGAAAAGAAGTGGGAATGTTTTAAGAAGAACTGTGTTGTCACTGCTGCTGAAGAGGTCTGTGGCACCATAAGTGGGTAACAATGCAGGTGATGCTCGATGGAATAGTAAGGTTGAAGAGGCAGTAAAGAGAAAAAAGCATATTTGGGGATGTTGCAAGGTAGTTTCTTTGGATGAGTATCATTGTAAGAAGCGTAAAGCAGCTAAGCTGGTTCACCAGAGTAAGGCAAAAGATAGGAAGGAGAAGGTGGAAAGATATGAATTGGCTTTTTCAAAAGATAGAAAGACTTTCTGGAAGTACATAAGACTCTGGAACAATAGGGGAAACAAAGGAGTAAGTTGTGTGAAGAATGGGATGGGGGAAATGATATGGGAGCCCAATGAGTTAAGTGAAAGATGGGGTGAATACTTCTGCGAGTTATTAGATCAAGAAAGCAAAGGTGATTCTGAGGCAGAAGCAGATGATGTCATAGTACAGGAGGGATCTCAAGAGAAGAGGTGTGTAAATCTCTAAAATCTCTTCAGAATGGTACGGCTTCGGGAGTTGATGTCATAAATGCCGAGCATTTGAATACAGCAATTCTTTCTTGGTGCTGCAATTTTCACACACAGTAGTGTAGATACTGATTCTAAAATGACATCACTCAGCAATGTGGAAGACAAATTTGTAACTATCACTGACAAATCGGAGATTTCACGTATTTCCTTACTAGGAGCAGCATGCGGAAGGTGGTACTCCTTAATAAGGAAATTCACATATTTCCTTACTAGAGTTAAACCTTCCATTAAGCAGCATGGCGAAACAAACTATCATCACTGAATGTTTTCCCAAAACATAACAACATTGGATATTCATCACTTACATAACTTGATCAATCATAGCTCAAGCAACAATCTGTTTTCAGATAAAGTATTGGCGTCAGTAATGTTCGCTTCTCTCCCAGATAACTAAAACACACTGTACAAGCCCATTTTAAAACAAAACTATGGCTTTTTTTCAGCAGTAGAGCTGTTTGTTCACAAGCAGGAGCTTCCACTCCACCCATCCTTGCCTCACTCACTCACTCAATTTACACCAGACAGACCCAACACCACCAGGAGCTGTTTTATACCCCATTGTTATCCAACCAGGCAACTAGATTTTTTTACCTGCCCAAACCAATCAATAATTTACATGCCCAGGCATCTCGGCTGTGGTATATTTCAGGCACTGTAAATATACTGACAAATACAAATCAACATTTATGTTACATAGCAGGGAAATTGCACTCCATGAAAAGTTACAAAATCTTAGGATTGCCTACATTTTCCAACCCAGAAAGGAATTTTCAAACCTGTTTGTCAGAAAAAGGGCGTTTCATCCCGTATGAGTGGCAATTTGGTGGTATATAAATTCAGTCATAGTAAATACATCTTTTCATCACCTAGCATAAACAAATTTTCACCAAGAGAGAATATATACTGTCACATCAGAATAATTTGACCACCCCTGGAATCAAGTTGCATCTGAGGGTCGACCACACAGAGATATAAGTGGCCGCCCAGGACAGATGAGCCATAGTGCATTACGTGAGCATAATGGGCAGAGGTAGTGATTTGACGGACGTTTAAAAAGGGATGATCATTGGTTACCGCACCAAAGGTGGAAAAATCTCAGAAGCAGCAGACTTTGTGGGCTGTTCGCAAGGTGCTCGCATACCAAGTAAGGGTACATACCAAGAATGGCTCGCTGGCACACTGAGTACCTCCCAACGTCATAACTGTGGAGCCCCAAAGGAGGACGTCATCTTCATTGACTGGTAAAGGACAATTGACGTGCAAAAGTGCAGCAATTGACCATGCAAATAAATGCTGGGATACCCAGGTACGTGTCCCCGATAACAGTAGAGTGAACCCTGTTACGCATGCGTCGGGGCACCCATTTTAACCCAGGTTCATCGGCAATGACACCTGCACTTCGCATGAGACAACTGTGATTGGACAGTGGAAAAAGGTTACCTTCTCCACTGAATCGATGTTTCTACTTAACAGAAGTGACAGGCGGTGGTGGATACGGCATCAGACACACGAGAACCAACACCCAGACATGCTTGTCGGTCAAATACAGGGCGGTAGTGGCAGTGTGCATGTCTGGGGGATGTTTTCCCGGTATGACCTGGGACCGCTTGTACCCCTGCATGGGTCCTTGAGTGCCAATGGCTACCCGTCCATCCTCGCCGACCACATGGATCCTTTCATGTCGGATGTTTACCCTGGTGGTGATGGTGTTTATGAACAGAAAAATGCGCCCTGCCATGTCGCTAAGGGGGTGCACGACTGGTTCCAGGAACATGACAGTGATGTTTCCGTTCTCCCTTGGCTGGTGAAATCGCCCGACATCAATCCCATAGAGCACTTGTGGGACTATTTGGATCGACAGGTTCATTGTGCTGACAAACAACCACATCATCTCCGAGACCTTTGTGCTCTGCTGCAGTCTGAATGGGCACGTGTGCCTCAGGCAACCTTCCAGGGCCTCATTGCGTCTATGCCACGCTGTCTTGAAGCTGCCATTGAGGCCAAGGGTGGTTATTCTCATTATTAGGTAGGTGGTCATATTATTCTGATACGACCGTGCATGTAATGGGATGAAATCAGTCTCAAGATTTCTCAATGATACAATGAAAAATCTTGGGCCTGATTTCATCCATCAGTGAGCCTCTTGCTTGGTTCACTTAGGTTTAACTATGATGTATTGTGTGATAAACTGCAGCTTAAGAAACATTGTACCTCTGTGACACGAAAAACATGATAAATGAACTAGACTATGGGATAAGGTGAATAATAACTTATCCAACAATCATATGAAAAGCTCTTGACCATTCAAACAAAGCACAAGCAGTAAGATACAAAATTTACACTGAAATCACATAAAACTAAAAACACAATATAAGAGCTTTGGAACTGTATTTTCAGTCTTTTTTAACCAAAGTTTTGGAAAGCAAACATTTCAGTTATATATACTGTATATACACTGACGGAAAAAATCCCAACACCAAGAAGGGGTTGTGTTAGATAAACGACAGTTGGTAATCGGTGAGAGTACATCTGTAAGATGACGTCTATGCAAATTTCGCGCTCGGCGCATACGTGTGGCGC
Source organism: Macrothele yani (assembly GCA_039090855.1). Taxonomy (NCBI): domain Eukaryota; kingdom Metazoa; phylum Arthropoda; class Arachnida; order Araneae; family Macrothelidae; genus Macrothele; species Macrothele yani. The sequence goes on from CM077022.1 coordinate 28,446,926, forward strand.
TAGTAGCGCCTCGGAACATGCAAAGCAGGTTTGCTGTAAATACGCGCTGTAACGTTCGTGAGCGTTAGTTATCGTTGAGATTCGACGTAGGGTGTTCATGTTAGTCAAGAATGCCTTTAAGAAGACGAAGAAGCCATTATCAACAGCTCACGGAGTTTGAACGAGGGGTCGTGTAATAGGGCTACGAGAAGGTGGATTTTCGTTCCGCAATATTGCAGAACGACTTGGCAGGAATGTAGCCACTGTGCATGATTGTTGGCAGCGGTGGTCAAGGGAAGGTACTGCCTCAAGAAGACCGGGTTTCGGCCGGCCACGTGGCACTACTGAGAGGGAAGACCGCCGTGTACGGCGTATGGCCGTGGCGCATCGTACCGCGTCTGCGGCAGCAATTCGAGCTGCAGTTGCCACCACAGTGACACAACGAACTGTTACAAATCGGTTACTTGAAGAACAGCTCCGAGCCAGACGCCCTGTAGCGTGCATTTCACTTACTCCAAACCACTGCCGTTTGCGACGTCAGTGGTGTCAAGCTAGAGCTCATTGGAGGACGAAGTGGAGATCTGTTGTGTTTTCTGCTGAAAACCGGTTCTGCCTGGGTGCCAGTGATGGCCGTGTGTTGGTTAGGAGGAGGCCAGGTGAGCGCCTGCAACCAACCTGTCTGCGGCCGAGACACACTGGACCTACACCTGGAGTTATGGTCTGGGGAGCAATTTCCTATGACAGCAGGAGCACTCTCGTGGTTATCCCACGCACCCTGACGGCACAGTTGTACGTCAGTCTGGTGATTCAACCTGTTGTGCTGCCATTCATGAACAGCATTCCAGGGGGTGTTTTCCAACAGGATAACGCTCGCTTGCATACCTATTTTGTAACCCAACATGCTCTACAGAGTGTCGACATGTTGCCGTGGCCTGTTAGATCACCAGATCTTTCACCAATCGAGCACGTATGGGACATCATTGGATGACAACTCCAGCGTCACTCCCAACCAGCATTAACCGTCCCTGTATTGACCGACCAAGTGCAACAGGCATGGAACTCCATCCCACAAACTGACATCCAGCACCTGTAAGACACAATGCATGAACGTTTGTGTACTTGCATTCAACATTCTGGTGGTTACACCGGTTATTAATGTACCAGCATTTCACATTTAAAATGGCTCTTCTCGCGCTTACAATAAGCTGTGATCTTGAAACCTTAATCGATTAAATATGTTACCTATACAAATGTATTGCCGCCATTTCATTCCTCTACAACTATTTTTTCGTGGTGTTGGGATTTTTTTCCGTCAGTGTATATACAGTAAAACATCAAAAATCCCGCAACGATGGGACCGAATGAGTGTCGGATTTATGAAGCTATCCAAAAACTGTGTAACGGGCATTACATAAAGTACGTACTTACATGTAACAGGTCACTTTAATGAAAATTTGCGCGTCTATGCCTCATAAATATGCAGGGATCGCACTGCCAATTGCATTCTTCGCAATTTGCGGGAAAAAAATCGTTTTGGCAATGGGGGAAAAAAAAGTTTTGGCGAAAATATTGGCGATTACCTTTTTGTACTATTTATTATAAAAACTCTGTCGAATTTTTTTTTATTTAGCGAATGGTTAGGCAAATACTTGAAAAAGTCAGAGCAACCGCTAGGGTTGGGCGATGCATCTCTATATCGCGAAAATCCGATGTGATTTTTACATCGATGTTTCGGCTGGCAAAACTACAATACATCGCGAAGGCGATTACTGCGATGCATCAGGAAGGCCGATGTAGATGTCATTACACGATCGAATCCACATGCAGATCATGATCACATGTTCGACACGCATTTCAAACGTACACGGCGATTCGTCGCCTCATTGGTCCACGTCACTTCTGCGCGGCCCTATGAGATGACGAATTTGAGAAACCTCCTGATATTACACTTAGGCAGCTATTGGCAGTTCGCACACTGAGATCGAAAGATCTCGCGGTGTTGTTGAGACGGTAGATTTCCATGGTTATTGGTGAATATACGGTATTACTTCGTTTTCTTGAGGATGTCTTCAAGAAAACGAAGTTAGAAAAGCGCCGGATTTCTCAAGTTGCCGGATTTTCGAGGTTTTACTGTATATATAATTTGCGAAAAAAAATCAAGTTTATTTCACCATTGATAACTCTGTTATGTGTGTTTTATATATTAAATATGCGTAACAGAGTTATCAATGTATCAATGGTGAAATAAACTTGATTTTTTCCACAAATTATATATAATTATACAGCATAAATAATGTATACATTAATGTAACAATGTTACAGTTAATGGTACTAAATATCTTTTAAAACATTTCAGTTGCTGCCAAACTCAGAACATTCAGATGATTTGATGGGAATCTGAATTACAGATATTGGGGGGAAAAAAACTTTCTAGACTTTCATAAAAACAAAGTGCATACCAATTTGAGAATGGAACAACACATTAGTCTTTCCAACAGGGTTCTGTTGAAGTATTTCCTACAGTTAGGAAAGCAAAGGCAGTGTTAAGAGTTTCCCATTTTAACATCATTTTTGTGTTGGATAACCTAAACATCAAAAGGACGTACACAGTGGAAACTGTAACACTGCTTTGGCTTGACTAACAAGAAAATACTTTGGCAGAACCCTGTTGGAAGACTGAATGAGTTGTTCTATTTTCAAATTGGTATGCACTTTGTTACCAAGGAGGTCCAGAAATTTATCTTTCCCCCAATAACTGTAATTTGGAATTGCCTAACATAATCCTGATATAAAAATATGATCTGTCAATACATAACTCTCGCCCTGACAACCATCTGCAGGAATACAACACAGATCCGGCAAGAACCATTTCCTTTCCATAACTTTGAGTGAAAAAGACTGGAGATACAATTCTGAATCTTTCATTTTGTATTTTTAATTTTACTCAAATTCAGCCAGAATTTTGTGTTTTATTGCTTTGTTCCTAATAGTTATGGGTTTGCAGCTAATTTCTCTCAACAAAGCACATGCTCCTTTTCAAGGCTCTTCTCCAAAAATCACTACAAATATCATGCGACCTTAGAATTGTCTTTCATACAAAAAAGGCATCTTTCAACTTCGAATGCACCCAAGTCATTCAAATTGTCAGTAAAAGCAGGGCTCAATTACACATTTGCTATACCAAAACATAAAATTTTTAATGCTTATGTAAAATTTAAAAAGTGACTTTTTTAGAATTAAGAACACTTTACTTTGGTGTTTAAACCAAGACCAATGTAACTTGTTATTTCTCTCCTTTTTAATCAGTTTCCTGACATTTTCTTTGCAATACTTTTTCTTTTCTGAACTTAAAACGTTTTAAGCACTTACTTTTAATTGTGATCATAAGACTTTCATTTGCTTTTACTTCCAGGCCCTCATTAACAGTACCTCATAATAAAAGAAAATGTTTCCTCCAAATTAACGCCCCAAAAACACTGGAACAAAAACTAAACACATTTTGCATTAACATTACTTGCTCCTTTCCAGCCTGACAAAGGTAATCTTTCATCATACAAAAGTTTAAGAAACAAGGGCATTATTAACTTCATTTTTTTATAGTAAGGGTAGTCAAAGGAGCACAAATGACTCGATTTATCAGTACATTGAATATATAAATATTTTTTTGTTCAGCATTTCCTAATATCACATATTAATTCCCTTCTGACTTTCCCATAGTAGTTGTCATCATCTGCTGTAACCCAGCTCTAGTAAGCTGTTTTTGCCACAGCGAAATTGCACAGAGAGCTATTGGCTTTGCGCTATACAAGAGGCCCTCACAATGCTAAAACGCAGGAGTCTTTGATACCACCTTTCTATCTGGTTGCTGATCCATGGTTTCTTCTTTTTTCATTTGCTCCCCCATCTCCTCCCTGTAAGATTGTCATCAGCAGGAAACCATTCATGATGGCTATGCTTAAACAAGTTTTCATCTGTTAATTCATAGAGAAATTTTGGGCTTTTTCAACCCTGACTTAACATTTTCACTGCCAGCGGGCGCAGGAGCTAGCAAAACAAATTGTTGTAAGGGGCCATGCTGGCACCAGCAACTTCAACTTGTTAATGGGTTTCAGTTTTTGTTTTGTATTACTTCCACTAGGTGACGCAACTGCTTTGTGTTTTGAAGTATTAGGTCACTAGGCAACACAGTGCAGATGTTGCAACACAGATGGCCTGGGGATAAGAAGTTCCGTGTGACTTCTATGGCCTAGGAATGTGCTGTTATTTTATTTTTTTATAGATTTTGTAAAATATCAGGTTTATTTCCAAAATTTTTGATGTTTTAAATATTCAGCTATACATATATAATACACTGAAGAGCAATTGAATTAGAGATAACTGTCTAGTAACATGTAGCACCACCTTTCGCCCTGATGCCGGCGGCGATTCGTCTCGGCATGGACTCGACAAGACACCGGAAGCGTTGGGAAGCCATACGGATCCATGACCCCTGAACAAGCTCCCACAGTTCACGAAGATTTGATGGAGAGGGGTCAGAGCCTCGAACATCTCTCTCGATGACATCCCAGATGTGCTTAATGGGATTGAGGTCAGGTGACCTAGCTGGCCAAGGAAGCGAGGTCACGTCGGTGGAGTGTTCATCCAACCATTCGGATACAATTCGGGAACTGCATTGTCTTGTTGTAGGATGAGGTCCCCAGTGGGATGTTGAAGATGCACAAACAGGAGCAAATGGTCGTCCAGGATATCCTGGTAACGTTGACCTGTGAGGGATGATGTCACACGTACCAGGGGTCCCATTTCAGTCCACGTAAACAGTCCCCAGATGAGAATGCCACCCCCACCAGCTTGAAGAGTACCCTGCTGGCAAGAAGGATCCATCGCTTCATGTGGTTTGCGCCGTACTCGTATCCTGCCATCCGCATGTACCAACATGAATCTCGACTCATCAGTCCAGGCAACACTTTTCCACATGTCTAGGGTCCAGTGGCAATGTTCCTGCGCCCATGCTAATCTTTGCACCCTGTGATGTGCGGTCAGCAGCAGTACCATCGTGGGACGATGGCTTCTGTACCCCATAGCGAGGAGATGGTTCTGGATGATGTGGCTGCTTACATAATTTTGTGCACCAGCGTTAAATTGCCAAGTGATTTCTTGCACTGTGGCCCGTCTATCCGCTGTTACAATGCGAGCTAGCTGACGATGACCCCGCTCATCCACACGCTGTTGCCATTGCAATTGGCCCTTGCAGGGATGGTTTTACCGGATTCGATGTACTCACGGTGCACCCGTGATACAGTGGCTCGTGAAAATCCCAGTGCCTGCACAACTTCCGAGATGGAGTGACCCATTCATCGGGCCCCGACAATTTGCCCACGATCAAATGCGCTTAGATCAAATACTGCGTCCGACTCTTACTGATTCCCGTCACATCACTCCTTATATTGTCGGATGGCTGCATACGTCATGTCGTTTACGTTTACAGGGCCGCCCACAGCGCCACATTTGCATAGTGCCAGCTGTCTCTAATTCAATTGCTCTTCAATGTACATACAGGGTGCATAGGAAAGTCCCTTTAGCCTGGAATAACTTGTGAATGGAGAGAGGTACCGTTATGCAAGTGAGATAATGGCATAGTAAAGCGACTACGCCAAATCAAATGCAACCAATAGCAGCGCCCCTAGTGGCGAAATGCGGAAGTTAGCCATTGCAAACGAAAAGAGATAGAGCAAAATTTCCAATTACAAAGTTGTAGAATATCAATTAATAAGTACAAAACGACATTTGTTTCACACGGATAAGATAAATTGTCACCTGAATACCCTAAAATGTCAGAGATCCATGCGCGACCTTTTGTATGAACGTTTGAAGGAAACAGGCATAGGTATGAGCAAATACACACAATTTATTGCATAAATGCATACTTATGTCAATACAGTTTGATGACGTTAGACAAAACAAAAACGGCAAATTGGCGCACAGTGACAAAAAGTTAATGTCGAGTATGTTCGAAGAGTTCGCCATTGCCCACGATACACATTTGTATTCGCGAAAGTAACTCTGCATGCACATTCTTCAGCATGGAAGGTGTCACACTATTGCAAGCACCTGTAACACGACGACGTAGATCCAGCAGACTTGTAGGTGCTGTTTCATACACCTGTTTTTTTACGTAACCCCAGAAATCCAAGCTCGCCATTCTCACACAGCGTACGTAGACCTAAACTTCTGATCAGGGTACATCCTGCTACTGGTTTTTATATCGTAGGTATGGTACAACGTCACAATCTGCATTTGCATACGGCTACATTTGCGAAATGTGAATATGCAGATTCAAATCCCCATGGGTATACTATTATTTTATTCATAGATTCCGTAGATTTTTGTGTATATTTTCGAAATTTTCAAGATACATTACAAGTAGTGCTTTTGTTAAAGTAAAATATAGAGTACAAATTTGATGGGGGCTACATCATTATTTAAAAATAATGTTTCTGAGATCGTAATAATTATAAAATACCTAAATTTATCTGTAATTTATGTACAAAATTTGAAAAGAACATTATTGTGAAACACATTTCAACAATACAGAATTTTACCAAATAAGAAGTTGTGATACTGCCAGTGTTTAAGGTGGCTAGTATATGCGTGTGCAAAAATTATGTGGACATTATTATATTCATAGATGGATATTATACTTACGAACATTACTTAACTGATACTTTACAAGCTATTTTCCAGAATTTAGCTGTGGTTAGTATATACGTTTATACAAATTATGTGAAAATAATTTTATATATAAATGAACACATTACCATACTTACACTTTAAAAGCTTGTTTTATGAGTGGAAAAAAATTATCTTTGCACATAAATGGTTCTCCGTCACATGCCTACACTGTGTTGTAACTTGCCTAGTTTTTTTCTTTGCAATTGTTACTCCATACTGTGCATTCATTTCTTGGTAGCAGTACTTACAATACAGTCTCTTTCTGCGGCTTTTTTCTTTTTCCAGTTTGTCAAATTTCAGTTTCAACTAGTGCATGGTCGATCACATTTCGTGGTGATGGCATTTGCACTTGGAAAACAGCATTCATCTGCAAAAGTTCCATGGCCAACTCTGTGCGTATGTCTTTAAGGCTCCTTGTTTTTAACCCCGGCCTCATTGAAGCAATAGCATTGTACACTATTTTAGTGTTCGCAATAACAGTTCCAAGGATTGAACTCTATTCCTACTTTGTGGTGCCAGCGAACAGTTTTCTTCAAGCATGAATAATACGATGTCATTTGATCTGATTTGTCAATCTCCACTTTGGCTTTGTTGTAAGCCATAATTGCAATCAGGCTTGTTTCAAGTTATTGCCCGTTTCAAGTTATTTACCCAGAATCAACTAGTTTTCCAGAAGGGCAAGTCAAAATCATGATAACTTCCCTCTTGTCCTTCCATTTGCACACCACGAGTCCATTGCTTTTCATGCGTGCAAACGATTCTCCTTTTCCTACGGTTTTCTCAGTTACCACTTTTGGTACACCAGCATGCTTTTTCGACAAAGTTGCAGTATAGTGAGTGTCTTTGCTCACTACAAGATTCACTGATGAGTAGAAGCTGTCTGCATATAAACTGCACCCAGCATTCAAATAATCTGCTGGAAGCTTCTTCACAACTTCCATACTATGGCCACCAGTGCAGACGGTGGTTCCTTTGCCTGTATATAACAAGGCAGAATATGTGTAGCCCTCCGCATCACATAACTTATAAATTTTATACCATATTTGCGGGCCTTTCCCGAAATGTATTGCCTAAAACCAAGTCTTTCTCTAAATAGCACCAAAAAAAAAAGTCTTTCTCAAAATTTTCCAGGCTGTTTCAATTTATTCATGTTGCACAACAGTATCTCCATAAGCCTTTTGACCTTATAAGTGCAATCGTTCCCTGGATCTTGAGAATTGTCAGCGAAGTGCCATAACTTCAGTAGGACAGGAGTCGAAACCTATTTCTGCTGAAAGTGTTAGGTGCAATTCGGTTTTCAAACAACACGAGTGGACCAATAATCTGTAATCTTCGGAAATCTAAATGTGGTGATACGATACCACTTTGAATGACTTGCTGTGCATTTTTATTTGTTTCAGTAACCATTAGAAGATAAATATCATTGGTCACTAGATAGTGGAAAATGTCAATAGCTGTAAGGGGGTCTAAATTCATTACATCGGGACATATACCTGAGGGTGCTGTCAATGAAAGTTCTTTTTGCTTTGACGAATCAACTGGCCCCCAAATTATCTGCTGCTGTTTGTGAAGTATGGGATTCATGTCTAAACACCGAGGTCCTTCCACTGTTTGCAAGAAATCACAATCGGCATCATATTCTTCAGTACTGATTTCATAATCTGGATCAGAATCAGATGCAGAAGAAATTTCAAAATCGGAAAGACTCGATTCGGGGTCACTTGTGTCCGATTCAATAGAATCGGTTGCTGTAGGACCAACAGTTAGATCATCTATAGCAGAAAGATCTGTAACGGGGTTAATTATTCCAGACGGGCCAGCAGTGGGATCAGATATCCAAGGAGAAGGAAACTTGACTTCAGATTCTAATGTTCGCCTTTTGGAGTAAAACCTTTTGCTATTTATGGAGTCAACCATCCTCACTCTTTGATTACAAGAGCAGTTATGGGATTTTCGTCGAACTATAAATTAGTGTGGTTGGAGAGAAAAACGAAAAAAAAAAAAAAAAGACGCACGTCTGTTAACATCCCGAAATCTATTATGCTCAAGTGAAGTAAGTGCTGTCTAATGGGGGAAAAAAAGAAATTTATAGCCCCAAAAGGAAGGAAGAAGGCTACTTTTCCTGCAGCATTTGTTTATATAAACTGCATGTGAGCAGAGGAATATTGTTAGCAAGAGAAAAGTGTTCACCCAGTTTTCTCTTATTTTGCTTCCACCAACCACCCTGTGCTAAGGAATCAGTGTGTGGAACCACCTAAGGGGGAATTGCTTTCCCCAGTACGGTATTACGTTTCCATGGTCTCAGGCCAATGCGGTGTCCCAGCTCAACCTCTCCTAGACACAACACACTATCACAAAGGAAGGAAAAAAAGGAGGAGCACTCATATTTATAGGCTTTCTACAATTCCTTTTTTCTATCTCCCTGCAATGATTGCTTCAAGAACTGAGATATGCGCCACTTGTACCTCAAAAATTGCCTTTTTTTTTTTTTTTTACATGATCTTGTATGAAGTTGCCCGCGCCTTTATGGCTTATACAACATCATGTTTAACTTTTGGGCCACGTCGGTCGCACGCAACTTCTGCATGTATTGCTATAAATGGACTTGTGGTCAGCCAACTAGTAGGTGGTATAAATATTTTGGGAATCCGATTACTAGAGCTTCAGATATTTACTTCTGTTTATCTGCACCCCCCACCCCCACGGGCGATTTCTACAAAAGGTGCGTGGCAGCAAAAGTGCTAACATCCATTCATTTGTTCTCCAATCTAAATATGAAATTCAGAGCATTCATTTATACCTCCACATTTCAAATAAATTGTCCCTTTGTGAGTTTCTTTCAGATTGCAGTCTTCTGAGCCACAAGTTGAAAAATGACTAAATACAGAATCTTCACTTTGGTTTCCGAGGAAAAACCAATGAGCAATTCCTTGTGAAGAAATGTCCTTTCCCCCTTCCACATGATTTGCCCCTAAAATGTCAATTCAATGTTTGTCCATCTCTTGAATGACGATCTCCAATTTACCTTCATCAAGACTCTTCACATTCCATTAGGCTGCACAGAGTTTTCTTTTTTTTTTTGATTGGAGGTTTAACGACCACCGTGAGCAACTCAATGGGCTATAAGCAGTCGCCCGTCCCTAATTTAGGGTCACTGGTTCCAGGGAAGGGAGAGAGCCAGTGCCGTAAGACAAACACAACATCCATGCCTGACCGGGATTCGAAACCGGACCCCTTATGGACGAATGATCAGAGGCCAGCGCCTTAGACCACTGCGCCACCGGGGCGGCTGCACAGAGTTTACTTTGTAGTCCGATCCTTTGAGGGCACCCAATGTCATCAGACCTCCATTAAAGGGCTTTGACCCTGTACCATCTTCTTTGAAGGCCTGGGTGTACAGAAGAGCAATTAAGTTTTCCAACAGCAACATTATAAGCACCTTCAGATGACTGTCACAGTGGCCAGATGCTATGAAGTGTTGGCTTCTAATGATTCATCTGAGATGGTTCTGGGTTCAAATTCTAGGCGAGGCATGGATGGTGTGTTTGTTTTATGGTCCTGGCTATCTCTCTTCTTGGGAACCAATGGCCCTAAATTGCGGATGAATGACTGCTATTATAGCCCACCGAGTTGCTCATAGGGGGTATAAAACCTCCAAAAAATAAACACCTTCAGATACCACACCTTGGACCAAAATGTCCAGTGTATTTCTAAGTAAATGTGACAGGCTGTAAATATTTTTCATATGGCCTGTTTTTCAAGTGGTCAAGTCCAGATCTATTATATTTTGCAAGGCCGGGGTCAAGCTGAAAGGATATGTTCTTTACTTTACATTGAATGGTCTTGGATATGCAGAGGCTTAATGTGCAGCACACTGCATTCACACCCTTGTATGGTGATAGACACCCCCCCCCCCCCCATGGTAATCACCTCTTCATACAACTGGCACAATGTAAGCTTATAATGGTATTAAGTCCTGGTTTTCTCGGATGATTTTTTTTTTTTTTATTGGAGGTTTAACGACCACCGTGAGCAACCCGATGGGCTATAAGCAGTCGCCCGTCCCTAATTTAGGGTCACTGGTTCCAGGGAAGGGAGAGAGCCAGTGCCGTAAGACAAACACAACATCCATGCCTGACCGGGATTCAAACCCGGACCCCTCACGGACGAATGATCAGAGGCCAACGCCTTAGACCACTGCGCCACAGGGGCGGCTTCTCAGATGATGGAGATTGAAGTATCAAGATTTCCAAAACAGAAATTTGACATTGTGAGAATACTGAGCTAATGAAAATTTTACCAATCTTATAATCTGAAAGAAATATACATCATGAATCATGTGAGCATTGGTTTCGACTTTTAAAGGAGCATCACTCAATCAAAGCACACATATATATATATATATATATATTCAGTGTTAGGGATGTAAGGTCAGGTGATGCGTAACATCACAGCCTCTCCTTGACAAATGTCAACCCCGCCTTCTCGTGGTGCATCCTGTTCCCACTAAAGGGGCTCTGACGACCGCCAATAGCGGTATAACTATACCATCGGGATTAGAGGAAATTCTATCCCACACTCACCAACCCGCTTGGCCAGCGTGGTGAGTTATGGCCAAACCCCTCCAAAATGATTCCACAACTTAAATCTTGGCCCTCAGTCTCCGGCAGCTGGAATGTACCTGGCCAAGGCAGCGGCCAGTGCGACATGAAGGCAGAGGGTGCTAAGAATCCCCGGAGGACCGGACTAGGCTGCCATCTGATGCTGACCTTGGCAACGTACAATGGACGCTCCCTATCTTCTGATTCAAGGCTTCTTGAATTGGAAGAGGAACTACAAAGGATCAAGTGGGACATCGTGGGGCTAAGTGAGGTAAGGAGAAAAGGAGAAGATCTCATCGAACTGAAAAGTGGACATCTCTTCTACTATCGTGGGACAGATACTGGCAGAACTAGTGGTGTTGGATTTATAATAAACAAGAAACTGAAGGATAAAGTTGTAGAAGTTGAAAGTTCCTCTGACAGAGCTGCACGACTTGTTATCCAACTCTCGAAAAGATACCAGGCTCAGATTATTCAAACTTATGCACCCACCACAAGTCATCCTGAAGAAGAAATTGAAGAATTTTATGAGGAAATTCGTGATCTAAATAATAAAGGTAAGCAGCACTTGAAGATAATTATGGGAGATTTCAATGCAAAAATAGGGCAACGGCAACAGAATGAAACTTCAGTAGGTAAATTCGGTCACGGCAACAGAAACCAGCGTGGAAATACTCTCGTTGAGTTTGCAGAGGCAGAAGGGTTTTTCATCTTGAACTCCTTCTTCAAGAAAAAGCCACACAGGAAATGGACTTGGAGACATCCAAATGGGACGACAAGTGAAATTGATTTTATTATGTGTAACAAAAAATTCGTCATAGAAGACTGCAGTGTGCTAAACAAGTTCAACACAGGTAGTGACCATAGATTGGTGAGATGTAAGATGCACCTCAACACTAAACTTGAACGTGGCAAGCTCATAAGACAAACAAAATGTATCGACATAACCAACCTTAAAAAACACCATAATACCTTCAAGTTGGAACTGAAGAACAGGTTCTCTGCTTTAGAAGGCCTAACATCAGAAGAAGTGGACATCTCTGAAGTTAACAGAAAAGTAACCAAAGCTCTTATGGAAACAGCAACAAAATTAGCTGGGTCTAAGAACAAGTTGCATGTAAACAAATTATCAGGAAAAACGAAAATGTTGATGCAAAAAAGAAGAGAGATGAGGACAACTAAAGAAGATGTGACTTCCAAAGTGGAATATATAGAGCTATGCAAGACAGTAAGAAAAAGTATCACTGAAGACGTAAGAAAATTCAACTGTGAACTAGTGAGGAAAGCAATTGAAAACAACCAAAGCCTAAAGATAGCAAAGGGACATCTCAGTAAGGGAAGAAAACAGATTATGGCACTGAGAAAAGAAGATGGTTCTGTAACAAGAAATAGAGGCGAAATTTTGACAAGAGTGAAAGATTTCTACTCCAAATTATATGAAAGGGATGATACATGCACTCCAGACATCATGAAAGATACCAGTACCAGAGTTCCTCCAGTCCTTCCAGCAGAAGTTGCACATGCAATCAAGAACATGAAGCGGGGAAAAGCTCCAGGAGAAGATGGAATTACTGTAGACATCATACAAGAAGCAAGTGGAGAAATCGAAACAGTACTCGCCCAAATTTTCACTCGATGCCTTAATGAAGGAAAGATTCCTGAGGATTGGAACACCGCTACAATGATCCTGCTACATAAGAAAGGTGACATTGAGGATCTAGGAAACTACAGACCTATCAGCCTCCTATCAGTAGTTTATAAAATCTTCACTAAAGTTCTTTCACACCGTTTGAAGGTAACACTGGACATGGCTCAACCGAGAGAACAAGCTGGATTCAGGAGTGGCTACAGCACAATAGATCATATCCACGTGCTGAGAGAACTAATTGAAAGAGCGAGGGAATATGAACTTCCATTGTGCATGGCTTTTATCGATTATGAAAAAGCCTTTGATTCGGTGAAACCATCAGCAGTTACAATGGCTCTGAAAACCTGCGGTATTGAAGATGCATACATTAATATTATTAATAACATCTATGAAAATGCAAGTGCAAAGATTAGGCTGTTTGAAAATACAACACATGTAAAAATTGGAAAGGGAGTGAGACAAGGTGACACCATATCTCCGAAGCTCTTTAATGCCACATTGGAGGGTGTTTTTCAGTCGCTGAGCTGGGAAAACAAGGGGATAAAGATTAATGGAGATTATCTAACCCACCTTCGTTTTGCTGATGATGTAGTCATTTTTGCAACTACCCCATCAGAGCTGCAGAGTATGATCCAGGAACTTGCTGACAAGAGTAAAGAAGTGGGATTAAAAATGAACTTTCAGAAGACAAAAGTGATGTTCAATGCTTTTACAAGAAATGAAGATTTATCGATTGATGGAGAAAAGCTGGAGATAACAGACACGTACGTTTATCTTGGACAGCAGATATCAAGTGAGGGTCACATTGATGAAGAAATTAATCGGCGTACAAAACTTGCCTGGAGAGCTTTTGGAAGAAACAGCATAATTTTCAAGAGCAATATGCCATTATGTCTTAAAAGAAAAGTGTTTGATCAATGCATCCTTCCAGTGCTTACGTATGGTGCAGAGACGTGGACCTTAACTAAAAGAGACATACAAAGGCTGCAGACAACTCAAAGAAGCATGGAGAGGTGCATACTTGGTGTAACCAGGAGAGATAAGAAGAGGAACTCGTGGATCCGAAAAATGACAAGAGTGGAAGACATCATGATCAGAGTTAAATCCCTGAAATGGCAATGGGCTGGACATACTGCCAGAAGGACAGATCATCGATGGACAGCCGAAATTTTAGATTGGATTCCAAGGGACAGGAAAAGACCCAGAAGAAGACCACATGGGAGATGGGTGGATGAAATTCGAAAGTATGCAGGGGTGACATGGAGGAGACTGGCACAAGACAGACCGTTGTGGAGGAAACTTGGGGAGACCTTCGTCCAGCAGTGGATTGATAATGGTTGACAATGATGATGATGATGATTCAGTGTTAATTAAAATTTTAAGTGCAACAAGTCCACAACACTTCTCATGTGTTTTTTTGTTTGTTTGTTGTTTTGTGTTTTTAAAGCAGTCAATTTTTCAAAAATACAATTCAAAGAAATTTAAAATTGTTCATTTTTATATGATGTAAATACTTATGAGCCTTTACTACATGTCATGAAATGCCATTTTTTTTATATAATTTTTTTCCATCCTAAATCAAATTCTGGGCGGTCGTAGTGAGCGATGGGTTTGCCTCCTCGGGGCGCTCCGTGGTAACAATGGCACACACAACAGCAACTAGGGCCTCTGTGAATCGTGGAGAGGTGCAAGCTAGTTCTGTGTGACATTGGCGAAAAGACCCCAACTCACTGGGTTTTGTTCCAGAATCCTTAGGTTGAATGACCAACTGGAACCCTCAGCTGTGGGCTAATCCCCCAAACTGATGTACTTACCTGATTAAAAAGACAAAAAGAAATATTAAGAATCACTCAAGTGTGGGATATGGTGGACCTACCACACTTGAGAAGGACGGTCCACCACGGAATCGACCTGGACTTTCTAAACGGTGTATGAGAAAGCGATCTCGGCTGAGTGAATGTAAGATTGGTGTATGGAATACTAGAGGTATAAATAGCAAGATGAGTGAGGTGATTGAGGAGATGAATAAGTATAGACTGGATGTGCTGTGTGTAAGTGAAACCAAAAGAAGGAAATTGGGGTAGAAGAAGTGAATGGCAAGGTGAGTGTGTGGTCTGGAGTATTGGATAATATGAGAGGACAGGCTGGTGTAGGTGTGATTTTAAGTGAAAAGATGAAGAACAACTTGATTCACTATAGTTGCATAAGTGAGAGAATTCTCTGGATTCGTTTGAAAGTGAAACTTCAGAGAATTGTAATTGTTGTAGTATATGCTCCTTGTGACTCGGAACCTTCTGATAAGAAAGAAGATTTCTGGAATGAGCTAAAAGCTGTTTTGAGCCAGTTTGGTGCTAAAGAAAAAGTTATAATAGCAGGGGATTTCAATGCTAGAGTAGGTGTGCAGAATGCAATTTCTGACAATGTTCTGGGTAAGTTTAATGATCCTTGTGTGAATGATAATGCTGAAAGATTAATTGAACTCTGCATTGAGAATGATTTGTGTGTATCTAATACATTTTTCAACCACAAGTATATACACACATATACTTGGGAAAATCGTACTCTTGGTCAAAAGAGTGTGATAGATTTTGTTGTTTATGATCAACGTTTGAAACACTTGGTTGTTGACACCCGTGTGATGAGAGGTGCGGATGTTGGTTCTGATCATTACTTGGTAGTGTCACGAGTGAAACTTAATTTTGGTTGGAGGAAAAGGAATAGGAAGAGACCCAGGATAGAAAGAATAAAGGTTGATAGGCTCCTTGAAGATCATCAGCAGTATTCTGACTTACTCAGAGAACGACTGAAGGATCTGAAATCTTGTGAGAGGGATGTAGAAAAGAAGTAGGAATGTTTTAAGAACTGTGTTGTTACTGCTGCTAAAGAGGTCTGTGGCACCACAATAGTGGGTAACAATAGAGGTGATGCTTGGTGGAATAGTGAGATTGATGAGGCAGTAAAGAAAAAGAAGGAAGCCTATTTGGGGATGTTGCAAGGTAGAGTCTCTGTGGATGAATATCGCTGTAAGAAGCGTGAAGCTGCTAAGCTGGTTCGCCACAGTATGGCAAAAGATAGGAAAGAGAAAGTGGAAAGGCATGAACTGGCTTTTTGGAAAGATAGAAAGCCCTTGTGGAAGTACACGAGACTCAGGAAAAATGGGGGAAACAAAGTTGTAAGTTGTGTGAAGAATGAGATTGGGGAAATGATATGGGAGCCCAATGAGTTAAGTGACAGATGGGGTGAATACTTCTGTGAGTTATTAGATCAGGAGAGCAAAAATGATTCTGAGAAAAATGCAGATGATGTCACAATGAGGGATGAAAGCACAGGAGGGATCTCAAGAGAAGAAGTGTGTAAAGCTCTAAAATCTCTTCAGAATGGTAAGGCTCCAGGAGTTGGTGGCATAACTGCAGAGATGGTGAAGTATGGTGGTGACTCTATAATTGACCGGTTAACTGAAATTTGCCAGTTGTGCTGGGAGTTAGGAATGGTCCCTCGGGATTGGAAGGATGCTATCATTGTTCCCTTGTATAAGGGAAAAGGTGATCAGACTGAATGCAAGAACTATCGTGGTATTAGCCTACTGAGTGTGCCAGGGAAGGTTTTTGGTAAGGTTGTTATTGAAAAAGTACGGGGTCTTACATCAGAGAAAGTGTGGGATGTTCAGAGTGGTTTTATGCCTGGTAAAGGCTGCACTAACCAGATTTTTACATTACGCATGATGATTGAAAAGTATCTGGCTGTTGGGAAGAAAGTGTTTACTGCCTTCATAGATTTAGAGAAAGCTTACGACCGAGTCAATAGGACATTTTTGTGGAAGGTATTGAATGAATATGGTGTTACTGGGAATCTACTTAATAGTGTAAAAGCCATGTATGCTGATAGTAGAGCTTGTGTACGAGTGAATGGTGTTTTATCAAAATGGTTTTCCATTGGTGCAGGAGTTAGACAAGGTTGCATAATGTCACCATGGCTGTTTAATATATTTATGGACGCATGCATGCGTGAGGCCAAAATAGATAATACTGGTTTATGTCTTGGTGATATCCGTGTGTGCAGATTGCTGTATGCTGATGACACTGTCCTGTTGGCAGAGAGCAAAAGTGAGTTGCAGAGTATGTTGACTTGGATGCACAAAGTTTGCATGAAATTCAAACTGAGTATAAATAAGGGAAAAACCAAAGTTATGGTGTTTGAGAGAGGAATGGGTAGCACTGAATGTAATGTAAGTATAAATGGCACTGTGATTGACCAGGTGAGTGAGTTTGTGTATTTAGGAAGCATGTTTGACAAAGAGAACAAGTTGGATGGTGAAATCAGTAGGCGAGTGAATTCTTCTTTGAAAGTCATAGCTGCTCTGGGAGGTTTTCACAGGAATGATGGGTTCTCTAGAGAGTCCCGCATGGCTGTGTATGAAACAGTAATTGTTCCTACTCTGATGTATGGCAGTGAAACCTGGGTACTACCGAAGAAACATAGAAGTTGTTTGTATGCTGGAGAAATGCGTTATTTACGTGGGGTTTGTGGCAAGACACGATATGATTGTGTGAGGAATGAAGATGTATTGCAGTTGTGTGATGTAAAGCAAAACGTTGTTAGCAAGGTGCAGACCAATATATGCTTCGGTGGTTTGGCCATGTTGAAAGAATGAGTGATGAAATGCTTACTAAGAAAATATTTTCAGCCCAAGTGGCAGGAAGGAAAGGCAGAGGAAGGCCAAGGAAGACATGGGTGGATCACATTCAGGAGTGTCTGCATGAGAAAAAGATTATGAGTATGAAGTATAAAAGATCTTGTGTACGGCGTGTAATGGATATCAGTGAAGCACGAGTTGTATGTCAAGATCGCTGTAAATGGCGAAGTTTGATACGTCAACAATAGGTAAAAATATCTGGAAGTTTGTATTTCTTTTTGGAGCTAACCTCTGAATCTCAGAGAACAGCTTAGTGATATGTATAAATCAAATTCTGCAAGTTTTCTTCAAATTAAATGAGCACACATTATAATTGTATAGACAACACATTGAAAGAAATAGCAATTCATAACAGTTTCCCAATTTTTTCACAATTATGAAAATTTGCTAAATGTTTTTTGTTCCAAACATTACAACAGGCCAACAGTTTTTGCATTGTCTGGTTCGTAAATGTTGACACTGGTAACCATATACATATTTGTGACAAATTCCCATTAATTGCGAAACTCAATAAAGTGATTATAAATGCAGACAAGAAAACTGGGTTCAACACCAGCAAAAAAAAAAAAAAAATCTACTGATCTACAAAAATAAACATTTCTCAAGAAATAGTCAATTTTATAGTGTATAAGCTAAATTTACTGGCATCTAAACAGCAGAACTTGATTTATACAGCAAAATAAATATCCAGTTTTCCCCATAGAGAAAGTACTTTTATTATGCCAAATATGATTTTAATACAATAAAATCTTATTTACACAGATGATGGATTTGCCTAAAATGTGATTTATTAGGCAGTGACATGAAACTTAAATGACAGTTCTAGAAAAGGTATGGTTTGCAACAAAGTGTAGTGAAAGGCTTACACCAATAACGAAGGAGTTTGCTTTTTACCTGGCCACGCTTCTTTGGCATACTTCTTTTTCTTGGGTTCAGGTGGTAAGTTATTATCAGTAACAGTATTAGTATTAATAGTCACATTATATTCAGGTGTCACCACAGGAGGAGCCAAGTCAACATCAGGTGCAGGATTTGGCAGATGTAAGCCAAGTTTCACTGAGAGCGATGGAGTAAAATGAGGACTTATTGGCCCATGAGCACCATTCTCGATTTCTGAACGTACAATATCGTTAGAAGATGAATATGGATTTGTTATTCTCTTCTGGAAATTAGAATTCAGTCCACTGCCAAATAAATTTGCTGACTCTTCCCTCTGCCTCTGAAAAAAATTACAACGAAGAATTTAATACAGCTATCAGAGACAAATAAAACAGTTTATTATAAGACTTAACTTTGTGATTAAAAACGGTAGATAATAAATATAAACTACCAGTGATTTTATGCCTGGTAAGGGCTGCACTAATCAAATCTTTGCATTACGTATGATGATTGAAAAGTATATGTCTGTTGGTAAGAAAGTTTTTGCTGCCTTCATAGATTTAGAGAAAGCTTATGACCAAGTAAACAGGACACTTCTTTGGAAGGCACTCAATAAATATGGCATTGCTGGGAATCTACTTAACAGTGTGAAAGCCATGTATGCTAGCAGTAGAGCTTGTGTGCGAGTGAATGGTGTTATATCAAAATGTTTTTTTATTGGTGCAGGAGTCGCACAAGGTTGTGTAATGTTACCATGGCTGTTTAATATACTTATGGATGTGTGCATGAGCGATGCCAAGATGGACAATACAATACTGGTTTGTCTCAGTAGATTGCTGTACGCTGATGACACAGTCCTGTTCGCAGAGAGCAAAAGTAAGTTGCAGAGTATGTTGTCACGGATGTACAAGTTTGCATGAAATTCAAACTGAGAAAAAGAAGAGAAATAAGGGAAAAACCGAAGTTATAGTTTTTGAGTGAGGAACTGTGAACACTGAATGTAATATAAGTCTAAATGGCACAGTGATTGACCAGGTGGATGAGTTTGTGTATTTAGGAAGCATGTTTGACAGAGAGAACAAATTAGATGGTGAAATTAGTAGGCGAGGGAATTCTACAATGAAAGTCATAGCTGCTTCAGGAGGTTTAACAGGAATGATGGGTTCTCAATAAAGTCCCGCATAGCTGTGTATGAAAGCGTAATTGTTCCTACTCTGATGTATGGCAGCAAAACTTGGGTATTGCAAAAAGAGACATAGGAGTCATTTATATGCTGGAGAGGTGTTACTACTTACATGGGGGGGGGGGGGTATGGCAAGACACACTCTGATCATCATGTGGGGAACGAAGATGCGTAATGTGAGGCAAAACATTGTTGGTATGGTGGGCACTAATATTCATAGGTGGTTTGGCCATGTTGAAATGTAAGAAGGCCAAGGAAATCATGGCAGGGCGAGATTCAGGAATGCCTGCTTGAGAAAAAGATTACGAGTACGAAGTATCAGAAGTCTTGTGTGTGACATGCAATAGATGCCAATGAAGCTCGAGCTGTGTACCAAGATTACTGATACACCAACAGTAAGTAAAATCTAGTTCCATCACTTAAAACATTTATCTGGCAGATTGTCTTTCTTTGAGGAGCCAACCCCTGAATCTCATAGAACAGCTTAATGGTATTTATGTATGTATGTATGTATGTATGTATGTATGTATGTATGTATGAAAAACATCTTTTGCACATAGTAAGACGATTATCTATATTAATTTCACTCACATTAGTGAAAAACTTAAAACCGCTTTTAACACAACATATTCTGGATGGCCGAAGAAATTGCCTGTATTCTCAAGGAAATGCTATTGTACAATAAAAATAAAACTGTACTCACAAGTTATTGCCAGTCTTATTTTCTTCTCGAAGTACATGTATTTAGTCACAAAAAATGTAAGAAAATTCACTCTGTTGCTCATGACACATTGTACATCCACTGGAAAAAAAGCTACAGGTTTGAAGATTTGTCATTTCATGATTTTTCAGACTTTTTGTGCCTCACCATGTTTCTAACTAATGTATAATTTTTTTAGCATGTCTTTTGTAAAAAAAGATCGTGCTTATGTTATCGGTTTGTCTGTCCGTCTGTAGACACCATATCTCTGCAACTATTAGTCCGATTTGAAAAATTCTTTTTGCATTGGGAAGCTTGAAATATGCAAATGATGTTCATTTTTTTTTTTTTTTTTTTTTTTTTTTTTTACAATGTACAATTTTGCAGCTAGAGGGCGTAAATGCATATAATGTCGAATTCAAAATATATTTTATTCCATATATTTGCTTCTAAACATTCGATTGAAAAAAAACTTTTATCTTTCGATTCCATTTATGACGAAGAGTATTTTAGGCATAGTAACTTTTTCAAGTTACACATAGATTGTTCGCTAGGGGGCATAAAAGTAAATTGCGTTTCCCCGATATCTCTTCTCCTAAACTCTGATTTGAAATTTTTTTTCTTCAGCGGATACAGCTCCTGATGGAAAATCTTTTGCATACAATTTCTAATTTTTGGTAAAGAATACTTTGGTCACCAGGGGACATAAACATTAATTTTTGTTTCTGATGCATTTGCCATAAAATTTGAGCTTCTAAAATCTTGATTGAAAAAATTCCTTCGTGGACTGATGCTACTTACGTCGATAAACCTTTCCGGAATATTTTTTTCACAAAATATTGCATGGTTTCTCCACCAGGGGCGTAGATGTATATCTTATTTTTGTCAATATCACTGCTTATAATGGTCCCTTTTGAAAAATTCTTTCTTTATTGGATAGAGTTTCCGGTGTGACATGTTTTTTATATAATTTCAAAATTTGCAATTAATTCATTGACATTCCGCTAGGGGCGTAAAGGTAAATTGCGTTTCCCCCGATATCTCTGCTTCTAAAACTCCGATTTGAAAAAATTCTTCTTGTATCGCATACAGCTCCTTATGGAAAATGTTTTTCATATAATTTCTAATATTTGGTAAAGAATGATTTGGCCACCAGGGGGCATAGTGTTAATTTCTGCTTCTCATGTATTTGCAGTAAAATCTGAGTTCCTGAAAACTCGACTAAATTTTTTTTTTTTCTTTCTTGGACAGATACCGCTCACATCGAAAAACCTTTTGAGAATACTTTCCTCTTAAAATAACAAAGAAAGGTGGCTTGATCACGCTAGTTACGTTAACTAAAACTTTTACAAAAAGTTCGTAAGTTGGAAGCTTTCGACCTTATCTTAGGTCTTCATCACGCCAATGGAGGACTAAGATTGTTGCCAGATTCTACATTTGAATTTTTCCTATTTTTGTTGCCAAAACTTAGAATTGATCTCCAGATTAACGGAATGTAGAGAGGAGATTCGGAGTTGCAAGTCATTGAGTTGAAAATAATTTCTATGCTTTCACGGTAACGGAGGGCAAAACGATTGTCAAACGAAGCAATTCGTTTTGCTTCGTTCCAGTGGGGAACTGCAGATGTGTCTTCCATTGTCAAAATAGACAAGGCAGTGTTGGGATTGCCTTTCGAAACATCTTTTCTGAAAAGATCTTTTCTGAAAAGATGTTTCAAAGGCAATCCCAACACTGCCTTGTCTATTTTGACAATGGAAGACACATCTGCAGTTCCCCACTGGAACGAAGCAAAACGAATTGCTTCGTTTGACAATCGTTTTGCCCTCCGTTACCGTGAAAGCATAGAAATTATTTTCAACTCAATGACTTGCAACTCCGAATCTCCTCTCTACATTCCGTTAATCTGGAGATCAATTCTAAGTTTTGGCAACAAAAATAGGAAAAATTCAAATGTAGAATCTGGCAACAATCTTAGTCCTCCATTGGCGTGATGAAGACCTAAGATAAGGTCGAAAGCTTCCAACTTACGAACTTTTTGTAAAAGTTTTAGTTAACGTAACTAGCGTGATCAAGCCACCTTTCTTTGTTAATATTGTTACGTGTTTTGCCCATAATCGTCATCTTAAAATAATGCATGGTTTTCCTTGCCAGGGCGTAGATACATATCCTATATTTGTCGATATCTCTGTTTCCAACAGTCTGATTTGAAAAATCCTTCCTTTGTTGGAGAGTGTTTTTGTTGTAAAATGTTTCCCATATCATTTCAAATTTTTCTTAACACACAAGTCTGCAACCAGAATGCATAACTTCACGATTCCGTTTACAGCAATATCTATGGGATTAAAAAAAGATTGAAAAACTTCTTTCTTGGGTCAGATACTACCGTTTTCCATACTGATTCCATTGACTTTGATAAATTTAATTTGCATCAGAACGGATTCAAAAGACATGCGCATTACACCCAAAAATTTGGTGTCATGTTTCTTGTTTAAATTCCTACTTACTTACCTGGTAACATACAAGTCCTCAGGTGGGTCAGCAATCAAGTACATGTGCACCTGTGAAGAAATCTACATATTTTCCAGTGGATGTATAATGTGTCATCAGCAACAGAGCGAATTTCCTGACAACGTTTTTTGTGACTAAATACATGCACTTAGCGAAGAAAATAGAACCGGCAATGACTTGTGAGTAGAGTTTTATTTTTACTGTACAATAGCATTTCTTTGAGAACACAGACAATTTCTTCCGCCAACCAGAATAAAACATGTTAAAAGCAGTTTTAAGTTTTTCACTAATGCAAAGATGGTGTATACAGTTAAGAGTAACACGTTGAAATAAAAAATAATTCCCATATAAAGGAATTTATAGCAACATAAAGACAATTATCTTTCACAACTTTCTTAAATAATAAAGGCAAGCAGCACGTACAGATAATTACAGGAGATTTCAATGCAAAAATAGGGCAACGGCAACAGAATGAAACTTCAGTAGGTAAATTTGGTCACGGCAATAGAAACCAGCGTGGAAATACTCTCGTAGAGTTTGAAGAGGCAGAAGGGTTTTTCATCATTAACTCCTTTTTCAAGAAAAAGCCGCACAGGAAATGGACATGGAGACATCCAAATGGGATGACAAGTGAAATTGATTTTATTATGTGTAACAAAAAATTCGTCATCCAAGACTGCAGTGTGCTAAACAAGTTCAACACAGGTAGTGACCATAGATTGGTGAGATGTAAGATGCACCTCAACACTAAACTCGAACGTGGAAAGCTCATAAGACAAACAAAATGTATTGACGTAACCAACCTTAAAAAACACCATAATACCTTCAAGTTGGAACTGAAGAACAGATTATCTGCTTTAGAAGGCCTAACATCGGAAGAAGTGGGTATATCTGAAATTAACAGAAAAGTAAGCATAGCTCTTATGGAAAACGCAACAAAATTAGCTGGGTCTAAGAACAAGTTGCATGTGAACAAATTATCAGGAAAAACCCAAATGTTGATGCAAAAAACAAAAGAGAGATGAGGACAACTAAAGAAGATGTGACTTCCAAAGTAGACTATATAGAGCTATGCAAGACACTACGAAAAAGTATCACTGAAGACGTACGGTAATTCAACTGTGAACTAGTGAGGAAAGCAATTGAAAACAACCAAAGCCTAAAGATAGCAAAGGGACATCTCAGTAAGGGAAGAAAACAGATTATGGCACTGAGAAAAGAAGATGGTTCTGTAACAAGAAATAGAGGCGAAATTTTGACAAGAGTGAAAGATTTCTACTCCAAATTATATGAAAGGGATGATACGTGTACTCCAGACATCATGAAAGGTACCAGTACCAGAGTTCTTCCAGTCCTCCCAGCAGAAGTTGCACATGCAATCAAGAACATGAAGTGGGGAAAAGCTCCAGGAGAAGATGGAATTACTGTATACATCATACAAGAAGCAAGTGGAGAAATTGAAACAGTACTTGCCCAAATTTACACTCGATGCCTTAATGAAGGGAAGATTCCTGAGGATTGGAACAACGCTATAATGATCCTGCTACATAAAAAAGGTGACATTGAGGATCTCAGGAACTACAGACCTATCAGCCTCCTATCAGTGGTTTATAAAATCTTCACTAAAGTTCTTTCACACCGCTTGAAGGTAACACTAGACATGGCTCAACCGAGAGAACAAGCTGGAGTCAGAAGTGGCTACAGCACAATAGATCATATCCACGTACTGAGAGAACTAATTGAAAGAGTGAGGGAAAATGAACTTCCATTGTGCATGGTTTTTATCAATTATGAAAAGGCCTTTGATTTGGTGAAATCATCAGCAGTTACAATGGCTTTGAAATCCTGCGGTATTGAAGATGCATACATTAATATTATTAACATCATCTATGAAAATGCAAGTGCAAAGATTCGGCTGTTTGAAAATACAACACACATAAAAATTGGAAAGGGAGTGAGACAAGGTGACACCATATCTTCGAAGCTCTTTAACGCCACACTGGAAAATGTCTTTCAATCACTGAACTGGGAAAACAAAGGGAGAAAGATTAATGGAGATTATCTAACTCACCTTCGTTTTGCTGATGACGTAGTCATTTTTGCAACTACCCCATCAGAGCTGCAGAGTATGATCCAGGAACTTGATGACAAGAGTAAAGAAGTGGGATTAAAAATGAACTTTCAGAAGACAAAAGTGATGTTCAATGCTTTTAAAAAAAATGAAGATTTATCGATTGATGGAAAAAAGCTGGAGATAACAAACAGGTACGTTTATCTTGGACAGCAGATATCAAGTGAGGGTCACTTTGATGAAGAAATTAATCGGCATACAAAACTTGCCTGGAGAGCTTTTGGAAGAAACAGCATAATTTTCAAGAGCAATATGCCATTATGTCTTAAAAGAAAAGTGTTTGATCAATGCATCCTTCCAGTGCTTACATATGGTGCAGAGATGTGGACCTTAACTAAAAGAGACATACAAAGGCTGCAGACAACTCAAAGCAGCATGGAGAGGTGCATGCTTGGTGTAACCAGGAGAGATAAGAAGAGGAACTCGTGGATCCGAAAAATGACAAGAGTGGAAGACATCATGGTCAGAGTTAAATCCCTGAAATGGCAATGGGCTGAACATACTGCCAGAAGGACAGACCATCGATGTACAGCTGAAATTTTAGATTGGATTCCAAGGGACAGGAAAAACCCCAGAAGACGACCACATGGGAGATGGGTGGATGAAATTCGAAAGTATGCCGGAGTAACATGGAGGAGACTGGCACAAGACAGACCGTTGTGGAAGAAACTTGGGGAGACCTTCGTCCAGCAGTGGATTGATAATGGTTGACAATGATGATATTAGTAGTCTTGATTTCCAGGGATGACATCTACTTTTCAGACTTACTAAAACAGTACCTTTGGAAAAAAAATTATGAGTTGAAATAAAAGTATATTTGATACATTAATTTTATAAAATGGTGCAATATTCACCATTTTTTATGTTTCTGCTAGATTCTAGAAGAGTGTGTGTGTGTGTGTGTGTGTGTGCGTGTGTGTGTGTGTGTGTGTGTGTGTGTGCGTGTGTGTGTGTGTGTGTGTGTGTGTGTGTGGTCCAATTTTAATGTGTTCTTTCAGATCTTAATTTTTTTTTTTTTTTTTTTTCAAAAATTTTGCTTCATCAAGGATTAGGCAAACCATCTTGTTTCGGTCTTGCTCGTCTATCCAGGTCTTCCTTGGTCTGCCTTTTGCTTTAGAAATAAAGGAAGCCTTTGGTTGTCTTTCATGCCATTCTTTTGACATGCTCCATCTTTTTTTGTAGCCAGAAATTTACTATTTAAGCTAAAACTACTTAAATCTTTCCGGGCGATTTTATCAAATCTTTTTACATTTTGATTTGGGATGTGGTAAGTTTATACTGCATAAATCACCATTTTAAAACTTTTTACGCTGCAAATCTCCCATTTTTCATTTTTGTGTCTTCAATACAAAAAAAAATGAACTTTCTGCTTCTGTGAATGTTGTTAACAACTGTTGGAACTTTTCTAGTGAAGGAATAATTAGATGATCTATTGCATCAAGTGTTGATGCCAGGCCTAACTGCTCACATATTAAGTTGACTATATGAAGCAAAGGCAAACAAAACAAAAATTGTCATTGAGAAGACACGATGTCCATGACTAGAATTTTTTTCAGAGTTAAGATGGGCTTTTTTAAACCAAAGGCCACAAAACAAAGCTTAAATGTCAGTCATATAAAAACTGTTAAAGAAGACATGATGTTGCTGCTCAGAATGGGTAGTTAGTTGATATACACTGCTGGACAATTGCTAAGGACAGATCATAAACGGCTATATAGCTCATAAAAAAGTAAGTGTGGTTGGATGCCAAGTGAAATAAAATAATGTCAGAATGCCAGGACATTACAAGAAAGACAATTTATTGTGCTCTGAAATCCAGAAGGCTTTGGAACGTGTTCAAGGGACAAACAGGCTATTTTGTGCAGAATACGTAAACGTGAAAAAAATGCAATTACCGTCTGCAGGCGTTCCGGCGTAATATGTCAATACGGGATATGGCCACCATGGAGGGCGATGCAAGATTCCACACGTCGTGTCATGCTTTGCACAATATTATCAAGCAGCTGTTGGGGTAATTTATCCCATTCCTCTGTCAGTGCACGGATGAGGGTGTCCTTGTTTATTGGAGGGCATTGGCGACCAGCAAGACTCCTCCCCAAAGCATCCCACACATTTTCAATGGGATTCAGATCTGGAGAACGTGCTGGCCATACGAGGCGTTGAATATCCTCGCTCTCAAGACACTCCTGGACAGCGACTGTTCGATGACATGTTGCGTTGTCGTCCATCAAAATGAATCTATCACCGACAGCACCACGGAACATGCGAACATGAGGTAGCAGAACATCATTAATGTATCGTTGGCCAGTCATAGTCCCAGTTGGAAGCCCATAGAGGGACGTACGGCCATTGATCATGATGCCAGCCCATACCATGACACTACATGTCGGATATCGGTCCCTTTCCTGTATGTTTGCTGGACAATATGCAGTACCACTATCACGCCAGATCAGTTGTCGTCGACAATCAGACGATAGACTGTATCTACTCTTATCTGAGAAGAGGACAGCAGACCAGTTGTTATCAGTCCAATTGCCATGTTGATGGCACCATTGTAAACGGGCGGTACAGTGACGTCTGGACAATGGGATGCACACAACAGGACAGCGGGCGTATAGTCCTCCTTCATGCAAACGTCTGGCGACAGTTTTCCGGGAAATCCGCTTGCCAGTAGCAGCCATAAACTGATTTGCTACCTCACTAGCTGTGCTGCGCCGGTATTTTTTTTGTAGATAGCACTATGTACCGATCTTCTGCAGGTGTCGTACTGCGAACACGATCTCTCCCGTGACGTTTGCTACACTCTCCATTTGTTTGAAATGATTTCCAAAGCCTTGAAACAACACTGTGGCTGACGTCGAACTGCCTGGCAACATCTGTTATTTTTCGCCCTTCTTCAATCTTGCCAATAATACGGCCACGCGTAAAATCATCTAGGTGACGTCGGGAAGACATACTGAAAATTGCAAGTTCTTCAATTGATTCTTTCCCTTTCAACTTTGCGTTTGAACAACAACGGTCAATACGCGTCAAATCCTTTATATCTCTTATCAGCGCTATGACGTCACGAACAAGTTCGGTAATCCAAAATTTGCATACGCACAACACGTCTTACTGTATCCCGCACTTATGCTAATTTCCACATTTTCCTGCCTTCCATTTTATGGTTGCTATCGTTGCTATTGTGATCCGTCCTTAGCAATTGTCCGGCAGTGTAGTTACCAGCTCCTCTGCATTTTGCGCATCTTCAATGCGTTCATCGTAGAGGAGTTTTACCACATGCATCACTGGCTGCATGCTGCCAATTTTTCAAACTGATCTTCTTCTTCTCCCACAAGAAATTTGTCATAGTCCTCAAGACTCTCTGGCTGATTTTGCAATTGATGGTGGTACAATCTGGTCTTGTATTTTGGGCACACTGAAGATGTATAGCAGCTGGTAATGGAAATCAACTACCCATTCTGAGCAGCAACACCATGTCTTTGTTAACTGTATGCATTTTTAAAAAGCAATTCATTAAGCTTCTTATATTTTCCTCCAGATCTCTGGCAATGAATGGGAGGCTCCCATTCATTTGGCAAACTCCTAAAAAAAAAAGACAGTTGTTTGGCCACAGAGTTGAAGAACTGCAGTTTTGCTTTTGTGAAGGGATCTCTAAAAATGTGTTTCACACTGTTAAATAATGTAGTACCAGGATTTTTTTGTTTTTTTTTTAACACTTGATGATGATGATACAACATATGGCAAAGTATAGTCAACATATGACAGACATATCGTGAGCTTCCCTGAATTTTCTCAAATTTTTCCAAATGAAAGAAAATTCATCCCTTTTTCCCAGTCTTCATGATCACCAGTCACCCTGAGTTCATAGGTCACTATCTGAACAGTAAAGTGACTTTTATTTTCTCAACTCTGGGGTCGGGGGAGGGGTCTTGTCTTTGTCAGCACCCAAGTTTTGCTCACACTACATTAGGTTGACTGAGAGGCAAGCAGCAAAGAAACTCTTACTGCAAAGTCATATGATGATGACCATGGTGGTTTTGGTGCATTTTGATACAAAATTTTCCTTTTGACCCAAGTTGGCCCAGAACTTCCATCCATGAAATATAATAATCTAAGTATGGATGGTCTCTTATGGCATGCATATACTCCAACAATTAGGGGTGATAGCAGGTATAAATGTGCCTAAATGTGCCACCTTCCTATGGAACTCCCCTGAGTGACATGGTGACACAAGGTATTAAAAGAGTACCTAAGGGTACTGCTCTCTTAGGATTATTGCAGTTGGTAATGGAGTGAGGTGATGGTGCAGGATAAAAGAATTACTCCTGCATGTCAAAAAAAAAAAAAAAAAAAACTTTAATGCTCTAAGTATTAAGTATGCCTCTAGTGCAACTCCACTGGAACAAAATGAAAAGGAATTGGAAGGGGAGGGGCTCGAAATTCCTCACCACAACTTGGTTATTGATGAGAGACTTCTAAGGCCTATGCTTTGCGTGACAAACCCAAGTTGGTTTTCTTTAACATTCTTAACATTCAACTAAATGTCAAGTCCCCCAACAGAACACTTTGCTATTTTCAATGGAAATTAAAACGTTTTTAGTTATTCTAAATGTGTAAGCAATGTCATCAAGCACAATCAAGAGGGGAAGGGTTTTGAAAAGCCAAGCAATAGAAATAGTGAGCAATGTCACTACGCATACGAACAATGAAAACAAAAAGGTTCGAATTAAAACAGAACTAATGAGTGGGCAGCAAAAGCAACTGGCTTAGCTGTAAGAACAGTACATCACATTTGCAAAGAGGCAGTTTCTGGAGAAGGTTTTTCAACTACTGGTAAAGAAAAACCAAGGAAAGAAGGCTAAGCATGAAATTGATGATTTTGACAAAACTGTCCTTCAAAGAACAGTCCGCACTGTGTATGAAAGCAAAGAAATCCAATCATTTCATCCCTGCTAGAAAAATTGGGAGAATTCATTGATTTTGATGGAGGAAGAAACACTTCATAAAATTTTAAGCATGGTACGGATTTTTTAACTGAGAGGCAATATATTACAGTCAAACCCCACTATATTGAATCCGGCTTATAATGAGCAAATTTTTGGGTCCCATCCAATTTCCTATACAATAATGTTATTTTATACGGCTATAACGAACCTATGAAAGGATGAAAACCAGATATAATGAACTTTATCAATGTCTTTGACTAATTTTTTTTTCTTTGTATTTCTCATAATTTTTTCAAGAATTTCTGCAAGTTCTAACTGAAAAATTACCAACCCTTAAAATCGTCCATGTTTTAGCTATTAGGACAGCAATAAATACCTTTACGTTACTGTACCTTTCTTTTATCTTCACCCTCACCTTTCTTTGTGTTCCAAACAAGGTCCATGCAAGTCAGGTACAACACTCAGTTCTTGGAAGAACAGGACACGCAATAAGCATATCTTGGGGAACAGGAATGCATTCTCATTGCTCATTGGGCAGAACAGGTCGGGGAAGAAATGACCTTGGCGGTAGTGAAGGAACAATTTTCCCTGACGCGAAGGTTCATCGCGTAACACGCCGCGCAGAGGACAGAGAAAACCTGTTTGGGCAGAGGAGAAAAAGAACCTGATTAGACAGAGCACATTCCCTGTGGGGAATCGGTAGAAGGACAATCAGTCTACGCCCGGATACCATGAATGAAGGTTTTATCTAACTCTCTTCAGTCTATACATATTGGTGAAAATTGATTGTCAAAAATTCATCCATATGGTGAAATGTAAATGTAAAGCATTCTGCATTGAAGATAAAGTGAGCTATTAGAAAAATACAGAATGGACGTAGCCAAGCCGATATCTGTTGGGCATACAATTTATCTAAATTTACAGTTGGTACCAAGTGGAAAAATCGAGACTCGATAATTTCTGCTCATGAGAAAAATTTGGATGGAAGGAAAAAGTTGAGAAAGGCCGAGCATAAGGATGTTGAAGAAGCATTGCTGAAATGGCTCGCCATTGAAAGAAGCCACAATCTGCCAGTATCAGGGCAAATGCTTCAGATAAAGGAAAATGAATTTGCCAAACAATTTGGAGAGACTGCTTTTTTTTTCATCAAATGGCTGGTTGGACAGGTTTAAGAAACGGAACAACATTTCTTCAGGAAAAATTGTCGGAGAATCAGGGAGCGTTTCAACATCTGATGTCGAGATCTTTGGGGGGGGGGGAATGTTTGGGATGATGTCTCTCGTCAATACAATGAAAAAGACATTTTCAACGCCGATGAAGCTGGGCTGTTTGACAAGATGACACCAAACCAAATGATAAAATTTAAAGGCGAAAAATGCACTGGAGGAAAATTGTCGAAAATACGAATCACAGTTCTTGTATGTGGCAACATGAATGGAACTGAACACCATAGGCTTCAGGTCATTGGAGATTCTCAAAAGTCAAGATGCTTAAAAAATGTTAAAAGTTTTCCTATTTCCCATAAAGCCAACCATAAGGCATGGATGACATCAGAACTGTTTGAAGAAGAGCTACGAAAGTGGGATGAAGAACTTTCAGCCAAAAAGCAAAAAGATTCTACTCTTGATAAACAACTGTGCTGCACACGTAGATGTCGAAAACTTACAATGGATTAAGATTGTTTTCCTGCCCCCGAATGCAACTTCTACTGTGCAGCCTATGGACCAAGGAGTGATAAGGACCTTGAAGTATCATTACAGAAAGCAGCTCATTTTACGTATTTTGGAGGGGTACGACAAAGATGTACTGGATTGTAAAGTTTCCCTTCTTGACGAAATGCTAATGCTAGAAAAATTTTGGCGACTTGTTACAAAATCCACCATTTGAAATTGCTTCTGTCACGCTGGTTTAGCAAAGGGTGTTGAAGAGGGAGATTATGAAGACGAGGATTTACCTATCACCAAGTGGGTAGAAAAACACAGCATTTCAACATTTTCAGAATGTGACAGAAATTAAATTGAAAAATGCTGACATCAAAGATTCTTCGGCTGATGTTGATGAAGAAGTTGAAGTGCAACACATGGAATGCAAACTCCCTACCATTGCGGATGCCAAAGCAGCGATGCGTGTCATTAACAAGTTTTTGTCCACACAAACTATAGAACCGGCAGTGATGAAGTCGTTTCAATTTTTAGACAAAAATATGGATAACATTTTCCTGCAATCTGCATCACACCAGCAGAAGATTACAGATTAGTTTTTGTACTCAGACGTTTAAGTAAAAATTCAAGGAAAATTCACCGATATTTTTCGTTAATTCATTTTTAGTCAATTTATACTTGTTATGCATAAAATGATCATTCATAATTATATATGTGTATTTTAGAGGGAGAGATGTATTTTGAGGGAAGGGTCTGAACCATGATGTTTATGCTAAGTATGTAATTTATTGTGTATGTACTGTATTATCGTATAGCGAAACTGAAAAAGAACGGAAAAACATTTAATAACTACACATAATAATCAGTGTAATTAACCCGTAATATGAATTTTTTTCAAATTAGAATTATTGTTATTAACATCTCTTGGTAGGTGTGACAATGCTAATCAGTTTTTTACGATTTTTTGCAAGATCATCCACTTTTCTAATCAGATCGGATACAGCAAACCAAAAATTCAGTCCCTTGAAGTTCGTTACAGTGGGGTGCGACTGTATTGCAAAATAAAGAGAATTTCTGGGGAGCAAGAACTTTCTCGAGGGTGGAATAAAGTGTCACTCTCAAAAGGAAGTGGTTTTATTTTTTGCCACGTGAGTAAAAAAGATGGCTTTGTTTCTGGGGAATCTCTGTGTTTTCAATTCAAGACATCTGACGGGATTTATCACAATGATATTAATTCCCACTCTTTTTTTAAATGGTTCGAAATACAGTAAATTCTAAATTTTAACAGAGCAGTCAGTAATAGTTACGAATAATGCTCCACATCATTTCATGGTAGTGGAAAAATCCCCAACAACCAGTTGGAAAGAAACTAGAAATTCAGAACTGGATAACTTACAACAACATTGGCTTGGGTGCAGACATGAAGCGAAAACTGCTGCAACTGGTCCGTAACCCAAAACCCAAAGAAGAAAGAAAGAAAGAAAAAAAAATCAGTTTGAAATTGATGAACTTGCATTATCTGGTGGACACAAAGTGTTGCGTTCAGGGCCTGATTACTGCATGGGACAGGGCCCCTTTTAAATTGTTTCTAGAAAAACTAATTATAATAATTGTTGAACTTATCATTATTGTGAAAGTAATATTTTACGGGGTTTCATTGATCATTTGAGGTATGACTATCGTCCATCGGTTTTCAGCAGTATGGAATTTATTGTGGGTCTTCTGAACACAGTCACATGTTCTTGTCAGTCAACAAACCAACCAATGATGAACAGTTAAATAAGATATATTTCTGCTTTGCAAATGTATCATGGCTTGCCACTGGTGAAAATTTGTTAAGGACCAGTCACGTGATCTTGTGAGTAATGATTGTTTCATGCTATCATCTACAACCGTAGTTGCCAGATTTCAAATTGAGTTCTGTTAAAGTTAAACCGCAACTGTATTTCGTATGTGGTAGAGGATTTCGAGTTGTAACTTAAACTAAATGGATTTATCAGTTGAGAATTTTGAGATATTAGTATTACAATGTCTTCACGAAAATATCTTTTAGGTGCTTGTAAAAGAAAAAGAAGTAACGATATTTGACTTCAGTTGCTATCCCATAAGGGGGCCATTGAGAAGTTCATAACAAGTTCCAAAAAAGATGTTCCTGTGGATGAACAGGGTAACTCTTCTAATGCTGAACTCGAGGTAGGAGAACATTTTGGTAACAAACTGTTATGTATAAGCTCTTCTCAGACAGCCCAGACTCAAGAAAGGGGTAACATAGAGCCTGAAGATGTGTTTTGCAATAGTTCTCTGTTCACAGAAAATGCAAACACAGCACATTCACAATGTCAGTCCTTGCAGAGTGCAAGTTTGCCACCACATCGTTAATTCAGTCGTCCAAGTATTGAAAACCAACATAGTCGTAATTATGATGATCAGTCAAAATGCAAACCTGTATTTCCTCCTGCTGATGTTGGTTTGTGGCCCAATTTTATTACAGATGAGTTTCGTGAGCATTTCATTTGCAACAGACCAAGTCAAAATATTGGTCAAATTTCTAGTTCAAAACATGTTATTTTGAAAAGAAAACGCATGCTCACAGAACAAAACTTTTATTGCAAGAAGAAAAATAATGAGTTTGTGAACAGAGAGTGGTTAGTATATTCTCCAGCTAAGCATGCACTTTTTTGTTATGTGTGTAAACTGTTCAACTCCAGTGATCAAGTTTTATGTAAGGATGGATTTTTCTACTGGAAAAATACTGCAGGGAGACTGCAGGAACATGAAAACTCCATCATTCATAGAAATTCGGTGCCCTTTCTGTCACAGAGGGTTGTACACTCTCTTCACGTGTGGATAATTTGCTAACTGAGGAATATCAGCAGGAGTGTCAGTATTGGAGGAAAGTTTTGACTAGAGTTGTGGCTGTAATAAAGTCTCTTGCTTTACGTGGACTTGCTTTGTTTGGGGAAAACGAAACACTCCATTCCCTACAGAATGGTAATTTCCTTGGAACTTTGGAGCTGGTAAGCCTTTTCGATCCATTCTTGGCAGACCATTTAGTAAAATACGGAAATATTGGTACTGGTAATGCAAATTACCTATCTTCTACTACTGTGACTGAATTAATTCAAATTATGGCACAAAAAGTATTAAATGCAGTAGTTGCAGAAGTTCAGAAAGCCAGATATTTTGGTTTGATTGTGAATTCTACGCCTGATGTTGCACATGTAGACCAGTTGGCAGTAGCTGTACGTTATGTGACCGAAAACGGAGAACCTGTTGAACGTTTTTTGAAATTTGTGTCAATCTATGGTCATGATTCCAGTTATCTGATTCATACTGTGACTTCCTTGTTTAAACAACTTGGCATAGATATAATTAATTGCAGAGGACAGTCCTACGACAATGTCAGCAACATGTCTGGCAAATACTCAGGGTTACAGGCCAAGGTAAAGGAGCTTGCCATGCGTAGGTCACTCGTTAAATTTAGTTGGAGTTCATGCAGTTGAGTGCTGTCAGCAAGATATTTCCTTCTTTGGATTAGTGCAGAGAATATCTTTTTTTTTTTTTTTTTCCAGTTCTCCTTGACAGTGGAAAACTCTTTCTTCAGAACTTGCTGGTGGACTTCATGTAAAAACATTATCTGAAACTAGATGGTCTGCCGCTGCTGATGCATCTAAAGCTCTTCGGCAAGGTTATCAAAACATCATGAAAGCCTTGCTTAATGTATCCGATGATGTCAATGAAAAAATGCCTACAAAGCACGAAGCAAAAGTACTACTGCTGCACAAAATGGAGAAGTTTGAGACTGCTGTTTTAACAGTTGTATGGGATACAATTTTGCAATGTTTGAACAGTGTTAATAAGACACTCCAATCTGTTACTGAGGATATATCAGTCCTAGTACCAATGTATTATATCTCTCTAGTTATATTTGTACAGTCAGTGCGTGATGAGTTCAACAAGTATGAGCTTGAGGCAAAAAATTTAGTGGAAAACAAGTATTCAGTGAAGCGTAAAAGTAAAGTGCCAAAAAGTGGAATGCTTGGTGATAGTGCATCTGTTGAACTTCAGCAGTCTGATAGAGATTACTTTATTACACAGTGTCACTATGTCATATGTGATTCACTGATTTCGGAGTTTGAAAGGAGGAAACAAGCATATGCACATGGTTCGTACTCTTCCAAGCAAAATAAATTCAAGCACTTTTCAAGGACTTTTTAAACCCGAATTATCGTATGTGTGTACTGTCCGTCAGTCAGTAGGTAGGTATTTTAGTAAGTTCAGACCATCAATCTTAGCTGGGGCTGGCACACTTTCCATGACCTGCCATTACCCCTTCCCCTTACCCACAGTTCGTTTATTTTATTAACTTTGAATTGCCCCTCTGTTTTGGTATTTTTCGAAATCATTTTATCTTGTGAAATATTTTGGAAGGGTACACTATTTCCGTATTCATTTGCTGGTATAACACTTATTGTTTGCTTTAACCTTTTATTTTTGATGCATGACTTTGATGCATATTTTTGATGCAGTGGGGAGAAGAAAGGGTCCACGCATGAAGCAATTCCTGGAAGTTCCACCCTCCGGCAAGAATGCGTCCCTAACCCCAGTAAACAGAAGCCCATCACAATTTGTGAATACATCAATCCACTTATTTTACTCACGTGGCTGATGCTTTACTCAGTAGTGATATCATAGCCAAGGCACCAGCTGTCCACACACTCCCCTGGGTTGAACGCAAGTTCTGCGCTATTTGACCAGCTTGGTGTTTTTATAGGAACTACACAGAAATCTCCTATGCAACTTTTAGCACAAATAATTATTTTACACATGCTCTTTCATATCATTACTTAACAAACAAAACATTTTTTTTCAAGTACTATTTACAAAGCCTTAAACTTTTTCAAGGACTTGAAAATGAACTTTTATTCAAGGACTTTTCAAGGTTTTCAAGGAGCGTACGAACCATGATGTAATCATTAATGATCAATTTAGCGTTTTAATGAAAAAAGATGCTTCTAAAGATGTACTTCCAGAAGCAGCGAATTGTTTTCGAAAGACATATAGTGATGACATAGATGATGAATTTGAAGATGAAGTCTACCAGTTTTTTAATTTTTTACCAAAAGAAATGTGTCCTGCAGAAAAATTAAAATTCTTATGGGAAAAACAAATTGTTCATACGTTTCCCAATGTAGACATTGCCTTACACATTTTGTTAACAATGCCTATCTCGAACTGTACTACTGAGCGCACATTTTCTGTTCTCATACCTGTCAACTTGTGCGGTTTACCCATATTTTGTATGTTTTTTTTTTACGCTTTCGCTCGTGTACGCCCGTACAAACACTTTGTACAGGGTTTTTTTTTTATCCCTGAAAAAAAATTTATGTTTTACATTAACTGGACCTCTGTGGAAAGAGCTACAAGATCCAATATACTTTAAAGAATAGCTATGAGTTTATAGAAAAAATCAAATTAATTAATCAAGACCTAGAGCAAATTACTATGGCCTCCATGGACGTTAAGGCGTTGTACCCAAACACTCCCGTCGAGCTAGCCATCGAATTGATTATGCAACAACTAAGCATCAACAAAGAACTAAACTTGTCTCAACTGAAAGAGGTAAAGAATACCGTATATTTCATCAAGAAAAACAACATCTTCCATTTTGAAGGAAATATATTTAAACAAACGCAAGGTGGCCCTATGGGATCCCCATTATCGACATTATACGCAGAAGTGATTATGGCATACCTCGAAAAAGAAATTATTCAAAATCTACCTGAAAAACCAATACTTTATGCTCGATATGTAGACGACATTATTATAATGTCTAAACTTAACAAAGCCGAGCTACAAGATCTAGCACAGCAGTTTAGCAAAATCTGTAAGCTAACTATTGAATTTGAAGAGGATAATCGCCTATCCTTCCTGGACATTCAACTAAAGAAAAACAAAAATAGTTTTGAATACTCTGTGTTCAGAAAAGCAACTTACATACCTGTACTGATACCATACTCGTCGCAGCATCCAGTGATACATAAAAAAAAACAGCATAGTAAACTTGATACAGCGAGCGTACACACACACATCTAACAACAGGCTAAAAAATCAAGAGCTAGAGTTTATCTCGAAAATATCACAAGAGTATGGATACCCGAGCAAGCTAATTAATAAATGGATACATGAGAGTAAAAAGCATATGACTCAGAGTAAAGAAGGCCAAGAAGTGCCCAACCATAGGAAGATGAGGAATAAAAAATTGAAATACATTGGAGCTTTCCCATACTTGGAAGGAGTGAGTAAAGAAATCAATAGGCACTGTGATAAATATGACTTACAACTAGGAAGCTCAGAGCACACCGTGAAAAGTATGACTGTCAACAAAAAAACAGAGGAAAAAATGCTAGAAGAATCAGGAACCTGCGAAATTCCAATTGCACACATACCCCCAATATCGTACATTGGAAGTACAAAAAACAGATTAAAAAAAAAGACTTAAACAACACATATCTAACTGGCAAAAAAATGAAGCCAAAACTGCTTTAGTGCAATTCTGCATGGGAAATCGAACATTCCCAAAATTCGATGAAATTAAAATGCTAAAAAAGAATAAAAAATCGGAAAGGCAAATGAGGAGGGAAGAAGCAATATTAATCTATAAAAATAAAGCAAGGGTATGTAACCAGAACGACCCTAGCACATTATTGGACCTGTGGAAAGAACTAATAAGACAAGAAAAACAACAACAAAAGAAAAACCGGCAAAAATACAAGAAAACCAGGATAGAAGAAAATAAAAAAAATAAAAAAAAAAATAAAAAAAAAATAAAAAAAAAGTTGTTTTAATGAAACATAGATGGCGCCAGCCGAGCTTGATAACGAAATATATCCAGGAAAGTATATCCGACGAATGGCAACATGAAGTATTGGACTCCATTAGCGCGAAGTTAACCACGAACATCGGTGGTAAAGTCGCCACGCTCCTGAGGATGCCCAGAGTATGGGCGAAAATTTAGAGTATAAAGAACGGTAAAAATTGATGTGTTTGAATCCTAAGGCAAAGATCCAATGAGTATACCCAGCGAAAAGTGTGAGAAGTAAAGCCAGTCATCGCATACAACGGACTTTAGGACAATAACATCAACAAAGACCGGAAAACACATGCGTGAAATGTTCCCATCGCTAGAAAGGAATGCCAAGGTAAGCATTATCCGCTAGAATTTTGTACAAGTTACTTTGAAATATCGCACATAAAAGAGAATAGTAGAATGATTAGAGCTAAATAATAGTCAGAATTAGAACTACTAATTGGAATTGACTTTTTAAAATTTTAAATTTTGTAACTTAGTTTTAAAATTTAAAATAAGTCCATCACGTGGCATATCATATTAAAGCCCATGAATTTCTGAAGAGAGTGGTATTTTTAGTTTTGAAATATCTTAATTCTGGGCTGAGCTTATAAGATTTTTGTGTCGTCCAGAAAGGTCAAAATTGTCATTTTTTTGAAATTTCAAACCCTCATAACTCAAAAACGGGATGAAATAAAAAATAAAAAATTTTGATTTAAACTTAGTTTTAATCATTGAACAAGTGCACAAAATTTTATGAAAATTGGAAGACATGAGGTAAAAAATTCATAAAAAAATTGGATCACTTGACATGGAATAGCCCACCTATTTATTTTGTTTGTTGTAGATCTACAATTTTCCATAAATGTTGAGAAATCCATGTGCAACTTTTGGTTTTTATTCTAACTTTTTTTCTAGAATATTCTGTAACTAATCAGTAGGAAATATATGAAATTTAAGAAAAGCATCAGACAGATGTTAATATGCAAATAACTAATAAGAGATGAGTGATTCTACAATGACCAATGTGGTGAATTACAATGACCAATATGGTGTAAAAATATTTTTATGATGTGCATGGTTCCTGCTGAGTTCTGGGGCTGAAGCACTTGCAGAAATGTTTTATGTGGGTGCTGAGTCAGCAAGTGAAATTTTGATTTTTGCAGATTCATGTTAGGGGTAACTCTAAATAAATATACAATGACCTCAGGGGTGAGTGATTCTACAATGACGAATATAAAAGCAATACAATCAGTGAATGGGTGTGCCAGATCTGTGGAACAAGACTACTTTATTTATTTATTTATTTAGAGTTAACACCAACATGAATCTGCAAAAATCAAAATTATTCACTTGCTGATTCTGTGGGTGCTGAGCATCCACATAAAACATTTCTGTAGGTGCTTCAGCCCCAGAGCTCAGGAGCAACCATACATAATACTCATCATAAAAACATTTTTAATCATCATAAAAACAATTCTATTTTTAATTGGAGTGGGGGATTTACAACTTGACAAAATAGCTACCCTTACTTATGTGAATATTTTCTATAATGTTTAGACAAAATAGTTTCACAATGCTCTTACCTTGTTTGGTATGATTGCTGACTGTACTAAGTTTCTGAACTTCCCAATGCTTGGATCAACATCCTCTACATGTGTGTATTACAAGAGAGAGAAAAATATATATTATTATTACATGAATTATACAAATGTGTGTGTGTGTGTGTGTGTGTGTGTGTGTGTGTGTGTGTGTGTGTGTGTGTGTGAGTGTGCATAAATTTAAATAATAAAAGAAAATAATTACGTAGCATGAGCACTCAAAAGCACAAAACAGAAACCACTACCAGTCTGTATTAATCACACACTGTATGCAATCTAATTAACATAAATATTAATAGTATAGTATTGTTAAGCTCATTCTGTTAAATTACCTTAGAATTAAAATTAGCACATGTTAACACTTTCAGAATCAGTCTTTTATGGTCTTGATTAAGTTTAATAAAAGTGTATGAAATATTTAACAAAAATGTAGAAGACAAAAAGGTTATTTATCATGGCTAAAAAAAGGAATTTCAGGTAAACTTTTTTAAAAGTAAAAAGTGCGCAACTTACTATGTTGGTGATAACTATGATAGTGACAAGCAAAAAGTGACAACAACAAGACAGCCTGAAGAAGGAGAAGAGTTTTCTCCGAAAATTTGCTATTAATGAAAAAATTTCCTAGTAAATTCCCATAAGTTGCTTTAGATTATTAATTCAATTAAACTAGGAAGCCATTTCTCAACATGAGCTTTATTCAAAGAATCAAAAAGTGGTCGTCATTGTAAGCAAAACACATCATTTTGTTTAAGATTAATGAAGCATAAGCTGAATAATTCCTGGTTGACTTCCTTTTTACTCATTTTGTATTATACCTTTTACTACATTTAGTTTACTTTTGTGAATAATTCGTAATCTAGGAATAACTTGTTTTTAGCACTATCTACAAATGCTGACTTTGTGACATTTGACTTCTTTGTTTAGGCTTTGAAATGTTCATCTTTGGATGCAAAGAATTACAGCAAAGCTTGTGCCTAGGCTTCTTACACATTATCAAAAGTAACACCATGTTGCAGTTTGTCAAGACCTTCGAAGTTTGTACAACAATGTTACCAATACTCTATAGAAAATACAGGGTTCCCACTCAATTTCAGAAATGAAATTCCTGGACTTTTCCAGGTTTTCCAGGAAAATTTCCACAAAATTCCAGACCATACTTTTACAATTCATGGCACTTTTACAGTAGAAAAACTACGATTTCTACTTAATATGCAGTAAAATCAACCTAAGCAAAGATTATCCTAAGCATATTAACAGATTAATAATAAAACCATATACCTTACTAGTAATTAGCAATCAAAATATTTTTAAATACAATTAAAGCCCAATTTTATGACTCAGTAAACTGGCAAAAATAATCACTAAATTGGCGGTATCATTAAACCGGGGAACTTTAGCAAAATTGGGA
Source organism: Macrothele yani (assembly GCA_039090855.1). NCBI lineage: Eukaryota > Metazoa > Arthropoda > Arachnida > Araneae > Macrothelidae > Macrothele > Macrothele yani. Next base: position 28,488,446 of record CM077022.1, read on the forward strand.
CCCTAAGGAATTTACTGTATTAACTTATATTGCTTGGAAAAATAAATTACTCCACATGTACACAATCTTTTCTTTTTAGTTTGGTAATTTCTTCTTCTTCTTTTTTTTTTTTTTTTTTTTGCTTTGAATGTTTATTTTCCCGTTTCAAATCTTGCTCTTTTTTGCTGAAGCACTTTAATTTGGTCCCAAGTTCTTTTCTTTGCATTTTTAGCCTTTTTTTTTTCCCCTTCTCCACATTCTTTTTTCTCCTCCAGTGCAAGATGGTATCGCGTTTGTGACATCTTCATGCTCTGTAACATCTCAGGGGTTATTGGCACGGATAGTGGACCACCATATGATTTCACTGAATCATATATGCTACGTAGAGCAATTCAAGATTTTTCCTGTAGATTTTCAACAAGAATGTCTTTGTTGATTGAAAAACTTGGCTCCGATGAGGCATAGCCATGGGATAAAGTCATAATGATTCTCACTACTTGCCACAGCTCTTTAAATTCTTCGTTATTCAGGTATTTTGAAAACAACACCATATTTAATCGTGTGTTTTTCGTACAAAATAAAGGGAAATCTTTTTCCCACTTTGTTTGTAAATGTTGAAAATTGCTGCTAATGCTGGTAAAGTGTTACTATCATGCAGAAGTTGCAGCAAGTTATCCATTCGTTTTCACATAGTACAGCATTAGAACATAGTAGATGAGGATCTAAGCAGGACATAGATCTCATGATTGAAAAATTTATTGGACTATTTTTCAATAATCTTGCTGGTCATACACTGCTGGACAATTGCTAAGGACGGATCATAAACGGCTATATAGCTCATAAAAAGTAAGTGTGGTTGGATGCCAAGTGAAATAAAATAATGTCAGAATGCCAGGACATTACAAGAAAGACAATTTATTGTGCTCTGAAATCCAGAAGGCTTTGGAACGTGTTCAAGGGACAAACAGGCCATTTTGTGCAGAATACGTAAACGTGAAAAATGCAATTACCGTCCGCAGGCGTTCCGGCGTAAGATGTCAATACTGGATATGGCCACCATGGAGGGCGATGCAAGATTCCACACGTCGTGTCATGCTTTGCACAATATTATCAAGCAGCTGTTGGGGTAATTTATCCCATTCCTCTGTCAGTGCACGGATGAGGGTGTCCTTGTTTATTGGAGGGCATTGGCGACCAGCAAGACTCCTCCCCAAAGCATCCCACACATTTTCAATGGGATTCAGATCTGGAGAACGTGCTGGCCATACGAGGCGTTGAATATCCTTGCTCTCAAGACACTCCTGGACAGCGACTGTTCGATGACATGTTGCGTTGTCGTCCATCAAAATGAATCTATCACCGACAGCACCACGGAACATGCAAACATGAGGTAGCAGAACATCATTAATGTATTGTTGGCCAGTCATAGTCCCAGTTGGAAGCACATAGAGGGACGTACGGCCATTGATCATGATGCCAGCCCATACCATGGCACTACATGTCGGATATCGGTCCCTTTCCTGTATGTTTGCTGGACAATATGCAGTACCACTATCACGCCAGATCAGTTGTCGTCGACAATCAGACAATAGACTGTATCTACTCTCATCTGAGAAGAGGACAGGAGACTAGTCGTTATCAGTCCAATTGCGATGTTGATGGCACCATTGTAAACGGGCAGTACAGTGACATCTGGACAATGGGATGCACACAACAGGACGGCGGGCGTATAGTCCTCCTTCATGCAAACGTCTGGCGACAGTTTTTCGGGAAATCCGCTTGCCAGTAGCAGCCCTAAACTGATTTGCTACCTCACTAGCTGTGCTGCGCCGGTGTCTTTTTGTTGATAGCACTATGTACCGATCTTCTGCGGGTGTCGTACTGCGAACACGACCTTCCCCGTGACGTTTGCTACACTCTGCATTTGTTTGAAATGATTTCCAAAGCCTTGAAACAACACTGTGGCTGACGTCGAACTCCCTGGCAACATCTGTTATTTTTCGCCCTTCTTCAATCTTGCCAATACAACGCCCACGCGTAAAATCATGTAGGTGATGTCGGGAAGACATACTGAAAATTGCAAGTTCGTCAATTGATTCTTTCCCTTTCAACTTTGCGTTTGAACAACAACGGTCAATACGCGTCAAATCCTTTATATCTCTTATCAGCGCTATGACGTCACGAACAAGTTCGGCAATCCAAAATTTGCATACGCACAACACGTCTTACTGTATCCCGCACTTATGCTAATTTCCACATTTTCCTGCCTTCCATTTTATGGTTGCTATCGCTGCTATTTTCATCCGTCCTTAGCAATTGTCCGGCAGTGTATTAACCAGGAAATTTTTACATTGAGTGACAAATTTGTCCTTCTCGCATTCAAAGGCACCACTTTTTTACATGTAGGTCCTGGCAGCAATTCCAATATTAACATCATCATTTCTTCTATGGGATTTAATAGAAGACATCTTCACTCATTTAAAGGGTGTGGGAGCTTCCCTTAGTAGTTCATGTTTGACAAATCTTGCCATTATTTGCCTTAACAGATCCGCCAAGGAGCTGTACCGAAAAGGAATAATTGGTGAAGGACTTCGAAACTATTTTAGAAATGGCTCCAAAGCAGCAATTGATATAAAAAAAATTATATTTTTGCCAAAATTAACTTACCATTACATGCATCTTCGATATTTCCAATGGATAAGGTTTGTGGTAAATCTTTCTTTGCAGTTTCAAAATGTTTTTTAATATGAGGGAAGACCTCCAGCGCTCTTTCAGCAACCCTAACATTTTCCACCCATCTAATTTGGCAAAACTGCATTGGAAAGACATGAGGGTCATTCCATGTCAAATCACCCAGCATTTTCACGAGATGTCACCCACCGATCTCAGATTTTTTGTGAAAATTGGCACAAAGTATTGTGCTGGTGAGATATGAAACCTGTTAAAATTTTAGGTCAGTCAATCCAGTAGATCTTGAGTAATGCCACTTTAAAAATTGGGTAGCTCTGCCTTTAAAGTTTTCGTGCTATGAGTTTTCACAACTACATTGTAGGACAAAAAAAAAATCATAACTTCACAACTAACAGTTGCAACCACATAATTTTTTTCTTAAATGATCTGCATGATCCATACATTTTGGAACAACTTGTTTTTGAACATTTTTAGAATTAAAAGAACACTTCTTTTTTTTTTTTAATTTAATGACAAAAGACAGGGGAAAATGAGGCCAAATTTTTATTAAACAAAACATTTTTTTCCAGAATGAGCCCCCACTTCAAATTTCTTAAAAATATTTTTTTGTGTGTATTATGATGTAACCTTTCAGCAGGAGACAAGATACTTTGGGCAATTCGCAATTTTGGCGAGGAAAAGAAAAATCCAAAAGGGTGTGTTTTATATATGGAACATTCTGACATGATATTACCCCAATTTTTCAATTAAGTGGTTTCTTGACCATTTTATATACCCCCGCCCCCCTTTAGTTTAACCCTATTGGTGAGTAGCTCAAAACAATTTTTATTTTATTTTATTTTTATGTGCCACCATCTTGGATATAGGCATATCATGAGACAAATCCCTAAGGACTGTCTTTACTGTAAAACGTGCTTTAGATTATATAAATATAATATCAAAGGTATTGTTTACCTAATATTGAAAGGCATTTCCCACGTTGTCGCTCTGTAAAACACATGCTCCCACCCCACGTGCTCCTACCCTGCGCTCTGTAAAACACATGCTCCCACCCCACGTGCTCCTACCCCTCAGGGTAGGAGCACGTGTCTCGTGGAGCGACAACGTGCTAAATACCTTTCAATATTAGGTAAACAATACCTTTGATATTACATTTATTTCTTGACTCTGAACCTTCTGATAAGAAGGAAGAATTCTGGAATGAGAATCGATTTTCCAGCTCAGATTTTTTTAAATATGTCAGAAGCAAAAATAAACACTTACACTTCCTGGTGGCAAAGAATCGTTTGATTCTTTACCAAAAATGAGAAATTATATGCAAAACATTTCCCTCCAGAGCTGTATCTGACGCAGGAAGAATTTTTCAAATCGGACTTTCAGAAGCGGAAATATTGGGAAAACCACGATTTACCTTTACGCCCCTAGCGGAAAATGTATTCATTATTTGAAAAAGGGACTGTAACTAAAATAGTCTTTGATATAAAATGTCATCGAAAGGAAAAAGAATTTTTTAAATTTTTCAATTTACTTCCGATATTGGAGGTTATATTTTAACGTGCATTAATGCATTTGCATTTTTGAACTTCACTTTTAGTTGGTAAAGTTCGATGAACACTTACCGCACGTGGGGCTTGGCTTTCAATTCATATTTTCGTTATGTGGATGCGGCACGGAGTTGTTGTTTTTTTTCCATTTGGCCACGGTTCACTTCTTTTTTTTTTTTCCGTTGGAATTATTTTGCCTCATCACCAAATGAGTTTTTCCTTTGCTGCATCCTCATTTACTTCAATATTTATTCTTAACCCGAGTACTTTCGGTACTACTACTATACCGTCTTCGAGGGGACATTTTGCTCCAACTAGCACGGACCGTGTCAGCTGGGCATTTCGGTGGTTCTCGCGGGCTGCTTCTGTCATCTGCTATCGCTTCTTCTTGGGCGTTGTGGCGCCATCTCTTGTTGGTCAGTGATCTCCTTTTTCGAACTTTTCTTTTTTTTGCTCAATTTTAATTAAATTTCTCCAGCTGTTTCTCAAATTATTAGGGTCATTGTGGTTGCAAACATTTGTCCTATTTTTTTCAATCATTACCGACTCTGCTATTCTGAGGTGTTTTCGGATTTACAGCTTTTAATGATTTTTATATTTTCGAATTTTGGATATTTTTGGTTATCCAGACAGTATTGAATCAGTGCTGTTTTTTCTTCTTTTTTCTGCCAGTTTTTTATGTGTTGTTTTAATCTGTGTTTAAGCTTATTTTTGGTACTTCCTATATAAGCCATTGGAGGATTTTCAGTAATAGGAATTGAATAAATACCTGCTTTTTCTAACATTCTTATTTTATCATTATTTTTTGTTACTATATTTTTGATGGTATTTACTTTTCCTCCAATTTGAATGTTATGCTTTTTACAAATATTATTAATTTCATTGGTAGTGCCTTTAATGTAAGGAAAACCATTTAAATATTTGATTTCTTTTTATTTACTACAGCATTATTTTTTTTTATTTTCTTTATTACTTCTGTGTCCCATTTTTTTATTAAATGGTTAGGATAACCAAAGCTGCTTGCAATTTTTTTTATGAATTTGATTTCTTCATTGATGAACTGACTATTTTCAGAATGCGTATATGCTCTTTTAATTAAGGTTTTTATACTATTGCATTTTTGAGGATATGGATGTGCTGAATTGTATGGGATTAGGACCGGAACAAATGAACTTTTCCGATAAACTCTGTATAGTAACTTATCTGTGGATTTGATAACATGTACATCCAAAAAGGCTATTGCATTATTTTTTTCCATTTCAACCGTGAGTTCTATAGTTGGATATAATGCGCTGTAACGTTTTGTTAATTTTTTTAATTCTTCTTCGTTCAGTTTTGATAGAATGAAAATGTCATCTACGTATCGACAGTACACTTCTGGTTTTTCTTCCATATGATGTAGGACATTTTCTTCAATTTCGTTCATCACAACCTCAGCATATAGAGTTGATAATGGTGAGCCCATTGGGCCTCCTGAATTTTGTTTGAATATTTTGTTCTTGTATGTAAAAATATTATTTTCATATAAATAAACTAAAACTTTTTTGAATTCTTGAATTTGTGTGTTATTTAAAATTTTAAGATTTTGCAACTTCTTAATGATGATTTCAATAGCTTCTGGAACTGGAGTGCTTGGATATAATGCTTTAACATCCATGCTTGCCATGTTTAAGTCCATTAGGCCAGTTTTTACATTTTTAATTTTCTCTATAAACTCATATGTGTTCTTGATGGTGAACTTGTTGTTCATGAAAAAGGGTGCTAGGAATTTGTAAATGTTTTTCTCTAATGTTATCAAAGGTGAGTTTTTGGTGCTCCAATGAGACTGATCAGTCTCATTGGAGCACCAAAAACTCACCTTTGATAACATTAGAGAAAAACATTTACAAATTCCTAGCACCCTTTTTCATGAACAACAAGTTCACCATCAAGAACACATATGAGTTTATAGAGAAAATTAAAAATGTAAAAACTGGCCTAATGGACTTAAACATGGCAAGCATGGATGTTAAAGCATTATATCCAAGCACTCCAGTTCCAGAAGCTATTGAAATCATCATTAAGAAGTTGCAAAATCTTAAAATTTTAAATAACACACAAATTCAAGAATTCAAAAAAGTTTTAGTTTATTTATATGAAAATAATATTTTTACATACAAGAACAAAATATTCAAACAAAATTCAGGAGGCCCAATGGGCTCACCATTATCAACTCTATATGCTGAGGTTGTGATGAACGAAATTGAAGAAAATGTCCTACATCATATGGAAGAAAAACCAGAAGTGTACTGTCGATACGTAGATGACATTTTCATTCTATCAAAACTGAACGAAGAAGAATTAAAAAAATTAACAAAACGTTACAGCGCATTATATCCAACTATAGAACTCACGGTTGAAATGGAAAAAAATAATGCAATAGCCTTTTTGGATGTACATGTTATCAAATCCACAGATAAGTTACTATACAGAGTTTATCGGAAAAGTTCATTTGTTCCGGTCCTAATCCCATACAATTCAGCACATCCATATCCTCAAAAATGCAATAGTATAAAAACCTTAATTAAAAGAGCATATACGCATTCTGAAAATAGTCAGTTCATCAATGAAGAAATCAAATTCATAAAAAAATTGCAAGCAGCTTTGGTTATCCTAACCATTTAATAAAAAAATGGGACACAGAAGTAATAAAGAAAATAAAAAAAAATAATGCTGTAGTAAATAAAAGAAATCAAATATTTAAATGGTTTTCCTTACATTAAAGGCACTACCAATGAAATTAATAATATTTGTAAAAAGCATAACATTCAAATTGGAGGAAAAGTAAATACCATCAAAAATATAGTAACAAAAAATAATGATAAAATAAGAATGTTAGAAAAAGCAGGTATTTATTCAATTCCTATTACTGAAAATCCTCCAATGGCTTATATAGGAAGTACCAAAAATAAGCTTAAACACAGATTAAAACAACACATAAAAAACTGGCAGAAAAAAGAAGAAAAAACAGCACTGATTCAATACTGTCTGGATAACCAAAAATATCCAAAATTCGAAAATATAAAAATCATTAAAAGCTGTAAATCCGAAAAACACCTCAGAATAGCAGAGTCGGTAATGATTGAAAAAATAGGACAAATGTTTGCAACCACAATGACCCTAATAATTTGAGAAACAGCTGGAGAAATTTAATTAAAATTGAGCAAAAAAAAGAAAAAGTTCGAAAAAGGAGATCACTGACCAACAAGAGATGGCGCCACAACGCCCAAGAAGAAGCGATAGCAGATGACAGAAGCAGCCCGCGAGAACCACCGAAATGCCCAGCTGACACGGTCCGTGCTAGTTGGAGCAAAATGTCCCCTCGAAGACGGTATAGTAGTAGTACCGAAAGTACTCGGGTTAAGAATAAATATTGAAGTAAATGAGGATGCAGCAAAGGAAAAACTCATTTGGTGATGAGGCAAAATAATTCCAACGGAAAAAAAAAAAAAAAGAAGTGAACCGTGGCCAAATGGAAAAAAACAACAACCCCGTGCCGCATCCACATAACGAAAATATGAATTGAAAGCCAAGCCCCACGTGCGGTAAGTGTTCATCGAACTTTACCAACTAAAAGTGAAGTAAGTGTTCATCGAACTTTTACCAACTAAAAGTGAAGTTCAAAAATGCGAATTTTTTAAATTGGATATTTAGAAGCACATATATGAAAGAAAATGCATTTGAAATCCAATACGATTTCCATTTGCACCCTCTAGCGGCGAAGTTGTGCATCAGAAAAACCTCTGAACGCATGGATTATCATTCTCACATTTTAAGCTTCCCAATACAAAAAGAATTTTAGAAATTGCACTAATAATTGCAGAGATATGGTCTCGCAGGCCGGACTGACAAAAGTGATAACATAAGCATGACGCAAAAGATGCTAATAATGCAGCTTCAGTCCTCCTAACAGACAAGAAAACCAACAGCCTCCCCACACACACACATTTTGCAGGGGGTGAGGAGGGAAATTTGTCAGATATATGTTATGTCAGTAAAAAACTCCTCAACTACAAAACATTGCACAGGGGCAAAAAGGCAAAATTCCAGGACATGCAACAGACTTTTAGGAAATTTCCAGGATTTCCAGGACGTGTAACGAACCCTGTGTGATTTGATCGTGTAAGAGCTATGCAAGAAAATTTGGACAAAATATCACTAAAGACATAAGGAAATTCAATTGTGAACTAGTGAGAAAAGCAACTGATAATAATCAAAGCCCGAAAAAAGCAAAGGGACATCTCAGTAACGGAAGAAAACAGATTATGGCACTGAAAAAAGAAGATGCTTCTGCAATAAGAAATAGGGAGGAAATTTTGACAAGAGTGAAAGATTTCTACACAAAACTACAGTATATGAAATAGATGGTACACCTATTCCAGTCATTAAGAAAGGCACCAATACCAAAGCACCTCATACCTCATGTCCTCCCGGCAGAAGTTGTGCATTCAATTACGAACATGAAGCAGGGAAGAGCGCCAGGAGAAGATGGAATTACTGTGGACATCATACAAGAAAAAAGTGGAGAAACAGAAACTACACTCGCCCAAGATTTCACTAGATATCTCAATGAAGGAAAGATTCTTGAGGATTGGAACAATGCCACAAAGAACCTGCTACATAAGAAAGGTAACATTGAGGATCTCAGGAACTACAGGCCCCATCAGCCTCCTTTCTGTGGTTTATAAAATCTTCACTAAGATTCTTTCACATCGCTTGAAGGTAACATTGGGCATGGCTCAACCGAGAGAACAAGCGGGATTCAGAAGTGGCTACTGCACCATAGATCATATTCATGTACTGAGAGAACTAATTGAAAGAATGAGGGAATATGAACTCCCATTATACATGGCTTTTATTTATTATGAAAAGGCCTCTGATTCCGTGAAACCATCAGCAGTTACAATGGCTTTGAAATCCTGCGGTATTGAAGATGCTTACATTAGCATCTTCAATACCACAGGAATTGAAGATGCTAATGTAAGACACTTTGGAATGTGGCTCTTCAATGCCACATTGCAAAGTGTCTTTCAATCATTGAATTGGGAAAACAAGAGGATTATTAACTCGCCTTCATTTTGCTGATGATGTAATCATTTTTGCAACTATCCTTTCAGAGCTGCAGCATATGATTTAGGAACTTTCTGACAAGAGTAAAGAAGTGGGATTAAAAATGAACTTTCAGAAGACAAAACAGATGTACAATGCTTTCTCAAGAAATGAAGATTTTGCAATTAATGGGGAAAAGCTTGACGTAACCGATATCTACATTTACCATGGACAACAGATATCAAGCAAGCGTACATTGATGAAGAAATGAATCAGCGTATAAAACTTGGCTGGAGAGCATTTGGAAAAAACAGTACAATTTTCAAAAGCAATATGCCATTATGACTTCAAAGAAAAGTGTTTAAGTAGGGCATCTTCCCAGTTCTTACATATGGAGAGGAGACATGGACCTTAACTAAACCAGAAGAGATAAGAAGAGGAACTCATAGATAAGGAAAATTACAAGAGTGGACGACATCATGATCAGAGTAAAATCCCTGAAATTGCAATGGGCTGGACATGTTGCCAGAAGAATGGACCACCAATGGACAACCTAAATTTTAGATTGCATTCCAAGGGACAGAAAAAGACCCACAAGAAGACCACATGGAAGATGGATGGATGAAATTTGAAAGCATGCCGATGTAACATGGAGGAGACAGACTCAAGGCAGACAGTTGTGGAAGAAACTTGGGGAGACCTTCATCCAGCAGTGGATTGATATTTGACAATGATGATGAAGATATATGTATTACTAATTGGTTTATATATTATATTACTAATTGGTTTCTCCACCTCAAGATTATACCAGAATTATAATCAAAAGTATATAAAGAGTTCCTAGAAAGTTAGAGTAAGCTGATGTGATGTCCAGATGTCATTTTCGGCCCATTCTGAAAGCTTCTTAAAATGGAACACAACACTTCATGGTGGCACCTGAAATTCTGTTAGGAAATAGTGTTTACCATTTCCAAATGTTACTCAAACCCCCAAGAATAACAATCTTTCCATTCCATTTGGTTTTAACCACTGTAATCCCTATTCTCATAATTAGAATCACTCTTTTCTGAAATACAAACCCATATATTAGCCAACAGACTGATGCAACTTAGTCCACATTATCCAGTTTATAACAGCTTACAAAATTTGCAAAACAGCTTTCCCATCTCACCATGCTGGAAGGCACTGTATTATTGGATGCTAATGCCCCCACAAACTCATGCTTAACATTTATCAATACCAGAATCAATAACAAACTTTCCACATGATGGCATTCCCTTGATATGTGTTTCTTGGTCTCGTGAATGCCTAGCATATTTAGGTGAAATTTTTCTAATATTTTATTCTAGTCCTTTACCATTTATTCCTGCTATGTTTATACACAAGAGCCTGATCATTTTTAACTTACCCTCTAATTTTTGTGAGAGCTTTTCCTGCAGATGGATCTGTTATTTTCAAATTAATTTTATCCATGAATGGTGGGTGCGTAAGTCAAAGATAATTTCACCCCACTGTCAAAACCCTGAAGTCGATTAATGTGGGCTTGTATTATTTATGTATGCCTTTGTATCTTTCTTAATACACTACTTTTCTTCTTATCAGAAATATGACTCTGACAACTCAATCATTGGATGTGATTAAAAATGACTAATCACATAACATCAGCTCTAAATTGAAGATTACCATTTTGTTTTCATAAAACCTTCCATTATTTTTTGGCACACAAAAAATTGTTTAATTATGCCAATCGCACTGATTTCAATGTTAGTGAACATGTTATTAACTACAGAAACTAAACTTCCTAGCCTCCTTAACATCTAGTATATAGATGTGTTAATTTAAATTCACGAATGAGTTAATACTTTACATAACACATGTTATTAAACTTAAAAGCTATAACTGTAATTTGTTTCACCAAGAAAGATAGTATAGAAATATCTACTATTATTCATATCTGACCTGGATTAATAATTTCTTCATCATGGTGAAATCGCACAGTAATAGGCTTTCTCTTACGGCTGCTTGGTTTAATTTCTTCTTCAGCAATACCAAGCATACTTATTCTCCTGTTGTGAGCAGTGTTGAACTCTGTGAGATTCTAAAAGAAAGGCAATCACACTATGTAAACTAAAAATCACCTGAATTCTTGTATTTTATGCATTCTTAAACAAAATTTATCGTTTTCATAAACAACTCAGCCATTCATTTTACTTTAGTAACAAAAACAGATAACTCAACCACAGAGTTTGCATTTGAGAAGTATATCTTAAGGCTATACTTCTCAAAATGTGAGAAGCCCATTTTTTTTTTTTCAACATTGATTATGTTACCAAGTAAGACCTGCTTACCACAAATTTCAGAAAATAATTCTGAAATATAGCCTTCTTAAAATCAGTTTACGTACAAATCCACATTTTCAAAAATCTTCACTTAGTGTATGATGAGCACTAATGTAAAATTTATCAATATATAGTGCATTTGACTAAAGACACAGTTTGATTACTGTTTTTATTCACTGCTATGTTAGTAATGCAAGATGTTCCTTATTAACTCAACAAAACTGCCTTTTATGTCTCACACTCCTTAAACAATGTTTCAATGGTTTTCCTATTCGTCAAACACATCTAAACTGAACTGTGACAGCCTGCTCCATCATTAATGCTCTTGAGTTCACTCTATACACATTTATTATTAATATTCTTGCAGTTTTAATATATTTTTATTTATTTATTTATTTTAGGTAACTGTAAATCTTCCAACAGCACTATGTGTACACATACAAAGTGTGCCCATTAAGTAATGAGACAACATTTATTATATCCAAACTATATTTTGAACTGTCACTCACACAGATTCAAAATAATCTCTCTCCAAATCCACACAATGGCAAGATCTTTTATACAGGTATTTGAAGGCACAGTGGAAGTCCTGAACCAGAACCTCCTTCAGTCTGTTGGTCATCCCTCATTGGATGTCCTCAATGTCGCTAAAAAAGCACTCCCCTTTCAAGGCACACTTCACTTTTGTGATGAGCAAAAAGTCTACGGGAGTTAAATCTGGCAAGTAGGATGGATCTTTGAGCACACAGATCAACTTCGAAGCCAGAAACTGCTTCACAGGAAGCGCAAAATGTGCAGGTGCATTGTCGTGCAACAGAAACCAATTGTTTTTGTGGAACAGTTCTTTCCTGAAATGTCGCTTGCACACAGGTGTACAAACATTGCATTACTCCTAAATAATCACAGAGAGAGAGAGAGAGAGAGAGAGAGAGATACCCTTATCTTGACACATGATTTTTGCAGCCAGACTTTCTTCTACTGGGGAGAAGATTTTCTATGCACAGGCATTTTGTTTCAGAATCAAACTGAAAACACCAACTTTCGCCATCCGGTGACAATTATTTGCAACAAATCACCATCTTGATCAACTGAATGGATGAAATTTTGATAGCATGCAACCTGGTGCTTTCTTTGTTTGTGAATTAATGTGTGTGGTACAAACTTCAAACAAATCTTCCTCTTGTGCACATCTTTTTCCTTACTGACACCAAACTGTTCAGCGAGTAGCCTAGTGGTTATCTGCCTGTCATAGGCGACAAAATCAGTAGCCTTCACTACATTTTCATTTGTCCATGCAGAAACTGGATGCCCTGTGCACGATTCATCCTCAAGGGACTCCCTCCCACCTCTAATGTTGAAAACCAGTGGAACAGCTCACACAGTCATTGCCGTAAACTTTTTTTAGGTCTTGGTACACTTCCGTGGCAGCTTTCCCTAATTTACAGAAATTTTTAATCGCAGCTCTTTGCTCCATTATGCAACTTCTGACACGCTCCACTCACAGTCTTACTTCAATGGTGGCCACACGAAAACTGCTGTGTCACCAACTCGAAAATTGTTCCTACAATTACAGCACACTCTAGCAGTCAAAACTATAAGCACGTTTGTTACTTATATTAAAAGGTCTGTCCCATAAAAAATCAGTCTCATTACTTAGCATGTTCACTGTGGTGACGTTTTCCAGTGAATTTTTTGTAGTGCATGACAACCTACCTATGGGACGCTGACTGATTCAATACAGCACTGTACAACACACCGATGGGTCGTTTCTTGGAAGTGTTTTCCTTGTCTGCCAACAAATGGCAGTCGATGCTTGTGGTGGCTCCAGGTGAATTCATTGCAAAAAAATTTGTCAAAAGCAAATTTGTCAAAAACGGATTCATCGAAAAGCAAATTCTTCAAAAATTAGGGCTTAAGGTGAATTCATTGAAAACGAAATTGCCGAAAGGTACAATAACACAGAGTAAGCTTTTGTCAAAAACTTTGACTATAATTGGAATATGGCCAAGTGGCCACAAAAGTGTTTGGGGAAAGTATAAAAATCGTCCGAAAGGGGACCGCATTTGAATCCCGGTGAGACATGGATGTTGTGTTTGTCTTATGGCACTGGCTCTCTCTCTTCCCTGGAACCAGTGACCCTAAATTAGGGACGGGCGACTGCTTATAGCCTACTGAGTTGCTCGCGGTGGTCGTTAAACCTCCAACCGAAAAAAAAAAAATTAAATATAAAAATTGCATTTTTTTTTTTTTATTTTAGCATTCGTGTAGGATGACCACAAAACCATTAGAGAGTCTAACAAGAATCATACTTTTGATTTCTTTGTGTCTACTTTCTCCGGAGACCACCTCTAAAGATACGGCCTAGGTAGTTGCCTTTTCAACAGTTTTTATCCAACGCAATCATATTTATAAGGTTTCGACACCCAGACAGGTTAGTAATTTAAGCTTTTTCTTTGGCACCAAAAATAAATTAATATGCCTAGGCCTAAGCTTAGGCCTTTTTTAACAGTTTTTATTCCATCGTGCTCATATTCATAAAGTTTAGACACCAAGTAAAGTTAGTATTACTGCGCTTTTACTTCGGCATTAAATATTAATACCTTGGCCTCAGCCTTTTTAACATTTTTTATTTCATCCTGTTCATATTCATAAAGTTTAGGCACCAAGTCATTTAAGTAATATTGCACTTTTACTTAGGCAGCAAATATTAATAAATAGGCCTTAGGCCTATTTAACAGTTTTTATTGTGTTGTGCTGGTATTCATAATGATTGGATACCAAGTCAAGTTAGTATTATTGCACTTTTACTCAAGCATTAAACATTAATCAGTAGGCATTTGATGCAGGGCTTTCTGACAGATTCTGTTCAAGTGTATAAAATATTTATTCTTAAGTAAAAGTGCAATATTACTAACTTGACTTGATGCAAAGCTTAGAAATATGAGCACGATGGAATAAAACTGCTAAAAAGGCCTAAGCCAAGGTACTAATATTTAATGCCTAAGTAAAAGCGCTAATTATTAACTTGACTTGGTGTTTAAACCTTACGAATATGAACACGGAATAAAAACTGTTAAAAAGGCCTAGCCAAGGTATATATTTAATGCCTAAGTAAAGCGCAATAACACTAACCTTGTGTCTAAACACCTTATGAATATGAGCACGATGGAATAAGAACTGTTAAAAAGGCCTAGGCCTATGTATTGGTATTTAATGCCTAAGTAAAAATGCAATAATATTAACTTGATCTTGTGTCTAAACCTTACGAATATGAGCACAATTGAATGAAAACTGTTAAAAAGGTCTAGGCCAAGATATTCATATTTAATGCCTAGGTAAAAGCACAATAATACTAACTTGACTTGGTGCCTAAACCTTATGAATATGAGCACAGCGGGATAAAAATTGTTTAAACGACCTAGACCTGTTTATTAATATTTAATGCTTAAGTAAAAGCACAGCATTATAGCTTGATTTATTATGTAAACGTTATGAATATTTTGCGTTATGCTCAGATTCGTAAGGTTTAGACACAAAGTATCATTGCCCTTTTACTAAGGCATTAAATATTAATACCTAGACCTTAGTGTACGTCTGAAACCAAGAAACTGCAATTTTTATACAGCACCTAAAAGTGGGTGTCTGCACTTATCCATTTGGCCAGCTGTTTAGTGGCCAGTTGTCTTAAACTCCATTTCAATGAATTAGTCTAATTTTTTTGAAAAAGTCATCTTACGGAAAATTGCTCGTCCGAAAATTTGTTTCCGACGAATGTGAATTCCTTGAAAACAATTTATGTATATGTAGAACTCGTTGCGTCTAGGGGAATTCAATCTTGCACTACTAATACAATCAGCCATCATATCCATAACATCTTTATTAAAACATACAACACAAATAACACAAGACGATAATTAATAACTTAAAACGAATTCATTCCATAATAAACAACTGCCACCAACGGCCTTCTGCTCTGCTCTGCTCTGTGCGCGTTTCGTCTCATCTGTGAGGCGCTCGTTAGATGTTGCTCTGCACGTGTTATCTCATCTATGAGGTAGAATTGTCGTTACAAGTAGTTAGTCCATTTGAATAAGCAGACATCCTACATATATATTGATTTTCTGCACTAAATAGATGTATATGTGAATAATGAAAGGAATTATATGTTGTAATTCAAATATTTAATGTAGATTCTACATTGTAACTGTAATTAGAATTCCTCACTATAAGATTTCCGTTATAACGCATTATGCATGTGCAGGAATGGTCAACGGTGGGTTGTTGAGCACAAAATGACTCCATAACTTTTACTAATACCCGATACACACTCCATAACTTTTTACTGAATGAAAAAACAATTTGATTTTGGTTCATTAACCCTAATTTTATTATGCCTATATGATTGATTTATCGGAATCTGTACTGAAGAGATACAGCAACATGTTTTTCTCAGTTATACACAGTGCAAAGAAAAAAATGCAATAAAAAAATTGTATTCACTAAATACGAGTAGCTGAATACTTGAACAATAAAAGAGATTTTATTTTATTATTATTATTGAAATGCATGAAATGTGCAAGATTATAAATACATAAGATTTTCATTATAATGCACACAATGGTATATTCTTTATTATAAGAATATTATGTTCAAAATGTAATAAAAAGTTTTACATATACATCTATATATATGATTTTTTTTTCAGTATGTAGTTGGATACCTGAATAATGACGGCGATTTTACATTATAATGTTTTGGAAAGTTACTTACTCTAATAATGGACATACAATAAATGTGCAAATATGATATATCACCATTTTTCAAGGGCATGGTTATCCATCTTATTTATGTTTCATATTAAAACAAGGCTCAAGAAAGGAGCATTTGGACAGTCTGGGCAAAACTTAATCACTTTTTTGGTTCTTTTGTCTGCATCTCTTGCTTTGGTTCCAGGCTTCCGCATCTTATATTGGTAGCAACCAACACAGTGTTTCCTTACTTTTCGAGCTGGACCCTCTGCTTTTTGAAAAGAACGAATTCTCCTTCCAGGCAGTGAAGGCTGAATGGACTCTGACGATGCTACAAGACTTCTGGCTAGCTTCTCGGGAACTCCAGAATGGGCATTTTTTTTTTTCCAGGGCAAGAACAATGAAGGATCCAAGAGTTCACTAAAGCAATATTTATAATGAAATCCACAGCAAGTTTCCTGTACCATTTTATACCTTCTTCAGAGTTGATTGGTATGAGGACATCTGGTTGGTATACTCTACTCCTTTTTTGACCTAATTATATTCTATTACTGCAGCTGGTTTCATTATGTTTTTCCATGGCTGTTTTTTCAGTGACAACCAAGGTTGCCTCATGGCTTGCTACCATTGAGAGCATTAATACTGGACATTTATCTACCCATTTTATTACATTCACACTTTTAATTTTCCATTCCACCTATTTCTCCTTTCTTCAATTTCACTGCAGTGATATCAACTGGGAGACCTTTCCTGTCCCTTCGTAAGGTGCCGCATAGGTTAGTTTTTCAGTAGCATTCAGCCAGAGGTATACTGGTGTAAAATTTGTCCACAAAAAGTGTACGACCTTCATTGAAGAGGTCAACCATTAAGTGTTTTGCAACTGTTTCAGCTTTGACAATATTTGCTTCTCTTGCCATTTTCTCAATGTAAACGGAAGCCCTTTATAGTACAAAGCTTATAAAGTTTTATCCCATACTTATGAGACATGGCAGGAATATACTGATGAAAAATTAACCATCCTCTCCATGGCATTGTTGATTCGTCAATCACAATGTCCTTTCCTGGTTTCAAAGAATTTGAGAAGTTTCTATTCAAACTCTCAATGAGAGGACTTATACAAAATAGATGACCGTTGGTTTTACGAGGCTTTTCTAAATCAGTGAAATGCCAAAATTTGAGTAGCAAAGACAAACGATCGCGTGGTAACACTGATTTTATCAGGAGAACTGAATACAAATCATCGTTAGCCCAGTACCGATTTATTTTGGACATGTCAACCAGTCCCATGCACATTATGATTGCCAGAATTTTTTTTTTATTTCAGGAACATCCATAGCATTCCCATTTATGTACCCTAGATTTTTCTTTTAGGGTTTTTTCTTGTATAAACTTCTCGGCATAGTTATTGGTTTTCCGCACCATGGTTTCCCAAATATCATTAGAAAGGAAGAGAGAATATATTTTTGAAAAGATCATCACCACTTACATCATGAACTATTTCTCGATTGCCTGTGAAGGATACGAAAGGCATTCCTCTATTGAGGTCAATTTTCTCTACTTTTTAGTAAGCATTCCGAAAGAAACAGTTGAATCAACGGCAGACTGGAATCAGCTGATTCTTCTGATGGCTGATAAAGTTGATCATCAGAGCTGTCGACCTCTTCAGTGCTGCTGTTTTCAGAGTCAGAAAACCCACATTTGAGTATGAAAATGCACTAGTAGATAGTTCATCGATTCTGCTACATTTACATTTCTTGACTCGTCCATAAAAGGAACTAGCATCCATTGTGCAAAGAGAAATGACTGATTTTATCAAGAACTAAGTCGGAACTAATGCCAAAATTGTCAAAAAGAATTTCATTTTTTGAATGATACAATAAGAACTTGTCATCTCTTGTATTAACTTTTGTCTCAATGCTCGCTAGTATTTATTTATCCTTAGTTCTCAGCTACCAAGATCATCATCCTTGATCTTTGTATGTCATTTATGGTGGGGAAACAAAGGCAAAAGCATGAGAAGATGGGTATCATATTACCTCTTCCCTTCCAACAGGCGCAGGCTGTCTGCAAAGTACGCTTCCAAGGAATGGGAGAAGGGAGGGGTTCAGCACTAAGTCAGACAAAATGTAATAGGAGGTGTGGAGTCTGAAAAGCAGCCATAATCGTGCATGTATTTTATAAAGTATCACTAACCTACAACGTAAGTTAGAAATGTGTGCGCGACGTTCCACCGGTCGATCGTTAAGAGAGATGTACACTATACTGACAAAAGTCACCAGACACCCCTTCAAACGAAAATGAACGGATCCGCTGCATTGTTAAGATGTGTGGTACAGCTGCAAACGGTATAAAAACAAGCCTGCAGCTGACCGTGATCATAGCACACGGTGAGGTTGAGTGAAAATGTTGCAGACTTTAAGAAAGGAAAGATTGTTGGGTGTTATATTAGTAGGTAGTCCAAAAGAGAAACCAAGAGGCATTTAAACATACCCAAGCTAACTGTTTTGGATGTACTGAATAAGTGGAAGACACATGGCGTGCCTGAAGCAGCAAAACGTACCGGCAGACCAAAGAAAATCAGTGATAAAGGACGTCGAAGCCTCAGGAGAGCCGTTACAGCTAATCTACGGAGTACTTACTGCACATGACCTCAGTGTACAGGTGAGTACAAATGCTGGAATCTCGGTATGTACACATACCATTCGTAGAGAACATCATTCCATGGGCTACTGTGGTCCAGCTGCTGCTCATAAGCCTTTCATCTCCACTCAGAATGCTACTTGTCATTTAGAATGGTGTAAAAAACATTTATTGTGGACCAAAGATCAATGGAAACTGGTCCCATGGACTGATGAATCTAGATACACGATTCATCAGTCTGATGTGCGTATGGTGGCAGCCGGTGGAACGCTATTTATCACAGTTCCTATGGTCAAGTTTGGAGCTGGCAGTGTACTCAGGTGGGGGTGTTTTTCATGGTATGGCCACGGCCCATTGGTTATCGTGGACAAACCTGTTAACCAGTATGTCTACCTCGATATTCTGGACAATTATGCCCTACCAACTCTGTGGCAATACTATAGAACCGAGCCTTGTTGATACCAGCAGGATAATGCACCGAGGCATAAAAGCAAGGACTGTTACGGCGTGGTTTGACTATAATTCCATATCGTGTGGACTGGCCAGCACAGAGCTCTGATCTTAATCCCATAGAGCACTTATGGGATGAATTAGAGTGATGCATAAGAAGTTTTGGAACCAAGGCCTACTACTAAGCAACAGTTAGCGGCAGCACTATGTACTGAATGGAAGCGCATACCTATCGCTGTGTTCCAAAACCTTGCCGAAAGCATGTCTCGAAGGGTCAGTGCATGCATTAAGGCCAAAGGTTGACCGACACTGTACTAATGTATGTCAATAAATGCTATGTTGTGCTTCTCTTCTAGGTGTTTGGTGACTTTTTTCAATATAGTGTATGTGTAAAGTAACAGATACCTACTGTAGATTTATGTATATAAACTTTTTTTATTTTTCTCCCTCTGAAAAACATAGGAATTATAATTGCTTTCACACAAGAAGACAGCACGCATTTCTGGGTGCCGTACACGAAACCCATGATTGGATCGTTACACAGAAAATATGTTAACGGGCACACTGTGTATACCACCACAAGAACCACAGTGGTAAGTTTTATATGTTCTGTTATATTCATGTTCTGTAATATACTCGTACTTATACATTAACCCAAAAAAAAAAAAAAAAAAAGAAACATACAACACAAACTACAAAGGTTAGTTAACAACCAAGTTGAAATTAATTCATCTCCATGATTAATTCCTATTAGTAGTTCTAATTCTGACTATTAGATAGCTCTAATCATTCTACTATTCTCTTTTACGTGCAATATTTCAAAATAACTTGTACACTATTCTAGAGGATAATGCTTACCTTGGCATTCCTTGCTAGCGACGAGAAACATTTCACACACGTTTTCCGGTCTTTGTTGATGTTATTGTCCTAAAGTCCATTGTATGAGATGAATAGCTTTACTTCACACACTTTTCGCTGGGTATACTCATTGGATCTTCGCTTTAGGATTCAAACACACCAATTTTTAACGTTCTTTATACTCGAAATTTTTGCCCAGTCTCTGGGCATCCTCAGGAGCGTGGCGCCTTTTCCACCGATGTTCGTGGTTAACTTCACGCTAATGGAGTCCAATACTCCTTGTTGCCATTCGTCGGATATACTTTCTTGGATATATTTCGTTATCAAGCCCGACTAGCGCCATCTATGTTTCATTAAAATAACTTTTTTTTTATTTCTTTTCCTATCCCGTTTTTTTTTTTTTTTTCTTTTTTGTCGGTTTACCTTTTGTTGTTCTTTTTCTTGTCTTATTAGTTCTTTCCACAGGCTAGATAATGTGCTAGGGCCGTTCTGGTTACATACCCTTGCTTTATTTTAAGATTGCTTCTTCCCTCCTCATTTGCCTTTCAGATTTTTTATTCCTTTTTAGCATTTTAATTTCATCGAATTTTGAGAAAGTCTGGTTTTCAATGCAGAACTGCACTAAAGCAGTTTTGGCTTCTTTTTTTTTTTTTTTTTTTTTTTCCAGTTAGAAATGTGTTGTTTAAGTCTTTTTTTAATCTGTTTTTCATACTTCCAATTGTACGATATTGGGGGTATGTGTGCAATTGGAATTTCGTAGGATCCTGATTCTTCTAGTATTTTTTCCTCTGTTTTTTTGTTAACAGTCATATTTTTCAAGGTGTTCACTGAGCTTCCTAGTTGTAAGTCATATTTAGCACATTGCCTATTGATTTCTTTACTAACTCCTTCCAAGTATGGGAAAGCACCAACATATTTAAATTTTTTATTCCTCATCTTCCTTTGGTTGTGCACTTCTTGGCCTTCTTTATACTCTGAGTCATATGCCTTTTACTCTCATGTATCCATTTACTAATTAGCTTGCTCGGGTACCCATACTCTTGTGATATTTTCAAGATAAACTCTAGCTCTTGATTTTTTAGCCTGTTGTTAGATGTGTGTGTGTACGCTCGCCGTATCAAGTTTACTATGCTGTTTTTTTTATGTATCACTGGGTGTTGCGATGAGTATGGTATCAGTACAGGTATGTAAGTTGCTTTCCTGAACACAGAGTATTCAAAGCTATTTTTATTTTTCTTTAGTTGAATGTCCAGGAAGGATAGGCCATTATCCTCTTCAAACTCTATAGTTAGCTCTATGGTATTACAAATTTCGCTAAAACGCTGTGCTAGATCTTGTAGCTCGGCTTTGTTAAGTTTTGACATTATAATAATGTCGTCTACATATCGAGCATAAAGTATTGGTTTTTCAGGTAGAGTTTGAATAATTTCTTTTTCGAGGTATGCCATAATCACTTCTGCGTATAATGCCGATAATGGGGATCCCATAGGGCCACCTTGTGTTTGTTTAAATATATTTCCTTCAAAATGGAAGATGTTGTTTTCCTTGATGAAATATAAAGTATTCTTGAACTCTTTCAGTTGTGACATGTTTAGTTCTTTGTTGATGTTTAGTTGTCGCATAATTAATTCGATGGCTAGCTCGACAGGAGTATTTGGGTATAACGCCTTAACGTCCATGGAGGCCATAGTTATTTGCTCTAGGTCTTGATTAATTACCTTGATTTTTTCTATAAAATCGTAGCTATTCTTTAAGGTATATTTATTCCTCATGAATATTGGGGATAGATAGCTGTACATCTTTTTTTCTAGGTTGATAAGTGGGGAGGGTTTTTTTTTCCCGATAGAATCAGTCTTAGAGGTGTGTTTTCTTTATGTGTTTTAATTTTAGAGAATATTTTTGGCATCCCTGCTCCCATTGGAGGGTTTGCATTTTTTATTTCATCCCCAATATTCATGAGGAATAAATATACCTTAAAGAATAGCTACGAGTTTATAGAAAAAATCAAGGTAATTAATCAAGACCTAGAGCAAATAACTATGGCCTCCATGGACGTTAAAGCATTATACCCAAATACTCCTGTCGGCTAGCCATCGAATTAATTATGCGACAACTAAACATCAACAAAGAACTAAACATGTCACAACTGAAAGAGTTAAAGGAATACTTTATATTTCATCAAGAAAATCAACATCTTCCATTTTGAAGGAAATATATATAAAGAAACACAAGGTGGCCCTATGGGATCCCCATTATCGACATTATACGCAGAAGTGATTATGGCATACCTCGAAAAAAATTATTCAAACTCTACCTGAAAAACCAATACTTTATGCTTGATATGTAGACGACATTATTATAATGTCAAAACTTAACAAAGCTGAGCTACAAGATTTAACAAAGCCAAGCACAGGTTTTAGCAAAATTTGTAACACCATAGAGCTAACTATAGAGTTTGAAGAGGATAATCACCTATCCTTCCTGGACATTCAACTAAAGAAAAACAAAAATAGCTTTGAATACTCTGTGTTCAGGAAAGCAACTTACATACCTGTACTGATACCATACTCGTCGCAGCATCCAGTGATACATAAAAAAAACAGCATAGTAAACTTGATACGGCGAGCGTACATACACACATTTAACAACAGGCTAAAAAATCAATAGCTAGAGTTTATCTCAAAAATATCACAAGAGTATGGATACCCGAGGAAGCTAATTAATAAATGGATACATAAGAGTAAAAAGCATATGACTTAGAGTAAAGAAGGCCAAGAAGTGCACAACCAAAGGAAGATGAGGAATAAAAATTTAAATACATTGGTGCTTTCCCATACTTGGAAGGAGTTAGTAAAGAAATCAATAGGCAATGTGCTAAATATGACTTACAACTAGGAAGCTCAGTGAACACCTTGAAAAATATGACTGTTAACAAAAAAACAGAGGAAAAAATACTAGAAGAATCAGGATCCTACGAAATTCCAATTGCACACATACCCCCAATATCGTACATTGAAGTACGAAAAACAGATTAAAAAAAGACTTAAACAACACATTTCTGACTGGCAAAAAAAAAAAAAAAAAAAAAGAAGCCAAAACTGCTTTAGTGCAGTTCTGCATTGAAAACTAGACTTTCCCAAAATTCGATGAAATTAAAATGCTAAAAAAGAATAAAAATCTGAAAGGCAAATGAGGAGGGAAGAAGCAATTTTGATCTATAAAAATAAAGCAAGGGTATGTAACCAGAACGACCCTAGCACATTATCTAGCCTGTGGAAAGAACTAATAAGACAAGAAAAACAACAACAAAAGGTAAACCAACAAAAAAGACAAAAAAACCGGGATAGGAAAAGAAATTAAAAAAAATGTTACTTTAATGAAACATAGATGGCGCTAGCCGGGCTTGATAACGAAATGTATCCAAGAAAGTATATCCGACGAATGGCAACAAGGAGTATCAGACTCCATTAGTGCGAAGTTAACCACGAACATCGGTGGAAAAGTCGCCACGCTCCTGAGGATTCCCAGAGACTGGGTGAAAATTTCGAGTATAAAGAACGTTAAAAATTGGTGTGTTTGAATCCTAAAGCGAAGATCCAATGAGTATACCCAGCGAACAGTGTGTGAAGTAAAGCTATTCATCTCATACAATGGACTTTAGGACAATAACATCAACAAAGACCGGAAAACATGTGTGTGAAATGTTTCTCATTGCTAGCAAGGAATGCCAAGATAAGCATTATGCTCTAGAATAGTGTACAAGTTATTTTCCATGATTAAAGTATAAAAACTAAGAATTAATAAAAGACACTCAGCAAAATTCATTAGCTTAAAGACTTACTTAGCACATTAAAAGTACATTTCATACATTAAACTCAATTCCTTTAAGCTAGCTTTTATTGTCCATACAATGGTATATGTGTGAATGGACAAAAAGGCTGATTTCAAGGATGGTATCTGTGGAAAGGGAAATAGGCCAGCTGGAAAGAATTGAGTGCAACATATGGAATGTGAACTTTAACAAAGTAGGTAAGTCTTCAGTTAATGAATTTTTCATGAAGGTGTATTTTATTAATACAAAAGTTAAAATATATACTCAAATATAAGCCAATCCTTTTACTTCAACAGCTAAAAAAATGTAAAAGCCGTGATCTGCACATAAGCTGATCTCAGATTTCAAGATTTTGGAAAACATTTCATTGAAATTAATTATGCAAATTTCTTGTATAATCTACTGTTAAAAGCTTCAAAGTATGGTTTGCTATTGGAATTTCCAAATAATTCCTGTAACATCCATGGCATTACATTACACAGCATCTTTTGAAAGACCTCACAACCATTTCTGGTGAAATTGCGTCCCACAATTCTGTCACCAAGGAGTAACAAGGCCAATGTCGAGCTTTTTCAAGTTACCAAATTTTCTAAAGCACCATATCTTTGCTCTTCCATAGCGCTGATTGCTTCTTTTTTTTTTTTTTATTGGGGGTTTAACGACCACTGTGAGCAACTCAATGGGCTATAAGCAGTTGCCCGTACCTAATTTAGGGCCACTGCCTCTAGGGAAGGGAGAGAGCCAGTGCCGTAAAACAAACACAACATCCATGCCTCACTGGGATTCGAACCTGAACCCATCTCGGACGAATGATCAGAAGCCATTGCTTAGACCACTGCGCCACTGGGGCGGCCGCTGATTGCTTCCGCCAGCTGTTTCAGTGCAAGGGCTGAAGACTATGCACGTCCATGCTTGTTGTGAAAACTCAGGTGAGCAGAGATGCCCAACTGGTTGGGTGTGGGTCCCCAACAGCAAAAGGATTTATCTGGTGTCTGACTCACTGCATGTTCAGCTTGAAAGATGGTGTTCTGCAGTTGCACAGGGAAATAAGGAGGTATTCCTCCATGTTTGGAAGCAAAAAATTCCACAGTTTCAATTTGAAATGGTATTAAGGTTTTGCACTTATCATATCAGCAGCCCCTATTCTCATGAGAATCCTACTCTGGGAGAAAAATAATTTCATATTTTTTAATTTTTTTTATTTTTTTTTTTGACTTCCAGAGAAGCGTTACGTGAATCCTCTCACTGCAACTGTCGGCAATTTAGTTAATTTGAAACTTAGTTTCGTGCTCTTCACGTGCCATTGCTCGATATAAATAGTGAAATGCAAAACA
This sequence comes from Macrothele yani, assembly GCA_039090855.1. Lineage (NCBI taxonomy): Eukaryota > Metazoa > Arthropoda > Arachnida > Araneae > Macrothelidae > Macrothele > Macrothele yani. The sequence goes on from CM077022.1 coordinate 28,513,949, forward strand.
AGGGTTTTTTTGTTTTTTTTTTTAAGAATATATACATGTATACTATATATATACACACACACACATTGTCATAAAAATCCGCGCACCAAGAAAAAACCGTGTGATTCACTCGAAACTCGGCGAATAGCTAGGGGAAGGGCAGACATGCAAACGTTTAAAGTTTGGTGCGATTCCGCATGCCCGAGCGTCCAAGACCGGCACTGCAATCGCAATCCTTGGGACTTATAGGCGCCACACAGGGGACTCCACATGCGTGCCGAAGCGCATGGTAAGAGTCAGGTGGGATCCCTGAGCAACAGATATGCCGAGGAGCTGCAGTAGATGTGCGTACGGGCAACTGACGGAGTTTGAATGAAGCTGTATCGTCAGGATGAGAGAGGCAGGGTGGCTGGCACGCCGAATCGGCTGCCATTTGGGCTGGTCGGACAGTACGGTGCAATCGTGTTGGGAGCAATGGATACAGGAAGGCACCCGGACACGGCGGACTGGCTCCGGAAGACCCAGATACACCACCAGCAGAGAGGACCATGGGATCATGAGAGTGGCATGCACAGATGCAACGACGTCCTTGTCCAATACCCAGAGATGTGTGGCGGCTGTACAAAGGACTCCTGTGTCCACCAGAATCATTTCCAGAAGCCTGGCAGAGACGAATCTGCACTCTCGACGGCCTTTATGTTTTTTGCCATGAACACCTGACCATCGTCGGCATCGATTGCAGTGGTGTCAGCAGCGAGCAATGTGGAATGCTACAGACTTGTGACATATAGTGTTCAGCGACGAATCCTGCTTCGGTATGGGAATGGACGACCACCTGTTAGAGTGTGGAGGACCGCAGGTGAGCGCTACAATCCCAACCTCACTGTACAGCAGCACATGTCCCGAACTACAGGCGTGATGGTCTGGGGAGCCATCGCGTATGATAGCCAGACTTGCATTGCAGTGATCCGAGGGACGTTGACAGCCCAGCGCTACCTACATACAAGAGATCCTGCGGCCCCATGTGCTGTCTTTCCTGGCGGGGTGGTACGGAGCCATTTTCCAACAAGATAACACCCGTCCGCACACAGCTCGGGTTTCCCAGGACAGTCTACGTCATGCTTCGACGCTTCTGTGGCCTGCCAGATCGCCTGATCTCTCACCCATTGACCATATGTGGGACCAGATGGGACGCCAGCTTTCTCCATGTCCCACTGTTCCTGATTTAGAGCGTCAGTTGTAAGAAGAGTGGGCCAATCTGTGCCAGGGTAAAATATGGTGTCTCTTTGACTTCATGCCGGACCGTATCACTGCATCTATTTGAGCATGAGGCGGTCTGGCACGGTACTAACGCTGACCAGAATGTGTACTGTATGTAAGTGTTAAATAATCCTGCTGCTGTGATATTGTAATCACTTCTGTCCTTGGTATGTACCATCTCACTACTAAAATTTCATTTCAATTTAACGCCTCCTTCTTGGTGCACGGATTTTTATGACAATGAGTGTATTTCAATGAACACGTGGGACATAATATGAAAAATCTCTGTAATCATAATTTTCTTTTTCAAACAGAAGTCATCACTCTTTCCACGTTCATAAGTGAGTCACAGAAAAATTCTCATCGGACGCCACCGGGAATCGAACCCAGGGTCTTCCAGTTACACGCCGTACATGCTACCACTAGGCCACTGCACCACAGCGGCCTAGAATTCTCCAGACTTTAATATGACTAACTGCCAAACCACATGGCAGGTTGCTTCTTGGAGCCCTGCACAATGCTGGGGATTCACCAAAGATGGTAAGCAGCAACTGAAGAAATTACTAGAAGGTGAATGAATAATTAATACACACAATTGACATGAACACACACAATTGATAGGAACATCAAACAGAAGTCATCGCTCTTTCGACGTTTATAAGTGAGTCACGGAAAAATTCTAATCAGCCGCCACCGGGAACATAAACATGGAAAGAGCGATGACTTCTGTTTGATGTTCCTAATCCATGCCAATTGTGTGTATTAATTATTTATTCGCCTCCTAGTTATTTGTTCATTTGCTGCTTTCCAACTTTGGTGAATCCCCAGCATTGTGCAAGGCTCCAAGAAGCAACCTGCCATGTGGTTTTTTTGTTTTTTTTTTTTTATTGGAGGTTTAACGACCACCGTGAGCAACTCAATGGGCTATAAGCAGTCGCCCGTCCCTAATTTAGGGTCACTGGTTCCAGGGAAGGGAGAGAGCCAGCGCCGTAAGACAAACACAACATTCATGCCAGACCGGTATTCGAACCTGGACCCCTTGCGGACGAATGATCAGTGGCCAGCGCCTTAGACCACTGCGCCACCGGGCGGCACCCCCATGTGGTTTGGCAGTTAGTAGTATGTGAGTCTGGAGAATTCAAAGCTGCCGTGGTGCAGTGGTAGCATGTTCGGCGCATAATTGGAAGACCCTGGGTTTGATTCCTGGTGGCAGCCAATTAGAATTTTTCTGTGACTCACTCATAAACGTGGAAAGAGCGATGACTTCCGTTTGATTATCCTAATTCCCATCAATTGTGTCTATTAATTTTCTATTTCAGTGTGAAATCAATGTCTCCTTTTGCATTACATGTACGCCACTGGCTGATGGAAGGAGTGCTGTTTCTCCACGGTGTCTTGAGAGCAGAACAACCACACCTACCAGTTATTATCCACAGCTGCCACCCCCCTCTTCAAAGTGGGGCTACAGCTGAGGATATAACTAACAGAATGTCAGAAAACTATCGCAGAGAGCCGCGGTCTAAAATGTAAACAAACCCAACAGCAAATTTCGAGGGAGAATTCATGTAACACTTTGGAAGTCCAGCCCTTTTCTTTTTGACTCATGCATCAGCCAACCTTCCCCTTCCCCACTTTGAAAGTAGGATTTCTTCCAAAAACTTTCAGGTTATATGTGAGTAAATACAGCATATAATTTGAACTGTTATTTACCAATCTGCTTACACCCAAGCCACCTTCTTGATCAGGTTATCCACAGGTGTTATGCATTTGGCAGATGATCTCAGCGAGAGCTCCAAGGGCAAACATGGAGGCAACCTGCTGTCTGTGGTAAGAGGAGCATATATGAATTCCAGGAGAGATAAATTAACATCAGTACACATTTTGTTTTGTAGAGGTATTACGTTAATCCTGTTGTCTTACTGCTGAAAAGTCTAACTCAGAGTGGTTCCAAAATCCTTAAGTAGAAATAACCAACTGAAACCATGAGCTATGGGCTGATTGCCCCTCCCCCCCCCCTAAATGATTTGTTTCACGATTTTCATGAAATGAGACAATAAAAAGGATGACCCAATGATAACAAACTCCAAATGAAAATGAGACCACAACAAAATAGATGTTGTATGGAATATTACGGGAATCAATACATTGTCTGCTGCCTTCACAGAAAATTTCAAGACACCGAAAACATCTTAAGGCCTGGGAAAGGACGTTTGGAGGTCACTTCTGCTTGGCAAGACTGCTTATTCGTGCTAACTGTGAAGAGAAATTCAATCAAAATTCTTAAGTGGAAATCACCAACATTTCCAATGGCCCAGATACTCACTGCAGCAATTGGGTGGACTGTACCCCAACACATGGTATACTGAAAATTGCACAACAGTGGTCTGTATTGCAAAGCTGACTGTTATGTGTATTCCCTTTACAATATCCCATAGAAGCTCACTTTAAGTGGTGTCATCAACATATTCATCGAACACACTACAAATCGCCATGCTTACTCTTTACCACATACATGAGACTGACTGAAAAGAAAAAAGCTGAACTTTTTTAACTGGGTAAAAAATCAGAGCGCGTGCCAAAACAGTGTGAACGAACACATGCGTCATGAGCAAGATGAAATAGTTCACTGTAATTTATTTATGTAAATATTTAACTGGAGCACATTTCTGCATTCAAATTATAAAATTATTGACACTTAACAACAACACAGGACAGAGGAAACATCGTGGGGGGGGGGGGGGGGGATATTAAGATTACAGATGAAACTTTCCCTCCCTCAGATTTCTGTTTTCGGAAATTTTCCACCCAATTTTCAAGCTAAAATATAAATTTCTATGGAATAAAATGACATTTAACAATAATACTGGGCAGAAAGAACACTGCGAGAAAAAAATAAAATAATGATTACGGGAGAATCCATCTAACTTACGTTAATTACGGGAGAATCCATCTAACTTCTGTTTTCGAAAGTTTTGATAGTCAGAATTCCGTCCTCAGATGGAAAATGACCCCCTCTGTTCAGTTATACATCAATCTCGAAATCTACACAAATGGAAGAACTTGATTACTGAAGATTACAGGGAAATTTGCATGCCGTCTAACTACTGTTTTATGGTAAAATGATGTTTAACAGTAATGCTGGCAAAAGAAACCGCGAGGAAACGGATACCAGCTCAATTCCGCGAGTTCGCGGAAGAATCTCGTTTATGTTACCAATAAAAGCAGATACTTTAGCAACCAGATTCTCGGAGAACATTCACGTGGCAAGAATCAAAAGCTGATCCAGTTGAGAGATGATTAACCCCTAAAGCAGATTTTTCCTTTTTAAATGGCCAATATCTAAATAATTAGTGCATGTATTTTTGTAAAATTATAGTAATAAATCCACAGGTTTTTGTAAAAGTTTTCACAACTAAAATTTGCTGCAAATTTGGAGATAAAAGGTTCTGAAGAAGAAGGGAAAAACTATATGTTTAGAAACAGAGAAAGATGAGAGAGGAAGTGAAAAGAGATTTTGATTGATCATGCAAAGTAATGGGTGTACTCTGTTCTGTGTTTTAGTATTGTCTGGTATCATTGGTAATAGGAAGCAGGGAAAGTCAGTGTGGGGTAGACTTTGGAGAGTGAGTGAGACAGAGCAAAGTGCCTACCTCAATTGGGCCATAAACAAAAACTGGTAATAAATTTACAAGCTGGAAAATTTTCTATGAAATTAACCCATCTGAGTATATGGGTTTTTGGAGAGGTACCAGCTAGTTCGGTGTGACATTGGCGAAAAGACCCCAACTCCGTGGGTTTTGTTCCAGAACCTTTAGGTTGAATGACCAACTGGAACTGTCAGCTGTTGCCTAACCTCCCACACTGGTGTACTTACCTGATCAATAAGACACAAAGAAAGAAATTAAAGGACTCTAGTGTGGGATATAGTGGACCTACCACACTTGAGAAGGATGGTCCACCACAGAAATGGAAAAAGGAGAAAGACTGAGTGAGTGTAAGATTGGTGTATGGAGAGCAAGGAACTGTTAGCACTGGATGTAATATAAGTCTAAATGGCACAATGATTGATCAGGCGAATGAGTTTCTGTATTTAGGAAGCATGTTTGACAGAGAGAACAAATTAGATGGTGAAATTAGTAGGTGAGTGAATTCTTCATTGAAAGTCATGGCTGCTTTGGGAGGTTTTCGCAGGAATGATGGGTTTTCAAGAGAGTCCCACATGGCTGTGTATGAAAGTGTAATTGTTCCTACTCTGATGTATGGCAGTGAAACCAGGGTACTACAGAAGAAACATAGGAGTTGTTTGTGTGCTGGAGAAATGTGTTACTTATAGGGGGGTTTGTGGCAAGGCACGTTCTGATCGTGTGAGGAATGATGTGTGTTGCAGTTGTGTAATGTGAAGCAAAATGTTGTTAGCAAGGTGGAGACTAATATTCTCCAGTGTTTTGGCCATGTTGAAAGATTGAGTTATGAGATGCTCACTAAGAAATTTTTTTCAGCCCAAGTGGGAGGAAAGAAAGGCAGAGAAAGTCATGGGAAGATGAAATTCAGGTTTGACAAAGTGAAAATAGAGGTACTGCATATCATCCCTGACCTCTATGCTCGACTTGAAACTGAATCCCTTGAAATTTTGCAGCATCAGTCTCTTTATCCCTATGGTCTTAATTCCACTCTTTCTGACAATAAGCATAATCCGCATAAATTTTCTATACGTGAACTCTTCTTTCTTGTTACCAACAAGAGCTGCACTAGAGGTAATAGAGGACAGAGGTTATTTCGCACTTCCAGCAAGGTTGATTTTGCTAACTTGAAAATAACTCTGGAAAGTTTTAAAAATGATACTAGTTTTGTTAAAAATACTTACAAAATTCTCAAGTCAGTCAAGCACTCTGTCCTTAAAAGTTTTTTCAAATTCTGGAAAGAAACAGCTAACCATGTTGATAAGCATGTTTTTGCTTTGGTTCTAGACATTCTTAAGCATATTCTTAAAGATAAAATTTCTCTTAAAGAAATTTCCAGTAATTTTGTGACCATCAGGTTTCTAAATAAAACCTATGATCATCTCAATGTTAGGAAGCTGTTCTACAATAATGCAATTTTTTTTCCCATCCACAGGCACCAGTCTATTGTAAGTTTTAAATATGTTAAGACCTTAGGGTCAATAGTTAAAAACTACAAACTTAATTATTCGAGTTCCATACCTGTAGTTACTGCATGTTCTTGTGATGAACATAAAGACACATTTCACTATGATAAGAATTACAAGCATATTACCACTGGTAACTTGAGTTTTGTCGAAAATGACAAGCTTAGGAATTTATTAGAGTATGGTTCTAAATTTAGACCTTCCTTCCAAATCTCCAAAGAGAGGATTCTTGAGAGCTTCACTCAAGATGTTAATCGGTACATTATAAAAACCAGTTTAACATGCGGTCAGCCTGTTGGGGACTTCGCGGAGTGGAAATGTGGTGTGATCAATGGCTTCACTGGTGGGTTGGCGGGTCTTGATTTTTGTTTTGATGGAGGTCTATTTTTCTCTGGAGATGCTGGGGGGTCGCTCTCCGGGCTACGGGACCTATTTATTTTTGCCACTGCGGATGGGGCTGGCAATGGTTTTGCGGTTATCTGTGGGAGATTCTATTTTGAATTGTTGGCCATGGGGCTCAGTGGTGGGGTAACCTGTGAGCCCGTGGGTTATTTTGCCAAGCAGTTAGAAAATCGTTTTAAGGCATTCTTCTAGAAACTTAAAATTCCACAAATGGGAAGACATGAGCCTGAATTTCCCTTTCTTTTTGCAACTGTTAAGTTTCATAGAGATCCAGTGAGGTTCGGATTCATAGCTGGTGGAGTTAGGAGTCATAAAAAGAAAATTGATCTTGCTTTTGAGGACATCTTGGGGAAGGTCTTGAAACACATTGGTAACTGTACTGATTTGGGGTGCAGAGATTTTTGGATAGTTAATGGTGGTGCGGAGGTGATTTCCACTGTACTCGACGTGGGTCCCTTGGATGTTGGTGGTTGTGATTTTGAGAGCCTATATGCTGGTCTGCCTCTGTCAGATGTGGTCACTGCCTTTGGGGAGCTGTGTGCAGAGTTTAAACTTGGCCAATTTGTTGATGTGGGGGCCTGGGGCTCTTGTCTCAATTGCTGCATGGGAGATGGCCATATCTTATATAGTGATGCTCTCTATGGGCAAGTGGGCGGTGTCCCTGTGGGGGCGTCGGCATCCACAGGTGTTGCGGATCTGTTCCTGTTCTTTGGGGAATTCATTGAGGGTCACTCCACTTGCTCCGATGGCTTCCTTTGCACCTTTGGATACATTGGCGATCTGCTGTGTATGGATGATTCAGAGGTTGTAGAGGGTGATTTTGATGGTATCTGTCCTGGCTTTCTTGGCTTGTGTAGAGCCTGCCACGGTGGTCGAGAGCTGGAGTTCCTGGACTTGGGCATTGGACTTAGCAGAGGTGGCCCATCCATTGGCCTCTTTGATGGGGGAGTTAATTTTCCTTTCAGGGTGATTGGATATCTACACTGGAGTAGTGACATGTCAGCCAAAGTAATTGAGAATGTACTAATTTCTCAGGTGCTTGGAATTTCAAGAATTTGCAGCAACAATTTGGACTTCAATTACCACATTAATATACTATTAGACAGTTTTCTAGAAAACAAAATTCCTACTTCTTTCATCAAAAGAACTTTAAGAAAAATTATTCTGAATGATAGAGTAGGGTTGGCAGATCTGCTTTAATTTTCTACACAGTTAAAAATATGATTCTGACCAATGAAAGCCTTTTTTGGAAGTTGGTCTAGAGGATGTATATTAACTACAAAAAGGAAGCTTAGTGCTATGGATAAGAAGGTCCTATTAAAAATTAAATAATATAGACAAAATCACGAAAAAAAAACTTAAAAATCTGTTTATAAAAGAAAATAAAAATAAATATAAAAGAAAACTAGTTATTCACTCACTAGAATAGCTATACTAAAAATAGTAAAACTAATATTAAAATTAATAGGATTCTGAATAGCCTATAGAAGCTCACCAAGGTGATTAAATACATGCAAAGGTTATTAAATTCACTACTTGTGTATTTCATAATATTTCTCATGTATTCTGGAGAGTTAATTCTGCTCTTTCTGATCAAACAGGTCCACATTCTTAATTATATTTTTCTCTAGTTAAAATCTCCACGAGTAGGATTTTTTTCAGTGTGTGGAGGCCTTCACAGCCCCACCCACACTGCCCCCCAGCGACTAGGGAGTGGCAGGGGTGAATGAAAGTTTGGGGTAAAAGGTCGGCCATGTTTCTTCAAGAGTGGAAGAAGTAAAGTTGCATAAGAGGTAAGCTCTCTTCTTTGTCTTTAGGTTTTGGGTTTTCCAAGTTCAATGTTTGAACTTTTTAAACATTTTTTCTAATTTTTGCTTTAAGCATTTAGGCACTAGCAAGTATATTAACTTTTTTGCGGATTTTAACTCTCTCTTTTTTTGGTAACTTTGCGCGTTTTTTAGGGCTCTTAGGCTAAGCAGCTGGCCGTTTTTTTGTTATTGTAGTCAACGATGTGTTTTCAATGTCGTTAAGATCTTAATAACTACTTAATTATGCACTTAAAGCACTTCTGAAATACTTTGTACATATTGCAACTAACTGTTTATGTCATATAACCTTCACAAAGCATTTCTTTAGTTTATTATTGTCTTTATTTTATTGTCTTTATTTTATTCTCGTTTTTGAGTTGTCAGAAGTTGTGGAGTAGGGGGTTTTGTAATCCAGTTTTCTTTCAGGAATCTGTGCTTTAGAAAAAAATTAATATTTCCTTTTTTTATTGCAAAGTTTAAGAATTTGTAGTACTTTAGTATTGCTATTCAGGTTTAAATTCTCTCTTAGGTGACTAGGTAACTTGGCAATGTGTTATTGCTGAACATTACTTCTGATTCATTAAGTCACTCTTACAACTTGAGTTTTCTATAATTATCTTCTTTCTGTTTATTAGTAACAGATGAAGAGCATGGGTTGGGCCAGGAAAGTTATGGATGCATGCTAAAATGTTAACTAAAGCTTCGTCATACAACTCTGTGGAGGTTATGACATATATATATTTTTTTTAATTTTTTGGTGGGCTTATTACTTGCATCTATGGCTTTGCAGAAACCCATTTCCAAATAGGTCTTTGTGGAAGTGAGAAAATGCAGAGTTTTGCTGGTCCTTGATAAAGCCAAGGCTCAGTATTCTGGACACTTTCTACATTCTGTTTTTTTATTATTTTTTTCTCTTTTTACTCACACCGGTCAATATATATAACCTTTTCTATGTTGTACTTGGTGTGAGTCAAAAATTTTCTTTGCTTCAGTCTCTTCTTAATAGAATATCATCATCATCATCATCATCATTGTCAACCATTATCAATCCACTGCTGGACGAAGGTCTCCCCAAGTTTCCTCCACAACGGTCTGTCTTGTGCCAGTCTCCTCCATGTCACCCCTGCATACTTTCGAATTTCATCCACCCATCTCCCATGTGGTCTTCTTCTGGGTCTTTTCCTGTCCCTTGGAATCCAATCTAAAATTTCGGCTGTCCATCGATGATCTGTCCTTCTGGCAGTATGTCCAGCCCATTGCCATTTCAGGGATTTAACTCTGATCATGATGTCTTCCACTCTTGTCATTTTTCGGATCCACGAGTTCCTCTTCTTATCTCTCCTGGTTACACCAAGTATGCACCTCTCCATGCTTCTTTGAGTTGTCTGCAGCCTTTGTATGTCTCTTTTAGTTAAGGTCCACGTCTCCGCACCATACGTAAGCACTGGAAGGATGCATTGATCAAACACTTTTCTTTTAAGACATAATGGCATATTGCTCTTGAAAATTATGCTGTTTCTTCCAAAAGCTCTCCAGGCAAGTTTTGTACGCCGATTAATTTCTTCATCAATGTGACCCTCACTTGATATCTGCTGTCCAAGATAAACGTACGTGTCTGTTATCTCCAGCTTTTCTCCATCAATCGATAAATCTTCATTTCTTGTAAAAGCATTGAACATCACTTTTGTCTTCTGAAAGTTCATTTTTAATCCCACTTCTTTACTCTTGTCAGCAAGTTCCTGGATCATACTCTGCAGCTCTGATGGGCTAGTTGCAAAAATGACTACGTCATCAGCAAAACGAAGGTGGGTTAGATAATCTCCATTAATCTTTATCCCCTTGTTTTCCCAGCTCAGCGACTGAAAAACACCCTCCAATGTGGCATTAAAGAGCTTCGGAGATATGGTGTCACCTTGTCTCACTCCCTTTCCAATTTTTATGTGTGTTGTATTTTCAAACAGCCTAATCTTTGCACTTGCATTTTCATAGATGTTATTAATAATATTAATGTATGCATCTTCAATACCGCAGGTTTTCAGAGCCATTGTAACTGCTGATGGTTTCACCGAATCAAAGGCTTTTTCATAATCGATAAAAAGCCATGCACAATGGAAGTTCATATTCTTTTGTTCTTTCAATTAGTTCTCTCAGCACATGGATATGATCTATTGTGCTGTAGCCACTCCTGAATCCAGCTTGTTCTCTCGGTTGAGCCATGTCCAGTGTTACCTTCAAGCGGTGTGAAAGAACTTTAGTGAAGATTTTATAAACTACTGATAGGAGGCTGATAGGTCTGTAGTTTCCGAGATCCTCAATGTCACCTTTCTTATGTAGCAGGATCATTGTAGCGGTGTTCCAATCTTCAGGAATCTTTCCTTCATTAAGGCATCGAGTGAAAATTTGGGCGAGTACTGTTTCGATTTCTCCACTTGCTTCTTGTATGATGTCTACAGTAATTCCATCTTCTCCTGGAGCTTTTCCCCGCTTCATGTTCTTGATTGCATGTGCAACTTCTGCTGGAAGGATTGGAGGAACTCTGGTACTGGTATCTTTCATGATGTCTGGAGTGCATGTATCATCCCTTTCATATAATTTGGAGTAGAAATCTTTCACTCTTGTCAAAATTTCGCCTCTATTTCTTGTTACAAAACCATCTTCTTTTCTCAGTGCCATAATCTGTTTTCTTCCCTTACTGAGATATCCCTTTGCTATCTTTAGGCTTTGGTTGTTTTCAATTGCTTTCCTCACTAGTTCACAGTTGAATTTTCTAACGTCTTCAGTGATACTTTTTCGTACTGTCTTGCATAGCTCTATATATTCCACTTTGGAAGTCACATCTTCTTTAGTTGTCCTCATCTCTCTTCTTTTTGCATCAACATTTTCGTTTTTCCTGATAATTTATTTACATGCAACTTGTTCTTAGACCCAGCTAATTTTGTTGCTGTTTCCATAAGAGCTTTGGTTACTTTTCTGTTAACTTCAGAGATGTCCACTTCTTCCGATGTTAGGCCTTCTAAAGCAGAGAACCTGTTCTTCAGTTCCAACTTGAAGGTATTATGGTGTTTTTTAAGGTTCGTTATGTCCATAGATTTTGTTTGTCTTATGAGCTTGCCACGTTCAAGTTTAGTGTTGAGGTGCATCTTACATCTCACCAATCTATGGTCACTACCTGTGTTGAACTTGTTTAGCACACTGCAGTCTTCTATGACAAATTTTTTGTTACACATAATAAAATCAATTTCACTTGTCGTCCCGTTTGGATGTCTCCATGTCCATTTCCTGTGTGGCTTTTTCTTGAAAAAAAGAGTTCAAGATGAAAAACCCTTCTGCTTCTGCAAACTCTACGAGAGTATTTCCACGCTGGTTTCTGTTGCCGTGACCGAATTTACCTACTGAAGTTTCATTCTGTTGCCGTTGCCCTATTTTTGCATTGAAATCTCCCATAATTATTTTCAAGTGCTGCTTACCTTTATTATTTAGATGACAAATTTCCTCATAAAATTGTTCAATTTCTTCTTCAGGATGACTTGTGGTGGGTGCATAAGTTTGAATAATCTGAGCCTGGTATCTTCTCGATAGTTGGATAACGAGTCGTGCAGCTCTGTCAGAGGAACTTTCAACTTCTACCACTTTATCCTTCAGTTTCTTGTTTATTATAAATCCAACACCACTAGTTCTGCCAGTATCTGTCCCACGATAGTAGAAGAGATGTCCACTTTTCAGTTCGATGAGATCTTCTCCTTTTCTCCTTACCTCACTTAGCCCCACAATGTCCCATTTGATCCTTTGTAGTTCCTCTTCCAATTCAAGAAGCCTTGAATCAGAAGATAGGGAGCGTCCATTGTACGTTGCCAAGGTCAGCATCAGATGGCAGCCTAGTCCGGTCCTCCGGGGATTCTTAGCACCCTCTGCCTTCATGTCGCACTGGCCGCTGCCTTGGCCAGGTACATTCCAGCTGCCGGAGACTGAGGGCCAAGATTTAAGTTGTGGAGTCATTTTGGAGGGGTTTGGCCATAACTCACCACGCTGGCCAAGCGGGTTGGTGAGTGTGGGATAGCATTTCCTCTGATCCCGATGGTATAGTTATACCGCTATTGGCGGTCGTCAGAGCCCTTTAGTGGGAACAGGATGCACCACGAGAAGGCGGGGTTGACATTTGTCAAGGAGAGGCTGTGATGTTACGCATATATATATATATTATATATCAAAAACTACTTACATAAACTAACCTGATACAAACTTTGGAATTACAAAATACTTCCTTCTTTGTCATTGTTCTGGAGGTCAGATGTTCTCATCTGTTTCAAGCCAGTATGGAGAGCTTTCTTCTGCATTTGCGGTTGGTAAAAAAATATAAGATTTTCCAAGTGGGCTTCATACACTGTGTTGAAAAAATTGTTGTGTATTTCTTCTTTCAAAGGCCATAGTTGTGGTCATTCAGTGTTATGATGATCACTTGTTGTTGTGTTCTGTACACATAATCGTAGTTATCTGATATGAATTATATCAAGAATCTCATTCCAATAGATGAACATTTGGAAATATTTCAAACTTGTCTTTTGTACAGCTATGACAATAAATATCAAACACTGTGAATGTATTTAATATGGAACAAAAACACGAAGCCTAGAACTAAAAAAATGAAAACTTGCAGTTTATTATCATCAGGAATGGAATGGGTATAGTGTAATCTCCCTCTTCAATAATGGAAACTCTTTAACTCATAAGTAATAATGATAATGGTGCTTAAAATGATTTTGAATTATGTTGTAAAAGAGTACATTTTATTTTGATTCCCATATTTGAAAGATAAATGTGAAAAACCTGTCTGAAACGTCTTCATTTCATTAGGGCATGGACAACTGTCTTACGATTTAAGCTCAAGTCTGTGTAGGTCAGGTATAATTGATATGAAGCATTACACTGATATACACCTGCCTAGATAATGTTACAGTCATTCTTCACAGTGTCCTTGATGCTTTTGGGACAAATATAAAGAAATTACTTTATCCCTGTAAAATTATTCCAACTCATAATTACAGAAATAAGAAAACAAAAAACTTTCTTCTAATTTGGGTTACTTTTATAACAGCAGACAGTTAAAATCCCTAGATGTTAACCATGATCGATTTTCAAAGCTCTAACAACAGTAAAACTAAGATTATCCTTACACCCACTGATGACAATAATAAAACCAAAGCTCAAATTTTTTGAAATGATTGTTTTATAACTCTTCTGAAAATTACTGTCATGGGACATCAAAAACTTATATATTTATATATGATGCCCCCTCCCCCATATGTATAAACAAACTATTTTTTTATCATTTAGCAATTTTTTTGGGGAGGGGGAGCCTTCTTTAAAGTTCACATTATTCTTATACCATGGTAGCAATTTGGACTAGGAGTTATATGCAGTAAATTACTTCAAAAATTTAGTGTGAATTTATACCACTGCCATCAGTGCATATAAGGGTAGGCTTAACAGAAAAAAAAAAAAAAGCTTCCTCATTAACCTTAGATTTATTCCTTTTTTGAGGTTATCTGCATAAATGCATCAATTAGGGAGGATTTTCTTTTATGAACTACCCTATGCATTTTTAATGCTTCAAGTTCATGTTGTCTTTCCATTTGTCAGAGTTTCTCTGCTCCTTCTAGAATGCCATGTGCAACTCATATTGCAGGTACGGGGTTTTTTTTTTTAATGCTTGCTTTAGTCTCTCATTGGCTTCTTTAAGCACAGAGTCTGATGATTCTTGCACTTCTCTTTCTTCTTGAACAAGAATTTTTATCTTGTTTTCCATAGTTTGCTTTCTGCTCTTCAAATCCTTTATTTAACAATTCTTGTTTCAATCTTTCAGCACTTTCTTTCTCTGCTTTCAGTTGCTGTTCCTTTAATCTCTGCTCCTCTTCCAAATGGTTGCTATATGACCTATGTGCATTAAGTGCTAATTTTATTAGTTCTTTGGTTATTAGCACCTTTGCAACTTGGTTGTTACACATTTTTAATGCATCTTGAATTGTTAGTCTTTCATTCAACATCTTCTCAGACATAGATGCCTCCTCATCTGAAAGAACTCTTTGCGATACAGAAGAGCCTCTCTCTACATCAAAGTTGCCATGTGATAAAGCAAGGCATGCTTTCACAACTTTAGCCAAAGATGTATATTTCCAGTCTCCAAATGTCTTTTGATAGAATATGTCTCTCCAAAAATGATCAATCCTAATTTCGCAGTTTGGAATAAATTCTTATGCATACAAGTACATCTATACCTAGACCCACGTGATTAGAGGAACGACATACTGAAATGACAAAAAGTACTGTCTCATTATTTTTAACAGATACACAGAAATGTCTCACCAGGTGTTTTTCGATTACCACTTATTTTTTTCATTATGAACAATTCCTAATTTATATTAAGCAGTTTTTAGATAATGCAAAGTGAGTTTAAATGTCTGTTGGCAAAAATATGCATTTTCCGTGTCATTTGGAAAATAAAGCTGTAAAAACAATCACGCAAATTTATTTCAATGAACATATCATTCATGAAATTCTAGGTACAAAATTTCTGACTTCAAATTGATACATTTAACTGCAAATAAACTTCAGTAAGCATAGAAAACAAATCTTTAATATGGCGAAGGCAAGATATGTGCTCGCTCCTGGCACTGCCGTGCGGAAATCTCTGCCGTATTCCAAACAGAAAAACCGGACACTTTTTCGGCGGAATATCTTGAGTTGAGTAGGTCGTTCTTTTAATCACATGTGGGTCTAGTCTATACTTGCCATTGACTTTCCTCCATGATATTTGCAATAAAGCAAAAAGCAATAAACTGAACAAGACATATCAATAACAATTTGCATGGTTCAAACGCTTTTTCAATCACAAAGTTCCAGTACTTTTCCAGGACTTTTGGATTTTTTTTTCTATGGCATGCAATCCAAATGCTCTTACTTAAAATATAGTGAAACCATACATCTGTTCAATTTGTAACCTACAACAAACAACTTCCTACACGCATGGGCAAACTTAATACAGAATGCTAAAAATGATGTCTGCTGCAGTTAATCAGAAACTTAGAATCACAGATAAATACTGAAATACCAAAACTGTCACTGAAAATGTGACCAGGTTTAATATCTATTAAACTTTTATATACAGTATACTACACTGATTTTGAGAAAAATTTATTTTTCTACTTCGGCTTTAGTTCAATTATTGAAGCAAATTACAGAATAAAAAACCCCCATAAAACTCAAAAATACATAAGTATGTGACATTTCTCTTGAAATGCTTTCATACACCACACAATCAATACATAAAATACTATTTATATTTAATTATTTTCAAATAATGCTTACATTGGAAATTTAAGGGTAAGGAAAGTTGAAATATCTAGAACTTTTTCAAAGGACCAAAGGGATTGTTATTTTTTAAACACATAATCATGGGAGCAAGTATTTGCATTTTATTTAGGGAAGGAATTTTCAACATAATATCGATGCTGTAGATATGTTTTTAATTTTTACTCGCCAGCAAACAAAGTATGGACAAAAATTTCCAACTTGTCCTCATGAAATACTTTAAGATTTTCAAGATATTTATACTACTGCACCAATGTAACTAATTGTACAATCATTGATTATGAATATTTTCAAGATTTGTACAAAATATATCACAGGTCTTGCTCATATTAAGCACTTAAATCCAAACTAACTACTACTGTGTGTGCAGTATGGCAAATAACTGGGACATCTGCAGAATCAATTACAAAGGCACCACCCAAAACTTCTTATCACATTACACCACAAAAGATAAAATGCACCTTTCCATTTCATACATACATACATATCACTAAGCTGTTCTCTGAGATTCAGAGGTTAGCTCCAAAAAGAAATACAAACTTCCAGATATTTTTACTTATTGTTGTCGTATCAAACTTCGCCATTTACAGCGATCTTGACATACAACTCGTGCTTCACTGATATCCATTACACGCCGTACACAAGATCTTTTATACTTCATACTCATAATCTTTTCCTCATGCAGACACTCCTGAATCTGATCTACCCATGTCTTCCTTGGCCTTCCTCTGCCTTTCCTTCCTGCCACTTGGGCTGAAAATATTTTCTTAGTAAGCATTTCATCACTCATTCTTTCAACATGGCCAAACCACCGAAGCATATTGGTCTCCACCTAGCTAACAACATTTTGCTTTACATCACACAACTGCAATACATCTTCATTCATCACACAATCAGATCGTGTTTTGCCACAAACCCCACGTAAGTAACGCATTTCTCCAGCACACAAACGACTCCTATGTTTCTTCGGCAGTACCCAGGTTTCACTGCCATACATCAGAGTAGGAACAATTACTGTTTCATACACAGCCATGCGTGACTCTCTAGAGAACCCATCATTCCTGTGAAAACCTCCTAAAGCAGCTATGACTTTCAAAGAAGAATTCACTCGCTTACTGATTTCACCATCCAACTTGTTCTCTTTGTCAAACATGCTTCCTAAATACACAAACTCACTCACCTGGTCAATCACAGTGCCATTTATACTTACATTACATTCAGTGCTACCCATTCCTCTCTCAAACACCATAACTTTGGTTTTTCCCTTATTTATACTCAGTTTGAATTTCATGCAAACTTCGTGCATCCAAGTCAACATACTCTGCAACTCACTTTTGCTATCTGCCAACAGGACAGTGTCATCTGCATACAGCAATCTGCACACACGGCTATCACCAAGACATAAACCACTATTATCTATTTTGGCCTCACGCATGCATGCGTCCATAAATATATTAAACAGCCATGGTGACATTACACAACCTTGTCTAACTCCTGCACCAATGGAAAACCATTTTGATAAAACACCATTCACTCGTACACAAGCTCTACTACCAGCATACATGGCTTTTACACTATTAAGTAGATTCCCAGTAACACCACATTCATTCAATACCTTCCACAAAAGTGTCCTATTGACCAGGTCGTAAGCTTTCTCTAAATCTATGAAGGCAGTAAAAACTTTCTTCCCAACAGCCAGATACTTTTCAATCATCATGCGTAATGAAAAATCTGGTTAGTGCAGCCTTTACCAGGCATAAAGCCATTCTGAACATCCCACACTTTCTCTGATGTAAGACCCCGTACTTTTTCAATAACAACCTTACCAAACACTTTCCCAGGCATGCTCAGTAGGCTAATACCACGATAGTTCTTGCATTCAGTCTGATCACCTTTTCCCTTATACAAGGGAACAATGATAGCATCCTTCCAATCCCGAGGGACCATTCCTAACTCCCAGCATAACTGGCAAATTTCAGTTAACCAGCCAATTATAGTCACCACCATACTTCAACATCTCTGCAGTTATGCCATCCACTCCTGGAGCCTTACCATTCTGAAGAGATTTTAGAGCTTTACACACTTCTTCTCTTGAGATCCCTCCTGTGCTTTCATCCCTCATTGTGACATCATCTGCATCTGTCTCAGAATCATTTTTGCTCTCCTGATCTAATAACTCACAGAAGTATTCACCCCATCTGTCACTTAACTCATTCATTGGGCTCCCATATCATTTCCCCAATCTCATTCTTCACACAACTTACAACTTTGTTTCCCCTATTTATCCTGAGTCTTATGTACTTCCAGAAGGACTTTCTATCTTTCCAAAAAGCCAGTTCATGCCTTTCCACTTTCTCTTTCCTATCTTTTGCCTTACTGTGGCGACCCAGCTTAGCAGCTTCAAGCTTCTTACAGCGATATTCATCCACAGAGACTCTATCTTGCAACATCCCCAAATAGGCTTCCTTCTTTCTCTTTACTGCCTCATCAATCTCACTATTCCACCAAGCATCACCTCTATTGTTACCCACTATTGTGGTGCCACAGACCTCTTTAACAGCAGTAACAACACAGTTCTTAAAACATTCCCACTTCTTTTCTACATCCCTCTTACAAGATTTCAGATCCTTCAGTCGTTCTCCGAGTAAGTCAGAATACCGCTGATGATCTTCAAGAAACCTATCAACCTTTATTCTTTCTATCCTGGGTCTCTTCCTATTCCTTTTCCTCCAACCAACATTAAATTTCACTCGTGACACTACCAAGTAATGATCAGAACCAACATCCGCACCTCATATAACACGGGTGTCAACAACTAAGTGTTTCAAACGCTGATCATAAACAACAAAAGCTATCACACTCTTTTGACCAAGAGTACGATTTTCCCAAGTATATGTGTGTATATACTTGTGGTTGAAAAATGTATTAGATACACACAAATCATTCTCAATGCAGAGTTCAATTAATCTTTCAGCATTATCATTCACACAAGGATCATTAAACTTACCCAGAACATTGTCAGAAATTGCATTCTGCACACCTACTCTAGCATTGAAATCCCCTGCTATTATAACTTTTTCTTTAGCACCAAACTGGCTCAAAACAGCTTTTAGCTCATTCCAGAAATCTTCTTTCTTATCAGAAAGTTCCGAGTCACAAGGAGCATACACTACAACAATTACAATTCTCTGAAGTTTCACTTTCAAACGAATCCAGAGAATTCTCTCACTTATGCAACTATAGTGAATCAAGTTGTTCTTCATGTTTTCACTTAAAATCACACCTACACCAGCCTGTCCTCTCATATTATCCAATACTCCAGACCACACACTCACCTTGCCATTCACTTCTTCTACCCCAATTTCCTTCTTTTTGGTTTCACTTACACACAGCATATCCAGTCTATACTTATTCATCTCCTCAATCACCTCACTCATCTTGCCATTTATACCCCTAGTATTCCATACACCAATCTTACATTCACTCAGCCGAGATCGCTTTCTCATACGCCGTTTAGAAAGTCCAGGTCGATTCTGTGGTGGACCGTCCTTCTCAAGTGTGGTAGGTCCACCATTTCCCCCACTTGAGTCATTCTTAATATTTTTTTTGTCTTTTTAATCAGGTAAGTACATCAGTGTGGGGGATTAGTCCACAGCTGAGGGTTCCAGTTGGTCATTCAACCTAAGGATTCTGGAACAAAACCCAGTGAGTTGGGGTCTTTTCATCAATGTCACACAGAACTAGCTTGCACCTCTTCAAGATTCACAGAGGCCCTAGTTGCTGTTGTGTGTGCCATTGTTACCACGGAGCGCCCCGAGGAGGCAAACCCATCGCTCACTACGACCGTTCCAATGCAATTTATCTGGTTCAACCGGATTTCCACATCTGTATATTTTATATATACATATTTTATATATATACTAAAGGGGCTCTGACGACCGCCAATAGCGGCATAAATATATCATCGGGATTAGAGGAAATGCTATCTCACACTCACCAACCCGCTTGGCCAGCGTGGTGAGTTATGGCCAAACCCCTCCAAAATGACTCCACAACTTAAACCTTGGCCCTCGGTCTCCGGCAGCTGGAATGTACCTGGCCAAGGTGGCGGCCAGTGCGACATGAAGGCAGAGGGTGCTAAGAATCCCCGGAGGACCGGACTAGGCTGCCATCTGAGGCTGACCTTGGCTACGTATAATGGACGCTCCCTATCTTCTGATTCAAGGCTTCTTGGCTTCTTGAATTGGAAGAAGAACTACAAAAAAAAAGTGGGACATCAGCGGGCTAAGTGAGGTAAGGAGAAAGGGAGAAGATCTCATTGAACTAAAAAGTGGACATCTCTTCGACTATCATGGGACAGATACTGGCAGAACTAGTGGTGTTGGATTTATAATAAACACGAAACTGAAGGATAAAGTTATAGAAGTTGAACGTCCCTTGACATAGAGCTGTAGGACTTGTTATCCAATTCTCGAGAAGATACAAGGCTCAGATTATTCAAACTTATGCACCCACCACAAGTCATCCTGAAGAAGAAATTGAAGAATTTTATGAGGAAATTCGTCATCTAAATAATAAAGGTAAGCAGCACTTGAAGATATTTATGGGAGATTTCAATGCAAAAATAGGGCAACGGCAACAGAATGAAACTTCAGTAGGTAAATTCGGTCACGGCAACAGAAACCAGCGTGAAAATACTCTCATTGAGTTTGCAGAGGCAGAAAGGTTTTTCATCTTGAACTCCTTTTTCAAGAAAAAGCCACACACGAAATGGACATGGAGACATCCAAATGGGATGACAAGTGAAATTGATTTTATTATGTGTAACAAAAAATTTGTAATAGAAGACTGCAGTGTGCTAAACAAGTTCAACACAGGTAGTGACCTTAGATTGGTGAGATGTAAGATGCACCTCAACACTAAACTGGAACGTGGCAAGCTCATAAGACAAACAAAATCTAGTGACATAACCAACCTTAAAAAACACCACAATACCTTCCTGTTGGAACTGAAGAATAGATTCTCTGCTTTAGAAGGCCTAACATCGGAAGAAGTGGATATTTCTGAAATTAACAGAAAAGTAACCAAAGCTCTTATATGGAAACAGCAACAAAATTAACTAGGTCTAAGAACAAGTTGCATGTGAACAAATTATCAGGAAAAACCAAAATGTTGATGCAAAAAAGAAGAGAGATGAGGACAACTAAAGAAGATGTGACTTCCAAAGTGGAATACATAGAGCTATGCAAGACAGTACGAAAAAGTATCACTGAAGACTTAAGGAAATTCAACTGTGAACTAGTGAGGAAAACAAATTGAAAACAACCAAAGCCTAAAGATAGCAAAGGGACATCTCAGTAAGGGAAGAAAACAGATTATGGCACTGAGATTAGAAGATGGTTCTGTAACAAGAAATAGAGGCGAAATTTTGACAAGAGTGAAAGATTTCTACTCCAAGTTATATGAAAGGGATGATGCATGTACTCCAGACAACATGGAAGGTACCAGTACCAGAGTTCTTCCAGTCATCCCAGCAGAAGTTGCACATGCAATCAAGAACATGAAGCAGGGAAAAGCTCCAGGAGAAGATGGAATTACTTTAGACATCATACAAGAAGCAAGTGGAAAAATTGAAACAGTACTCGCCCAAATTTTCACTCGATGCCTTAATGAAGGAAAGATTCCTGAGGATTGGAACAACGCTACAATGATCTTGCTACATAAAAAAGGTGACATTGAGGATCTCAGGAACTACAGACCTATCAGCCTCCTATCAGTGGTTTATAAAATTTTCACTAAAGTTCTTTCACACCGCTTGAAGGTAACACTAGACATGGCTCAACCGAGAGAACAAGCTGAATTCAGGAGTGGCTACAGCACAATACATCATATCCACGTACTGAGAGAACTAATTGAAAGAGCGAGGGAATATGAACTTCCATTGTGCATGGCTTTTATCAATTATGAAAAAGCCTTTGATTCGGTGAAACCATCAGCAGTTACAATGGCTCTGAAATCTTGCGGTATTGAAGATGCATACATTAATATTATTAACAACATCTATGAAAATGCAAGTGCAAAGATTTGGCTGTTTGAAAATACAACCCCGAAGCTGTTTAATGCCACATTGGAGGGTGTCTTTCAGTCGCTGAGCTGGGAAAACAAGGGGATAAAGATTAATGGAGATTATCTAACCCACCTTCGTTTTGCTGATGACGTAGTCATTTTTGCAACTACCCCATCAGAGCTGCAGAGTATGATCCAGGAATTTGCTGACAAGAGTAAAGAAGTGGGATTAAAAATGAACTTTCAGAAGACAAAAGTGATGTTCAATGCTTTTACAAAAAATGAAGATTTATCGATTGATGGAGAAAAGCTGGAGATAACAGACACGTACGTTTATCTTGGACAGCAGATACCAAGGGAGGGTCACATTGATGAAGAAATTAATTGGCGTACAAAACTTGCCTGGAGAGCTTTTGGAAGAAACAGCATAATTTTCAAGAGCAATATGCCATTATGTCTAAAAAGAAAAGTGTTTGATCAATGCATCCTTCCAGTGCTTACGTATGGTGCAGAGATGTGGACCTTAACTAAAAGAGACATACAAAGGCTGCAGACAACTCAAAGCAGCATGGAGAGGTGCATGCTTGGTGTAACCAGGAGAGATAAGAAGAGGAACTTGTGGATAAGAAAAATGACAAAAGTGGAAGACATCATGATCAGAGTTAAATCCCTGAAATGGCAATGGGCTGGACATACTGCCAGAAGAACAGACCATCGATGGACAGCCGAAATTTTAGATTGGATTCCAAGGGAGAGGAAAAGACCCAGAAGAAGACCACATGGGAGATGGGTGGATGAAATTCGAAAGTATGCAGGAGTGACATGGAGGAGACTGGCACAAGACAGAGCGTTGTGGAGGAAACTTGGGGAAACTTTCGTCCAGCAGTGGATTGATAATGGATGATGATGATATTTTATAAAATACATTTAATTGTTCATTAGCATATCACATGTCATGGTTCGTACTCTTCCAAGCAAAATAAATTCAAGCACTTTTCAAGGACTTTTTAATCCTAAATTATCATATGTGTGTACTGTCCATCAGTCAGTAGGTAGGTAGGTATTTTAGTAAGTTCAGACCATTAATCTTAGCTGGGGCTGGCACATGTCCAATGGCCTACCATTACCCCTTCCCCATAGTTTGTTTATTTTATTAACTTTGAATTGCCCCTCTGTTTTGGTATTTTTCGAAATCATTTTACCTTGCGGAATATTTTGAAAGGGTACACTATTTTCGTATTCATTTGCTGGTATAACACTTATTGTTTGTTTTAACCTTTTATTTTTGATGCATGACTTTGATGCTTTGATTGATGTTTTTGATGCAGTGAGGAGAAGAAAGGATCCACGCATGAAGCACAAGCAATTCCTGGAAGTTCCCTCATCCGGCAAGAATGCGTCCCTAACCCCAGTAAACAGAAGCCCATCACAATTTGTGAATATATAATTCCACTTATTTTACTCACATGGCTGATACTTTACTCAGTAGTGATAGCATAGCCAAGGTACCAGCTGTCCACACACTCCCCTGGGTTGAACGCAAGTTCTGCGCTATTTGATCAGCTTGGTGTTTTTTAACTACACAGAAATCTCCTATACAACTTTTTAGCACAAACAACTATTTTACACATGCTCTTTTATATCCTTGTTTAACAAACAAAACAGTTTTTCAAGTACTATTTACAGAGCCTTAAACTTTTTCAAGTACTTTCAAGAACTTGAAAATGAACTTTTTATTCAAAGACTTTTCAAGGTTTCCAAGGAGCGTACAAACCATGCATGTGCATACTCAAAGTTGTACATAAATAAAGACTATGAAAACAGAAAATTAGAAAGTAATAAAATTTATGACAAAAACTACATTACTTATAGGATTACCCAACTTCCAAATAAGTTTAGGTGCAAACTTAAAACTTCCCCTCACTAAAAGGATTCTGAGAAAACTATTGAATGTTAAAATCAAGCCATTAAGATCTGGTATAAAATTAAATCAGGGAATAAACAAAGACATCGCTCTTTCCACGTTTTAGCAACACACAGCAACCGAAAAACTGTTATTCGGCCACTGCTGGGGAATCGAACCCCAGATCTCTTGATATCCAGCAGAGCACGTTAGCCTTGCACCACAGTGGACAATAATCCACGGCGCTATGCGTGTCTTCCTGTCAGCTTCTGACATCATAAGTCCATAAGATGGGCTTGGCTACTGAGACGTCTCCATCTAGTGGGCATTAACGGCACTGGCTATATATTAATTATAGCAGTCAAATCCAAAGGGCGAGATCCGATGTGAAAATTCTCTAAATATGTGGCATCAGTGAATAAACAAAGACATTGCTCTTTCCACGTTTTAGCAACACACAGCAACCGAAAAACTGTTATTCGGCCACTGCTGGGGAATGGAACCAAGATCTCTCGATATCCAGCCGAGCGCGTTAGCCTTACACCACGGTGGCTAACAATCCACAGCGCTATGTGTGTTTTTCTGTCAGCTTCTGGCATCAAAGGTCAATGTAAGTCAGTAAGACGTATGATGCCAGAAGCTAACAGAAAAACACACATAACGCTGTGGATTGTTGGCCACCATGGTGTAAGGCTAACGCGCTCGGCTGGATATCGAGAGATCTGGGGTTCGATTCCCCAGCAGTGGCTGAATAACAGTTTTTCGGTTGCTGTGTGTTGCTAAAACGTGGAAAGAGCGATGTCTTTGTTTATTCACTTACCGTATTTGGAGGATTTTCACATTAAATCAGGGAATTGGTAGTTACATATATTCCATAATGTGTTATGCCAGTTTAAAATTTGTAATTCAAGACTCACTAGGGGAAGTGAACATAAAAAGTATCATTAAACCAGAGGTTAAGCTACGATTGCTATTTTCGCAAAATGCGATGAATAAATCTAAAACGCGCGAGAAAATTAGCGTCCCGTCGCAAAATGGCGCCAGACATTTAAATATCACAGAGGTGATTGTGTTCCGAAATTTCCGAAAATTTGAACTCCCATAGTCCAGGGGAAAATTGAAAATTCCAACGCTAATTCGTAGGTCATACATTGTTCGGTCTGACGGTGTCATGCCAATTCATTGCGCGGCAAGTTCGTCAACAATGACGATTCCTCGCACGCCAGTTCATCTACTACGCCAATCCGTAGCACATCAGTTCGTCGACCAAAGAGGCTAAATTTCTTTAGCATTTTGCTACAACTTTTTCCATCATTTTAGCATTTTTAGGCCAGCTTAAACTCTGCATGAAACCTTCTTTGGAATTGCAGCTGTTTCATGAGTGAATCATTATGAAAATACAAAATTTATCCAGATGAACAAAATTTGTATTCACAGTGATTTTAGCCATAAATTTTACTTCTTTTGGGAGCATAAGACTCATCATAAGGCCCTCACAATCAAACTTCGAGCCACTAGTCCTGGTTTAAGAACCCATACTGTGATTTTCTCCTGTAGAAACTCATCTAAACTGGTCTCTCAGTGTGCAAATGTTCATTTCTAGGAATCACATACCAAACAGATTAGTTAAAGTTTATCTGAAAAGAACATGAGTCGCAGTATCACCTCACTAGCATAAAAAGGTGAAACATCAATATGAAGCCAGTGTTTGATTATTCAATGGTTGTATTGATTTTCACATCTCTGACGAAATATCTATAAAAGCTCAAAGGAACCGAGGAGAGATTCTAAAGTCTAATGCCATTTAATTAACCAAAACAGCAGGATCAGTGCTTGTTTTAAAGAAAAATAATGCTCATTATTATTTACTAAGCAGATCCATGTTTTGGAAAACAAGAGTATGAACTAAAATGCAAGATGCCTTGCATTCAATACCATACATATATACTGTATATAGTGTCTAACCTGCTTTGAGGAGACAAGATGGAGAATCTTAACCTTTCTCCATGAAGTCTCTATAATCAGAAAAACAGCATTCTTGTAAAACTGGACTAGGTTACTTTTGAGAACTGTTTGGTGACACAGTTAGTTGAAGATGTTCTGGTAAGTCTTGCCTTTCTTTGTTAATGCAAGACTTATTTCATATCTTCATATAAACATAATGTCATAATTTATCACTCAACTGTTCATTAAAAATCTTAATTCTTAAGCAGAACTGTAATCATCAACTAACTAATGCATAAACTGATTAAAATCCACACAACAAAGTACACAAAATTATTTTTTGCATTTTTTTTTCTTGTTGCTTAAATGGCAAATGTATAGTATCATACCTTTTATCCGGGAAGCTCTAGACCAGCGCATTGCTGTTTTAAGGTCTTCAAGTTTCAGGTCTGTAGTCTAGCATGTGCAAATCATGTGGTATGTAACAGAAATTACATGGCATGATGATTATGCTTGACTTATGCTACATCAGAATTACTTTTCAAGGCACCAGAAAGGAAAAATAGTATGTACTTTACAAAACATATTTATTTGAACATATTTTTAGTTAGGGCATGTTTCAGTTGATCTTTTTTCTAACTTTGCAAAATTACTGCAATTTTCTGTCTATGTATCAGCAAATGAAGCAATTAGTTTTATTGGTATTATGAAAAAAAAAGCCAAATTAAAAAAAATGGAGATTTATTTTTCCCTTTCCCTTAAAAGCTTAGATTTTAGAGGCAACACAATATCTGCTGCATGCTTGACAATAAAACTAAACTCATTTGAGCCAGCAATCACTGCTCAAAAACTGCAATAAATGAATAACTATGCTAAATAAAGTAAATGAAAGTGTGTAGTTTATCTCACTGAAAAACTGTTTTTATGATGCTACTCTCTCATTGACTGACATGCAGCACCTGAGAAGCATTTTATATATATATAGGGCAACGGCAACAGAATGAAACTTCGGTAGGTAAATTCGGTCATGGCAACAGAAACCAGCGTGGAAATACTCTCGTTGAGTTTGCAGAGGCAGAAGGGTTTTTCATCTTGAACTCCTTCTTCAAGAAAAAGCCACACAGGAAATGGACATGGAGACATCCAAATGGGACGACAAGTGAAATTGATTTTATTATGTGTAACAAAAAATTCGTCATAGAAGACTGCAGTGTGCTAAACAAGTTCAACACAGGTAGTGACCATAGATTGGTGAGATGCAGATGCACCTCAACACTAAACTTGAACGTGGCAAGCTCATAGGACAAACAAAATCTATTGACATAACCAACCTTAAAAAACACCATAATACCTTCAAGTTAGAACTGAAGAACAGGTTCTCTGCTTTAGAAGGCCTAACATCGGAAGAAGTGGACATCTCTGAAGTTAACAGAAAAGTAACCAAAGCTCTTATGGAAACAGCAACAAAATTAGCTGGGTCTAAGAACAAGTTGCATGTGAACAAATTATCAGGAAAAACCAAAATGTTGATGCAAAAAAGAAGAGAGATGAGGACAACTAAAGAAGATGTGACTTGCAAAGTGGAATATATAGAGCTATGCAAGACAGTAAGAAAAAGTATCACTGAAGACGTAAGGAAATTCAACTGTGAACTAGTGAGGAAAGCAATTGAAAACAACCAAAGCCTAAAGATAGCAAAGGGACATCTCAGTAAGGGAAGAAAACAGATTATGGCACTGAGAAAAGAAGATGGTTCTGTAACAAGAAATAGAGGCGAAATTTTGACAAGAGTGAAAGATTTCTACTCCAAATTATATGAAAGGGATGATATATGCACTCCAGACATCATGAAAGATACCAGTACTAGAGTTCCTCCAGTCCTTCCAGCAGAAGTTGCACATGCAATCAAGATCATGAAGCGAGGAAAAGCTCCAGGAGAAGATGGAATTACTGTAGACATCATACAAGAAGCAAGTGGAGAAATCGAAACAGTACTCGCCCAAATTTTCACTCGATGCCTTAATGAAGGAAAGATTCCTGAGGATTGGAACACCGCTACAATGATCCTGCTACATAAGAAAGGTGACATTGAGGATCTCGGAAACTACAGACCTATCAGCCTCCTATCAGTAATTTATAAAATCTTCACTAAAGTTCTTTCACACCGCTTGAAGGTAACACTGGACATGGCTCAACCGAGAGAACAAGCTGGATTCAGGAGTGGCTACAGCACAATAGATCATATCCACGTGCTCAGAGAACTAATTGAAAGAGCGAGGGAATATGAACTTCCATTGTGCATGGCTTTTATCGATTATGAAAAAGCCTTTGATTCGGTGAAACCATCAGCAGTTACAATGGCTCTGAAAACTCATGTATTGAAGATGCATACATTAATATTATTAATAACATCTATGAAAATGCAAGTGCAAAGATTAGGCTGTTTGAAAATACAACACACGTAAAAATTGGAAAGGGAGTGAGACAAGGTGACACCATATCTCCGAAGCTCTTTAATGCCACATTGAGGGTGTTTTTCAGTCGCTGAGCTGGGAAAACAAGGGGATAAAGATTAATGGAGATTATCTAACCCACCTTCGTTTTGCTGATGACGTAGTCATTTTTGCAACTACCCCATCAGAGCTGCAGAGTATGATCCAGGAACTTGCTGACAAGAGTAAAGAAGTGGGATTAAAAATGAACTTTCAGAAGACAAAAGTGATGTTCAATGCTTTTACAAGAAATGAAGATTTATCGATTGATGGAGAAAAGCTGGAGATAACAGACACGTACGTTTATCTTGGACAGCAGATATCAAGTGAGGGTCACATTGATGAAGAAATTAATCGGCGTACAAAACTTGCCTGGAGAGCTTTTGGAAGAAACAGCATAATTTTCAAGAGCAATATGCCATTATGTCTTAAAAGAAAAGTGTTTGATCAATGCATCCTTCCAGTGCTTACGTATGGTGCGGAGACGTGGACCTTAACTAAAAGAGACATACAAAGGCTGCAGACAACTCAAAGAAGCATGGAGAGGTGCATACTTGGTGTAACCAGGAGAGATAAGAAGAGGAACTCGTGGATCCGAAAAATGACAAGAGTGGAAGACATCATGATCAGAGTTAAATCCCTGAAATGGCAATGGGCTGGACATACTGCCAGAAGGACAGACCATCGATGGACAGCCGAAATTTTAGATTGGATTCCAAGGGACAGGAAAAGACCCAGAAGAAGACCACATGGGAGATGGGTGGATGAAATTCGAAAGTATGCAGGGGTGACATGGAGGAGACTGGCACAAGACAGACTGTTGTGGAGGAAACTTGGGGAGACCTTCGTCCAGCAGTGGATTGATAATGGTTGACAATGATGATGATGATGATACACCATATCTCCGAAGCTCTTTAATGCTACATTGGAAAATGTCTTTCAATCATTGAACTGGGAAAACAAAGGGATAAAGATTAATGGAGATTATCTAACCCACCTTCGTTTTGCTGATGACATAGTCATTTTTGCAACTACCCCATCAGAGCTACAGAGTATGATCCAGGAACTTGCTGACAAGAGTAAAGAAGTGGGATTAAAAATGAACTTTCAGAAGACAAAAGTGATGTTCAATGCTTTTACAAGAAATGAAGATTTATCGATTGATGGAGAAAAGCTGGAGATAACAGACACGTACGTTTATCTTGGACAGCAGATATCAAGTGAGGGTCACATTGATGAAGAAATTAATCGGCGTACAAAACTTGCCTGGAGAGCTTTTGGAAGAAACAGCATAATTTTCAAGAGCCATATGCCATTATGTCTAAAAAGAAAAGTGTTTGATCAATGCATCCTATCCTTCCAGTGCTTACGTATGGTGCAGAGACGTGGACCTTAACTAAAAGAGACATACAAAGGCTGCAGACAACTCAATGTAGCATCGAGAGGTGCATGCTTGGTGTAACCAGGAGAGATAAGAAGAGGAACACGTGGATCCGAAAAATGACAAGAGTGGAAGACATCATGATCAGAGTTAAATCCCTGAAATGGCAATGGGCTGGACATACTGCCAGAAGGACAGACCATCGATGGACAGCCGAAATTTTAGATTGGATTCCAAGGGACAGGAAAAGACCCAGAAGAAGACCACATGGAAGATGGGTGGATGAAATTCGAAAGTATGCGGGAGTGACATGGAGGAGACTGGCACAAGACAGACCGTTAAGGAGGAAACTTGGGGAGACCTTCGTCCAGCAGTGGATTGATAATGGTTGACAATGATGATGATGATGATGATGATGATATATATATAAAGTCTTCAAGCTATCATGCTATTTTACTCCCGTAAATTTCCTTAATTAACCAAAGCAACAGTGGAAGAGACTAAGTGTTTTAGTCCATGATGATCACATGCTTTTCCAAGATGTAGCTGGCTCCACTGGCAAAAAATTATTCAATTCACGCAAAATTTAGGGGGTCTGTTACTATCAGTGATTTATGAAGTTCATTCGAATTTTGGCTAGTTTTGTGGATATTTCGCAAAATAAATTTTCATTATGCTTTATCCCCGTCTCAATTGATGGAAGCCACTGGAACAATTCTGGCATGCGTGCTGGCTCTTACCACAGAATAGTTTCAGCAAATTTATCTTTTTTCTCTGTTAGTAATCCCCCACACACACACACATCCTCAGCTACACTTATTTTCACTACCCAAGTTTATGGAATATCCCAACTATGGGTGTTATTGGTGCTGTAAAATGCTTATATCAGCAATGCCATATATCATGCCTAAAAAAAATTATCTACTCATAAAACATTGAGGAAACAAAAAAAAAAAGGTCTTTCTAAACTTCCTAAAAACAAATATGCTTCAGAAATTTCCTAGTTTTGGGGTATTTTTGAATTTCAAGACACTGGATAATATGCCCAGTATTACTCGGGGTGGGGGTGGGGGCAACATAAATACAGTGGCTGCTTTAAAGCAACCTTACATTAAAATACAATTTTAAGCTCTCAGTTGTGCATAGTCAATTTCATTCACTTACATCCAGTTCGGTTTCTGTTTCAGGAAGACCAAGAAGACCACCTTCTAATTCTTCTCTTTTCTTTTCCATCTCATCAGTAGCTGACCTGCTTGCATTCTGAGGTCGCTCACGCAATATGTACACCCTGGTAGAAGCTCCAAAGTGGAAGGTGCTGTCAACAGGAAGCTGAGTGGGCTTATTGGCCTCCAAACGCACATTGCCAATATATGTACCATGAGCTAACAAAGGAAGACAAACATAAGATATCAATCTAATACAATGCTAAGAATAATTGCATACACAATACTGTTTGTGAAAATTACAACACCATGGACTGCTGGTATTAGCTTGAAACTCACAGAATATGTACAACAGGTTGGGACATGCAAATAATTAAAATGTCAGTGAAAATGTGCACGAGGTTATGGAGCAGCACCCTCAGAACTGTCCAGTCTTGGGTATAAAGAGCTGGCTCAAATGACATGTTGCAATCAGTGAAGAGCCCACATTGAGTCGAAAGGGTGCTTCTTGTGTTTCACTATGCTACGACGCCAAAGAAGGTTGCATTATGAACACCTGATGGACTTTAGGTGAGGAAAGATCGTTGGGATGTAAGAAGCTGGATTTTTCTATGGCGAAATTGCCCCTCATATAGGACAAAACACCAGTACAGTGATGTCAGTGGACAGATGAGGCTCAGACACACAGAAATCTGGGGAAAGGACCGCAAAATCACACGACTGCACAGGATGACATACACCTCTACCACATGGCAGTGACTGATCACACAGCACTGGAGTACTGTCACAGGTCAAGCTTTGTCCTCCAGCATAGTTCAACATCTTCTGCTCAACAGTGGGCTGGTCGCTAGCAACCCATTGCTGCACATTCCTTCGACCCTCAACCACAGACACCTCAGGCTGTAATGGGGTTTTGAACACAGATACTGATGTGCTAATTGGCAACAGGTCGTGTTTTCTGATGAAGCACAATTTAACTTGATGCACCATGATGGTCACATACATGTTAGAAACATCCTGGTGAATGGCACCTTGCAGCATTATACTGGCCGAATGCCAAGAGTCATGGTTTGGAGCACCATTGGGTTCAATTCACAATCTCACCTGATACAAGTTGAGGGAACCCTCAACAACCAGCGATACATCACAGATGTTTTCGAGGCTGAGGTGATATCCTTCCTTCAGAGTTGTCCAGGAACTATATTCCAGCAGGACAATGCTCTGCCACATGTGACCTAGAATGTCCAAGCCCTCTTCCATGCACTGTAGATACCACTTCTTCCCTGTTCTGCACGTTCATTGGATATGTCCCCAATCAAACATATCTGGGGCATGGTAGCTAATTGACTGGCCCACCAAGTGCCTCTGCCAGTCACCACAAATGAACTGTGGTCTTGCACAGCAGCAGCCTGGCACCACAAATGAACTGTGGTCTTGCACAGCAGCAGCCTGGCAGGCTATTCTCCAGGGCAATATTAAAAACCTTTTCCATTCAATACCACACGATGTAGAGGCTGTTATTGTTGCTCGAGGTGGCTTCACACAATACTGAGTTTTGAAGCAAAAAAAATTGTGTATAGCTCTACATATGTAATCAGTTATCTCCTGTAACATGAGGAATTTGTGACATAAATTTCATTCAACTGTTTGCCTTTGCAGCAATTTCACACTCCATGTTGACTTGTCCACTTTTCCTGCTGTATACAGTATTCCAACAGCTTACTCACCAAAAAAAAATTAAGGATTCTGCATGGACCTTAGCTCTAATGGCAGATCAATAGCATACATATGTAACATTTTATGAACACAGTTATAGGACTGATATATCAACTGAGGTAAGACATGCACCCCTTCCTTCCCCAGTTCACCATTAATGAGGTTTTTCCCCTAGGGCTAGCAATCTGCTTATTTTCACCAGCATGGTACTTTTCTGCATGTTTTATTCAAAAGAATACTGGGTGTAACTTTCAGCAATAGCTTAGCTAAGTTATTCCATTGAGAGAAATCCTAACAGTTATTGTTTTTCACACCCTCATACAATGCACTATGATGACAATGCTATCAAAAAGATGTAACAAATTAATATTTTTATTAGTGGGCTGGTGGGACAGTGCTCTTCATCCACTATCATTACACAAAGTTAGCAAAGTGATGGTGTCAGAATGTTTTTGTCACAGATAAACACTCACACATTAGAATAAAAATGATGTCTAAAAATGTCTGTAGTGAACACATATAGAAGCAAAGTGAAGTGCACTAGATGAAACAATTAACAAATGGTGCAGTCTGAATATTTGATTGCAAGCAATGTAAGACAGCTGCAGCAAAATGTACTTCAATTTAGAACAGATCCGGCATTTTGCCTTGGAAACGTGAAATAACAGCTAAAATGTTTAACATAAACGAAGTGCCACACAAAAAGGCTGAATACATCAAACTCAAATAAGCAAGTGGTATTTTGCCAGTGGTACAAAGCATGTTAGTCAACACAAGGGAAAAACTTTCTGCCATCAATAACTGCCATTAATATCCTCTCTACTCTTGCACATAAACATGTATATAGCTTAATGAAGATTTTTATATTCATAACTTAAAAAAATGCATTTTGCCAATATATAATCTGCCATGTACAGATACATACAGTATGTCATAATGATAATTGACTTTTCCCCCTTTTCTAGTAGTATAGGGAATATGTAGACTCAAATGTGTGTGTGTGTGATTAAGCCTTTTAAGTGGTAAGAAGAAACACATTTTTTACAAATTTTTTTATGCATGTGCACTAACATTCCTATAATGGCATATTTTTAAGCCCTATTTCAGCAATATTCCTGACTACTGCCAGAAAATCCTATTTTAATGTTTCATCATAAATAATGTGCTTGTACAGGGGTGGCAAACGTTTTTTTGTCAGCGTGAGCCCAAATTTGTGATAATCTAAAAATTCTCTCACATGTTCATGAGAATTTTGAGCAGCAGATTATTATTTTTCCACTGTTCACTCAATAACAGAAGAAAATTACAAGAGGTGGGAAATCAATGCCAACTATTTACTTCTTTTATTTCCCAAATACTAATAAATACACTGGGTCTGCAAGATTTCAAAACATGTCATATGACTTTAGGTTAAAACATCTATATAGCAGAAGCCACAGTTGTTCTTAAATTTACGTGCATACAATTATAACAACAAGGTTGCTTACCTTTTTTCACATTTCCACTGCACGTTGTGCCAAAAATCAGTTAAAACATCACCTACAACAAATTAAAAATTGGCAAAAAAAAAAAAAAAAAAAGAAGCAAAAACAGCACTGATACAATACTGTCTGGATAACTACACATACCCGAATTTTGAAGAGATTAAAATAATAAAATCATGTCACCATGAGAGACACCTACGCATTGCAGTCTGTATTGATTGAAAAAAAATAGAGATCGAATTTGTAATAAAAACAATCCAAGTATCATTAATGAAAAATGGAAAGAACTCATAAAAATTGACCAAAAAAAAAAAAAAAAAACACACAGAAGAAGAAAATGAAGAGTTCACTAAAGTCAATAACAGATGGAGCCATGGTGGAAGCTTTTCGTAGATGATGTTGGGGTGGGGCGAGGAAGACTAGCGTATCACTCACTCTTACTGCGGTGGCAGAAGAGAAAGCATTTAGAACACCTCCTGAAGATAACCCCGCAGAGGGTAGAAAGTACTTGAGGCAGTCTGTGTTGGAATGGCTAAGGGTGTGGTGAATGAATGTTCTGGTTGTTCATGAGGTGTTGAGAAGGGGAGTTGAAAGAATAAGATGAGTCGTATGTAAATAGTTGTATATACGTTTTTAATATTTTTGCTCGGCATTTTGTATGTATGTAAATAGGCAGTTTATGTTCGCTGATAATATCAAAAGGTTTTGAGTTCAAGAACTGGGGTTTTCACCGACGAAGGTTGGGTTTTACACGCTGGTGGGGAGGGGGAAGGATACAGTTTTGGGACCTATAAAGCAATGCACTTCATGGACTTGGGCGTTCGTCGAACATTTGAAAGAACCTGAAGACAAAAAATAGAACACCGCACCGGAGGCTTGAACCAAGCATGACAACAAAAAGAATAAAACGTGCAGTGAAATGTGAAAAAAGGTAAGCAACCTTATTATATTTGCACTTTTAAGGTATTAACCTCTTGCAAAGTGTGCATAGTTTACGTGCAATTCATAAATGAAAAAAACATTAGAAAGTACCAATCACTCACCCTAAAGATCATGGTAACCTCCAATGACAACACACTTCCAACACGTCAATCATCGTGATGTAACTGGGCTTCCAAGGTTTACAGACATCTTGCTTACGCTTCTTACTTCCGGGTGTGAAACATCGTTTTTTTTTTTTTTTTTCCTTAGCCTTATGAGATGTTACTATAAAGCTTGTCAATTCCATAAAAAATCACACATACTACTCATTCATACAATTCAAGTAAAAACTATGTACATAACCTTACATTCATAGGTGGTTAAACCTTTGTCAACTGTAATTATCAAACTGCTCCTTCTGTTTCACAACCCCTGCCACTCCCACTGCAAGTGTCACACTCATTCAGCCCCTCACATCCAGTGTGAGGGGCTGAATGAGAAGGAGCAGTTTGATAATTACAGTTGACAAAGGTTTAACCACCTATGAATGTAAGGTTATGTACATAGTTTTTACTTGAATTGTATGAATGAGTAGTATGTGTGATTTTTTATGGAATTGACAAGCTTTATAGTAACATCTCATAAGGCTAAGGAAAAAAAAAAAAAAATATGATGTTTCACACCCGGAAGTAAGAAGCGTAAGTCTGTAAACCTTGGAAGCCCAGTTACATCACGATGATTGACGTGTTGGAAGTGTGTTGTCATTGGAGGTTACCATGATCTTTAGGGTGAGTGATTGGTACTTTCTAATGGTTTTTTCATGTAAGCAACCTTGTTATTATTAATGTCATATGACATTACAGATTCTCGCAAGCACACTAGCTGGTGCCAAACTGGCATGAGACATCTTGTGTGTAAACACTTTTCACTGCTCTTGTCAACGCTCGCAAACAGTAGGAGTAAGACGTCCTAAGTGTGTGTGTGTGTGTGTGTGTGTGTGTGAGATATATATATATATATATATATATATATATATATATTCTGTGGTGGCCAAATCTCCTCAGCATATTTATTAACATTTTGCTTTACATTACACATCTTCACACCTCACAATCAAAATGTCCTGCCACAAGTAAAATATCTTACCAGCACACAACTGACTCCTATGTCACTTCTGCAGTATCCAGGTTTCACTGTTGTGCACCAGAGTAGGAACAATTCCCCTTTCATACACAACTATTCCAGACCTTTTGAAAAAACCATCAGTCCTCTGAAATCCTCCTATGGCAGCTGTCACTTTCCAATATCACATGCCTACTAATTTCACCATCTGATCTGTTTTCCCAGTCGAACATGCTTCCTACATACATACATATCATTAAGCTGTTATCTGAGATTCAGAGGTTAACTCCAGTAAATGTTTAACTGATAGAATTAGAATTTTTTTAGGTGTATCAAATGTCTCCATTTACAACAATCGCAGCACACAGCTAGAGCTTCATTGACAACCATCACACGTCGCACACACAAGACCTTTTGTATTTCATACTCATAATCTTTTTCTCAAGCAGACATTCCGGAATCTGGTCCTCCCATGATTTCCTTGGTCTTCCTCTACCTTTCTTCCCTCCCACTTGGGCTGAAAAAATTCTCTTAGTCTGCACCTCATCACTTATTTTTCCAACATGACCAAACCACCTAAGAATATTAGTCTCCACCTTACTAACAACATTTTGCCTCACATGATTAGAGCGTGTCTTGTATGTGTAATGCATCTCTCCAGCAAACAAACGACCGGATAAGTCGTTGTCCCATAAAACCCCACATGTGCTCAATAGGGGACAAATCCGGTGAACGTGCAGGCCATGGAAGTTGTCTCATACCCTGAAGTGCATGTTGCGTTGCACGTGCCATGTGTGGGCGTGCGTTATCTTGCTGGAAAACACCATGATGGACCGACCTTACAAATGACACAACAACGGGCTGAATGATGTTGTTGATGTAGGAGGTGCTGTTTAACGTACCCTGTACAAACACTAGCTCTGTACGGGAGTGATAGCTGATCGCTCCCCACACCAGGAGACCTGGTGTATGCCCTGTGTGTCGCTGGCGGATGCAAGAAGGGTGGAGACGCTCCCCTGTGCGTCTGCGAACACGCATACGGCCATCGGAGGCTCCCAAGCAGAATCTGCTTTCATCGCTGAACATGACAGATCGCCATTGCGTTCTCCAGTGCAGACGTTGGCGACACCACTGCAACCGTTCCTGACGGTGGGCTGGAGTCAGAGGTACACATGCCAGAGGCACACATGCACGTAGTCCTGCATCCAGTAGACGGTTGCGGATTGTTCGC
Source organism: Macrothele yani (assembly GCA_039090855.1). NCBI lineage: Eukaryota > Metazoa > Arthropoda > Arachnida > Araneae > Macrothelidae > Macrothele > Macrothele yani. The sequence goes on from CM077022.1 coordinate 28,551,332, forward strand.
ACAGTCACCTCAGGTGCAACGACAGCTCGGATTTGCATCGCAGTGGATGTTCTGCTTGACAACACCGCTCTTCTTATGCGTCGATCAATCCGCTCATCAGTCCATTTGTGACTCCCGGTTCCACGTCTTCCCGTGTGGGAATGTTCCTTGGACCATCTACGCCACCATCGTACCACCACCGATACTTCCCGTCCAATTCACTCCGCAATATGACGATACAACCACCCGGCCTCGCGGAGTCTGACTAGACGACCTCGCTCAAAGTCCAATAACTGCTGAAATCGTACACGTCTTCCATGTCCAGGCATTGCAGCTTCTTCAGGGTCTCCGCACGTGTCCGTACGCCAACGACTGATTACATTCACTTCGCCATACTCCTTAAATACAACCCACGATAATTTGCATATTATGCCGTGCTGGGGCGTAAGTGCTCACCGGTTGATCCCGAAATTAACATCACACCTACGTAAACTAGACCCCATTAACATATGTAAATTTCATGATCGTCCATCAATTCCTTCTTGGTGTTCTTTTTCACTTTCCGCCAGTGTAGTTAGTTCTCAAATTATATCAAAACAAATATTCAAAAGTTCTTCAAAATGGTTTACTTCATGTGACTTTCATTACTCCATCAGCAAGACGTATGAATTCATTTTGCAACAACATTATGAAGGCACCCACACAATTTCATATATACAACAGCTTCACTATCATGCAAAGTAGATATACTAAAGATCCAGACTTACAAATTTTGCTAGTAGACATTGCCACCAGGACCAAAATTGTTAGTGGCCATAAAAAAAAAATCAGCGGCCAAACTTTGAAAAAAAAATCAAATTGTATATTTCATACTATATTATTTTTATAAAATAGCTTAGTATAATATCAGTATGTTTTATTTTGCATATTTCAGTTATAGTATGCTTAAAAGTTGAAACTGAAGTAATAAAACAATGCAGGTGAGTGGGAACATCGCACAGGGAGGGGAGTGCATTTACGGGTGAAATCTTTGCACTGTCCGACTTCAGGTTTTGGAAATTTTTACCACTATTTTCAAGTTGAAATACAAATATTTATGAAGTTAAATATTACTTAACAATAATACTGGGCAGAGGCAACATCGCGAGAAAAAAGGAATTACGATTGCGGAAAAAATCTGAACTCTCTCGACCTTCCATTTTCGAAATTTTCGTAAAGATGGAATGCCGTCCTCCAACGAACATCCCTGTCATCCCACCCTCCCACCCCCAATTACGTTCACTGGTTCATTGATCTCGCGAATGACCAAAATAATAGCGAAAAAGATGGAATTCCTCAATTTTGCGGAAGAATCTGATGCCTGAAGATTACTGGGAAATTTCTACGGCGTCTATCCTCCATTTTCGCAAATTGTTTTAAGCTGAAATGTTTCTATGCAATAAAATCATATTTAACAATAAAACTGGACACTAAGACAACATCGGGAGAAAAAAATACGATTAGGGTAACTTTTTCACTCCGTTCAACTACCGTTTTCTAAAGTTTTGAGACACAAAACACCGTCTCCAGATGGAACCCCCTCCCCAAATTGTCTTCAGTTTTACACTGATCCTGAGAATGATCTAAATGATGACAGACAAAAAAAAAAATGCGGAATTCCGCGAATCCGCTTAAGAATCTCATGTATATCAGAAAACAATAAAAAATTTAAAAAAATTAAAATTCGTAGAATCCGTAGTTTCGACAGTGAGGTCCATTGTTCTGTAGTCAGCAAACTAAATTCGTAGAAACTATGAACATTCCATAGTAGTTCGCAGGTATGGAAATACTATTACACTACAGCCCTCGAAAATCCACTCCGGACTTTGCCAATTCCGGATTTTAGAATTTCCCTTTGGACAATGCAGGCTTTCAGCAAACATTCATTAAAAAATAATAAAAGAAAACGCCTAACTTCTAAAGTTTTCATCGGATTTCGACGAACAACATTATGAAGGCACCCACACAATTCACATGGGAGTTTATTTTGACGTACCTTGGTTACTGTAAAATTTGCATTCGATTATTTAAGAAATTGGAGAATTTTTTTTCCATCAAAATTTCTCCCACTATAACTTTTCCAATGCAGACAGTTAAGCAGTTTACCACCAGCAAGAAACTTTCATCCCCACCGCAACCTTGCGAACCTCCTACGATGACTTATCAGCCTTGGCGCATTCTTTGGGATCAAAAACTGACGCCTTCTCCTTTTTAGAATTTTTTTTCTTTTCTGCTGTTCAAGCAGAATGAAAAAGCTGATGGCCGACTTCCGTACAACTCAAATTTTGTGCCATTTCATGCGATTTTCGTACATTTGGAGTAAAAATTTTCAAAAACGTGTGAGTTTCATACAAGTTTTAAAAAAAATTACCTTTCAGTACAAGTTAAATAAAATAATTGTTTTTCCCGTACAGGTCGCCAGAATTGGCGATTTAATCAAACATTTTTAGTCGCCACGACGATGAAGTTTATCACCAATGGCGACCGTGAGTCTGGATCTTTAAGATATACCATTATTAAAATCAAAGGGCAATGAAATTCAGATGAAGTCAAAAATGAAAACACAGATAAAGCAATGTGAACTAAAATTGAATGAACCAGAATAAATATAACTACAACTGATGCAGTGGGTGTGTTTCAAATGCAAATGAAGACAGATAAGGTAAAGTTTCTTTCACCATCACTGGGATATGTTTGTCACTTGCAAAAACTCTGCAGGTATGAGCACATACTTAACTCCTGTGCTCTCCAAGTCACTCATTCTTGTAGTAATGGTCATGTGCAGACAGCATCATTTCCATATTAAAAAAAAAACAAAAAAAAACTACATATCTGTACTCAGGGTTTGTACACTTTGAGGGGGGGATTCAAGGAATTTTCCAGGACATACACAAAAAAATTCCAGGATGATTATTAGGCTTTATAGTATCATGGTCAAATTATTTTTTTTTTAAGTCATTTTGGTTTTAAGTAATAAAAATGAAGAAAGATATAAATGGATGAGTGTGCTTTTTTACTCATTACATTTCTTTTTGATGTTTTTAACTGAAGAACTACCCAATAATGCAAAACTGAATCATTGTAATGCAATTACCACAAGGCCCATCAGAAAATCCTTTCCCTCAATCTAAAAATGATTAATTCAATCAGTAATTTTAGCTGCATCACTATTCTGCACTATCTTTCCATGTAATCAGTCTATTATTGATAACAATTGAAATTATTATAAAATAAAGAAAGGGCACATCCAGAATTTAAGAATGGGGAGGGCACAAGTCTAAACAGTTAAAAGAAAATATGAAGAAAGAAACGTGGTGCAAGACTATGCCTGTTAGTGGAAGAATTGAGAATAATGGAAAAGTTGAAAATAGGCGAAAAATATTCGTGGAAAAAGCTATGCTAAGGAAAAGGAATTTTCCAAATACCCCACAAGCAGAGATAGCGAAAAAAAAAAAAAAAACGTTTCAACCTTTACACACCTAGCAGAAAATCTTTGCATTATTTAAAGAGGATAATGCTCCACATCTCTTGCAGCAAATGGCATACAGTAAAGAAGAAATGTCTCAATAGGGTTTTTAGAAGCGGCAATACAGCTGCAAACTGAAGTACAAAAATTCCACCTAGTGACAGAACTGTGAATTACAAAATTCCTCATATACTAGCCTTAAGTGTTCTACAAGGTAAGTGGCACCTGGTGTTAAAAGAATTTTTTAAATCGCACATGTAGAAGCAGAGATATTGAGAAAACAGATTAAAAATTGGCGACTCCTAGCGGTGAAATTGTGCATTATTTTGGGAATAAAATATGCACACAGAGTTTGCATATCTGACTGAAGAAAGAAGTTTTTGAATTGGATTTTTAGTCCTGCAAATATTGCTGTAAACGGAAATGTGAACTTACACCCTCTGGTAGCAGACTCGTGCTGTAAGAAAAATTTGAAATTATATAAGAAACATTTTGCAGCGGAAACGCTCTCCAAGAAAGAAAAAGTTTTCACATCAGACTCTTAGAAGTAGAGATATCGACAAAAATAATATTTGCATCTATGCCCCAGGTGGAGAAACCATTAATTATTTTAAAAAGAAAATACTCCGAAAAGGTTTATTGGAGCGAGTGGTATTGGTCCACATAAAAACAATTTTTGAATCGAGATTTTAGAAGCTCAGATTTTTCTGCAAATACATCAGAAGCAGAAATTAACACTTATGCCCCATGATGATCAAATCATTCTTTACCAAAAATTAGAAATTATATGCAAAACATTTCCTATCAGGAGCTGTATTTGGTTCAGAAAGGATTTTATGAATCAGAGTTTTAGAAGCAGAGATATAGGGGGAATGCAATTTACTTTTACTCCCCCTAGAGGAAAATCTATGCGTAACTTGTAAAAGTGACTATACCTAATAAACTAGTCTTCGACATTAATGGAATCGAAAACTAAAAGAATGTTTTTAATCAGATGTTTAGAAGCAAATATATGGAATAAAATATATTTTGAATTCGATATCTTCTGCATTTACACCCTCTAGTGGCAAAATTGTGCATCGTAAAAAAAACCCGGAATGCACGGATCCTCATTCGCACATTCCAAGTTTCCCCATGCAAAAAGAATTTTTCAAATTGGACTAATAGTTGCAGAGATACATGTCCACAGACGGACGGATGAATAAACTGATAACATAAGCACGATGTTTTTTACAAAAGACATGCTAAAAAAGAGGTAACACAGATTTCCTAAAAGAAATTCAAATATACACGGGTGTTCAAAATTAAGAGAATTTGTACATTTTGTCGATTTTCACAAAAAGTATATGCCGCCGAATAAGAATCCAAACTTGCAGTGTCAAATATGTAAGCATACACGTGCGTGTAGGCGGAGCTGTGACAGCGGAGAGCATGAAAAGCACACGTGGCTTTTTCCGTGATTAGTTCGCTCATACTCCTCGGCGACATTTGTTGCATTTCTTGCAGGAGTTGGTTCAATTTCATAAGTTGCCACGATCGTATTGATGACAGAATGAGGTGGAGAATCATCAGTAGATTGGAGGCAGGGCAATCGCAAGTGCAGGTTGCTACAGAGCTCAATGTAACAAACAGTGTCATCTGCAATTTGTGGAAACAGTTTAAGGACACCGGATCCATATCGAGAAGGCCTGGGCAAGGTCGTCCAAGAGCCAGGACGGCCAATGAAGATCGTTATTTGGCACTTTCAGTGAGGCGCCACAGGACTGCTACAGCTGCACAGCTATCTCATGAGCTGCCTGCCACCACTGGAACTCGAGTTTCAAGGGTTACTGTTTCCCGAAGGCTTCATGAGAGAGGGCTTTTTGCCAGAAGACCCGCTGTTTGTGTCCCGCTCACTTCAGCACACAAGAGAGCACGTTTAGCATGGTGCAGACAACATCAGCCTTGGACCAGACTTCAGTGGGGTAAGGTTCTCTTCACAGATGAGTTGCGATTCAGCCTGGACACTGATTCTCAAAGTACCTTCATCTGGAGAGAACCTGGGACCCGATACCTTTCCTCCAACATCCAAGAAAGGGACCGCTATGGCAGCGGAGGTGACATGGTCTGGGCAGGCATCATGTTGGACAGCCGCACACTTCTCCATGTGTTTGAAAGAGGTTCCCTGACTGCTGAGAGGTATCGGGATGAGATCTTACAGCCCTATGTTTAACTTTTCAGGGGCGCAGTTGGCCCTAGGTTCCTTTTTATGGATGACAACGCTCGTCCACATAGGGCTCACGTGGTCGACGATTATCTTGAAAGTGAGGATATTCGCCGGATGGATTGGCCAAATCGCCAGACCTAAACCCTATTGAACATGTCTGGGATGCTCTTGGGAGGTCAACTGCAGCTCGCCATCCCTCTCCGAGAACCATCCAGGAGCTGAAAACTGTGTTGCTGCAGGAGTGGGACCAACTGCCACAGGGACTCATCAACTGCTTGGTTTCCAGTACGAGGTCGCGCTGTGAGAGCTGTATGACTGTGAGAGGGGACCATACCCCATATTAGAGTCATTTTATGTTCGATCTTGCAACGTGGATTTTGGACATTCCTACGCTGATGAGCCTTACTGACGATCATGAGTGCATACCATGACTGTTGTAGTCACACATGAAACAGTACTTACAGTCAATTCGGTGATGTCCGATTGCTGTGTTAATTATCATCTTGTATGGTATAACTTTTTCTCTTATATAACTGTGTATCCATACCAAATTTCATTAAAATGTGTCCATTAGTTTTTCAGAAATTCGAGAAAATGTGCAAATTCTCTTAATTTTGAACATCAGTGTATTTTAAGTACTAATTTCAAATTTCAAGGCTTTTATAGACAGTTTAAAAAAAAAACACCATTTTTGCAGGACATTCTAGGCCTTGAAAACATAATCCCGATTTTCAAGGACTTTCCAGGTTTTTAAGCACCTGTGCACACCCTTGTACTTCTATTTAAAACCTGGCTCTTAAAAACGTAATAAAAATCAGAAATCATTTGATAATGTTAGTGAGCAATAAATACATTGCTCAACATAGAAATTCCCCACCAAGAAGGAGTGAGGATAGATGGATGAAATTGAGCATGCAAATAGAAACACATAAGGAGCTTACCTTGATGTTATTTTCAGCCACATACAGTGTTTATCAGATGAGATAATGCAGCACAAACGGTACACCTCAGTAAGTGGCTGCACTGCCACAAACGGCAATACAGGCAGCAATACGGTGTGGCAATGAGTCACACAATTGACAGATATCGTCCTGAGGAATGGAACACCAAGCACTGTGTACTTGCTTCCATAAATTCATCGAGATCATGCACAGGTCGATTCGATTGCAGACAACGTCCAATGTGGTCCCACAGGTTTTCGATAGGGGATACATAGGGCAATCTTGCTGCCCATGGCAGTGTTTGAACATGTTGCAAATGATGTGTCGCCATTTTCCAACTTCTGGAAAAGGAGACTGGCCATCTCATTTTCAGAAGGGAAAATAGGTTCCGATCACGCATCTTGATTCCCTACGGGACAAGATGGGAAGAAAAGAAAAAAGGGAAAAGAATGACGTGCAGTTCTTTTTGTTTTGTTTTTTGCCATCGACCCCGAAATTCTTAGTAGAGAACTCGAATCAATTTTCTACATCTTCTGAAGTTTTGATTCATTTTCCCCAGGGAAGTCAAGAAAAAGTTGTGAAATTCTTTAATTTCCATTCACTATTCAAATCCCTTTTTCTTATCCTTCTCAACTTTCTTTTTGAATGTTTCAATATTTCTGGCATGAGTGTGTATGTTGAGTAGTAGAGTGGAAATGTCATGTATATGTATGCCCTTTGGTTTGTTACAGGATCGAACGTTTTTCTGGTGTGCCGAGATTAAAAAAAAACTTTAGTTGTAATTCCTAGCATTTGTTTCAAAGGTTGTAAATTCTAGTGGAAATGGCGTGTATTCATTTGTTTCATTTGGGGAAGAATCTGCTTCGAAATGGTTTCAGAGTTGCTGTTCTGAAATAATTTATAATAATCATTTTGTCCTTATGTTGTCAACTGTGTTTGTGGTGGTAATAGTATGCATGTATATATTATTCCCTTCCTTTTGATACTCCATGAAAAATGAGCTCAGCATGGATTCAAGGAGAGGAAATGTTCGTCTGTATATATTTAAGGGCGTAAATTAAGGTTTAAAGTGTGACCTGGGTGATTTTCAGTAATAAGCAGCTTAAAGAAAAGAAGAAAAAAAACGTATTAAAAAGCAAATAATTTTAAAATACTTTTTGTGCCTCTGCTCCGATTCATTTCTACTTGGAATGATAACTTTGTAAAATCATTTTCATCTGCCTGCCCGTGTATGTATTTTAGAATTTTGAAATGTATGCAAGACTAGCCACGCTCTGCTAAGCAAATCGGGGAAGAAAAAGTGTTCATTGTGAATAACACGCCATTTTTTTTTACTTTCTTCCCTCTGTCAGAGAACCTCGCGAGAAAGAAAGTTGGCCAGTAGTAGTTTTTTCTTGGAACAGACAGCGTCCAGCGGATGGCACAGAAGAGGGAAAGGTCAAACTAACATAATTTTCTGACCTTGAGGCCACCGAGTTTTAGAAAACGGAGTTGCATAATCTTTTTTTTTTTTTTTGAGGCAGGATGTTGCCGTGGGAATCCTTCAGCCAATGAGAGCTTGTACACCCCCACTGCACGAGTCGGACACGTGATTTTCTGCCAGGAGGGGAGTGAAGTCAAGGGTTACTGGGTCGCGCTGAGTTTGACACTCTCTCGTGGATTCTCTCACTGATAGGGCGCTTTGGCTTCCTGCTGCGATCTGAAGTGGAAGCCGGCCAGCAAAACACTTGTATAACAAAAACAAAAAACAAAAAAGAAAACAAAAAAACCCTTCGACTTTTTCTGCAAAGGGAGATAGGCGGATCAAGATAATCAAGTGGAGGTCTAACAACAAGCCACACGACAGGCGAATTGGACATTCAGGCCAACTGCCCTCTGGACGCTAGGTTCGTCATGGAGCTGACCCGGACTTATTTCTGCCAAAGAGAGAAACGCTCTTCCTTCCCGGCTAGGACTAGCTTTGCAGCCCAAATCTCCCGGAGCCCACGAGGTTTGGTCCAAATTAGGCTGCAAAGCTTCTGCTGCAGACTACTGTTCCTGTTTCTCTCCTGCAAAATCACCTTTCCTCCACCTTCCGGGACAAGATGGCGGGACCTGTGACCAGTAGAAGACATCTTTTCCATTGTTGAGTTAGTGCTCCTTAGAAGACTCTTTTGGCTCGAAAACCTAGAACTTTTCATTCTCTGCACCGATGGGACGAACCAACCCACGGTTGGAAATGACCGGTTGAAGGAAATCAAGGTAATCTCTTTTCAAAAATTTCCTCCAGTGAGGAACTTTCGGCGTCAAAATTTTCTACGAGCCTCAGCTAACGTAGTCAGTCGACCATATCCAGCAGTCTGAGAAAAAAAAAGTATAAATTTGTTGTTATTTTAAGTTTGGCTCCTTGAATATGTGAGTTTGTGTCTGTTTGACAAGTAGGCAGTATCCTTTGTTTCTTTTCAAAAACAATAAAATTTTAATTCAACCAATGTAATGCAACCAAAAGAAAGAGAGAGAGAGAGAGAAAGGCAGGTCTCCAGTGGGAGATTCATCGGTGAGAGTCAAAGGGAGAAAGTTATTTTAATATTCTTTTTCTTGATTAAGCGGAGTAAATGACATGTAAACATAAAATTTTCTTTTTGTTGAATCAGTTTGATATACCAGCGAGGGCCAGGTACACATACAGTTGCAATACCAAGGCATTTTTTCTTTGTGCATCCTGTTCCCACTAAAGGGGCTCTGACGACCGCCAATAGCGGTATAACTATACCATCGGGATTAGAGGAAATGCTATCCCACACTCACCAACCCGCTTGGCCAGCATGGCGAGTTATAGCCAAACCCCTCCAAAATGACTCCACAACTTAAACCTTGGCCCTCAGTCTCCGGCAGCTGGAATGTACCTGGCCAAGGCAGCAGCCAGAGCGACATGAAGGCAGAGGGTGCTAAGAATCCCCAGAGGACCGGACTAGGCTGCCATCTGATGCTGACCTTGGCTACGTATAATGGATGCTCCCTATCTTCTGATTCAAGGCTTCTTGAATTGGAAGAAGAACTACAAAGGATCAAGTGGGACATCGTCGGGCTAAGTGAGGTAAGGAGAAAAGGAGAAGATCTCATTGAACTGAAAAGTGGACATCTCTTCTACTATCGTGGGACAGAAACTGGCAGAACTAGTGGTGTTGGATTTATAATAAACAAGAAACTGAAGGATAAAGTTGTAGAAGTTGAAAGTTCCTCTGACAGAGCTGCACGACTTGTTATCCAACTCTCGAGAAGATACCAGGCTCAGATTATTCAAGCTTATGCACCCACCACAACTCATCCTGAAGAAGACATTGGAGAATTTTATGAGGAAATTCGTCATCTAAATAATAAAGGTAAGCAGCACTTGAAGATAATTATGGGAGATTTCAATACAAAAATAGAGCAATGGCAACAGAATGAAACTTCAGTAGGTAAATTCGGTCACGGCAACAGAAACCAGCGTGGAAATACTCTCGTTGAGTTTGCAGAGGCAGAAGGGTTTTTCATCTTGAACTCCTTTTCCAAGAAAAAGCTGCACAGGAAATGGACATGGAGACATCCAAATGGGACGACAAGTGAAATTGATTTTATTATGTGTAACAAAAAATTTGTCATAGAAGACTGCAGTGTGCTAAACAAGTTCAACACACGTAGTGACCACAGATTGGCGAGATGTAAGATGCACCTCAACACTAAACTCGAACGTGGCAAGCTCCTAAGACAAACAAAATGTATTGACATAACCAACCTTAAAAAACACCATAATACCTTGAAGTTGGAACTGAAGAACAGATTCTCTGCTTTAGGAGGCCTAACATCGGAAGAAGTGGATATTTCTGAAGTTACAGAAAAGTAACCAAAGCTTATGGAAACAGCAACAAAATTAGCTGGGTCTAAGAACAAGTTGCATGTGAACAAATTATCAGGAAAAACCAAAATGTTGATGCAAAAAAGAAGAGAGATGAGGACAACTAAAGAAGATGTGACTTCCAAAGTGGAATACATAGAGCTATGCAAGACAGTACGAAAAAGTATCACTGAAGACGTAAGGAAATTCAACTGTGAACTAGTGAGGAAAGCAATTGAAAACAACCAAAGCCTAAAGATAGCAAAGGGACATCGCAGTAAGAGAAGAAAACAGATTATGGCACTGAGAAAAGAAGATGGTTCTGTAACAAGAAATAGAGGCGAAATTTTGACAAGAGTGAAAGATTTCTACTCCAAGTTATATGAAAGGGATGATGCATGTACTCCAGACATCATGAAAGGTACAAGTACCAGAGTTCTTCCAGTCCTCCCAGCAGAAGTTGCACATGCAATCAAGAACATGAAGTGGGTAAAAGCTCCAGGAGAAGATGGAATTACTGTAGACATCATACAAGAAGCAAGTGGAGAAATCCAAACAGTACTCGCCCAAACTTTCACTCGATGCCTTAATGAAGGGAAGATTCCTGAGGATTGGAACAACGCTATAATGATCCTGCTACATAAAAAAAGTGACATTGAGGATCTCAGGAACTACAGACCTATCAGCCTCCTATCAGTGGTTTATAAAATCTTCACTAAAGTTCTTTCACACCGTTTGAAGGTAACACTGGACATGGCTCAACCGAGAGAACAAGCTGGATTCAGGAGTGGCTACAGCACAATTGATCATATCCACGTACTGAGAGAACTAACTGAAAGAGCGAGGGAATATGAACTTCCATTGCGCATGGCTTTTATCGATTATGAAAAAGCCTTTGATTCGGTGAAACCATCAGCAGTTACAATGGCTCTGAAATCCTGCGGTATTGAAGATGCATACATTAATATTATTAATAACATCTATGAAAATGCAAGTGCAAAGATTCGGCTGTTTGAAAATACAACACACATAAAAATTGGAAAGGGAGTGAGACAAGGTGACACCATATCTTCGAAGCTCTTTAACGCCACATTGGAAAACGTCTTTCAATAACTGAACTGGGAAAACAAAGGGATAAAGATTAATGGAGATTATCTAACCTACCTTCGTTTTGCTGATGACATAGTCATTTTTGCAACTACCCCATCAGAGCTGCAGAGTATGATCCAAGAACTTGCTGACAAGAGTAAAAAAGTGGGATTAAAAATGAACTTTCAGAAGACAAAAAGTGATGCTCAATGCTTTTACACAAAATGAAGATTTATCAATTGATGGAGAAAAACTGGAGATAACAGACACATATGTTTATCTTGGACAGCAGATATCAAGTGAGGGTCACATTGATAAGAAATTAATCGGCATACAAAACCTGCCTGGAGAGCTTTTGGAAGAAACAGCATAATTTTCAAGAGCAATATGCCATTATGTCTTAAAGGAAAAGTGTTTGATCAATGCATCCTTCCAGTGCTTACGTATGGTGCAGAGACGTGGACCTTAACTAAAAGAGACATACAAAGGCTGCAGACAACTCAAAGGAGCATGGAGAGGTGCATGCTTGGTGTAACCAGGAGAAATAAGAAGAGGAACTCGTGGATCCGAAAAATGACAAGAGTGGAAGACATCATGATCAGAGTTAAATCCCTGAAATGGCAATGGGCTGGGCATACTGCCAGGAGGTCAGACCATCGATGGACAGCAGAATTTTTAGATTGGATTCCAAGGGACAGGAAAAGACCCAGAAGAAGACCACATGGGAGATGGGTGGATGAAATTCGAAAGTATGCGGGAGTGACATGGAGGAGACTGGCACAAGACAGACCGTTGTGGAGGAAACTTGGGGAGACCTTCGTCCAGCAGTGGATTGATAATGGTTGACGATGATGATATATATATTTGAAAATGTAGAAGTGTACCTAATTTAATCAAGATGTGGGAATAGATAGGCTAGCACAAGTGTACCTCAGCAAAATTCACCTTATGTTTTGAATCCCAGGGCTTTCTGAATTCATCAGCAAAAAATGAGTACATAGAGAGTTTAAATTCTTGTTTAACACTGGCTTAGTCTTGCATGCTGAATTTGTTATAAATTACAGAAGTGGTGTAATGAGTGCACTCACAGAAAAATAGTGAATTTCAGTGATGTCCAGCAAAATTCAATAATAATTTTGGCATGTGTATATTTATGCAGCATTATCCATATCAGCTTACCTTGTTAAAATTCATTATAAAATTGTGTGTGGAATGCAGTGATAGCATTTAAGTAGTCAGCAAGTTCCTATCTGCTTAGCGTAGAAATTTAAAAATTCAGAGTTGTGATTTTCCAGTAAGGGCTGAAAAAAAATTGTAAATTAATCTGTTGGACTCTAAACCAATTATTCTAAGCAGCTCCCTACTTGAATAATTTTCCATCAGGATGTCTGATTGAAATTTTTGTATACTGTTCATACCAGTTTGAAAAGGTGCTTATCTTTCCCATTTAAGAACAAAAATAAAGGTGAACCCAATGGGTTCTTCAAAAACCTAAATTTCCTGTGTGGCAGAAAAATTTCACTGAGTAAGGAAGGGGTTGTCTATTACCTGTTTCCTTAGAACTTGTATCCACCTCAGCCTAGCCTGAGGGTGGAAACGTTCCTGGTTCTTATTGTGGCGGAAAGAAAGAACAAGTACAATATTACTGTGCTTACTTAGTGTAACACATGCTTTACACAAGCAACCATAATTCCTTTTTAAACTTTCAGGTCCACCTCTGCAAACGCAGACAACACAAACAGTACATAAAACATTGTTAAATTTTCACTGCCAATGCGTTAAAAATTCCATAGTGTTACCAATTTCATCCACCCATTTCCCAAAAACAAAAATAGTAATAAATTGATTTGTTACAGTTGATTTCGAAATAGCGATAAAACACAAACATTGTCTGGAGGACCCAAGCGGTGTGCACACGGGAGTTATCTTGCTGGAAAATGGAGTGCTGTAGGCCATTCAGGAATGGTACCAAAATGGGCTACAGAACCTCGCTCACGTATTCTGTAGCTGTCGGTGTGCCCGTGATGCGAACAGGAGGTGACCTGCTATCATGTGCAATAGAACCCCATATCATGATGCCTGCCTGACGGGTGATTTGGGGGTCGCGAACAAAACTGGGATCCGTGCAATCGCCAGGGTGTCACCAGATACAGATCTGTCGATTGTCAGCACCGAGACAGAAACGGGATTCATCACTGAAGACCACTGTGGTCCATTCGTGACCCTAGTTTGAATTGGCTTCGAGACCAAGTCAGATGAGCGCTGCGATGGCTAGCCGTCAATGGCAGTTGACGTAACAGTTGCCTACTGCGTAGGTATGCCACATATAGCCTTTGGTTTACAGTTCGGGTCGTTATAACGACGTCCATGACTGATGACACAGCACGACGAACATCGGCTACAGTGCTTTCTGGTGGCGAACGAACGTGTCAAACAATCCGCCAGCATAGGCGTGCTGACGTCTGTCAGACTGCATCACTGCTGCTCCGATGCACATATGAACATTCCTATAGCCACTGGTGCCTACAGCGTACAACAGTTCGTGCATCCTGTTGCACATGCGTATTGGTACATGTAGGCCAACCCACTTCACACAGGCCTACAACTCTTCCTCTCTGAAATACATCCAAATGGCAATAAACCTGCCGACGGCATGCATCTGGCATTTTTGACCTTTACTGAACAGTTTCCCAGCACAAACAACAAATCTAAAATTTCTGCAACACTTCCACCAGGAACCCTCATCACCATCCCGGTTGCTGCTGGCACCTTTATCTCATGAACATGTGATGTTGTTGGCTCCGGTTTAACATCATTAGCATATCTCGAGTGAGTACACCCGCCCTGTGATTTACATATTTGTAGCACACCTTCTTCTGGGATGAGCTATTTCTATGTCGAGCAGTGTATTACACATATAAAAGTTGAACAAATTAAAATCATTAGGCCCTGAGTTTACAGCACTTTATTGGAGTAGTGTGAAATTACAGAAACAACTGCAGCCAAGTCTGAGCACTTGGCAAATATGCAGTTTATGAATGGCACTTAAGAACCATAAAATTTCTGGTAATCTCCCCTCCCTCATGACAAGAAAAAAGAAAATGAAGTGATAAAAAAAAAAAAAAAAAAGGAGCAGCAGCATAGGGCAAATCTATTTTTTCCTGCTTTATGTACCAGTTTACACAAATATAGGAAAATGCTAAGGTTTGAAAAACGGATTTTGTTTTGGCACATTTTTTTTTTTTTTTTTTTTGCCTCCTATTGCAAAACATTTAACAAAATCGCACAAAAAGCATTTTTTGATTTCTTGACAAAATTTGTTTTGTAAAATCAGGAATGTCCTATGGAAAAACAGCTCCTCTTTTGGAGCTTTGCTGTTACATATACAAAGTTTTTATTTGAAAATCAACTGTTTCAACCCATGGAAAACCACACTAAATAGCAGTTGAAGCTGTTCTTTGAAGCAATAAAGCTTCTGGATCTGTACTCATATGTGAGATGCACCAAGTAATGCAGCTGGAGTATGAAAAACATTGCACTGAATATGCTTAACTTACTGCTTCCAAGATCAACAAGGAAGGTCCTGTTCAGGTGTTTGTGATATACTAGAGCTGCATGAACACGGGAACATGATGCATGGTCAATGCAAAAATCATTTAACTCTGGATTACGACCAAAGAGGTAGCATTTCTTTTCATCAATCATTAGTTTCTGAAAAACAAAAATTGGCACATATCAAATGCAAGTACATCTAAATACCACATTTAAGATAGGTGCTACTACAATGCAATTTCATGCAAATAATTTTGTGTTAGGAACTACAATATTTTCACCTTGCATGAGAACTTTTTTTAACAACACTGATAATATAATCTTTGAGAAAAAAGAACCTGAATTTAAATAAAACTATGGTTATGCATTAAAATGTTTTCTTATAAAATTACTCATTACATCTGTTAACAAATAAAAAGCAAGTATGCTTCAAGAACTGGAATGGAACATAACCTTTACTTTTAATGTAAAGAATTGGACAGGAACTAGCATCCCAACCTACATCCTTTAGCTGAAGATCAAAAGTTCTCTGTATGAAACACACATACCACAACTTCAATATGCAGGGCTCACAACAGGGCATGACCTTAAAAATAGTTGAAATAGTGACCAAAAACTCAAAAAAAGGGACCAATAGTGACCAAAAAATCTGAAAAAAGGGACCAATAGTGACCAAAAAATATCTGAAAAAAGAAACCAGTAGTGACTTTCCTCTCAAGATTTCCACAAATTCTGAATTTCACGCAATTCGTTTCTTTTATGTAGTCAAACTGTGATATATTAATATCTGTAATTATTATATATACACACACAAATTAAAGGTTTGAGACAACATGTGTAATATATGAGTAATCTTTCTCTATATTTTTCTTAGTAAAGTTATTATTTGCAACAACATACATACTTTTTCTGCAATTTTCTCCAACCAAATCATGGCCGGTTGAATCAAAGCTGAAGCATGAATTGTAACTGACTTTAACTGTCAAAATGGCATTCCTATAATCTGTAATGGCTAATGACATTTGAAAGATCTATTTTATCTCACTACTATGCTTAAACTTTGATCTGGATGGTGTCTGGCCTTTGTTTATTTATTATTATTTTTTTTAGTATGTTCAAACTTAATATAAAAGATTATCAATTACTAATACAAAAATCATGCATACAAAGGCTTTTGACAAAAGGAAAATAACATGTCTTCTTGGTGTAAATTTTAATTTCACAAACTGATCAAGTTTCTGTTTGCTTCTATTTGTCCTTCTTCCTAAGGAAGTGGGTGATGAGTTTAGTTTTCTGTTTGTCAACTTGAGTTTGAATCTTCTCAGTATATTTCTTCTCTTCTTTCAAGTCCTTTTTCAACTTTCTTATACCTTCAAGCATCCCTTGTGCTAAATGTACTTTGGACATATCATTCTGTCTAATGGCAGTTTCAATATGTTTAGCTGCTTCTGGCAAAAGGTCTTCTTCTGCTTTCCTTTTCACAGCCTCCTCTCTCTTTTTCTTTTTAAGATCCTTTTCCATTTCCTGAATCCCAGTTTTCTCGTCTTCAAGTTTCTTCATTGCTTGTTCTTTGATCAGTTTCTCTTCCTCTTCCAGTTTTTCCTTTTCCTCTTTTTGAGCTTTTTCGTTCTTTTTCTTTTCTAGGTATACCTTAAAATTATGACCAGCACATTTTGCTTGTTTGAGGAGCTCAGTGGTTATGGGTACCAGCTCTGGTTTGTTCCCATATTTCTTCATATATGATAAGATGGTCAACTTAGCACCTAGTGTTCTCGAACTCATTACAGCCCGATCTTCTGCCAGCAAATGACCAGATAAAGAAAACCCCCGCTCAACATCTGCACTGCCATGACTTAAAGACAAACATGCCTTCACTACTTTCCCTATACTTTGAGAAAAATTGCCTCCAGTAGTGGTAAATGCGTTGATCTTTTTTCAGTTTCGAGATGTTTTTCTTCTACCTGCAACAATTTCCATTCATCAAGCAGTATCTCAGGATCAACATTGATTGGTACGAGGTTTCGCAAATTGGTGATGTACATGCTACTGTCACTTGACTTAATATTGTCAAGATGAAGGCAAGACAAGTACTTCAAAATATTTTTAGAGATAGGAGCTGTAATAACAATATGATTGTAGGCAGCAATGTAATGATTTCTAACACTATTCTTGAAAAAAAAAATGTTTCTGTATCGGTCAAATTTTTCAAAATTTCACTAGCCTCCTGGCCACATTCAACTTGTGAAAGTGGTAAGAAATTGCTGTTATCTTCAACAATACTTTTGTAAAGATTTTCCAATGAAGCAACATCCTTCTTAAAGCGAAAAAGAAGAGTTCTTGCCAATTTCACTAATTTAGAGTGAATGACATGTACAAGAGGTTCATTCTTCTGTAGTGTGCCTGTGATATCTGTAAAAACTTTGAGCTAAATATTACAAAACTTATCACAGGTTTTGTTGTAGGATCTTTAAGAAGCTTGGACTGATATTTGTGGGATGACATTTCCTTTTACTTTTTTTGAGGGATGAACTTCATGAAGTACTCAATGAGAGCATCCCATTGCCCTAAGACTCTCTTGCATGTTTTTGTCATTGTCAGCCACCTTGAAGTTACATGTTTCATAAACATATGTTTGGGCAGTGACAGTTTTGATTGGATTTGGGAAAAGTCCTCATATCTGGAGGGCCAGCCTTTAAAATGATAGTATATGTCAATAACTAAATCGCTGATATCCAGTCCAAATTTTTCTATACCTTTCTGGAAGGCGTTATGAACTGTGTGAATCGTACACAAGCCTAAGTCCAGGAGTTGCTCACCACGCATGGATTTCATATCCTCATTCATGAGACGGTGAACTTTTATTTACATTTGGCCCATCTGAACCAATCATGAGCAATGACTGTCTGGGTAGCCGAGCATTGTCGATAGCTAAGTTGATATGCTTGACAAGTACTTCAACAGTTGCCTTGCCCAAGAAAAATGTCTCCAGGTGACACGACTCTACCTAATTACTGGAATTCGACCAATATCTAACCATTAATCGGAGCTCTTTTTTTCAGCGTTATTAGTTGTTTCATCATACAGGATCGTGTAGCAAGGTGACTGCAGTATTTCTTCAACAATCTTTTCTTTGAAATATGGTCCAAGGCCATCTGTTATCAAGTACTTCATTTTCCCTGCAGACATAGAAAAATTCTCAGGAACTGCTCCAGGAAACATAGCTTGAAATGTATCCCTAATTCCATTAGATGAAGAAGCTGAAAAATCAGAAGTTAAAGCCTTCAAAGCAAGTGACGCGTTGAGGCACAAACACAAGACATGAAAGGAAACAAATTGTTTACTTACATGCTTGGTATCGTCGATGGAGTGATTGGCACACAATTTCAAATATGCCAGGTATTTCTCGCACACGTGCAGCCGCAACGGATATTCGAGCGACCAGGTCCTCAACAGAGTCAACTGGAGTCTCGTAAAGGAGGGCCTTCAGATGTCCCCATAAGAAGGACATCTCGGTCGCTGATGATGATGATATATATTTTATTGCCCTTCATACACACCAAAGTAAAAATTATTTAAAATTTTAATGGCCGATTTTTGCTAAGAAGGTGGGTTCAAAACTATTTACATTAACAATAGAATACCTCTGGTTATATCTCTGTTACTACATTTATATCTATACTGGCTGATGAAGCAATCCAGAGAATTCGAAAGTACTCACATTGTAACTATTAAACATGCAATAAACAGTTGTATGTTTGTGCACAGTGGTTTTTTTTTTTGTTTTTGTGGCGAGTTATTGGAAAAAATTGCCTTAGTAATTTGTTAATTTTTGAAAAAATAGTGACTTTTAGTTGCAAAAGTGACCTGTTGTGAGCCCTGAATATGTGGAAATTCTGATGTGCTATATACATAGCTAGAAGTGACAAAAAATTCCATGACATGATTTTTGTTTTTAAATTTCAGAACATAAAATATTGGTCACACATGATCATTATCCAAAACACAGAAATTTTGCACACAAAAAATAATTTTATCTGATCATATTTTTCCCTACTTCAGCAGACACAGGACTTGACCAAGTAAAAATATATATATTTATTAATTCTTACACTACACTTTCAAATTATACTGTATGGGATATCACAGCTACTCAACAGGACTGAGGAAAAGTTGACTACAGCAAGGCAACCTAAACTATGATTGTAAGTGATTCATTTCATTGTGGCTTTAAGTAAATTTGTTTTTGAAATTTGGATATTGCTTGGTAAATTTCCCTTAGTTTTTTTCTGATTTTGTCCAGTTTCTCATTTTCCACAGACAGAATCATCTGGGAAACTCTAACTTTTCTCATATTATTTTCTTTAACACCGCTGTCTAATTTTTTGTTGAAGTTTCAATCATGAGCTTGTGTGATGTATCTTGTTTAATCACCAAGTACTTCTTTTCATTCAATAAATCAACTATTTGTTCGAGTTTTGCACAGTTTTTTCTATACAATACTATCAAGTCACAGTATATACATCACAAATTAAAAAATATAACCCACATACCTTATATGCATTAGCGACTTCATTTAAATTATTTTGAGATATGATCAGTTTTCTTATATTTATGCTATCAGCACACAAAGTATTTGTAGAAGTCCCATATTAGAAATGCTGAAATTTTTGTAGCATGCAAATTTTCACTACTGCCAATTTGATAGCAGATGCTTTCAATAAAAAAATAAGACGATTTTCAAAAATGAGTTATTCTTTCAGAAGTGAAGTTTCAGGACAAAATAGTAAAAACTAAGGACATTCCGAGCATAAAAAAGAAAAATCAGGAATTTCATGGACAACAATTACCAATGTACTACATATATATTTGGATTTCTGGATTATGTTTCAAGCTCAGTTGTTGATTTTGCTAACCTGTAATGGGGGTAATTCATGGCTATTTGCTATAAGAGTGATGTTGCACACAAACTTAACTACTGTTTGCTGAGCAGTTGTTTCGAAAAAATTCGGAATAAGTGCCATCTCAGCACAAGAGCTGCAGGGTGGGCAAAGAGCACATCCCCCCCCCATAAGATACACAGTGCTCAGCATGAAAATTACAATATTACAATATATATGGGATGTAAGGGGTCAGGTGATGCACAACATACCTTGACAAATGTCAACCCCACTTTCTCGTGGTGCATCCTGTTCCCACTAATTACAAAATATATATATAGCATAGGAAAGTTAAATTTTCACTCATGTAATATAATATAAAATAACATATATATATATATCCATACCTCACTTCCCGCTAAGAACCTTCATTGGAACCCCCCACTATTTACTTGGTTTGGAACTCGAAACGTAAATGTTCTTTTTGTGTTTTTTTTTTCTTATTATATTTGCAATGTTATTTTTGATTAGTGAGATTTTATACCTTGGTTCATTCTCATTTACGTTTCGAGTTCCAAACCAAGTAAATAGTGGGGGGTTCCAATGAAGGTTCTTAGCGGGAAGTGAGGTATGGATATATACTTTACCAGTGGTTCTAGCAGCTAAGCGCGGATCCCCGGTAAGTAATACAACTCAATGGTACACGGTTTTATAGTTATTGTCATATATATATATATATTATCAACATTGTCAACCATTATCAATCCACTGCTGAACAAAGGTCTCCCCAAGTTTCTTCCACAATGGTCTGTCTTGAGCCAGTCTCCTAGACGTTACTCCCGCATACTTTCGAATTTCATCCACCCATCTCACATGTGGTCTTCTTCTAGGTCTTTTCCTGTCCCTTGGAATCCAGTCTAAAATTTCAGCTGTCCATCGATGGTCTGTCCTTCTGGCAATATGTCCAGCCCATTGCCATTTCAGGGATTTTACTCTGATCATGATGTCTTCCACTCTTGTCATTTTTCTGATCCACAAGTTCCTCTTCTTATCTCTCCTGGTTACACCAAGCATGCACCTCTCCATGCTGCTTTGAGTTGTCTGCAGCCTTTGTATGTCTCTTTTAGTTAAGGTCCACATCTCTGCACCATACGTAAGCACTGGAAGGATGCATTGATCAAACACTTTTCTTTTAAGACATAATGGCATATTGTTCTTGAAAATTATACTGTTTCTTCCAAAAGCTCTCCAGGCAAGTTTTATACGACAATTAATTTCTTCATAAATGTGACCCTCACTTGATATCTGCTGTCCAAAATAAATGTAGGTATTGGTTATCTCCAGCCTTTCCACATCAATCGATAAATCTTCATTTTTTGTAAAAGCATTGTACATCACTTTTATCTTCTGAAAGTTCACTTTTAATCCTACTTCTTTCCTGTCAGAAAGTTCCTGGATCGTACACTGCAGCTCTGATGGGGTAGTTGCAAAAATGACTACGTCATCAGCAATAAAAAGGTGAGTTAGATAATCTCCGTTAATCTTTATCCCTTCCCAGTTCAGTTATTGAAAGACATTTTCCAATGTGGCATTAATGAGTTTGGGAGATATAGTGCCACCGTGTCTTACTCCCTTTTCAATTTTCATGGGTGCTGTATTCTCAAATAGCTGGATCTTTGCACTTGCATTTTCATAGATGATGTTAATAATAATAATGTATGCATCTTCAATACTGCAGGATTTCAAAGCCATTGTAACTGCTGATGGTTTCACTGAATCAAAGGCCTTTTCATAATCGATAAAAGCCATGTATAATGGAAGTTCATATTCCCTCGCTCTTTCAATTAGTTCTCTCAGTACGTGGATATGATCTATAGTGCTGTAGCCACTCCTGAATCCAGCTTGTTCTCTCAGTTGAGCCATGTCCAGTGTCACCTTCAAGCAGTGTGAAAGAACTTTATTGAACATTTTATAAACCACTGATAGGAGGCCAATAAGTCTGTAGTTCCTGAGGTCCTCAATGTCACCTTTTTTATGTAGCAGGATCATTGTAGCATTGTTCCAATCCTCAGGAATCTTCCTTTCATTAAGGCATCGAGTGAAAACTTAGGCGAGTACTGTTTCAATTTCTCCACTTGCTTCTTGTATGACGTCTAAGGTAATTCCATCTTCTCCTGAAGCTTTTCCCCGTTTCATGTTCTTGATTGCATATGCAACTTCTGCTGGGAGGACTGGAAGAACTCTGGTACCTTTTGTAATGTCTGGAGTGCATGTATCATCCCTTTTATATAGTTTTGAGTAGAAATCTTTCAATTGTGTCAAAATTTCACCTCTATTTCTTGTTACAGAACCAACTTCTTTTCTCAGAGCCATAATCTGTTTTCTTCCCTTACTCAGATGTCCCTTTGCTCTCTTCAGGCTTTGGTTGTTTTCAATTGCTTTCCTCACTAGTTCACAGTTAAATTTCCTTACATCTCCTGTGATACTTTTTCGTACCATCTTGCATAGCTCTATATATTTCACTTTGAAAGTCACATCTTCTTTAGTTGTTCTCATCTCTGTACTTTTTTGCATCAGAACTTTGGTTTTTCCTGATAATTTGTTTGTATGCAACTTGTCCTTAGTACCAGCTATTTTTTTTTTTTTTTTGCTGTTTCCATAAGAGCCTTGTTTAGTTTTCTGTTAACTTCAGATGTCCACTTCTTCTGATTTTAGACCTTCTAGAGCAGAGAATCTGTTCCTCAGTTCCAATTTGAAGGTATTATGATGTTTTTTAAGGTTGGTCATGTCAATACACTTTGCTTGTTTTATGAGCTTGCCACGCTCGAGTTTAGCACTGAGGTGCATCTTACATCGTACCATTCTATGGTCACTACCTGTGTTGAACTTGTTTAGCACACTGCAGTCTTCCATGACAAATTTCTTGTTACACATAATAAAATCAATTTCACTTGTCAATCCATTGGGATGCCTCCATGTCCATTTCCTTTGTGGTTTTTTCTTTAAAAAGGAGTTCATGATGAAAAACCCTTCTGCTTCTGCAAACTTTACGAGAGTATTTCCAAGCTGGTTACTATAGCTGTGACCGAATATACCTACTAAAGTTCCGTTCTCTTACCGCTGCCCTATTTTCACATTGAAATCTCCCATAACGATCTTCAGGTGCTGCCTGCCTTTATTATTTAGATAATGAATTTCCTCATAAAATTCTTCAATCTCTTCTTTGGGATAACTTCTGGGTGCATAAGCTTGAATAATCTGAGCCTGGTATCTTCTCAAGACTTGGATAACAAGTCGTGCAGCTCCTTTAGAGGAACTTTCTACAGCTCTATCCTTCAGTTTCTTGTTTATTATAAATCTAACACCACTAGTTCTGCCAGTATCTGTTCCACGATAGTAGAAGAGATGTCCACTTTTCACTTCAATGAGATCTTCTCCTTTTCTTCTTACCTCACTTAGCCCGACGATGTCCCACTTGATCCTTTGTAGTTCTTCTTCCAATTCAAGGAGCCTTGAATCAGAAGATAGGGAGAGTCCATTATACGTAGCCAAGGTCAGCATCAGATGGCAGCATAGTACGGTCCTCCGGTAATTCTTAGCACCCTCTGCCTTCAAGTCGCACTGGCCACTGCCTTGGCCAGGTTTAAGTTGTGGAGTCATTTTGGAGGGGTTTGGCCATAACTCACCACGCTGGCCAAGCAGGTTGGCGAGTGTGGGATAGCATTTCGTCTAATCTCGATGGTATAGTTATACCGCTATATATATATACATATACAGGGAAATCTCAGTAAGGGAAGAAAACAGGTTATGGCACTGAGAAAAGAAGATGGTTCTATAACAAGAAATAGAGGTGAAATTTTGACAAGAGTGAAAGATTTCTACTCCAAATTATATGAAAGGGATGATACATGTACTCCAGACATCATGAAAAGTACTAGTACCAGATTTCTTCCAGTCCTCCCAGCAGAAGTTGCACATGCAATCAAGAACATGAAGCGGGGAAAAGTTCAATGAGAAGATGGAATTACTGTGGACATCATACAAGAAGTAAGTGGAGAAATTGAAACAGTACTCGCCCAAATTTTCACTCGATGCCTTAATGAAGGGAAGATTCCTGAGGATTGGAACAACGCTACAATGATCCTGCTACATAAAAGAGGTGACATTGAGGATCTCAGGAACTACAGACCTATCAGCCTCCTTTCAGTGGTTTATAAAATTTTCACTAAAGTTCTTTCACACCGCCTGAAAGTGACAATGGACATGGCCCAACCGAGAGAACAAGCTGGATTCAGGAGTGGCTACAGCACTATAGATCATATCCACGTACTGAGAGAACTAATTGAAAGAGCGAGGGAATATGAACTTCCATTGTGCATGGCTTTTATCGATTACGAAAAGGCTTTTGATTCGGTGAAACCATCAGCAGTTACAATGGCTTTGAAATCCTGCGGTATTGAAGATGCACACATTAATATTATTAACATCATCTATGAAAATGCAAGTGCAAAGATTCGGCTGTTTGAAAATACAACACACATAAAAAATTGGAAAGGGAGTGAGACAAGGTGACACCATATCTCCCAAGCTCATTAATGCCACATTGCAAAATGTCTTTCAATAACTGAACTGGGAAAACAAAGGGATAAAGATTAATGGAGATTATCTAACTCACCTTCGTTTTGCCGATAACATAGTCATTTTTGCAACTACCCCATCAGAGCTGCAGAGTATGATTCAGGAGCTTGCTGACAAGAGTAAAGAAGTGGGATTAAAAATGAACTTTCAGAAAACAAAAGTGATGTACAATGCTTTTACAAGAAATGAAGATTTATGGATTGATGGAGAAAAGCTGGAGATAACAGATATGTATGTTTATCTTGGACAGCAGATATCAGGTGAGGGTCACATTGATGAAGAAATTAATTGGCGTACAAAAATTGCCTGGAGAGCTTTTGGAAGAAAAAACATAATTTTCAAGAGCAATATGCCATTATGTCTTAAAAGAAAAGTGTTTGATCAATGCATCCTTCCAGTGCTTACGTATGGTGCAGAGATGTGGACCTTAACTAAAAGAGACATACAAAGGCTGCAGACAACTCAAAGCAGTATGGAGAGGTGCATGCTTGGTGTAACCAGGAGAGATAAGAGGAACTCGTGGATCTGAAAAATGACAAGAGTGGAAGACATCATGATCAGAGTTAAATCCCTGAAATGGCAATGGGCTGGTCATACTGCCAGAAGGACAGCTGAAATTTTAGATTGGATTCCAAGGGACAGGAAAAGACCCAGAAGAAGACCCCATGGGAGATGGGTGGATGAAATTCTAAAGTATGCAGGAGTAACATGGAGGAGACTGGCACAAGACAGATCGTTGTGGAAGAAACTTGGGGATACCTTCGTCCAGCAGAGGATTGATAATGAATGATGATGATGATGATGATGATATAGTGTGTGTATATACACTGGCAGAAAGTGAAAAAAGAACACCAAGAAGGAATTGGTGGACGATCATGAAATTTACATATGTTAATGGGGTCGAGTTTACAGCAAGATAATGTAGGTGTGATGTTAATTTCGGGACCAACCGGTGAGCGCTTACGCCACAGCACGGCATAATATGCAAATTATCGTCGGTGGTATTTAAGGAGTACGGCAAAGTGAATGTAATCAGTTGTCGGTGTACGGACACGTGCGAAGACCCTGAAGAAGCTGCAATGCCTGGACATAGAAGATGTGTATGATTTCAGCAGTTATCGGACTTTTAGCGAGGTCGTCTAGTCGGACTCCACGAGGCCGGGTGTTCGTATCGTCGTATTGCAGAGCGAATTGGACTGGAAGTATCGGTGGTGGTACGATGGTGGCGTAGATGGTCCGAGGAAAACTCCCACACGAGATGACGTGGAACCGGGAGTCACAGACGGACTGATGAGCAGACCGACTCCAGCCCACCGTCAGGAACGGCTGCAGTGGTGTCGCCAACGTCTGCACTGGAGAACGCAATGGCGATCTGTCATGTTCAGCGATGAAAGTAGATTCTGCTTGGGAGTCTCAGATGGCCATATGCGTGTTCGCAGACGCACAGCGGAACGTCTCCACCCTTCTTTCATCCGCCAGCAACACACAGGGCCTACACCTGGTCTCCTGGTGTGGGGAGCGATCAGCTATTGCTCCCGTACGCAACTAGTGTTTGTACCGGGTACGTTAAACAGCACCTCCTATATCAACAACATCTTTCAGCCCGTTGTGTCGTTTGTAAGGTCGGTCCATCGTGGTGTTTTCCAGCAAGATAACACACGCCCACACACGACATGTGCAATGCAACATGCACTTCAGGGTGTGAGACAACTTCCATGGCCTGCACGTTCACCAGATTTGTCCCCCATTGAGCATGTGTGGGATTTTATGGGACAACGACTTATCCGGTCTCCACGGCCAGCCACGACCATCCCCGATTTATGCGTCCAGGTTGAGGATGCTTGGAACTCAATACCCCAAACTTACATCCAACATCTGTACGACAGACTCCATGCCAGAATTGCACAGTGTGACGCAGTTCATGGCGGTTCAACCTCCTACTAATCATGTTACATGGAAATGTTATTTTTCAGTTTACCAGCAAATACAGCTGTATTTTGCCATACTGTTTTGATCACGTTATCCTCTGTATTCCGTTATCATGCTGTATAAATTTCGTTGGTATCAGATGTCTCCTTCTTGGTGTTCTTTTTTCACTTTCCGCTAGTGTATATATATATGGGATGTAAGGTCAGGTGATGCAGAACATACCTTGACAAATGTCAACCCTACCTTCTCGTGGTGCATCCTGTTCCCAATAAAGGGGCTCAGACAATTGCCAATAGCGGTATAATTATACCGTCGGGATTAGAGGAAATGCTATCCCACACTCACCAACCCGCTTGGCCAGCATGGTGAGTTATGGCCAAACCCCTTCAAAATGACTCCACAATTTAAATCTTGGACCTCAGTCTCCGACAGCTGGAATATACCTGGCCAAGGCAGCGGCCAGTGCGACATGAAGGCAGAGGGTGCTAAGAATCACCAGAGGACCGGAATAGGCTGCCATCTGATGCTGACCTTGGCGACGTATAATGGACGCTCCCTATCTTCTGATTCAAGGCTCCTTGAATTGGAAGAAGAACTACAAAGGATCAAGTGGTACATTGTCAGGCTAAGTGAGGTAAGAAGAAAAGGAGATTTCGTTGAACTGAAAAATGGACATCTCTTCTACTATCGTGGGACAGATACTGACAGAACTAGTGGTGTTGGATTTATAATAAACAAGAAACTGAAGGACAAAGTTGTAGAAGTTGAAAGTTCCTTTGACAGAGCTGCACGACTTGTTATCCAACTCTCGAGAAGATACCAGGCTCAGATTATTCAAGCTTATGCACCCACCACAACTCATCCTGAAGAAGACATTGGAGAATTTTATGAGGAAATTCGTCATCTAAATAATAAAGGCAAGCAGCACTTGAAGATCATTATGTGAGATTTCATTGTGAAAATAGGGCAACCGCAACAGAATGAAACTTCAGTAGGTAAATTTGGTCACTGCAACAGAAACCAGCATGGAAATACTCTCGTGGAATTTGCAGAGGCAGAAGGGTTTTCCATCATGAACTCCTTTTACAAGAAAAAGCCACGAAGGAAATGGACATGGAGGCATCCCAATGGATTCACAAGTGAAATTGATTTTATTATGTGTAACAAGAAATTTGTCATGGAAGACTGCAGTGTGCTAAACAAGTTCAACACAGGTAGTGACCATAGAATGGTAAGATGCACCTCAATGCTAAACTCGAGCGTGGCAAACTCATAAAACAAACAAAGTGTATTGACATGACCAACCTTAAAAGACAAATCTAATACCTTCAAATTGGAACTGAGGAACAGATTCTCTGCTCTAGAAGGTCTAAGGTCGGAAGAAGTGGACATCTCTGAAGTTAACAGAAAAGTAACCAAAGCTCTTATGGAAACAGCAACAAAAATAGCTGTTACTAAGAACAAGTTGCATACGAACAAATTATCAGGAAAACCCAAAATTCTTATGCAAAAAAGAAGAGAGATGAGGGACAACTAAAGGAGATGTGACCTCCAAAGTGGATTATATAGAGCTATGCAAGACTGTACAAAAAAGCATCACTGGATATGTAAGGAAATTCAACTGTGAACTAGTGAGGAAAGCAATTGAAAACAACCAACGCCTGAAGGGAGCAAAGGGACATCTGAGTAAGGGAAGAAAACAGATTATGGCTCGGAGAAAAGAAGATGGTTCTGTAACAAGAAATAGAGAGATGAAATTTTGACAAGAGAGAAATATTTCTACTTAAAACTGTATGGAAGGGATGATACATGCACTCCAGACATTACAAAAGGTACCAGAGTTCTTCCAGTCCTCCTAACAGAAGTTGCAGATGCAATCAAGAACATGAAATGGGGGAAAGCTTCAGGAGAAGATGGAATTATCATAGACATCATACACATACATGAGACTGACGAAGGGAAAAAAAGCTGAACTTTTTAACTGCATGGGTGAAAAATAAGAATGTGCTGCGAAACAGTGTGAATATAACGCACCGTGAGCAAGACAAAATTGTTCACTGAAATTTGTTATGTAAATATTAAGGTGGAGCACATTACTGTATTCAAAATATATATATATATATATACTTATGTTTAACGGCAACACAGGATAAATTAACATCGTGGTGAAATAAAATTATGACTACCAGCGAAATCTACTCTCAGTCCAACTTCCATTTTAGAAAAGTTTTCCTCCATTTTGAAGCTGCAAAACAAATATTTATGGAATAAAATTATATTTAACACTACCTTGTAGAAGAAACATTGCAAGAAAAAGAATTATGATTACAGGAGAAACCTTCACTCCGTCTAACTTCTGTTTCTGAAAGTTTTGAGTGTCAGAATCCCCCACCCCCACCCCGACGAGAAACGACCCCACCACTAATCCCTCTCAAATTTCTGTTCAGTTCTGCATCGATCTCGAGAACCATCGGAATTCTTCGAATCCACGGTAAAATCTCGTGCCTGCAGATCACACGGACATTTTCGCTCCAACTTTCGTTTTAGGAATTTTTCTTCCTTTTTAAAGCTGAAATGCAAATATTTATGGAATAAAAAACATTATATTTAACAATACTACTGTGCAGAAGAAACATCGCGAGAAAAAGAAATCGAGATCACGGGAAAATCTTTCACTCCGTTTAACTTACGTTTTCGAACGTTTTGAGAAACGAAATACCATCCCCAGATCAAAAAACAACCCCCCACCCCCTCACTAACTAATCCTCCAAAATTTCTCTTCAGTTTTGCATCGATCTCGAGAATAAACGAGAATAACCCAAATGATGACAAAAAAAGCGAAAGAATCTCATGTATGCAGAAGCAA
Source organism: Macrothele yani (assembly GCA_039090855.1). Classification (NCBI taxonomy): domain Eukaryota; kingdom Metazoa; phylum Arthropoda; class Arachnida; order Araneae; family Macrothelidae; genus Macrothele; species Macrothele yani. Next base: position 28,580,770 of record CM077022.1, read on the forward strand.
GTGGAGAAATTGAAACAGTACTCGTCCAAGTTTTCACTAGATGCCTTAATGAAGGGACGATTCCTGAGGATTGGAACAATGCTGCAATTATCCTGCTACATAAAAGAGCTGACATTGAGGATCTCAGGAACTACAGACCTATCAGTGGTTTAAAAAATCTTCACTAAAGTTTTTTCACACCGCTTGAAGGTGACACTGGATATGGCTCAACTGAGAGAACAAGCTGGATTCAGGAGTGGCTACAGCACTATAGATCATATCGACGTACTGAGAGAACTAATTGAAAGAGCGAGGGAATATGAACTTCCATAATGCATGGCTTTTATCGATTATGAAAAGGCCTTTGATTCGGTGAAACCATCAGCAGTTACAATGGCTTTGAAATCCTGCGGTATTGAAGATGCATACATTAATATTATTAACATCATCTATGAAAATGCAAGTGCAAAGATTTGGCTACTTGAGAATACAGCACCAATAAAAATTGGAAAGGGGGTGAGACAAGGGGACACTATGTCTCCCAAACTCATTAATGACACATTGGAAAATGTCTTTCAATCACTGAACTGGGAAGGGATAAAGATTAATGGAGATTATCTAACTCACCTTTGTTTTGCTGATTACAGTCATTTTTGCAACTACCCCATCACAGCTGCAGAGTATGATCCAGGAACTTACTGACAAGAGTAAAGAAGGGGGATTAAAAATTAACTTTCAGAAGACAAAAGTGATGTTCAATGCTTTTTCAAGAAATGAAGATTTATCGATTGATGGAGAAAAGCTGGAGATAACAGACACGTATGTTTATCTTGGACAGCAGATATCAAGTGAGGGTCACATTGATGAAGAAATTAATCGGCGTACAAAACTTGCCTGGAGAGCTTTTGGAAGAAACAGCATAATTTTCAATAATGAGAGATAAGAAGAGGAACTCGTGGATCCGAAAAATGACAAGAGTGGAGGACATCATGATCAGAGTTAAATCCCTGAAATGGCAATGGGCTGGACATACGGCCAGAAGGACAGACCATTGATGGACAGCTGAAATTTTAGATTGGATTCCAAGGGACAGGAAAAGACCCAGAAGAAGACCACATGGGAGATGGGTGGATGAAATTCGAAAGTATGCAGGAGTGACATGGAGGAGACTGGCACAAGACATACCGTTGTGGAGGAAACTTGGGGAGACCTTCGTTCAGCAGTGGATTAATAATGGTTGACAATGATGAAGATGATGATGATGATATACAGATATCACCTGGTGATATCTGTATTTGTTTTTGATTTTTCTTGCGTTGGCACTTCAAAATATCAAAAGCTGTTTTGTTAATTTGCATGTTACCTTTATTGTGCCTTGGACAGCAGATATACACTGCAGAGCAATTGAATTAGAGATACCTGTCTAGTAACATGTAGCACCACCTTTCGCCCTGATGACGGCGGCGATTCGTCTCGGCATGGACTCGACAAGAAACCGGAAGCGTTGGGAAGCCATATGGTTCCACGACCCCTGAACAAGCTCCCACAATTCACGAAGATTTGATGGAGGGGTCAGAGCCTCGAACATCTCTCTTAATGGGATCCTAGATGTGCTCGATGGGATTGAAGTCAGGTGACCTAGCTGGCCAAGAAAGCATGGTCACGTCGATGGAGTGTTCATCCAACCATTCGGATGCGATTCGGGAGCGATGGCACAGTGCATTGTCTTGTTGCAGGATGAGGTCCCCAGTGGGATGTTGGAAGACGTGCAAACGGGAGCAAATGGTCATCCAGGATATCCCGGTAACGTTGACCTGTGAGGGACAATGTCACACGTACCAGGGTCCCATTTCAGTCCACGTAAACCGTCCCCAGACGAGAATGCCACCCCCACCCGCTTGAAGAGTACCCTGCTGGCAGGAAGGATCCATCGCTTTATGTGGTTTGCGCCGTACTCGTATCCTGCCATCCGCATGTACTAACGTGAATCTCGACTCATCAGTCCAGGCAACATTTTTCCACATGTCTAGGTCCTGGTGGCAATGTTTCTGCACCCATGCTAATCTTTGCACCCTGTGATGTGCTGTCAGCAGCGGTACCCTCGTGGGACGATGGCTTCTGTACCCCATAGTGAGGAGATGGTTCTGGATGGTGTGGCTGCTTACACGTTTTTGTGCACCAGCGTTAAATTGCAGAGTGATTTCTTGCACTGTGGCCCGTCTATCCCCTGTTACAATGCAAGCTAGCCGACGATAACCCCGCTCATCTACACGCTGTTGGCCCTTGCAGGGATGGTTTTACGGGATTCGATGTACTCAGGGTGCACCCGTGACACAGTGGCTCGTTAAAATCCCAGTGCCTGTACGACTTCCGAGATGGAGTGACCCATTCATCGTGCCCCGACAATTTGCCCATGATTGAATGCGCTTAGATCCTTCGTCTTACCCATACTGCATCTGACTCTTACTGATTCCCGTCGCATCACTCCTTATATTGTCAGATCGCTGCATATGTTATGTCGTTTCCGTTTACAGGGCAGCACACAGCAACACATTTGCATAACGCCAGCTGTCTCTAATTCAATTGCTCTTCAGTGTATGTATGTGTGTGTGTGTATATATATATATATATAATCAGGTGGTAAAGAAAGTTTCAGGAAAAAATCGTATGTAGCGTGTATAATGCTTGACACTGCGGTGACATAAACATCCCAGAGTGCTGTGCGCAAAACAACATATCCTAAGGACACACACTGTTGTGGTACAGATTAATTGCACATGGTGATGATACGATAATGATATCATAAGGTGTGCGTGCAATATTGCTCCATGAATATTTGAATGGCATGAAAGTTACGGAAGCACTTGAAAAATTATGAAACATGTTTGGCGATATTATCGGACAGAGTACTTGCTATGACTGGCACAGGAAATTCAACACTTGTATACAAGATCTGGCTGATGTGCCCAGAAGTGGCAGACCCAGTAAGATTGAAGATTATACACTGCAATATATGCTATCGACCAAGCCTGATGAACCACTATGGGAACTGGCAGAGGAACTGAAGATCCTCCATACGACCATCAACACTAGACACTTCAGAAGTTGGGATATTCGTGTAAACTGTGCAAATGAGTACCCCACGCTTTGTCTGACCAGAATCGAATGCAATGCAACGCAACTCCATTGCTGTTGTTCTGCATGAAAGAGAAAAATAAGAAGGGTTCTTTGCATCGGTTGGTCACAGGTGACGTGAATGTTATGCGACAAAGAGCACGGACAACCCCCACAAACGTTTACTAAGCCAGCCCTTCATGGATGGAAGGTGATGCTGAGTTGCTGGTGCGATTGTTGCGGTATGATTCACTATGAACTCTTACAGCAGAACAATACCACCACAGCAGATGCTTACATCCAACAGTTGGACCGTTTCCATGTTGCACAGCAAGAAGAGCCCCCAGCATTGATCAATCGCCATGGAGTTGTTTTTCACCAGGATAACGCTCATCCACATGTTGCTTTACAGACCAAGCAAAAATTGCACAAGCTGGAATGGGACCTACCACACTTAAGGACAGTCCACCACGGAATCGACCTGGACCTTCTAAACAACACATGAGAAAGAGATCTCGGCTAAGTTAGTGTAAGACTGGTGTATGGAATACTAGAGGTATAAATGACAAGATGAATGAAGTGACTGAAGAGATTAATAAGTATAGATTGGATGTGCTGGGTGTAAGTGAAACCAAAAGGAAGGAAATTTGGGATAGAAGAAGTGAATGGAACAGTGAGTGTGTGATCTGGAGTATTGAATAATGTGAGAGCACAGGCTGGTGTAGGTGTGATTTTAAGTGAAAACATGAAGAACAACTTGATTCACTATAGCTGCATAAGTGAGAGAATTCTTTGGATTCATTTGAAAGTAAAACTTCAGAGAATAGTAATTGTTGTAGTGTATGCTCCTTGTGACTCGGAACCTTAAGATAGGAAGGAAGATTTCTGGAATGAGCTAAAAGCTGTTTTGAGCCAGTTTGGTGCTAAAGAGAAAGTTATAATAGCAGGGGATTTCAATGCTAGAATAGGTGTGCAGAATGCAATTTTTGACAATGTTGTGGGTAAGTTAAAAGATCCTTGTGTGAATGATAATGGTGAAAGATTAATTGCACTCTGCATTGAGAATGGTTTGTGTGTATCTAATACGTTTTTCAACCACAAGAATATCCATACATATACTTGGGAAAATCGTACTCTTGGTCAAAAGAGTGTGATAAATTTTGTTGTCTACGATCGACATCTGAAACACTTAATTGTTGACACTCGTGTGACGAGAGGTACGGATGTTGGTTCTGATCATTACTTGGTAGTGTCACGAGTGAAACTGAATGTTGGTTGGAGGAAAAGGAATAGGAAGAGACCCAGGATAGAAAGAATAAAGGTTGATAGGCTCCTTGAAGATCATTAGCGTTATTCTGACTTACTCAGAGAACGACTGAAGGAGCTGAAGTCTTGTGAGAGGGATGTAGAAAAGAAGTGGGAATGTTTTAAGTACTGTGTTGTCACTGCTGCTGAAGAGGTCTGTGGCACCACAATAGTGGGTAACAATAGAGGGATGGTTGGTGGAATAGTGAGATTGAAGAGGCAGTAAAGAGAAAGAAGGAAGCCTGTTTGGGGATGTTGCAAGGTAGAGTTTCTGGGGATGAATATCGCTGTAAGAAGCGTGAAGCCGCAAGGCTGGCTCGGCAGAATAAGGCAAAAGATAGGAAGGAGAAAGTGGAAAGGCATGAATTGGCATTTTGGAAAGACAGGAAGACTTTCTGGAAGTACATGAGAATCAGGAAAAATAGGAGAAACACAGTTGTAAGTTGTGTGAAGAATAAGATCGGGGAAATGATATGGGAGCCCAATAAGTTAAATGAAAAATGGGGTGAATACTTCTGTGAGTTATTAGATCAGGAAAGCAAAGGTGATTCAGAGGCTGAAGCAGATGATGTCACAATGAGGGATGAAAGCACAGGAGGGATCTTAAGAGAAGAAGTGTGTAAAGCTCTAAAATCTCTTCAGAATGGTAAGGCTCCAGGAGTTGATGGCATAACTGCAGAGATGTTGAAGTATGGTGGTGACTCTATAATTGACTGGTTAACTGAAATTTGCCAGTTGTGCTGGGAGTTAGGAATGGTCCCTCGAGATTGGAAGGATGCTATCATTGTTCCCTTGTATAAGAGAAAAGGTGATCAGACTGAATGCAAGGACTATTGTGGTATTAGCCTACTGAGTGTGCCAGGGAAAGTGTTTGGTAAGGTTGTTATTGAAAAAGTACGGGGTCTTACATCATTGAAAGTGTGGGATGTTCAGAGTGGTTTTATGCCTGGTAAAGGCTGCACTAACCAAATTTTTGCATTACGCATGATGATCGAAAAGTATCTGGCTGTTGGTAAGAAAGTTTCTGCTGCCTTCATAGATTTAGAGAGAGCTTACGACAGAGTAAATAGGACACTTTTGTGGAAGGTATTGAATGAATATGGTGTTACTAGGAATCTACTTCACAGTATTTTAAAAGCCATGTATGCTGACAGTAGAGCTTGTGTACGAGTGAACAGTGTTTTATTCAAATTGCTTTCTATTGGTGCAGAAGTCGGACAGGGTTGTGTAATGTCATCATGGCTGTTTAATATATTTATGGATGTGTGCATGCGTGATGCCAAAATAGATAATACTGGTTTATATTTTAGTGATATCCGTGTGTGCAGATTGCTGTATGCTGATGACACTGTCCTGTTGGCAGAGAGCAAAAGTGAGTTGCAGAGTATGTTCTCTCGGATGTACAAAGTTTGTATGAAATTCAAACTGAGTATAAATAAGGGAAAAAACAAAGTTATGGTTTTTGAGAGAGGAACTGGTAGTACTGAATGTAATATATGTCTAAATGGCACAGTGATTGACGAGGTGAATGAGTTTGCGTATTTAGGAAGCATGTTTGACAGAGAGAACAAATTGGATGGTGAAATTAGTAGGCGAGTGAATTCTTCATTGAAAGTCATGGCTGCTTTGGGAGGTTTTCGCAGGAATGATGGGTTTTCAAGAGAGTCCCACATGGCTGTGTATGAAAGTGTAATTGTTCCTACTCTGATGTATGGAAGTGAAACCTGGGTGCTACAGAAAAAACATAGGAGTCTTTTGTGAGCTGGAGAAATGTGTTACTGTGGCAAGACACGTTCTGATTGTGTGAGGAATGAAGATGTGTTGCAGTTGTGTAATATGAGGCAAAATGTTGTTAGCAAGGTGGAGACTAATATGCTTCGCTGGTTTGGCCATGTTGAAAGAATGAATGATGAGATGCTTACTAAGAAAACCTTTTTAGCCCAAGTGGCAGGAAGGAAAGGCAGAGGAAGGCCAAGGAAGTCATGGGACAATCAGATTCAGGAGTGTCTGCATGAGAAAAAAATTATGAGTATGAAGTACAGAAGATCTTGTGTACGGCTGGTAATGAATGACAGTGAAGCCCGAGTTGTATGTCAAGATCGCTGTAAATGGAGAAGTTTGATACGGCAACAGTAAATAAAAATTATCTGGTAGTTTGTATTTTTTTGAGGAGCTGACCTCTGAATATCAGAGAACAGCTTGGTGATATGTATGTATGTATGGAATGGGAAACACTGTCGCGCTAACCTTATTTCCCAGACCTTGTCCCATCCGACTTTCATCTCTTCCAGTCTTTGTTGAATTTTCTCGTTGGGTCATTCCATGTCAATTCATCCAGCATTTGCACAAGATGTCACCCGACCATCTCAGGTTTTTGTGAAACTTGGTACAAAGTATTCTGTTCGTGAGTTATGAAACCTGGGAAAATTTTGTGGCAGTTGGTCTATTAGACCTTAGGTAATGCCACTTTAAAAATTGGATGGCCCTGCCTTAAAAGTCAGTCATGGTACCAGTTTTCACAACTACACCATGTGACAAAAAAAAATCAAAACTTTAGAACCAACTGTGGCAGCTACTTTATAATTTTTTTAATGATTTACATGATCCATACATTTAGGAACACCTTGCTGCTGCAATTTTCAGATATAAAATAAAGCAGTTTTTTTTGTTTTTTTGTTTTTTTCCCCCAATTGTGACAAAAGAGATAAAAAAATGAGGCCACATTTTCATGAAACAAAACATTTTTTTACAAAATGTGTCCCTCCGCAAATTTGTTTGTTTTTTTTGTGGGTATTATCATACAACCTTTTCAGTAAGAAAAAAAATTACTCTGGGACCTTTGCAATTTTGGGAGAAAAAAATTCCAATACGTGTGTAACATGTTTTATATTTTTTGTTGTATATGTGCGTCTCTAACATAATTTTTTCAAAATGTTTCCCCTCCTCAAATTTGTTGAAAATTTATTTGTGTATTATGACAGAGACCTTTCAGCTGGAAAAAAATTACTCTGGGATTTTTGCAATTTTGGGAGGGAAAAATTCTGAAAAGTAGCTTATTTTACATGTTAATGGTTTTTGTTGTATATGCGTGTCTAACCATAATTTTTTCAAAATGCCCCTCCCCCCCCCCCCCCTCAAATTTGCTGAAACTTTGTTTATGGTGTTTGTATTATAACAGAACTTTTTAGAAGGAAAAGAAATTTCTTTGGAAAAAGTTTTCTGGCTATGTGCCGCACCATACGAAAATCATAGTTTAGGAAACAAATTTGTTGTAGGCACCATATCCCAAAATTCTGAAACATCTTAGCTATTGATGTAGTAGTTTTACAAGTAATATCATAACACGTTTGGACCACTATCTGAACTGCTTGCATATTTTTAAAGTCATTTTTTCATAATGTCATAATATCTTTTAAGTTACTTTTGGAAATTAAATGAACTAATATGAAAATTAAATGAATGATAGATTGAAAATCCTGAATGTTCTTTCTTTTATTCACATTTATTTAGTTTAACAGTCGTTCTTAGAATGTGATCATGATTTTGAATTGCAGCTTGTAAAAATAGTTTTCACAGCATGTAATAAATACTGTTATTAGTTTTACTTGAAAAAAATGTTGATTTGCCCAAAAAATATCTGAATGAAAATAAAGGGAGAAATATTATTAAATAGCTATTTCTCACTAAGCTGTGTTTCTATTTTGTTCATGAAAATAGTATAAATAAATGGATAAACAAGGAGAAATGTGCTGGAATAGAAGAAATAAAAATAAATTCTGCTTTCAATTTCAAGTATTTTCCTGCCTGTGTGAAAACTTCAAATGTTTTTTTTTTTTTTTTTTTTTTTTGGTAACAATTTTAACCCTGTTTTTTGGATATCTTTAAGTAACAGTTTTAATCCTGTTTTCTGGAGCAACACTGAATTCTCAGAAGTGCTGCAGGTTGTGAATGATAGAAACATGGGATCACAGCAACAATTTTTTTATTAATACTACATGCATTTGCAACCCCACCCCACCCCACCCCTCCCATCGTGATGTTCATTTTTCATTAATGTTGGTAGATTTCATTGTGTTCTAAAACTTTTTCTCAGTGAACTTTTCTAAGAAAATAGAGAAATACACAAGTCACTGGGAGAAAATGCAGGTGATATATCTTCCTTTTGTTCTCAATAACTTTGAAAAAAATTAATCTATGATTCGAACAAGGAGGGCAGGGAATTCACGATTATTTACTGTGAGAGTGATATCACACACAGACTAAACAATCGCTGTTTAACACGCAGTTGCTTAAAAATCAAATTCAAGGTAAGCACCGCATCAGCACAAGAGACACGGGATGGGCAAACTACATTTTTTTTTTTTTTTTTTTTAAATCAAAGGAGCCATGACTCTTATTCCAAAAATTGTGGCATTCTATATGTAGTTTTTTATTTAACATAAATGTTAATATGTCAATACAATGCTTATTTATCATAAAGGTTAATATGTCTTCAAATAAAATATTCATGCATTCCTATTACAATAATTTAGAGATATTTATATCATATCAAATGTTGCAGTAAAAAATAATATCATTATAATAGTTGCCGAATTTATTGTCACAAATAGTAGTGTTCTTATATTGTTCCCATTCATCTAGGTTAAAACACAAAAAACAATAATTGCAATTAAAATGCAAAAGAAACAATTTTCTAAATTTATATATAGTCTGATATTACCTTACAGAACAATAAGAACCCCAAAATTGCAATTTAAGCTGAGGATACCCAAAATATGATGCTCCATTATTTGTTTTTTCACCAAATTTAGCCGTATTTTATTGGTGAAGTAAATATGCAAAGTGAATCAGTAGAACACCTTACTGGCCAAGGAAGGAAAAAAAAAACAAAAAAAAAAAACGACACTACGCCTCCACAAATTTTAGTTCTTTGCTATTCCTTCTACTCAATAGTATCCCAAGCTGTGTTTCTATTTTTGTTTTTCTTTAAGCATACAAGAAACTGTAAATATTAGATATCCATCTGTCTCTTATTAATTATAATAAAAATATAAATCACTGAAAGAAACTTTATGCTAGCTATTTTGTATGCAAAATCACTTTATCAAACTACAACCCTTTTACCTGGTAATGACATTATTATTATTTTTTTTTAATCAATCAGCTTGAGTTAAAACTAAAAACAATTACTGGTTTTGATATGAAAAAACTTTGCCCAAACTAAGTCTTCAGACTGCTTGGATACACTTTATTTTTCCTGTTGCTGTATTTAACATTAACTAAACATAAGAAGTGGGTGACAGATACTTCACAATAGTCATTATTAGTCCAATAAAAAGATGGAGAAGGTCCATGTGGATGCATGAACTTTACAGCAGGGGGTGCAGCACAGAAACACACTATTTTAGGTAGGAATTTGGGGCATTCTGTTAAAAATTTTAGAGATATTTTACAGGGTTTTTTTTCTTCTTAAATCAGACTAATTTAACAGAACAATTGAACACATGCCTAAATAAAGACATACACCAACACTTTCAAATTTATGTAGCATAAAAGTCTTGGCATGAATATATATCACATAAGATTACATAAAGACACATCACACCACTTAAATTCACACAATTTAAGAGTTTGCATGTCTATTTAGTGGTTCTATTACTCTGTTAGTTTACTAATTATGTTTTTGATGCTTATTACCATCTTGCAAATATTTTTTTAATAAACCTTAAAATTAACAATTATATACGTTGCCAGCTCATTCAGTGCTCTCAGCAAAGCAAGGCCACATAAATATTGGCATTTTGGGAGCAAAAACATTTAGATATGGTACAACACCAATATTAAAATGTATCAATAACTGCACAAATATAAATTTCAAAACTCATCTGGGTGTATGTGATTAGGAAGTAATTCACCATAATTGAACTGTGCACACTTCGACAATGTAAAACAATTTTTTTCAAAAACAAAAAATAATTAGTTTAAGGACGACACAATTGTGAATGAACTCCAACTATTTAAGGCCTGTGAATTTGGTAAAAGTGTAACATACCACATGAATTAAAAAAACAATTTGGGAACTTTTCCCCTTTGCTGTTCTTTCACTGCATGATATTCAAAGGGGAACTGGCACATCCTGTTTTGTTGTCACTTAGTTAAGAGTGTCACAAAAAATCATTTGGCCATTTTTAAGCATTTCTTTATAAGGGAATCTTTATCTCCCAAAACTTTTATTTTATTTTCCAACTGAGATAAAGAATCTGTTCCTTTAGTTATTAACTTTTGAGCAATTATCATTTCAGTTGCATTGTTTTTGAGTTTGCTTGCTTTGGTCACTCATTCAGTTCCTTCTTTTATCATTGACAGGGAAGCCTCTTTTTCATTTTGTGACTTCAACATCAGAGGTTGAAATGCTGTCGTCACACTCTAATTTACACTTTTTTAATTCCTCCTGTTCCTGTCTTTCTTTCTCAGTTTTTAATTTTTGTTTCTTTAATTTTTAGTTCATCCTGCTTTCTCCTCTCAGTTCCTTCCTTGAAAAGCTTATAAGCATTTGAAACTGCCTTTAAAAGAGGTAGAGATTGGCACATCCAGAACATCTCCACCATACTGATGAATTGCTGATTTAATGGTGTGGATGGCTCTTATTGTTGACTAACTCAAACTGAACCTGTCTTTGGTTATCAAAGAACTGTTTAAAGAAAAGCCACACTCAGTATCTGCATTTCTGTGGGGCAGAGCCAATGCAGACTTTATGACTTTGGCTAAATTAGCAAATTTAAACTTTCCATCAACATCAGTAAGCCTTAGGATCTTTGCCCAGTACTCACCAATAGGGGTGAGTGTTCCCTTATCACTCCAAACATCTTCAGGTAAGGTCTGTAGTAGGTACATTTTCCATTCATCTCTTACCAAATCAGTCACTTCATGGAGAAAATGTAGATATTGACACACACATGTTATTGCGTGCAAATCATGGTTAGCATCACGTTCAACCTGTGTGGCTTTTGGGATGTTTTGGCGAACAACTTGCAGATCTTTCAATTTTTGGCTACAAAATGGAAGATTTTCTTTCAGATACTCAACATTTTTAACCAAAGCAGCTCTTATATCAAAAAGGAATATTCTTCTTTCATTTGCTTCTAGTGCCCTCACTAGGCGATTAGTTGCCATACCGATTTCAATTTCGTTCAAGGCTTTGAAATGAGTCATTTTTTAAATCAGTTTTTTCAACTGTTCCCCCTCTTTGTGTGAAAGAATGTTATCATTAATGAATTTTGACATAAGGTTACACAGAAAAGAATTCATCTCAGAATACATAATGTGAATTAGAGGTTCTTCATGCTGAAATAGGGTTAGGAATTTCTTGAATATTGGATAAATGTGTATTACAAAAGTCAAATAGCAAGCCATTATTTGACTTGTCAAGGAGTTTCTGATTCTTCTATATCTCTCAGTATTGTTTATGCTGTTGTCAAAAGACCTTTGCTTGGGCAAAAAATTAAAAAATATTCTTTCAAATTTGGCAGCTGTTCAAAAATTCTCTCTGCAACAGATCCTATAGTAAGCCACCTGCTTGTAACATGCTTTATCATAAACTGTGTTAAAATGCCACTAATCTTATCCACTTCCTAAAAGTCCTCCCATCGTGCAGCACTATTTTTCAAAAATACATACAGATATGTAGCAAACTCATCAAAGTTGAAATCAAAATATTTCAACATCTTGTTGAAGCTATTGTGCACAATGTGTAAACAGCAAAACTAACATGAATCATTTTGTACCCAGTTTCAATTCCCATCAATTCATTCAGTTTACGCACTATACTCTTATGTACATTTGGACCATATCAGCAGATGAGGATGAGGTGGTACATGAGAAGAGGCCAATTGATCAAGGAGCTCATGTACCACCTCATCTGCTGATGTATGACCCAAAAATATGCTTGTAGCATACCGACACACTATCTTGGTTTTTTTCTTCAGACCAATATCTAACATAGATATTGAGCTGTTTCTTTATTTGGCTATTTGTAGTCTCATCAAATGCAAGTGAGTGAGGGTTGTTGGTTTCCCTAATGTCCCTTCTCAGTTGGCTATCAAAATGCACAGCCAACCCATTGGATATAGTGTACGATATATATATATATATATTTTTTTTAATTTTAGCTGCATCTCAGCAGTTATTTTTGAATCACCAAACATTACCTTAGAAATATTTACGGTCTCATTACAAGATTTAAAAGAAAAAATTTTCTGTGTTATGTTTAATGCCCATATAGCTTCTGCTTTAACTGCTTCCATCTCAATACCTAAGAAGGGCAAACTGGTTTCACTTGTTTTACCTCTTTGAATGTCAAACAACTTAACAAGTGAAGTGCCAGAATACCTCACAAGGAAACCTTCTTTGTGCTTTTTTCCATTATGACAGGATTATAGCTGAGAAAACCCACTGTTGGATACAGCAAAACTATCATTGCACAATTCACACTTAGCTGAATATATGTCCGACATGGCGGAACACCATTCAACAATGGGAACTCCATTCAACTCTCACATTAGTAACAATGTCTGAAATTGTGTTTTTCCACGAGGCATTTTAATTGCCAAGTAACTTCATCAGCTCAAGAATGAAAGCAGAACAAAAACTTACAAAAATGTCAATGACTTGGTTGTTATTGAACTTCCTATGCCAGCCAGCATAGCACACACACACATAAAAGGATGTTTTTTTACTCAAGGGTACCCTTTCACCACTGAACTTACTTAGCACATTTTCTTTGTCATATCAATATTGCATACCACAAGCAACAAAAGTTTTCATCCGATCAGTAACTTCAGGTTTCTCATCAGTTCCTTCTACTAATCATTAACACTTGTTCACAGTTGGGGGAGGGGACTGCTCACAGTCTCTATCTGCTCTGATGTTTTATCCACGTAACTGAAAGGGTGCCAGTTTATCGGTTAATCAAGCTGTAGTCATTTTATTTTCCAGGGAAGGAAAGTTAAAGGAGGCAAGCCGGGTAAGAACACAGCTTAGTAATTGGCGTTTTCAACCAATTATTACTGTGGTGGTAACACCTATTAGGGGTAGAGTCTTCTCATTTCCCTTTTCAGGTTTACGACTAAAAGAAATGGAATGTTGATTGGTAGGAAATAAAGACCAAGGGCACAGATATTTATCTTTTAACTTCCCAGCACAAAGCCTACACAAAATCACACTGTTCTACATCTCTACCCCAAGAGAACTAATTTTTTTTTTTTTTTTGGTTTACAATTCAAAAAACTATACCAACCCTTCCTTCCCCCACCCATTTTTGGGATTAGTATTTGTAAAATTTTCCTCATAAATTTGTGTTACTTGTAAAATTTCCGCCTGTAAATTTACAATAAACATAAATCAAACATAACGGGAGGTCATTCTTTTAGATAACTCTTTTTAATGATTTAAAAATTATGCTGAACCAATGTTTTGGTACAAGCAATAACAATTACAGTATGTATCGACTGAAAGTTTTAAATTTTAAGGCAAAAATTAAAACATTTAACACAGGTATAATACAATTTGTACAACTCATCAAATTCAAGAAATTTTTACATTAAGAAGAACAAATAAGGTTTACATTTCCCTCACCTTATAAAAAATTAGCGCGCCTCGAAGATTTAATCAACCGATTTAAAATTTTGTCCAGTTGCACTTCAGTATTGCAATGGGTTGCTAAAAGTGCTAATCTACTCAGTCTGTTTTCTCCCGTTGAGTTTCTTAAATATGCCTTCAATCGTCTAAGTATTGAAAATGCCCTTTCTGGCGTAGCTGTGGAAATCGGAATTATAGCAAGAATCTGTAACAAGGTGTGTGAGCTGGGAAAAGATTTGAATCACATTGTAAAAGGACCTCCGTTGCGTTACCAGGTCTTGAATTAACATCTATGTTGATCTATTTGTTTCACCAAACGGACTATAGAGTACTGCTCTCTGCGTGTATATTTTCATAAAATCCTTTGCAAGTCGTTAGCTCTTTTTCGCAGTTTAACATAACATGACGAGGTAGAAATATTTGAAGCGCTATGACTAATGTCTTGCGAGTCTCGAATCGATCATTAATTTGTGTTCGCATGTGGTCAACAAATGGCATGAAAAGATTCTTCCGGAAATATTCTTCTGGAGTTTCTGATGAAATATTCCCTCTTTGAATCATCCTGGATGTTACTCTTGGCATTGTGACAACTCCATCAACTTATGTGATCAATTTTGATGCTGCATTAAAAGTAACACTGAATTTATCGATGGCATTACTTCTTAGATGGTCGAGGGAAGTTACCACAAGAACAAAATGTCCCAGTGATGTCGTCAAATCGCAGTCAACGTTTTGAAGAGTTTTCAACAGCGGTAATGTCCACGAAAATACAAAGTCAAGTGTGCAAAATTTGACTACAAACTGGTCTTGGGCAATAGCACATAATAGCTGATGAGCTTTTTGGGAGGATTTGCGATTTTTTATATCTTGCAAATTTTGTAACGATAGAACTATTACAACGTAGATTTCTCGGAATCTCAATAAAGCTTCATGCTTGTAAACCCAAAGTGTTTCGCACATTGATATTAATGTTGTGTGCCTGGAAGCTGGTAATACTTGCTTGATGAAACCTTTGAGAACATCGTTATTTTTCGCAGATAAGCTAAAAAAAGTTCCAAGAGACTGAATTGTGCCTATACAGTTTCATATACGTACGTGAAATTGTACAAGGTTCCCCTAGTGCCAAATGTCGAGAATGTTCTCCACAATGGACGTATAAGGCCAAATAAAAAAACAAAAGCATTATTTGTTGAAGTTCAATTTCGAAAAAATTGATTGGAATTTCGGAGGGGACCGGTCCCTAAGATCCCTCCCCTTGGCTACCGCCATGGCCCCCACCCACATCTATCCCCAACAACTGCAGTCACTCCTCCCCCTTGAATGCAATCAAAGTTAATCAGCGTCTTTGTCCTGACCCCAATGCTTCCGTAAATAAACACTCTGGGAAACAGTTGCGCTCTCCTGGGGGAGGGGAAATACACAAAGCATGTAATGAAAAAAGATCAGCTAAATGGTGCATCTGCCTTCTTTGGAAAATCAAACTCTTAAAACCACAAGCTGCATCTTTTAGCCTGAAAACATGGTTCATACACTTTTTCAATCACAAAATTCAAGGACACTTCCAGGCCTTTTGGATTTTTTTTTCCAGGATATAAGATCCAAACGCTCTAATATAGTGAAACCATTCGTCTGCTCAATCTGTAACCTACAACAAACAACTTCCTACCTGCTTGGGCAAACTTAATAGAGAATGCAGAACGTTAAATGATGTCCACTGCAGTCAATCAGAAACTTAGAATCACAGATAAATACTGAAATACCAAAACTGTCACTGAAAATGCAACCAGGTTTAATAATCTACTAAACTTTTATATACAGTACACTACACTATAACTGAACTAAAGCCAAAGTAGAAAAATTTATTTTTCTACTTTGGCTTTAGTTCAGTTATTAAAGCAAATTACAGAATAAAAAACCCATAAAACTAAAAAAAACATAGGTATGTGGCATTACTCTTGAAATGCTTTCATATACATGCAATCAATACATAAAATACTATTTATATTTAATTATTGGAATTTCTTATATTTAATCATTGGAAATTTAAGGGTAAGGAAAGGTGAAATATTTGGAACTTTTTCAAAGGACCGAAGGGATTGTTATTTCTTAAACAGACAATCATGCGAGCAAGTATTTGCATTACATTTTATTTAGGGAAGGAATTTTCAATGTAATATTGATGCTGTAGCTATGTTTTAAATTTGTGCTCACCAGCAAACAAAGTAGGCACAAAAATTTCCAACATGAAATGAAAGAAAAAAACAAGAAAACCTTAAGTCCAAAGGCTGTGTACAACTGCATTCATTAGTGATCAAGGCAACTTAACTGGGCATGATTAGAAAACTAATTATAGAAGATGCAAAGTGATTACTTAACTCAGAAAATACTAAGAAATGACTACATTTAAGTTTATGATATTAGAAAGCAATCTGATTTTATGGCAAATTTTTATATAAAGTATTAATTAGAAAATTTCAGTGAAGGTCAGAAAAATAAATAAATAAAATAAGCTATTTACTTCTTCCAGTGGCTAAAAAGTAGGTTACAAAAATTTACAAATGGTGCAGAAAACATTTCCCATAGCAGAAGGAAGGTATTAGAGACAAAAAGATTTTCAAATCGAACAGTTAACAGAAGAGATATAGAAGGAAACATGATGTAACCTATGCCTTTTAGCGGAAGAATTTTGCATAATGGAAAAATTGAAAACAGGCAAAAAGCATTCTTCATAGCAAAACTTATGCTAAGGAAAAATAACTTTTTAAATACGTCTTCCGGAATCAGAGATAGCAAGAAAAATGTTTTGACCTTTACAACCCCTAGGGGAAAGTTGTACATTATTCAAAGAGGATCTTCTTATTGTAGCAAAAATCTTATTCACTCTCCATCTTTATTATACCTAATGGCATACAGTAGAAAAGGGAATTTCTCAATAAGGTTTTTAGAGGCAGAGACAGGCTGCAAATGGAAGTACACAAACACCACCTAGCAGCAGAATTGTGAACCACAAACCTCCTCAACACAAAATGGTACCTGCAGGGTTCATACTCATTTTTGAAAGTCCATTTAAGGAGTTTTCCAGGAGTTTTTTAGGAGTCCAAATAATATTTTCCAGGAGTCAATTATGGCATACGGGAATGAGAGAAAACCAAACTTTGTTAAATGTTTTTTTTCATACCCAGCTAACTGAAGTTACTATTGCCATAGCTATAGGCGATTTAAGTATTTTCCTTTTTTTTTCAAATTCCAATGACATACCGGAATCTGGAAATAACTTTGAATAAATTACTTTATACCCAAAGGTTAACTAAAATTACTACCCGTGCAACTATATGTAATTTTATATAAGTATGGTATCTATTTTTATCCTTGAAATACATGGCATTCGACAACATGATAATAAGGATATCGTGACAACTATATTGCTGTGCAAAAATTAAGGACGAAGAGGAGAAATTATCATAACAGCGGAACGAGCAGGTAGAATGGACCGAAAGACCACTCAGGAGATAGACTAGGGTCAGGTACGGTAGGGCATGCGCATATATGCAGCATGACGTGGGGGAGGGGGTCGGAAGGGTATAAAGCACACGGGCGGTGTACGCTCAGCAATTCGGTGAAAGCTATTGCACGGTGTACATCGGTTTGAACGACGTCGAGTTGCTGCCACCGTGTGATATGGCCAACAGGCAATCCAGTAGATGACATCGTGTCATTGGGAAGTTGGAAGAAAGTCGAAGTGTGATTAGTGTGGCCGAGGAGTTCGGGATCGCTCACAGCATCGTTTCACGAGCTTGGAGAGAATGTCAAACGACAGGAACATCTGTCCGAGAGTTTAGCAGTGGTCGTCCACGAGCAACCACGGCGGCGGACGACCGGTATATTGTCCTACATGCGAGAAGAGACAGATGGCAGACAGCGGGAGAAATCGCAAGGCACATGCAACAGACAACTAGATGTCCGTTATCACGTTTTACTGTGGCCAGGAGGCTGCACAAAGGTGATCTATTTGCATGACGACCAGTACGGTGTGTGCCATTAACGCCTGCTCATCGGAGACGGCGGTGTCTGTGGTGCCAGGAACACAAGAACTGGACACATCAGCAATGGGGTTGAGTTCTCTTTACGGATGAGAGCCGATTTAGTCTGATGAGCAATTCTGGACGTATACACATCAGGAGAGAGCAGGGAACACGCAATCACACCTCCAACATCATCGAAAGGGACCGGTTTGGAGGTGGCGGAGTTCTCGTTTTGGGCGGTATCATATGCTTGGTAGCCGTACTGACCTCCACATCTTCCAAGGAGTTTCAGTCACTGGTGTCCGCTATTGTATCGAGGTTCTCCTGCCTCACGTGCGCCTGTTTAGAGGTGCTGTGGGTCCTGAGTTCCTCTTCATGGACGACAACGCTACACCTCATCGTACAGTGGCTGTCGCAGAGCTGTTGGAGCGTGAAGATATTCAACGCATGGATTGGCCCGCAAGGTACCCGGACCAAAATCCAATCGAACACGAGTGGGACCTTCTCAGGAGACACTTGGCAGCAAGTCACCAGCTGCCAGCAACAATTTCACAGCTGCGATTGGCGCTACAAGAGGAATGGGCTGCGATACCTCAACAGCTCCTTGACAACCTCGTCCTCAGCATGGACAGACATTGTAAATCCTGCAACACAGTCAGGGGTGATCATATCCCCTACTAAAAACTGGATTTTTCTTGGCAGCCGCCTGTCGCATGGTCGTTTCTGTCTTCTGTGCAGTTGTGCTCAAAGCTACCTTTTCAATAAAGTGCCTTTGTATCTTTTGGATTCCTTGTTTGGACGGTTTTGCTCACTTGTCCCATATTTTTACATCTTAGGGATCTTATGGTATGATTTGAGTCGATGTGGAGCACTTCTGCACGATGTTACATTCGAAAAACCGTCTCGTCCTTAATTTTTGCACGCCAGTGTCATTCAGTGCAATGCAGATAAAACAAATACACACAATAAAAGAAAAGAAAAAACAAGAAAGATGACACCAAATTTTCGGGTGTAATGAGCCTATCTTTAGAATTTGTTCTGATGTGAATTAAATTTATCAAAGCTATTCAAAGTCAATGGAACCGGTATGGAAAACTGTAGAATCTGACCAAAGAAAAAAGTTTTTCAATTGGGTGTTTAATACTGCAGATATTGCCATAAACGGAATCCTGAACTTGTGCACTCTGGTTGTAGACTTGTGCGTTAAGAAAAATTTGAAATTAAATGTGAAACATTTCGCAGCGGAACCGCTTTCCAACAAAGAAAGAATTTTTCAAATCGGACTCTTAGAAGCAGAGATACAGACATATAAGGTATACATTAATCCCCCTGGCAGGGAAAAAATGCATTATTTTAAGAAGAAAGTATTCTCAAAAGGTTTTTGATGTGAACGGTATCGGTCCAGGAAAAAATTTCTTGTCGAGTTTTTAGGAGCTCATCTGATTTTGCTGCAAATACATGAGAAGCAGAAATGAAAACTTATGCCCGCTGGTGGCCAAACCATTCTTTACCAAATATTAGAAATTATATGAAAAACATTTCCCATTACGAGCTGTATGCAATATAGGAAGAATTTTTCAAATCCGAGTTTTAGAAGCAGAAATATCAGGGAGAAAGCAATTTCCCTTTACGCCCACTAGATTAAATATTTGTGCTCCTAGCAGTAAAATTGTGCACTATTTTTGGAAGAAAATACACATAAGGAGTTTTCATAGTTAGTAGTATCTGATCGAAAGAAAATATTTTTCAATCGGGTTTTTAGTCCCGCAGATATTGCTGTAAACAGAAACGTGAACTTAGCCCTCTAGTGGCACACTTGTGCGTTAAGAAATATTTGAAATTATATGAGAAACATTTGTTTGTAACACAAATGTTCTCCAACAAAGAAAGAATTTTTCAAATTAGACTCCTAGAAACAGAGATATGGACAAAAATAATATGAGTACGCCCTGGTGGAAAAATTATGCACTATTTTAAGTAGGAGTTGTTCTTAAAAACTTTTCTAAAGTGAGCGGGTATCTGTTCACAGAAGAATTTTTTCAATCGAGTTTCCAGCTCAGATTTTGTTGCAAATACATTAGAAGCAAAAATAAACACTTATGCCCCCTGGTGACCAAACAATTATTTACCAAAAATGAGAATATACATGCAAAGCATTTCCCCTCAAGAGCTGTATCCAACACAGGAAGAATATTTCAAATCGGACTTTTAGAAGCGGAGATATTGGGAAAATCACGATTTACCTTTAGGCAGGGCTGCCAGCCTATCACACCCAAGAAAATAGTTGCTTTAGTAGCCACTAATGGTAAAAAATAGTAGCCTAACTATTAGCCTTAGTAGCCTTAACAACTTATGTTAATGACTACAATAGTTTCCCAAAACAGTGTATGAGTTTCAGAATGTAAGTGCTCAACACTAAAAAAAATTTTTTTTTGTTAATTTTTTTATTTATTTCAAACCACGGTGATAAAATTAGCACATGTTCACGTTTTGGTGAAAAAAAATTACATATATATACACACACCCACACATTACAAAAAGGGCATCTAAGTTTCAGTATAATGCTATTCAAGACACATAGGACTATAAAGGTTATGGAAATTACACTAAAAAAATACTCTATTCAATTATATACCAAAAACTACTTACAAAAACTAACCTGATACAAACTTTGGAATTAGAAAACGCTTCCTGCTTTGTCATTGTTCTGGAGGTCAGATGTTCTCATCTGTATCAAGCCAGTATGGAAAGCTTTCATCTGCTTTTGTGGTTGGTAAAAATATTTAAGATTTCCCAAGTGGGCTTCATACACTGTGTTGAAAAAAATGTGTATTTCTTCTTTCAAAGGCCATAGTTGTGGTCATTCAGTGTTATGATGATCATTTGTTTTGTTGTTGTTTTTTTGTAGACATAATCGTAGTTATCTGATATGAGGTATATCAAGAATCTCATTGGAATAGATAATCAATCTCTGACGTATTCCAAACACAGTGATGGAAAGTTGCAAAATACATTTTCGGAGCAGGTAAAATACATATTTGGAGCAGCAAAATGCGTTTTTGGAGCAGGTAAAATATACAGTGTAACTTGTCTAATTCGAACGTTTTTACTTCGAATTCTTGGTTAATTCGAATTTTTCATTTGGTCCCTTGAATTTCCTATATAAATAATGTAAAAAAAAAAAACCTTTAATTTGAACTTTTTTTTGTTTTGTTTAATTCGAAGAAACCCCATTTTTGTATTCTCGTATTTTCAACAATTACTTTTTAAAATGGGTATGTACTGTTCGGGATGAAGCAGTAAGTAAAACCTGAAACTGTAGCCAACTGCTTCGGAAAAGCAGGCTTCCAGCACCCCGATGATGAGTCTCGACTACATCAAGGCAATGGTGGCGAGGAGATCATACCCACTGTGAAGTACTGGGAAGAAGTAGGCCGTGATTTACCATATGAGGCTTTTGTGAGCGTTGATGATGATTTAGCTCTTTGATGTGAGCTCACAGATGATGAGATCTTGGCTAATGTTATGAAAGGAGACCTACTGTGTATCTTCAGATGAAGAACTAGAACAGCTAGAATTTCCTGAAGAGCGTCTTCCAAATTTAGTAGAGGCTTTGGTTCACCTCCAACAGTTAAGGAAGTTTGTTGAGGGACAGCAGAATGTAAGTGACTCTCTATTTCCTTCACTCGATAAACTTCAGGAATTTACACTTATCCATAACATACATTCTAAGAAGCAAGCCAAAATTTCATTGATTTTTTTACAAAAAATGTGTAAATTTACCGTACTATACTTTTTTTTTTTGTATGCTATGAATAAATATGTTTTGTTTTTTTTTTACAGTACTTGAATGTGCCCATATTCAAACTTGCTTAATTAGAATTTGTCGATAATTTGAATTATTTTTGTGGTCCCTTCAGCTACGAGATATCCAAGTTACACTGCATTTTTGGAGCAGGTGAAATACATTTTTGGAGCAACAAAATGCATTTTTTGGAGCAGATAAAATGAATTTTTGGTGTAAGAAAACATTTTTTCAGAGCAGGTAAAATATAAGTATACAGAACAAACTCTTAAGCAAAAAATGTTTTGGAACTAGATGCACCCAACTCAAATTTAAAACATCTTGCATTGAAATATACACACACATATGCAAAGATTTTAGTTTTCAAATAGATCAAAATATGTGTAACCATAGCAGGATTTTATTATTAATCATTTATTTTACAAAAAATGTTTGATTTTTTTGCTGCTTTTCTCAATATTTAATTTCTCACTTCTATTTTCTTCTAATTTTTTTTATAATTAGCAATGCTTTGTTTTGCTTTTTTAATAGCACCTGCCCACTTTCTATTGCACTCATGTCTTT
Organism: Macrothele yani; assembly: GCA_039090855.1. Lineage (NCBI taxonomy): Eukaryota > Metazoa > Arthropoda > Arachnida > Araneae > Macrothelidae > Macrothele > Macrothele yani. Next base: position 28,603,195 of record CM077022.1, read on the forward strand.
TTTTTTTTTTTTTATGCCACATTCAATTTTCATCTCAGCATTGTCTAGCATTTCATGAGAAGAATCCAATTGCTGCAAAAGTCCAGCTTCTTCCCATTTCAAATCACCTTGTTCTTCTCTTTTTCACTTATTTTGCTGAATTTTTCCAGCACCAATTTGCTCTTGATATTTTTTCCACGATTCTTTATAAGCTGTCAGAAGTTTTTTGGTTACATTAGTTTTACTCACATCTCCATTTAGTCTCTTGACGTGATCTTTGTGCTTCTTGCTCTCCGATTGAAGCCTACAATCATCGCGGCCGCCATGCACTAGGCTAAAATTGCAGCCACATGGCTTACAAAACGTGATTTGGCAAAACTTTAGATGCTTCATAAAGAAGCCATTATTTACTACATATATCTCAATACACTTGACGATAAGTTTTATCTGACTTCATTCTTTTTGTTGTCATAGCTGTTTCACTGCTACGTTTCATTTCATTTCGTTTTAATCTAAATTAACCCTTTCCACTCGAATAACTTTTCACTCATACTCGCCCAGCACTCGTTTTTGTTTTTTTCCCCTGCAGTAGAGGAAACAACACAGCTTTGGCTCGAAAGCCCCGACATACGAGCTATAGAGGCATCATCGGCGAAATAGAAATGTCTCGCGAACGTCAACATGCAAGCTATAGAGGCATCATCGACATGGAGGGTAGCACCAGATACGTGCGATATTCGGCGAAAACGAAATTCCTCATGAGCACTGCTAAGCGAGCTGTAGAGCCGTCAGCGGCATGGCGAGTGACACCTGACACATCGATGACATTTCTTTTTCTTTATTCGGTGAAAAAGAAATGTCTTGCGAGCCCTGCCGTGCGAGCTATAGGGGCACCATCGGCGTGGCGAGTGACACCCGACCTATTTGACGAAAAAGAAATGGCTCGCAAGCGCCGCCATGCGAGCTATAGAGGCGTCATCAGTATGGCACGAGCTATTCGGCAATTTCGTTATGTTGGGTGCCAACCGACAGTCAAGTGGAAAGGGTTAAAACGTTTGCACCGAAATTTTCACAAGCACAAAAGTCACATGAAATCAATGTAGAGTTTGCAAAAGGTGCTGAGCTATGCTCCCTCTCGGCTTTCACTCTCAAATGGCTGTACGGGAAATCATGTGACAAAACTCCGCCTTCGTTGGCGGGGGAAGTCAGAACATCGAAGACAGATAGGGACTATCTGTAAAGTGCGTTTTTTCGACCAAAAGACGGTAAAAAAATAGAAAATTGTGTGCAGGGATCTTGCTTGGGCTTTTCCGTAAAACCGTAAGATGGAGTGAAAATCCGTAAAAGTTGGCATATCTGAATACCTATGAATCCTTTAGAAACAGAACCATCGTATCCTGCCACGGGAGAGCCATTTTCAGTCGTCCTTCGCATCAATGAAATAGCTAACGACTGACCTTACGCTGTATTTACGTAATCGCACATCTCGCTCGGAACGAAATAACTGTGCCATCCCAAAGAGCAGGGAACAAGACATAAGCAATAATTTGCACAACCGTTCGAAAGATCACCAAACCATCTGTAAACAATCTTCATCAGGATTTCATAACATACAGCATCGTTTCTCCTACATACCACATGATTACAACAAAACTCCTCCATAAGCTCCACCTACATCGCAAAACCTATTCGTCACTTATGCCAAAAAACAACGAATTAGAAGTTTGGTGAAAAATATTCCGAAATGTTGGGATTGGCAGTATGTGTTAATTAAGCGTCATTATTAATACGTTTAACCAAATTATGCAAAGACCTTAAAAATGCGTCATTCGATTTGCCGTGAAAACATTTTTTTCACTTAGCAGTTTTTGTTGTGGATTGCCGTTCTGGCGTAGTTAGGCACAAAGATAAAAAAATTCATAATTCGTAACAGTTTGGCCCAAGATAATGAAACTGGCACAGTTCAGCGCAAACTTTCCATTACTGCAAACAGAAAAAACGGACACTTTTTCAGCGGAATATCTTGATTTGTGTAGGTCGTTCCTCTAATCACACGTGGGTCTAGTCTATACTTGCCATTGACTTTCCTCCATGATACTAGCAATAGAGCAGAAAGCAATGAACTGAACAAGACATATCGATATCAAAGTTGATATTCACGTGTATTGATATTAAAACTGATGTTATACAAGCACATCGATATATGCAACACAAATTATGTTTTTTTTTAAATAGTAGCCTTACAATTAAAATAGTTCAGGGTTTTTCTAAAAATAGTTGCTTTTGGCTGTTTTTTGTAGGAAATAGTAGCAATAGTCGCCACTGGCAGCCCTGTTTACGCCCCTAGCAGAAAATTTATGCATTATTTGAAAAAAAGACTAACTAAAATAGTCTTTTATATAAATGTCACCGATAGGAAAATATTTTTTCAATTTGATATTTAGCAGCAAATATATGAAATAAAATTATTTTAAATTCGATACGATCTCCATTTGTGCCCTCTAGCGGCGAAGTTGTGCATCGGGGGAAAAACCGGAACAAATGGATCAACATTCTCACACTTTAAACTTCCCGATACAAAAAGAATTTTACAAATCAAACTAATAATTGCAGAGATATGGTCACCCCAGCTGGGCAGACAAAGTGATAACATAAGCACGATGCAAAAGATGCTAATAACGCACCTTCAGTCCTCCTAACAGACAAGAAAGCCAACATCCTTCAGCCACATTTTGCAGCCGGTGGGGAGGAAAATTTGTCAGACATAAGTTATGTCAGTAGAAAAATCCTCAACTACAAAACATCGCACAGGGACAAAAAGGAAAGAATGGATAAAATCCCAGCACATGTAACAAAATTTTAGGACATTTCCAGGACAAAATGGAATTCCAGGACATCTACGAACCATGTGAAAATTACTGTATATAACAAAATGTATCACAAAGAAACAATTTTTCACATATAAAACCAAAAACTTAATGCTGGAAAAATTTCAGGATCTTTTACGGGGTTTTTTAGCGATATTTTAGCAATTCTAGCATGCAAGTAAATGTTTGGGGATTTTAGGGCAACTGCGCCCCCTGTTACAGTCATGTCACCTTCTCAGTCTCTCTCTCTCTCTCTCTCTCTCTCTCTCTCTCTCTCTCTCTCTCTCTCTCTGTCATAGTTTATCTTTTCAACAAATCTCATGTACCAATACGAATCATAAACAGACTATGTAGCAGTTAGCATGTAACTGTAACTCATGTTCAAAATTAGACACGCTGATTTCAGATGTACAGCTATAATATTAATCTTAATTTTTTTGCACCAATTCTGGAATCTGGAAATGGTGTAAAGTGATGCATTGTACTTGTATCAGGAAAAGTGTTTGCTTTCTCAAAGTTTACACCTAGCTAACTAAGCACTTTGTTCATCTCTTCTCTGCACACATACACAAAAAATGTAATTCCTCTTTTTTATCTTTGCAGAAGTTATACATTTTTGCAGAAGGTGCGATTTGTTCAGTTAAAGGTTGCTGCAAACTGGCTTTGGTTGTTAGCCTCTTTACAACTGCACCAATTCCATCACATAATGACTTGCCATGGGTTGTTGCAGAAAAAACACTTACCTGAGAATCCAAAAAAAAATTACATGCTTACAATCTGTTTCGTAATATTACATTATTCTCATAAATGATCTTACAGCATTCCATCAAAATGATGAAAAATTACTGTTTCTGTAGATGGAATTATTCAACAATTAGTTGCAGTACTTTCCTTTTTAAATTAAAATTGTTGCTATAAAATAATTTATTTTTTGTTTTGTTTTGTTTTGTTGTTGTTAGTGGCAATTCAGGTATTTTCATTAAAATAAAAAAATACAGCCACTTTAAAAGTCTCAGAATGAAATGTCTTCAGTACTGCTGTTGTTATGCTAACTTAGGACAAAGATTCCAAAGAAATTTTTTTCTTGCTTGAAAGATTCCAAAGAAATTTCCTATCACAAAGATTCCAAAGAAATTTCTTTTCTTGCTTGAAAGTTATGTTATGAATAAAGTTTCAGAAAATTTGAGGTGGGGGTACATTTTGAAAAAATTATGTTAGACCCCAGCAAAAACACAAGTGCTGGAAACTGCTGGCCACCAGCTGGCAGTGATGGGTCACTGCTGGCTGAAATCTGCCGCTCACGGCCCGGTAGTGGTCCGTTGGTGGCAGCGCAATCAGTTGGCGAGCCATTGATGGCCCTGCAGCATCGCCGTGAATTGTGGGCCTCCAAGCAAGTGCCACTAGTGGCCCGTTGCTGGCAAACAATGTAACCCCCAACAGCAGGTGGAAGTATTGGGACTGCGCATGCGCAGAAGCAACACTTGCTGTGTCTCTCATGGTACCAGTTAGTTGAAGACGACGCTATCGCCATCGTGTTATTTTTAGTGGATGTTAAGAAAAAAATCCATATGTGGAGAGGCGAATTAATTTCCTAATGAAATTTTACGTCGACGAAGATATCAGATTAAGCCGTGAAATACTAGATTACAGTCATGAAATACACCCACTCCATTCCCATGAATAACAATTCATGGAATGGAGTGGATGAATAACAAGAAAAAATTTTAAACCGCTTGAAACACATATCCTGGAAAACCATTAAAACAGTGTTTGTTGGGGAAAAAAGAATTATACGCATACAAAATTGATTAATTATTTGAAAGAAAAAAAAAAAGCAACGCTATGTGGTGTACTCATCCATGGGTTGAATACACAAGACTGGGAGGAATTCGCTTCTAAAAATAACGAGAAGTAAAATAAAATATCTTTTACTCTTTAAAACAAATGTAGCTTCGGACAACAGAAAGGAAAGACACAACGTTAAAAATGTAACAGAATGTGACATGAACCCGGGTAAATATATATTTATTCAACAATCTCTTTTCAAGACGGCAAGGACAGTACAAAACTTTGGAAAGCGACTCTAAGTATGTACACGCCTTGAAAATGAGTGAAGTTCCCTTAAGGTAAAAAAAAAACTATCGTTACGTTGAAAAAATTAATTTATCAATTATATGAAACTGAATTTTATGAAAAATACCTTTCAAATTGTAAAATGAAAGAGGGAAGCATTCGATTACAAATTGCATACCAAACAGATAGCTTCCAGCACATGTCCGAGGGTAGTGAATTAGTCCAGTCGGTAGCGAGCGCGGCTTCCACGCAAACGGCCCAGCATCAAATCTAGTCAGATGCAAACGGTCGTTTTTCCGGTCTGTTGAGGAAATTTCCCCAGCGCAGTGAGTTAATTCACAAGCTTCGTAAGGGTAGAAAAAAAAAATTGTAGCTTTAGGAAACTGCGGTTATCCTTGCTTTTTTTTTATTATTATTATGGCTACTACTGGGAAATTGGCGGACAAGATTCGGCAAGCCACCAGTTACGTCACGTGGTTGCTGGCTGCCACTAACGGCCCACTAGCGGACCACATTAGGCTAGCCATCATTTCTGGCACGTGCTTGCAGGGCCACTGAAGGACCACTGATGGCCCTGTTGTGGCATATGACAACTGATGGGGAACTGTTGGCCAGCTGTTGGCCTGAACTGCTGACCCTTCTGTTGGCCGCCCGGACATTTTATTGACGGTTCGGCAGCGGCAACATAGTGCTGGGCCATTGCTGGCAGTGCCGGCCCAGCAAGACTGTTTTTGCTGGGACATGCATGTACAACAAAAAAGCTTTAACATATAAAATACATTACTTTTCGGAATTTTTTTTTCACCCAAAATTGCAAAGATCACAGAGTAATTTTTTTCTTGCTGAAAGGTTCTATCATAATACACACATAAATAAATGTTCAACAAAATTGTGGAGGGCACACATTTTGAAAAAAATGTTTTTTTTTGTTGTTGTTTTTTTGTCATATGGTGTAGTTGTGAAAATTGGTACCATGACAGACATTTAAGGCAGAGCCATCCAATTTTTAAAGTGGCATTACTTAAGATGTACTGGACCAACTGCCATAAAATTTTCCCAGGTTTCATAACTCACAAACACAATACTTAGTACCAAGTTTTACAAAAATCTGAGATGTGTGGGTGACATTCCCTGGATGAACTGACATGGAATGACCCCGCTGAGAAAAACTTTGCTAATGATGATGATGGGAAACATTGCATGGATGACTTCTAATGCAATGGGATATTTCAACTCGTAGATCAGTGGAACAAGGTCATCAGTTCCAATGGGGACTACCTAGACAATTGAGTTAAGTGTTTTGTACGATTTTTTAAGCTTGAAACACATGCTTCTCTATTTTCCGGATACTTTTTTTACAACCTGATCATATACTGTATATATATATATAATTAAAGATAGTGATGAGGAATGATAGATATATATGTGATGTGCCAGCACTTTTGGGTCAAGTTTGGCGCTTGTGCCAGTAAATCTGAGGGAACGTTAACTCCAGAGCAGTGTCACATTTATAAAAAAAATTTTATTATAGTACTGTGTGGTTTTAATTTTTATGATCAGTTCTCTATGAAAAAAATCAATAGGCTGGATTAGGCTCTGAAAACTATTAGTACATATTAACACAAATCAAAACTAGTAACAGCATTCAAATGATAAAGAACAAACAAGTAACTTTTAAAGACCCTTTGTGGGCAACAACTTTGTGAACAACAACTTTGCATAAGGACTCCACAAGGTAACACTGCAAAAAGTGTTTGGATCAGAGTTCATTTCATTAAATTGTTGAAAGCAATTTAATGGGGAAATAACTTAATGGGCAATGGGCATGATATCTATCATGTCATGCCTCATCACTAACTTTAATTTTTGCATTAAATTATTTTCAATAATAAAAAATTTAAATTAGAGCTAACAGTGACAGATTGAACATTCTTTCATTTTTCTGCAGAACATAATTTGTAGAGATTTAACAAATGCTAAACATAGTTTCTGTTTATCAAATAACAGACAATACAAAATAACTAAAGTTTTATTTCAACAAGAAAATAATCTAATATATGGTGAAAAATATTTTAATAGGGCACAGACTTCTGAAGAAAATTATCTTACATATGCCAAAAAGTATAGCAATTTAGTCCATGGAAAAAACTGGATTGATGAGAATAATAATCCTTAAGAAAATTTCAATTCTAAGTCATGACACTTCAATTCCTTATTTTGCATATAAGACAATTATTAAAACTATCACAAAATGGAAAAAATCACAAGGAGCACACATTTTACACATGTACATGCAAATCAAAGTAACAGTTGGAAGACAGAAGGTCATGACTATTTATTCCATACCTGGATCAGTTTATCCACCTTTAGAACATCTAAATGCAGTCCAACTGGTGGTTTCCCAGCCCTGAAACATAACAGCAGCCATTTCTTCAAAAAATAGAGTAGCATTAAAAAAATAATAATAATGTTGGATACACATTACATACATGCACTTAGAATGCAGCATCAAAACACACCTGTAGTTTTATACCTATTCAGCAGAAGACTTAGTGCTGCCATTTCCTCCTCCTCAGTGGCTCAGAATATTGCATAGCCTTGGTAACATAACCTGATGTTCAATCAATGAACATAATTGAGGGGGACAGAGGGGGATACATTTTCTCCCCACCAAAATCTGGAGTAGTTGTTTAGAAAACCAAAGGGTATTATACACTTAAAATGTATTTGCCAAGTGTGAACTTGTCGACTTGACTGTTGATTTGGAAACATCTGACAGTATGAACACGATAGGCTGTCTAGCTACTACCACTTCATTGAAACTCAAATTTAAAAGTTCTGTTTTAGTTCAATTCTAGGTAAAAGTTAAACTGAATTCTACATTTTAGAGCCTTAAGCTGACACAGCGGTACAAGGCCACGCCTGAAGAACAATTAAAGCATAAGTAATGCAAGCTTATAAAAATTTCACAAGTTTAATATATCTAAATTTTGACAATTATTAACATATAAAATGTTATATATTAGCATTTTCCAATATCCACGGTTTGATTACACTTTTCATACTGATATTACTGTCCAGCAGAAATAAATGGTGGAGATTTGCCCAAAAAACTTGTAATGACAGTGTTAACATGCCAATTCTTTAAAATTACTAATTAGATTAATGCAGACTTGTGTAAAAATGCTCACAAATTCAATTTCTAATAAAAAATACTGTACAGTGATAAATTCAAACATTAAAAAGCCAAAGTCTTAAATGCTCAGACTTATCGTATTTACTTTCTTCAAGTATTTCATACTGAATTCTTGTTCTTCAAGACACACCCTTTGAAACTGCAAATTTTAACTTTAATCATAACTAAACATTCTTAACTGCAAACTAATATTAATAAAAGAAAAAGCTATAATCCTAATTGAAACCCCCATTTTCAATTAAAAACACAACCACATGGCCAAATTTTTGCACAAGTTGGTTCTAAAAACCACATTATATTACAAATAAAAGACAACATAAAAAAATTGAAGTAATAAATATACACATAAAAGTAATAAATACTTTCACATGCTGCTGCAAAAAGCATGAGTCACAGCACTACATGTCATCTGCATTTGTGATACAAATACATAGAATGTTCGTTGGCGTGGATGTACAGATTATACAACTGAACTCTAATAATATCACCGAGTTGTACTCACAAGGGGTGGACAAAATAATGAAAACATCTGTAAAAAAGAGTTATAAATATGCTTTTATAGGACATTGGACCATCCTCTGCATTTGCAACAGATCCTATTCAATGTGGAATACATTCAAACAACTCATTAAGTCCCCACAGGGAAACTAGACCATTCCTCATGGACAAAAGTCTGAAGTGCCTGGAGTAACAGCGGTGGAGAAAATCTGGTTCTATCTATCCAATTCTGCCCACAGAGGCCCAATATTATGTTTAAGCCTTATGATTATGCAGCCCATGAGAGAGATGCCTTTTGGTGCTTTAGAACTTCACAAACATTTTTAACTGTTGCCTTGTTTGCATTTTGTATATATATATATACACTGAAGAGCAATTGAATTAGAGACAGCTGGCGTTATGCAAATGTGGCACTGTGGGCGGCCCTGTAAACGGAAACGACATGACATATGCAGCAATCCGACAATAAAAAGAGTGATGCGACGGGAATCAGTAAGAGTCAGACGCAGTATGAGTAAGACAAAGAATCTAAGTGCATTTGATCGTGGGCAAATTGTCGGGGCCCGACGAATGGGTCACTCCATCTCAGAAGTCGTGCAGGCACAGGGATTTTCACGAGCCACTGTGTCACTGGTGCACCGTGAGTACATTGAATCTGGTAAAACCATCCCTGCAAGGGCCAACTGCCGTGGACAACAGTGTGTGGACGAGGGGGTCATTGTAGGCTAGCTCGCATTGTAACAGCGGATAGACGGGCCACAGTGCAAGAAATCACTCTGCAATTTAATGCTGGTGCACAAAAACGTGTAAGCAGCCACACCATCCAGAACCATCTCCTTGCTATGGGGTACAGAAGCCATCGTCCCACGAGGGTACCGCTGCTGACCGCACATCACAGGGTGCAAAGATTAGCATGGGTGCGGGAACATCGCCACTGGACCCTAGACATGTGGGAAAATGTTGCCTGAACTGATAAGTCAAGATTCACGTTGGTACATGTGGATGGCAGGATACGAGTATGGCGCAAACCACATGATGCAATGGATCCTTCTTGCTAGCAGGGTACTTTTCAAGCTGGTGGGGGTGGCATTCTCATCTGGGGACTGTTTACGTGGTCTGAAATGGGAGCCTTGTACATATGACATCATCCCTCACAGGTCAACGTTACCGGGATATCCTGGACGACCATTTGCTCCCGTTTGTGCGTCTTTAACATCCCACTGGGGACCTCATCCTGCAACAAGACAATGCACCATGCCATCGCTCCCGAATTGTATCCGAATGGTTGGATGAACACTCCACTGACGTGACCTCGCTTCCTTGGCCAGGTAGGTCACCTGACCTCAATCCCATCGAGCACATCTGGGATGCCATCGAGAGAGATGACCTCCCTCCATCAAATCTTTGTGAACTGTGGGAGCTAGTTCAGGGTTCGTGGATCCGTATGGCTTCCCAACGTGTCCGGTGTCTTGTCGAGTCCATGCCGAGACGAATCGCTGCTGTCATCAGGGCACAAGGTGGTGCTACACGTTACTAGACAGGTATCTCTAATTCAATTGCTCTTCAGTGTATATATATATTATTTTTATATATTGGTTGGTTATTAAGAGTTAGTGCAAGTGCCAAGCACCATGGTTTACAAGGTAAGCAGACAAGAATTAAAACAATAACTTGTTTATCACAAGAGATACACATATGACATGAAATAGAATCATATCAGAATAATATGACCACCCCCAGGAATAACAGTGCACCCGCCCAGGTGCATCACAGAGTGCATGTGACAAGGTAGACCACACGGAGATATAAGCGGCCACCCACAACAGACGAGCCATATTGCTTTCCGTGAGCACAATGGACAGAGGTAGTGATTTGACGGGCGTTCAAAAGGAATGATCGGCTACCACGCCAAGGGTGGAAGCATCTCAGAAACAGCAGACTTCGTGGGCTGTTCGCGAGGTGCTGTAGTAAGGGTGTACCAAGAATGGACCGCTGGCACACCGAGTACCTTCTAACGTCATAACTGTGGAGCCCCAAAGGTCGTTGACCCCAGAAGAGAACGTCACCTCCGTCGACTGGTAAAGGGCAATCAACACACAACAGCGCAGCAATTGACCATGCAAATGAATGCTGGGGCACCCAGGTATATGTCCCTGAAAACAGTAGAGCAAAACCTGGTACACATGAGTCTTTGGAGTAAACGCTGCACCAAGGCGCCCATGTTGACCCAGATCCATCGGCACCGACACCTGCAGTTTGCATGGGACTACCGTCATTGAATAGTGGAAGAGTGATAAAAGATTGCCTTCTCCGACGAATCGAGGTTTCTACTCCACAAAAGTGATGGGCGGTGGCATATACAGCGTCAGACACATGAGAACCAACACCCAGACACACTTGGTCAAATACAGGCCGGTGGTGGCAGTGTGCATGTCTGGGGGATGTTTTCCTGGTATGACCTGAAACCACTGGTACCACTGGATACGCCCCTGAACGCCAATGGCTACCTGTCTGTCCTCTCTGCTGACCAAATGCATTCTTTCATGTTGGACGTTTACCCTGGTGGTGGTGGTGTCTACCACCAACAGGACAATGCGCCCTGCCACATCACTAAAGGGGTGTGTGACTGGATCAAGGAACACGACAGCGATGTTTCCATTCAGCCTTGGCCAGCAAAATTACTCAACCTCAATCCCATAGAGCACTTGTGGGCCTATTTGGATCGACAGATCTGACGTACCGACCTACAACCCTGTCATCTCCAGGACGTCCGTTCTCTACTGCAGTCCGAATGGTCATGTGCGCTTTGGGCAACCTTCCGGGGCCTCATTGCGTCATGCTACGCTGTCTCACCGCTGCCATCAGGGCCAAGGGTGGTTATTCGCATTATATAGGTGGCCATATTATTCTGATATGACCATGTACATGACATGGTCATATTATTCTGATATGACCATGACCCACACAAAGGCAACATATTACAAAAATTGAAAATGACCAGCACAACATAAGAAAGACAATACAGAAGACATATTACATTGATTGCTTAAAATTATTTGCAGAACTTTTTTAATACTGCTGTTACGAAAATTGCCTTAGGGTCAATTCTATGTCATATCAACACAGTTTGGAATTAAATTCTCCCTTGACCTATCAGATTTTGATGAAACTTGGTGTATTAAGTGTCCTTACATAGTTATGAACAGAAATCCTAAGATTTTTTTTTTTTGCCTTCCTTTCAAAAAGTTAAGTATTAATAATTTTAATTTTTATTCAAAATTGCTGTCCTAAAATAGTTAGCTGCCATTTTCTCAGGAACCAGATGAGATACAGACCTAGACAATGTCTCATTTTAAAGCTCTTTTGAGGGGCTTTAATTTGATGTGTAACAAGGCAGAATTTAAAATAGCTTAAAAAATTATTTCACAATTTAATTTTTTTCAAAAAATTAAATTAAAAACGTTGAAACATCTACAAAATTACTTTGTACAATCCTCTTACACCTCCCAAAGTTTCATTTTGGGATCTTAATGGGATGAGGTGATACAAGGAGTACAAGCTTTGCATGTATAAGAAAATGTCAAGGTAAAATACCATGGTAAATTTATGACAAAAAAAAATATCTAAATGGTTTAGGTTGCAGAAAGCAGAAACAATCTTATTTATTGTCCCCTCCCACCCTCCTCTACTTGGCTTGATGACCCATTGAACAAGCTGCTTGTGCCTGCAAGAACATGCTTGTAAGCATATTCTTCAGTCACTCTAGCATTACAGCTCCTCCTAGTAGGATCCCTTTGGTTGTGCTGTGCCATTTTTGTTGCCTTAAAATTCAGAGCTGCAAGTGATTTTGATGTGATTTGCGGTGTTCATCATACTACTTGCAAATTATTATTTTATTAATAATCCCCTCTATCATGAATCTCAGTGGAAACACAGTGGATGCTTTAAATTGTTTTAACCCTTTAAACAGCCTCATCACTCCCATATAAGAAAGGGATTAAGATCTGGCATGCTGTGGATGCATTCATTGATACCAGGAATGCCTAAAAATTCCAAAGTCTGTGATAGCTGTAGAAAGGAGCTTTCAAAGCTGAAGAATGAGAGTAGGCCTTCCACAGAGGATCTCCCCTGCATCAGCCAGTGTGACCCTCAACTTGGGAATGATGGAAGATCTGATGATCTTGACACTGATGCTTCATTTCATAATCAGTCTAAGTCATTAAGATTATTTAATATCTCTCTTATGGAGATAGGTTAAACCCCTACACACAAGAAAAAGGCAGAATATAAAAAGTATTCTAATCAGAAAGGTAAAAAAATCAGTTTTGCAATAAAAAGAAAACATATTCCAAATGCTGATTTCTCTGATGATGATCAAGATCGTGTTTCAAAAGATGAGATGGTGAACCACTTAACAAATGCCTACTCAAATTGTGAAAGCAGGATAAAAAAGATTATCAGGTTAGGGAAGCCAAAAGCTCTTACAACAGAGGAAGATTTTGTCCACACCAGATCACAGGCCAGGGAAAAACCTACTTACAAACTGCCAATGTTATTAAGCAATTTTATGAGAGTGAAGAAGTAAACAGACCAATGCCAGGCATCAAGGACTGTGTTTCAATAAAAGACAGTGAAGGCAAGAAAGTGAAAAAGGTTAATGCTATGTAATTTGAAAGAAGCATACAAGCTATTCCAAGAAAAGTTTACCTTATTAAAACACTTCTTTCATAAGTCCAGTACAAGGTCGACGATTCAGAAAATATTTTGGTTAATAAATATTAACTAACAATTATTAACCAATAATTTAACCAAAATATTTTGGAAATCGTACAGTACTTACATGCCTTATTAAAACATTTCTTTCGTGAGTTCAGTACAAGGCTTTCTGGTTTTAATTTCAATATTTAACCCTAGACTTTAATAAAAGCACTACTTGCATACTGAACATAAACCGTGAATGACACTGACTAAAAAGCTAATTCATTTGGTTTCTTAGAGATGAAAAAAAACAACATCTGCATTGGGTCATCGCCTACCAGGTGTCCGTACTGAGCTTTATCAGTAAAAGTAGGAATGTTAGAACAAAAGACAGGGAAAGGAGGAAAGTGCGTACATTGGAAATCTTAGATTGAAACCAATGCGAGCTAGTCAGTATTTGTTTGTCCTAAACGGACCTCAAAGTTTTATAACTAGACTAGGAGTGGAAGACAGAGATCAACGTTACAGCACTACCCGTTGCCCGCTCATCCCCACCAGACAAATCAGGAACACTACACCAAAAGCAAGCCCAGAGGGAAAGAAGGAAAACACAGCAGATATCTGAAGAAAAAAGAAAGGCAAGTCCAGGCAGTTTCTTCCAAAAAAAAAAAAAAAAAAAAAAACATTTTGTAACTGGGATTGGGTCACTGGGAGGAAAGGATCGTCAGTTCGATACAGAACAAAATGCGCATATTTGTTTTTTGTTTCATACATTGCTCGTATTAAACTATGATTTATCAGAGCCACATTTTAATATTACACTGAATTATCTTTATCAAAATTTTTGTTTAAGCCGAGATCGCTAGGACGGGCCAAAAAGAAACGTCACCCCCTGGCTACAGCCCTGGTGTGTACCATCCATCAAAATGTAAAACTAATGATGGAAAATTCCAAGATTAGTTCTATCACGGACAGGCAGATTCAAAACTATAAGGACTATCTTTTAAAAATGGTGTTAGTCCAGAGTCCATTGATTGTTACTTTTCAAATTGTGATTCTTGTCTTGGTGTTGATGAAATAAGGAAAATCTTAGAAGATGGATTTGAAAAAAACTTAATTTAAACAGTAACTTTTCATCAATGGATCTCAGTTTATGGGGACAACTTGGAAACTCTACAAAAACCTGTTCATGAATCTATTGATCTTTTCTGTGACAGTCTCAAAGTTCTTCTTCATCATGATTTCATTGCCAAGCAACAGAGTGATTTTATAAGTTATAACAAGGAATATTTGTTCCATTCTAAGGTGGCAGTAGTTTGTGACTTTTCTGAAAACTACAATTTTGTTTCACAAAACAAAGCACAATCTTATCATTGGAACAGTGCTGATGCTACTGTTCATCCCTTTGTGGTTTATTTCAAGAAGGAAGACAAGGTTGAACACTGTAGCTCTGTTGTCATCTCAGAGTGCCTTGAACACACCACCATTGCTGCCCATTTATTTCAGAAAAAAATTAATTTAGTTTTTGAGGTCAAAATTTAACGGTGATATAAAGAAAAATTATTTTTTGGATGGCTCAGCTGCTTAATATAAAAATTTAAAAAACTTTCTGAACCTTTGCAGTCATGAAAATATTTTGGAATTGAAACAGAATGGCATTTTTCAGCTCATGGTAAAGGCCCATGTGATCGGGTGGGGAGAATGGTTAAAAGAGAGGCAAGCAAGGGTGAGTCTACAAAGGCCATACCAAAATCAGATCATGACACTTTTTCAACTTCATGAATGGGTAAAACTTGACCTTTCCAGGTTCATGGACTTTACATACATTACGCAAGAAGAGTACATAAAAAATGAACGACATTTGGCACATTGGTTCAGTCAGGCTGTGACAATTCCAGAAACTCAAAAAGCTCTATGCTTTTACTACCTCAAGATGTGAAACAAAAGTTTGTGCTAAGCCATTTTCATTTGCCCCATTATCAACTAGCTATCCAGCCATCCCTTATGAGAGAAATTAGACTTTGATGAATTAAATAGGTATGTCATTTCTATATACAACAACGGATGGAGGCTGAGCTATATTTTGGGGAAAAAAATGGAGATGAAAATGAAGTGGAAGTTACATTTCTCCACCTATCAGGACCTTTTCCTTTTTCTTACCCCTCAACACCTGATGTGCTCTGGATTCCTTCAACTGATGTAATTTACAAAGTGTATCCTGTAAAGCCAACAGGTCAGGTTTACACTCTACCAGAAGGTGAAAAGACAATGATTGCAGATGTCATAAAACACTTCCTAGACTGAAGAAAAGACTGATAGACTTGAGTTAGCAGCAGCAAACCCCCCCCCCCATCTTCAGCACATTGACAAATTCTACGTCAATTTTTTACAGTAAGCTGCTAAAACCAATGTTTTCTTCTTGTAAATTGAATTCAATTTTTTTAGTTGCTATATACTGAGGAAATATAGAATAAAATTCGTACTAAGCACCATCATAATTTTTTTAACTAGCGGTGATAAATCAGCTAGATTCGTCTAAAGCTAAGCTTTTGTGAAAAATTAGATCTGATATGTTGGCTATTTCTCCATGCATGAGAAATTTGTACTCCCTGTATCACCTGATCCCATTATGATCCCCAAATGAAACTTTGGGAGGTGTAAGAGGTTAGTCCAAAGTAATTTTGTGATTTTTTTTTTAATTTAAAAATCGTTTTTTGAAAATTTTAAAATTAAATTTGGCTTTTAAGAAAAAAATATATTTTAAACTCTGTCATGTTACATATCAATTTATAGCCCATCAAAAGAGCTTTAAAATGAGGTGCTGCCCAAGTCTGTATCTCGTCTGGTTCCTGAGAAAATGGCAGTAAACTATTTCATGACACAGCCATTTTTAATAAAAATTAAAATAATTAATACTTAACTTTTGAACACAAGGCACTTTTTTTTAAGATTTCTATTCATAACTATGTAAAGACACTTGATACACCAAGTTTCATCAAAATCTCAGAAAGCCAGTCAGAATCAGCATGTTGGTTTGATATGGAAATCCTCTCTTACTAAAAAAATAAAAATAAAAAATCACTGATTTTCTACAAACAAAGGATGTGAAAATGAAAGTGAGAAGGTTTGATTTGACAATTTTATACATATACTACGTGAAAGCCCGTTGATGGGGGGGGGGGATAAGATATGTAGATTATTTTTTTAATAACCAGGTATTCTTGTTTGAGATGTCCAAATTTGAAAGTATGTTTCATGAACATTACAACAATGCAAAAACAGTACATTGGTTGTGGCAGGAACATTCCAATAAAGAAATTACATTGTTTTTGATTTTTCTTATTTTTATTTCAAAATCAGCAAACTCACTTAGATTTGATATGAAATTTTCCAAAAAAATTCACATTTAATGATTGAAATTGTTTGGCAAATTGGCAAATTAATTTTTTTCAAAATTTTGTTATATTAAAATATCTTAGTGGTACCATGAAGTTTGTTCTAACAGGAGTTGACTGTACCTCAAATAAACAAACACCTATTAAGTATGAAACAAGTCAGAGAAAAAGAATTTTAACTACTGAGATAACAAAACCTTGAAAAATTACAAAACACTACTCACCATGATGGAATTTCGTAATGGTTTGCCATGTCCGACTATAGTGTCACGTAACACTGAAAAGTATAGAATTTAATTTTTTTTAATAGCAATATTAATAAATCAACACTAGAACCAATTGTTCAAGCTTTTGTGTTGTTCCAGAAAATATCATCAACCAACATATAACTATTACATAACTAGATGTCTACATAGATTTTTGAGTACGAGACTCACTTTGTAGCTTATTTTTTGGGAAAATTAAATGGCTCTGAAAGAGAAATCCTCCAAATAATGGAGAGTAAATAGACATCTCCTCAGATGCATTTTTACTACTAACTGAACAAAAAACACATTACTGAAGCAAAGTGCTGTTATAGATTAGCTGCACTATACGTTACTTAAAATTAAACTCAAATACTTTCTCTGGCATGCAGATTCTCCATCTGCATGCCAGAGAAAAAGAGACATTTTTTATTATGGGATACATTCCTTTGAGTGGCCCAGTAAGAGTGAGACACATTTATTGTTGTGCTTACATCTGAAAAAAGCTGTCAGCTGTAAATAAAGGGGGAAATCAGTAAGGAAAATGTTGAAAAGGCAATATTTTCAGTTTGTTGCTGGCTGGCCAATTTGTGGCAAGACTCTTAGAAGTGCCATAACTCTGAAAACTTTTAGAGAGTGCTTGCATCAATCAATGAGAGCATACTTTCTTTCGAAAGGAGAGAGAACTGCCATGTTGTAGCACAAGATAATAGAGTTGGCTCCAGTAAGTCCCTGGTAGTAGGGCTGATGCTCTAATCGAGGGGTTCATTCCCCCTCTCAGTTCCAGAAGGGGAGAGTCATAATTGTACAATAACTCGGCAAATATAATAGCCCTGTCATGCGGTAACAATACTAAACATTTGAGGTATGCTGGGGACCAAATTTGTATTTGGGAAAGTATGTTTACATTCACATTATGTAGCAACAACAGCAGAAACCCTGGCTTCTGATTGTTCTTCTACTTTACATTGGTCTGAGCAAATGACTCAGCATTTGTATCTGTTGTGGATTTTTACAAGCATGACTGAGATGTTTTCTTTATTAGTTTTTTCACTTGAAATGCTGTTGTATGTCATTCTTTTTTTGTTTCCTCTATTAGCACACTTCTGTTTTAGACATCTTTGTCTTGTGTAGTTTTGTTATTCATATTCTGTAATAAGACTTAATTTCAATAATTAAAATTTTATTTTTAACATTTGCATGATTTAATTTGACTTACAACAATTTAATCAATGATTAATCACATATTATTTGAGGTAAAAATTAACATATTTGCAGCCTGCTTAAAAAAATCATTTGTTTACATTTCAAAAAACTTCATGCAACAAGGAGTATTTACCACCCCAAAGGCTTTGAAGTTCATTAAATATTATAACAGTCCTTTGAATGTTGAGTGCCAACCTTTCTATTTAATTGCAGGGGTCATGCTGCCGATCCCATTCTTCGCAATTTGCAAAAACAAATAGTTTTGGCAAAAATATTGGCAATTACCTTTTTTAATGATGTCCCAGCAAAAACAATTTTTATTCGATTTGGTATTTGAAAAATGAAATTCAAATGTTAGCTACTTTTTTCATTGTTTACATTACACATGAGACAAAGCAATTACGTGACAAGAGTAGCACAATCTCTGACGTAAGACCTGTTATAACACTTTATGCTGTTTATAATCCCAATGGAGGGTGAAAAAAAATGGCGACTTCAGATTACATCTGGCGAATCGGTTGGCAAAAACTTTAAAAAAGCCAGAGCTACCGCTGTAATTGTATATTATTATATAATTAAATTATTCACCAAGACTGGGAAGGGATATGCTAAGAGGAGATTTAAGTGGTACTACTTGTCTCAGTCCCTGAATGCAGTTATTCCTTCTGCAACACAAGCATCGTTATGTGAACAAAACATTTTCAGCTGCTGTTCACTAAATTCAGTTTTGCAATCATAATTACACTTGAATCACTTTGATGCAGAAATTAAAAATATGTAGGTGGTTCAGAAAGTTTCTGGATATGAATAAATGAAATGTTCAAACCACTAACTTTATGTCATTGTGAAGCTTATATCTTTATTAGACATCACCAGATGGCGTAACATTACCGAGTCACCCATCTTTATGCTACACACAGCCAAAGGAGAGAAGGTAACACCAATTCCAACATTCCCTATGGAGCAGACATGCTTGGCGAGCGACGGTTTTCTACGACTTCAAGAAAGGTTTAACAGAGAAGGAATGCTTTCAGAGCTTGTCCACAACTTTCTGTGATGTGGCTACAAACTACAACATAAAATTTCATCCTTTGAATAAAGCTCATGCTGAAAACTCGTTACTTAAATTAAACACTTAATCAAATATCTAATATGGGTATTTTCTTCTAGAAAAATATGTTAATTAAATAACACAAATTTTCGGAGAAAACTCTTCTCCTTCAGGCAGTCTTTTGTTGTCTCTCTTTTCCCATATTCTATTAAGAAAAATGTGGCAAGTCAGCTTTTTAGAAAAAATAAATAAAGTAGTATCTACAGCAGAAATGAAGAAAGCACACAAAGAAGAACTTAAAACCATCCTTACAGAAAATAACTATCCTACGAATAAAGTTGAAAAACTTCTAAATTCTTCAGGTAAGAAGAACAAACACACAACAGCAGCAAATAAAATTCACTAGAAAAATTACTTATCACCAAGATTTATTTGAATCTTTAAAGAGAATTAGTAAGAAGTATGACATAAGGCTAGCTCCAAGTTTAGAGAACAAATTACAAAAATATTTCCCAAAGATAGTTCAAAGAGAAGAAGATATTTTAAAAATGCAAAGAGTGGTCGTCTATGAGGTAAAATGTAGTTGTGGACTATCCTACATAGGTGAGACAGGTCGCAGACTAGAAACTCAAATAGCAGAACATAAAGCAGCTATAAAAAAAATTGCTCCAACAAGATAGGAATAGATAGACATGTTACAGAATCTAGACACAACATGAACTGGAATTCACTAAAAGTCAGTTTCCAGGGCAACTATCAAAAAAGAAAATTAAGAGAAGGAATAGAAATTGAGAAAAATCATACTTCCATCATCAATGACTGCAGAGGTTTGTCCCTGCCTAACATCTGGAAAGATTTGGTTAAAAATAACCGTGACCATCGAAGTTAATCGTAACTTGATAAAAAAAATTGCAGGTAGCTTTGGTTATCCAAACCATTTAATAAAAAAATGGAACATAGAAGTAATAGAGAAATTAAAAAATAATGCTGTAGTAAATAAAAAAGAAATCAAATATCTGAATGGTTGTCCTTACATTAAAGGTACTACTAATGAAATTAATAATATTTGTAAAAAGCATAACATTCAAATTGGAGGAAAAGTAAATACCATCAAAAATATGGTAATCAAAAATAATGAAAAAATGAAAATGTTAGAAAAAGCAGGTATTTACTCAATTCCTATTACAGAAAATCCTCCAATAGCATATATAGGAAGTACCAAAAATAAGCTTAAACACAGGTTAAAACAACATGTAAAAAACTGGCTGAAAAAAGAAGAAAAAACAACACTTATTCAATATTGTCTGGCTAACCAAAAATATCCTAAATTTGAAAATATAAAAATCATAAAAAGCTGTAAATCCGAAAAACATCTCAGAGTAGCAGAGTCGGTAATGATAGAAAAAAATAGAGCAAAAGTTTGCAACCATAATGACCCTAATATTTTAAGAAACAGTTGGAGGAATTTAATTAAAATGGAGCAAAAAAATGGAAAATTTCAAAAAATGAGATCGGTGACCAACAAGAGATGGCGCCACAACGCCCAAGAGGAAGCGATAGCCGATAACAGATGCAGCCCGCGAGAACCACCGAAATGCCCTACTGACATGGTCCGTGCTGGTCGGAGCAAACGTCCCCTAGATGACGTAACGGGATGTTACCGAAAGTACTCGGGTAAAAAAACGTATTGAAGTATATGTGGAAGCGGCACAGGAAAAAACTCATTTAGTAACGAGGCCAATTAAAACCAATGAAAAAAGCTGAAGAGGACCTGAAACTGAATGAAAAACCCCCATGCCGCATCTACATAACGGAAATACGAAAAAAAGCCAAGATCCACATGCGGTAAGTGTTAATCGAACTTCACCAACATAACGGTAAGTTCAAAAATGCAACTTATTTTCACTTATACCATATTTTCCAATTATAATGCTGGGGCACTAAATTCAAACATGTAACAAACAGGCAATTCAAACGTTTTACAAACATGCAGCTCTGAAATGTGGTTAACGAGATCTAGCTAACAGCCGTTTTCCGTAGCAAATTGCAACCACTGTTCACAATATTAAAACAAACTGTTTTGTGAATTCTTTATGGCAGACACTGAGCTATAAAAAAAATTTTAAGTGCAGACTCTTCATTGATTGTTGGTACAGGAGCTAGCAGTTGTGCAAATGAAGTCTTGAAACCTGCATGACTGTATGTGAATAGGTAATTTGTAGAAGAGCAAAGATTCAGTCTGGCCTTACATTATGCACACAGTAAATTTTATGCTTTTTAGCACCTTCTTTGTTTTTTAATTTTAGTCGATTTTTTTTTATAATACGGCCTTGCATGTAGTACAATCAATGAAACAAGAGCATGAAAAACCACAAAATTGTATGCACTTCTACTACTGCACACTCCCTCGCAAGTGAAACTGGAGTGGTGTCTCCTGGTTTCTAACTTCCACTGCCAGGGATTGATAATAAATGCACAGCTGTGAAACACTCATGCTGCATATTAAATTGTCTTTCACATCCTCTCCATAAATGGGGTGTGAAGGTCTTTTACTCATTAGAAGAGAGAGTGACACAAGTACAGCAATGAAGCAGTGATGACAACTGAGATTTAGGGCAGAACTTTTTGCGCTTTTACATTGGTTTCACCTGTGATTTATTAGATGTCAGTTGCACAGGTGATTTGAAGGGTATTAAAAATAAAGTTTTCCCAACACCTCCTTTCACTGAATGAAATTCATACAATGAACTCTGCTATCATATCAGGTGCAGAGGAGGGAGGGTCAGAATGGTCATCAAAAAAACAAATAACAATTCCTTTGTAGTCAGTTTACCTGCCGCTTTAAACTGGGCACTGCATTATTTTGGATAGCAAACCGTGGAGATAAATGGAACTGCAGCATATATATTTGTGGGAGGGGGAAGAGAACAGCAAAGGACAAGGATTCCATATCCACAATAAGCAAATAGTTCTCAACAGAACTAGGAAACCGCTTAATGAATTATTTGGTAGACGAAATGGCAAGTATGCAGCCTTTGGTTTAATGCTATTTAACAGAAAATTAATAATAGATCTTTTCCACCAATAATTTATTACATATAATTCCAATGATATATTTTCAGTAACATCTTTTGGCTACACATCAGTCTTGCTCATGCTGACTGTAAGACTACAAGTGGTAATCTTATTTACAAGTCTTGGAATTAGTAGAGATTTCTAAATAATTGGATTGTTGAATAGTGTATCCGAATTACAAGAGTCTGTATTTAGTACACTTTCAATGCTTTCTCTGCAGCATAATGCCATATTGCTGATAAATGGAGGAATGCTTCTGATGTTCCAGTTTGATGCAGCAGAAGTCTTCTTCATTGTGAGTAAAGGAAGAACTGTAGACAGGACGCGTTTCTTCATATCTCTTATGTTCCAGAATTCTGCAGTGAATCAACTGAAACATGCTGCCAATATAGCATTTTTACCCCCAAGGAAGTACAAATCAGGATGTTGTAACACCAGGGCAGTCTAAGTGATCCAATAAATCTGTCTTGAATAAATAGTGGCTGGAGGAGGTTTAATGGTGGCTGGAGGAGGTTTAATGGTGGCTGGAGGAGGTTTAATGACAAATTTGTTCCAATAATTTTGGCAAGTTTGTAGGCTGAATGATGGATGGTAGGAAATGCAACTAGTGAATTTTAATAGTAGGAAGAGCCAGATAACTTATACTTGGCTTAGCTGCATTTATATATATATATATGTACACCAAAGTGACAAATTATTACGAACACCCAACAACAATCAGACACGTCATCCTCACCTACATAAACAACTATGACATTGAGATGGCTTTATAAACAGCTCACTACAAAGGATTTAGACATGTATGAAGAGTAAACAGCAGCAATATGGGAAAGACATGATTTAAGTGACTTTGAAAGAGGCATGAAAGTGGGCATTAGGTAGGCAGGTGCAAACATCTCGGAAACCGCAAACCTTCTTGGCTATGCAAGGACAACTGCATCGAGGGTATACACAGTGGTGGTGCACAAACAACGAAACAAGCAGTCAGCAGTCTTTCTGTGGGTGGAAAAGACTGGTCAACGTTCAAGGTCAGTGGCTACTGCAGAAGATTATATGAGGTAACAGACAAGCTCAATTGTATGAAGAAACCACACAGTGTAACAACAGTATCAAGAGGAAAATTTTGGTATACACAGCCCACCACATATTGGCATGAATAGGCTATAACAGCACACATCTCTTTTTGTGTGCCACTTGTCTCTGCTCAAAGTTTACAAATTTGTCTGCAGAGGGCATGGGAGCACCAAAATTAGACCCTTGACAATTGGAAGAAGGTTGCTTGATCCTATGAATCGCATTTTCAGTTAATTCACACCAATAGATGAATCATAATATAGCATCAATCGCATGAATTGATGGATCCCAGCTGCCTAGTTAATTGTGCCAACTGGTGGAGGCAGTGTAATAGCCTGGAGTCTGACTTTGTGACAAACATTGAGTTCCTTATTACCGCTGGAACAGCATATCTGGATGCCATGAGGTATCTTGCCATCACTGCAGACCAGGCACACCCGTACATGTGCATGGTGTTTCCTGATGCAGAGGTCTACTTCCAACAGGATAATGTGCCATTCCATTGAGCTTGGATTGTTAGAGTGGTTCCAAAAGGTAAACAGTGCCTTCGAAGTTCTAAAATGGCCCCACGGTACTCAAATCTTAACCAAATTGAACACCTGTGGTGTAAGATTCAGAGAGGCATTCATAACAGAGAGCACCCTAAAGCGAACATTGGGTAATTCATACCTGCCAACTTTCAGAAATTGAAATCCGTAAACAAAAAATATGAATCAATATATTCGATGAAAATTTTAATCGATACGTTCGAAGAAATTACTTGTCGAGCATATTGAATTAAATGTACCGAACATATCAATTAAAAAATGATATGTTACCTAAATCAAGTATTAACTTTTAATTGATATGACTACAGATGTTTGAATTTATTGGCACATTTATTTAGATTAAAATAGAATCTATAAAGAGATCAAATTTTTTTTATTGAAGTTTGCATGTAAAGGGAAGGATACTCCACCCTTTGACCCCCAAATCCAATAGGATCGTATCCCACGCTGTCAAGGAACAAACTAAAATGTTTTCAATAACTAACCATTTTCATGCTAGGATTATCTTACGAAGAGGCGGATGATTGTTTCTTTTTATTTTATTTTTTTTAACTTCCTCTTATAGTAGCATTCTTTTGTTAGGTCAAATTTATTGCCAGAGAAGTTATGAAACCATGCCCCATTGCATTCTTAATTTCACAAAACTGGCAGCTTTTGCTTAATTTTGTCAAGTTGGGTATCGGTCTGGGCTTAAAAATTCTACAGATTTAAAATTTGTTAAATTTTTTTAATACAATTACTACGTTCTGAGATAGCATTTCGAACTGGGAGTAATAAAAATGCGTGCTTCAATGCAAGCTACACCCCATGCCGGCCTACTGAGAAGTTGCGACCCGGGGGACGAACAAATGCATTATCTGAAAAGGAGAAGGGGGAGACAGCGAGAGAGAGAGAGCCAAGCCCAGCTGGTTTGTGCAGTAAATTTTACGTGCAGCGCAAGCTTTAGTGTTGAAACAATGTAAAACGTGGGAAAACTGCAGAAAATTTTACTACATAAACACATGTAACTGAAAAGTTATTTGTAACTTACATCGGCACTTTATTTTAAATGGATTAAGTTAAATAAAAAAAGTTTTAATAGTGGGTGAAAAATCATCAGAAAAAGAAAAAAATCCCGGAGAATCACGAAATCCATAAAATTAACATTTTGCCCGTAAAACCGTAAAACAAGCCACATTTCCGTTAATTTTACGGGTAAATCGTAAAACCTGGCAGGTATGGGTAATTGTTGGACCACATCATATCCACTTGGCTGAACATACTTGTAGAACGATACTAGCACCTCATTGAAGCCATGCTACATGGAATCGAGAATGTTTTGGAGGCCAAGAGTGGCCCAACACACTATTAGGTTGGTGTTCTTAAGAATTTCTACTTCAATGTGCGTATATAATTTTTTCCTTTGTAACAAATGAGGGGGGGGTTTACTGTAAATTACAGTGGCGTGATTGATGAATGATTTTAAAAGCTGCGAATTAGTATGAATATGCTGTATTAGAATAAAATGGGGCAATGTTTGGTACAGCAGCAAGTCTTCCATAAACTGACCTACAGGGTTCATTGTTTGTTTTAGTAATACATACATCATCTCTTCAGGAGAGATGTTACATAGCATGCAGAAGCACATTTTGATCAATCCACTACAAAATTCTTGAAAATAAAAGAGATTCCACAAAGAGACTCTAATTTACAATTCTTTCTCTGCTCACAATAGAAGACATGTCTGTTACATTGAACTGAAACAAAACCACAAGGATTGCTCCATATACCAGCAAAAATTGCCTTCCACTACAAAGCATTTAAATCCTAAACACAAACAGATGCACAGTTCAACTGGCAAATAGGCAAATAAGATCTACAACATGTATATCCCACAAGCAGTGTAACCAAGACTAATGTGTAGCCAAAAGATCTTACTGAAAATATATTAAAATTATATATTCCAACTGTTGGTGTAAAAAAATTCAGCAATTTTCTGTTTGTAACTATTACATGAAATAACCATACTTTTTTGACAATTGTTTTCTTTTCCCCCTATATTTTTCTTTTCAGATTAATAGCTTGGAAGAATAGGTACACTCAAATTGGAGAACGAAGCTATGAACTGTGTTACTTGGAAGAATAAACATGAGGTACTGTTAAAAGTGGTGCAGTAATATTGCTTTGAAAGAATTAGGTGATTTTTTTATTTTTCTTTCTCTCTTTGATACCCCATTGGCTGCATTTTTAAGAAGACAGATGATGTTTTAGGTCAAAGTTGGCAGTAAGAATGTGGGCTAAGGCACCTCTTAATCTAAACCAAATTAATTTAGGAGGACCTGGCAACCTACTTTATCAGCACCTCATATGAAAGGGTTTTGTTTACATGCAAGCAAATGGAGATTTTAAAACTGGAGATGAAGATTGAGTGTTTCACAGGAGATCGGCTGAGCTCCAAAATAAATGTTAATTTAGTTCAGATCAAAGCTTGGTAAGAAAAGGTATGAAGGATGTCAGATTCAAGCAAAGGAATATTTTGATGTAAATGTAAGCATGTGGAGATTAAATTATCTCCATAGACAAGATGACTAGCATATTCAAGCTTTTTATTATGTTTAAAATAATAGGACAAGTTCTTCTCAACATGGTCAAATCCTGCAAGTCCAAACCCAATAATTAAAGACAGAAATGTTGTTAGCTCTTTGGAATGCCCTGGAGGGATAGAGCCACAGGGCATCCCTTTGGAATGCCCTGTGGTTCTATCTCTACAGCCATAAGCAATAGTTGCTGTATTGGTATCACAGCCTGTTCCAATTATTTGTACATAATAGTATATAATAAATGGTCAAAAAGGAATCCCTTGTACTTCCATCTCTTTTTTTTTTATTATAGAGAAAAATATTACCACTGGTATGCATGATTGGGACTACATTTATTCAACAGTTTGTGCAAACAATCACAAATTCTTGTGTCAGTGATCCATGAAATCTTTTTTTTTTTTTTTTGATTAGAGGTTTAACGACCACCGTGAGCAACTCAATGGGCTATAGGCAGTCGCCCGTCCCTAATTTAGGGTCACTGGTTCCAGAGAAGGGAGAGAGCCAGTGCCGTAAGACAAACACAACATCCATGCCTCACCGGGATTCGAACCCGGACCCCTTTCGGACGAATGATCAGAGGCTATCGCTTAGACCACTGCGCCACCGGGGCGGCGATCCACGACATCAAGAATACAGCTGTTTACAGTACTGTTCACATACAGTACTGGGTTCAGGGGCGTGTGTAAAATGTGTGCCGCATGGAGGCCTATGGCTCTTAGCGCCCCCCACACACACCTGCTCACTCTCTTTACTACAAATCTTTTTTTTTCCCCTCTTACATTGAGCTTAAGAAATTTCAAAGTTTTATTTTTACTTGAAACAGAGATATGTTGGGTAACACATATGTTCTATCCTCCATTTCACAAAAGACATGCAGCTTAAGACTAATATTAAAGAAAAAGAAATAGGAGACTTACTACTGGCAAACTGCATGTCACCAAATCCTATTCTGAAGACATTATTTCATACACATGGTTTTCTTTCAAACTTAAGCCTTAATCTCCCAGTGGGAACATATGCTCAATGCATCCTTACTCTTACTAAAAAGTCAATTAAATATTCTACCAAAAACCCATTAAACTCTAATACAACGTTATCACTAAAATATTTTCCTAGTTGATAGCAAATACACACTTAGGCAGACAAAGCTCAATTCAGTCATCTTACCTCAATCTCTCCAAAAACCCATGTTAATAATGTGTAATAATCCACTCACTCATAACACAAATACATAGGCATTACTTTTGCAAATTAAATCTGAATTAGAAAAAAGTTAGACTAAAAAATGTGAAAGTTAAAATCCTAAAATGCATATTCAAATGAGACAGAAGACCAATTTCAAATGCTTTCACTGAACCCCTTGGGCAAGTTTTTTCTTTTTTTTTTTTTTTGTCAAAAATTAAAATGCATAAGAATGATTCACCATTGAGATTAACAGTATCTAAGCAAAATGTTCCATTAACCAAATTACAAAGAAATATAAACTTTTGGCTCCCATATGTATGAAAAATAAATATGATTTAAAAAATAGTTATTATTTTATTGATCAAATTAAAGGAATTAAACAGGAGTTAAGGTATTATAATATGGCAAGCATGGATGTTAAGGCTCTATATCCTAGTACCCTGGTTCCCATGGCTATATACATTATTACAGATAAACTAACACAAGTTTTTTTCTAATATTTTAAATGCAACTCAAATACAAGAATTAAATAGCATAATTCATTATATTAATGATAATATTTTTTCTTTTGAAGATATTGTTTATAAACAGAACCAAGGAGGACCTATGAGCTCACCACTTTCAGCTTTGCTTGCTGAAGTGGTGATGAACTTTATTGAAATAAATGTCATTGAAAAAAATGAAAGAGCCACCCCTACTTTATTGCCGTTATGTGGATGATATTTTCATTTTATCGAAGCTCAATAAGTCTGAATTAGAAATTTTGGCCAAACAATTTAACAATGTCTGCCCTTTCATTGAATTGACAGTAGAATTTGAAAACAATAAGCAATTACCTTTTTTGGATATTATGTTAATAAAAAAAAATAGTTTTGGATTAGAAGGTATACAAGAAGCCTTCATATATACCAGTAATGATTCCATATGATTCACACCACCCTAAAGCTCATAAAAAGAAGAGTATTAAAACCTTAATTAAAACAGCATTTATATATTCTTCAAATGATAAATACAGAGAATTAATATATATTAGAGATATTTCAGGAATATATAGATACCCTTCTAAAGAATTTGAAAAGTGGAAGTTACAGATTAGAACAAAAGAGGTTATAATAAAGCTGTAAAGAAAAACCACAAAAAAAAATCAACAAAAACAGCGTCTTCAATGAAGCAGCCCCCCCCCCCCCCCAAGAAAAAATCATATGGAGAGTCAAGCACCTCTAAATCCAGCAGTTTGCACACATAAACAAAACAAAAAGCACACTGGAGAGCTGACTTCTAAAATATTTATGCATTAGGCAATATGCATGCTACTATACCTAGTCTTACCATAAATAGTGTTACAAAGTATTCAATGAAAAAACAAAAGAAATTTAAAGAAATGTTTATATACCTGTGATAAGACATAAGTAGTACACTTGTGAATACATGGCACCAATCACTTTTGGAAATGGCATCCTCTTGCCTTCATACAGTCCTTAAGTCTCTGTGGCCATTCATCAATAGCTTTACGCAGGGTCTTCACAGGGAAAGCTGCCACTGCCCGCATCAAAAAACATTTGAGACTGTCAATACTGGGGTGTCTCTTTCTGCAGGTCATGTCCTCCAGTGAGGCCCACAATTTGTAGTCCAATGGGTTGAAGTCTGGGCTGCTTGACGGCCAATCAGCTGGAGAAATGAAGTCTGGCAAATTCGCTTGAAGCCACTCCTGGGTTGACTTAGCCTTGTGGGCAGGTGCGGAATCCTGCTGAAAGCTCCACTGTGTGACTCACATTTTTGACCACTGGCTCCAAAACCCTATCCTGGTAGACTTTGGCGGATGTTTTCACTCCTTTCTCACAGAAATGGAGCTCTGTGGTACCCTCGTAAGAGACTCTCCACCAAACCATGACAGAAGCAGAATGATGGCCCCTCATGATCCTTGGAGCTTTCTCCTGAGCCCCTCGTGAGGTTGATGCATACACCCTGTCATTTTGGCAGTTGAAAGCCTCTTCAATAGTGAAAATGTTTTCATCAGAGAAGAGAATCTGTCTGTGGTGATCGTCTGTGTAACGCTGTAGCAAACGTTTCACTTTTAGCACCCTCTGCTGCTTCAGTTGTGAGGTGAGGAAGTGCCCTGTATGCCGCCGGTAACCTCTCACCCTTAGGTCACTCTGCAGCACGTGTGACATTGACATTCTTGAAATGTTGAACTCACAAGCCATCACCGATTGTTTTCTGATAAGATTTCATCGAATATTGGCTGCCACTGCGTTCACCAGGCAAGCAGTCCTCACGGTACACGGCTAACCCTTTCTGGGGCGGTCGGCGATGGTCCTAGTCTCAGGAACCTTTTTATGGTCCCGTAGACAAAAATTTGACTGATTTTGATCTTCAGCATGTTGAAAATCTCAGAAACTGAGTTTCCAACTGTTGGATGTTAGCATCCTTTGCTGGTTTCTTATTTTCATCGAACAGCTGCTGCAAGTTTGTTTATGATTGCGAGTTTCAGTTGCAAGGATGCAGAACAGAACAATCAGCGGCGCGTTGCAAAGAATTATGGGATCACAACCCTGGACAATTGTTGAGGAGAGGAGATGGCGGCGTCGCTTTGATGTGTGTGTGAACACACTGTGTTGTTGTTCTTACAAAAACTGCTCTAAAAGAGTATTATCATCAGCAAAAAGGATTCTTGAGGGAATATACAAAGTGTTTTTTTCGTGAAGTGATAAAAGGAATATTAATCATGGTAAGACTGTTTAAAACAAAGTACAAAATAACCTTAAAGCACGGTGTCATTATTCTTTAATAACTCATTCGTTCTATGTTTATTATATATCCGTCAACTTTCGAAAGTGTCTTAGTTGTGTGTTTAGTCAAGAATAAATAACAATAAAACTGAAATCAGGAGTCTGTCGATTATGAACATAGTTACTGTTGCAAATCATTCCTTGGCTTTTAACTTACACCATCATTATTTTTATTATGAGACTGAAGACTAGTTTCATATCGCCACTTCGGAAATAAGTGAAAAGAAAAGGCACAAGTACTAAGTACAAAGCAAAACAGTCAGCAAAATGGCGATGTCGAAAGAATATATTCACATACAAAAACTGACAGAAACTAACTATGTAACATGAAAATTTAGGATGGAAATGTTACTAATCAGAGAAAACCTAAGTGATGTAGTGTTTGAACCCAAACCACAAACTGTAGATGAAACATGGGTTAAAAAGGATAGGCAATGCAGAGCATTAATTTGTTTGTATATCGGTGATTCACAATTGTATCACGTGTTACACGAGACCAGTGCAAAGGATACCTGGAACAAACTCAGACGAGTACATGAAAGAACCAATTTATCCAGTAAACTGTATTTGTTAAGAAAATTGTACAATATAAAATACACTGAATCGATTCCAATACAATCGCATATTAAAGAAGTAAGCGAACTGGGAGAGAAGTGAAACAATATTGGGGAACAAATAAAAGAAGCCCATATGGTAGCAATTTTGTTTTGTAGTATGCCACAAAGTTATAGTACACTGATAACAGCCCTGGAAAGCAAAAATGAAGAGGAACTATCACTGGATTATGTGAAATCTAAATTAATTGACGAGTATGAGAGAAGAATGCATATTAAGGAGGGGTCAGTTACACACTCTGAAACACAATTTTCAGTTTATAAAGCAAACACTTTTACTGTCCCTAATTTTAAAGCCAAAAGATATTGTACATATTGTCACAAGTCAAATCATGTTAGAAATGAGTGTTGACATCTGAATGCTAATAATAAGCATAGTAATATTCACATAGGTAAAACAAAGTTTACTCCTAAGCAGCCGATTTATAACAGTAAAGTACAAAGTAATAACAACCTGCCACACAAGTTGAATATATGTAGCAAAAATTAAAATGTGGAGAATGATTTTTGTGCTAGAGTTACAAGCAAAGATACAAAACTTGAAATAACAAAGAATGATGCACAAAGACCATTAGTATCACAAAACAATTCAATGTCTTGGATTGTAGATTCAGGAGCAACTAGCCATTGTGCAGTGACATAAATTTCTTTTATAGAATTACAGAAAAATCAAATGAAAATGTAACCATAGCAAATGGTCATATGTTGAAGCCAAAAGGTTTTGGAGAAGGTAAGGTACTAGTGAAAACTCTAGAGGGAAATGTTCATACCCTTAGTCTATCAAATGTTTTGTATGTCACAGACTTAGTTGGAAATCTATTATCAGTTAAAGTGCTTGCTAGTAAAGGCTTCACAGTACTATTTGAAGAAAATACTTGCACTATAAACTAAGGTCAAACCATAGTTGCAAATGCCATAGCCACAGATGGTTTATTTGAACTCATCGTTGATAAAGATAAACAAGTTACAAACTGCATAACACAATTGGGAAATAATGTGTAAAAATGAAAACTGCATTTATAAATGGCATCTCAGACTAGGACACAAAAGTATTGAAGCAATAAAAGAAATGGCAAATCAAAATTTAGCTAAAGATATGAAAATAAATAATTGTAAGCATAGTTTTTATTGCGATTCATGCATTAGAGCGAAAAACTTACAGAGAAACCATACCCGAAACAGGCGTCTTACAGAGCGAAAGAACCATTAGAGCTAATACCATAGTTTTTATTGCGATTCATGCATTAGAGCGAAAAACTTACAGAGAAACCATACCCGAAACAGGCGTCT
Source organism: Macrothele yani (assembly GCA_039090855.1). Lineage (NCBI taxonomy): Eukaryota > Metazoa > Arthropoda > Arachnida > Araneae > Macrothelidae > Macrothele > Macrothele yani. The sequence continues at coordinate 28,635,557 of CM077022.1, forward strand.
TACAGAGCGAAAGAACCATTAGAGCTAATACACTCAGATGTATGTGGGCCTTTTGAAGTTGAAAGCTTGGGAAGAAAAAGATATTTCCTGTCTTTTATAGATGACTTCAGTAGATATGTAATAAGTAGAAAAGATGAAGTATTGGCAAAGTTGAAAGAATTTGTTAGTTCTACTACAAATAAATTTAATAGAAAAGTAAAAATTTTGAGAACAGATAATGGCCTAGAATACTGCAGCAAAGAAGTTGAAGAGTATTTAACAAAAGAAGGTATTGTTCATCAAACTTCTACAGTGTATTCACCAGCTCAAAATGGAGTAGCCAAAAGAAAAAATCGATCGTTAGTTGAAATGTGCAAAGCAATGCTAATTCATGCAAATTTACCAAAAGCATATTGGGGAGAAGCATCCCTAACAGCAACGTATTTGCAAAATAGATTAGTCACTAAAGCAAGTAACAAAACTCCGTATGAGTTGTGGAATGGAGTCAGACCAAATATCAATCATTTAAAAGTGTTTGGATGCAAAGTCTACTACTACATTCATAAACATAAAAGAAGGAAATAAGATGAAAAAGCAATTGAAGGTACATTCATCGGTTATGATTTTAGATCAAAGGGTTGTCGAGATCGGTAAAATTCTTTTAAAATCAATTTAGCAAGGGAAAAGAAGAAACTGGGGAACAAGGAGATTTTAATCTCATACAATTAGGAAGTCTGAATTATCCAGAAATTGCTGATATTGAAAATGAAATACAGAAGACTCAACAAGAGGAAAGCACTGAAGAAATTTCAGAAGAGCAAGAAAATGAACCAGGCATAAACATTAATTTACCTAGAGTTTCTGAGCGTTCAAATTTAAAGGGGTTCCACCAGAATGACTTGGATTTAAAGCAAAAACAAACCAAACTTTTAACTCAGATCCAAAATCTCTAAGTGATATACAAGATCTTCCAGAAAGAGAGAAAACAAAATGGCAAAATGCAATGAAAGAAGAAATAAAGTCTCTAAAAGCAAATAATACTTGGTCACTAACAGAGTTACCAAATGGAAAGAAAGCTATAGGAAGCAAATGGATCTTCAAGACAAAATGTAATGATAAACGTCAAGTAACAAAGTATAAGGCCAGATTAGTAGCAAAAGGATATGACCAAAAATATGGGTCAGACTACAATGAAACTTTTGCACCAGTGGTCAAGCACACCACGATAAGATCTCTTCTTACTACAGCGGCATATAAACAAATGCACGTATACCATATTGATATTAAATCTGCGTATTTGAATGCAAAATTAAATGAGGAAATATATATGAAGCAACCAGAAGGTTTTGAAGTGAAAGGCGAAGAACACAAAGTTTGCAAATTGGACAAATCTATATATGGTTTAAAGCAAGCAGCAAAAGCGTGGAATAACTCAATAGAACAAACGTTGGAAAATCTTGGATTTACTAAAAGCAAGGACGATTGTCTATTTTTCAAGACAGAGAAAGAAAATCCTGTGTATTTAATTGTGTATGTAGAAGACATTTTGATCAGAGCTAAAAATGTTGCAGAAATAAAAAGTGTAATAGAAGAATTGCAGAAAAGGTACGAAGTGGCAAATTTAGGTGAAGTGCAGTACTACTTAGGAATTGAAATGCAGAAAATGAAGATGGAAGTTTTCATTTAAGCCAAAGGAACAAAATTAAAGAAATGGCTGAAACTTTTGGATTAAAGGAAGGGTTTTTGGACCTGGAATACTGTGCGTCGCAAGACAACATTGCAGACCTCATGACGAAACCACTTTCACATCCAGCATTTACAAAATTCAGAAAGGAACTTGGAATTAACTAACGCGAACGCAGGAGGGGTTTGTTGGATATTAGTGTCCTTTGCTAGTTCCTTTTTATTTTCATCGAACAGCTGCTGCCAGTTTGTTTACGATTCTGAGTTTCAGTTGCGAGGATGCAGAACAGAACAATCAGCGGTGCGTTGCAAAGAATTATGCGATCACGACTCTGGATAATTGTTTAGGAGAGGAGATGGCGGCGTCGCTTAGATGTGTGTGTGAACACGCTGTGTTGTTGTTCTTACAAAAACTGCTCTAAAAGAGTATTATCATCACCAAAAAGGATTCTCGAGGGAATATACAAAGTGTTTTTTCTGTGAAGTGATAAAAGGAATATTAATCATGGTAAGACTGTTTAAAACAAAGTACGAAATAACCTTAAAGCACGATGTCATTATTGTTTAATAACTCATTCGCTCTATGTTTATTATATATCCATCAACTTTCGATACCGTCTTAGTTGTGTGTTTAGTCAAGAATAAATAACGATAAAACTGAAATCAGGAGTCTGTCAATTATGAACATAGTTACCGCCGCAAATCATTTCTTAGTTTTTAACTTACACCATCACCAACTTTGTGCAGCGCTATTACAGTAACAAGATTCTCATAATCTCCCCACTCCATGGCAAATACTTCACGAAACACGAGACTCAGTGACTGAACGCACAATGATTCACTAGCTGCTTCATGCCTCCTGGCTGGTCGGTGACCTTGCACACCGGTTGCACGCCATCTGTTAAACGTTTGTAACAGTATTTATGCTAAGACTGGGTATAACATTACCTGAAAAAACTTCACACTGATGACCTAAAGTGCATGCCTATGACATGCTCACAGCATTAAAAGTAAAAAAAAAAAAAAAAGAATTTTTTAAATTAGAAAGTTGTATGTCTGCTTAGGATAGATGTGTCACTTGATGGTAAAGGCAAAATATATGACAAAGACAGAAAATATCTGTACTAGGAAGTTGAGGAAGCTATTCATTTATGTTCAAAAAGCTTACAAATACACAGCAAGAGCAAAACATTATGACCCCCTCCCCCTCCAGGGGTTAAAATTCAAATTTGAAATGGAAGGGAGTCTCCCCATTTGTGTTTGTAAATGGAAGTGATTGAAAATTTCAGGTGGGGAGTTTTGAATATGTGACTTAATAATATTAAAAGACTGGGAAAACAGTAGTAATTTTTCAAACAATATAAGCTATACTTGGTTCTTAAAACAAACAGGTGAATTAGATCAAAAAAATTACTACATTCAATCTAATACAAATTACCATGATTCATTTTACAAAACTAGAGTTGTTCGTTTTACAGTACGTTGATATCATAAAATTGTTCCTGGTGTATATATGTCTGTCTTTCATTCCTTGCCACAATTAGTGAGCTTTAATCAGCTGTTGTTTTATTTCTGAGGGTTTATCTGGCCCAATTTCAGAAATATGAATTAAGATTTTTGTAGCTCAGTGAATCTCTAAATGTTGACTGAATTTTGTTTTGTGTGTGCTAAAGTCACGTTCACATGGTACATTTGTTATACATAACACAAGACTTACTTGCAGAACAACCTTTTGACACTAATGGAAATGTGTACAGGTGGTTGCTTATAAAACTCTTATAAAACTTTCGACATTGGCACGTATACTCTTCATTTTTCACAGCTATGTTTGAATAGTGAATATTCCATTACTGCATCTTCATTAATTTTCAAAAAAAAAAAAAATGGTCTGCCAGACTTTTGAAAGACTATACTAATACTTTTGTGTGTGTGTGTGTGTGTGTGTGTGTGTGTGTGTGTGTGTGTTGCTTCACAGATTCGGATTCTACACACTCAAACTTCAAAAGAGTTCCATTGTGAAGGAACGAATTCTGCAGTCTATCTCAATCGCAAAAGATAAAATAAACCTTCACTTGACATTGTGGTGTGCTAGTTTAGTATTACAAGGGTCAACTAATTCATTATTGTTGAACATGTTTCCCTTCAGCTCTGAAAAAAAAATATCTTCTTGAATACTATGTATGAGATGTTTACAGTTCACATAATTGAGACTTGGTTGATTCAACCATTCTTCTGATATGAGGAAAGTCCAGTTTTTCCCTTTGCAACTATTTATAGAGGGAAAATAACATTTAACAATAATTTAAGGCAGTGGAAACATTGCGAAAAAAAATTATGATTATGAAAAAATCTTCGCTCTGTCCGACTTCCGTTTTTAAGCAGAACATAGTCAGTTATCAAACAAAATTATATTTTACAACACTAACATAGTCAGTTATCAAACAAAATTATATTTTACAACACTGAGCACAGGGAATATCACGAGAGAAAAAAATGATGATTACAGATTAAATCTCCAGTTCGTCTAACTTCCGCTTTCAAAAATTTTGAAAGATGAAATTTTGTCCCCAGCCGGAAAACGCCCTTCCACTGCCACACACCAACACCCCACCCCCAAAAAATTATCTTCAGTTTTGCAATCGTTCTGGAGAACGACGCAAATGATGATGACAAAGTCAGAGTTTCTCAAATCCTTGGAAGAAACTCGTGCCTAAACCTTACATGGAAATTTTTGCTCCGTCGAACTTCCGTAATCGGAAATTGTTGTCTACACTTTCAAGCTGAAATACAAATATTTATGCAATAAATTGATATTTAATAACAATACTGGATAGAGGAAACTTCGCGAGAAAAAGAAATTACGATAGCGGGAAAATTTTTCACTCCGTTTAACTTTTGTTTTTGGAAGTTGTGAAAAACGAAATAACGTTCCCCAGACAGAAAACGACCCCCCCCCCTTTCCCCACCACTAATCCTCCGAAAATAAAACATCTTATGTTTGTTTTTTTCATCAATCTCAAGTATAACTGAAATGTGGCAAAAAAGCGGAATTCCGTGAGTCCGGAGAACAATCCCGATTCATAACAGTCCGCGACATGCAAAATGAACTGCTCACGGGTCCATAAACTGATTATGTTCCCAACATGAACGATGTATTCGATAGCAATTTTCCTAAAGCACATATTTTTACATAGGATATGTTTTCTAACGCACGACTTTTTGCGAGTGGTCCAAAAACGAACCCAAGATTTTATATTTATATATATTTTTTTCCAAAAATTTTGTAAGGCGGGAGACTCTCGCCTAACAACTTTATTTCAGTGGGAGCTTAAATTTTTTGGCGAGAATCCCGCCATCCCACCCACAATTTTACCCCCGCCCCCTTCCAATGTTTGGTTCATTCCCAGCACAATGGTAACACATGCATGAAGGTCAAGGGCATATGCAGCACTATCTGTACCACGTGCAATATCAGTTACAGCTGAAACAGTAAGAATGATATTTGAACCCCCTTGAAAAGCAGATAACCATTGACCATACAGCAAAATATGACAGAATCTGGCAAATGGTGAACTTGTACGACAGAATCTGGAAAATGGCCTAGTTCCCCACATTCCAGTATGACAGAATCTGGAAAATGGTGAACTCTGCTGGCTTTGACCATGGGCTGCTGTAGTTAAAAGTGTACCAAGTGGATGGCAAGAGGCACAATGCATAACTGGTGAGTGGGTGTTGGATAGCCACAGCTACTTAATCCTCTGAGAGAGACGTGACTCAGCTTTATTGTCCAGGACAATACATGCTACCTTGGCACAGCTGGTCACAATGAACAGCCATAAATGTACACACAGCAACAAAGAAATGGTCCTCCACCATATGGACCTACAGTGTAAATGCATGATCACAGCATCTCTCACCACAGCACATCATAACCAACAACATCTGGAGTTTCACAGAAAACATTGAAAATGGAACATGGGAGATTGAAAGTTGCCTTCCCTGACAAATCACATTTCCTACTGCATCGAGTGGAAGGTAAAATGAACAACTGCAATGAAGATGGCACAAGTGACCCCACAGGTTCAGACAGCAGGTGTGAATGAAATGCCCAGGGGTATGTTTTTCTGAGACACACTAGATCTCATGATGACAGTGGATGGCCCCCTAAATGCAACTGCATACCAGTTCATCATTGAAGACCACACTAATCTATTTAGGCTGCCAATCTTCCCAGACTGAGATAGGGTGTTCCAATAAGACAAAGAGCCACGTCATAAGGGCTGCCTCATCCAAGACTGGTTTGTGAAACATCAGGATGACTCCAATATTTTCCCATGGGCACCCATGTTGCCTCACATGAACCGAACTGAACCCACATTTAAAATAATATGGATTGGCAGCTGCGGTAAATGAATCCTCCACCACGGATGACGGACAAAAAATATGGGCAGTACTTACACATAGATGTGGTACAACATACCAGTGGACAGATTCTAGGGACTTGTGGAGTCCATGCCTCATCACATGGCCACAGTGGTTATGGCTCACAGAGGACCTACACACAACACTAGGCAGGTGGTCTTAACATTTTGCTCCTACAATTCATCTCTTTAGGTTACTCGTGCGAGTCATTTTGTTCTTATCCATAGGTTTCTATAAATTAAAAATGTCTTGCTTAAATTCATGATACTGATGTGTTATAAGAAATTTGATGCAATGTACAGTAAAAAAAAAATGACATGTAACTCAATAAAATGCAAATAGTTTTAAATACTGTGATTCCATGACTGGCTAAAAATAAATGGAAGAAAAATATATTTTTTTCTGTCATCCTAAATACTTTATACATGTCTTAAAAAGTTCAGAAGTTAGAAGAGGTTTTCATTCAGAAACTTTCAAGGGAGGGTCCACAATACAGAGAACGTAAAAAATGTCATGAATCCAAGGCAGGAGGAATTTTTGAAATGACAGAAACAAGCACCTTATCAGAATATCACTGACAAGTTTGAAGCCATATTAATAAAAATCATTTTAAGTATGTGCTTATCCATAATTTTGACAGATTGTTTTTACAGCAAAAGAAACAAAAACTTACTGTCTGGAGAATCTGAGCACATGAAAATAAAAATTTGAAACAGCAGCAAGGTTAAAAACTGTAATTCATACTGAATTACCCCTACCTTAATCTTGAGGCACTTTTTTAAATGCTACAGAAGTTTCATTGACAACAGAAACTCGCAACTTATGGCAATCTTGGAAACTAAAATTCCTTCCTGAAATAAAATAAAGAACCTACAGTGAATCAACATGAAATTATTAAACACAACACTGTATGCTATAGTCTATTAAGCTAAACACATCATGCTGAACACTAAGACATGAACTGTCACCTTCTGCGCTAGTATCGTGTGACCGGTATATATGGTGAGCAGATCATTGTTATTTTTGTCTCTCACCATATGGTGAAAGACAAAAATAACAATGATCCGCATGCATTATCATCAAACACATTGTCCTTCCAAACTGTGCAGCAGCTTTTCCAGGCCCATAACTCAGGGTGTCTACTGATTTCCAATGAACCAATTTCATAACTTTTTCACGACTTTTCCATGGCATCTTCAGTTAAATTCATGACTTCTCGACAATGCGTGACACAATGACAACCATTCTAGACTCATAATCTAGTACCCTTGGCTCAAGATCCCAGGTTATTTTTTACAAACACTGAAATTAATTCCATGCGACAATAGTTTAGGCAAAACTAATGTGTTTATAATATCATTGCTGCTGAGCCCGATGACCAGGTATCTCTTAAAGTCTGTAAGTTGCGTAAATCGACGTCTCTGGCTTCCACCCGGCATTCTTGTCACTCTGTACTCTTGCTTGCGTCGGCCAGTGCTTTTCGCTTTCATGGGCATTGAATACACGCTGGTTTATAAGGTTGCTGGTTCATGTTTTCTTCTAGGTGCGCAAACTTGTCTTCATTCAGGTTCCGATACAAAAAAGACAATTTCATGACCACCTGCTCAATTTCCATTACTTTTTCATGACTTTCATGACCAGTAGACACCCTGTAACTTCACAGGGCAGCAAAAGGTAGCTGATGATTGGGGTCAAGCAAAGGATGTGAAGGAGGTTGGGCAAAGGATATAAAAGAGGTTGGGCTCTGGACTGAAGTGTAAGTCGCTAGGTTGGGTGCTGCCTGGCCTTCCCCTGGATACAGCCTTGAGCTTTTCACTGAAAGTGCATCAGGTGGTCTAAGTTCCACATCTTGAAAACAAAGGCACATCACAGAATACATTGAGAGCAGTTATTTTACCTTGTCATGCTTAAGTCCAGGTGTTTAAGGTGGAATTTTTTTTTCTAGTAGCAATTCTGCTATCAGCAAAAGTTGTAGCAAAATGCTATGAAGATTAGCTAAATTTACAGGGGTTTTTTTTGTTGTTTTTTTTTGTTGTTGTTGTTATATTGACGTATGAAAATAGAAGCACAATGCATTGGCTAAATAAAATTTTGTACTTTAAATAGAATTCAAGAATAAAAACAAATAGGCTTTTACACTTCTAATTTTAATAAAAAAATACATCTGCTGATGCATGCACTTTATGAAAATATACACAAAGACCAGAACTGAGCAAAGCCACAACCGACGACACACCGGTTGACCTGAACCGAACTGAAATGGCATTTGCTGCCCCCTGGTTGCTACTGTGGCAGCAAACCAGCAAAGAAAAGTCTCTTTCCTTATCCATCACAGCAAAGACCTTGCGGAAGTTGATCTTGAGAGTAAATGGTGCTTTTCTGTTGTTGTTTTTCAATGAGGATGGAAAAACAACAACAGGGTGAAGTAGCGTGCGATAATGACGACGAAAAGAAAAAAAACTGACAGGGATGGATACCAGGTCGGCAGGCAAAGCAGCGATGACAGAATGAAAGAATGACGAGGATGAAAACCAACGCAAGGGCAAAGCAGGGGGTGGGCGGGATGACAGAAAAAGAAACCAGGTCCGCAGGGCGAAACAGTGATGATGGAACGAAAAATGACAGACATATAAACATTGTGTGGGTGAAGCAGCGATGGGTTGGATAGCAAAAGAAAAAATGACAGGAAAGAAAACCAGGTCAGTGGGGAAAAGCAGCGATGATGGAGACGAAAAACAATGGAGCAGCAAAGCAGGGGTGGGCAGAATGACGAAAGAAAAAAAAAAGACAGGAACATTCGCTTTTTGGCAATTCAGTGGGGACTTTCTGTTGCAAAATTATCGTCTTTATGGGAATTTGGTGAAAATGGGAGCGACAGCTTAAGCACCGCCCAAGTCAGAAACCACAGCTGTTCCACTGAACAAAGGAATGCATGATTTATTGTTGACAATGAAATAAAAAATAAATAAAGTAGAACCATCTAGAAGCACATGGTGCCCACCTTTGGTAGTCCCAAACATTCTTCAGGAGGGAAAACAAGTGTGGGCTTCAATTTCCTCAGTGTGTAAGTAATGCCCCTTTGAGATTACCACACTAACCCTAGGCATCATTCCCATTGTATCTGATGTCAAACTCTCAAAAGTCTGGATTTTATCCAGCCACACAGTTCATTGACTAGGAGTGGGTTTGCTCCTAGCAGCATCCTGTTTACAGTGAAGCAGGTTGCATAGAGTACTGATCACTGGGAAGAACAACCACTAACCTCCTGCAAGCCAGTCACTAGAAGTTTTGCCACCCTAAGGCAAGGGATGCAGTGCCACTCCTAGTGTTTAAGTAAATAGAAAAATAACTGCATATTAATGTAATTTTATTATTAAACTATTCCATTCTAAAATACTTAATGAAAAATAAAACCTGCTTTTAATTTAAATATAATTTCATTGTTGAACTATTGCGTTATAAAGTGCTTATAAAAAAAACAATTAAAAATTATTTCCCTTGCTTTTTTTTTTTTTTTTTGCTGCAAAATCTTTAACATCTTTTAGATTGAGATTATAAGCAACTTTGGCTTCAATTGATAAAATGGAAGGTCCTAATAAGTCTTCCTTATATGGTTTTTTATAAGCTTTAACTTTGAAAAACTATTTTTGGGACTGGCAACAGTTACTGATATTGTCAAAAGAATACGCAATGCAGTTTCTGTGTTTGGATAAATTTCTTTAGATATGCGGTAAAGAGTTCTACTGCATAATTATCAGATGTATCATTCGCTGTGAGAATAACTTCCAAATCTGTGCAATGTTGTAACAGTGTTCCAGATGTCCAGTTAACTTAGAAGCTAATTTCATACAAAAACTTGAAATGTGAACTATGATGTTCTATTTTTCCTAAAAACTCGCATGCTGCAAAACTTTAGCAAATCCATTTTTCCGATAATCTTTTAAAAACTTCAATACACCAGAAAGTGACGTAACAGCAGCCTGTATGTCAAGGTTTATATATTGTAATTGCTTACTCAGTGGGTATACGATGCTTAATATGTCATATCAAATGATAATGGAACATATAAATTTAAAATACTTTTCAAGAGAGCACATACATCAGATCTAGACTGTAAGCTATGCAAAGTTTTTAAATCCTGACCTTTCTGAATTCTAAAATCGGGTCTATCCAGGCAGCATTTGATACCATTGGGTGGTAGCTTCACAAAAATATTTTGGGCTCACAAATGGTATCTTCACATAAATATTTTGAACTGTAACTGTATATTCACAAAATATCAGGTTGTAAGGAAAGTTTCTAAAAAAAAATTGTATGTGGCGTGTGTAATACGAGATACTATGGGCTTGTGGTGACGTAAACATCCCAGAGTGTTGTGTGTGAAAGAATAGATTCAAGGACAGAACGTATGTTGTTGTGGTGAAGATTAGTTGCACGTGGCACTGATACGATATCAAAGGAAGGTATTCATGCAGCATTGCTCTATGAATATTTGAATGGCATGAAAGTTAGGGAAGCACCTGGAAAATTATGAAATAAGTTTGGCGATGATATTATCGGACAGAGAACCTGCTATGACTGGTACAGGAAATTCGACACTTGTGTAGAGGATCTGTTTGATGCGCCCAGAAGTGGCAGACCCAGTAAGGTTAAAGATGATACACTGCACCGCGTGCTATCGACCAAGCCTGATGCACCACTACGGAAACTGGCAGAAGAACAGAACTACAGATCTCCCACATGACCATCAACACCTGACTTCGGAAGTTGGAATATTCATGTAAACTGTGCAAATGGGTACCCAATGCTTTGTCTAACCAGAATTGGATGCAACGCTACTTTCATTGCTGTTGCTTTGCATGAAACAGAAAAATAGGAGGGTTTTTTGCATTGGTTGGTCACAGGTGATAAAAAATGGGTTACATACATGAATGTTACACGACAAAGAGCACAGACCAAGCAGGGACAACCCCCACAGAAGGTCTGTAGGCCACCCCTTCATGGATGGAAAGTGATGCTGAGTTGCTGGTGTGATTCACTATGAAATCTTACCATGAAACAATACCATCACAGCAGATGCTTACATCCAACAGTTGAACCGTCTCAAAGCTGCACTGCAAAAAAAAGCACCCAGCATTTTTCACCAGGATAACACTTGCCGCTTTATGGACCCAGCAGAACTTGAAAGAGCTGGAATGGGAAATATTGTCACACCCCTCCTTATTTCCCGGACCTTGCTTCGTCCAACTTTCATCTCTTCCAGTCTTTGTTGAATTTTCTTGCTGAGAAAAACTTTGCTAACGACGATGATGTGGAACATTGCAAGGATGACTTCAACTCCCACTTCCCAGACTTCTATCACAATGGGATATTTCAACTTGTAGATTGGTGGAACAAGGTCATCAGTGGGGACTACCTGGATGATTAGATTGAGTATTTTTTTCTGATTTTTTAAGCTCGAGATACATGCTTCTCTATTTTTGGGATACTTTCTTCTTTACAACCTGATACTTTCAGTAAAACTTGATTTTCACAAAAATATTTTGGCATAAATTGAATGTCTCTCACTCACTCTCTCACACACGCCACAGCACATTAGTGAAGCACTACAATATATTAAAAAGATTTCTCTCATGCCAAAATATTTTTGTTAAACCAAACCTTTACTGAAAGTATTTTGTGAAGATAGTGTTTTAGCTAAAAATATTTTGTGGATCGACCTATGAAATAGAAATAGTTACTTACTCTCACTAGCGACTGAAAATTTGGCTCTGAAAGAAAAACAGGGCAGTTGGTGTTAAAACATACATGACCAGACAACTGGGTTTTTTATTTACATGCCCAGACAAATCATTTTGATAACCCTTGTACCTGGGCAATAGCATTTTGCAAGTTTTGATCTAATAATGATGATTCTACCTATGAATTCATAACACCTTCACACACTTCTAAAGGTTTTTTTTTTGTTTTTTGTTTTTTTTTTTTGGGGGGGGGCAAAGTTGTTCTAAACACAAAAACAGATAAAATTTCACAAAAATAGGAAGAATTTCACAAAAATGGGTATCATCTTTAAAAACGTGGATCAACCCCTGGAAATAGTACAGAATTGAATCAGACTGGGTTTTTTTAAACATTTTGTGCCACCTCACGTAGCCTCTTTTCCACCTCACGAGGTCACACGTTATATTATCAACAACATTAATGAATTTAACAGTTGCAAGTAAATTAATAAGTAAAACATATATACTCACTCTACAAACATTGTAGTACTAACACTATTTTTATAACATGTTTTTTTGGGGGTTTTTCTGTTTCGCGATATGAACCACGTGTACTAGTCTTTGTTCGATATTAAAAAATAAATATTTAGAAGGGTCAAATGGTAATATTTTATTATATTGTAATCAAAATAATATTTGGTTTTAGGAAACTACTGTTATTATTAATAAAAATTTAAATTTAACTTGCCTTAAAACCATGTGGTTGGATACTTACTTGGTTAGTAGTGTTATTGATGTTCAAAGACTTTTTTTTTTTTATATTAGTCTTTTTTTAATAAATTTTAACTTACAATACAGGTAGATGAGGTACACAGCAAGTTCAATCGCAAATGCGGCTAATAAAATCGTATCTAGGTTTTGCAGTGCATCTCTTGACACCATCATCAGCGTTGTTCTTACATGCTCCTGCACATGCCAAGGAATTATGAATGGCGAGTATTTGTCCTCATCTCGATTTTACCAGCAATATAGATGCGCATGCGCTGTTGTTAGTTTGCCTATATGAGAGATTCTCACTTCAAGCATCGTCTATTGGGTGATGCTCAACAGAAAATTGATTTAATTTAAATTTAATCGATTACTACGATACAATCCCAGTCAGAAATTGATTTAAGTGTAATTTAAGGATTACAGTGTGAGGAGCTAAGGTGACCTTTGAAAACGGTCAGAAAAATGACAAAAAATTTTAAAAAGGTGACTAAAAGAGACTTCTTGCCAATAGCACAAAACAACAAATACAGTTACAAAAAAATATATATTTTTTTATACTGCCCTACCAAAAAAGGCCAGGTAAGATCATAATAAATTTCTTTATTATAGTCCTGGATGGGGTATGGATATTTTACTGTCATATAATTTTACAGAAAAAAATTTACACAAAATTCTGAAAATCTAATGACGTACAAATCTCTTCAATGCTCCAGAAAAATACTTCTGAAGAAAAAACTGTTTGGCTTGCTGTTTTCTATGCATCTTAGCAAAAAATGATGTAATCATACTTGATTTTCTTTTCTCAAGGTTCTTCTGAATGATTTCCACTTCTGTTTCTCTCACTCTTTCTTTCATTTGCATACATTTTACTCAATCGAGCATGCCTTCAGCTAATTTTGCTCCCTTTAAAAAAAAATTTGAGTGCTTTCTTCAGTTTAGCCAAAGCTTCCAAAAAGAGTTCTTCTCTTGCCTCCTTAGTTTGTAGGTGTGTGTTTTTTTTTCTTGTCATTCAGAGCAGCAGTCTCACATTCGATTTACTTTTTTATCTTTTCCATTTTTCAAATCTTCTTCATAATCTGTTCTTTTTTGTTCTTCTAATTCAATTTTCTTTTTTCTCTTACATTCTTCCATAAAAGCAGTGTATTTTGAATATGCTTGTTGTCCATACTTAATGAGTTTTGAATTAATGGTTACAAAAAGAAAATTAGGATATTGTTTCAAGGCATCCCCTCACAGTCATTACAGTGTTTAAAAATATCTTGGTCATTGCTGATTTATCTTCTAATATACGCTTAGAAATGAAAAATCCTCTCTCTATGCCAGCATTTCCATGTAACAAAGTAAAAGCTGCCTTTATGACTTTTGCAACATTTGGAAACTTTATATCTTTTGATAATGAGTCCCTTTTTTACGCTTTCCAACCGTAGGTTGAAGAAGCGTATATACTCCAGCTTTGTTCGTCCGCACGATAACTGGCGTAAAAATGGTTCGATTTCGATGAAATTTTAGTATGTGGTAGAGGACCACCTGGGGACGAACCCTATTGAAAATGGGACAAATGGGGTCAAAGGTCACGACGTAGGAGCGGGATCCATTCCATTGCACTTATATGTCATAACTTGCGTAAATATGGCTTGATTTCAATGAAGTTTTACAATGTGGTAAGGGACCACCTGGAGACGAACCCTATTCAAAATGGGTGAATTGGGGTCAAAGGTCAGGACATAAGAGCGGGATGCATTCCATTGCCTTTATGTGCCATAACGTGCGTAAAAATGGTTTGATTTCGATGAAATTTCAGTATGTGGTAGGGGACCACCTGGGGACGAACCCTATTGAAAATGGACGAAATGGGGTCAAAGGTCCAGATAGGATTGCGATCCATTCCATCGCCCTTATCCCATATTATTAAGGTGGACGTCAAGTAATTTTGCTTCCTATACTTCCAATGGAAAAAACTTTGTACACATTTCCTTCTCAATTAATGTGTTCCCAAGGATGAAAATTTGAACATCGATTAAAATAACTTCTTAATATAACTTGGAATACTTAACAGTTTCTAAAACATAACCATAATTACATTAAAAATCAATAACTTTTCCTTTGGTGGTGTTGAAACCAGAAAAAGAATGGCGCGACCTGTAATTTGATGACGTCAGTAGACAAACAAATGTTGGATTGCATAATTATGGTTATGTTTTAGAAAATATTAGGTATTCCAAGTTATAAAATGAAGCTATTTTAATCGATGTTCAAATTTTCATCCTTGGGAACGCATTAATTGGGAAGAAAAAAGATGGCGCGACCTGTATTTTCATGACGTCAGCAGTCAAACAAATGTGTGGATCCTATTAAAGTTTTATGACGGCACACTTTTGCTAGCAGATGGCCGCGATTCCCATCTGCCTCATTACGTCACGCGTTGTGTGCGTATGTTCTTCTGCACAATAACTCGCGTAAAAATCATTCGATTTCAATGAAATTTTAGTATGTGGAAGGGAATCACCTGGGAAGGAACCGTATTGAAAGTGAACGAAATGGGATCAAAGGTGAGGACATAGGAGCGGGATCCATTCCACTGTTCTTATGTATCATAACTAACGTAAAAAAGGTTCGATTTCGATTAAATATTAGTATGTGGTAGGGGATCATCTGGGGACAAACCCTATTAAAAATTGACGAAATGAGGGTCAAAGGTCAGGACATAGGAGCAGAATCACTTCCATCGCCATTATGCGTCATAACTTACGTAAAAATGTTTCAATTTGGATGAAATGTTAGTATGTTGTAGGGGCCTGCCTGGGGACGAATCCTATTGAAAATGAGCGAAATGGGTCAAAGGTTAGGACACAGAAGCGGGGTCTATTCCATAGCCCTTATACATCATAACTTACGTAAAATTGCTTCGATTGCGACAAAACTTTATCATGTTATTTCGGAGGTATACTGAACCAGTTCTGTTGAATATCATCGAAATGAGATCAAAGGTCAGGGCGTAGGAGTGAGATTTATTCCACAGCCATTTTCTGATTTCTAGTATGTTGGAAAGCGTATCATAAATCAATGCATTGCATGATTTTACTAACTTGTTGAGATGTGTTGTTGCCAGTAATCATCAATAATTTTCTTTTCAAATGCTGTATCATCTTTTTCCAGTTGCAAAATTTTCCACTGATCTAAAAAATAATCCAGTTGAACATGAAATGGCATAATTTTTGCAACTTTCAATATGTATCTGCAGCTTCTATCATTCATTCTTTCTTTTGGGTATAAAAATCTAAAATTTTTAAGTGATCCATTTGATAAGCAAGTCTTTTCCATCACATGCTTACAAGCAGTAATATAGTGCTTTTGAGCTTTCTTCAGAAACAACTTATCACTTTCTTTTGGTTTAGAAAGCTTGTCTGTGACCTTTTCATTAATGGCAACTTCTTCAAGAGAAAGCAGATTACTAACTGTAAACAGTTCAAGATCAGTTTTAGAGAAATTAGTGATTTTTCTAATGAGAGCAGTCTTCAAAACATGAGCCATGAAGGTCTGAAGAACATTCCCTATTTCTTCATGCAATTTGTGGATCATGGGTGCTTGGTACTGAAAACGTTGAGTGAACTTCATGAACAGTTCTGCTGATGAAATAATGAAATAAGTTCAGCTTGTATTGAAGGTTTCTTTAAGGCACTCACAACAGCCTTGTAGGATCTGGATTGAAGAGCAGCATAATTTTTTCTCAGAGGCATGTGTTTAAGGAAATAGAACTGAATAATGTCCCACTGCTCCAAAATCCTGTTGGCTGAAGGCTCCAAGGTAAGCCACCTTGTTGTTGCATGTTTCAAAAATCCGTGGTGTGGAATATTATATTTAGATTGAATTTCTTCAAACTTTTCCCAACGGGGCAGGCCAACCATAAAAATAATGGTAAATGTTGATCAGCAGCTTAAAGACTTCTTCACCTAAACACTCCAAGGATTTTACACATGCATTATGCATGGTGTGGATGTTGCAGCTTGCAGGTATCTACATTTATAAAACTTGTCCCTCACGTCTCCTAGACATTACTATTGAAAAGCCTAAAAACATTTTTTATTAATATTAGGTCCATCTGATCCAAGCATTAGACATCTGTTTTGTGGTAAATTGGCCTCAGAAAGCGCTTCACATAGTTTTTTATGCAATGTTTCACCATCCGCTTTACCTAAAAAGAAAGTTCTGAGGTGCTGTGTCGTTACGCCACATTTGCTTTCTGACCAAAATGTGATGGTTGTTTGCAGCTCCTTTTTATCTTTAACATTAGTTGTCTCATCATAACTCAATGTGTACAGGGTGCCCACTCTTTTTCAGGGAAAAAATTCAAGGACATTTAAGGACTTTCAAGGACCTTTGAGAAAAAATTCAAGGAGGAATTTTTCAAAGTCCTAAACCGCAATGAATATATATATATATATATATATATCAAGAATTATGTATGTTGTATTATGATACTCATTATCTTCATAAAACATCTATATGCATCGCATTAATTCTTTCTGTATGTTCAAAACTCCCAATTTCTCAAACACAAAATTATAACAATAAAACACTTAATATCTATTTTAGAATTATGTACAGGTACGTACACTGAAGAGCAATTGAATTAGAGACAGCTGGCATTATGCAAATGTGGCGCTGTGGGCGGCCCTGTAAACGGAAACGACATGACATATGCAGCGATCCGACAATAGAAGGAGTGATGCGACGGGAATCAGTAAGACTCGGATGCAGTATGGGCAAGACGAAGGATCTAAGCGCATTTGATCATGGGCAAATTGTAGGGGGCCCGACGAATGGGTCACTCCATCTCGGAAGTCGTGCAGGCACTGGGATTTTCACGAGTCACTGTGTCACGGGTGCACCGTGAGTACATCGAATCCGGAAAAATCATCCCTTAAAGGGCCAACTGCCGTGGACAACAGCGTGTGGATGAGCAGGGTCAT
This sequence comes from Macrothele yani, assembly GCA_039090855.1. Lineage (NCBI taxonomy): Eukaryota > Metazoa > Arthropoda > Arachnida > Araneae > Macrothelidae > Macrothele > Macrothele yani. The sequence continues at coordinate 28,653,102 of CM077022.1, forward strand.
TGTCGCCTAGCTCGCAATGTAACAGCAGATAGATGGGCCACAGTGCAAGAAATCACTCGGCAATTTAACGATAGTGCACAAAAACGTGTAAGCAGCCACACCATCCAGAGCCATCTCTTCGCTATGGGGTACAGAAGCCATCGTCCCCAAGGGTACTGCTGCTGACCGCGCATCACAGGGTGCAAAGATTAGCATGGGTGCGGGAACATAGCCACTGGACCCTAGACATGTGGAAAAATGTTGCCTGGACTGATGAGCCAAGATTCACGTTGGTACATGCGGATGGCAGGATACGAGTCAGCGCAAACCACATGAAGCGATGGAATCCTTCTTGCCAGCAGGGTACTCTTCAAGCTGGTGGGAGTGGCATTCTCGTCTGGGGACTGTTTACGCGGACTGAAATGGGACCCCTGGTATGTGTGACATCGTCCCTCACATGTCAACGTTACCGGGTTATCCTGGACGACCATTTGCTCCCATTTGTACGTCTTCAACATCCCACTGGGGACCTCATCCTACAACAAGACAATGCACCGTGCCATCGCTCCCGAATTGTATCCCAATGGTTGGATGAACACTCCGCCGACGTGACCTCGCTTCCATGGCTAGCTAGGTCACCTGACCTCAATCCCATCGAGCATATCTGGGATGCCATCAAGAGAGATGTTCGAGGCTCTGACCTCCTCCATCAAATCTTTGTGAACTGTGGGAGCTTGTTCAAGGGTCGTGGATCTGCATGGCTTCCCAACGATTCCGGTGTCTTGTCGAGTCCATGCCAAGATGAATCGCCACCGTCATCAGGGCGAAAGGTGGTGCTACACGTTACTAGACAGGTATCTCTAATTCAATTGCTCTTCAGTGTATAACACATTAAGTTAGTGTTGTACGATTTTTAGATTTATGCTAATACCAAAATTTCATACTTTATAATTAACATTTACCTTTTTACCATTAATAAAAGAAATATTTAAATTTAATGAATTGAAAAAAAATACAAAAGATTTTAATAACATATTAGCTCACTTTCATATTGAAATTTCAACAAAGCAAAATTAGAAAACTTACATGTTATTCAGAAATCAGAAATAAAATCCTTTCTTTACTTTCACATTAAGAAGCCTTCATATTCACAAGTTTCAACATAATTGATGGATTTTGGATACATGTCATTTTTCAAATACTTCTGTGGGGTAACCAGTTTTATACACATTGAATTAAATACCAAGAATGAAAACAGATACTTTAAACATTTTGGAAACACAGGCATGGGGTGAGGAGACTGAATGATCTTTTCTTTAGTGGGCAATATTTTTGGACAATATGAAGTAGTCGTATTTTATCACTAAATGTGAGAAACGACACACAATACCAGCATTTAAATTTTTCTTTTACTTTCGGTTTATTTTCAAGTTTTTACGATAGACAGTTTCAGTTATTAGTAGTTAGGCACGCACTAGAAAACAAATTATGGATTCGAAATCCATTGAATTAGGTTTCCACCACAGAGAAATTAAAAAGATCCTATGGGTTTATCATTAAAATGGTTTTAAACACCTTACATATGACACAGTACGAAAGCAAGACCAAGGTGTATTTCTGTTATTATAAGAAAACTGAACCAAATAAATTAACATCAGTATTTGCAATTGGTAGCCAATTATAAAAAAAAAATCTTAGCAACAATGCATCTCCAAATTTTGCAAAAAGTTCTTTACTGAATGACAAACTTTCTTCAGGTGAAAAAGAATATTTAACAAATGAAAATACTGTAATCAATTTTTAAATAATTAGAATTTTTTCTACTCAAATGTCAGTACATTTAATACATTAAATTTATCATTGTTAAAATATAATTAACAAGTATATTAAAAAAATATTAAGCAAATGGGTGAAAATTTATTTACAATTATTCACTAAATCTATTTTTTTCTTGAGTTCAGAATCTATTTCTTTTATCACTGATTGTTTGTCTTGAGCTGTCTTCCTAAAGCTATTTGATTTAGCAATGCAGTTAAAATTATGAGTATCTTCTGCTTTTGTTGCCAAGTCATCAGCTGATTTTAATAAATCTAATACTTCATTTTCTACAAGTTTTTCTTTTTTTCATACTGTCTATTTCATCCTGTATTTGTTTTCTCTTTTGGGCTACAGCAGAATTAGCCTTGTCCCGAGCTTTTTCTTCTAAATTTATTACATATCTTCTCCTACAACATCATGACATTAGTCAGAAGCAATTTTGAAAACTCGACCTTTTCCATGCCACCAATGTTACTTAGATGGTCATATATTATTCTTTGTGAAACAATAGAGTTTTCTTTCATATTGTCAATTATTAGTTCCTTATTAATGGAGAATCCTCTCTTAACTGATACCCATGCGAGAGCAACAGCAGCTTTTTAGTTACTTCCCACAACAAATACTTGAGGATAAATGTTCATAAAATAACACATCTATCCTCAATTCCTCATAATTGTTATCAAAATGTTTAAAATCTGAAGTTAGTGCTGCAACACTGCTTATAAAATCTTTTAACTGCAGCATAATAGTGTCAACAACACCAGGTTTCAGATGATTTGCATCCACAAGAATTTCTAGAATAATCTTGAAACTTTTTAAGCAAGATTCCTTCTCAGCACTCATTAATTTAGGATTTAAACACTTCATGTGCTGCACAAGAGCATACTGCAGTGGGCATTTAGTGAGCAATTTTTTGACAAGGTTTTGCAAAATTGATCTGCGTTTCATACGAAATTCCATTATCTGCTTTTCACTTACATTTGATGGCAAAGTCTTCACCTCCTTTTTGGCCTGGGATCCAATATCAATCATCCTATAAGTGGAACAATTTTTATTATCAGTTGGATCAATTCTTAGAAGAGCCGTAATGGTCTTTGTTTGTTCTAATACATCCATTTTAACAAAGCGACTCATCAGATTCCTTAACATTTTCTCTTAGTCTTTAGCCATGAATGGCAGCATTGGCTTATCTGCCTGATACTTTTTTTAAAAAAAGGACTCAGTTGCTTTGCAATAGAATTAAAAAAATATAATTTGGCAAGTGCCAATGGATCCTTCACCCATTTTTGGACAATATTAAAGGAAACTGTGCAAGGATTATTTACAATTTTCTGGGCTACCAAAGTTTCATACTTCAAAATAAAGGGCCAAATTTCTATAGCACGTTTACACATAGGAGAATTTTTAACCCACCTGTGTGAACAGAACTTTAGTGGCATTTTTGCAGCATTATCCACATTTAAATAATCCTCACGCCATGCCGGTGAATCTTTAAATAATCTGTATAGGCTTGAGAGAAATTTTTCTATTTCCCAATCACTCACAGTAATAGCATGTCTCAATGCATTATGCACTATGTGCAATCCACACGTACCAGTGTTTAAGAGAAATGCATTTGAATTGGCTGATAAATCATCTTGAAATAAAGAAATAAGCTTTAAATTCACATTCGGCCCATCCATAGAAAACTGAACTGTATTTTTTAAAGGCAAATTCTTCAAAGATTGCTAAAGTTTGTCTAATAAAATTTTTACACTCGTGTGGCCTAAAAACACAGAAGTCAGATACCATGATGTTACTCTGTTCTTGTCCCAAAATCTAATATGGATGTCCATTTGTTTTTGTTGAGAGTATTTATTTAAACTCTCATCAAACAAAACAACAAAATCTTTGCTTTCATTAATCTTTTGTAACAAAAGTGATATAAAATGGGGTGCCAAGCCAAAGCAGCAAATACATGAACATTTTGTTTGCCCACATGAAAAGTTGAGAGCCGTTTCACTGTCTCGAAACATCAATCGAAACAACTTATCAATTCCAGCACATGATCTGTACGAATAATGGTTTTCTACCACTTTTAAAGCCTATAATATTTCGGCTTTTGTAGGATCTTTTCTGGGTAAACAACCTGCTGCTCATGATGAAGATGGCTCTGGTGATGATGGTGTTTGTGATGCTGGTACTTTTTCAAACAGTCCATCTAAGGTGGAATTTCGACTTTTGTTTTCAGAACGGGTCACGTGCTTTTTACTTTTCATGTGGCTTCGCAATGTAGACTCTCCCATGGATGAAATATTGATGTTCTTTAAGCATAACAAACATCTCGCAACATGATTATTGCCGCAATCCTTACCAACCCACGTGGAATACTTGGGATTGTGCAACCAAAGATCACTGAAATTGCACTTACGACCCGTATTTATTAAACACAAAAATAAGAAAATTTTAATATCTAACAATTAGATTGTGCAACCAAAGATCACTGAAATTGCACTTACGACTCATATTTATTAAACACTAAAATAAGAAAATTTTAATATCTAACAATTAGATGACAACTAGAGACATCTCAAAGCAAAACACTAAGCCAACAAAAATCAAAGATTTTTTTTTTCAGTCGCTACACGCACATCATAAAGAACTTTCCGGAAAAGCAATGTAAGGAATTCCTTTTTAGTAATGCTATGTGCTATGAGCATTGTGTGTAATCCTATGCTATTGCCAGATACATAAGAGTAATATAATAACTCTGTGGCCAGAAAAAAATGTAACCAAAATACGGAAAATGAACCAACACAAACAAATAACTTCAACTTTTTGTTCTCATGGAACAACAGCAGCAAGCATGCCCAATTTGTCAATCACATCTACCATTTCATTTGCAGTTCCGTGGGCCACCTGTTGAACTGCCTCCTTCCCTAACTAATGATAAAAATGCAAAAAAATTAATTTTCCGAATTTTCATTTAATAGAACTGAATTTTTTACAGATACCATAACTTGGTCTTATAAGGTTACCCTGCAAATTTCACTCGGATCCAATGAAAAGTTTTTAAATTACGCACTTTTTTTTTTTTTTATTAACCCTCCGAGCGGTTACACACGTTCAAGGTCACCCCTTTGTAAAACTGCTCAACTGTGTGAAACTCGTTCTCTCTCTACAGCTCTGAAAGCAGGTTGACAGCACCAGGCGCGATTCCCCTGACAACTTCGTAAGTCGGTTTGCACGCGTGGAATGCGTTAACTATCGTACCCTGAAATCCCTATTTTGTGCTCAAAGGCTGTTTCCCCAGTCGTCTTAATTTACATTCTTTCAAATGAAAGTCACTTTTGCACAGGTGTGGATTGTAGTATCAACAGCAGGTGCATTTCACAAGCCCCCCCACCACCACCACCACGGAATTTTTAAATTGTTCAGACACCATTCGTTTGTACCACGTATGAGCCGGAACGAACTCAGTTTTTAGCACGTGTTTTGTAAAAAAAGATTGTGCTTATGTTATCGGTTTGTCCGTCCGTCCATCTGTACCCACGATATCTCTGCAACTATTAGTCCGATTTAAAAAATTATTTTTACGTTGGGAAGCTTGAAATATGCGAATGATGATCCTTTATTTCGTTTTTTTTTTTTTACGATTTTACGATGTACAATTTCTTCGCTAGAGGGCGTAAATGCAGATGATGTCGAATTCAAAATACCTTTTTGCATATATTTGCTTCTAAACATCCGATTGAAAAAATTCTTTAACCTTTAGATTTCATTTATGTCGAAGAGTATTTTAGGTATAGTCACTTTTTCAAGTTATGTACATATTTTCCGCTAGGGGGCGTAAAATTGAATTGCGTTTTCCCCGATATCTCTACTTCTAAAACTCTGATTTAAAAACTTTTTCCTTCAGTGGATACAGCTCCTCATGGGAAATGTTTCACATGTAATTTCTAATTTTCGGTAAAGAATATTTTGGCCACCAGGAGGCGTAAGTGTTAATTTTTTCTTCTGATGTATTTGCCATAAAATCTGAGCTTCTAAAATATTGATTGAACAAATTCTTTCGTGGACTGATGCTACTCACATCGATAAACCTTTTCGGAATATCTTCTTAAAATATTTCACAGTTTCTCCACCGGGGGCGTAGATGTACATCTCATTTTTCTCAATATCTCTACTTCTAGGAGTCCGATTTTAAAAATTCCTTCTTTGTTGGATAACGTTTCTAGTGTGACATGTGATTCATATAATTTCAAAATTTTCAAGTAATTCATAGACTTCCCACTAGGGGGCGTAAATGTAAATTGTGTTTCCCCTATATCTCTGCTTTGAAATCTCAGATTTGAAAAATTCTTTCTGCACTGCATACAGCTCCTGATGGGAAATCCTTTGCACATAATTTCTAATTTTTGAAAAAAATGGTTTGGCCACCAGGTGGCATAAGTCTTAATTTCCACTTCTGATGTATTTGCAGCAAAATATGAGCTTCTAAAAGAAGTCTTGATTAAAAAAAAGTTGTTTGTTGACCAATACTACTCATGTCGACAAACCTTTTAGGAAAATTTTCTTCTTGAAATAATGCATGGTTTCTACGCCAGGGCGTAGATGTATATCTTATTTTTGTCAATATCTCTACTTCTAAGAGTCCGATCAGAAAAATGCCTTCTTTGTTGGATAGTGTTTCCGATGTGAAATGTTTTCCCTATAAATTCAAGATTTACAAGTAAATCATAGACTTTCCGCTAGGGGGCACAAAGATAAATTGTGTTTCCTGCGTTAGTTCTGCTCCTAAAACTCCGATTTGAAAAATTCTTCCTGTATCGCATACAAGACCTGATGGAAAACATTTTTCACATAATTTCTAATGTTTGGTAAAGAACAGTTTGGCCACCAGGGGTCATAAGTGTTAATTTCTGCTTCTGATGTATTTTGTAGCAAAATCTGGGCTCCTGAAAACTTGACTAATTTTTTTTTTTTTTATCTTGGACCGACACCACTTATATGGATAAACCTTTCGAGAATACTTTCTTCCTAAATAATGCATGGTTTTTCCACCAGGGGACGTAAAGTCACATTTTTGTCGATATCTCTGTTAGTTCATAAGCTCATGATTCCGTTTACAGCAATGAGATTAAAAACCCGATTGAAAATCTTTCTTTTGTCAGATCTTTTGTTTTCCATACCGGTTCTATTCACATTGAATAGCTTTGATAAATTTAATTTGCGTCAGAATGAATTCAAAAGACGTGCTTATTACACCCGAAAATTTGGTGTCATCTTTCTTGTTTTCGTTTGAACCGCAATAGTTTTTGAGATATCAAAAAAACAATATTGAGAATTTACATATACACTATCTACCAACAAGTAATTGGACACCTGTGATAGCAAAGGAAAACAAAGTTTATTCACCTTCAATAGTTGGTGGAGCCTCACGAGCGGCGATTACAGCTGCGACACTCCGGGGCATACTCTCAACCAGGCATTGTACAACGGCTAGCGGTATTTTCTTCCACTCGGCTTGGAGAAGACAGGTCAGTTCCTTCACCAATTTCAGACGGTGGGGGCACCCCTTAAGTCGACGCTCCAACTCGTCTCAGAGGTGCTCGATAGGGTTAAGGTCCAGGCTCTGCGCAGGCCAGTCCATTCGATTAACCCCATTATCACCATACCAAGCCATGGTGGACCTCGCAACATGACAGGTGGCATTGTCATCCTGAAATTAACATGGGTCCACCCCGTAAAACCTGCCACAACGTAGGAAGCGCATGGTCATCCAAAATATAAAAACGGAGTTCATTCTGGTTCATACGTGGTACAAACGAATGGTGCCAAAAAAATTTTTAAATCCCGTGGTGGGGGGCTATCGTTTCACCAGCAACCTTCCTCCTCTTGTTTTTTAAATATCCCAAAAACTTTTGCGGTTCAAACGAAAAAAACAGAGTTCATTCCGTTTCATATGTGGTACAAACGAATAGTGTCTGAAAATTTTAAAAATTCCGTGGGGGCTGGTAAAATGCACCTATCAACAGCATCGAATGAACCCGCTTTGAAGCAGATAAAGAAGAAACAAGAAGGGAAAATCCCCGCCTTGCTGTAAAGAAAATGAAAGAAACGATACAATAGTTTTCCCCGTCGCAGAACAAGAGCTCTACGGTAGCAAACATTCAACTCCTCTCGCAGTAGATGGGGGGGGGGGGTCCAATCTTGACCTACTTAATTCTCCGTCAGAGTGACTCAGCTGCTTTGAAGTTTACTCTTTTTGACTTCCAATGTGAATGGGGGATTATAGAAAAAAGGTGAAAAATAACAAAAAAAAAAGATCGGAAATTTCGATCGAAATTTTTCGGCTGTGGGATTTTAAAATTCAAGGACTTTCCAGGTTTTCAAGGATGCATGGGCACCCTACCCTGTGTGTAGTATGATGAACATGCTTTCTCTAATGTAAGTTCCCTGAAATAAGGAGCCGCTTTGTACTTACAGCGTGAAGTAAAGTTGGATGGCATATAATGCCATGTCACTGGATGTGCAGTTGCATATGCTGCCTTGCCCGTAAACATGTTACTTATGAGGCCTTAATACAATTATGGGGGTGGGGGATACACGAGAATAGAAATAACTACATTCACATAGTTGTAGGCATACTTACAATAATAATCTTTCAACTTTCAGCATCTTCTTTTGAAACTATATGGTTAAATAGACTATGTCATCGCTCTGTCCACGTTATTTTATAAACAACGAATAGCAGCTGACTGATAAACCGCACATAGCGCTGTGAATTGTTGGCACTGTAGCGTAAAGCGAACGCACTCGGCTAGTTATCGAGAGATCTGGGGTTCGATCTCAGCGGTGTCGGAACAACAATTTTTCAGATGCTATGCGTTGTTTATAAAAAAATGTGGACAGAGCGATGACATCATCTATTTACATTATCACCACGTATTTGAAATATATTCACTATATGGTTAAATTGTATATTTTCTCCCTACATGGTCAAAAAGATTTGAAAAGGGGACAAAAGCTGAAAAAGGTGACTAATTTTAAAAAAGGTGACAAAGGCTCCTCACCCTGGGATTATAAATACTCACTAATGAACAGAAATCGATTTGATTTTATATTTAATGAATTTTTATGAGCTTTTCATTTATTTTTATTAATTTAACCTGGGTATATTTTAATATGATTTTTCTTTTTTAAGTTTTTTTTTTTATTTATTACACACACACATTATTATTGTTCATTTTTGAAAAATAATTTTCTTTTTGTTTTGGAAAGTTTCTCTCTTATCTTTTCCCACACTTCGGGAAGGGTTGTTGGGTCATGAATATTGTAAACTTTATCATTTAGTTTTTCAATTGATATAGATTCATAAAATCTCAATTCTTTTTCAGATTTATGAGTCTAAATCAATTTTAGCAAATTTTGGAATTTTTTTATTTTTAATAAATGAAATTAAATTTTTATGAATAGTAACAGTAGTTTCCCAAAACCAAATATTATTTTGATTACAATATAATAAAATATTACCATTTGACCCTTCTAAATATTTATTTTTTAATATCAAAGACTAGTACACGTGGTTTGCATCACGAATCGGCAAAAAAACATGCTATAAAAATAGTGTTAGTACTACAATGTTTGTAGTGTGAGTATATATGTTTCACATATTAATTTACTTGCAAATGGTAATTTCCTTTCAGCAAGTTATAATTGCCTAAAAAACCATTTTTAGGTGTTTTGACTTCGTGTCAAGTCAAAGACAACAGTAACAAAATAATTAACGAATACACATCGTTTGAATAAAAGTAAATTTTACAGGTGTACAGATTAAGAGCGTCATACAAATATAAACAAACTGGATGTTGGTTTTCCTGCTGAGCATGTCATACTCTGACGTCACAAACCGACTTCCCACACACCGGCGGACGGAAGTAGTGTATGTAGTATGTCTAGCCGTACTCTATGTTAAGCTGACGATTAGACTGTAACACAAGTTATGTTCTTCAGGTTCCAAAAAACATCTTTCTTATTTAAAAAAAAAAAAAAAAAATTAAGTTCAAATTTAAACTATTGTTTTTGACGCCGTCTTTTGTTCTTTGTAGAGTCGTTCCGCACAGTAGCGTTTTAGAACATTAATTTCACCATAAAGAAATTACAGAATTCTTGTTCTGCCCTCTAAATATGGGAAGGGGGAGTTACTCAGAAACAGGAAAACACATTTTAAGTGAAATTAAATGTCAAAAATTGGTACTGCATTGTTCACTCTGCCGTAAAAACAATTTTACGGGTCACAGAAATGACTTATATTCTATCATGGACATATTAAGTACCTATATTGAAATTAAACTTTGCTTTAAAAATGGGGAAAGGGAGCCAAAATTATTGCTAGACTGATTCGTTTTGAAAAACAGAAGGAAAACATGCACTTCAATAGAAAAAATTCTTAAAAAATACAAAGTTTTGCTTGTTTTTAATGTTACTAAAGATGTTAAAAATGAGGAGCATAGTCAGAAAAATATATATAAAAAATAATACAAAGAAGAAAAGTGTGTGTGGGGAGGGGGGAAGCTTGATCAGAAAAACTCGAAATTCCAAAAAACATGGAACGTTCTCATCTCTGATAAACATGCTAAGGATTTTTAGATCTTATTTATACATTTAATATTTTCCACTAGATAATAGCTCTTCTAACTGCTGGATAATAGAGCTCTTCTAACTGCTAAATATTTTCCACTGGATAATAGCTATTCTGACTGCTAAGCAGTTTATATTTACATAATATATCTGTGTCTAAATATATGAAAGGTTCAGTGCAGTGATATTTTGCATATACAGCATGAAATAGGCCTAAACAAGGTGGCCACTACATTTTGACCATCCACTGGCCTTAGAAAAAACACCAGTTTTTACTTGCCATTACTTTCACCAGATATTAATAACTTCGAGGCAAATTATCTGACTTGGCAAAAAAAAAAAAAAAAATTAAATACATAGTTTCATACGATTATGTTTTTTAATCATTTACATTCTTGGTTTTCATACAGAAATATATTTAAATACAAAAACTTCCAAAAAATATAGAGCCTGTTGCTGAAATATTCCTACCTCCTTATAATGTAACGTTATTATGTTTAGGATGAGAATAGGGTCAAATAGACATTATGTGCAGATGGATGCCAAATTAATCATGCAAGAAGATGTGCCCTGAAAAACCTTAAAATCACATTGTCCTGGAATACTTCAAGTTTATTTTGGGTTGCACCAGGGGGGGCGTCTAAAATTATTACCTTACATATACATAAAATGTCCCTTTTTAATAAAAAAAGTGTCCTTTTCTCAGATATGACCTTTTCCACGAATAAAGTGCTCCTTCACGATACAAAAGTGCCCTCCTTTCAGATCTTATGACATTTTGCATGCATAATGCGCCCTTTTTCAAAAAATTACCCTGCCCTTTTCTGTTTCTAGGGTGAACACTACTTTTGAATAAAGATCCAGACTCGTGGTCACCAAGTCGCCATAGGCGATAAACTTCATTGCCGTGACGACTAAAAATGTTTGATTAAATCGCCAATTCTGGCGACCTGTACGGGAAAAACATTTATTTTATTTAACTTATACTGTACGGAAATTTTTTTTTAACTTGTACGGAACTCGCACGTTTTTGAAAAATTTTACTCCAAATGTACGGAAATCGCACGAAATGGCACAAAATTTGAGTTGTACGGAATTCGGCCATCACCTTTTTGATTCTGCTAAACCAGCAGAAAAGAAAAAAAAGTTTATAAAAAAGAAAAAAGGCAAGGGCGTTGGTTTTTGATCACAAAGAATGCGCCAAGGCTGATGGGTCATCGTGGGGGAACAAGGTTCGCAAGGTTGTGGTGGGGATGAAAGCTTCTTGCCGGTGGTGGATAGCTCAACTGTGCGTTGGAAAAGTCCTACTGGGAGAAATTTTTATGAAAAAAAAATTTCTCCAATTTTTTAAATAACCGAATGCAAATTTTACAGCACGACAAAACAAACTCCCATGTGAAATTTCGTCAAAATCCGATTAAAACTTTAGAAGTTAGGCATTTTCTTTTTATTATTTTTAATGAATGTTCGCTGAATTCACAGTCCATAGGAAAATTCTAAAATCCAGAATCGGCAAAGTCCGGCTCTCCGGACAATTCTGGATTTTCGAGGTTGTACTGTAATTATATTTGCATACCTGCGAACTACTACGGAATGTCTGTAGTTTCTATGGATTTAGTTGGCTGACTACGGAACTACGGACCTCGCTGTCGAAACTATAGATTCTACGAATTTTCATTTTTTCTTTATTTTATTGTTTTATGATATGCACGAGATTCTTAAGAGGATTCGCGGAATTCCCCAGGGGATTTTTTGTCATCATTTAGATTGTTCTCAGGATAAGTGTAAAACTGAAGACAATTTGGGGGGGGGGAGTTTCGTATGGAGACAGTATTTCATGTCTCAAAACTATCGAAAACGGTAGCTGAATGGAATGAAAAAGTTACCGTAAACGTAATTTTTTTCTCACATGTAGCCTTACTGTCTAGTTTTATTGTTAAATATGATTTTGTCGCATAAAAGTATTTCAGCTTGAAACTGTAGGCAACAATTTGCGAAAACGGGGGTAAGACACCGCTAAAATTTCCCCGTAATCTTCAGGCATCAAATTCTTAAGTGAAATTGAGGAATTCCACAATTTTCATTATTATTTTGGTCATTCGCAAGATCAATGAACCAGTGAACATAAATGGGGGGGGAGTGACAGGGGATGTTCATCGGAAGACGGAATTTCATTTTTACGAAAATTTCGAAAACGGAAGGTCGACGGAGTTCAGCTTTTTTCCGCAATCATAATTCCTTTTTTCTCGCGATGTTTCCTCTGCCCAGTATTATTGTCAAGTAACATTCAACTTCATAAATATTTGTATTTCAGCTTGAAAATAGCGGGAAAATTTCCAAAACCAGAAGTCAGACGGTGCAAAGATTTCTCCCGTAAGAGCACTCCCCTTCCCACGCGATGTTCCCACTTTCCTGCATTGTTTTATTACTCGACTTTTAAGCATACTATAACTGAAACATGCAAAATAAAACAGTGATACCATACTAAGCAATTTTATAAAAATATAGTATGAAATATACAATTTGATTTTTTTTTTCAAAGTTTGGTCAATGATTTTTTTTTTTTTTTTTTTTTTTTTTTTTTTTTATGGCCACTAACAATTTTGATCTTGGTGGCCTGTCTACTAGCAAAATTTGTAAGTCCGGATCTTTACTTTTGGAACAAACAGGATAGCTGTAAATTACATTGATATGATTGTTGATTAACTCTTAAAGCTGCTAATTTGTAGAAATGGACTTTATTCCTTCTTATTATGTAAGAATGGGCTTATTGCAGTAAAAAGGGATGTTTCAACATAGCAATGGGTTTTCTATAGACAGATCTATTTGTTTGTTTGTTCCAGCAATTTGTACACATTTAAGAAATTCAGGTAGCTGTTGATTTTCTGACTGATGAGTGATTTAAGAGTGTGGAATTTATCAGAGATTACAGATGTCATCAATGAAATGAAGCCAAAGTCTGGATTGAAAAAGAGAGTTTTTAAATTCTTTTTAATGTTTCACATGCATATATTCAACGGAAAGAGGATAATTACATAGAACATTTATTTGGGGAAACTGCTTACTCTAAGTAAAATAAGTCTCCATTTTAGTTTTTAAGGCAAGTCTTTTGTTTGCTTTTTAAAGCATGAATATAACTCAAAGGAACTAAGGGAATATGGGTTTAACATCTATTGCTTTCAATGCAGAGAGGTTGTTTTGAGATAAAATCTTTGGTGGACTTAAAGGTTTTCAAGATTACAATTCTGTACTATTTTGTTTTTAAGGTTTATGGCAGAGGAGTAGGTATATTCTACAAGGTGAACAGGAAAGTTCTTTTCATGTAATTTGATTTGTAGCAAGAGGTAGGAGTCCGATTGAACAGCGGAAAAGATACATCTCCAAGGAAAAGTATAAGTTTTTTAACACTTTACTTGGAAGCATATCTCCTCTCCCATCCAATTGCTTAATTTTGTAGTCTTTTGAAGTGGGGTGCTTCAGAAAGCTTTCCAAAATAGAAACCTTTAAAACTTTGGTACTAGTTTCCTTTAGCGACTTCATATAATTTACCCGAATTTCTTTATAAAATTCATGTTTTCTCATGTGTGCCTGCAGCTGCAGAGCACACACTTTTGGCATTAAATTTGGTCAACATGAAATTTGAAAATCGATTTCAATCTGCAGCGGTGCTTCTCCAACCGTTATTTACAATAGCATATAAAGTTGTTTCGTGGCATAGGTGTCGTCTGCTATGTGGAACTTCTGGTTTCCAAGCGATAAGCAGTGTATGGGTAAAACTCAAAGCTCCATGTTGTTGCAGGAGTTTCCACAAACAACCTTGGCAAGATGGCATAATGAAGCAGAATTTCCAAAAGCTCAAAACAAAATTTAGCTAAATATACACCCCACAAAATACGAAGCTTTTGGCAGGAAGCGAGAATTTCCCAATCAAACTACACCACATAATGGCACAAAACAAAATATGTGGGGATGATTTTCTGCATAGCAACAATTCTCAAAGCAACCGGAACTTGCAGTATTTCGTTAGACATGATGCCCTTTCTGCAGTCAAAAGAAAATATTTACTGATTTTTAAAAGCATTGATCCTATCTTACTTAATCTTCGCAAGGTCTATTTGTAAAGTCGAGCAGAGGGTCATGAAGGCTCTTTCCGCTCGGCTGCAATACAACGGCATGCAACTCAAAGGTCTAGGCATCCACAGCTTATCGGTTGGCAACCGGCAGTTCCACGTAGCAGACAACCCCTGTGCAGTGAAAATAACTTTCATGCAATTGCCAATGGCGGTTGCCGAAGCATTGCAGCGCGTAACTACCAATTTTCAAGTTTCATTTTGACCAATTTAAATGCCTAAAGTGTGCGCTCCGCAGACACGAATGGTATAAGCCCACAAATAATGGGAAAACATGAGTTTTATAAAGAAATTCAGGTAAATCATATGAAGCCGCTAAAGGAAACTAGTACCAAAACTTTTGTTGGAGACGCATCTCCCCGATTCTATGACACCTGATGCCTCTACCTGCAAATCAAATTACATACAGAATGACTCCCTTGTTTCACTCTCTTCTTGAGAAATGGACTAATGGTGGCCTCTTCCCTTTAAGCTTTCTACCACATCCTCACTGTATGAACAATTCCTTTTCTCCCTGCTTCTCTATCTAGTCTGTATCCTAATGAGACACCTCCCACCCCCACCATTCTGATTGGACATACCCCAGGATGAAGATCTATTTTTTCTTAAACTCAGGTGCTATAGGACTGAGTTCTCTTTTTTATCTCAGAACTCAGAAAAAAACTAATAAAAAAGTAAAAGCACACCATTTTCAGGTACAACTTTCAGAGATAAAAACTGAACTCAGGTACTCATTAGGACTGAGAAACCTTTTCCCCTCAGTCATACCAGTCAAATCAACAAGGCTCACAACCAGACTTTTTTTTATTTTTATGAAACTTGGTATAATTGTAGTATTCATCAATATAAACAAACATGATTTTTTTCAGAACTTTTAATGCATCCATTTCTGAGTTATTGATTTTTGAAATTTCAAAAAAAACCTGAAATTTCATCATCTGAGCAAACTTTAACTGCCAATTACTCAGGTTCTAATAGCGCTAGGGTCATGAATTATGGCTCATTTTAAAGATCTTGAATTGGGCTTTTATTTGATATGCCATATGACACTATTAAAAAAAATTAATGTCAATTTTAAAATTAAAATGTTAAAAAACATGTTTTTTTTTAAATCTGAAAAAAATACTAGTATGTCTAACAAACATCATTTTTCTACATATCCTGAAAGTTTCATAAAGTATGTCTAACAAACATCATTTTTCTACATATCCTGAAAGTTTCATAATGGGATCGCTATGGGATCACTATAAAAAATAATAACCTAGAACCAATGCAACTGAAATGTGCCAGATGTACTTACCGGTTCCACCCATGACTGGAAGGGTATTCTTTATGTGGTTTGTGTAAAATGTCATACTTGTTCTTTTAAACATTGTGAATGTTAAATAATGAAAATAAACATCTAAGTAATTTGAAACTGTGTCCCAAAGTAATTCATTTCATAATTCAGTATAAGGTTCTGTGTGCATATTTACACTTACAAAATTATTTTATCTTCTATATGTATCTTGCTTTTTTTTCATTCTTTTAAATTTTGCCGCACTTGTATGCCAGTGCTTGATTTGCCTTCTTTGTCTCAGTCATTGTTAAATTATATACTCTTCCAGTAGCTGTTGTCGGGTCAACTTTTAACAAAACATCAGATTTATGAACCAACAGTATATCCGGTGATTGAGGATACTTGTATGATGGAGATGGACCATGCGGCTCCAGGAAGCTCACTTTTACCTCTTCTGTATCCTCATTCACACCAAGTACACATCCCAACCACCAGTGCTCTAAGTACTTACTAATCACAAAACCTACCATATTTTCAAAATTAATGTTCTCTTCCCCTTCATCTCTTGCACATATCTCTTCTTTAAAATGCTCAGAAAGTGAGTAAGTTTTGACTAGTAATTTGTGTTTTCCTGCAGGAATGAAACAATGGAGTTTCTGAGTACCACATATTGTCTTAGCAGGAGCTATTCTACTTTTAAGGATAATTTCCTCCTCTTTGTGATTTTCTGTTGTTGCAAACCGAAAGTGAATGGAGGCAATATTAGCAGTGGCCCATTCAAAGAGTTGGCGTGGGGTCATAATTTGATTATTATAAACAAGTTGTAAACTTGCCTTTGCAGCTAATCCCTTCACAGTACCCCCTATCCCATCACCTGCATTTTTTGCCATGTGCTGTTGCAAAAAAATTCCATTCTGCTGTTATATTAAAGTCAGTTTCATGGTAGCACAAGCTGAGGAAGTTTGACTTGTTTCTGTATTGTGAAGCTGCTCCATCCAAAAAATAAAATATCTTTTCAGGTTTTTGAGAAAAATGTGACTGCATGAAATTAATTAGGTAACGCTGAAACAGATGGACAGCTATACTATCATGAATTAGGCAGTCGGATATAATCACAAAACTTACATGTCCTAGGTCCTGAGTTTTCTCATCTCGATAGTATATAACTATAGGATGCAGGGTTGCTTGGGCATTGTTCCAGTGAAAACCCTGAGCTGCATCTTGCAATACAAAAGAATAATTTTCAGCAAAGTCACAAATTACTATGTATTGATTTTCTGTTATTGTGTCTTTAAGATGTCTTAAGTAACTTGACTGTTGAGTTGCTATAAAAGAAGGGTGAAGCAGGGCTGGAAGTTTTCCAAACAACAGGTCCAAACTCTCCTGTGTGGATTTTGATAATGTTTCAAGTACTGTCCTCTTCTCTAATTGCATCCATTGCTTGAATGTCACATTTTCTATACTATTTAGATCAAAACAATCTTCAAATCGTTGCTTGAGCTGTTCTAATCCTGGACAGTTGTTGCACTGACTGAAGTAACATGCAGGTGTAGGGTTTCCACAAATTATGTTTGCAAGGACATCTTTATAGGAGTTTATTGGCTGAACAGTGTCTCCTGTTAATTCAGGTAACTTGCATTGTGTCATCATCAGTGTAACATTCTGATGCATTGTACAAACACAAACAGAATGTGTGCCACTTTCTCCTGCAAGAACGCAGTGCTTAGGGCGAAGTTCACAGAACTTGGAGAACCCCATCTTTTTCTCTTGAAATCTCTCTTTAAAAAGAGTATACAATTCACACAAATTACTCAGAAGCAATGTTTTTTTATACCTATTGACGCTTATTATCTATTTTAATGGAAACAAAGTCTTTTTTTCCTGGCATTTGGTGGCTTACATTATCACTCTCATAAAATTCTTGTATACAATTTGCTGTGTCTTTGTCTAAAGTCTTTCCGGCTAAACTTCCGTATTCGGCCCCCAAGTACTTCCAGCTGAATGAAGACAAAACAAGGGAGCTGGAAAGCAAATATTTATATTTTCAGCTTCCTTGTTTAATCTTAACTGATATCTAATTGTTTATCTTAATTTTTCTAATTATAATTAATTTTCATTGTAATAAGCAAATATTTATATTTCCGGCTTCCTTGTTTTGTCTTCAGCTGTGACCTACCCTCCTACCTAAAGGGAGGGGCGAGACACCTGAGGATATAACTCATCTCAAAATTAACAACCCGTTGTGATAATCACAAAAGCCACCATCTCAAACAAACGCTTTGGTAAACCCCTCGGATGGATAGAAGTCGCACAAAAGTGTTTGAACTACTTGGGGGCCGAATATGGAAGTTTAACCATCTTTCCTGGCTTTGAATCAGAAGACACGATACCTTTTTTCTTTTACTAGCTTTTTAGCCTTTCTGGCCATAAAGTTTGAAACTATAAATTCTGTTTTAATTCGTTTCAGTAACCAAGATTTAGGCAGTGTACTCAATATCTGCATTCTTATGCTTTTATTTTCTGTGGAATGAAATTTTTCTTTTAACTGTCTTATAATTTCTGGTTCAAGAGATGAAATATCCTGTGGTTCCGACGCAGGACTTAACTTTAATAATTTTGCTCGAAATGCTTCTTGGGCTTTTTTACATTTCTCTTCAGGGTATTTTTTTTTCTTGCAGGTATTTTTTCTTGATTGGTGTTTTATCCAGACATTGTAAACTTCTGTTAAATGCTTCTATAGTATGCTCTTTTTCAGGAGTTGATACTTCAATGTTTTCAGATGGAACAGCATGGCCTTCGGCTTCTTGTTCATTATATCTGTCAGAAGGTGAAGAGGAATGTTCAGCAGCTTTAGAGTGAAATTTTTGGATTGCTTTACGACAACTGTCACAGATCTTGTCTCCAGTTTTGAGCAACTTGTTCTGTAGCAATAGATTCTTGGAAACTGGTCGCAGATTTTTTTTTGTTATATTTATTGTTTGGTTTCCCAAGGGGATTGCAAAGTAAACCACACTTGAAACTTTTGGTGTGGATGGTCTGCTGGCATCCATCTTTTACTTTGCTTTTACTTTAAAACCTAGGAAAGAAACACAATTTGTTACAATTATGGATATATATTAATTTTTTAAACTAATTATAATATATTCATTAACATTTGCAGTTTTGTAAGACCAGGGATAACATTTTAGACAGACAAAATAAACAATTCCTCAGTCACTGATGGTGCGTTTAGTAACGTCCTTATATGTTATTTATTTTTTATAGTGATCCCATAGCGATCTCATTATGAAACTTTCAGGATATGTAGAAAAATGATGTTTGTTAAACATATATTTTTTTCAGATTTTTAAAAAAACACGTTTTTTAATATTTCAATTTTAAAACTGACAATATTTTTTTTAATAGTGTCATGTAGCATATCAAATGAAAGCCCAATTCAAGATCTTTAAAATGAGCCATAATCCATGACCCTAGTTCTACTAGAACCCGAGTAATTGGCAGTTAGTTTGCTCAGATGATGAAATTTCAGGGTTTTTTTGAAATTTCAAAAATCAATAACTCAAAAACGCATGCATTAAAAATTCTGAAAAAATTCATATATGTTTATATTGATGAATTCTACAAATATACCAAGTTTCATAAAAATCAAAAATGGTCAGGTTGAAAATGCTATTTTTGCTGGTTGATTTCACATAGAATGAATGACCTTACTACAAAATCTAGTTAGTTATTAAGGTTGTCCAAAATCACCAATGAGATTTTTGAACTAACTTTTTGCATGTTCTGGTCTTTGGAATTAATAACTCTCTTTCACAGATAATGCATGTATACTGTACACTCTACGCATTCTAATACTTTGTTGCTATTATGGCAACCTACCTATTCCTTCTTTCAAATGATGGAAGCCTACGTTGTAACATTTCCCATCTGACAGGGAATCTCCACATACTTTCTTTCTGAACTTTTAGGGACGTACTCAACTTCCTTTCTCACTTTCTTGGTGAGTATACCCACTTTCCTGCCGTCAACTTTGAAAAAAAAAGTGTGCAAAAGTGCAATTTTCTTAAAGAAAACCACATATTTTTTATTAAGTCCATGTTCAAAAATTTTCCAGGAACTACCTTTCTCCATTGAAAACTACAATTGATTACTCAAGAATTGTGGTTTTCAGTGGAGAAAGGTAGTATTCTTATTCCTGGTATGAATTCTTAGTCTTTGTTTTTGTTTTTGTATGAGAAGTGTAAAGAACTGAGAATAATAAGAATGAATGGTATGAATTCTTATTCCCCTCAGTTCCTTCCAGTTCTTTACACTTCTCTTTTTTTTTTTTTTTTGTACAAGACTTGGCAGGAGAACTAGTTATTTGTATATATAGATTTTTTTTTTTTTATGGAACACTGGCCTAATAAATTTTGCAAAAAGAATTACTCTTTCAGTATTACCTGTCACATAAGAGTACATTGCAAACATCTGATACATGAAGGCACATACTGTTTAATATTTGATTTAACATGAAATGATCCATATGTATGTGTGAGTATAAATCAGGATTTGTACAAAAAATGGAAATCTCCCTAAAAATATGTTGGAATGAGGGGATGACAATCTTGAAGTAACCTTCAAAATCCAATGCAACTTGATAACAGTTTTAAATATATATAATTAAGCATGTTGCTTAAAAAAAAACCTTGACAAACTGCATGATCTGATACTCGCACATTCACATTTTAATCAACGAAGAACATCATATGTGATGTAAACAAAACGAACGTGCTACTTAACAGTACTCACCACAAAAAATGATTAATGGTTTACAATGAATAGTACCTTTTCATTACTTTTATCTTTGTCGGGTTTAAGACCACAATGAAACACACAAGTAAACTCGTACACAGACTCGAAAACCGGCTCTAAGTGCAAATATTTCGCTTCCAAACAGCACCCTACTAGGCATTTTGGAAAAACATTTTGTTCAACAGAATGATGCCAAAACACGACTGAATTTATCCTCTCATACAAGCAAACACCATGTGCAACAAATCAAATTCAACAAATCTAATTCCGTGAAACGGAAACTTAATAATTAAGGAATTCTCTCCCCAACTTTTTGGTTCAAATTTCAAACACTATTGTACTAAATATTGTAATCACACTGAATAAAAAGGTTGCATCAATACAAACTGTGTTGTTATTCCCAACAAGTTCGTGTGTTCCATGTTGAACTTTAAAAAATATCAGGCATAAACATGAAATACTTACCAGCTACTTACAATCACAACATACCCTTTCCACGAAATGTACACTAAGTTTCCCAAAAGGAAAAGAAAAACACAGAAGCAAACTAAATGCTGTAAGCTAACCAAGAGGACAACCAAAGTTACTGTTTGGGATCAAACTGACCTGAGTTCCGAATGCAGACATGGGGTGTCCTGACGTCACCCACTATTTGTTAACAAATACTGCCCCTCGTATTAAGATCGTTGATGTATATGTGCAGTGTGTCAAATAATCTGGTCAATCCCACACATTCGAGATCGAAAAATTACTAAAATCTGTAGAAAACGAAAATCAATAGCAAAACAAACTTTTCTACTACGGGAAATTTTATTACAACTAACTTCAATGTCTCTATAATTGGCAATCTCAGCGGACCGCTCTCCCTCTAGCGGCGAAAGGAAGAATTACTATAGTATGGACACGGCTAAAAGGGATTATCAACTGTAACTGTTACTGCTCAAGGCTCTGTCACTTAGGCGATCTCTACGGGGATTCATGTACAACAAAAATGCCACTTTTCGTCGCTAGAGAGTGCAGACGCCGACCGCAGTAAGTGTTGTTTTTTTTTTTTTTTTGGCTGATCGTAATTAGTTTTTAATGTGCCGTCCTGTTTAAACGTGCATTCATCATCATCATCATCATTGTCAACCATTATCAATCCACTGCTGGACGAAGGTCTCCCCAAGTTTCCTCCACAACGGTCTGTCTTGTGCCAGTCTCCTCCATGTCACCCCTGCATACTTTCGAATTTCATCCACCCATCTCCTATGTGGTCTTCTTCTGGGTCTTTTCCTGTCCCTTGGAATCCAATCTAAAATTTCGGCTGTCCATCGATGATCTGTCCTTCTGGCAGTATGTCCAGCCCATTGCCATTTCAGGGATTTAACTCTGATCATGATGTCTTCCACTCTTGTCATTTTTCGGATCCACGAGTTCCTCTTTTTATCTCTCCTGGTTACACCAAGCATGCACCTCTCCATGCTACTTTGAGTTGTCTGCAGCCTTTGTATGTCTCTTTTAGTTAAGGTCCACGTCTCTGCACCATACGTAAGCACTGGAAGGATGCATTGATCAAACACTTTTCTTTTAAGACATAATGGCATATTGCTCTTGAAAATTATGCTGTTTCTTCCAAAAGCTCTCCAGGCAAGTTTTGTACGCCGATTAATTTCTTCATCAATGTGACCCTCACTTGATATCTGCTGTCCAAGATAAACGTACGTGTCTGTTATCTCCAGCTTTTCTCCATCAATCGATAAATCTTCATTTCTTGTAAAAGCATTGAACATCACTTTTGTCTTCTGAAAGTTCATTTTTAATCCCACTTCTTTACTCTTGTCAGCAAGTTCCTGGATCATACTCTGCAGCTCTGATGGGGTAGTTGCAAAAATGACTACGTCATCAGCAAAACGAAGATGGGTTAGATAATCTCCATTAATCTTTATCCCCTTGTTTTCCCAGCTCAGTGACTGAAAAACACCCTCCAATGTGGCATTAAAGAGCTTCGGAGATATGGTGTCACCTTGTCTCACTCCCCTTTCCAATTTTTACGTGTGTTGTATTTTCAAACAGCCTAATCTTTGCACTTGCATTTTCATAGATGTTATTAATAATATTAATGTATGCATCTTCAATACCGCAGGTTTTCAGAGCCATTGTAACTGCTGATGGTTTCACCGAATCAAAGGCTTTTTCATAATCGATAAAAGCCATGCACAATGGAAGTTCATATTCCCTCGCTCTTTCAATTAGTTCTCTCAGCACGTGGATATGATCTATTGTGCTGTAGCCACTCCTGAATCCAGCTTGTTCTCTCGGTTGAGCCATGTCTAGTGCTACCTTCAAGCGGTGTGAAAGAACTTTAGTGAAGATTTTATAAACTACTGATAGGAGGCTGATAGGTCTGTAGTTTCCGAGATCCTCAATGTCACCTTTCTTATGTAGCAGGATCATTGTAGCGGTGTTCCAATCCTCAGGAATCTTTCCTTCATTAAGGCATCGAGTGAAAATTTGGGCGAGTACTGTTTCGATTTCTCCACTTGCTTCTTTTATGATGTCTACAGTAATTCCATCTTCTCCTGGAGCTTTTCCTCGCTTCATGTTCTTGATTACATGTGCAACTTCTGCTGGAAGGACTGGAGGAACTCTGGTACTGGTATCTTTCATGATGTCTGGAGTGCATATATCATCCCTTTTCATATAATTTGGAGTAGAAATCTTTCACTCTTGTCAAAATTTCGCCTCTATTTCTTGTTACAGAACCATCTTCTTTTCTCAGTGCCATAATCTGTTTTCTTCCCTTACTGAGATGTCCCTTTGCTATCTTTAGGCTTTGGTTGTTTTCAATTGCTTTCCTCACTAGTTCACAGTTGAATTTCCTTACGTCTTCAGTGATACTTTTTCTTACTGTCTTGCATAGCTCTATATATTCCACTTTGGAAGTCACATCTTCTTTAGTTGTCCTCATCTCTCTTCTTTTTTGCATCAACATTTTGGTTTTTCCTGATAATTTGTTCACATGCAACTTGTTCTTAGACCCAGCTAATTTTGTTGCTGTTTCCATAAGAGCTTTGGTTACTTTTCTGTTAACTTCAGAGATGTCCACTTCTTCCGATGTTAGGCCTTTTAAAGCAGAGAACCTGTTCTTCAGTTCTAACTTGAAGGTATTATGGTGTTTTTTAAGGTTGGTTATGTCAATAGATTTTGTTTGTCTTATGAGCTTGCCACGTTCAAGTTTAGTGTTGAGGTGCATCTTACATCTCACCAATCTATGGTCACTACCTGTGTTGAACTTGTTTAGCACACTGCAGTCTTCTATGACGAATTTTTTGTTACACATAATAAAATCAATTTCACTTGTCGTCCCATTTGGATGTCTCCATGTCCATTTCCTGTGTGGCTTTTTCTTGAAGAAGGAGTTCAAGATGAAAAACCCTTCTGCCTCTGCAAACTCAACGAGAGTATTTCCACGCTGGTTTCTGTTGCCATGACCGAATTTACCTACTGAAGTTTCATTCTGTTGCCGTTGCCCTATTTTTGCATTGAAATCTCCCATAATTATTTTCAAGTGCTGCTTACCTTTATTATTTAGATGACAAATTTCCTCATAAAATTCTTCAATTTCTTCTTCAGGATGACTTGTGGTGGGTGCATAAGTTTGAATAATCTGAGCCTGGTATCTTTTCGAGAGTTGGATAACAAGTCGTGCAGCTCTGTCAGAGGAACTTTCAACTTCTACAACTTTATCCTTCAGTTTCTTGTTTATTATAAATCCAACACCACTAGTTCTGCCAGTATCTGTCCCACGATAGTAGAAGAGATGTCCACTTTTCAGTTCGATGAGATCTTCTCCTTAATCATTTTGGAGGGGTTTGGCCATAACTCACCACGCTGGCCAAGCGGGTTGGTGAGTGTGGGATAGAATTTCCTCTGATCCCGATGGTATAGTTATACCGCTATGGGCGGTCGTCAGAGCCCCTTTAGTGCATTATAGCGAGGTAAATCGAGTCTGTTTTAATCTATTTTCGTGAAGTTAATCATTTCAGTTAAGCAACTGTATGAACGCACAATAAAGTGCAGCATTTATTTTATAGCTTATATCGTACTCAATTTTTTTTTTTTTTTTTTTTGCATTGGAGGTTTAACGACCACCGTGAGCAACTCAATGGGCTATAAGCAGTCGCCCGTCCCTAATTTAGGGTCACTGGTTCCAGGGAAGGGAGAGGGACAGTGCCGTTAGACAAACACAACATCCATGCCTCACCGGGATTCGAAACCGGACCCCTTTCGGACGAATGATCAGAGGCCATCGCTTAGACCACTGCGCCACCGGGGCGGCGTACTCAAATTGCAAACGTTTTCTTGATTGAATTCAGTAGCTACCATGGCGTACTGCTGTGAACCTTATTCTAACTCCAAAAAAAAAAAAAGGGAAAACCAAAGGTTATTGAGTATAATTCAGTTATTGGTTATTGATCATCTTCGGTTATTGTGTGGCCAAGCCACACAAAAACAGAACAATAACCTTAGACCCAAGGGAGAGCTTCTAATTCAGAAAGTTTGGAACTGCGAGATTGCTGAGTTGGCGTTCTAGTTAGGCTTATCGGTTCGATCACACACATTGTTTGGGCGATGTTCTCTATTGCAATTTCGTTTTGATTCAATTATTTCTGATACATTCTTATCTCATTGCCATACTTTGAATGTTTTTTCTCTATGTTTATTGTGTGGCTTCGCCACATGATTTTGAAACTTCGTGATTGTGATATTTCTGGTTTAGATTTTGAAAAATAGGTAAGCCGTTTATTTATTAAATATCGAGTATAAATTAGATTTTTTATGCAGTCAATGCTGTATTTCGAGAAAATCATTGCTTCATGAAAAGTATGAGGATATGTAGCGGACACGTGACTCTCAGCATGACAACGAGTCTTAGTAACGTAAGTGAAAGACAACCAGCCCCGTTGGAATGATGGCGTCCTACTTTAAAACTTTAACTTCCGGGTACAAAATGCGATATTTGGAAAAAATTAAAGAGATTGAAGGGAAAGATCCTTGCCGCCCCGGTGGCGCAGTGGTCTAAGGCGTTGGCTTCTGATCATTCGTCCGTAAGGGGTCCGGGTTCGAATCCTGGTCAGGCATGGATGTTGTGTTTGTCTTACGGCACTGGCTCTCTCCCTTCCCTGGAACCAGTGAACCTAAATTAGGGACGGGCGACTGCTTTTTTTTTTTTTTGATTGGAGGTTTAACGACCACCGTGAGCAACTCAATGGGCTATAAGCAGTCGCCCGTCCCTAATTTAGGGTCACTGGTTCCAGGGAAGGGAGAGAGCCAGTGTCGTAAGACAAACACAACATCCATGCCTCACCGGGATTCGAACCCGGACCCCGTTCGGACGAATGATCAGAGGCCATCGCTTAGACCACTGCGCCACTGGGGCGGCCGGGCGACTGCTTGTAGCCCATTGAGTTGCTCACGGTGGTCGTTAAACCTCCAATCAAAAAAGATCCTTATCTGCTGAATGCAAGTATCTTCGAAGGTGATGCGAAAAGTTTTCTGAAAGTGCAAACAGTAAGTATTTTCGATTACTTCATCTTTGGACGAAGTGCCTTTATCGCCACCCCGGTGGCGCAGGGGTTTAAGCGATGGCCTGTGATCATTCGTCCCAAAGGGGTCCGGGTTCGAATCCCGGTGAGGCATGTATGTTGTGTTTGTCTTACG
This sequence comes from Macrothele yani, assembly GCA_039090855.1. NCBI lineage: Eukaryota > Metazoa > Arthropoda > Arachnida > Araneae > Macrothelidae > Macrothele > Macrothele yani. Next base: position 28,679,427 of record CM077022.1, read on the forward strand.
GCACTGGTTCTCTCCCTTCCCTGGAACCAGTGTCCCTAAATTAAGGACCAGCGACTGCTTAAAGCTCATTGAGTTGCTCATGGTGGTCGTTAAACCTCCAATCCAAAAAAAAAGAAGTGTCTTTATCGCAGAACAGTTCGAGGCGCATAAAAGTTTCGAAGCATATAACGATTTCTCGTCGTCGGTACTATTTTACAGGGTAATTTTTAGTACGATCACAAATTCATGAGTAATCAGTAATTTATGGAGAAAATAGGTACGCTGCCTTAATAAGTAAGGTTCTTTTCCCTCCCAGGTGCTGAGACCTGAGTAAAAAAAAGATAGCTTTTCTTTCTCACCAGGAATCGCTGATTTTGGATAAAACTCACCCTTGAAAGGTTCTGCACGTTTTTGAGAGTTTAACTCTTCAACAAAAGGTGTCTTTCTAAGCTCTAGGAAGCAACTTCCAAGCCTTAGAAAAATGAACAATATCTTTTTTTTTTTTCCGTAGAATTGTGGTGAAAAAACAAAATATTTTTGCTGGGATTTGTGCTCTATAATCTATTTATCCGTAAATAAATTTAGCTACATAATACCAGCCTGTAAACAGACCTAGACACCAAAAATAATTTTATTTGGACAGTAATTTTAGCCATTATTTGCATTTTTCCGCAAAAGTGTGCTTCAGCTCCAGGTAAAAATCCAGGGGTACTAAAAACAAAATCAACAGTAGTTTGGGGAGGAAATATCATATAGAACAAAATAGTAAACTAAAAAACCGCAACACCGACAGCCAAATAACTTTAAAAAGGAAAAGTCGAAAACTCGCAAAAAAAAAAAAGTGAGTCAGGGGAACGGTGTTCTTGAGCTCTAAAAATACAGAAGAGCCTGAGATTTTATTCTGACTAACAGTCAGGTTCGTTAACAAATTAACTTTCAGCCCTATAAAAAGTTTCAGCACACCCTATATCAACCAGGAACTTTCTGAAAAGAAGTTCCTGGAGATAAAAAAAAACACGTGCACAGAAAAATTGGGAACCAAAGCGTTTATTTAAGAAATATTTTGACTGAGAGACAAACTCTAAAAGCTGTTCTATAAAAAAAATATTCAGTAGCAATAAAATCTACGCATAACAGCCAACACCTTTTAAATTCAACTTCAAGACTTTGAATCAACGACTGAAACGCTAGGGCCAATAAGTGCAAGCACTGTACTCCAACAGCGTTTCAACAAGTAAAAGATAGGGGTTCTCTGCTTTACCAGAAATCACTGATTTCTGGATAAAACTAACATTTAAAAGGCGCTCTGCCTTTGAAGATTCTAACTCTTCAATAAAAAGTGTTTTCTAAGCTTTGGGAAGCGATCTCCCTTCGTTTAGTATATAAGCGAATTTTTTCGGTACTGCCTTTAGAGACAGCAGCTAATAGCCTGAAAAAGACGAAATCTAGGCATTTTGGCTTAGTTTTTTTTAAAAAACACCGATCGCTAATGATTGCACTTTACACACTAAGTGCAGGACAGCCAGCTGACTTCACTGAAACTTCTCGATGGCGTCACGTGCTACATCCTCATTGTTTACGTTCCTATACTTTGAAATTCCGAAAAAACTTTATTTCCTCACATTTAAAGACAAAAGTGCTGGGTTTGTTTCCCATTTTGAGAAAAAATGTCTTCATGGGAAATTTTCAGGTGAAAAAATCCCTAAAAAGTTTTTCTGAGGCATTCTGAAGTCCTGCCATGCCAGACTTGTTCCACTAGCAATATAATTTCAGACTGTTAAAGTATAAGAATTCCAATCGTTAAAACTGCAGAGATTCCGGAGGAGGAAGAGAATGCTAGTGAAATATTATATGTAACAGCCTTGGATGTGGATACACTGCAATCCAATATGGTACATAGTATTTGGACACTGCAATCAAAAATAAAACTAAGCACTCATATTAGAGTTATACTTTTTAAAATTTCGCACAATATTATCCCAGCAAGAAAATGGTTGTATAGAATTAAACTAATATCTAATCCTAACTGTAACTACTGTGGCTCAGAAGAAACTCTTCAACATATATTTGTAGATTGCAATTTTGCAAAATATATCTGGGAGTGGTTAAACAATACTTAAATTATAGACATAAATTTACTGCACATCATTTTGTACCATGTACCGCTAGACTGCTCGGAATCTAAAAACCTAACAATGGACCTTATTCACCTCGCATTGCATCATGGGAAAGCCTTTCCGTGGCCGAGGACCAACAAGAGTTTGTTTACATGCGTTTTCCCATTGCTTAACATGGCGTTACGTTGCAAGGGTTCAGGAAAAACGCGATTTTCGCAAATTTATTAACGACATGTATAACTTTTGCTCTTCGTATGGTTGTGCTCATAAATCCTGCTGCCTAAACTATGTAGACGAAAGAAAAACATTCTTTAATTTTCCGCTGAAAAACACGAAATTATTAAGGGAATGGCTGTGTAAAATGAAACGCGGGGATTTCCATTCCGATGTGCACTCTCCAAGATGTTCTGTCCACTTTAACGAAAAAGCTTTTGGACATTATGACACTACGAATCAAAGGCAGTTGAAACCTCGTAGTATTCCTTCGAATTTCAATTTCAAAAAAGAAAAAAAAAGGTAGGCAGAAATTGATGGAATATTGGGATCGGTAAATTACGAATTAAGTTCTACTTTCCTCAAAGAATAAAACAAACATATCTATAATTTCTCTTTTATTAAATGTTACGCATTCGTTTAATTTTTAAGCAGATTGCCTAGCGCGCGAACCCTAGTTTGTTTCCATATTACGTATTTGTCTGAGCTTTTAAATGTTTTTATTTTACAAAACAGGGTACTAAATTGTATGTTTAGATATTTCGCCAATGTCTGGCAATAAGAACATGAAAATTTAATATAGCGTGTACGAGAAATGCTACATTAAAAACTTCATTATGACTAACGGCGATGCTTTCCTGCGTCATGCTATATAAACACCGAACACAAAATTTTCTTTGTATATTTTTGCAACCTTGATTTGTTCTTCTAAGAAGTTAATTTCTTCTTCTTCGCCCTGTAGCTCTATTAATTCCTCGACAGAATCCATGACGTTAGGATTGTAAAAATTAGGTAACAGTAAGGGATAATCAAATAGCGAAAACATTGCATCAGCAGCCATGTTGGTACGCAGAAGTCCACTTCTGACGTCACATGAATAAGGTCCATTCATTATTTAATAGCAATAACATAAAATAATATATGAAAAAATCGAAATGCCTTATCTTACGAACAAAAATAACAAAATAAGGAGCAGATTAAAATAGCTATTAAATGTGATCTCAGAAGAATACTGGAGTTTGAAACTAGAATGTTTGTAGCTCACAAAGTTTTTAATAAACGGAAAGTATCAGCACCAGTAATATATAAAAAAGGAACAAAAGTAATATATAAAATAATAGAATAAAGCATTTAAAATTAAAATATTGATAGTAAAAGTGTGAAAAATAATAAAACTGAAAAGTACATATTAGTAAATTAAACTCTTGAACACAACATTTTTGTTCCCGATATCGTGTCAGTAATTTGTTGGAAACATTAAAATATAATACTAAAATCAATTTTGACAATATCAGTAGGATTTCAATAATTTACTGATAAATACTATAATGTATTCAGTGAAATATCTAACCATAATAGAATATTATACATGAAAACTAAATTAATTTGTAATAATATAATAAAAAAACTGGATCCATTGGTGTTTTTCCATATTATCTTAAGTATTTCCTGTACTATTGTGTAACACCACTTTCCTATTCTTTCATGTTTAAAAAAAAAAGTTATTTTGTTTCTAATTTTTGCCATTTTTTTATCTGAAATGCCTTTAACAAGAACCTCTTACTAAGTATATGTAGACTGTTAAAAAAGGTGATTTCTAAATAAATTGTAAACTTCCTGTAATTGTAAACTTCTCTTGTGCAAGCTCCCACCCTCTCAGTTGGTTGTCTGCTCTGTCTGGAACTATAAGAAAATGACAATTATTAAAGGATCCTCTAATAATAATAATAATAATAATAATAAGTATCCACTAAATGTCTTAATTTACTAAAAGGATGTATGAATGTGTGTTTAAATGGAAAAATGACGTAAAAGATTAATAGATTCCTAAACAATATGTTATACACTTTTTTCTTAATAATTCTGCGTAAGTCATTCAAGTAAATTGCCCCATGTTTCCCATCAGCATTTTTTTAATAAGAAGCCAATGTCTGAATTGTATATGAACAATAATACTTGTAATTCTCTGCAGATGTTTTGTATATTCAGTTCCATATTTCCGGAAATACAGTTTTAATGGGTTTTTTTAAGTGTATACGAACTACGCAATTAACTCCTTTTAAACTACAAAAATTTGGTTGGTTAATAAATATTTCAAATTAGTTTATCTCATCTATCCGATTCTTTACTCCATCCAAAGGAACATTAGGCTAGCTTTTTTGTAAAATTACGAATTCGTTGTTTTTTTAGCAGCTGAAGAAATTTAATAGCAAGAAAAATCAAATGGCTTCTCATCTAACGCTTGTTTATTAACATGTCAAAATATTCCACACGATACATTACGAAACGAATGGATGAGATTCCGCACCCACGAAATTCCAGTTGGAAATTTTCCCGACAAGAATCGTTAGATGTAGGCGTTCAGCACCACGGTGGCATAAATATGAAACACTACCTGTACTTTGACGGATAAGGAGTGACGGAGCCTTGAGCAGTAATATCAATAGTTGATGGTCCCAGTTTACCGTGGTATGGATAACATTCTTAGCTGTTGTTATATCGTTGCCTAGGTTCGGTTGGCTTGTTTTGGGGTATTTTTGCATTCATTCTGGAATTACAGATAGTGTAATGGAGAATTCCGTAAAAAAGAACAATTCATATTGTTGCGTCCCGTTGTGTCGTTCCTAAGGTTCGAGCTATGTTTTTCACAAGTTAATATAAACGCTTTTGCCTTGCACTTGAAATCCTTCCAGTGAAACACTACTCATCTAGTAACGTGTTCCAATGAATAATAAACAAGACATGGTTTTATTGCATAGTAATAATTTAAAATTCCGTATTTCTACATGCTCTTGAAAACAAGCTGTTATCGATATAAATTTAAACTCCATTAAGGAACAAGATTGCGCAATGTTATGTCAACAGTCAGCAGTTCAAAAACACTGAGAACAGAATGATGATCAACAATTACCAATTAAAAAAGACTGTTTTAGGAACAGAATGTTCAAAAATTACAAATTTGTTATAGTTAACAGATGTTTGAAAATGGATCCTGGAAATCGTCATGTGAAACAAAATGTCGGTAAATGTGTAGAATAGCGTTCTAAATCACTTCGTCGGGAAAATGTTAGTACCTGGAAAACGTACGACGTACAGAATTTAGAGTATGGAAAATAACGGCAAATGGTGCAGAAATTTCATATTTTAAATGTGTTTCAAATATTTTTTTCGTAATATTTACCTGTAAGTGCGATGGTGTTAAAAAACGCAGCGGTAGGTCTGACGCATAGCTGCCATACTATGTCATGCGTTGCTCCGTTAAAAGGAAGGTTCGTTGCTGCCCTGAAATGACGGGCGGAAGAGCACAAGAGAAAGCGGTTACGTTGTTGGCAGGAGAGCGATAAATGTTGTAGTGATACGCTAAAGAAAATAGGTCCATATCCACCCTTTATTTTGTTGTATCCTGTACGTTGTTGGCAGGAAAAACCGGAAAAAAACCTCTTTGATTTGCAAAAGTTATGTATCAGTGAGATAGAAACTGACCTGCGAAGAAAGTATTAACAGGAGAACCAAAAGTACAGTGGCACAGCAAACGCTTGACATTGTTGCGGTAGCGATGCGTTTGGCCTACTGCAGCGTCTCTTCACAGCATCTCACTTACAGGTAAATATTACGATAAAAATATTTAAAAGACATTTAAAACATGAAATTCCTGTACCATTTGCCATTAATTTTCATAATCTCAAATCTGTACGTCGCACATTTTCCAGGTACTAACATTTTTCCGACGAAATAATTTAGGACGCTAATCTACACATTTACCGAAATGTCCATCCTGTCGGTATTACTGTATCACTTGTCTGGAAATGTAAAAATAAGAATTACCTGTAACAGTAAAGTATTACTGCTACACAGTGCTTACGCGAGCACTCAAAAGACTACAGAAATTTCACAATTATTTCTGTCTAAAATACCGTTGATCGAATGAGGCGACGACGTTATTGCGGTGGATTGAATGCAATGACAAATTATGTGGATTTCTTTCCTATCTTTTTTTTCTTAATTGCACATGAAATTATATGACCTGCATTAAGAATCCCTTCTTCTGCTTTGATGCATCGTGAAATTTTTCTAGCGTCTACAAATTTCATTAGCTCAAGGATTGAGAGTGTTAAACTAGCCATTCCTACATACGACTTCACGGAAACACGTGCGACGTTATCCGTACTAAAAGAAGTTTGTTTACGTTTGCGCAGCGCCCCCTATAGTTCATTGAGGATGCCGTAAATGTAATTCAGACAAATGCGCTTCAGACTGAATTTTCTGTATTCATTTGAAGCACATTTGTCAGTCTGTATTCAGTCAGAAGCACATTTGTCAGTCGGTATTCAGTCAGAAGCGCATTTGTCTGAAGCACATTTGTCCGAAGACAATTTACTTCAGACTGAATTCACTGTAAATGTGCTTCAGAATGAATTTCCCCCTACTTTATATTATAGTTCCCACTAAAACTAGTAGGAAAGTAAGCAGAAAGATCTGTACTACCCGTCGACCTTACATATAAGTAGACTCACTCGATGAGTAGACAGGGAAGGACGTCACAATTTCTGGCTTCAACATCAGAAAGGGAACTGTCACGTGATCTTAGTCAAAAATGTTGCAAGAAAATTCCATAACTTGTAAACGGTGAGAAAGGAATTCAATTATTAAGCAGATTTTATGCCTCAATGCCAATAACGTGATTTCAATCTCCAGTAAATTTTTATTACGTTTAGTATGGGCCACCATTCCACCTGAGTTTTCCCTATTTGGAATAATGACGGAAAAAACAGACAATGTTAAAGTTCAATTCCTAATCTAGAAAACGCGGGCCCATAAATGAAAAATATAGTCATTTACGTTAAAAAATGAATCTACGTGTTTTATATTTTTCACAAATATTCATCGCAATATTTTAATCATGGCATGAATCAAGTCTACCAATGCACATACATAGGTACATATGTTGAGCAAACTTACTCTAAGTCAATTGCTTTAAGTACGGCAACGTCATTTCCGTTTATTTTACGTAGTATTTAACTGTGCACTTCTGGATTTTTCACATTATAATACACTAAGGTGACCAAATATTACAACACTGATTTGAGGAACAAAAGGGCTTGGCGTCCCCAAATCGGCAGTTGATTTGGGAACATATACGTACTCAAAATAAATATGCAAATCCTTTTGTCACAAAACTGCGTTGCTTCAATTAGTGTGATATTACATATGAAAATTTATGTCTTGAAAGGATATATCTTGTAGAATGTTGATAATTTGTATTGACAAAGTAGAATTATGATGGCCAGAACATATTAGCAAAAGTGAAATGCTTTACCTTGTATATGTGCCGAATTAAAATCAAGCTGTACGCCAAACTAATTACATGGCGAATTTTTCATTTTTCCAAAGTTTTTGGAGAAACTTAGATCAAGTACAGTCGAAATTTGACCGCCCCAGTAGTTCAGTGTCCTAGTGCTGGCCACTGACCATTCGTACAAGTGGGTACGGGTTCGAGTCCCGCTGAGACATGGATGGTATGTGTTCGTCTTGCAGCACTTGCTCTCTCCCTTCCCTAGGACGAATGTTTCCAAATTAGAGACAGGTGACTGCTTATAGTCCTTAGAGTTGCCCGCGGTGGTCGTTAAACTCGGAAAGAAGAAGAAAAAATTTGTTTTCACAAGAAGCATGTCGGAAAATTAGTACGCCGCTCCGGTGGCGCAGTGGTCAAAGGCGCTGGCCTCTGATCATTCGTCCGTAAGGGGTCCGGGTTCGAATCCCGGTCCGGCATGGATGTTGTGTTTGTCTTACGGCACTGGCTCTCTCCCTTCCCTGGAACCAGTGACCCTAAATTTTTTTTTTTTTTTTTGATTGGAGGTTTAACGACCACCGTGAGCAACTCAATGGGCTATTAGCAGTCGCCCGTCCCTAATTTAGGGTCACTGGTTCCAGGGAAGGAGAGAGCCAGTGCCGTAAGACAAACACAACATCCATGCCTTACCGGGATTCGAACCCGGACCCCTTACGGACGAATGATCAGAGGCCAGCGCCTTAGACCACTGTGCCACCGGGGCGGCTACCCTAAATTAGGGACGGGCGACTGCTTATAGCCCATTGAGTTGCTCACGGTGGTCGTTAAACCTCCAATAAAAAAAAAATTAGTACAACGAAAACTATTTTTAAGAACATTTTTCATTAAAAATCTGATGAGCTAATGAGGAAGTATAAATTCGAGGACATTTGAGAACAAACATCAAAATTTGAGAACAATTTGCGTCCCCAGAGGCATCAGACGTTTTTGGGGACAGTAAACTAAATTCGAGGACTATCCTCAAGAATTGGGGACTTTTAGTCAGCTTATAATGCACTGGAAATGTTGCAACTCTGTATCATAAATTATTAATGAGAACATCACTTTACATAAAGTATTAAGTACAAATGTAGCTGGTTCATACAAGAATACACACTAAACAAATGAACTCCTTCGTCCTAACGACTCATTTTGTAACTCCGAAATGGTTGCAATTAAATTTCTGTTAGTGACAATTTCTTAATGAATATGTCCTTAGGTTTACTATTCTTAAAAAAACGCACTTGTTACCGACATGATTTACTAAATGGGGATATTTAAAAGTAGCGTATCAGGTCATAAGAAAGCATTGAAACTGGATAGCACGGAATTTCTTCAGCCTAATATTACGTGATCTGACGGCTCTCAGGTTGAGACAATGGCGGCCCAGCGGCAGCCACTACCAGTGGGCGGTCTATCATTATATATGGTAATAAAAGGTACTACCAGAGATATACAAATACGAGACTCTAGATATGTTGGCCGCCGGTTGAGCTTAGGCCACCTAGGAGGGACAATAGCCGTTTTGAGCTTGTCGAAAGGGAGAGATGCCGATAGCTGATTACGTGTTTTCTCACTTTAAAAATTATGGTGAAAGCCTGTTCTGCTGTCTCAGCCCCAAAACTGTAGAAATGCAATATGTTCTCCCATAAGGGGGTGTCATGCAATCCTTCACAGATTTCTTTTGAGTTTAACATTCACCATAAGCAACTCGAAGACAGTGGCGTAACTACTAATAAGAGCGATTAAGTGATGCCTAAGGGCCGACGAAGTTAGGAGACCCAAAGAGGATTGGAAAAATAAAATATTTACTTCATATCCTGTGACAAAAAAAAAGATGTGAGATGTGGGGTGAAAGGGGAGAATCACTGCAAACAGCAAGCTAGAGGCAGGCGGAGAAGGTATCTTTTCTGTTCGCTGGTCAGCTATGGGTGGACGCCTTATCTGCAGCACTTATTTATTTATTTATATTTTTATTGAAGGTTTAATGACCACGGTGAGCAAATCGATGAGCTATATACAATCGCTCCTCCCTAATTTAAGGCCACTGATTCCAAGGAAATGTGACAGCTAGTGCCGTAAGACAAACACAACATCCATGCCCCACCGTGATTCAAACCCGGACCCTTTTCGGACGAATGGTCATAATCCAGTGCTTAGACCACTGCGCCACAGGGCAGCAGTTATTTTATATTTAACACTACCTGTTACAGCAGCTACTTCTTAAAGATCATTCAGCTAGATGAAAATAGTCATAAATTAATTCTGAAATACAGTATCTCAAGAACGACCACCGTGGTCAGGACCAAAAGAAAATCAAGCAATTTATGGAGTATATGCCGTATCATATAGTTGCTGTCATTCGCATTAAACGTAGCTCTACTCGATAATAGTTCGGTTTCTTTTTCCTTTCTTGCTTTTTTTTTTTTTTTTTTTTTTTTTTTTTGATTGGAGGTTTAACGACCGCCGTGAGCAACTCAATGGGCTATAAGCAGTCGCCCGTCCCTAATTTAGGGTCACTGGTTCCAGGGAAGGGAGAGAGCCAGTGCCGTAAGACAAACACAACATCCATGCCTGACCGGGATTCGAACCCGGACCCCTTACGGACGAATGATCAGAGGCCAACGCCTTAGACCACTGCGCCACCGGGGCGGCCCTTTCTTGCTTTTGGCCAGTGTGTGTATGTTCATACAAGACGAAAACAATTCCTCATTTTTGTACTGTTGATGATGTTCTCCACGTTATTTTCATTTTTCTTGTGGATTTTTACTTAACACTTAAACTGGCTTCAGAGCAGAAAATCTAGAAACTGAAACTAATAGACCTAAATACCAGTCGTCCATGATCAAAGTTTACATTTGCAAGGACGTTATATGTAGAACTATTGCTCGAAATAACTTCAGATTTGATGAACTACTAAAGCAACGGAATTTTGTTTGACGGAAAAACAAAAATTAGTTCCAATACTCGCCTCCAGGGGAATAAGTGGCGCTGTAACCATGGGTAATAATAAGAACTGCAGTTATAAGCGCTGCCACCGTCCAAATTACAAATGCTCGCAATGTGGGATGATTCATAAGAAGTTACTGTGAAAGCAGGCATCTGCGGAATGCGTATTTCACTGCAGGGGAGTGGTCAATGTTTTTAAGCGCAATGGCGCTGTCACCAGAAGCTCGTGCATTTCTGGTAAAGTTGTTTTACCAGAATAAAAGCCATGCTTTAACTGCACTGCGCAAGTACAGAACATTAAAGGATTTAAAAACTGGGCCAAAGACTGCAAAAGGTTTGCCTAAAATGATCCGGAACTTTGAAGAGACAGGATCTTTAGACGACAAACCTGGAAAGTGACGGAAGCTAGTCAACCAGCAAACCGTGAAGGATATAGTCACAGCGTTAGAGGAAGGTAGGATGTGAAATGTCGTGGGAAGCAGTAGCGCTCGGTATATCGTTCAGCCTTTAGGCAAACCCTCAAGCGCGGTCCACAAGGTTCTAAGAGGAATACCACGCTGTTATGCTTACAAGATTTCTCATGTTTAGTACTTGTATCCCCCTGAGCGTGGTGAACAAAAAGCATTTGCACGGCAGTTTCTTGCTTGAGTTCAACTAGATAACGAATGGCCACGGAAAATTTTGTGGACAGAATGAACCCATTTTCATTTGCATGATGATGTTTAATGCGCACTGCTTCGTAATCTGGGGTACCGAAAATCTACACAACGTGCGTGAGATTCCATTCTATTCTCCAAAAGTCACTGTCTGCTGTGGTTCCCAGTGCCGGATTTAAGTCTTTTGAGGCCCTGGGCCAAATTTTCTATGCCCCCCTTCCCGACACACACACCCGGCCGCGTATTTCACAAGTGAATGTACGAAATTGCGATTAGAGCCATTTCCGCCACGCGATTGGTTCAGAGCTACTTTGGAGATTGCGAGTGGGCGGGGCCTATGAGGAGAGTCATAATGTGACAGGAACACTCTTTTTTTTTATCTGGGGAAGTTCTGCTTGCTAAGAAATTCATTGTGAGGTTACTTAACATATGTGACAAATAATTCATATTGAATTATATCGTGGGAAGTTCTACTTCCTAAGAAGTTCACTGTGAGGTTACTTAACATATATGAGAAATGATCATATTGAATTATATCGTGAAAAGTTCTATCGTGGGAAGTTCTGCTTCCTAAGAAATTCAGTGAGGTTACTTAACAAATGTGACAAATGATCATATTGAATAATACGGTAAAGTAATTTTGTGTACGATATCATAAGGAATATCTGCAGTTTCTCAGAGGAATACAAGTCGAAATCTATCTTAATTTAAAAATTGAAGACGACTTTAATAACTAACTAGTTGAATACCATACTCCGTATCGGCCAATAGATGGCAGCATCGTCAACTACCCATCACGATTCGTGCTGTTGTGAAAGGGCGTATATAAGGATACTAAAAAGTATCCTTTTAAAGGTACGTCAACTACCCATCACGATTCGTGCTGTTGTTGTAAAAGTATCCTTTTAAAGGTTCGTCAACTACCCATCATGATTCGTGCTGTTGTGAAAGGGCGTATATAAGGATACTAAAAAGTATCCATTTTAAAGGTTAGGCCGCGGGTGGCCTAGTGGGCAATGTTCGTGACTGCCACGGAAAGGGCCTCAGGTTCGATCCCAGCAGGTACGAACGCTCGAACCACTAAATATCCGCCATGCTTCGGATGGGCACGTTAAGCCGTCGGACCCCGGGTACTGGCCCCCGGTAATAAATAAGGGCGTCTTCCTCCCCCTTTCCACTTCTCTTCCGTGTCACTTTCCTATTGGGCGCTCTAGCCCTAGTTTCCTATTTCTAAGGGTTGTTTAAGACCTGGGGTCAGACACACCCTTCCTAAAATCCTCTACATATGATCATCATCATCATCCTTTTAAAAGTCCTTTCTATTACCCTTAAAATGACATTTAACAATGAAAAGTATGTCTCCACAAGGAAATATTCTGACGATCAAGTTTTTTCCTCATGAATGTGAGGAGGTCTAGCTAGAAAATAAAATCAAATAGAGTGATTTTGTATTAGCAAAGAACTACCTAATGGCAGTCAGTGATGTATATTCAGGCATCTTTTCGGGGGTCTTAGCCCCCCGAAAATCCATGGACGCCCCCCCGTAGGTTTTTGAGTGATCACCCTTTATATTTAGTCTAATTTTTTGTTTATAGATGAAAATTTGGAGAAATTAATTTTAAAAATTTAAGAAACGGGGGAAAATATTATAATATAAAAAACTCATTCACATGTACTTCATACCTCAGTAGTATTAAGATTATTTTAAGTATTAAATTAATTGCTTTGTTTTATACACTAAAACTAAAAGTGCCATCGGCATGTATATTTACGTTTTCTAAATCCGACGAGTCAATGCAGCCAATAATGTATACAATACCTCAAGGAAAAAAAAACAACAACAACCGAATTTCCGTTGTTAATTAGAGCCATGAATGATTTCACACAAAGTGTTAACACTTTAAATAACTTTTTTTAAATGTAGCTCTGAAATCAAAGTAGTTATGAAAATATATATACTCTTTAGAAAAATTTGTTGCTCTAGATGAGAATGCTTCTGTAAATTTGTTTATAAATGGAACAATTGTTTATGTTAAAAATCTATTATGAAGTCCTACCAAAATTACTCAATACTTTCTCTGGATAAAAATCAGGAGGGTAGAAGAAGACCAGTTCATCTTGATCACATATGCAAGAGGAGCAAACAAGAAAACCAAGCATTGTTTCACAATTCGGTACATTTTTAGAGCCTTTGTATTTGATAGTTAAGTTTACTGTGGATTTGTAATCACCAACGGCATGCTGCTTGCACTGCAATACATCATCATATTTTGGAAGCTGGCATTCAGCTTTATTTCAGACTTCTGGAAGCCGACTTCCCATGTATATGGTTAAGTAAGCCTCAATGTAGCTAACGTGACGTTGGGGCTTTCAATACAACAAAATATTTGCGCTACCTAATTTTTAGCGATAGCAAATTATTAAAAATGATTCCCATATTTTTTTCCCTGGCGGTATGTGGTTTACGCTCTGTGGCAAACAGAAAATTCAGGAATCAGGAATTTCAAACGATTAATTAGTTGTTGTTTTTTTTACTACTATGTGCTAACCTAAATAATCTAAAGGGGCTGAAACCAAGTGGCAGCGGAATGGTTTGCACCATACGTTTTCAGGTAACACTGTAATGATTCCTTAATAATCAGAAAAACGGTTGTTGTAAGACTAATATATTTTTGCCGCTCCTAATGTTTAGGGGGGGGGGATTTTCTCCAGCCCAGCAGCGTTATTTTACTAGCATCCTTAATATTTTACACCACCGCAGCATGGTGAAATCCGAGGTGCATTACTGAATTAAAATAAAGGTTTAACTTTTTTACATTTCTAATAACTTGCATGTGTAGATTTCAGAAAATGTGTTATATGTATATATAAATATATAATATGTATTAATGTATAAATAAATAACAAATGATAACAAGTTTGAGCCCCCTCAAAATTTGCGATTGACCCCCGGGAAAAACTCTGAATGTAACGGTGAGTACGACCTCAAGACAGTGTTCTGTTGAAATAAGACACTTCGTTGGAATAATACTCCAGTTTGCCATATATTGTGTCTGATAAAATAGTAAGCGATCTGTCATATATATATATTTCTAATATTTAGGAAATTCCTCATATTTTTGTCCCTCCAAACTTAATCAAAAATGCCTTCAATTCCACATTTCAACCCGCCTTCACCCCGAAAAAAAAAACAAAAAAACTTTAAACAGCTCATGGTTCTCCATACAAAACACAGCAGTGCGCGCTGACGTGCTGACATCTATCGGCTGTGTGAGAACTATATAGATTGAAGCATGGCTTTCTGCGATTAATCAAAGATGAGCCGCAAGTCCACGAAGTCATGTTGATATAAAAACTCAAAAGTTCCCCTACCAATAAAGTACACTCTCTATTTACCTCCTGTCGCATTCCGACTGTACGGGTAAAACAACTGGGGTTTTTTTTTGATTGATTGGAGGTTTAACGACCACCGTGAGCAACTCAATGGGCTATAAGCAGTCGCCCGTCCCTAATTTGGGCCACTGGTTCCAGGGAAGGGAGAGAGCCAGTGCCGTAAGACAAACACAACATCCATGCCTGACCGGGATTCGAACCCGGACCCCTTACGGACGAATGATCAGAGGCCAACGCCTTAGACCACTGCGCCACCGGGGCGGCCAACTGGGGTTAACCATTGTCGCAATGAAAACACCCGAGTCCCGAACATTAAAATAGGATACTGTGGCGCAGTGGTCTAAGGCGCTGGCCTCTGATCATTCGTCCGTAAGGAGTCCGGGTTCGAATCCCGGTCAGGCATGGATGTTGTGTTTGTCTTACGGCACTGGCTCTCTCTCCTTCCCTGGAACCAGTGGCCCTAAATTAGGGACGGGCGACTGCTTATAGCCCATTGAGTTGCTCACGGTGGTCGTTAAACTTCCAATCCAAAAAAAGCTTACATGTCTCACTCACATGACTCACCTCGTAGGCCCCGCCTACTCGCAATCTCCAAAGTGGCTCTGAACCAATCGCGTGTGGGGAATGGCCTTAATCTCAATTCCGTACATTCACTTGTGAAATACGCCACCCGGCCACTCATATTTGAATTTGCTCATAAGATTTTCCAATAAACTTATCTTTAAGTTAAGAATATAATAATTGGCAGTATAATTTTATTGTTAAATAAGTATTATTTAAATAAAATTATTTTGATTTAACTTGTTATTAAATTAAAGGTTATAAAAAAATATTTGTAAACATAGACAAAGAGGTTCATGCTTATTCATTAGCAAACCTTAGACCTACATTTGAAACCGACAAACAATGCATTCTTATAACACGAAAGTAAACAATAGTATTTGTTGTTTTGATTCTTTAAAATTGCATTACAACAACAAAAATTAATATAATAAAATATATAAAAATTAATTGTAAGGTGTTTGGAGAAATGATATAAACTGACACATTTTTTTGCAAGTTTGATTTATTTGTACATAAGAAAAATTGCATATTCTCTCCGTTTTTCTGGATTCTACACCTGCGGCCTAGTTGGCCTAGTGGTAAATCCGCCTCTGGTGGTTCCGCAGCGGAGTTCATCGTTGGGCCGTTCGAGGAACTCCGCCCTGTGAGTTTCGTGGCAATACTCTGTCAATGGTCACCAACAGGGGCGGGTTTACCATTGGGCCAACCTGGGCCATGGCCCAGGGCGCTGCACATAAAGGGGCGCCAAAATTTTGAGAATGCATGTGGCACAAGACGTTTTATCTCATCCCCCCCCCTTTCCAAAAAAAAAAAGAATGAAATGGGATTTTTCATTTACACAAATTATAAACTGAGTGTATAATACCTTTAATACTTCAGAAAATATTAAATATTTAATTATTAAAAATATTAATTCATTCTGAAAGTGAGTTCAGTAAGACTCAGGAGCCCCCGAGGAAGTTATTTCTTCCTGCTTCCTGGCAAGGTCGAAACTCAGAAGAGGTTGGAGAGGGGGAGAATTTCTTTTACAGAGCTCACAGACAACGGGGAACAAGAGTGAGAGGCTAGGGGAGGGGCACTGCACTGGCGCATAGTTTTTACAAGGCATTATAAAATCTGAGCGTGAGAACAGCCTTGGGATGTGGGTTGAAAGATTGAAATCGGACACCATGAATTCAAGGTCAAAGCCCCAGGGTATTGTGGGTGACAAGAGAGGATAGAGTACTGTTTAGAATGCATTCCAATTCAGTTTATTACACCAGCTGCCTGCTTTGGGATTCATCCCCCTCCGCCGTCCCGTCAATTTACATGTGTGTTTTCATTCTCGCTGTGCTCTTTTGGGGGAAATCATTACTATTAATCACCGTTAGCGAAAACGTCGACTACAAAGTTTTTTGGATGAGAAAATGGAAAAAGAAAGCTTAAAAAAATTGAAAAAGAAGGGCAACTGTTAAAAAAATACCAAAACTGAAAAACTTTTTAAACCGGCAGCAGATGACACAGTAAGTGAAAAGGAAATGCAGTGTTTGGTTGCAAGATCTACCGATGAAAAGTGAAGGAGCCAACTGAACAAGAACTAAGGGCTCAGGGCGAAGATTAAATGTTTGAGTCTTCCGATGGTGAGGATGAGGAAGATAAGTCTAACATAATCTTGGAAGAAATTTTCAAGATGTTGAAGGAAATGGGCTCTTGTTACATCATACGATATTAGATCCTGCTAAATGGAAAGTAGGCGATTCATTTGTTAATTATATTACAAAAAATCCTCCGAATCAAAATTTAAACGAAATAGATTTTATAGTTTCAAAAAGATCTTATAGTGATCGATTTAGATCTGCCTCAAAAGGCTTATTTTATAACCGTCTTCAAAATGGTGAAATTAAAAGAAGAGAATGGCCATTGTATACTGAGTCAATTGGACGTGTTTTTTGTTTACCATGTAAACTGTTTGCAAAGCGAGAGAGTTCTTTCTCAAGTATAGGTTTCAATTATTGGAAACACGAAAACCTTATACGAGCGCACAGTGCTTCATTTGAGCATGTAGATTCTGTAAAGTGTTTCATAACACGTGCAGGGAATAGTGGAAAAATTGATTCTGCTGTAATTAAGCAACTGATGAATGAGAAAAATTACTGGAAAGCAGTACTTTTACGAATTATCGAAGTCATTAAATTTCTGTCTTCCCGTGGATTAGCATTTCGTGGAAATGGAGCGAACGACAAGTTAAGGAATAATAATAATGGCAATTATCTAGGTATCCTTGAACTGATAGGAAAATTTGGCCCTTTTCTGGAGCAACATTTGAAAAATTTTGGAAATAAGGGAAGTGGAAATGTTTCATACCTTTCGAAGGATGTATGTGAATAATTCATTTCATTAATGGCCTTATCAGTCACTAACGGAATAGGGTTAGAGTTGAAGTCGAGCACATACTATTCTATTATTATAGACTGCACTCCAGATTTGTCAAAAGTTGACCAGTTGACTGCTATTTTTCGTTATGTTCTGAAAAATGGAGAACCAGTAAAACGATTTATTTGTTTCTTGCCCAACACTGGTCATAAAGCAGAAAACATAGAGAGGGTTTTATTGAAGCTGTTACAAGATTTAAAAATAGATGTTAAGGACTGCAGAGGCCAAAGTTATGACAATGCGAGAAATATGTCTGGTGAATATTCAGGTCTTCAAGCTCTATTAAAAAGTCATATTGCCGCCCCGGTGGCGCAGTGGTCTAAGCGATGGCTTCTGATCATTCGCACGGAAGGGGTCAGGGTTCGAATCCCGGTGAGGCATGGATGTTGTGTTTGTCTTACGGCACTGGCTCTCTCCCTTCCCTGGAACCAGTGGCCCTAAATTAGGGACGGGCGACTGCTTATAGCCCATTGAGTTGCTCACGGTGATCGTTAAACCTTCAATCAAAAAAAAAAAGTCATAACAGTTTAGCCTACTATATTCCATACGCAGCACACTCTATTAATTTGGTTGGGGAATCCGCAGCGGGATGCTGCCTTGAAGCTACGTCTTTTTTTATGTTCGTACAGGAAATATACAACTTTTGGTCATCTTCATCACATAGGTGGCAAATCTTGAAGACAAGTCTTCAAGATAGTTCTAAGCTCCACAGCGAATCTGGAACGCATTCGCTACTTCTTGTACCCAAAACGTTATGTGAAACCCGATGGTCAGCAAGGGTTGATGCATGCAAAGCCTTTCGCTCTAGTTATTTCTGCATGAGAGATGCACTTCAAGACTTCGCAGAAAACACCGGTGAAAAATTAGAAGCAACAGTAGAAGCAGAGGGATTATTAAATAAGATGAATTTGTTAAAATGGGCATTCTCTTAGAGCTTTGGAGTGATATTTTACAAAGAATTGATAGTTGCAATAAAACACTGCAGAAAGTGAATATTGACCTTTCAGTTGCTGTAGAACTGTACGATTCACTTATTAAATATTTAAGTGATCTCCGTAATAAATTTGATAAGTATGAGGAAGATGGAAAACTTTTGTCTCAGTGCGACGAATATAAGAAAAATGTTGCTAGAACCCGTCGGAGAAAACTACAATTTCAAGAGATGAATGGCAATAAAGAAACTGTTTTCACTGGAAAGGAACATATGCGAATATGCGTTTTCCATACGATCATTGATAATTTGGTGCAGCAGTTGAAACGTCAACGAGATGCGTATTCCGGTGAGAAGAGCATGTTTGGGTTTCTAACGCAATTATCAGATGTTGATGAGACAACAGTATCTCAAAAGACAAGAAACCTACTGACAGTTTATTCGTAGGATTCAGGCCCAGAATTTGAACAAGAATGTTTTCATTTCCAGAAATTTTGGAATGATTTAGATAGACAAGCAGTGACAGATTCAAGTGTTAGTGTTCCTGTTGAGGATATGTTGAAACTGATTAAGGAAAAAATAATTGATTCAACTTTTCCTAACATTGATGTTATCCTAAGGATTTACCTATGTACACCCATCACTAATGCCTCTGGAGAAAGAAGTTTTTCTCTTTTGAAAATCATCCACAATTATTTGAGGACATCTAGTTCTGAAGAAAGAACGAGTGCATTAGCAACTTTGACACTTAATTCGAACATTGTAGAAACATTAACATTTGATGATATATTTTGCCACAAAGAAATCGAGAAAAAAAATATTTTAGCGGTGCGTAATTTTACTATATATAAGTTATGTTCATTCGTTTCTTCTATCTTTCAGTCACTTAATCGATGTACAATAAACATTGGTAGCAGCACTATCATTATATTTTTAAAAATTCTAAAATTAATATTGCATACGTTGTAAATTTAAATCCGAAATTTTACATGCAAATGTTTCAGAAGTGTGTTAAAAAAAACAATTTCATTTGTAAATATAAAAATTTACTGTGACATGATGTTTTAATATTATGCGAATTAAACATGTGAGAAAACGACATTTATAAATTTTTATTTCAATGCCCACTTTTAAATATTGGGTTGTTCTTGAGAATATGCTGATTCTTTGCGTGATAAAAAATCTATATGTAATATGTAATTTAAAAATATGAAATTCTAATCGGTCTCAAATTTCTTGCAATAAGTTTACTTAGGGGCGTCTGATTTTTTTGGCCCAGGGCGCTGTTATGCTTAAACCCGTCCCTGGTCACCAATCATCTGTTTTGGCGAACCAGGTGATTCCAGCACTTATAATATTTACTGCTAAATTACAGCGAATGGTTCTGTAAACATTATATGAGATATGCTTCTAAGTTTTTTTTTTTTTTTTTTTTTTTTGATTGGAGGTTTAACGACCACCGTGAGCAACTCAATGGGCTAAGAGCAGTCGCCCGTCCCTAATTTAGGGTCACTGGTTACAGGGAAGGGAGAGAGCCAGTGCCGTAAGACAAACACAACATCCATGCCTCACCGGGATTCGAACCCGGACCCCGTTCGGACGAATGATCAGAGGCCATCGCTTAGACCAATGCACCACCGGGGCGGCAAGTTTTTCTTAAATACATTAAAATAATTGATAGATATCAAGTCATGAGGTAATGAATTCCATAACTTTGGGCCAGTGTAGTTTATGTTCATTTTAATTGTTTCAGTTTGTGGGAACATTGGTAGTAGTTGTGATCTATTCCTAGTTTCATGGTGATGAGTATGAATATTTAGTGATATTATACCTTGGTATAAATCATTTTTAATTATTTTAAACATTTTTTTCCAAAAATTAAAATCATACAATTGCTTTATAGTAAGTATATTATATTGATTGGGGTTTACTTTTGACCGGATAAATGCAATAGGTTGAAAATTATTTGATATTTTAAGGAAATATTGGGGTAGTAATGCAATAGGTAGAATATTGGTAGTCTTATATATATATTTTGCAACACTTGTAGTTAGTTTATTGATATTATATTGAGAAAAATAAATATTTGTGACAAACTACGTTGTATTACCTTACTATATACACTGAAGAGCAATTGAATTAGAGACAGCTGGCGTTATGCAAATGTGGCGCTGTGGGCGGCACTGTAAACGGAAACGACATGACGTATGCAGCGATCCGACAATATAAAAAGTGATGCGACGGGAATCAGTAAGAGTCGGACGCAGTATGGGTAAGACGTAGGATCTAAGCGCATTTGATCGTGGGCAAATTGTCGGGGCCCGACAAATGGGTCACTCCATTTCGGAAGTTGTGCAGGCACTGGGATTTTCACGAGCAACTGTGTCACGGGTGCACCGTGACTACATCGAATCCCGTAAAACCATCCCTTAAAGGGCCAGCTGCCGTGGACAACAGCGTGTGGATGAGCGGGCTCTTCGTCGCCTAGCTCGCATTGTAACAGCAGATAGACGGGCCACAGTGCAAGAAATCACTGGGCAATTTAACGCTGGTGCACAAAATCGTGTAAGCAGCCACACCATCCAGAGCCATCTCCTCGCTATGGGGTACAGAAGCCATCGTCCCACTAGGGTACCGCTGCTGGCCGCACATCGCAGGGTGCAAAGATTATCATGGGCGCGGCAACATAGCCACTGGACCCTAGACATGTGGAAAAATGTTGCCTGGACTGATGAGTCGAGATTCACGTTGTGGTACATGCGGATGGCAGGATACGAGTACGGCGCAAACCATATGAAGCGATGGATCCTTCTTGCCAGCAGGGTACTTTTCAATCTGGTGGGGGTGGCATTCTCGTATGGGGACTGTTTACGTGGACTGAAATGGGACCCCTGGTACGTGTGACATTGTCCCTCACATGTCAACGTTACCGGGATATCCTGGACGACCATTTGCTCCCGTTTGTGCGTCTTCAACATCCCACTGGAGACCTCATCCTGCAACAAGACAATGCACCGTGCCATCGCTCCCGAATCGTATCCGAATGGTTGGATGAACACTCCGCCGACGTGACCTCGCTTCCTTGGCCAGCTAGGTCACCTGCCTCAATCCCATCGAGCACATCTGGGATGTCATCGAGAGAGATGTTCGAGGCTCGGACCCCTCCATCAAATCTTCGTGAACTGTGGGAGCTTATTCAGGGGTCGTGGATCCAAAGCTTCCGGTGTCTTGTCGAGTCCATGCCGAGACAAATCGCCACCGTCATCAGGGCGAAAGGTGGTGCTACACGTTACTAGACAGGTATCTCTAATTCAATTGCTCTTCAGTGTATATTGATTAGTTTGTCCACATGTTAAAATACAATAATTAATATGCGTTTGAATAGTGTGTAATAAAGTAAAATCAATATATTTTTGGTGTCATATTTGGCAGGATACAACTAACTACCCCAATATTTCAGCAGTTTAAATAATGATTAAATAATATTTAATAATTACTTAAACTGCTTCCTACTTGCATACTCTTGTCTCATGCATAATTATAAATTTCGTATGGCTAAACACATGTCATATAAAAGTGGTCAAAAAGGTTAACAGCTGCACAATATTCTGTTTGAAAACATTCAAACTTGATTATACACATTTGATTTGTATGCCATATTATTGCCTGCCATCTTGCTGTCGTAGGTCTGTTGGTTTGCAGGCAACTGATCTATTGTGATTAGCATTACATGCTTTGTTTTTATCCACACATACACACAGCTACATGCGAACATTCATTCCTAAGGCAGTGTGTACAAAAATAATTTCCTTTAATAAAAGGTACAACAACTCATCAGATATAAGAATTACATTAACATTGCCACATTTTGAATAAATGCTGTTCCATTTTTATATGCTCCCCCTGCTATCATTAATGTGATGTCGTGCAAGACCGAACAACAGCTAATTTGAAAGGATCACTTGCCCTGGATTAATCTAACAGCACAGGGTCAGAAAAACAAGAGTAGACCACAGGAGGCATAATAGGAAAGATAAAAGTTCAGAAAAGAAATGCAGAAGTCAGGGCCGGATTTAGGGTTTCTGACGACCTGGGCCCACTAAGCGGAAGCTCCCCTCCACTATGATAAGTTAGGATTTTGCTACTTACACTGCTGGCCACCCAAAATGAAACACCAAGAAGGAAGCATCCGATTGGCATGAAATTCGCCGCATACGTCGCCCGCGAGAGGACATGCAAACGATTAGCATTGCAGGGCATATGCAAATCATGTACGCCCGGCATGCCACCGAGAAGCACTATAAAAGGGGTGCACAGAAGAGCGGTGTAAGTAGTGGACGTGTGTTGTGCTGCCGGACCTGTGCGTGGGAAGCTTCCTGATGCCTCGTCGCAGAATACGGCAGTCATTCCAGTACGTTTCGGAGTTCGACAGAGGACGAATAGTGGCTTATCGCGACAGCGGTTTATCGTACCGGGACATCGGCGCCCGTGTGGGACGACATCCAGCCACAGTGAGGCGAGTATGGATTCGATGGGTGCAGGAGGGACGGACGGACCGACCTGAGCGATTGCGGCAGCCGTGGCACACCACCAAACGAGAGGACCGCTATGTTGTGCGGCGGGCATTGACGGCTCGCACCACCACATCACGAAAGTTAGCGCAGGAATTAGGATGTGTTGCGCAACAACCTGTGTCAGCACGTACCGTTCGACGTCGTCTGCAGGAGCGAGGACTTGTCGCACGGCGCCCATTGCTCCGATTACCATTGACGTTACACCACCGGCGAGTGCGGCGGTAGTGGGCCGTTGAACGCCGCACCTGGACTACGGAATGGCACGACATTGTCTTCTCCGACGAATCCCGCTTCTGCCTGCAACACCACGATGGTCGGATCCGCGTGTGGCGGCACCGCGGCGAGACTGTATGACGCGTGCATTATGCATCGCCATACTGGTCCGTCGCCTGGCGTTATGGTTTGAACGCAATTGGATATGACGCTCGCACCCCTCTGGTACGCATCGCCGGTACACTCAACAGCCACCGCTACATCTCCGACATTTTGGAGCGTTTAGTCCTTCCCTTACCTGCAGGACCTGCCAGTGGCCACGTTTCAACAGGACAATGCGTGCCCTCACGTGGCACGCATCGTGCAACAATTCTTCACGGCCCACCAGGTGTCACTGTTGCCGTGGCCTGTCTGTTCTCCCGATATGTCGCCCATCGAACACATCTGGTCGCTGATCGGCAACCGAGTGGCCCGGCAAGCACCACCCGCGGCTACGCCTGATGAACTGCGGCAACGTGTGGAAGCAGCCTGGACCGACATACCCCAAGCCCACATCAAAAGCCTCTTTCGTTCGATGCCGCGGCGTGTAGCGGCCGTTATTGCCAGCCATGCGGGCCACACGAACTATTGATGTCTGCGTGTTCCGCAAGTCGCATGGGCCCGTAAGCTCAATTGTTTCATCTTTTTATCTGTTTTTGTGTCCAGTAAATCTGGCTTTACTATCTCGTGTCCTTCTTGGTGTTGCATTTTGGGTGGCCAGCAGCGTAGAAGACATATTTGAGTAAATACATGTTAAAGTAGTGGCGGATTGAACCTAAAGTAGGTGAAGCATTACATTAAAAGTATGTATAATATAAGTTTAATGCAATAAAATCCCATTCCCACAATATTATATTTTAAATCATTACATAATCACTATTATAAAATAAAACCTGGCAAACTGGCAAATAGCTATATGAAAGATGCTTATAAAAATGATTAACAGTGGACGTAAACGATTGGAAATGGTTTGTTGAGTTACCCCCAGTTGTTCAGGTAGTTCTTTTTGCGTTTGAGACGAATTTTCATCCAGCAAATGCTTGCAGTTCTTCACATGCAACCTACTGCGGGGCGCCGCTACCTTCTCGATCGCTAACATCAAAATCACCTGCTTTAAACCGTCTAAACCAAAACTCACACGTGCTTTTCGATACAATGTTCTCTCCTATAACAGAACAGATCGTTGCACGTTTTTTTGCAGCACTTTTTCCTTGATGAAATTCGTAACGAATGCAGTGTCGAATAAATGCAGTATCGCTTGCCGTCTTTCACCTACCGATGTGCAAGTGCGTTTGACTGTTGGGCAAACTTCTGTGTCACATTTTATACTCTGGACCAGTTACGGTCACATGACAACAACGCGGGGATGTGTAAATTAGCTGGATACGTCACAGAAAAATCTCTTTAAAACTTATTTGTACACCTAATATATGCAGATGGAAAAGTATGAAAGGCGAAGAAATGAAAAATATGTCATCCTCTGCAGCAGCTATATTAAGTGTTGGAAAAAGACGTTTCGAAAATTATCCCCGAAATTTGTCGTGAAGGTATTTTTTTCTTGATGACCGATTGAGTGATTTCTGGAGTTTCGGGAAGCATGCGATCCAAATGGCCGGAAGGATTAAAAGAACGATAAAGAAATTTCCTTATTGTACATACAAGCTCTTTGATTTCATTTATCCATCACTTTTATGTACTTTTTGAGTCATCTGGTTTACTAGTTACATTTATGCGTTGAGAGTGCGGTAAAAACTGTTGGATGAATGAAAGGCACATTGGAATTCTGCACATGGTTGTTTGTACATGTTATTCTTAGTTATAATTTCTGTTTTCCCCCTCCTGAGAACTAAGCTATGGGCACCCATGCTTATAGCAGTTGGTTAATTCTTCAAACCCGAGCACGGTGTGTAATAGTCAGGTGGTACGATTCTGGAAACAAAAATCGCCCGTTAATGTCACTTGTCACCAGATGGCGCGACCAACCTGTGGGCCGATGACTGGACACAACATATGTTTTCTTATTGGAGGAAGGGACAAAAGTATTCGTGTTTTAAGAATGCTATTTTGCTTGGAATTGAAAAAACGAAACTCGAAATGCTTCGTAAACATGCGCCTTTGTGCCTGCTAGGTGGGGTGTCGTCAATTATAGCGATATATATGCATATTTAGGTTTGATAATCGCACTAATTAGTAGGCACGTATTGCATTTCATGTTTCCACACCTTTATGTAGGATAATTTCATTTCCCATATGTAGAACAGCAAGTTTAAAGGGCGGTCAATAGCTTTTCCCATCGTAAAATAGCTTTTTTTTTTAATTAGCAAAAAAAAAAAAAAAAAAAAAAAAAAAAGGAATGTTTATCTATGCGCGATTGCTATGGTTTCATGCGGGCCGCCATTTATGCATTTAAAAATGGCGGCGTACATCCACCACCAGATGCTTGGGTTGTGTTCCTAAGGCATGCCGAGTCCATCTCTTCATGAGGTTCTCGCCACACTCTTTGCCGACAATCAATGTAAAACAATGTATAGAGTGATTCAAACTTTCTTCCATTGCTCTATTGTCCATTTACGTCTTTCTTAGCACCAAGCTGAATTTTCTGTTTTTCGCTGACACAAGTGAATTCCGAATGGGCAGAAGACTTCTAAGACTCAATTTCTTTAACTTCCTACTCATGGTTCTGGCCGAAATGGGCTAAACCTGGCCTTCGGCTGAATTTAGCAGTCAGTTGTTTTACACCGAAAGGCCTGTTCTCCCCTAAAATCCTCCTAACATCACGACGGTCACGCTCTTTAACTCTAGTTTTCCTGCCCTCGTAGCTTTTGGACATGTACTAAACGTGGCTTGTATTAAATGTGCGTTTACTGTGTACTAAATGTGTGTTTACTATTAGACCTTTTACGAATCCCAACAGATCCTGGGGTTTTCCCATGTTAACATGTAAATTCTTTGTAAAGGACAAACCTAAACGACATCAGCATATGTGACTCAGACATTAGCTAATGTTACCGTTTATTGTCTTGCCCCTTTGCAATATGCTATTTTAGTTAAAAATTGTTATGGTTGAGGTGCTTTAAACTTAATTACACGGGGACAGAATAAATAAGAAATATCCTGCCCCATTGTAATATACTCCTACAACTCTAAATTTCGTGTTTCCCTTAAAAATACTTTCCAATCAAGGCACCCTCGCTTGCTCTAAAATTTCATTCTTTAAGTTTTATACAATTATACAACTGTATGTGAATTAACTCCTAAGCCTACCCGAATATTTTGATTTTTTTTGTTTATTGTCTGTCGTGACGGTCTTTTCATAAAGGTTCTTAATTTTTTGTCGAGTATGTGCACAATTGTGCTATTGAGAAAATATTATCATAATTTTCGACGTATAATCCAAGGATTATCTGTTAAAAAGTTTTAAATTTAAATTCTGCTGATTATACGCTGAGGCGAATAATACGCCGCGTAAAAAGAGAAAAATTTTCTTCGGAACATAGATTTAAAAAAATCAGTGTCATAATTCTCAGGAGAGGCTGTATAATAACACTGAACAACAATGAAATTGCTTCTGACGGGAAAGTGTGCAATTTTGTATGAAATTAACCCACTGAACACGAATATCGCCATGAAAAACTTTCATTGGCTCTTGTTTTGGAAATACAGCTAATGGAACGTTAAAAATGTGTGATTTTTAGTAAAAAAGTAGGTATAATGAGTAATAATTTTTTATGTTACATATTGATAAATTTATGATAGATATAAATGTTAGTAAATGTATATTAAAATGGTACTGAAATAAAAATATAGTAAAAACATCAGGTTTGTGCGGCGTTTTCCGTACTCTTAGGCACCGTCAGACCAGGAAGTATTGCATCATTGGGTGAGAAGTCCGGAGTTCCCGCGACATCCGGTGTAGTATTACCCGATGTTGTGCAATCCTTTCAGTTTTAACAGCCCAACGGCAAAGAGCTCAGTCCATTTGTTTCTTTTCCTTCATTGGTGAGTGTATTCTCGTGATAGCAGCTTGTTAAAGTGATCCTTGTATTGTGACATAACGTAGATTTGCCGCGTGCATGTGTGATTAAGGCGGATAACTTTTGCTATATATGTGGTAAAGTGACATTTGCTGCACAGAAAAAGTCCATCACTCCGGTTGTTAAAAAGGCTTATCATTTGTATTTCGGCTGCAGGATAGGCGACGAGGATAAGGACTGGGCTCCACATGTATGTTGCCGCACGTGTGCAATGAATCTGTCACAGTGGCTTAATGGCAAAAGAAAAACGATGGGTTTTGCTGTTCTCATGACTTGGAGGGAGCCCACAAATCACATAAATGACTGTTATTTCTGTATGGTGCCACCAGTGGCTGAAGGTATCACAAAGAAGAAGAAATGGACTGTATAATATCCAAATATACCTTCTGCTGTACGACCTGTACCTCATTCTGAAGAACTCCCCATTCCCAAGCCTCCAACAAATTTTGTTATCGATTTAGATGAGGTCCAGGAAGACGATTTGTGTAGTCCGAAACCCTCAGCGTCACGGATTAATGAAAGCGATGACGAATATGCATCTTCTGAGTCTATGCCACATAAAATTACATCAGACGAACTGAACGACCTTGTTCGCGATTTGAATTTAACCAAAGTTAAAGCAGAGCTACTAGCGCCAAGGCTTCGTCAATGGAATCTTCTAGAACAAAATGTTCGACTGAGTTCGTTTCGTATTCGTCACCGACAATTCGAGCAATTCTTAGAAAAAAGTGAAAGCTTTGTGTTCTATTGCAACATTGGCGGCCTAATGCAGGGACTAGGAATACAACATGTTACGCAAGAATGGCGTCTATTTATAGACTTCTCCAAGTTGAGTCTTAAGATGGTTTTACTGCATAACGGGAATCAGCTACCGTCCATTCCAGTTGCACATGCGGTGCACATGAAAGAGACCTACAACAACCTTAAACAGCTGTTGGACAGACTTAATTACAAAAATTATGGTTGGCTTATCTATGCTGACCTGAAGGTAGTGTCTCTGTTGATGGGCCTTCAGCAGGGATGCACAAAGCACTGCTGTTTTCTTTGTCACTGGGATAACCGAGCAACATGTCAGCACTACATCGATAGAGACTGGCCTCCTAGGACGTCCTTGACACCTGGACAAATGAATGTTCAGAACCCACCACTGACAGTTCCTCAGAAAATCATACTACCCCCTCTGCACATAAAACTCGGTCTTGTAAAGCAATTGGTTAAAGCCATGGACAAAACTAAACCAGCGTTCAAGTACTTGCATGACAAATTTCCTCGACTGAGCGAAGCAAAATTAAGAGAGGGAATTTTTGTGTGGTCCGCAGATCAGACAGCTCTTTCAAAATTCGCAGTTTGACTTTTTTTTTGACTGGAGGTTTAACGACCACCGTGAGCAACTCAATGGGCTATAAGCAGTCGCCCGTCCCTAATTTAGGGTCACTGGTTCCAGGGAAGGGAGAGAGCCAGTGCCTTAAGACAAACACAACATCCATGGCTGACCCCGATTCGAACCCGGACCCCTTACGGAAGAATGATCAGAGGCCAGCGCTTAGACCACTGCGCCACCGGGGCGGCGATTCTCAGTTTGAGGACATGCTTCAGTGTGATGAAAGAGAAGTGTGGGATGCCTTTTGTCAAGTATCAACAAACTTC
Organism: Macrothele yani; assembly: GCA_039090855.1. Classification (NCBI taxonomy): domain Eukaryota; kingdom Metazoa; phylum Arthropoda; class Arachnida; order Araneae; family Macrothelidae; genus Macrothele; species Macrothele yani. Next base: position 28,708,477 of record CM077022.1, read on the forward strand.
CTGGGGAATTCCAGGGCTAAAAATTACGAAGATCTCCTTACCGACCTGCTTGCTCTGTATCAAAAATTTGGCTGTAATACACTGACGGAAAAAAATCCCAACACCACGAAAAAATAGTTGTAGAGGAATGAAATGGCGGCAATACATTTGTATAGGTAACATATTTAATCGATTAAGGTTTCAAGATCACAGCTTATTGTAAGCGCGAGAAGAGCCATTTTAAATCTTAAATGCTGGTACATTAATAACCGGTGTAACCGCCAGAATGTTGAATGCAAGCACGCAAACGTTCATGCATTGTGTCGTACAGGTGCTGGATGTCAGTTTGTGGGATGGAATTTTATGCCTGTTGCATTTAGTCGGTCAATACAAGGAGGGTTAATGCTGGTTGGGGGTGACGCTGGAGTTCTCGTCCAATGATGTCCCATACGTGCTCGATTGGTGAAAGATCTGGTGATCTAGCAGGCCACGGCAACATGTCGACACTCTGTAGAGCATGTTGGGTTACAACAGCGGTATGCGGGCGAGCGTTATCCTGTTGGAAAACACCCCCTGGAATGCTGTTCATGAATGGCAGCACAACAGGTTGAATCACCAGACCGACGTACAACTGTGCCGTCAGGGTGCGTGGGATAACCACGAGAGTGCTCGTGCTGTCATAGGAAATTGCTCCCCAAACCATAACTCCAGGTGTAGGTCCAGTGTGTCTCGGCCGCAGACAGGTTGGTTGCACGCGCTCACCTGGCCTCCTTCTAACCAACACACGGCCATCACTGGCACCCAGGCAGAACCGGCTTTCATCAGAAAACACAACAGATCTCCACTCCGTCCTCCAATGAGCTCTAGCTTGACACCACTGACGTCGCAAACGGCAGTGGTTTGGAGTAAGTGGAATGCACGCTACAGGGCGTCTGGCTCGGAGCTGTCCTTCAAGTAACCGATTTGTAACAGTTCGTTGTGTCACTGTGGTGACAACTGCAGCTCGAATTGCTGCCGCAGACGCGGTACGATGCGCCACGGCCATAAGCCGTACACGGCGGTCTTCCGTCTCAGTAGTGGGCCGGCCGGAACCCGGTCTTCCTGAGGCAGTACCTTCCCTTGACCACCGCTGCCAACAATCATGCACAGTGGCTACATTCCTGCCAAGTCGTTCTGCAATATTGCGGAAAGAAAATCCACCTTCTCGTAGCCCTATTACACGACCTCGTTCAAACTCCGTGAGCTGTTGATAATGGCTTCTTTCGTTATCTTAAAGGTATTCTTGACTAACATCAACTCCCTACGTCGAATATCCACGATAACTAACGCTCACGAACGTTACAGCGCGTATTTACAGCAAACCTGCTTTGCATGTTCCGAGGGGCGCTACTATCGCCACACGTATGCGCCGAGCGCGAAATTTGCATAGACGTCATCTTACAGATGTATTCTCACCGCCTACCAACTGTCGTTTACCTAACACAACCCCTTCTTGGTGTTGGGATTTTTTTCCGTCAGTGTATGTCTTTAAAACTCCACTTCCTGGATTCTCCCCTGGATTTCTTCCCAGATAACTGTGACAAATTTAGTGACGAGCATCGTGAACGGTTTCATCAAGATATACCCGTAATGGAGCAACGATACCATGGAAAGTGGTCCACTTTGATGCTCGCAGACTACGCTTGGACACTCTTCAGAGATGCCCCTCTGGTGGAATACAACCGAAAGGCAAGGAGAAGTAATACGTCATGAATTGGTAACTGATTTCTATCTATGCATGAAAATCTCATGTACATATCTTAAAACTACATTTAATACAAATGTAAAAAAAAAAAAAAGAATTACACTATCTATTTTTAATTGTACTGTAAAAAATTACACTTACTGTTTCGGATTGTATTTACTTGAAGTGTAATGTAATGGATGCAGTATATATGAAGACGTACATAAACACTGGATGCAATTGCTAAGGAACACTTGCATGCCATTTCAATGGGAGAGATTTGGTATAAAGGTTGGCAGACTGAAATCAAAATGTCCTAAAAACGGATTTAGAATAATAAATTTCCTCATATACACATGGAACATTTGTTAGAAACACATATTTTGATTATGATTTTTAATTTTGTTAAGTGTTTGAAGCTCTTTAATTAGCAGCATAAACAAATATTTATAAGGGAAGCGCATCGAGAGTTGCAGGCAAATTATATGCTTCCCTCTCATTGAAATAGCATGCACGTGTTCCTGATCAATGGTCAACCAGTGTACCTGCATATTACAAACAAACCGTATAGCCAATTCAACTTTTGTATGGTCATATTCTGTTTCAGCACATCGAATTCATTAAGAAATGGCTATTTTTTTTATCTCGGAAGCATGAACTTCATCAAAAATTGTTGTCCAGTGGTAACAGGAAAAAAAAAAAAAAAACGTTTTTGTGGCTTGATGTTAAAAAAACAGCGTCATAGTTCTCAGGAGAGGACGTACTGTGACGTACCTGCCAGCAGGACGCACACGACATAAAGGCAGATTGCAATCAGAAAAAATGTCTGCGTAGCTCAGTTGGTAGAGCGACTTGTTCCGGAATAAGCGGCCTCGGGTTCGAATCCCGGCGTAGACCAAAAATGACGGAGAAATTTACTTCGTTATAATGGCGCCCGGACTATCCGGATGACCCGGCCGTTCAAAATCTCGCATTGGTGTGATGTTATTTCCACACCGCGAGACAGGAAAAATCAGAGAATTCCTTCTCCAGCGCTTCGAAAAATAAAAAAATGTGTGATGTTGCATTCCACACAGCAGATTGACTGGGAGTTCTCAAGTGCACGTTCTATAGTGGATGGCTGCCTGCAACGATTCATAGTCACGGCTGACCCGTGGGCCATGCCCCCGGCCCTCTTTCGGGGGGAGATGTGACGTACCTGCCAGCAGGACGCACACGACATAAAGGCAGATAGGAATCAGAATAATCGTCTGCGTAGCTCAGTTGGTAGATCGACTTGTTCCGGAATAAGCGGCCTCGGGTTCGAATCCCGGCGTAGACCAAAAAGGACGGAGAATTTTACTTCGTTATAGTACGATAACAGGGAAACGAAGACCGTAAACAGTTGGGAAGAATTCTTTATTTTTACTTACTAGCATTTTGACGGAAAATATTGTTGTATCGTGCCGAGCGAGGTGAAAAATTCCACTGCTGGTTACCAGTGTTACGTCAATTATCCCAACGCACACCACCAATGTTGCGTTTCCGAGGGCTATTCTAAGTTATTTGGCGATAGGATCTTTATATTTGGGAGCTGGCATATGAAGCATAAACGTGTGATAACGAGCTAGAAATGTACGAATTTAGTACTAGAGCCAAATGACGAGGGAGCAAAATTATACACATGTAAACGCATTTACACTCACGGACAATGAAATTTGCGCACCTAGAAGGAAACATGCAAGAACCGCAAAACTTTGTAAATAGCTAGAGTGCGTGCTGGTATGCAAATGATCCACGTTTGGTGCGATTGCGCATGACCGCACACCCTGTGGTGGTGCTGCAAGCACGAACGGCAGCCTTATAAACCGGCGTGTAGTCGATGTCCCATGAAAGCGAAAAGCACCGGCCGATGCAAGCAAGAGTACAGAGGGACAAGAATGCCTGGTATATGCCAGAGACGTAAATTTACGCAACTTACGGAGATTGAGAGAGGCCTGATCATCGGGCTGAAAACCGCAGGGTCGTCGGCGCGCCGAATAGCCCGCCATGTGGATCGGACTGACCATACCATCCGACTGTGTTGGGAGCAGTGGACACGTGACAGCACTGCCACACGGCGAAGCGACTTCGGACAGACCAAGAGGACCACCGGTACAGAGGATCGACGGATCGTGCGCTAGGCACGAACGGATCCCAGGGGGACCCGGTTCACTATACAGGAAGATGCAGCGGCTCCTGTGTGCCTACGGGCCATTTCCCGAAGCCTCGCTGAAGCGAATCTGCGATCCCAGGCCCATTACGTGTGCTGTCATTACCACCGGGACATTGCCGGCTCCGTGTGCAGTGGTGCCAGGCCAGAGCGACGTGGAACGCCACAGACTGGCGACGTGTGGTGTTCAGCGATAAGTGCCGCTTCGTTTTGGGGACAGATGATCACCGTGTGCTGGTGTGGAGGTCCCCGGGCCAACGGCACAATCCCAACCTTGCTATCGAGCGCCACATCTCCCCCACTGCAAACATTATGGTCTGGGGAGCCATTGCCTGCGATAGCCGATCAACTCTAGTAGTGGCACGTGGATCATTGACGGGCCAGCGGTATGTGGATGAGATCCTACTGCCCCATGTGCTCCCATTCCTGGCTGGGATTCCAGGTGCGCTATACCAGCAGGATAATGCACACCCATACGCGACTCAGGTTGCCCAGGACTGCCTACGTCATGTCCAGACACTTCTATGGCCTGCCCGCTACAGGACATGTCCCCTGTCGAGCATGTGTGAGAACAGTTGAAACGCCGGATGCCGCCGTGCGGCAGACTCTGGGATTTGCAGCACACCGTCCAACACGCGTGAGCCAGTCTGCCGCAGAACAACATCAGGCGTCTGTTCGCCTCCATGCCGGACCGTATTGCAGCATGAATCGCCACGCGAGGGGTGCGACGAGCTATTGAAGATGACCAGACTGCGTACCACAGATCCCTCTGTAATTGTCCTGCAGTTATATTTTTGCCATCATGTGTATCATTCATCTGTATTATTACGTCCATAAAATTTTAGTTCATTCCGATGCTTCCTTCTTGGTGCGCAAATTGCATTGTACGTGAGTGTATTTACAAAAGGCACTGTCGGCCAGGAGGCTAACCTTTACACATGACACGTGCAGGGGGGGGTTCCCCTCTTATGAAGTTCTCATTCTCGTTTTTAGTTCAGAGAGTAAGCTCTCCACAGTTCAGCATACATGGACCGATTGAAGTTCTGCGTTACCAGGTACTCTTTGGCCGAATAACAGTTCGCTCTCTGTCTAGAGTACGCTTAAGGGTCCCTTCCAAAAGCTAAGTAGTTAAATAATAGCCAAAGTACTTACAAACGATCTTCCAACCCCATGGCAATCCACATTAATCGCTGAGATCCTTTGCGCTGGCTCCCGACGGGCCCTATTAATTAGTTCTCTGTCAATTTGTCCGTGTTCATTTCGTCCACGTTCACGTTTCGTCCACCGTTCACTTTGTACGCTGTTTATTTAGTCCACTGGTCACTTTGTCCGCCTTTCACTTTGTTCACATTCATTTCGTCCTCAGAATAGATGAAATACCGTCGAAATTTTCTGGTTCGATGGAATTTTTTTACTGGACAGAAAAAAAAAAATGTCAGCAGACATTGCTTACATGCGATTATTTTCCTGTTTAAGTTTTTCGATTAAAATACACTGCTGGCCACCCAAAATGCAACACCAAGAAGGAAGCATCCGATTGGCCTGAAATTCGCAGCATGCGTCACCCACGAGAGGACATGCAAACGATTAGCATTGCAGGGCATATGTAAATCATGTGCGCCCGGCACGCCACAGAGAATCACTATAAGAAGGGTGCACAGAAGACGGGGTTTAAGTAGTGGAAGTGTGTTGTGCTTCCGGACCTGTGCGTGGGAAGCTTCCTGATTCCTCGTCGCAGAATACGGCAGTCATTCCAGCAAGTTTCGGAGTTCGACAGAGGACGAATAGTGGCTTATCGCTACAGCGGTTTATCGTACCGAGACATCGGCGCCCGTGTGGGACGACATACCGCCGCAGTGAGGCGAGTATGGATTCGGTGGGTGCAGGAGGGACGGACGGACCGACGTGAGCGATTGTCGCAGCCACGGAACACCACTGAACGACGAGAGGATCGGTATGTTGTGCGGCGGGCATTGACGGCTCGCACCGCCACATCACGAACGTTCGCGCAGGAATTAGGGTGTGTTGCGCAACAACCTGTGTCAGCACGTACCGTTCGACGTCGTCTGCAGGAGCGGGGACTTGTCGCACGGCGCCCATTGCTCCGATTACCATTGACGTTACACCACCGGCGAGTGCGGCGGCAGTGGGCCATTGAACGCCGCACCTGGGCTACGGAATGGCGCGACATTGTCGTCTCCGACCAATCCCGCTTCTGTCTGCAACACCACGATGTTTGGATCCGTGTTTGGCGGCACCGCGGCGAGAGACTGTATGACGCCTGCATTATGCATCGCCTTACCAGTCCGTCGCCTGGCGTTATGGTTTGGGGCGCAATTGGATATGACACCCGCACCCCTCTGGTACGCATCGCCGGTACACTCAACAGCCACCGCTACATCTCGACGTTTTGCAGCCTGTAGTCCTCCCTTACCTGCAGGACCTGCCAGCGGTCACGTTTCAACAGGACAATGCGCGCCCGCACGTGGCACGCATCGTGCAACAATTCTTCACGGCCCACCAGGTGTCACTGATGCCGTGGCCTGTCTGTTCTCCCGATATGTCGCCCATCGAACACGTCTGGTTGCTGATCTGCAACCAAGTGGCCCGGCAAGCACCACCCGCGGCTACGCCTGATGAACTGTGGCAACGTGTGGAAGCAGCCTGGACCGACATACCCCAAGCCCACATCCAAAGCCTCTTTCGTTCGATGCCGCGGCGTGTAGCGGCCGTTATTGACAGCCACGGAGGATACACGAACTATTGATGTCTGCGTGTTCCGCAAGTCGCACGGGCCTGTAAGCTCAATTGTTTCATCTTTGTATCTGTTGTTATGTATCCAGAAAATCTGGCTTTGCTATCTCGTGTCCTTCTTGGTGTTGTATTTTGGGTGGCCAGCAGTGTATAACGACTTTAAATGTTATTTAAAGTACAACGAGGAACTAAACTCTTTTGTACGATACGATGTCAATTACTATGACATTAATCAAAGTTTGTTCCAATGGCCATAAATGTGTTGAATTGAAGAGGAAATGTTTAGACCCCCTTTCTCCTTTATGTAAAAAGTCTCTATTTCCCTTCTCTCATACCGCAAATTCACAGTAAATATGGATCTAAACTTTTTTATAATACTTTTGTGCATTTCTTTTCACTTTAAATAGCTATGACACATATATAGTTCATTCGCATGAAAATTAGTAATGCGGAAATTATAAACAATTAATAATCAAAATTAAAATAAATATACTGAACATTTATGAAACAAGACATATTTCAAAACATTGAAAGATTTTGTAAATCAAATGATATCGTAGTGATTGATATCGTACCACACGAAAGAGTTAAAAAGCTCTTCAAAGTTCAGTTCCTCGTTTTTCTTTAAATGGCATTTAAAATCCTTGCATTTTAATCGAAAATTTAAACAGGAAAAAAAATCGCATATAAGCAATGTCCGCTGACTTTTTTTCTGTCCAGTAGCAAAAATTCCATTAAAATAGAAAAATTCCACGGTATTCCATACATTCTGAGGAAGAAATGAATGTGGACAAAGTAAACCGTGGACGAAATTAACACGGGAAAAGTGATCCGTCACACACACAGGAATAAGAGCGTTTGAAGGACACGGCGTTGGCGAGAAGGGGGATACCCTCTCTCTCACTCCTCCAAGACTGTCCCCGCACGGGGATAACTGGTTTTCCAGTTATTTGGGGAGCGGCGCCCCCACGGCCCGAGCTGACCTTGTGACTGGTCACCATCTGATGTCATGCCACCGCTTGTTTTTTGTTTCGGTGCTGTTGGTGTTTGCAGGGACGGCTGTTCATCCAGCTGTTGGGGAGTCGCGGCCCCACGATCCCGAGCTGGTCTTGTGTCTCGCTTTTTCGTTTTTTCTTTATTTTCTCCACTGGCTAGTTGCCCGTGTTGTATACTTTACCTAATCGCTACCACGTTATGTACTAACACCCCGGTCTTGTGGTTTTGTTACCCTCCACCACTAACTGATTTATATTAACCGCTCAGTTCGTAGGTTGCTGAGATTCAGTTTAGGTTCCCTGCCAGGATTTGTCTTCTTTAGATTTCTTTTTTTCCTTTTAGCTGGTTTGGGTGCTAGACCTACCTGCATGTTTGCCGCGTGCGGAGACCCGTGAGGCGGAAATGGGATGTCTGGCGGCTGAGGTCGCAGGAGACCGGATAAGTGCCTCCTGTGTACCAACACTCCTCTTCGACCCCGGCTTCGCTGTAAACGGGAGGCTAGAGACTAACCCACCTCTAGTCAGAAGTCTTGTACCAAGTTGTGTACACGGCTTTAGCGGCTTTTTTGTCGTATAGCACGGCAGGGTGAGCCCGGGGGCTGTGGGATCATGCCAAAGGCGTTGGCATGACGGTACCCGGAGGCCGAAGTGTCCGCCGAGTGCGTGTGATCACAGCCAACGGACTATATCTGCAACGTATAAGCTCCAGAACTGTGTCCAGCGTCATTTTCTTGGCTTGCAGACCTCCAGTTCTCCCTTGTAGGGCTCGGTGGTGGGTGGAGTAGTCTGCAGACGAATCTTCCTCCTTTTTCCATGGGCAAAAACAAAAAGAAAAACTCCAACTTTAAGTCACCTGAGAAAATGATAGTTGCAAACGACTCTCCTTCGTCTTCTCAACTTACCAAGTCTCATACCCTTAAACGGTCTTTAGACCTTGACCTGGACCAAGAATGTGGAACCTCTTCTTCGGCTGCTGTACCAGTCGCTCCGAAGCGTCGTCTCCCCTCGATTGCTGTGACTACGCATGCTACACACTTACTTGTAGAATCCCTCGATCCGAATGAGAGACTGTCCACCAGATCTCCCTTTTTCATTTCTAAAGCTTTGGACGCTGCGGTTGGCCCCTTGAAGTCTGTGAGGAAGCTTCGCTCTGGGGACCTGCTTGTTCAAACTTGCAGTGTTTCTCAGAGTAACGCTTTTCTGCGCCTCTCTAGTCTTCAAGGCATTCCTGTCAAAGTGACACCTCACCCTGTTTCTTAACACCTCTCGGGGTGTTATTTCGGAGTTTGATCTCTTGCCATGCAGTGAAGAAGAATTAGTGACTGAACTTGCAGACCAAGGTGTTATTGCTGCACGTCGTATGATGTTCCGGCGTGATGGTTCTTTCATTAAGTCTAAAAATGTGATCTTGACTTTTAACTCCCCGAAAGTTCCGACCGAAATCAAGGCTGGCTACTTGGTCTGTGGCGTTCGCCCGTACATTCCCAGTCCTCTGCGCTGTTTCAGGTGCCAGAGGTACGGGCATTCCCAACGTTTTTGTAAGAGTTCCGCTCGTTGCGCAAATTGTGGCTCCAGTGAACATGACGGGGAAGGTTGCACTTGCGGCCTCCTGTGTTAACTGTGGTGAGGCCCATGCAGCCTACTCCCGCACTTGTATGAAATGGAAGGACGAGATGGCGATCCAGCGTCTCAAGACCCTGGAAGGCCTCTCGTACCCTGCTGCCAAGGCCAAGTTGGGTATACCCACCACCCGACAGCGTACTTTTGCCGCGGTAGTTCAGTCTCTGCCACAACCCGTGCAGCCCTTTGTTCCGCGCCCTGTAGCTCTCGCCGCACTTGCCAGGCGATCTACAGTTGAACAAGCCACACAGGTGGATTTCACCGAGCTCCAGCTTATTCGTCCAGCTGGGTCTGCGCCTTCTCTTTTGAAGACGCCCGCCTCTTCCGGTTCCCCGCAGACAGCCTGCACGTGCAGAAGACCCGGCCCTCAATCCGCAAAGGTGTGCGGTGTCCATCAAACTGTCTCGGCCTCAGCGAGGTCCCCACCCTCACCCAACACTATAGAAGAACACGGGGGAGGAGAGTGACAGTTCGTCCCCAGCCTCTACCAGTATTGCAGAGGAACATGGGGGGGGAGGAGAGTGACAGTTCGTCCCCGCCCTCTGCCAGCATTGCAGAGGAGTGTGGGGGGGAGGAGAGTGACGGTTCGTCCTTTTCCATTAGTAAATATGTTACTTTTAATAAACATCATTAACTACCTTTTCTTCACTGCTTTCTTCATACTCTTTTTCAACTTTTACCAAGCCTGTCTGATCTTCATCATTTTCCACGTTTTTAAAAATCTGTGGCTGATCGTTCTTTGTCTGGCGCTCTTTGGCCAAACCTGGCCCTTGCGCCAATAAAATCCAACAACCACCACCACCTCCAAGACTGTAGCACACTAGTTGGAGATCCCGCGGTCAGCGCGAGGTCTGTGAGCCTTATGGTCGAAGCAAACGTTGCTGTCTCCGGCGCTCGGTTTCCGCGGACATGAAAAGCAATGTGCCCTGGACTGCGGATCTTCCTTCCGAAAACTCTCTTCTGCGTTTGCTTTCTAAAGTCTCTGGTTAGGTATTGAGATTATTGGATGGACTCCAGGGTAATATTTTCCTCCGTCGCGGCAACTACGACGTTTTCCCTTGATGGGTCAGCCTTTGCTGACCCATCAAGGGAAAACGTTAAACATTCCCACACGAGAAGACGTTTTCCCTTGATGGGATCAAATAGCCGCGGAGGTTGATAACTTGGGATCGGGCTTACAACAGCCAACCACAGCTCTAATTCTTTTCTTAAAAATTCTCTTGTTGGAACTCTTCTCTTGGTAGACCGACTGCTGCTATTTTTATCTCATTAAGGGAAAACTCGTTCTCTCCGGTCTTACAACTGCCGGACCGAAAGCATGGCATCCCCGCGGCCGCCTTGGGGCTCTTACCATTTCGATAATTGGAATTCGACTGCTTTCAGAATCATTTGCACTTTTCTTCGCCTCTGTTGCCAGGCATCATTGGAGTCTTATGGTCTTCGTCAATTGTCTCCGTACAGCGCACTTGTTATGTAACGTACCAGGAGATGTGACGTACCTGCCAGAAGGACGCACACGAGGGAGATGATGTAACGTACCAGGAGATGTGACGTACCTGCCAGCAAGACGCACACGACATAAAGGCAGATAGGAATCAGAATAATCGTCTGCGTAGCTCAGTTGGTAGAGCGACTTGTTCCGGAATAAGCGGCCTCGGGTTCGAATCCCGGCGTAGACCAAAAATGACGGAGAAACTTACTTCGTTATAATGGCGCCCGAACTATCCAGATGACCCGACCGTTCAAAAATATCGCAATGGTGTGATGTTCTTTCCACACCGCGAGATAGGAAAAATAAGAGAATCTTTTCTCCAGCACTTCGAAAAAAAAAAAAAAAAAAATAAGGGGGAGATGATGTAACGTACCAGGAGATGTGACGTACCTGCCAGAAGGACGCACACGAGAGAGATGATGTAACGTACCAGGAGATGTGACGTACCTGCCAGCAGGACGCACACGACATAAAGGCAGATAGGAATCAGAATAATCGTCTGTGTAGCTCAGTTGGTAGAGCGACTTGTTCCGGAGTAAGCGGCCTCGGGTTCGAATCCCGGCGTAGACCAAAAATGACGGAGAAATTTACTTCGTTATAGTTACTTGTCTGCGGCGGACTTATCATTTCGACCGCAAATATTCAAAAGTTCGGCGTCCGCTAAAACCTTTTCGACGTTAAAGCTTCACGATGAGATATATTTATTAGGCTTCCAGCGCCAAACTCGCGGGCTGTGTGTGTGGTACCCGTTTGCGGTCTAGGTACCTGGGTAGGTTTCTCACAAACCTTTATCTCTCCTTTGTTCTACTTTTGCAAAGGCCTATTAACTGTCCTCCCCAATTAAGCGTAACAATCCCCGAATTAAACACGTAAACGGCTAAATCCTAAATCAAATTACTGACATAATTTAATCACACCCTTTACGCCTATCCCCCGGTTAATTACACTGACGGAATGTGAAAAATGAACACCAAGAAGGAATTGGCGGACGATCATGAAATTTACATATATTAATGGGGTCGAGTTTACGTAGGTGTGATGTTAATTTTGGGACCAACCGGTGAGCGCTTACGCCACAGCACGGCATAATATGCAAATTGTCGTCGGTGGTATTTAAGGAGTACGGCGAAGTGAATGTAATCAGTCGTCGGCGTACGGACACGTGCGAAGACCCTGAAGAAGCTGAGATGCCTGGACATGGAAGACGTGTACGATTTCAGCAGTTATCGGACTTTGAGCGAGGTCGTCTAGTCAGACTCCGCGAGCCCGGGTGGTCGTATCGTCGTATTGCGGAGTGAATTGGACGGGAAGTATCGGTGGTGGTACGATGGTATCGTAGATAGTCCGAGGAACATTCCCATACGAGAAGACGTGGAACCGGGAGTCACAGACGGACTGATGAGCGGACCGATCGACGCATAAGAAAAGCGGCGTTGTCAAGCAGAACATCACTGCGACGCAAATCCGAGCTGCCGTTGCACCTGAGGTGACTGTGCGAACAATCCGCAACCGTCTACTGAATGAAGGACTACGTGCACGTGTGCCTCTGGCATATGTACCTCTGACTCCAGCCCACCGTCAGGAACGGCTGCAGTGGTGTCGCCAACGTCTGCACTGGAGAACGCAATGGCAATCTGTCGTGTTCAGCGATGAAAGCAGATTCTGCTTGGGAGCCTTCGATGGCCGTATGCGTGTTCGCCGACGCACAGGGTAGCGTCTCCACCCTTCTTCCATCCGTCAGCGACACACAGGGCCTACATCTGGTCTCCTGGTGTGGGGAGCGATCAGCTATCGCTCCCGTATACAACTAGTGTTTGTACCGGGTACGTTAAACAGCACCTCCTACATCAACAACATCATTCAGCCCGTTGTTGTGCCATTTGTAAGGTCGGTCCATCGTGGTGTTTTCCAGCAAAATAACGCACGCCCACACACGGCACGTGAAACGCAACATGCACTTCAAGGTGTGAGACAACTTCCGTGGCCTGCACGTTCACCGGATTTGTCCCCCATTGAGCACGTGTGGGATTTTATGGGACAACGACTTATCCTGTCTCCACGGCCAGCCACGACCATCCCCGATTTACACATCCAGGTTGAGGATGCTTGGAACTCAATATTCCAAACTTACAGCCAACATCTATACGACAGACTCCATGCCAGAATTGCACAGTATGACGCAGTTCATGGCGATTCAACCTCGTACTAACCATGTTACATGGAAATGTTATTTTTCAGTTTACCAGCGAATACAGCTGTATTTTGCCATAATGTTTTGATCACGTTATCTTCTGTATTCCGTTATTATGCTGTATAAATTTCGTTGGTATCAGACGTCTCCTGTCTCCTTGTTGGTGTTCTTTTTTCACTTTCCGCCAGTGTAATTATTCCAGACTCCCAATCTCGCATCAATACGATGCAACGAATGTCGTATCATTTGCTCTCGCAAACGATTGCGTGCTGTGGGAAGCTCGGCGTCATACACGTTCGTGGGTACTGCATGTTTAAGTACAGAACATTGCACACAACGGAATCCAACTAAGGAAATGTCAGGTCTAACTGCGGTAATGCTGAAAAAAATTGTGATTTTTGCTGTTTATTCACTTGAAGGTAAAACATAACCTCTTAAAAATGACAGTTTTTTTTAAATAAGATTCGTCCTCCCCTATTTTTTGGACTACTGAGTCATCCTGTGAATCGCGAATTTTCTGTAGGAAATAATGGCTCGTGATCAACATCGCCAGGGCGAATTGTACGGCGATTTCTTTTTTCTGAATTTCGTGGTATCCGGATTATGCTCCTCCGCGAATTATACGAAGAAAACTATGGTACTTAGTCTATAACGAAGTAAATTTCTCCGTCATTTTTATCCGCTCCAGGATTCGAACCCGGATCCCCTCATTCCGGAATAAGTCACTCTACCAAATGAGCTACGCAGACGTTTTTTTATTCTGATTCCTATCTGCCTTTATGTCGTGTGCGTCCTTCTGGCAAGTACGTCACATCTCCTGCTACGTTACATCATCTCCCCCTTATTTTTTCTTTTTTTTCTTTTGAAGTGCTGGAGAAGGTATTCTCTTATTTTTCCTATCTCGCGGTGTGGAAATAACATCACACCATTGCGAGATTTTGAACGGTCGGGTCATCCGGATAGTTCGGGCGCCATTATAACGAAGTAAATTTGTCCGTCATTTCTGTCCACGCCAGGATTCGAACACGGATCCCCTCATTCCGGAATAAGTCACTCTACCAATTGAGCTACGCGGACGTTTTTTATTCTGATTCCTATCTGCCTTTATGTCGTGTGCGTCCTTCTGGCAGGTACGTCACATCTCCTGGTACGTTACAAGTCTTAAAATGCATGAAAAAAAAGAATGGGTAAATATTTGAAGTGCAGAAAGTAGAGAAACACTTCAAATGATAATTCATACACGTTTATTGTTTTCTAAATATGTACAAAATATCTCTTTACGAGACAGGTCAAGGTTTACGCACTGTTTTGTAATAAAAACATAATAGAACACTTGTATTTGACAAGCAGAACAAAAATAAGCATACAGTGGGAGTATGCCCAAACTAAATTTGTGCTAATCATGCTGCTGCTTAGTTTCTTTCCGCAGATCACATTTCTATGTACCTAATATTATAAAGTAGTAAAAAAACATAAAGAGGCAAGGTACTGTATTTCGGAGAAAAATATTTTTCAGGTTTTCATGAAATATATCGCCATGAAACATATTGCGCTTTAAATATTTTCTACAATGCGACATGCATAAATATGTATTACACTGAAAACACACACGCACGAACGCCTCTAAACCCGGACAAATTACACAACCAGTTCTAATTAGGTTATATTATACACTGAATGAAAAAATTATTATATACATCCCGATAGCAATATGCAAATTAGAAGTATCGCGTGCAGTTTCATACGATGATGAAACTAGCAATGCTTATAAAATGGAGGAGGCCTCTCGCATTGGAAGCTAGTCACGGAAAAGTAATCATGGGTAAAGGCGGTGGCATAAGTGAGTATGACCGTGTCCACGTACTAGCTGCGAGGAAGGCCTGTTGTTCAATCACCGGAACTACTGAACTTGGGAATTTCCAGACCGTCGCACGTGTATACCAAGATTACGTGAAATACAGCAAAACTTCTAACCAATAGGAGAAATATTGCCGTAAACTCAGGTATGAGCACACTGTCCAGCATCATTACAAGGAATCGCACGGCTACCGCGGAGCAGATGAAGTCGGAATTTAAAGAGGGAGAGTCCACAAGCTTATGCACAAAGACAATGCGACGTACCATGATAAAAATTAGCTACGGAAGTAGACGTCCACATCGTGTCCCGTTGTTGACTGAAAAGCACAGAATCATTAGGCTGCACTTTGCAAAGGCCTATCGAAACTGGAATGGAAAAAGTCATCTGCTCTGAAGAATCACGGTTTCAACTCTATCATGCCGATGGGAGCGTGTGAAGCGTAAACCACAAAAAGCGATGGACTCAGCTTGCCATGTTGGGGGGTCATACAGGCAGGTGCAGGCGATGCAGAAGTCTGGGGTGCGTTTCATGGACCCCCTCGTACCCGTCGGGATCTCCGTCACCGGCGCAAGGTATGTTAACATCCTCGCCGACCATTATACGGCTCGTAACGATTCTCTTTCCGCATGATGACGCCATCTTTCAAGAGCACAACGCCACATGGCGTACTTCCCGAGTGGCGACCAACTGGGTACATAGGCATTCAAGCGAGTTTGGCACGCTCGAATCGGCCCCTCGATTACCGAATCTCAACCCCACTGAGAATTTGTGGGACGAATTGGAAATATCTGTTTGAGCCCGTCAATCCCGCACCAGCAACCGTGGATGCTGTAGGACAGGTGATTCTCGCTTCATAGGCGGCAATACCGTGTTTTCAACGCTTCGCAGAGTCCTTACTGAGACGTCTGGTTGCTGTTTTAAGGGGGAAAAGTGGAGCAACATTTTATTGGGTTGGCGTATATAATAATTTGTCCATTCAGTTTAGTAAAAACAGATGGTCATTTTTAAAGGTGTTTCAAGAAATGTAGGAACTGATT
This sequence comes from Macrothele yani, assembly GCA_039090855.1. Taxonomy (NCBI): domain Eukaryota; kingdom Metazoa; phylum Arthropoda; class Arachnida; order Araneae; family Macrothelidae; genus Macrothele; species Macrothele yani. The sequence goes on from CM077022.1 coordinate 28,724,317, forward strand.
TTTTGTGCACTTTTCACGCGAAAGTCATCATCACTATATGGCTAAAAAACATGTAAGAAGAAAAATAAAACACCACACAATTAGAATTATTTTGACGAAAATAACTATAACACAGATTAAGGATATGATTTTAATATGATTTCGCAGCTAATTTTTACAAGAACAGGTGTTTAATCACTGAAATTATCAGAATATTTTGAAGAACATCTGGAAACTGATATGAAATCTACGTACAATCAACAAATTTGAAACAAAAAAAAAAACAAAAAAAAACAAACGTTCGGAGTAAAGTTTTATTAAAAGACACAGTAAAAGTGTTTCATTGTTATTTTAACATTCTGATGACTTCTAGTTATTTATAGTGTACATATAGAATCTCAACAACAAGAAAACAAAAACAACAAGCACAACGTTGAAAAATTATACATCTTTACACAACTCCATTGTCTTGTTAACCGACGCACACTTGCGAGAAACACGTAATGAAAGAAATATTTCATTTGCTTCTGTGGATTTCAGGTGATAAATAAATTAAGTTATAAGATCGTTTCACTAAAGATAACATTTAACAAATATTATATTTATATTAACACGACAAGCGTACAAAATTTTTTACTATGAATGTCATCATATTTACTCAGTTTAACGTTTAACCATGAAAATTATTTTACACCTGTTAGCAGATCTTAATTGGCACCGGCAATGATTTCCTTTTGTCTTTCTGTGAATTCCTGTTCCGATGTTCTGCAAAGCGGAAAGAGGGGGATTTGTTTATATTTTTCCTTTTGCGTGCGTAAAGTGATAATCGAGAGCTGAAGAGGGGGTTTCTCCGATTCTCTTCCATCTTCCCAGGAGATCAAAGATAAAGAGGTATAAAGTACCGGAGACATGGGCTCAACGCAAGGGAAGTTGAATTCATTTCCTCCAACACTTGAGCTCGGAATGTAGAAATCAATTAAAAGACAAAACAGTTGGCAGTATATAGTCAAGTTCACTCCTGGGAATGTCTTTACGAAGTAGTATAGCCTCATCTCTAGAAAGTATTGTCTGCTGCAGACGCTGGCCGACTGTGATTAGGTTGACTGCTTTATATTTCTCGCTCTCCGCAAAGAGGAAATAGTGGAAAATTCAATGTTTAATTTCTGTTTGCGATATTTATCCTTATAAAGGAAAGCTATGTATAAATTGCAATGAATTGTAGCCACAGGATTCATATTGTGCTAGGATTTATATTGTGTGTGCTCAAGCTTTTTTTGTTAGCATCATTGCAATCTTTTGTTTTCCACACCAAGGTACTGCTTTTTCTTATTTTTTTCGCACCGCCCCGGTGGCTAAGTCGTCAAAGCGCTGTCTTGTGCCCATGGGTCCATGTTCGAATCCTGGTGAGTCATGGATGTTGTGTTTATCTTACGGCACTGGCTCACTCTTTCTCCGGGAACCATTGGCCCTAAAGTGGGGCCGGGGAGCTGCATATAGCCCATTGAATTGCTCACACGGATGTCGTAAAACCCTCAAACTAAAAAAAAAATAGTTCTTTTATTCATTGTTAACACCTACGTAGGACCGAGCAAGGTTTTCTTATCTGGCGGGAGGGCGAGACTTCAAGTTACGCCCTTTCGAGTTCAAAAGTTTTCCACTCCGCTGTAATAGTTTTTTTACTTTTTCATTTCTCCGTTATAGGAAAGGATTATGATCGTTCAAAAATTGCACTTCCGGTATTTGGCAATTTTACTAAAAATGTGAAAACTAGGTAAATACTCAAGAGCCAACTGTTACAAATATCAAGTAAAACGGTTCCGCAGAAATGCAGAATGAAAACCAAACCAGCACAAAACAAATAAATATCAGATAGTGAACGTAACAATAGGAAAATACTTTCGGGATTCTGTTAAATGTAAAGCGCTCAGAAGAAACTGCCTGCTCAAAAGAAACTGTGAGCACAAATGACTAATTAGCTGTTCATCCTTACAATATATTCGGAAAAGTCATGCAGGCCAGGCATATCCGTATATTGTTTCAGATTCCTCTCTCCTCTGTTTCGCACAATTCCTTTCATGCATATGAGTTGCCTACTCCTCACAGATTAAGTTACTAACACACTGACGGAAAAAAATCCCAACACCAAGAAGGGGTTGTGTTAGATAAACGACAGTTGGTAGGCGGTGAGAGTACATCTGTAAGATGACGTCTATGCAAATTTCGCGCTCGGCGCATACGTGTGGCGTTAGTAGCGCCACTCGGAACATGCAAAGCAAGTTTGCTGTAAATACGTGCTGTAACGTTCGTGAGCGTTAGTTATCGTTGAGATTCGACGTAGTGTGTTGATGTTAGTCAGGAATGCCTTTAAGAAGACAAAGAAGCCATTATCAACAGCTCACGGAGTTTGAACGAGGTCGTGTAATAGGGCTACGAGAAGGTGGATTTTCTTTCCGCAATATTGCAGAACGACGTGGCAGGAATGTAGCCACTGTGCATGATTGTTGGCAGCGGTGGTCAAGGGAAGGTACTGCCTCAAGAAGACCGGGCTCTGGCCGGCCACGTGGCACTACGGAGAGGGTAAGACCGCCGTGTAGGTCGTATGGCCGTGGCGCATCGTACCGCGTCTGCGGCAGCAATTCGAGCTGCAGTTGCCACCACAGTGACACAACGAACTGTTACAAATCGGTTACTTGAAGGACAGCTCCGAGCCAGACGCCCTGTAGCGTGCATCCCACTTACTCCAAACCACTGCCGTTTGCGACGTCAGTGGTGTCAAGCTAGAGCTCATTGGAGGACGGAGTGAAGATCTGTTGTGTTTTCTGATGAAAGCCAGTTCTGCCTGGGTGCCAGTGATGGCCGTGTGTTGGTTAGAAGGAGACCAGGTGAGCGCCTGCAACCAACCTGTCTGCGGCCGAGACACACTGGACCTACACCTGGAATTATGGTCTGGGGAGCAATTTCCTATGACAGCAGGAGCACTCTCGTGGTTATCCCACGTACATTGACGGCACAGTTGTACGTTGGTCTGGTGATTAAATCTGTTGTGCTGCCATTCATGAACAGCATTCCAGGGGATGTTTTCCAACAGGATAACGCTCGCCCGCATACCGCTGTTGTAACCCAACATGCTCTACAGAGTGTCGACATGTTGCCGTGGCCTGCTAGATCACCAGATCTTTCACCAATCGAGCACGTATGGGACATCATTGGACGACAACTCCAGCGTCACCCCCAACCAGCATTAACCGTCCCTGTATTGACCGACGAAGTGCAACAGGCATGGAACTCCATCCCACAAACTGACATCCAGCACCTGTACGACACAATGCATGAACGTTTGCGTGCTTGCATTCAACATTCTGGCGGTTACACCGGTTATTAATGTACCAGCATTTCGCATTTAAAATGGCTCTTCTCGCGCTTACATTAAAATGTGATCTTGAAACCTTAATAGATTAAATATGTTACCTATACAAATGTATTGCCGCCATTTCATTCCTCTACAACTATTTTTTCGTGGTGTTGGGATTTTTTTCCGTCAGTGTAAGTTAGCTGCGAATAATACTGTATGCGGCTAAGTAAAGTCTGTAAAAAGAAAAATACTGAAATGTATAACTTCCTTTTTGAGTTACAATTCACACGCTGTGCATTTCTTCTTTTCCTCACAGAGCATGAAATCTCACCCGTGGCATGACCATTCTATGAGTGTAAACATCTGCCTCTGTAGCTATGGCCCTGCTCTTACGGTATAGAAGAAAACAAGTGGTATTATTCAAGGAAAATCTTTATCTAAACAACTTTTTATGAACACTGCGGTTTTATTAATTGTTTTTAACAGAGGCCGATGCCCTGCTCCTTCAGTTCAGTTAATTGTTTAGACACTTAAAAACAAATCAAGTAGGAATATAAAACTACTAGCGCAATCAATATAGTGAAAACGTTTGGTGTTTACGTTCATTTTTGAATGCGAAGCTTTAAAAAGACCTGTATTTTGCTGTGTCTACTGTATGCAGAGTGCAATTTCTTGACTTCTTTCTGATTATACGAATTTAAGAAACATTAAATCACTTCTTTTCACTGTATTTCCAAACATTTATAGGTGTATATAATAGCGCAAGAATGTCTGCAACCGTTTCAGCTATTAAGTGGCAAAAGCTCAGTTACATATGCCGTCACAGAATATGACAAATCATTTGTATTTCGACTTTCTGCAACACTTTCAATTGCACGTTTCATGTAAATGGAAACAGCTTAGTTACGTACGTAAGACTCCAAGAATGTAACTCCACACACACAAAAAAAGAAACGAATGATATGAAACACTCTGAAATACGGGAGAAATGTGAACTAAAAGGGCTAGTTTAAATACTGAAGTACCCCATGTTTAGTAATGAAATATCAGTAGAAGCTAACCAAAAATAAAGTATGTTTCAAAATTTTCAAACGTTGAAATACACTTGACAAATTGACTGATTTGTCTTAAATCATTCGCTATTCAAATTACTGAGATCAAACCAGAGAATTCATTTGAACTAATTTTTGGTCGATGGAAACTCAGACAAAGGCCCATCCGGACATAGGCTCTGCTGTTCTAGAATACATGGTCACATACATTACACCGTGTCCAACTAACACAGTATAGAAGCTACAGAGGTTGTCCAAAATAATGGAAACACCTTGAAACAATAAGTGTTACGCACATAATATGGTGTGGGAGCACCCTTGGCATTTAAAACTGTTTGAATCCTCCTTGGAATGGACGCATACAAGTCAAGTCCAAGATGGTGGTAAATGGTATGTTGTACCATTCTTCTTGCAGAAACTGCTCCAATTCCTTGAAAGACGCCGGAGGAGAATAACGGGATCGCACCCAGTTTTTCAACACAGACTCAATGACGTTTAAGTCCGGTGATTGTGCAAGCCAGGGAAGGTGTGCAACTTCATCCTCATGTTTCTCTAACCATGATTGAACACTTCGACTTCTGTGAATCGGGGCATTATCATCTTGAAAGGTGCAATCCCCTGACGGAAACAATGTCTGCGCCATTGAATGCACATCGTCGGCCAAAAGGGGGTGACACAGTCACCGCTAGTGATCCGTCCATGTAAGGTGATAATGGGACCTGCTGCAAACCACGAGATCATTGCCCAAACCCTTACGGAACCGCCCCCATGCTTCACTGTAGGAAGAAGAAAGTCTGGTGGTGTAGGCTTCTGCGGGGGTTCTCCACACGTAAACCCGTCCTGTGGTGGGGAACAGTGAGAAACTTGATCAATGGGAAAACAAGGCATGTTTCCATTGATCCGCAGTCCACATTTTATGTTCCTGGCACCACTGTAGTCTCCGTTTCATATTCACTTGTGACACCAGGGTTTTGCAATTGCAGCCCTGCCATAAATATTGTGCTTATCCAATTCCCTTCGCACGTTTGGGGTCAACACTGGGTTTTGGAGATGTGCATTAAGCTCAGAAGTCACTTCCGTCGCCGCGGTCTTCGTCCTTGCGGTCACAATCCTCTTTAATGCCCTTCTGTCTCTCGCAGTGAGTTTCGTTTTCCTTCCACAGTTGTGTCTCGCAGATGATGTTGTGCTGTGAACATTGTATTCTGTCATGACCTTCGACATGGTACCTCTCAATACCCCCAATACCTGTGTCACTGTGGTTACCGATGCATCAACCAGACGGGCTCCTACAATCTGCCCTCTTTGGAACTCCGACAGGTCACTCATTGTGCCTTTACCTGGAACGAAATTATGCAAACACCGATTTACAATGCAATCACACAGACTCTTGAGATTATAAGCAACACTTTTTTACAAAAAAAAATACTGTAGCTACATGTTCGTTTTACTCAAAAAGCGGCACATACCAAAGTCACTGTTTTCAGTGAGGTGTTACCATTATTTTGGACAACCCCTGTATATTTACTGTTCCGTTAAGAGTCGGCTGCTTCATTGAAGTCGTATTCCAAGACAAATATCGATAACTACGCGATACTAACTCAAATATCGAACGCTACGCGTTCATTAAAGCTTTTGACTACAAATTCTTAGTTTTCAAAATCAGTGTGGTATTGTTTACCGTAAGTACTTTTAGCGCTGCTGGTTCAGGGCACGTTATGCCGATACAGCTACGTAGAGTGATCCATCAGTAACTTTCGATTACCTTTGTCGGCTGATTAGGGACACATGTAAATCCGTTTCTCCTATAGTCATCACACTCTCCTGACTAGAGGACGTTCTTTGGCAAAAGAGTTTGAAGAAAAAGGCAACATGAACAGATTCAAGTGAAATTGGCGACCCGCCTGGTAAAATAGTCTCACTCAGAGGTACGTGCGGTTATTTGGTTTCTCTGTGCGCAGGAAACGCCGTCAGATGAGATTCATCGCCAACTGCAAGAAGTTTTTAAGTCATGAGCGTTTAGGGTATGTCAGAATGGTGTTTAAAATTCGCAAGGGAGAGCAATCCGTTGACGGATGAGAAACGCAGTGACGGCCTTACAATATCAACGACAGATAGTGACGTAGCTTGTGTGGAGGCTCTGGTGTAAGAAGACATACGGGTGACTTTGCGTCAGGTTACGGCAAACGCAAATGTTTCTTTCGGTACTGCGCGTACCTCCGAGTGAAGCCAAGTCTCTAGGCGAGTCATCCTTTTCATTTGAATCTCTTCTTCAGCACATTGCCTTTTTATTCAAACTCCTGTGCCGAAAAACACCATTTAGTCAGGAGAATATCGACATTGGGAGATAACGATTTACGTATCTCCAATCCACCGACAAGGGTAATAGGATGTTATATATTGATCAACCGTTGCACATTTATTAATAACGAACAGTTATTAAGACGACACAGTTCTTTCCCGATTTCAATGTTTAGTTATGGTTATCAGAAAACAACTATTTTTTTCCATATTTCTTTTGTTTCAATGTTTGAGGCTTCGTATTTGTGATCGTTTCAAATGAAAGCTACTAAATATCAAGAAAATGTGCCTTTTCAAAAGTCCTATACGGTGAAAATCTCACTTTTATATTTGAGTAAGCGTTTCTTTTTTGCTTCATGAGATTACAACTATTTATCGAATATTCACTTCAGTGCCAATAAAGAACTTTTGGGTGCGTATTGTAAGGAAATTTGCTAAACGAATGAATAAAATATTCGCGCAGAGGAGTGGAAACACTACGTAGTTTTTGTTCATGTGCTTCAAAATATTGTCATCTTTTATCTGGATAAGGATTTAGGCCTGCCTGAAATGCGCATTCAGGGTGTTAAATTTATTTCTGGATACACAATAAAGGGAAGTGGAAACTAGCTTGTTATTCACTTCCACGAAAAAAACAAAAAAAAAAACAAGGCTTCAAAAAACATCAGAATTTTCCAACCATTGATGACCATAGAAGAAACTTGTGACCCAGTTCGTAAAATTTCTCATTCGAAAAACTGCAACAAGTTAATTGAAATACCTTTCAACCGGCGCTAAATAAAATGCATTACTCAATTAAAGATGTACAATCGTTGCCATTGCTCGAAAAAAGAAATTAAACTAAAAAAATTACATTTTTATTTGATTACATGTTTAAACAAATGCATTATATATTGAGTTAATTCTACTGGGATTGGGTGAAATGTCTCATTTGACGAACAGCTTCTTTAGACGAAAAATCCAGTTTGAAAAATCGTGCGGTTATACGAATTAGTGCCGAACGAATGGACAAATTCAAATTCCAGTATCACTTGTCCAATTGTATGATGATGATTCATGGACAAATGAAGAAGTAACCAATGCATACATTTACATTCGACCACAGATATCAAGTCAGGGCCACAGCGAAGAAAAAATAAATTGGTGTATAAAAGTTGGCTGGAAAGCATTTGGAAGAAACAATACAATTTTCAAGAGCAATTTACCATTATGTCTTAAAAGAAAAGTGTTTAATCAATGTATCCGTCCGGTTTTTACTTACGGATCAGTGATACGGACCTTAGCTACAGAGACATACAGAGGCTACGAAAAACTGAAAGAAGCATGGAGAAATTCATGCTCGGTATAACCAGGAAAGATGGGAAGAGCTACACATGAATCAGGAAAAGGACAAGAGTTGATGACATCATGATCAAAGTAAAGATCAACCCATTGCTATGGTATAATCTAGAACTGAAATGTTATTCATCTAAGTGTGAGTATGCTAGTTATTACCTACGTTTTAATAACTACAGAGAGAGAGAAAGAGCTCAACTGTTGTAGCTTTTACACATTCATCAGTAATCCTTTTAAACTCCTAATTTGGGACATCTAATGAAGAATCGTAAATATGACATTCTCCAGTTGGTATTAGAAGGAAGGATCAACGGAAAGGAGACACCGGGGAGAAGAAGAATATCCATGCTTGATAATATGTACAAAGGACTAAATTAAATTAAACATAAGAATTCTCAATCGGGCTTCTGGAAGCAGAGCGAAATTCCCCAAAGTGGTCGCCGACCTCTGTTAGGAGAAAGAATCCTAAGAATAGGACAAGTCTGTTTGAGGTTACACTTTCTCCTCGCATACGCGAAAGAAAATGGCAAATAACAGACCGTGAAATCGACCCCGCTGAAAATTCAGGAAGCTGAATTTTGATTAAAAAGTGGCTTACGGTCGAATTCACGTGCATTGTTTCCAAGCACACTGTAAAAATAATTATAGAAGTGATACCACGTGGCAAAAATTATTTCAATACGATTAAATACATACATGCACATTTAAAAAAGTCACATTATACCAGCTCTTGTTCAATACATTTGTCAATCAGGTCACGGTTGATTGTTTCTTTTCTTCAACAATCCAGAGCACTAATTTCAGTTTTTTCTACAGAATGACTTCAATAATCGTTCACAAAGTCTGTTAGAAGCGCAAAAAAGGACGGAACAATTACTGTACACTTTTTCTTACCTAATTTATCCACAAGGGACACATTACATTTCATGTTTTAAATTTCAATGTACAAAATACTGAGTACAGAGATTCTCACAGCTGAATGGCGAAATTATCGTATCACGTCGGTTTCCAGCAGAATAGCTAACGCCAGGAAGACACCATAAACGCACAGAAGATATATACCAAACCACCTCTTGGCGTTGAAACGCAACACTGTCATAGTCATGATCGTTGAGACCAGAACCACACAAAGTGTGCTGTATAGAAGACTTATTAGCTTATTGTAACTCAGCTAGAAGAAAAGAAAAGAAATAAATGTAATTTTTTTACATTAGTTTAAAAGATAGCAGATAATTTGTTTAACAGTGTAAATTTTAAAGGACGCACAATTAACTGGATTAAGATGTACAGAAGACTTTCAGCAAGTTGTAAGTCTACGATTTAATAACACATGGACATTCACAGTAATTATCAAAATTGCATCATACTTGAGAGGTATGAAAAAGACGAGGCAGCTACTTGATAGTTTTTGGAGTTCATCAAGTTGTTTTGTTGCACTAGTTACTAATAGCAGGGAAAATTGCAAATGTGAATCACAGGGTAGCGGTTGAATTCTTAATGAGAGAGAATTTCCTCGGCAAATATTCACAAGATTATGATTAGAGAACATGGAGATTCTGTACCGTTGCTAGGTCATCTTGGTACTCTTCATCGCCTCTGAAAGCATACAGCGCGTTTTACAGGAGTTAAAAAACTGCAGAATGCCATCGTTTATAGGACATGAAGACTTTATTAACTACCAAGGGCTGATATACATGTATAATTTAGGATTCAAAAGCACACTAAAGAAAAACAAAATAAACAGAAGGTATTCGGAGTTACTGGTGTATCCCTCGTAGTAAAGTAAAATATTTAGCACCATATGAAACCCTCAGGTTTTCCGCAGGCTCCCTGTGGTTGAGGACGCGAATGCGTAGATGGTTCCCTGTGAGGTCGGTCCAGGACGCACTTTGGCCCTTATCTGTATGCACCAGAGGAATGGTAAGCCGGCTGCATTAATTTTTCGGTAACCCTCAAGGGCGCAGAGTCGTCTTTGCGGGACTCAACCCGCCATGGGCGGACGAGATAGATGAATAGATGGAAACTCTCAGTAACGTAGAAGATGAATTACAGAATTAAACTGTAGAAGCAAAACATTATGACCACCTTCTAGTACTGTGTATGTCCTCCATGAGTCGCCACTACTGAGACCATGCGGCAAGGCACAAGCTCCATATGCGCACGGAAGGTGTTTACTGGTGTTCTCTACCACATCCGCACCAGTGATACCAGTAGTTCCTCCAGTGTTCGTGGTAGAGGATCCATGCGCAGCAGCTGCCGATCCATGTGGTCCCAAATGGGTTCAGTTGCGTTCATGTCAGGCAACTGAGGTCACCCTCCTGTTCTTTGAACTAGTCCTGAATGATACGGTCTCTATGGCACAACGGAATCTTCTTATGATATACGGTATTTATGTTTCTGTGGAATCACAGAACTTGCGCAACCGAAGTTCCTAATCAGTACCGACCTTTCAAATTCTTGTGGATCATCCTGTCTTGGTCTAGAAATATTGACAGCATAAAGGGATGAACTTGGTTTGTAATGATGGACAGGTACGCGGTGGCGTTCAGTAGGCCATCCATCGCTATCACAGAACCGAGAGTTTTCCGAAAAACAGCCTCCAATGCATCACATCTCCACCACCTTCCCGTGCTTGTTGGGTCACGGCACATTGTACCATCTTCTCCGCAGCTGTTCGCCTTAACCTCCATCGTCCATCAACTACATGCAGCAGGAACGTGATTCATAAGAGAGGAAATCTTTCTTCCGATCTTCCACGGACTGCTCCCGATAGTTTCTGGCAAACTCTAGTTGTTGTTATCGATGACGTGTTGTGAGGACTGCTGTGGCCAGGTATTTACTCCTTAGGACTATACGGTGAAGATATCGTCACACTGTAATTGTGGATACACTCATCTCTGCTCCCTGATTATCAGCTGTGCCAAGGTAGCATGCCTATTGTTCTGTACGACGGTGCTGTTTCTCTCCCCTAATATTAACCAGCCATAGCCGTCCAATAACCCCCCGTCGGTTCTGCGTTGGTCCTGTTTCCATCCACTCTCAGTACACTTGAACTACGGTAGCCATTGAACAGCAGACAAAGTTCCCTGTTTCCATCCACTCTCGGTACACTTGAACTACGGTAGCCAGTGAACAGCAGACAAAGTCCCCTGTTTCCCACATACCGCCGCGTTTTCTCTATATCCAATGACCATGCCCTTTTCCAAGAGGGTCAAATCTCGTCCCTTTTCCATTACAGCCACCGGTTCCTCTCCGACTGAAAATGCGCGTATCACACATAGATCTACGTATGCTCTTGACCGTAAACGATCCAAACGTAAAATAAAGTTTGGGGGGGGGGGAGGATAATGGCTTGCTTCTACTGTGTAGCTTGTAATAGTACACACTAGAAGCACGTAGTAATGTAGAAGTTTTGAATCACAGAACTTGTGCAGCGAAGTTCCTAATTAGTACCGACCTTTAAAGTTGCATGGTCCCTGGATATATTTATACCAATTATCATTACTTGACTGACTACCAGTCATAGCCCAGAGAAGAAAAACTCGTAGGAATTAGGACATGACTTTCAGTATGAAAAACATAAAGAGAAGTAACGTAAATTTGCGCAAGTGAAAAGTCATGAAAAACGGATGGTTAAAAAGGCAGCATACACTACGTTAAGCACAACTAGAGCAAAGACAGGCTGGGTGCATTGAAATATCCGAGGATAACGTCGAAAAGTAAAAGTGCACTATGAGCAGAATACCAGGCACTTTTACTTTTTGACGTTATCCTTGGATGTTTCAATGCACAGACAGGCTGTGCATTGAAATATCCGAGGATAAGGTCCAAACGTAAAGGTGCACTATGGGCAGTACATCTGGCTTAAAACTTAATTAATGTCCCTCGTACATGAAATTTAAACTTGTACTCTGTGCATTGGATAATAATCCCCGGAGAGCTATTGCACCGGTGGATTATTTGCAATAAGTTGGATGCTCTTTTCTCCGATAATTTTGAAATCAGTTTTCTGATGTTTTCAAAGTAATAGATGATTCTTAATCATTTTTCCACACTGATTTCAAAAAATGTAAATCATTTTTTTTTGTATCACGTCAGAATTTTGCACAAACTGAGACAGAAGATATTTGCATTTTAACACATTTACCAGTAATTTTAATTACTGTTGCAAACAAGTAAGCTTACAATAAAATTGAAAATATGATATATGTGCTTAGCATACAAAAATTTAGGCATATAAAATGCCTTTTGGCAAATATTTGTTAAATAATGTGAATTTTCACATACACTGACGGAAAAAAAAATCCCAACACCAAGAAGGGGTTGTGTTAGACAAACGACAGTTGGTAGGCGGTGAGAATACATCTGTAAGATGATGTCTATGCAAATTTCGCGCTTGGCGCATACGTGTGGCGCTAGTAGCGCCCCTCGGAGCATGCAAAGCAGGTTTGCTGTAATTACGCGCTGTACGGTTCGTGAGCGGTAGTTATCGTTGAGATTCGACGTAGGGTGTTGATGTTAGTCAAGAATGCCTTTAAGAAGACGAAGAAGCCATTATCAACAGCTCACGGAGTTTGAACGAGGTCCTGTAATAGGACTATAAGAAGGTGGATTTTCTTTCCGCAATATTGCAGAACGACTTGGCAGGAATGTAGCCACTGTGCATGATTGTCGGCAGCGGTGGTCAAGGGAAGGTACTGCCTCAAGAAGACCGGGTTCCGGCCGGCCACGTGGCACTACTGAGAGGGAAGACCGCCGTGTACGGCTTATGGCCGTGGCGCATCGTACCGCGTCTGTGGCAGCAATTCGAGCTGCAGTTGCCACCACAGTGACACAACGAACTGTTACAAATCGGTTACTTGAAGGACAGCTCCGAGCCAGACGCCCTGTAGCGTGCATTCCACTTACTCCAAACCACTGCCATTTGCGACGTCAGTGGTGTCAAGCTAGAGCTCATTGGAGGACGGAGTGGAGATCTGTTGTGTTTTCTGATGAAAGCCGGTTCTGCCTGGGTGCCAGTGATGGCCGTGTGTTGGTTAGAAGGAGGCCAGGTGAGCGCCTGCAACCAACCAGTCTGCGGCCGAGAAACACTGGACCTACACCTAGAGTTATGGTCTGGGGAGCAATTTCCTATGACAGCAGGAGCACTCTCGTGGTTATCCGGCACAGTTGTACGTCGGTCTGGTGATTCAACCTGTTGTGCTGCCATTCATGAACAGCATTCCAGGGGGTATTTTCCAACAGGATAACGCTACCGCTGTTGTATCCCAACATGCTCTACAGAGTGTCGACATGTTGCCGTGGCCTGCTAGATCACCAGATCTTTCACCAATCGAGCACGTATGGGATATCATTGGACGAAAACTCCAGCGTCACCCCCAACCAGCATTAACCGTCCCTGTATTGACCGACCAAGTGCAACATGCATGGAACTCCATCCCACAAACTGACATCCAGCACCTGTACGACACAAAGCATGAACGTTTGCATGCTTGAATTCAACATTCTGGCGGTTACACCGGTTATCAATGTACCAGCATTTCACATTTAAAATGGCTCTTCTCGCGCTTACAATAAGCTGTGGTCTTGAAACCTTAATCGATTAAATATGTTACCTATACAAATGTATTGCCGCCATTTCATTCCTCTACAACTATTTTTTCGTGGTGTTGGGATTTTGTTTTCCGTCAGTGTATATATTCATTATGATAGATGGAATTTCCATTTCTTTTTTTACCTTGCACAGTAATTTTCGTCAGAGGGGATCTTTCTCTTCACCATCCAACAGTAATCCGATGTCATATTTACGTAACATTATTTCTGATATCGCTTTTCTATTTCCTTAGTGTCTTGATGGAATCTCCCTTCTTGCTCTTTTCTTACATCATCTAAATTTTCTGGGAAGCAGTCAATGTGCAAATTCAAAAAATGAATGTTCAAATTCATGCTGCAATCAAGTTTTTAAATTTTTTTCCACATATCTTCAACAATAGTTTTGTAATTTGGATTTGTTTTGTTTCCCAAATAGTTTTCAATTACAATTTATAAGCTTAGACATGTTTATTTCTTACGTGCATTCGATGTTTCTCAAATTGTCTATCCATCATCAGTTTTTTTAATCTGAGGCCCAACACAAGTGCTCTCTTGAAGTCTTTCATATATGTCATCATCATCATCAATGTCAACCATTATCAATCCACTGCTGGACGAAGGTCTCCCCAAGTTTCTTCCACAACGGTCTGTCTAGTGCCAGTCTCCTCCATGTTACTCCCGCATACTTTCGAATTTCATCCACCCATCTCCCATGTGGTCTTCTTCTGGGTCTTTTCCTGTCCCTTGGAATCCAATCTAAAATTTCAGCTGTCCATCGATGGTCTGTCCTTCTGGCAGTATGTCCAGCCCATTGCCATTTCAGGGATTTAACTCTGATCATGATGTCTTCCACTCTTGTCATTTTTCGGATCCACGAGTTCCTCTTCTTATCTCTCCTGGTTACACCAAGCATGCATCTCTCCATGCTGCTTTGAGTTGTCTGCAGTCTTTGTATGTCTCTTTTAGTTAAGGTCTACGTCTCTGCACCATATGTAAGCACTGGGAGGATGCATTGATCAAACACTTTTCTTTTAAGACATAATGGCATATTGTTCTTGAAAATTATACTGTTTCTTTCAAAAGCTCTCCATCCAAGTTTTATACGCCGATTAATTTCTTTATCAATGTGACCCTCACTTGATATCTGCTGTCCAAGATAAATGTAGGTATTGGTTATCTACAGCTTTTCCCCATCAATCGATAAATCTTCATTTTTTGTAAAAGCATTGTACATCACTTTTGCCCTCTGAAAGTTCATTTTTAATCTCACTTCTTTACTCTTATCAGCAAGTTCCTGGATTATACTCTGCAGCTCTGATGGGGTAGTAGCTAAAATGACTACGTCATCAGCAAAACGAAGGTGAGTTAGATAATCTCGATTAATCTTTTCCCCTTTGTTTTCCCAGTTCAGTGATTGAAAGACATTTTCCAATGTTGCATTAAAGAGTTCGGGAGATATAGTGTCACCTTGTCTCACTCCCTTTCCAATTTTATGGGTGCTGTATTCTCAAATAGCGGAATCTTTGCACTTGCATTTTCATAGATGATGTTAATAATATTAATGTATGCATCTTCAATACCACAGGATTTCAAAGCCATTGTAATTGCTAATGGTTTCACTGAATCAAAGGCCTTTTCATAATCGATAAAAGCCATGCATAAAGGAAGTTCATATTCCCTCGCTCTTTCAATTAGTTCTCTCAGTAGGTGGATATGATCTATAGTGCTGTAGCCACTCCTGAATCCAGCTTGTTCTCTCAGTTGATCCATGTCCAGTGTCACCTTCAAGCTTCAAGCGGTGTGAAAGAACTTTATTGAACATTTTATAAACCACCGATAGGAGGGCAATAAGTCTGTAGTTCCTGAGGTCCTCAATGTCACCTTTTTTATGCAGCAGGATCATTGTAGCGTTGTTCCAATCCTCAGGAATCTTCCCTTCATTAACGCATAGAGTGAAAACTTGTGCGAGTACTATTTCAATTTCTCCACTCAATTCTTGTATGATGTCTACGGTAATTCCATATTCTCCTGGAGCTTTTCCCCGTTTCATGTTATTGATTGGCAACTTCTGACAATAGGACTGGAAGAACTCTGGTATCTTTCGTAATGTCTGAAGTACATGTATTATCCCTCTCATGCAGTTTTGAGTAGAAATCTTTCACTATTGTCAAAATTTCACCTCTATTTCTAGTTACAGAACCATCTTCTTTTCTCAGAGCCATAATCCGTTTTCTTCCCTTACTCAGATGTCCCTTTGCTCTTTTCAGGCTTTGGTGGTTTTCAATTGCTTTCTTCACTAGTTCACAGTTGAATTTCCTTACATCTTCAGTGATACCTTTTCGTACCGTCTTGCATAGCTCTATATATTCCACTTTGGAAGTAATATCTCGTTTAGTTGTCCTCATCTCTCTTCTTTTTTGCATCAGAATTTTGGTTTTTCCTGATAGTTTGTTTATATGCAACTTGTTCTTAGTACCAGCTATTTTTGTTGCTGTTTCCATAAGAGCCTTGGTTAGTTTTCTGTTAATTTCAGAGATGTCCACTTCTTCTGACGTTAGATCTAGAGCAGAGAATCTGTTCCTCAGTTCCAATTTGAAGGTATTATGATGTTTCTTAAGATTGGTCATGTCAATACACTTTGTTTGTTTTATGAGCTTGCCACGCTCAAGTTTAGCGTTGAGGTGCATCTTACATCGTACCATTCTATGGTCACTACCTGTGTTGAACTTGTTTAGCACACTGCAGTCTTTCATGACAAATTTCTTGTTACACATAATAAAATCAGTTTCACTTGTCAATCCATTGGAATGCCTCCATGTCCATTTCCTTTGCGGCTTTTTCTTGAAAAAGGAGTTCATGATAAAAAACCCTTCTGCTTCTGCAAATTCTACGAGAGTATTTCCACGCTGGTTTCTGTTGCCATGACCGAATTTACTTACTGAAGTTTCATTCTTTTGCCGTTGCCCTATTTTCGCATTGAAATCTCCCATAATGACCTACAAGTGCTGCTTGCCTTTATTATTTAGATGACGAATTTCCTCATAAAATTCTTCAACTTCTTCTTCAGGATGACTTGTGGTGGGTGCATAAGCTTGAATAATCTGAGCCTGGTATCTTCTCGAGAGTTGGATAACAAGTCGTGGAGCTCTGGCAGAGGAACGTTCAACTTCTACAACTTTATCCTTCAGTTTCTTGTTTATTATAAATCCAACACCACTAGTTCTGCCAGTATCTGTCCCACGATAATAGAAGAGATGTCCACTTTTCAGTTCAATGAGATCTTCTCCTTTTCTCCTTATCTCACTTAGCCCGACGATGTCCCACTTGATCCTTTGTAGTTTTTCTTCCAATTCAAGGAGCCTTGAATGAGAAGATGGGGAGAGTCCATTATACGTAGCCAAGGTCAGCATCATAAGGCAGCCTAGTCCGGTCCTCCGGTGATTCTTAGCACCCTCTGCCTTCATGTCGCACTGACCGCTGCCTTGGCCAGGTACATTCCAGCTGCCGGAGACTGAGGGCCAAGATTTAAGTTGTGGAGTCATTTTGGAGGGGTTTGGCCATAACTCACCAGGCTGGCCAAGCGGGTTGGTGAGTGTGGGATAGCATTTCCTCTAATCCCGATGGTATAGTTATAACTATATGTATAATAACTTAAATGGGAGTTCTTGCAAATGAGTTTAAAACAGTCACTCTCTCCATCGAACGTTTTAACAAACTACTTCATTAAACGCATTTTTCAGGTGTAGAGAAGGGAATAACACTTTTGTGTGATCAACCAGTGATGCACGTAATATGTTTTTAGAACCAGGCAGTAAACGCACCTTGTAGGTTTCATATTCCTCATTTCCTAGTGCTTGCTTTTGGCCTGACACAAAAAAACAAGGAAACATTTGCACAAAAAACAAGGAATTTTCATGTAGCCAGCTTGTCGTCCAAGCAGTAAACCAATAACTTTAAAAGCTTCCCATAGAAACCACATGTTTTCCTCATATTTCACCCAAATTAATAGAAGCTTGAGACACTCAGCAGGATATTTTTAAACGCACCGAAAGTGCCACTGAGATACTCATGCACATGCATTCCCATTATGTAACGAAACACCTTTTAAGCTTCTCTTAGAAGAGTCAATGAATAAATGCCATTGAGCAGGGTATAAACAAATCAAAGTGTTTCATTATTCTGGTTATGTTATAATAATATATCAAAGACTCCTCCTCTGAAAAACATTGAACTAACTTTCGTTCATGATGCCTGTATCATGAAAACTGTGTTCCTGGAGATAAAATACTTTCAATTTGAGTTAAGAACCAAGAAGCTCAGCACTTTCTTTCGCAAAGGTTAGATCTTGCACAAGATCATTAAGGTGGACGTCAAGTAATTTTGTTTCCTATACTTCCAATGGAAAAAACTTCTGTACACATTTTCTTCACAATTAATGCGTTCCCAGGGATGAAAATTTGAACATCGATTAAAATAACTTTATATTATAACTTGGAATACGTAATATTTTCTAAAACATAACGATAATTATATTAAAAATTGATAACTACTCCTTTGGTGGTGTTGAAACCAGAAAAAAGATGGCGCGACCTGTACTTTGATGACGTCAGTAGGCAAACAAATGTTGGATTGCATAATTATGGTTATGTTTGAAAAAATATTAAGTGTTCCAAGTTATAAAATGAAGCTATTTTAATCGATGTTCAAATTTTTATCCTTGGGAACGCATTAATTGTGAAGAAAATGTGTACAGAAGTTTTCTCATTGGAAGTATAGGAAGAAAAATCCTTGAGGTCCACCTTAAGTTTGGGCTGTGTAAACAATTGTGGAGTGATATTACTAACCTCAGGCAATAGGCTTCCAATTCTTTTGTTTACTGTTCTCTGCTGTTACGTTCTCCAATCAAGTTGGTGGGCAAGATCGTCTCCATGAGACATTGGTCTAATTGTCGAGGTAAACACGGTATCTTTTTTTCTATTTTTTGCACTGTAGCCGACAGATTCTGTCAAGAAAAATAACGGCCATCTACATATGAAATTTTTAGGCCTTCTTCATACTATAAGGACTGCAAATGGCATAGCTGTCAGCTACAATTTTTTAAAAGTTTTAAACATTCACCACTAGTGCAATATACTTTGTAAGGCGCTCATGGAAACGAAACGAAACGAAGCGATAAATTCTTAAAAAAGGTTTAGAGCCCATTTGCTCTGCAACGCACTGCGCCACTTGGAAGGACTGAAAAGTAGAAAAACTAGTAGTGGGAACAGGGTGCCCAGCGAAGAAAAGTTTTAAAGAAAAAGTTAAGTAATTAGAGTTTTAGGATTATACGGTTTCTCGTTAAGTGTGGAAGTTGTAAGTTGCCCTACATGTTATAACATGGGAGGGGGGGGGGAAGGGGGAGCCTGAAAATAAAATAAATCACACCAAAAAAATAACTCAAGCGAAAGGCACCCATTTTTACACAAAAGTGCCCTTAAAACGGCCTTTATCCTTCTCTTTTTTTTTTTTTTTTTTTTTTTTTGTCAACTTTGCTTCATGTGCGAAAAAGGCTTTGCGAACGTAATGGATACCGGCAATTTCCAAGTTTTGGGACTTACAAAAAAATCTGCATTTTCGCACAATTCGAAAACCCATTGCATTTTATTTTACACTTGCCTAAAACTTCTCCCATTGCATTTTTTTACGCTTGCCTAAAAATTCTCGCAAATTTCAGGTGTGTGCTTTTAACATGCAAAAAACAATGTTGGAAGCATTAGTAATTTTACACACAAAATTAGGTGCGTGTTATTAGCAAGCAAAAAGTAGTGCTGCAAGTGTTAGTTTTAAGTTTACCTTTGTGTTAATTCCATTAGCTGCAGGGTTTCTTGATCTGCTATAATTTTAAAATAGGCTAGCGTGCTGTTTTCGTAAAATAAACACAAAGGTAAACTTAAAACTAATACTTGCAGCACTACTTTTTGCTTGTTAATAACACGCACCTAATTTTGTGTGTAAAATTACTAATGCTTCCAACTTCCAACTTTGCATTTTCGTAACTACAACATAGCTTCCACATATGTAACAAAATACGCCAGGATTATTTAAACATCTATGAGAAGCCATTTCTGCGGACAATCAGTCACTAAATGCTCAGCATTTCAGTTGTTAACACAATGGCCTT
The DNA here is from genome assembly GCA_039090855.1 of Macrothele yani. Classification (NCBI taxonomy): domain Eukaryota; kingdom Metazoa; phylum Arthropoda; class Arachnida; order Araneae; family Macrothelidae; genus Macrothele; species Macrothele yani. The sequence goes on from CM077022.1 coordinate 28,744,085, forward strand.
AACACTGAAACTGAGAGGTTTACATTATGGTTTTAACAAAGTATATAACTGAGTTGTGGAGTAAGAGGAAGCAAAAGTCAAAGTTAACTGATCATGTGACTAAACATGATGCCATCTATTGTATACATTTGAAAATTATTGCCAAAATATTGTCTCTCTCATAAATGCATATTTACTAACTTTGTTGAAATAAGTACCGCTCATTATTATAAAATCCTGACGTGATAGAAAACAATGGAATATATTTCTGAAATTTGCAGGAAAAATGGGCCTAGAAGCACTGTTTCAATTGTAAACAGCCGCCCCGGTGGCGCAGTGGTCTAAGCGATGGCCTCTGATCATTCGTCCGAACGGAGTCCGGGTTCGAATCCCGGTGAGGCATGGATGTTGTGTTTGTCTTACGGCACTGGCTCTCTCTCTCTCTTCTCTGGAACCAGTGACCCTAAATTAAGGACGGGCGACTGCTTATAGCCCATTGAGTTTATAACGAAGTAAATTTCTCCGTCATTTTCGGTCTACGCCGGGATTCGAACCCGAGTACGCTTATTCCGGAACAAGCAGCTCTACCAACTGAGCTACGCAGACATGTATTCTGATTCCTATCTGCCTTTATGTCATGTGCGTCCTGCTGGCAGGTACGTCACATCTCCCCCCGAAAGAGGGCCGGGAGCATGGCCCACGGATCAGCCGTGACCATGAATCGCTGCAGGCAGACAACCACTGTAGAACGTGCACTTGAGAACTCCCAGTCAATCTGGTGTGTGGAATGCAACGTCACACACATTTATTTTTCGAAGCACTGGAGAAGGGATTCTCTGATTTTTCCTATCTCGCGGTGTGGAAAGAACATCACACCATTGCGAGATTTTGAACGGTCGGGTCATCCGGGTAGTTCGGGCGCCATTATAATAACGAAGTAAATTTCTCCGTCATTTTCGGTCTATGCCGGGATTCGAACCCGAGTACGCTTATTCCGGAACAAGCAGCTCTACCAACTGAGCTACGCAGACATGTATTCTGATTCCTATCTGCCTTTATGTCATGTGCGTCCTGCTGGCAGGTACGTCACAAGTTGCTAACGGTGGTCGTTAAACCTCAAATCAAAAAAAAAAAAAAAAAAAAAAAATTGTAAACAGCAAAATCCATGCAAACCAGGGTTATAAACAGTCAGCTGTTGCATACTATGTAACATCGGTTTTAACGTTCTGAATTTTATGACCACAGTATTGGATTATTTCTGGAAGTTCAGATGGCCTTGCCATAATGCCATCTAAACTTCTAGAGCGTCTTCTTTTCTCATGGCTACAGCAGTCCTCACAAAACGTCATCGATAACAACAACTAGAGTTTGCCAGAAACTATCGGGAGCAGACCGTGGAAGATCGGAAGAAAGATTTCCTCTCTTATGAACCTACGGAAGATGTCGGAGTGAATTAAATGTATAATAGTGCCTACAGCAGTATAAAGGATATTTGTCATAAGAATGAAGGTTGTCTGCCATTCAGGCAAAACCCAACTAGTTATCGTAATCAATAAAACATGCCTAAATTTTCTTTGTATTTCTCTATAAAGTAACCTTCCAGCGAGCAACATATCTTGGTCTGAATATTTCCCCTAATTTGTCTTGGGATAGTTTTACAGCTGATTCAAAATGATTAGAATTTTTCTTAAGAGCTAGATGGTGCTTTTAAAGAATTCTTAAATTAACAGTAAGCGTGTACATTATTGTAGTGTTAATACCGTCCTATTTATGGTATGCGGAACCTAACTCGCGCCCTATCGACATGAGTAGTACATGCCATCAGTGGCGGCGGAACCACCCGGGCTGCCAGGGCCCAGGCCCGGTCAATCATTTCAGCCAAGATTCTTATTTTTTTTTTTTTTTTTTTTTTTTGGCATATGTGCGATTGTTGTGATGTGCCTTAGAAAGTTCCTCTAGATAAGTAGTGTGGTGGTCCTAATCCCCAACAAAGCTCCTTAGGCATTGTTTTCCGCCGCCCTTGCATGCCATTATGAAAAGTCACTTTCGGTTGCATACAAAATTACGCATGCGTCATCTCATTCACCTGATCAAAACCTACGCTTGTCATGTTCCTCTGCATGCAATTCAGCTTTAATGCAAAGTCCAATAAACATCACTGCAGTGTCAAAGAATATGATACAACGCTCTCTCGTCGAAAGGGAATACACTTGTATTTTTCTCCATGTCAGTGTTGAGACATAATATAATTGAATATGCTACTTTAGAACTACTTTTGCTAGCATCAGGGATTAAGCAGAGGTTCCTGTCCCAAATTTTGGATAATTTGTTCCGGATAAGCGATAAAACTTGAACTGGAGTATGCAAGAATGTCATTCTATCAGCTTCTGAAGTTTTAAACTAATTAATGTAAAAGTGAAAAATCCGACAATTATGAATAACCTCCGGCTATTATACGTAATCACCAATAAAACTAGTAAATATGATAGATCCGAGTGGATTTCCGATCATTTGTTACTTTTACTGGTTACTTTACATATTTTCCAACAGCCAGTGCAAGCAGGCTGTTGGAAAATACACTGACGGGAAAAAAATCCCAACACCACGAAAAAATAGTTGTAGAGAAATGAAATGGCGGCAATACATTTGTATAGGTAACATATTTAATCGATTAAGGTTTCAAGATCACAGCTTATTGTAAGCGCGAGAAGAGCCATTTTAAATGTGAAATGCTGGTACATTAATAACCGGTGTAACCGCCAGAATGTTGAATGCAAGCACGCAAACGTTCATGCATTGTGTCGTACAGGTGCTGGATGTCAGTTTGTGGGATGGAGTTCCATGCCTGTTGCACTTGGTCGGTCAATACAGGGACGGTTAATGCTGGTTGGGGGGTGACGCTGGAGTTGTCGTCCAATGATGTCCCATACGTGCTCGATTGGTGAAAGATCTGGTGATCTAGCAGGCCACGGCAACATGTCGACACTCTGTAGAGCATGTTGGGTTACAACAGAGGTATGCGACCGAGCATTATCCTGTTGGAAAACACCCCCTGGAATGCTGTTCATGAAGGGCAGCACAACAGGTTGAATCACCAGACCGACGTACAACTGACCCGTCACGGGGCGTGGGATAACCACGAGAGTGCTCCTGCTGTCATAGGAAATAGCTCCCCAGACCATAACTCCAGGTGTAGGTCCAGTGTGTCTCGGCCGCAGACAGGTTGGTTGCAGGCGCTCACCTGGCCTCCTTCTAACCAACATACGGCCATCACTGGCAACCAGGCAGAACCGGCTTTCATCAGAAAACACAACACATCTCCACTGCGTCCTCCAATGAGCTCTAGCTTGACACCACTGACGTCGCAAACGGCAGTGGTTTGGAGTAAGTGCAATGCACGCTACAGGGCGTCTGGCTCGGAGCTGTCCTTCAAGTAACCGATTTGTAACAGTTCGTTGTGTCACTGGTGGCAACTGCAGCTCGAATTACTGCCGCAGACGCGGTACGATGCGCCATGGCCATACGTTGTACACGGCGGTCTTCCCTCTCAGTAGTGCCACGTGGCCGGCCGGAACCCGGTCTTCTTGAGGCAGTGCCTTCCCTTGACCACCGCTGCCAACAATCATGCACAGTAGCTACATTCCTGCCAAGTCGTTCTGCAATATTGCGGAAAGAAAATCCACCTTCTCGTAGCCCTATTACACGACCTCGTTCAAACTCCGTGAGCTGTTGATAATGTCTTCTTCGTATTCTTAAAGGCATTCTTGACTAACATCAACACACTACGTCGAATCTCAACGATAACTAACGCTCACGAACGTTCCAGCGCGTATTTACAGCAAACCTGCTTTGCATGTTCCGAGGGGCGCTACTAGCGCCACACGTATGCGCCGAGCGCGAAATTTGCATAGACGTCATCTTACAGATGTACTCTCACCGCCTACCAACTGTCGTTTATCTAACACAACCCCTTCTTGGTGTTGGGATTTTTTTCCGTCAGTGTATGTAAAGTAACCAGACCTTGCTTGCACTGGCTGTTGTCAAGGTCTGCGAACCTTGCACAACAGCCACAGCAGCCCGCAGACCTTGGATTTTCAGAGGGCGTGAAACATTCGAACTCAAAATAGTTTACCTATTTAATTTTTCTTACAACTATACACACGCGTGACAAGTCTACACCCTGAAATTAATACAGCCTCCAGTATTGCTGCAAGGATTTCCAAAATAACATTTTTATTTTCTCCATGTGGCTCAAAGCATTGTTGAATATTGTGAATTACTGAGTTTTTTTCTTTTTCATAAATATTGATCTACCAATAAAGAAATATTCATGGGATAAGTTAATTTTATTTCACAAAATTGAAAAAATATGTAATATTTAAGGAACAGATTGTACAAGATATACTGCACTTTTATATAAACAATATATTATTTTCCACTTTTGTTTATGAAATCTTTGTACATGGATCAGTGCTCACCAGTGGCATAGCCAGAAATTTTTTAAGGGAGAGGGAGTTTAATGTAATATTACTAGTCACAGTAAGTTCATCAGAGAAATTAGAAATGGGTAAGAGAGGCAGGGATCGTTGCGATCAAAACTTATTCGGGGAAGTTGTGTTACGAGCTCAGTAAGGTTATGTGCAGAGATGAAAACCGGTCACGGGTCAACGAGTCAAAGGGTCGACAATTTTTTGTGGGTCCAACGGGTCGGGTCAAGGTGTTCCTGACCCAATTTTGACCCGGTTTTATTCCCGTTTTATTTTTGAAAAGAGAAAAATATATTCCAAAGAAAAATGCGCGTTTTGGAATTCTGTAGTCGATACTGGTTCCCACGGAGTGAATGTTGATCTGCCATGCAAAAATATTGTCGTCTCTTTCTTAACGCAACGAAGATTTCCACTGACCGACGTCAAACACACCGACACCACATCGTGAAAAGATACTTCCTTTGCGTTCTTTTACAGTGCGATTGCCCAGGGCGAGGTACAGGCAAACGCCATTCGCCTGCTTCTCAGCTGATTCACTCTTTCCGTGCGAAGTTCACTGTATGACTAAGAGTTACTTTTCACATCGCATCTTTTACATTGAGCACTCAGAGGTTTTCGATTGATGTGCTAACATCCCGTTTCCATGACATGTCATGTCGAAATTAACTCCTTATTTGTTAATATGGATGGATTTAATACTAAGGAGGTTGAGCAAGGCGTCCACGCCAACAAATACGTGCTTGTTGAAAACCACAAGAGGAAGAGTGAATGCTGGAAATTGTTTCGTCTCATTAAGGAACCGGTAAATAATTTTGTGTTGTTTGGTCTTGCTTATTGTTCAAAATGTGGAAAGTGTATATTACACTTTAGTGATAATCAAGTCTTCAATTTTGTCTGCGCTTACAATTATATTTTTTATGTTCTTAAAGATAGCTTCGACATTGTATTTTTGTTTTTAATATTGATTTTTTGCGGACAAAATGCATTTGTGTATCGTAAATAATGATTCCCATTTGTAATATACTCCATGGTCACGGTCATAGTCAGCCATTATTTCTGGATTATGCAAAATAGTGGCACTAAAAATGACACTAAAATTTAGCAAGTAACCAAATTTTATTATTAAAAAAGGATTTCAGTTTTAAATATCAAGCAGTTTTTGGGATGAATATGTACACTATCTACCAACAAGTAATTGGACACCTGTGATCGCAAAGGAAAACGAAGTTTATTCACCTTCAACAGTTGGTGGAGCCTCCACGATCGGCGATTACAGCTGCGACCCTTCGGGGCATACTCTCAACCAGGCGTTGTACGACGGCTAGCAGTATTTTCTTCCACTCGGCTTGGAAAAGACAGGTCAGTTCCTTCACCGATTTCGGAAGGTAGGGGCACCCCTTAAGTCGACGCTCGTCCCAGAGGTGCTCGATAGGGTTAAGGTCCGGGCTCTGCGCAGGCCAGTCCATTCGATTAACCCCATTGTCACCATACCAAGCCATGGTGGACCTCGCAACATGACAGGTGGCATTGTCATCCTGAAAGCAACATGGGTCCACCCCGTAAAACTGCCACAACGTAGGAAGCGCATGGTCATCCAAAATGGTGCAGTAGGTCTCGGCGTTGAGTCTACCAGGAATTGCGACCAAGGGTCCCGTGCCATACCAGGAGAAACACCCCCATAGCATAATTCCACCGCCGCCGAACTTCACAGTTGGCACAATACATTCCGGCAGGAGGCGTTCTCCAGGCAGACGACAAACCCAGATACTGCCATCTGAACGGTAGAGGGTGAACCTTGATTCGTCGCTCCAGAGAACCTGTTTCCACTGTTCAACGGTCCATTGTCGACGTTCATTGCACCACGTTAGCCGAGCAGCGCTATTGGACTTGATGATCAAAGGCTTGTGGGCAGCAGCACGTCCATGATAGCCGAGCAGATGGGTTTCCTTACGGATGGTATTCATCGAAAGAACACTCCCGGATGTCTGTTGAAACTCCTCGCGGATGTGGCCCATCGATTTGGTGCGGTTCTTCCGAATTTCTCTGGCCAGCACCCGTCGGTCTCTAACTCCCAGTTTTGTAGGTCTGCCGGGTCGGGGCACATTCCGACAGTCACCACTCATCTTCCACTTGCCAATCACGTAGGCCACTGTCGATTCTGGGTACTTCAACTAGCTGGATATGTCACGTATGGATCGGCCATTTCTGTGATACCCGACGATTACACATTTCTCGAAATCAGAGAGCTCCGAACTGCGTGGCATCTTGCATGCGACTGGTTGCGTTGTTGTTTCCCACACGATATTTAACGGCGGCGGCCGTGACGTGTATCAGGACCGCAGATATCATCGATTGCAGGGGTGTCCAATTACTTGTCGGTAGATAGTGTATATTACGTTCAAAGCAGATTTGTCCTGGTCAATTACGGGTACGGATAGGGTCGGGTCCAATTATGGGACGTCCGGGTCCGGTTCCGAAATTTTTGACCCGTTTCCAACTCTGGTTATGTGGGTACGAACTTGGAGGCCTACGAAAGGTATCCATGCTAACCAAACTTAGTAATTAAACAATTATTCCTGTTGTCTAATAACTTAAATTATCTTAATTCTTATCTCAGTAACGAAAAATTACGCAGGAGCCGAACACACGTTGCACACGCATAAAATCAACACCAAACGCAATCACTCAAATAAGTAAATAACTAAAAGCTGATTTCCATTTCTCCAAGAGCGCCACACACGTCCACACGGATCATGGAAAAGGTGTGCGTTCTCTCCCGCTGTCGCCGGGCGCCTATCGCTCTTTTTTGCAGAACATCCCCTACCCCATAAACCTGTACTCACTCTAAATTAAATTTCGCTTTCGTCTCGTCTCGATTATTCGAGTATTAATTTGAATTAAAATTTCTTATTTTCATCATTGCAATTTTTTATCGCCCAGACGGAGGCGGAGCCTGAACCGAGGGCGCACCGGCCGTCGGGCCAGTCTGAGCCTGAGTGCAAGTAGGATAAATAATAAAAACGACGCAAATTTCTGTTCTGCTACAAAAGGTCAGCACACGGTTTTCCACAAACATGAAGTATGCACAAAAGTTAAAATGTAAACACTTGCTAAAAAAGTACAACATCCTAAACTGTGCTTGATACCCCTCGCTTGAGTCTGCCACATGCTACAAGTTGCTCAGAATATTTCCTATCACTTACAGTGTGGTTGTATATTGACGTTTTCTTTGTATGTTCAACGACGACGATGAGCAACTCAATGTGCTATTATATAGGCAGCCGCCCGTCCTTAATTTGGGTCTACTGGTTCCAGGGAGAGGGAGTGGCAGTACTGTTATAGTCAGGCACGTTATCTATGCCTAACTCGGGATTCGGTCCAGCCCCATCTCGGGCGAGGGATTAGAAGCCAACGCTCTGTACTACTCAGCTACGGGGACGGTTTTACTGATGTCTGTTAGCAATCATTCATAGTAACAGGTAAATGTGATTAAGTGATTGCTGAAGGGGAAAATTAATTAGATTTACCAGCTTTATTGGTGACAAAGTTTACGGTCACTAATTATTTACAATTTCCGATTAAACACCTTTATTATAATATACACACATGCGCTGAGTATGTAACGTACCAGGAGATGTGACGTACCTGCCCGAAGGACGCACACGAAGGCAGATAGGAATCAGAATAAAACATCCGCGTAGCCTAATTGGTAGAGTGACTTATTCCGGAATGATGGGATCCGGGTTCGAATCCTGGCGTGGACAGAAATGACGGAGAAATTTACTTCGTTATAATGGCGCTCGAACTATCCGGATGACCCGACCGTTCAAAATCTCGCATTGGTGTGATGTTATTTCTACACCGCGAGATAGGAAAAATAAGAGAATCCCTTCTCCAGCACTTCGGAAAAAAAAATGGGGGGGGAGATGATGTAACGTACCAGGAGATGTGACGTACCTGCCAGAAGGACGCACACGACATAAAGGCAGATAGGAATCAGAATAAAACATCTGCGTAGCTCAATTGGTAGAGTGACTTATTCCGGAATGAGGGGATCCGGGTTCGAATCCTGGCGTGGACAGAAATGACGGAGAAATTTACTTCGTTATAATGGCGCCCGAACTTTCCGGATGACCCGACCGTTCAAAATCTCGCATTGGTGTAATGTTCTTTCCACACCGCGAGATAGGAAAAATAAGAGAATCCCTTCTCCAGCACTTCGGAAAAAAAAAAAGGGGGGGGGATGATGTAACGTACCAGGAGATGTGACGTACCTGCCAGAAGGACGCACACGACATAAAGGCAGATAGGAATCAGAATAAAACATCTGCGTAGCTCAATCGGTAGAGTGACTTATTCCGGAATGAGGGGATCCGGGTTGGAATCCTGGCGTGGATAGAAATGACGGAGAAATTTACTTCGTTATAATGGCGCCCGAACTTTCCGGATGACCCGACCGTTCAAAATCTCGCATTGGTGTGATGTTATTTCCACACAGCGAGATAGGAAAAATAAGAGAATCCCTTCTCCAGCACTTCAAAAAAAAAAAAATAAATAAAATAAAAAATAAGGGGGAGATGATGTAACGTACCAGGAGATGTGACGTACCTGCCCGAAGGACGCACACGAAGGCAGATAGGAATCAGAATAAAACGTCCGCGTAGCTCAATTGGTAGAGTGACTTATTCCGGAATGAGGGGATCCGGGTTCGAATCCTGGCACGGATAAAAATGACGGAGAAATTTACTTCGTTATAAGTATATGTACTACACGCACTAAATTAGAAACCTTTATGCAGATGTACGTAAGCGTCATTTACGCAGCGTATATGCAAAATACCTAGTCATGTGCGTCACCACGTGTCTAGGCAACTACACTGCTGGCCACCCAAAATGCAACACCAAGAAGGAAGCATCCGATTGGCCTGAAATTCGCAGCATGCGTCGCCCGCGAGAGGACATGGAAACGATTAGCATTGCAGGGCATACGCAAATCATGTGCGCCCGGCAGGCCACCGAGAAGCACTATAAGAAGGGTGCACAGAAGGCGGGGTGTAAGTAGTGGAAGTGTGTTGTGCTGACGGAACTGTGCGTGGGAAGCTTCCTGATTCCTCGTCGCAGAATACGGCAGTCATTGCAGCACCTTTCGGAGTTCGACAGAGGACGAATAGTGGCTTATCGCGACAGCGGTTTATCGTACCGAGACATCGGCGCCTGTGTGGGACGACATCCAGCAACAGTGAGGCGAATATGGATTCCGTGGGTGCAGGAGGGACGGACGGACCGACGTGACCGATTGCCGCAGCCGCGGCACACCACCGAACGAGAGGACCGGCATGTTGTGCGGCTGGTATTGACGGCTCGCACCGCCACATCACGAACGTTAGCGCAGGAATTAGGGTACGTTACGCAACAACTTATGTCAGCACGTACCGTTCGACGTCGTCTGCAGGAGCGGGGACTTGTCGCACGGCGCCCATTGCTCCGATTACCATTGACGTTACACCACCGGCGAGAGCGGCGGCAGTGGGCAGTTGAACGCCGCACTTGGACTACGGAATGGCACGACATTGTCTTCTCCGACGAATCCCGCTTCTGCATGCAACACCACGATGGTCGGATCCGCGTGTGGTGGCACCGCGGCGAGAGACTGTATGACGCCTGCATTATGCATCGTCATACCGGTCCGTCGCCTGGCGTTATGGTTTGGGGAGCAATTGGATGTGACACCCGCACCCCTCTGATACGCATCGCCGGTACACTCAACAGCCTCCGCACCATCTCCGACGTTTTGGAGCCTGTAGTCCTTCCTTACCTGCAGGACCTGCCAGCGGCCACGTTTCAACAGGACAATGCGCGCCCGCACGTGGCATGCAGAGTGCAACAATTCTTCACGTCCCACCAGGTGTCACTGCTGCCGTGGCCCACCTGTTCTCCCGATATGTAGCCCATCAAACACGTCTGGTCGCTGATCGGCAACCGAGTGGCCCGGCAAGCACCACCCGCGGCTACGCCTGATGAACTGTGGCAACGTGTGGAAGCAACCTGGACCGACATACCCCAAGCCCACATCCAAAGCCTCTTTCGTTCGATGCAGCGGCGTGTAGCGGCAGTTACTGCCAGCCATGGGTGCCACACGAACTATTAATGTCTGCGTGTTCCGTAAGCTCAATTGTTTCATCTTTGTAATCTGTTGTTATGTGTCCAGTAAATCAGGCTTTGCTATCGCGTGTTCTTCTTGGTTTTGCATTTTGGGTGGCCAGCAGTGCATTTAAGACTGCCGCTCGTCAGTAACCGTCAGTAGTGTTGATCACAATGGGAAAAACAAAGGATTTTTAATGTTTAGAAAAAGGGCTTACTATGGGAGCCCGTCTTTCTGGTGCGATGATTTTGAAAACTGACTGGTTTCACAAAAAGTGAGATGCCCCGGGTCTTTAACCAGTGGAAAAATAACTTACAGGGCTTGTCTAAGAGGCGTCATTGTGGCGCGACGGCAGTCTGTCAAGTCGAAATCACTCTTGTCTGAGAAGGCTTTCACAGAGAAACAGGACTTCTTGTGTGCAGCACGTGATCGAAGCATTCAATGAAAGCTATTCCCAACCCATATCTCTGCGAACTCTGCGCAAGGAATTGAAGAGGATGGGTATTGGCGGACGCTTGCCTATACGGAAACCACCGATTTCTCCGAAGAACCGGAAAGTTCGTCTACTGTGGTGGACACTGAAAGACTGGAAAAAAGTCGTGCGGTCCGACGAGTCGCGGCACACCTTGTTCTGTAGTGAACCCAGCTTGGCTTATAAACACAACTCAAGATTCCATAGGTGGTGTCATGGCGTGGGGCACATTCTGTTGGTACGAAACGGGTTCCCTGATGTTTCTGCAAAGGTCAGGCGTTTTCTAAGGATTATCTGTACATTGTTGCCAATCAAATCAATTCTGCAATGTAGATTTTTTGCACAAGAGGTGATAGCTGTTTCATGGACGAAAATGCTACTGTCCATCGTGCAAGATGTGTTCAGCAGTTGCTTAGGGAGCATGACAGCGTTTCTACAATCTTCCCTGGCCACCACAAAGCCCAGTTCTGTACCCCATTGAGAATGTATGGGTTATGTTTGGAAAACAGATCCGGGAGTCTTCTTCCGTCAAATCTGAGCAAGTTCACGGACTGTTTGGTGAACACCTGTTATGCTGTAGACGTAGATGCACTCCAACATCTTGTGGAATCTATGACAATTAGCATACATTCTGTAATTCGTGTTAAAGGACGTCCAACCCGCGATTGAATAAAAGTTTCTAATTCAGTGGCCGGTATGTGTACTTCCAAATAGTAAGGCAGAATACGTTACTGAAGGTTAAAAAGGAAAAGCGAAACGTGATATAACAGACCTTGAGAGAGGGATATGGGTTTTCGGAAGAGTGGTACGAATATTGAAAAAAACCGCCATTATAGAAGAGAGGTCAGACGCCATTATAGAAGAGAGGTCTGAGACGCCATTATAGAAGAGAAGTCTGAGATGCCATTATAGAAGAGAGGTCTGAGACGCCATTATAGAAGAAAGGTCTGAGACTCCATTATAGAAGGAAGGTCTGAGACGCCATTATAGAAGATAGGTATCTGACAATTCTTCCGTGATAGATCTGGGTTCTAGTCCCGGATGAGTCACAGGTGGGGTGCATGCGTAATGGCGCTAGCGCGCTCTCTCTTTCTCTTGCTTGGAACCAGTGGCCCAAAGTAGGGACGGGCGACTGCTTATAGAATATGAGTTGCATATGGTGGTCGTTAAACGCCAAAACAAAGTAAAATAGAATATCAGCAAAACTTCTAAGCTCGTGATATGTGGAAGGGCAACAGTATACAGAGAACAGGTTGACGCAGAAGAAAAAAGAGCAGTTAACACATGACATGCGATCAGAAACGACGTCCGAGGTGAGCAGAGGATATCCAGATTTGTAGGGACCAACAGATGCGCCGCAGTAAGTCAAATGCTCGAAGATTTGATTCAGGGATAATGCTAAAAGGCATTCAGGAGCTCGGTGCTTATCACATTGGACCGTCTGATCTATGTATATGTGTCCAATCATCATTACTGTCAGTGGTGAACAAGATAATACATTTGAGCTCGGGACACCGGACGCAGAACCTAAATGATTAGGGAAGAATCCTGTGATCTCATGAATGGCGTTTACAACTGTACTATGCCGACGGGAGGCTTATAATTTGGAGCATGGATCCATCTTGAAGGTTCATGACTCTCCAGGCTGAGAATGGGGCAGTATGCGCCATTCTTTTAATTTGGCACTTTAGGCCCCTTGATTTTAATGGACCCACATGTGAATTTCCAAGCGGATGAAATCATTGATGCTCATCGATTGGGTGAAATCATTGATGCTCATCAATTTCACCCAATCATGGTCATTCTGTACCCCTGAGGTCATTGATACTTCCACAACGTCTATGTACTATGCCACAATGCCCACATTGTCTCGGATTGATTTCAGAAACATGATGGCGATTTTTCCTTGCTTCGTTGGCGATTTCATTACCCAGATCTCAATCTTACGTAGTATTTGTTGGATTAAGTCTAACTGTAATCAGACATCTGAATCCACTGCCATCTAATCAAAACATTATTCGTCAAGGTTGAGCCAATATTCCACCGAAACATTACCTAAATTTAGTCGGATCAATTCAAAGGTGAATCTCAGGCATAAATATGAAAATGTTCATTAAACTATTTACCTTTAATGGAGTTCCAACTTTCACAATCATCACAGTGTATGGGATTCCAATACCTAGTAATAAATCTGTAAACTAGTTAAAGATAAAGTGAGAAAAGAGATAAACAATTAAACAACAAACCAATTATACACTGACGGAAAAAAAAATCCCAACACCACGAAAAAATAGTAGTAGAGGAATGAAATGGCGGTAATACATTTGTATAGGTAACATATTTAATCGTTAAGGTTTCAAGATCACAGCTTAATGTAAGCGCGAGAAGAGCCATTTAAATGTGAAATGCTGATACATTAATAACCGGTGTAACCGCCAGAATGTTGAACGCAAGCACGCAAACGTTCATGCATTGTGTCGTACAGGTGCTGGATGTCAGTTTGTGGGATGGAGTTCCATGCCTGTTGCACTTGGTCGGTCAATACAGGGACGGTTAATGCTGGTTGGGGGTGACGCTGGAGTTGTCGTCCAATGATGTCCCATACGTGCTCGATTGGTGAAAGACCTGGTGATCTAGCAGGCCACGGCAACATGTCGACACTCTGTAGAGCATGTTGGGTTACAACAGCGGTATGCGGGCGAGCGTTATCCTGTTGAAAAACACCCCCTGGAATGCTGTTCATGAATGGCAGCACAACAGGTTGAATCACCAGACCGACGTACAACTGTGCCGTCAGGGTGCGTGGGATAACCACGAGAGTGCTCCTTCTGTCATAGGAAATTGCTCACCAGACCATAATTCCAGGTGTAGGTCCAGTGTGTCTCGGCCGCAGACAGGTTGGTTGCAGGCGCTCACCTGGCCTCCTTCTAACCAACACACGGCCATCACTGGCACCAGGAAGAACCGGCTTTCATCAGAAAACACAACAGATCTCCACTCCGTCCTCCAATGAGCTCTAGCTTGACACCACTGACGTCGCAAATGGCAGTGGTTTGGAGTAAGTGGAATGCACGCTACAGGGCGTCTGGCTCGGAGCTGCCCTTCAAGTAACCGATTTGTAACAGTTCGTTGTGTCACTGTGGTGGCAACTGCAGCTCGAATTGCTGCCGCAGACGCGGTACGATGCGCCACGGCCATACGCCGTACACGGCGGTCTTCCCTCTCAGTAGTGCCACGTGGCCGGCCGGAACCCGGTCTTCTTGAGGCAGTACCTTCCCTTGACCACCGCTGCCAACAATCATGCACAGTGGCTACATTCCTGCCAAGTCGTACTGCAATATTGCGGAAAGAAAATCCACCTTCTCGTAGCCCTATTACACGACCTCGTTCAAACTTCGTGAACTGTTGATAATGGCTTCTTCGTCTTCTTAAAGGCATTCTTGACTAAAATCAACACACTACGTCGAATCTCAACGATAACTAACGCTCACGAACGTTACAGCGCGTATTTACAGCAAACCTGCTTTGCATGTTCCGAGGGGAGCTACTAGCGCCACACGTATGCGCCGAGCGCGAAGTTTGCATAGACTTCCTCTTACAGATGTACTCTCACCGCCTACCAACATACGTTTATCTAACACAACTCCTTCTTGGTGTTGGGATTTTTTTCCGTCAGTGTATTTCTTACAATTATTTTGAACCTATAAAAGAAGCAACATAGGGGACAGAATAAAAAGTAAGGGATGCGTTTAAAATAGTTGAACTAGAAAGTTACTTTTCATTTGAGAAATTGATAAATATTTATTTTTAATTCAATGTTTCACATTTCAAGGGAAAATATCCCATTCTGAAATTGATGTATGTTGCTACTTACGAAACATCAGTTAACGCCTAAAGAAAACAAATTTTTTTAAAACTACATAGGCAAATTAAGTTTAACATAAAGATTTGTGAAATGGTATCAAATGATATCCCTTCTTCCCACAGCTCCAACAGTGTAACTTCGCAACACATGATACTTCCCGAAAAC
The DNA here is from genome assembly GCA_039090855.1 of Macrothele yani. Classification (NCBI taxonomy): domain Eukaryota; kingdom Metazoa; phylum Arthropoda; class Arachnida; order Araneae; family Macrothelidae; genus Macrothele; species Macrothele yani. Next base: position 28,759,194 of record CM077022.1, read on the forward strand.
AGGTAAAAATACACCGAACAGCCAAAACATTATGACCACCTGCCTGATACACTGGCGTGCCAAAATTAAGGACGAGACAGTTTTTCGAATGTAACATCGTGCAGAAGTGCTCAACATTGACTCAAATCATACCATAAGATCCCCAAGATATAACAATATGAGACAAGTGAGCAAAACTGTCCAAACAAGAAATCCAAAGGATACAAAGGCACTTTATTGAAACGGTAGCTTCGAGCACAACTGGACAGAAAACAGAAACGTCCATGTGACAGGCGGCTGCCAAGAAAAATCCAATCTTTAGTATCACCCCTGACTGCGTTGCAGGATTTACAACGTCTGTCCATGCTGAGGACGAGGTTGTCAAGGAGCTGTTTAGGCATCGCGGCCCATTCCTCTTGTAGCGCCAATCACAGCTGCGAAATCGTTGCTGGCGGCTGGTGACGTGCTGCCAAGCGACTCTCGAGAAGGTCCCATACGTGTTCGATTAGATTTAGGTCCGGGGACCTTGCGGACCAAGCCATGCGTTGAATATCTTCACTCTCCAACAGCTCTGCGACAGCCACTGTATGATGAGGTGTAGCGTTGTCGTCCATGAAGAGGAGCTCAGGACCCACAGCACCTCTAAACAGACGCACGCGAGGCAGGAGAACCTCTGTAAAATAGCTGACACCAGTGACTGAACCTCCTTGGAAAATGTGGAGGTCAGTACGGCTACCAAGCATGATACCGCCCCAAACGAGAACTCCGCCACCTCCAAACCTGCTCCTTTCGATGATTTTGGAGGTGTGATTGCGTGTTCCCTGCTCTCTCCAGATGTGTATACGTCCAGAATGCTCGTCAGAGTAAATCGGCTCTCATCCGTAAAGAGAACTCGACCCCATTGCTGATGTGTCCAGTTCTTGTGTTCCTGGCACCACAGAAACCGCCATCTCCGATGAGCAGGTGTTAATGGCATACACCGTACTGGTCGTCGTGCAAATAGACCACCTTTGTGCAGCCTCCTGGCCACGGTAAAACGCGATAACGGACGTCCAGTTGTCTGTTGCATGTGCCTTGCGATTTCTCCCGCTGTCTGCCGTCTGTCTCTTCTCGCCTGTAGGACAATATACCGGTCGTCCGCCGCCGTGGTTGCTCGTGGACGACCACTGCAAAACTCTCGGACAGCTGTTCCTGTCGTTTGAAATGCTCTCCAAGCTCGTGAAACGATGCTGTGAGCGATCCCGAACTCCTCGGCCACACTAGTCACACTTCGACCTTCTTCCAACTTCCCAATGACGCGACCTCGGATAAAGTCATCCAGATGTCGTCTACTGGATTGCCTGTTGGCCATATCACACGGTGGCAGCAACTCGACGTCGTTCAAACCGATGTACACCGTGCAATAGCTTTCACCGAATTGCTGAGCGTACACCGCCCGCGTGCTTTATACCCTTCCGACACCCCCTCCCTACGTCATGCTGCATATATGCGCATGCCCTACCGTACCGGACTCTAGTCTATCTCCTGAGTGGTCTTTCGGTCCGTTCTGCCTGCTCGTTCCGCTGTTATGTTACTTTCTCCTCTTCGTCTTTAATTTTTGCACACCAGTGCATTATGCTGGTCCTCCACGTGCCGCCAAAACAGATCTTACCCGACAAGGTATGGAAGCTACAAGATTTCTCACGGTGTTTTGTGGCATGTGATACCCCCAACACGTTACCAACAGATCCTTTAACTCTTGTAAGTTACGTGAGTGAGCCGCAGCAGATCGGATTTTATCTTCCAACTCAAAATACAGATGCTGGATAGGATTGGCGTCTGGTAAATTTGCAGAGCAACACCTGGAAATCTTCCTTTAATTCCGTGAACGATTCTTGAACAATCTGAGCAGTATGGCATGACGCTTTCTCCTGCCGAAAGAAAGCATAACTAGAGGGGAATACCGTTGCCATGAAAGGGCGTACCTGGTCTGCAATGATGTTTAGGTAGCCAGTAGAAGTCATAGTTTCCTGCACCAAAATGACTGGACCCAGAGTTTTCCAGCAAAACATTACCCAAAAGAATTACACTTCACCCACCGGTTTATGTTCGTCCCACGGTGCATTCTTGTCACAACACTTCCCAAGGTAAACGACGCACATGTACCCGGCCTTCCACATGGTGCAGCAGGAAAAGAGATTCATCGGGCCAGACAACCGTCTTCAAAGACCCAGTTTTGATGCTCGTGTGCCCGCTGTAGGTGATTTCGACGGGGACCGAGGTTAGCATGGGCACTCGGAGCAGCCTGTAGCGACGCAGGCTCATTTTAAGCTGGGTTCGATGTACTGTGTGTTGTGACACGTTACTATCGTCACCAGCATTGAAATTACCGACGAGTTGCGATAATGTATCCCTTCTGTTGGTTCGTACCATACGGGATAGCCTTCGCTCAATATAAGTATAGATGAGACGTGGTCTGCCCACACTTTGCCGGCGGTTCATAGTTTTTCACTTCTCCGACCGCTTTTTGAAAGTACTAATCACGGCTGACCGAGAGTATCAAACAAGCCTTGCTGTCTTGTGAGTGATCTGTGACCCAGTCGTCTGACCATTACAATCTGACATTTGTCAAACTCGCTTAAGTCCGCTCAGTTAGTGAACTGCTGTACAGCACAAGGATGCACACTCTTCCGCTGTAACCTATAATATGGGTCAGTAAGCGCACTATTATCACCGCGGCGTTGCACACGCTCGCATTCACACACTTACACAACAAAAGGAAGGTAAAAAAACACTTACCTTACTTACCAAACATGAGCGACAAAAATCGAATGCAAAAACTTCCAGGGAAGAAGTATCACTGGATTCAGGGTGGAAACGCTTAAAGAGAAAAAGGAAAAGAGGACCCATTCCTAAGCACCTCCAACCCATCAATAAAATAAAAAATAAATAAATAAAACTAAGGATGACAGGGAAAAAAAAAGAGAAAATAAACAACTGAATGAAATGTCATTTGTCACACCCCTCCCCGCCCGATAGGCATAACAAAGACGCAAAAGATGGTCTGCGCTGTCATCCGAGAGGCGCAAAACCTGCTACAGACAACTGACAGAACAAAATCGATGGCCAAAGCATATACACATTCAGAAAAAAGGCATATACACTGCTGGCCACCCAAAATGCAACACCAAGAAGGACACGAGACAGCAAAGCCAGATTTACTGGACACATAACAACAGATACAAAGTTGAAACGATTGAGCTTACAGGCCCGTGCGATTTGCGGAACACGCAGGCATCAATAGTTCGTGTGGCCCCCATGGCTGACAATAACGGCCGCTACACGCCGCGGCATCGAACGAAAGAGGCTTTGGATGTGGGCTTGGGGTATGTCGGTTCAGGCTGCTTCCACACGTTGCCACAGTTCATCAGTCGTAGCCGCGGGTAGTGCTTGCCGGGTCACTCAATTACCGAACAGCGACCAGACGTGTTTGATGGGCGACATATCGGGAGAACAAGCAAGCCACGGCAGCAGTGACACCTGGTGGGCCGTGAAGAATTGTTGCACGCTGCGTGCCACGTGCGGGCGCGCATTGTCCTGTTGAAACGTGGCCGCTGGCAGGTCCTGCAGGTAAGGGAGGACTACAGGCTCCAAAACGTCGGAGATGGTGCGGTGGCTGTTGAATGTACCGGCGATGCGTATCATAGGGGTGCGGGTGTTATATCCAATTGCTCCCCAAAGCATAATGCCAGATGACGGACCGGTATGGCGATGCATAATGCAGGCGTCATACAGTGTCTCGTCGCGGTGCCGCTACACGCGGATCCGACCATCGTGGTGTTGCAGGCAGAAACGGGATTCGTCGGAGAAGACAATGTCGTTTCATAAGCTCGTCTGTACCAGTTTTTCTAGCACTTCAGTGTACTTGCATTGGCAGGGATCAGACGTTGAGGCATGCTCACAGTCCGTGGAGGTTAATGCAACCACAACTCGTTGTCAGAATTTTCCCTGCGTGCGAGCTTTGCTGTTGATATGCCCACCTCGATCCGCCGTTCCGATGCGCTGTGGCAGGGCACTATTTCGTCATTTGTCGTGATTTCTTAAACATTTGCGTAATTGGCTCTGAGGTACGTACTTGCATGCGGAGTTTCATCAGGATCGAACGACTTTCTCGAGGTGCTTCGTCTTTTTTTGTGTGTTGTGTTTTATTTGCACAGAGCGTACTTATTGTTTAATTAGCTGTACTAATTCCTGCCTTGGCGTTGTTTTCTCGTACTGAAAGATTGAAGAAGAGTAGGCCGCGTGATTTAATTTTTCTTTACTTGATTATTTATTAGTACATGAAACGAGCTTCAGAGAGATGAAACTGGTTTGGCAAACTTCTGATATTAAAATTTCAACATGGTATTAAACTTATGAAAGGATACTAAGAAGAGGTCCGCCATAGCAAGCAGAAATTCCCATCCTCGGATATCCCTGTCTGGCAACTGACAAATTGGAGATGAAATCTGTCGAAAAAAAGAACATTAATACAAAATCGTTTAAAGTTTTCGGTACGTAAAATTTCTTATTCATATTGGAGTAAGAACTTAATTAATATGCAATACGAATGCAATTAATAAACAAAAAATAAAAACCTTATAAAGTTATTTTACCAACGGTTTGTCTCTCCGTTCTGGGGGTTTAACGACCACCATGACAAACTCTGAGGGATATAAGCAGTCTCACGACTCAAATTTAGGGCCACTGATTACAAGAAAGAGAGGTAGAGAGCACTATGCAACAATTACGTCACCTATGCCGTATCTGGGACTCGAAACCGCTACCAGCTTTGACGACTACTGAGAGATATACGTCTTTGACCACTTGTCCTCAGGGGCAGCTCCGACGATTTGAAACTCTCAGGTCGCCTATCTATAGTAGGGGTACAAACATCCCCAGTGGTGTTCTACCTCAGAAGATGGTCGGTCACACCGTCACATCTTGCCACCCTGCTGGAGCAGTGGTCTAAGCGCTGGCTTCTGACCATTCGTCCTTGATGAGTAAGTGTTCGAGTCACGTTGAGGCATGGATGTTGTGTTTGGGGTACGGTACTACCTGTCTCCCTTTCCTGGAACAAGTGGCTCTAAATTAGGGACGAGCGACTGCGTGTAGCCCACTGAGTTTGTAACGTACCAGGAGATGTGACGTACCTGCCAGAAAGACGCACACGACATAAAGGCAGATAGGAATCAGAATAAAACGTCCGCGTAGCTCAATTGGTAGAGCAACTTATTCCGGAATGAGGGGACCCGATTTCGAATCCCGGCGTAGACTAAAAATGACGGAGAAATTCATTTCGTTATAATGGCGCCCGAACTATCCGGATGACCCGACCGTTGAAAATCTCGCATTGGTGTGATGTTATTTCCACACCGCGAGATAGGAAAAATAAGAGAATCCCTTCTCCAGCACTTCGAAAAAAAAAAAAAAAATAAGGGGGAGATGATGTAACGTACCAGGAGATGTGACGTACCTGCCAGAAGGACGGACACGACATAAAGGCAGATAGGAATCAGAATAAAAGTCCGCGTAGCTTAATTGGTAGAGCAACTTATTCCGGAATGAGTGGACCCGGGTTCGAATCCTGGCGCGGATAAAAATGACGGAGAAATTCACTTCGTTATAAGTTGCTCACGGTTGTCGTTAAACTCCCAAAGCAAACAAACACCGTCACTTCGGCCCGTGGGTACACCACATACTAGATAAATGGTTACTTATCCTCATGTGGAATAGGACGGAGTACTCAAGAAAGAAATATGGAATTTTTGAAGAAGAAAATCGTGCCAGATAAAGATCTGGAATCGGAAAAGGAATGTACAGAAATTTCAGCGCGTGTAAAAAGTAGCGGAGGTCAGTCACAGAATTTTGACATTAAAGTTGTAGTGTGTCAAGGAGAGAGAGAGAGAGAGGATTAGCATTAAGCACATTTCTCTTCACATGTGGTAACAACATAAATGAGGGAAGCAGTACCTTGGACAATTTTATTTGCAGGTGTTGTAAGCCTAAATTAAAGAGAAAATAAAAAGTAGAAATGTGCAAAATCAGAAAGTCGGAGAATACCTGAAGACAGATGCCTGAAGATAAACAGAACCAAAACACAGCACATGAGCTGCAACGAGGAAAATCGTATTTTTGGTGTTAATACCTAGGAAGAAGTAACAAAAAAAGTAAGAAGATTTAAAACCTGCCATCCGAGCGAGATATATTGGAAATACGAAAAGAGAGATAAATAACAGAGTTTAAATAGCATGGAGTAGGATCAGGTATGGAAAGAAATCCGCAACTATAAAACTAACGGGGAATTCACATAGCCGATGAAGAGGTCGTGTTGTTATTTTGATGAACTTTAGTTAATAAATAGTTATGGCGAGCATGGAAACACGAGAAAAGCGGAGCAATGGGAGACCTAGGATGAGATGGAGGGAAGAGTAAATGAAGGAGAGGAGTAAGACCAAAAAACTGATTCACAACAGCAATCTCGTGAAAATTTTTCCGTGACTCACTTATAAACGTAGAAAGAGCGATAACACAGGTCTGCAACCAAAAAACTGCACAGGATTTTTATACTGTTTCTTATAGATTTTTACTCACTGAAACCGGGAAAAATACTCAAAAATTCCATCACGTCAGGTTTTCTTGCAAAACTCGTGTTTGTAGTTTCATTTAGAGTGAAACTTCCGTTTAACTCGAAATCTGGTATCCTATTCTTGATCCTAAAAATCCTATGCAAAAGTTATTTGGTACTTTCATTTAATATGTATTAGAGTGAGACTCAAGAATAAATACAAAGATAAAATGAGCGGAATGGGGGTGGGGAGGGGTGTGTGTGAAGTGGAAGAGTGGCAGGGCAAGGGTAGTGTTGGCGGTGTGAGGAAGCTCAAGTTGATCATGTCCCAACTGGGTTAATTTGTTTATAGCGAAAAGTGAGGAATCTTACTGGCTGGGTTGAGTATGTTTAAACATGTTCTCTAGGGTATTAGGAATGAGTATAAACAAGCGTATTGTCAGATTTGATCATGTTTCAAAATGCTAAATAAGTTCAGGATCTAGGTTGCTTTGGTTATGTTGCATAGCTTATAGTAGGTGACTACTAGATATTCGAGGCTAAAAGTGCCTAGAGAATCCCTCGAAAGCATTAATTTTTATCTTTAAGAACGGGAAAAAAAGAAACTTTTTGCTGTTTTATTTTATTTATATGCAGCGCCATTTTGGAATTTTTTTTTATCGAGACAGAGGAAGAAGCAGGTGTTGCCGATTAACCTGCCCAGCTACAGAGAGAGACGATCGGCAGACGCGCAGGTGTCAACATAACCTCGTTCGCTCTTGTGTTCACCTATGTTTTACGTGTTATTTCACTGGTCTTTTCGAAGGGAGCGAGGCTAGTTTCCATCTGCTTCGCCACAGGAAAAGCGTTTGCTTCTAGATGTACGGAGAGTCAGTGTGTGTACTCAATGCGGTGTATACAAACAGCGAGGAGCCACACTCAGTTTACATTTGGCATTCAAACGTGACCATGCTTGTGTTTTTAGTTATATATTATGGCTCCAAGAGGTTGTGTTATTTCTTCTGACAACTTTTGTTTTATTTGTGGTGAATACACTGTTAAAAGTCAACAAAGAAACATAAGTGATTTCGTGAAGAAAGTGTATTTTGCTTACTTCAAGTTGAAACTTGGGGATCAAGACAAAGCCTGGGCTCCTCATAAGGTGTGCAGAAGGTGCGAGGAAGATCTCCGTTTGTGGATTAAGGGTAAGAAACACTCATTTCGTTTTGGCATTCCTATCATGTGACGTGAACAGCAAAACCACACTACCGATTGCTATTTCTGTTCGGTAGATGTGAAAGGTTTCAATACAAAAAATAAAAATAAAATATCTTACCCAAACCTAAATTCAGCTATTCGTCCAGTGCCTCATAACGCTGCAATACCAGTTCCACACCCACCTTCCAGTTTGGTTGATATCCTGAGTGATTCTGAGGACGGAAACACAATACCTCCCCAGGACGAATCTAGTTTAGATTTTTCTGTTGTTGAGGGACCCCAACTTTTTTTATCAGAGCGAGCTCAATGACCTGGTTAGAGATTTAGGCCTTTCAAAAGATGCTGCCGAATTGCTGGGGTCAAGGTTAAAAAATAAAAACCTGCTGTCACCCGGAACCTCAGTTTCGTGGTACAGGCACCGAGAGAGAGAATTCACTACATTTTTTTCCAAAGAGGGAAATCTCTTTTTTTGTAGTGATGTTGAAGGGCTAATGAAGTGTTTTGAAATAGAATATGATTCATCTGAGTGGTGCCTATTCATTGATTCCTCAAAACAGGACTCAAAGCAGTCTTGTCGCATAATGGGAATAAATTTGCATCACTTCTTGTAGGACACTCGGTTCATTTGGAGGAAAACTATAACGATGTGGCAATGATTCTTAAGAAAATAAAATATCAAGAACATCGCTGGATGCTTTGTGGAGACTTCAAAATACTAACCGTGTTGTTGGGTCAGCATGCAGGTTATACGAAATATCCCTGCTTCCTTTGCTTGTGGGACAGTCGAGCCAGAGATCTCCATTGGACAAAAACTGTCTGGCCACTTCGAGACGCCTTCATCCCCGGCGAAAATAACGTCATTAATACAACCTTGGTTCCTCTTGAAAAGGTTTTATTACGACCTCTTCATATTAAATTGGTGCTTATGAATCATTTTGTGAAATCACTGCCAAAAGATGGGGAATGTTTCAGATATCTGTGTTCCAATTTCCCAAAACTGTCAGATGCCAAGTTGAAAGAGAGAGGTTTTACTGGCCTCGACATACGAAAATTGTTATCCGATCCCCTCTTTTCAGAAACAATGGTAGAAAAAGAAAAAGAAGCGCGGGACTATTTCAAAGACGTAGTGCACAAGTTTTTGGGTAATACTAAAGACCCTCACTACAAAACCATTGTACAACGCATGTTGGCTGCGTATAAAGCTAAAGGATGCAAGATGAGCTTAAAAGTTCATTTCTTACACTTCCATGTCGACTATTTTCCCGAAAACTTGGGAGCCCTCAGTGAAGAGCAGGGTGAAAGATTTCACCAGGATGTCCGTGATATCGAGTGACGCTACCAAGGACGATGGTGCGTCAATATGCTAGCTGACTACTGTTGGATGCTCAAGCGGGAAACAGAAAGTGGAAAGCGGAAGCGTGTTCGGAGAAGTATCAAAGAGAAGAAGAAAAGGTTTCATAGGCAAAAAGAATGAACACGGAATGTTGAGTACATTTCATGAAGAAATTGTTTGTTTATTATAAGAAATATTTTTTAGTTCATTGTAATGAAATGGTGGTTTTCTCATTATTGTTATGCTTTTTTTATGCAAACACCTTGTATTTTGCAAACAAACTGTACGTGATGGAGGGAAATCGAGGTCATTTTTGGATTCAGCACACTCGAAAACATAATATTTACCAAAAACATCCCATGCAGCTGAAAAAAAATATTTTTTTGCAGACCTGTGTAATGAGAATTTTTCCGTGACTCACTTATAAACGTGGAGAGAGTGATGACTTCAGTTTGATGTTCTTAGTCCACGTCAATTGTGTGTATTAATTACTCATTCGCCTTCTAGTTATTTGTTCAGTTGCTGCTTTCCATCTTTGGTGAATCCCCAGCATTGCGCGGGGCTCCAAGAAGCAACCTGCCATGTGGTTTGGATGTTAGGCGTATGTGAGTCTGGAGAATTCGAGGCCGCTGTGGTGCCGTGGTAGCATTTCCGGCGCGTAACTGGAAGACCCTGGGTTCGATTCTTGGTGGCGGCGGATAAGAATTTTTCCGTGACTAATTTATAAACGTGGAAAGAGCGATAACTTCTGTTTGATCTCCCTTTATTTTCTGTTTCGGGGTTTGAGAACCACCATGAAAGGTTCGCCCATGCCTAATGTTGGCCTACTGATTTCAGGGATACGCGCTTGTACCTGATTTCACTGATTTCAGGTACAAGCGCGATGTTCATGTCTAATCCGGGAATCAGGCCCTGGCCTATCTCCGTCGAGTGATCAGAGGCCAGTGCCTCTGATCACTCGACGGAGATAGGCCAGGGCACAGGCAAGCGTAGCTCCAGCCACACTTGTCTGTGACATTAAAAATAATGATGGAGTAGCATACCTTTTCATTTCGTTCATCAAAAACTATAGCAAGAACTTGGAGGTTAGTACATTAAGAGAGACATAACAAAGTACTAAAATATAAAGCCCATCTCACAACAAGCCATACTTGTCGCCATTTTCTGATAACAAAAATGCTTTCTTGCTTAGTATTTGCATGATTGTAACAACAAGGACTGTCCTCTTTGTACGGCATTTCATAGCATAATGGTCGCATCCTCTCTTTGCAGCTCAGAAAGTGGTACATAAATTTTCATCGCATAATCGTGCCATAGTAGATTTTTGCTCGTCATATTGATTTCAGGCAGCAACCCGAGTGGTCTAAGGCACTGGCTTCAGATCATTCTTTCGAAATGGACCCGGGTTCAAGTCCAGATGAGGCCTGGGTGTTCTTGTCTTACGGCTCTGTCTCTTCCCTGAAACCAGTGACCCTAAATTAGGAACGAGCGACTGCGTACAGCCCAATGAGTTGCTCATGGTAGTCGTTAAACTCCCGAAAAAAGATTCCAGAAGGCAGGTAAACAGATGGGTATGCAGCGCTAGGTGCATACGGTCACGTGAAGGGAAATGTTGGTAAACATAATGATCTTCACCGTAGGCTACTTAGCGGCAAAGGCAACGTGTGGTTCACTATTTCCAGTTATTCTCTGTTCTTCCTAGGTACCCCAGATTCGTGCCTCAGTTCGTGTTGAAGTAATTTTTTTTATTTGGGGGTTTAACGGCCACCGTAAGCAAGTCAATAGGCTATACGCTGTCGCCCGTTCCTACTTTGGGGCCACTGGTTCCAGGGAAGAGAGAGAGCCAGTTTTGAGCAAGGCAAACACACCAACTATACCTTACCCGCTGGATTCGAACCCAGACCTATCTCGTACAAATGATTAGATACTAACTCTTCGTACCACTCAACTACCTGGGCGGCTGAGTCAGAACATCCGTGTCCCGTACTGATACATGGTAACGCGAAAAGCATCTTCCTCTACTTGTGAGTAAATACAAAAACTATTCCGCGAGCTTCAAGATGAAAATTATCTTAAGCATGAAAACAGAGCTGCGAAAAATGAGGTTTCGGTGACTGAAAATTTGATACACAAATAGCAAAACTTAAAGACAAGATAAAAAAACAAACACACACAAACTTTTAAAAGCCGACTCGGTAGCCGAATGATCAGAGTCGTGGTCTCCGGCCAGTCCTCCAACGAGGCATGGGGTGCTTCTGGCTCCTCTCCCGTCCTCTGGAACAAGCAGCTCAAGTTAATGACGAGCGACCTTGTGACGTACCAGCCAGCAGGACGCACACGACATAAAGGCAGATAGGAGTCAGAATGAACGTCTGCGTAGCTCAGTTGGTAGAGCGACTTGTTCCGGAATAAGCGGACTCGGGTCAATTCCCGGCGTAGACCAGAAATGACGGAGAAATTTACTTCGTTATAACCTCTTCTACCGTAAAAAGTTACTCATGATGGTCGTTAAATCATGGAACAACAACAACATAAAAAAATAAGGCGTTTTGAAGCCTTGAAAGGGGAAAGTTTCAAAATGACATTTTCCCTCACTTCTTCTTGTTTTTAGCCTCCACCGTGAGCAATTCAACGCCCTTCCCTAATTTGGGGCCTATTGGTTTCAGGGAAGGAGATAGCCAGTGCCGCATGACAACCACACCATCCATGACTCACCTATGATTCGAACCAGCACCCATCGCGAACGAATGAGTAGATACCAGTGTCTCGTAACACTCGGCCACCAGGGAAGAATGATAACACTGGCCTGCATGGACTTTGATGTTTACAATTGTAATAGTGCTTCTAGGCCCATTTTCTCTGCAGATTTCAGAAATATATTCCATTGTTTTCTATCACGTCAGGATTTCATACAGTAATATGGGCGGTACTTATTTCAACAAAGTTAGTAAATATGCATTTATGAGAGAGACAATGTTTGGCAATAATTTCCAAATGTATGCAATAGATGGCATGCTTAGTCACATGACCAGTTAACCTTGACTTTTTCTTCCAGTTACTCCACAGCTCAGTAACTTTGTTAAAATCATAATGTAAACCTTTCATGAATGAATGACACCATATAATACAAATTTTGAAGATGACAATCCGATTTTGGGTGTAAATATGACAAGGATGGTAAGTCAGATAATATCCGAAAACTTGAAAATTTCCTCGTCCTGGAGCGGGAATTGAATCCGCGTCTCCCAGATAGCGCCCGGGTATGCTAACCACTACACCACCCAGAACAACCAAGTCTCAAGTTTCCGATTAATTTGAATATAACCATCACAGGATTCGCTAGTCGAAGTGGATAGCATACCACTTCGACTAGCGAATGTAGTGGTTAGCATACCCGGGCGCTTTCTGAGAGACGCGGATTCGATTCTCGCTCCAGGACGACGAAATTTTCAAGTTTTCGGATATTTTCTGACTTACCATCCTTGTTATATTTACACCAAAAATAGGATTGTCATCTTTAAAATTTGTAAACCTTTCAGTTTCATTTTTAAGGCCATTGTGTTAACAACTGAAATGCTGAGCCTTTAGTGACTGATTGCCAGCAGAAATGGCTTCTCATAAATGTTTAAATAATCCTGACGCGTTTTGTTACATACAGTATGTGGAAGCTATGTTGTAGTTACGAAAATGCAAAATATTACAGATTTTGTGAAAACAGTACACTTTGTGCCCATTTTAAAATTGTATTAGGAGATCAAGATAAACCATGGGAGCCTAACAAAGTATGACGCACTGGTGTTGAAGATTTAAGACTTGGAAAAAATTGTAAGCAAATAGCTATGCTATTTATAATTTTCATGGTATGGAGAGAGCGTAAAATAATATATGTAGATGACTTATTTTTCTCAATAAAAGTTGCCGGCTACAGTGCTAAAATTAAAAAAATGATATTGTGTTTAACTCGGCAATTAGACCAGTGTCTCATGAGAAGATATTGTTCACCAACTGGATTGTAGAATACAACAACAGAGGACAGCGAAACAAAAGTATAGGAAGTCTACTTACTGCCTGAGGTTAGTAAGATCACTCCAAAATTGTTCACACAGCCCAAACTTATTGATCTTGTGCAAGATTTTGACTTTCGGAAAGAAAGTGCTGAGCTCCTTGGTTCTCAACTCAAAGCAAAAATACTTTATCACCAGAAACACAGTTTTCACGATGCAGAAATCATGAACGAAAGTTAGTTCAATGTTTCTCTGAGGAGCATATTTAGTATATTATTACAACGCAACTAGAATAATGAAATACTTTGACGTTGTTTATTCCCCTGATGAATGGTATTTATTCATTGACTCTTCTAAGAGAAGTTTAAAACGTGTATTGTTACATAATGGAAATGTATGTGCATCGAAATCTCAGTGGCACATTCTGCGCATTTAAAAGAATCCTGTGAGTGTCTTTTTGAGAATCCTGTGAGTGTCTTGTCAGAATCCTGTGAAGTTTATATTAATTTGAGTGCAATATCAGGAACACGGTGGTTTCTGTGGATATTTTAAAGTGATTGGTTTATTGCTTAGACAACAAGCTGGCTACACGAAAATTATTTGTTTTTTGTGCAAGTGAGATAGCCGGGCAGAAAGCAATTAGCTCTGGGAAGTGAGGAATACGACACCTACAATGTGCGTTTCCTGCCTTGTTCTAAACATACTGTATATAACAGTTACCAGCTGTGCAATTTAATGAAAGAAATGGAAATTTCGTCTATCATAATGAATATATATATCATCATCATCATCATTGTCAACCATTATCAATCCACTGCTGGACGAAGGTCTCCCCAAGTTTCCTCCACAACGGTCTGTCTTGTGCCAGTCTCCTCCATGTCACCCCTGCATACTTTCGAATTTCATCCACCCATCTCCCATGTGGTCTTCTTCTGGGTCTTTTCCTGTCCCTTGGAATCCAATCTAAAATTTCGGCTGTCCATCGATGATCTGTCCTTCTGGCAGTATGTCCAGCCCATTGCCATTTCAGGGATTTAACTCTGATCATGATGTCTTCCACTCTTGTCATTTTTCGGATCCACGAGTTCCTCTTCTTATCTCTCCTGGTTACACCAAGCATGCACCTCTCCATGCTCCTTTGAGTTGTCTGCAGCCTTTGTATGTCTCTTTTAGTTAAGGTCCACGTCTCTGCACCATACGTAAGCACTGGAAGGATGCATTGATCAAACACTTTTCTTTTAAGACATAATGGCATATTGCTCTTGAAAATTCTGCTGTTTCTTCCAAAAGCTCTCCAGGCAAGTTTTGTACGCCGATTAATTTCTTCATCAATGTGACCCTCACTTGATATCTGCTGTCCAAGATAAACGTACGTGTCTGTTATCTCCAGCTTTTCTCCATCAATCGATAAATCTTCATTTCTTGTAAAAGCATTGAACATCACTTTTGTCTTCTGAAAGTTCATTTTTAATCCCACTTCTTTACTCTTGTCAGCAAGTTCCTGGATCATACTCTGCAGCTCTGATGGGGTAGTTGCAAAAATGACCACGTCATCAGCAAAACGAAGGTGGGTTAGATAATCTCCATTAATCTTTATCCCCTTGTTTTCCCAGCTCAGTGACTGAAAAACACCCTCCAATGTGGTATTAAAGAGCTTCGGAGATATGGTGTCACCTTGTCTCACTCCCTTCCCAATTTTTACGTGTGTTGTATTTTCAAACAGCCTAATCTTTGCACTTGCATTTTCATAGATGTTATTAATAATATTAATGTATGCATCTTCAATACCGCAGGTTTTCAGAGCCATTGTAACTGCTGATGGTTTCACCGAATCAAAGGCTTTTTCATAATCGATAAAAGCCATGCACAATGGAAGTTCATATTCCCTCGCTCTTTCAATTAGTTCTCTCAGTACGTGGATATGATCTATTGTGCTGTAGCCACTCCTGAATCCAGCTTGTTCTCTCGGTTGAGCCATGTCCAGTGTTACCTTCAAGCGGTGTGAAAGAACTTTAGTGAAGATTTTATAAACTACTGATAGGAGGCTGATAGGTCTGTAGTTTCCGAGATCCTCAATGTCACCTTTCTTATGTAGCAGGATCATTGTAGCGGTGTTCCAATCCTCAGGAATCTTTCCTTCATTAAGGCATCGAGTGAAAATTTGGGCGAGTACTGTTTCGATTTCTCCACTTGCTTCTTGTATGATGTCTACAGTAATTCCATCTTCTCCTGGAGCTTTTCCTCGCTTCATGTTCTTGATTGCATGTGCAACTTCTGCTGGAAGGACTGGAGGAACTCTGGTACTGGTATCTTTCATGATGTCTGGAGTGCATATATCATCCCTTTCATATAATTTGGAGTAGAAATCTTTCACTCTTGTCAAAATTTCGCCTCTATTTCTTGTTACAGAACCATCTTCTTTTCTCAGTGCCATAATCTGTTTTCTTCCCTTACTGAGATGTCCCTTTGCTATCTTTAGGCTTTGGTTGTTTTCAATTGCTTTCCTCACTAGTTCACAGTTGAATTTCCTTACGTCTTCAGTGATACTTTTTCTTACTGTCTTGCATAGCTCTATATATTCCACTTTGGAAGTCACATCTTCTTTAGTTGTCCTCATCTCTCTTCTTTTTGCATCAACATTTTGGTTTTTCCTGATAATTTGTTCACATGCAACTTGTTCTTAGACCCAGCTAATTTTGTTGCTGTTTCCATAAGAGCTTTGGTTACTTTTCTGTTAACTTCAGAGATGTCCACTTCTTCCGATGTTAGGCCTTCTAAAGCAGAGAACCTGTTCTTCAGTTCTAACTTGAAGGTATTATGGTGTTTTTAAGGTTGGTTATGTCAATAGATTTTGTTTGTCCTATGAGCTTGCCACGTTCAAGTTTAGTGTTGAGGTGCATCTTACATCTCACCAATCTATGGTCACTACCTGTGTTGAACTTGTTTAGCACACTGCAGTCTTCTATGACGAATTTTTTGTTACACATAATAAAATCAATTTCACTTGTCGTCCCATTTGGATGTCTCCATGTCCATTTCCTGTGTGGCTTTTTCTTGAAAAAGGAGTTCAAGATAGAAAAACCCTTCTGCCTCTGCAAACTCAACGAGTATTTCCACGCTGGTTTCTGTTGCCATGACCGAATTTACCTACTGAAGTTTCATTCTGTTGCCGTTGCCCTATTTTTGCATTGAAATCTCCCATAATTATCTTCAAATGCTGCTTACCTTTATTATTTAGATGACAAATTTCCTCATAAAATTCTTCAATTTCTTCTTCAGGATGACTTGTGGTGGGTGCATAAGTTTGAATAATCTGAGCCTGGTATCTTTTCGAGAGTTGGATAACAAGTCGTGCAGCTCTGTCAGAGGAACTTTCAACTTCTACAACTTTGTCCTTCAGTTTCTTGTTTATTATAAATCCAACACCACTAGTTCTGCCAGTATCTGTCCCACGATAGTAGAAGAGATGTCCACTTTTCAGTTCGATGAGATCTTCTCCTTTTCTCCTTACCTCACTTAGCCCCACGATGTCCCACTTGATCCTTTGTAGTTCCTCTTCCAATTCAAGAAGCCTTGAATCAGAAGATAGGGAGCGTCCATTGTAAGTAGCCAAGGTCAGCATCAGATGGCAGCCTAGTCCGGTCCTCCGGGGATTCTTAGCACCCTCTGCCTTCATGTCGCACTGGCCGCTGCCTTGGCCAGGTACATTCCAGCTGCCGGAGACTGAGGGGCCAAGATTTAAGTTGTGGAATCATTTTGGAGGGGTTTGGCCATAACTCACCACGCTGGCCAAGCGGGTTGGTGAGTGTGGGATAGCATTTCCTCTGATCCCGATGGTATAGTTATACCGCTATGGGCGGTCGTCAGAGCCCCTTTGGTGGGAACAGGATGCACCACGAGAAGGCGGGGTTGACATTTGTCAAGGAGAGGCTTTGATGTTACGCATCACCTGACCTTACATCCCGAATATATATATATATATATATATATATATATATATATATATGTGTGTGTGTGTGTGTAACTCATATTGTTTAGCAAGTATTTATCAAAAGGCATTTTTATATGACTAAATTTGTGTATGGTAACAATGCTATCTCATATTTTCAATTTTATTTTAAGCTTACTCGTTTGCAGTAGTGATTAAAATTACTGGAAAATGTGTTAAAATGCAAATATCTTCTTTCCCAGTTTGTGAAAAATTCTGACGTGATACAAAAATGATTTATATTTTTGAAATCAGTGTGAAAAAATTATTAGGAATCACCTATTACTTTGTAAACATCAGAAAACATATTTCAAAATGCAGACTAGTTTAATTGCAAATGCCTTTCATCATACAGTATCTCTGAAGATGACGTACAATGGGACAGCGACCGCGTAGACACATTTCTAATGCAAGTGGCAGTGCAGTCAGAGCAGTGCGTCAGAAGGGGGCAACAGTAAAAACTGCGGATAATCTTCAGTGCAGATACCGTAATAAAATTTCGTACGTCCATACTTCGTGATACCGTACCAAATTTTTTCAAGTGTGACATTTACAATGCCAAGAAACACCGATATAGTTCAAAATCAACTTGTTCTACTCCAGAAGATGCAATAGGTATGTAATATATCTAATCAGGCATTTGCTAGATTCTACCAAACACAATTGAGTAATAAAGTGATTTTTAAATAATTCAATTGCTGTTATTTCACATCTTTATTTAATCTTCACATAATAATAGCCCCAAACACAAAAATGGGGCATAAAATCTGCTACAATTACTGTATGCGAGGAATTGCGATACGCTCAGGGATAAGACTGCGAAGATATGTCAATAAAACGACAAACGTCGGTTATTTTTACTACATAAGGCTAAGCATATAGGAGCTGTGAGATTTGTAATATCACCAGCTTTGTCCATTTGACACAGAAAGGGGATTTTATCCTCACAAATAAAATTACACAAGGACAACGACTGTTTCACGAAATTAAACATTTTTTTATGAACTACAGAACACACAGTTCGATCGATATTCGATACTTGCACAGTCTGCCATTTCTGAGAATGTTTCCACTAACTAGTCTATCGCTCATTTTCGATTACAATTCAAAGCTAGAACTAGATTGAAAAGATATTTTCCAGCAAGTGGTCTCAAGGCGCAAAACACGCGTTACTTAAGTAAAGTAGCTTGGCAGATCCTTGGCGCCCAGAATGCTGGGAGAAAAGAGGGGGGGAGAAAGAGCTCTGTTTCGCCTTCACTGATAAAAAGGAAGAACATTTCCTGCTTTAATGCACTGAGCTGTGGATGGCTTAGTGGTTAGTGTTTCAGGCTATCGATGCTAGGTCCCCAGGTTCAAGTCTGGGCTGATCTTTCAGAGATGGCGTGATTTACTAACAATCGCTGAATATCCGCCGTACATCGGACGAGCACGTAAAGTGACGGCCCCCAGGCTGGACCCACTGGTTAAATGGGTATCCTTTCCTATGTCCTCCCTGAAATTCTCTAGCACCCATCTATGTGCAATATCGTACTTGTACGGTGGCGCCATCTACTGTACTCTAATCTCACTACAAACTGTTCCGTCAAAGCCGCTAGACTTGCTCTCATTCCTTCCGTTTCTGTGTCCTGTCCAAAAGGCGATCTCGCTGTAGGTGGCTGGGACCTAAACTCTACTACCTGTGGACGGAAGTCCTACAAGAAAATGACGCTCACTACTTTGCTTTAATGCACTAATCAACGAAACTTGGGTGAAATTCAAAATTCCCAATTATACGGTGTGCGGGCAAGATAAAGGCTTCCTTCCACTCTGGTGAAATATTAATTGCAGTCAAAAAGGTTTGGAACAATATGAAACACCGTGTTGTTTAGAAGAAGGTATGGAGGCACATTCTGTTATTATTAAAACAAAAACAGAACCCATCAAATTCACAGCTATTTGTAGCCATCCTACCCGTAATATTTCCAGAGAAATGCTAGACAAATTATTTGAAGAAAACATCATCACTGTTGTTGCAGGTGATTTTAATATTTTACTGTTACTGGTATTATAACAGGGCTAATAAGAGTGGAACAAAAATCTTCAAATATTTGCTAGAAAAAAATATTGATTTGGGGGCACTTTCGGAACCCACCGGCGTGCTTCAAAGGGGATCTAGCAATGTGCTTGATTTTGCTCTGTTCAGAAATAATAACTGTTATTATTATGTGTAAGGGAAAAAAGAAATATAGCAGAAAATGGCGAGGGACAAGAAATGCTACATTTAGGGAGATTAATCTCTCTTTGAATACTCACATCAAAAAAGATATTCGTAAATTTGAAAATGGTTCCGGGAATAAAAAACCAAGAGGAAATACAGATACTCATGAGAAAAATAAAATAAAAAGACCCTATGGAACCTCACACAAGGTCTGCAAAATAAAAACATTAATCTAACTCCCCCGCTCAGAAAATCCAATGGAACGATCAAATGAAGAGAAGGCGTAAAGTTTTTTTTGCACACCCTGGAAAATCAGCTCAAGATGAAAGATGTTCCAGACTGAAGTAGAGGATAATATGAAAACACTCCACAGATATTTATGTCAAACATGAAGAAGACATTGTAAATTCAAGCGATCCAGCTATTAGCAATCATCTTTATGAGGAATTTACCAATAAAAGCAAAAAAAAAAAAAAAAGCAAAAAAAAAGAAAAGCAAAAAAAAAAAAAAAATATTAAGAAAAATAATAAATCCTCCAGCAGAAGAAATAGATGGCGGGAAATGTAAAGGAAAACAGAAAGGCTCTTTTCAGGACAGATAACTCAGTGAAAGAAAACGAGGAAAAAAATGTAACGACGGGAAAAAAAAAACCGGCCCGTTTAAGTGCCGAAAATATTTTCCACCAGATTTCGAAAAATCCACTTTCCTATAAAAGAAGAGGAAGTTAACTTTCATATTAAGAACTTAAAAAACAAGAAGGCATTGGGAAAAGATGGAATTAATAATAAAATTATGAAAAACCTGCCACTTGCATACGTGCAAACCCTTACCAAAATCTATAACGCAGTGTTAGAGCTGAAATACTTCCCAGATGAGTGGAAATCGGCTAAAGTAGTGCTACTTCCAAAGCCAAGAAAAAATTTAGCTCTTTTTGAAAATCATAGGCCAATCTTTCTACTGTCAACGACGGGCAAAATTTTAAAGAAAATTATTCTGATTAGAATGCAACAATACTGTGGTGAGTTTCTTATACACTGAAGAGGAATTAAATTAGAGACAGCTGGCGTTATGCAAATGTGGCGCTGTGGGCGGCCCTGTAAACGGAAACGACATGATGTATGCAGCGATCCGACAATATAAGGAGTGATGCGCCGGGAATCAGCAAGAGTCGGACGCAGTATGGGTAAGACGAAGGATCTAAGCGCATTTGATTGTGGGCAAATTGTCGAGGCCCGACAAATGGGTCACTCCATCTCAGAAGTCGTGCAGGCACTGGGATTTTCACGAGCCACTGTGTCATGGGTGCACCGTGAGTACATCGAATCCGGTAAAATCATCCCTGCAAGGGCCAACTGCCGTGGACAACAGCGTGTGGATGAGCGGGGTCATCGTCGGCTAGCTCGCATTGTAACAGCGGATAGACGGGCCACAGTACAAGAAATCCCTCGGCAATTTAACGCTGGTGCACAAAAACGTGTAAGCAGCCACACCATCCAGAACCATCTCCTCGCTATGGGGTGCAGAAGCCATCGTCCCACGAGGGTACCGCTGCTGACCGCACATCACAGGGTGCAAAAATTAGCATGGGCGCGGGAACATCGCCACTGGACCCTAGACATGTGGAAAAATGTTGCCTGGACTGATGAGTCGAGATTCACGTTGGTACATGCGGATGGCAGGATACGAGTACGGCGCAAACCACATTAAGCGATGGATCCTTCTTGCTGGCAGGGTACTCTTAAAGCTGGTGCGGGTGGCATTCTCGTCTAGGAACTGTTTACGTGGACTGAAATGGGACCCCTGGTATGTGTGACATCGTCCCTCACAGGTCAACGTTACCGGGATATCCTGGACAACAATTTGCTCCCGTTTGTGCGTCTTCAACATCCCACTAGGGTCCTCATTCTGCAACAAGACAATGCACCGTGCCATCGCTCCCGAATTGTATCCGAATGGTTGGGTGAACACTCCACCGACGTGACCTCGCTTCCTTGGCCAGCTAGGTAACCTGACCTCAATCCCATCGAGCACATCTGTGATGCCATCGAGAGAGATGATCCCCTCCATCAAATCTTCGTGAACTGTGGGAGCTTGTTCAGGGGTCGTGGATCCGTATGGCTTCCCAACGCTTCCGGTGTCTTGTCGAGTCCATGCCGAGACGAATCGCCGCTGTCATCAGGGCGAAAGGTGGTGCTACACGTTACTAGACAGGTATCTCTAATTCAATTGCTCTTCAGTGTACATGCAAAGAGGTTTCAGAGAAAAACACTTAACTTTGCATCAGTTGTCCAGGAAAGCTGAAAAGAACTTTGAAAGTTTCAATGGAAAAAATAAAACATATGGCGGCAATTTTCTTAGATATTGCCAAAGCATTTGACAAATGCTCACACGAAGCAATAATTTTTAAACTTATTTCACATGACTTTCCTCCATGGATGGTAGGAATGATAATGTCATACTTAGAAAACAGAACGTTCTGTGTTAAATTAAAGAGGAAAAAATTCTCAATAAAAAACATAGAAATAGGAGTGCCACAAGGCTGTGTTCTGGCACCAGCACTGTGTTATATTTTTACGTACTTCCCCACCTTTAATAACAGAAGTCTGGCTATTGCTTTGTATGCTGACGATACTGCAGTAGCGTATTCGCCAAAAAACAAAATCAAGTAGCCTTTATGCTACAATATTATGTAAGGAAGCATGAAATTTGTTTCTCAGACTAGAAGATCAAAATTAAAACAGACAAACTTCTATTCTGAACGGGAAACCGTATACTCCTTAAACTCTAATTTTTTCCAAACTTTTCCTTTATGATCTTTCCTATCAGGGCACCCTGCTCCCGCTCCTGTTTTTCTATGTTTCCAGTTCTTCCAAAAAAAACGCGGCACGTTGCAGGTTAAATGGACACTGAACTTTGTTTAGGAATTCATCGTTTCGTTTCGTGAGTTGATGTCACAATGATATTATTTGATCCAGGACGGAGTATGTTACCTTCACATGTGGTGCGAAAGAGAGTTACGCAAGTAAGATTATTTTCCGCATACACCAGAAAAAAAAAATTCACGTGAATTTTACACCAGCAGACAGCTGAATAGAATTTTGATACTAACATTGCTTGAAGAATTTATAACATTTGGGAGTAACTTCTAAATTTTAACCTACGTTCTACAAAATCATCATTACAGAGGCGACAAATTTGGCATTGCAGCCCTGGTGGCGCAGTGGTCTAAGCGATGGCTTCTGATAAGGACAAGTCGCATATTCGTAGAGCTCCCGAGTGATAGTCGATCCTTGCTTGACCTTGGATATTTTGGTGTTGGCTTAAGTGTTCCTGGTATCGTTTTGTTGTGTTCTACACTCCTTTCCACTTCACAAGCAGTGATTGCGGACAGCCAAAGGTTTGTGGTTTTAATTTTTTGAGTGTTGCGAGGTGCAGTACTCGCTCACGTTAGGGTTCGTGGCCGATATGGCCGCAACCTCTGCTATCGTCTCTACCGCTTCACATGACTCTTCTTCGTCTTCAATTTCTACAATATCGTATTCATCAGCATTGAATGTGCCTGCTTCTTCACCTGTGCTTTTTGATATCTCTACTATGTCTTCTACAAGCAACGTCTCATATACCGATGGAACCAACTCTAGTGTTAGGGCTAGTGATATATGCCCACCCCCACCCCAGCTTGCGTTTGCGACTGTTGTTGGTGGCTCATCTCAGCGGATTACGAATTCATTTTGTGATAACATTGAATTAACCAGAGTGGATAAAGTATTGAAGATTTTGGTTCCTGAAGAATCCCATGAAAGTAAGCAGTATAACTCTGCATTACTTCTTAGTGTCTTTTTCTCAATCGTTGCCCGACACCCCCTCCCACTTTATCTAGATGTTATTTATAAAGTTGTTCTCGAAAAACATATAGTGTCTATTATTCGTATCGGAGGGGAATTATAGTGCAATTTACAGACCCTACTACTGTTGATAAAATTCCTCAGTCAGGAATTGATATTAGACATTTCCATTTACAACCTATTCCTGCTTCACATAGGCCTATTACTGTTACCCTCTCGCCGGTGCCGCCAGCCATTCCGGATTCAATACTAATTAAAGCACTAGGGTCTTTTGGACGAGTGATTGGTAAAACGAAAATTCTTCCAGTTTTAGGTCGCGACTCGCGCTACAGTTCAGTGCAAGGAGGACGTCGACAGTACCGTATCATATTCCCTAGTGATGAAGCTATTGTTGAACGACCCACATCCATGGATCTCAGCATTGGCGCCCGCACATTCGTTTTTAATGTGTTTGCGGGTGTCCAGTGCTTTAAGTACAAGGCTGAAAGGCGCGTCGTGTCTGAATGCCCATATCGTGTTCTACAGGACAGTCCTGCTGCCGCTGCTACTTCTATTTCCAGCCTACAGGAACCTTCATCAGCTTTATTTGCTGTTCAACGAGAAACTGCAGGAAAACCACCTGTAATACCTTCTACAGACTGTATTTATACTGGTAACCCTGTTGCTTCAGATCCTGGATCTCGTCAATTTGATAATGTTCGACCATGTCCGACTTTGACATAATCCTCTTGATATGGACACTTCAAATTTTCCACATCTGCTACCACCTCAACAGGCCACCCAGTCTCAGACAGCTAATAAACGCTCTATTTCCCCAACTTCACCACGATGTACTCGTGCGTCTTCTCGTACCAGTTTACGACAAAAAAAAAACCGCACTTTAACCCCGCGCTCTCGACGTTCTTCTGCTTCACCTATCCAGGACAGTCAATATGCTATTTATACATCCAACACCTTTGGCATCCTTACCGACTCGGCAGAAGAAAGCATGGAAACTTCCCGTGATAGTGAATCGCAGTCTGCTTCTTCAGAAGGTGAATGCCTCCTCCCCACACTTTCTTGACTTTCCAGAAGTTTTCCAGGACACCACTGTCTAAATTCGCCATCTACTCTCACTGAATTAATATCTTTCTCTCAGTGTCCGAAAAAGAGCAACACTATGCAAATAACATGTGTGCGGAGGAATTTACAGCGCCTTCCCGAAATGGTTCAACAACTCGCAGCGCTCGAGGAAGTCTTTAGTAATGTCTCTCTGCCGTCTTGGGCCATCCAATAGGGTAGAAGGACAAAATATATGCTTAAAGTTCTCACGCCTAAATTTGCAGACCATCTTTAACCACCTGTGACGTGCATGCCCTCGCAGGACGCACATGACATAAATGCAGATAGCAGCGAGAACGAACGTCTGCGTAGCTCAGCTGGTAGAGCGACTTGTTCCGGAATAAGTGGACTCGGGTTCGATCCCCGGCGTGGACCAAAAATGACGGAGAAATTTACTTCGTTATACACCCCAATGAAGAAGAAATTAAATGTTGTCTCCTTCAACTGCCGGGGATTCGCTAGTTCAATAGCGAACGCCCTGGTTTTTGAGGATCTTCGTCTGTTACGAGCCGATTTACTTTTGTTACAAGAAATAAATGTTGCAGTACATACCGATCCTTCCTGTTGGCGTCGCTGGACTTTTTCATTTTACCACAACCACCGAACTCATCGTGGATCAGAAACTGCAGTGGGTTTTCATTATTCCTTTTTGTCTTTTATTATTGACATCCACGAGTCACAGGGCCAGATCGGAATTTTTCCATATGTTTCCATTTCGATATTTTTCTGTTTGTTTCCATTTACTAAACGTATATGTGCCGTAAGATGCCTCTACAGCCGAATATCTTTTGAATCATGTTACCTCTATTCTTACTTCTATTCCGTTGTCAGATTTTATTATTTTCGCTGGGGACTTCAACTGTACACTTAATCCAACATATGATACGGATGGCTCTTCTGAATCCCGACATTTATTGGTTTCACAACTTTCGCAGTTGATAGCTAATTTCGACCTACCTGATGCTTTTCGACTACTCCATCCGTCTAGCCGTGAATTCACTTGGTTTTCCTCCACCATTTCCACCTGTGTTCCAGCTCGACTGGATCGTTTTTATGTATCACGGTTTTTTACACTCTGCGATTTCTTCTGTCTCCCACGCACCAAGTGTTTCTTCAGATCATCGACCAGTTATTCTTTCTTTTCATCCTTCGGTTTCAATTACCCCTCATCCTCACTCAGGTTTGGACGTTTGATGACACTTTGCTTCAAAATGCTACCTTTGTTTCGGAAATTATTAGAATCATTTCTTGTTCAGTTGCGTCACTTCCTACTTCCGCTGATCCGGCTGCCCTGTGGCTCTCCACCAAACAACAGATTATCGCTTTTGCCCGAAAATTTACTTTTCGTTGTCATACAATTCAAGCAATGCAGATTGATTCTCTCCAACGCGATCTCCTTCTTGCTTTGCCTTCCACATTTGAATATGATTTTTTGAGTGCTAACGTTCGACAGCTTCGTTTATCTCTTGCGTCCTCTGCCCTTGTTCGTCTTAAATACTCAAAGCTACGGTTTCATGATGATCCTTTTGAAAATATTCGTCAACTGGAACAGACCTCTGTTAAAAGTAACATGATTACCTTCCTTGCTCTTCTCGATGGCTCTGCCACTATGGATCAGTATCAAATTTGCTCGATGACTCACGCACATTATAGTCATCGTTTTAGTCAAACTCCCACTTCACCAGTGGAATCGTCTTTGCTTCTTCAGAATCTCCCGCAAGTTCCTACCCATTTTTTGTCTTCGTTATCTACTACCATTTCACCTGCCGAAATCAAAACTTCAATTTTTAGCCTCAACGATCGTTCGGCTCCAGGGGAAGATGGACTTCTCCTTTCTTTTTACAAATTCTTCCTTCCACATCTTCTTCCTTTATTGGTTGCTTGCTTCAATTTTATTTTTCCAGCTTCACATTTTTCTTCGTCCTTTTTTTCGTTTCCTACTCTTCGTTTGATCCCTAAATCCGGAAACCTTAGCTCTCTTTCATACTGTTTATAAAATTTTTACTAAGCTTCTAGCCCTACGTCTCAATCCCATTCTTGCTGATATAATCCATCCTGATCAAACTTACACGGTTGCATCCAGTTCTATTTCTTCCATCATTCTTACCATACGTATTCTCTATTCCCTAGCTTCCAGGCTTTCGGAACCCCCTGACACTCTTTTCTCTCGATCAGAAATAGGCTTTTGATTCCATTAAACACTCTTACCTTTTCATTGTTCTTCGCCGCTTTGGCTTTCCTC
This sequence comes from Macrothele yani, assembly GCA_039090855.1. NCBI lineage: Eukaryota > Metazoa > Arthropoda > Arachnida > Araneae > Macrothelidae > Macrothele > Macrothele yani. The sequence continues at coordinate 28,785,666 of CM077022.1, forward strand.
CCACTTTCTGCTCTGCAATCTTTAACCTCTACTCAGATGCTTTTTTCCGTGTTCGTACTGCCGCTTTTCAAACTTCCTCTATTCCTTTCTCTAATGGGATTCGACAGGGCTGTACCCTGTCTGGTCAACTCTTTGCTCAATCCTTTGAACCATTGCTGATTGCTCTTCGGTTTCGTTTATGTTCTACAATTTCTCGCAGTCTCCCGATGCATCGCCCCCACCACGTAGTCTTGTCCGCCTACGCCGATGATCTCACCGTCTTCCTACGTTCTAGAAGTGCTTTTGACATCCTCCGTACCACCTATGATGAATACGCTGCTATCTCTGGATCTGCTCTAAACATCAACAAGTGCTCAGGTCTCTGGGCCCGGGCATGGACCTCCCACGGGGATCGAACTTGGTCGGCCCAGTGGTTGAATACAGTCATCAAGATTTTAGGGGTCTATATTGGTTCCCCTGTGTTCGTGGCTGCTGCTACATGGAATCCCATCATCAGTGGTATCGACAAACGTCTTGTTCCATTCCGCCGTTTGAAAGCTCATCTTTCTTTCTCTAGCCGTTCTTTCCTGCTCAACACGTTTATTCTACCAAAGGTTTTTCCACTCATGGATTGCTCACCCGCCACCTCAACTTGTCTTGATTTACATTCAACGCTCATTTACAGCTTTTATTTGGAACACCATTCATTGGGTACATCGTACTACGCTTACTCTTCCCGTGGCGTATGGCGGGCTTGGTCTTGCCGATGTGTCTTCTAAATTCAGGTCCTTTCATCTTTAGAACTTCATTCATGAATTTACGTTTCCTCTTTATTCCTCTAGAACCATTATCGATACTCTTTTCTTTCCCCGTAGCCCTCATCTCACTGTTTCCACCTTTCTGCTAATGGATCTTTATACACTCATTCCTGCGCATATTCCAGATACTTACATTTCCGCAATTTCCCTTCGGCGATCCTTGTACCCAGTCCGGCTCCCACCCTCTACTACACCTGATCAGAACCTCTCTTCTTTCTTCCGCTATTCATTCTCCCTCCTCTCTTTACCTCCACTTCTCCACTTGGTTTGCCAGTAGAGTGGTGAAGGTTTCTCAGCTTGTCGATTCTTCACTTCAGTGGAAATCTTTTTCCTCAAGCTACCATCGTTACCTGACACATCGCTCCATCGTCAACAACTCCGCTTGATCGAAACTTGTATTTGTCGGTTGTATCCTTCGTTGGCTGACCAGTTTGGTCTTGACTTCACCCCTTCCGTGCCGCATTGCATTCCATATCTTTTAGTTTTGAACGACACCCCTTATCTCCCTCATTCAGTATCTATGAAGATGATATATCGTCACTTTATGACTTACTACAACGCTCCAATACCAATTTCTTCTGTACCATCTGACGAACTCTCTGCTACTTGGAGTGATTCTTCAACTTCATTGGCTTCCCCTAAAGCACAGGACATCTATTGGTTTCATTTACACCAACGACTTCTGAACCCCCGCACCCTTCATCGTTTCCCCCGCCTCGCATCACCGAATTGTTTCTTCTGTTCTACGTTAGATAATGTTTATCATTTTTTTTTCTGTATGCTTGATTTCACAACGTTTGTTCTCCATGATGTTTTGTTTGGCCGAAAAAGTTTGTTTTTCTCTTCATACTATGCTACATTATTTTATCCTCCGTTGCCGTCATCGTCATGCTCAACCTCACAACCGCCTTTGTTCTTTTTTCTTCCTTCAAGCAAAACTTTCCATTTAAAACCTTTACCGTCTCAGTGTTGACGACCCTTCTTTGAGAAGATGCAATACTGCTCGTAGTTTCTTTTACCGTCGATATCGGTCTTCCATTACTACAATTTTACAAGCTGAATATGATACCGCCTAAGCTGTCGATTCCTTATCCTCGTTCTACTCGACATGGATGTTTGAAAACTCATGGTTTACTGTTAATGATGATACTATTTCTCTTGCTTTTTTATTTTTTTCATTTTACTGATGATTTGTATCAGTAAAGACAATTTGCCCCGTTTTATACAAATTTGTTATTTTTTTGATTAGCTGCTACAGACAAAATGCGCCTGTAGCAACGCTCTTCTTTTGTCCACACAAATGGACAGCCCACCAATGTTTTTCCTTTTTTTTTTGGGAACCAAGACTTTTTTTTTGTTAAGAACGTCTTTTTGTGGTATATGCTTATTCTGTTTTTTTTTCTTTCATCACCAGGAAGTGTGACTAGTGTTTCTTTCTCGTGACTATAACGAAGTAAATTTCTCCGTCATTTCTGTCCACGCCAGGATTCGAACCCGCATCCCCTCATTCCGGAATAAGTCACTCTACCAATTGAGCTACGCGGACGTTTTATTCTGATTCCTATCTGCCTTTATGTCGTGTGCGTCCTTCTGGCAGGTACGTCACATCTCCTGGTACGTTACATGACGAGAATACCGCATGTTTGTTATGTCTTCAGGAGAGATGAGACTGATCTTTTTCATGTTGTTTTTCCATCATGCTTAACTTTCTTGTGCTCAGCTGTGAATGAGTCGACCTCGATAGTTCCTGAGATCTCCTGGGCCTTGTTTATCCTTCTGTCCTTGCCCGGTTTGCTGCATTTGTGTTCTATTCCCTCCAGTGATTTCCGTGAGTGAGGTCTGTGACTGTACCATCCTATTTGGTTATCACCAGTGCTTCGCGAATTCAAAAGTGTCTCATCTTGTTGTGCGTAGTCATCACTGAAATTTTTGCGTCTTCCTATGATGAGCTCCTTCCTTCCCAGTGAATCATAACGCTTTCCACGACGGACTTTTTCTGCGAAGCCGGCACCCAACATTGAGCTGGCTTTTTCTCCTTCTTCATCAGTGACTTTCTTATATTTCTTCAACAATTGATCACTTTGTGTTTTGTTACGAAATTTGAACATTCCCCGACTGACTTTCACTGACTTTTATGAACAGTCCTATATATGCGTCATTCTTTGTTACTTCTGTTAATTGCTTTGTCAGGTGAAAAGCATGATGGGATGGCCAACGCGCGACGATAACCCGGTGATTGTAAATACTTGTATATACAGTGGATCTCGCTTAAGAAGTTTTCTTCTTTTTTTTTTTTTTTATTGGAGGTTTAACGACCACCGTGAGCAACTCAATGGGCTATAAGCAGTCGCCCGTCCCTAATTTAGGGTCACTGGTTCCAGGGAAGGGAGAGAGCCAGTGCCGTTAGACAAACACAACATCCATGCCTGACCGGGATTCGAACCCGGACCCCTTACGGACGAATGATCAGAGGCCAACGCCTTAGACCACTGCGCCACCGGGGCGGCTAAGAAGTTTTCGTAGGGACGAAGCGTTGAAAACTTCTTAAGCGGGAAAACTTCTTAAACGGGGAGTGTCGGATTGGGTTTTGTAAGACTTAAGCGATTAAAAATGTTGTATAGATTAAATCCAGAAATTGCATTTTAGTTAATTTTAAAGTAACAAAAAATTTTACAACTTGCCCATTTAAACTTGAATATGAGGATTGAAAGCTACATTTATTATGCTACAGGATTACAAAAATACTGATCTAAAAGCGTTTGTTTCTTCCTTTTTTTCAGCTAGATTTCCAAAGTACGTGTCCAATTCCCTCAAATTTCTCATTATGTCCGTTGGAACACCTTCGTGTCTTTCTATAAAGCGGCGAAAAGTTTCTAGTGCTTTACCAGCTTCAGCCGAAGTTGGAATTGGCCTGCACTTATCGTCTTGCGTTTCTGGTTAATCGTCCTCTTGCATTTCTATGTCGCAAATATCGTCGATATTTTGCATTTCAAATGTGGGAACATCTTTGTCAACGTTTTGCCACTATACCGTTGAGGGTTGTAACAGGTAAATTTAGTTCTTTTGCTATCTGCACCCTAGTTAAATACGGGTTTACATCAACTTTCGTAATAATATTTCGTTTCTCAACCACAGATAAAGTTTTTCTTTTGATGCCTTTAGACGCCATATTTCTAGCTACGCATTTCAACAATAAAACTAAACGTTTAACTCCACGTATGCGAGGTGCAACATCTGAGCCTAACTCTGACAGAATGACTAACTTTCAGCAGGTGTTGCCTTTCCCAACCTTTCCCCAGCCCCAAAGATAAGGCGATTGTGATACAAAAAGGGCAGACGCAGAAGAAGTGTGGGGGTGGGGTGGGGGGTAAACACGACCCCTGCGTTGACCGTGGGAAGCCGCCAGGGGCTTCGCTTGCTAAATGTACGGGGAAACGTTTCCTCCCAACTTTTGACATGTACTTATCTGCTGGACGAATTCCAAAATCGTATGTTCTTACTTAGAAACTTGTGATACATACAACTTCTTAAGTGGGAAAAATTAACATTAGCACTATGGAAAAAAATCGGGACTCTAAAAATAAAACTTCTTAAACGGGAAAACTTCTTAAGTGGGATCCACTGTATTTGTTTCTCAGTAAATACCATTTGAATTCTGATCATTCGTCCGGTAAGAGGTCTGGGTTCGAATCCCGGTGAGGCATGGATGTTGTGTTTGTCTTACGGCACTGGCTCTGTCCCTTCCCTGGAACCAGTGACCCTAAATTAGGGACGGGCGACTGCTTATAGCCTATTGAATAAGTTGCTCGCGGTGGTCGTTAAACCTCCAATAAAAAAAAATAATATTTGCAATCGGTTAGGGTAGCATTGTGCTTTATACTTAGGACACTTACTCGAAAGGACATTTACTCCATGTTACCCTGTTGACGTGAAGTATAAATCCATGCACATATATCACACCGGCTCTGTACTTGTAAAGTGAATGCTTTGTCACTTCTGATTAATAACAAAGGAAAAAGTATTTCAAATTATCCAAAAGCCGAATTTGAACATGCCGGACTTTTCCTCCGTTTACCAAATTAGCTTGTTCCTTCACCCAATAAAATTTCCTTTCCAAATAACTGAGTGAAAATTTCATATTAACTAGTAAGTGGCGTAGTGCATATTTGATACGTAAAGGGCATCGTGCGGTCCGGGGAACGGCTGTGTGTTCTTCACCATAGATGAATTGTAGAAAGAACGATGTTAACCATTGCTAATATAATTCTTTGAAAGAACGATATTAACTCATGTGACGAAAATTATTTTAATGTTTCGAAAGTTTGTTATTGAAAATTATGAAAATTTAGTTGGAGCACAGAAGAATTTTGCATAATGTTTTAACTTCTTTTAAAAAACAATAAAATACGAACACTCCTAAGATTGTGCATATATGCTGTTGGTGAAATATTCTTCATCAAAACTTACTAAGACCTGTGACGTATACTCTAATATAACTTTCCTTTTTAGTTTCTATACCTACGTAAATTTTGGTTCGTTCTCCTTACGCATTTTTCAAACTTAACGCCGCATTTTCTCTATCGACTGAATGTTTTGCGGCAACCTGAATTGACGTCAGAAGTAGAATGACATATGACGAAAACAGAGATAAGAATGATGTTCACTATGCATGTTTAACTGGCTTTCGAGGTGAGAAGTGTTCTAGTTGACTTTGGTCAAACGCTTCCTACCTGATTTCCGTCAAAGTGCTGTTTCTTGGATGAATTTTGTTAGTTAGATGTTTTAAGGCTCAGTTTGTTAGAAGTTGATTTGATCCCGCAGCATTAACCTGTTACCAAATTTGCTATACTTGAAGAGTGTTGCATACTACGAGTAATATGAATGGTAAAGTGTGCTAATCGTTGAAGTGACCAGTTTTGGATGAAATAAAGAAGTTAAAAGTTTCAGTAAGTAGACTTGTTATTTACTGGCCGTTCAAGCCAATCAGCGTGCAATTAAGAAATATGTGTGTGGGATATTTAGCTACCCGGGACATCACATAAAAGCTACGGAACGTTTAAATCGAAGGAGGATTCTGACTCACGTAATATGATGTTCTAATAAGACTGACTTTTCTTTACACATAGTTAACTACAGTAAGAACATTACAGACTCTCCAGCTTGAACTTCTAGAAAACTGCAAGCATTTAATTGACATCAGCCTCAGCTTTCGGGATCTAACTTTGCACACTTGACGCATATTTTTTTGCAACACTCAAGGAATGTTGGAATGTTGCAGGAAGAGCGCAAATGAGCAGTTTTGCGCTTATTTGCTGTTGGACATAAGCCTGTTTTTCTGTTGCTAACATTTCATCCTTTTTAGCCCATCCTATTCTGCTCCTCAGCAGTGAGAGTGATGATCACAAAGCAAATAACGCTCTAAAGTTCACAGAGTAATGTATAAGTCATCTGAAAAGACAGATGATTTCTCCAAAACCAAGACCACTAAAATTTGGAATGGTTTTTTTGCTTTTCGACCATCAGTGACGTTTTACGCTTCATTGGACCGCACATGCCACGTGCGAGACAATTTTGAACGCAACATTTTGCGGTGCGTAAGTAGCGTCGTAAGCTCCGTGGAACCGATGCATCAATAAAAAAATATGTAACCAATGGTTATCCAAAAAAAAAAAAAAGTATGCATGCACTTTGCTTAATTAATAACATGTTAGCAGGTACTAGAAGGTATAAGTCATTAAATCTATCGCATATGTGAAAACAATATACATTTAAAATTGATGCGGTCCATGAGACTTCACAACACCACTTAAGGGTCAATGTATTAGTTATATTAGTTCAATGAAATATTACATTCATGGACCACATCATTATGACCACAAATTTTCTCCACGATTGGAAGCGTCCCGCAGTGACGTCACCCACCGTCTTGAATACATAAGGCAGGGATTGTCATCTCGCGGTTACTGTGATCCTGGGCAGGCGCCAGGATCACAACAACCGCAGGTATTGTTGGCTGTATGAAAGCCACTACAGTAAAGGTGCAGCGGGGATGGTCAGAAGAGTGATACACATATACACTGAAGAGTAATTGAATTAGAGACAGCTGGCGTTATGCAAATGTGGCGCTGTGGGCGGCCCTGTAAACGGAAACGACATGACATATGCAGCTATCCGACAATATAAGGAGTGATGCGACGGGAATCAGTAAGAGTCGGACGCCGTATACGAAGGGTCTAAGCGCATTTGATCGAGGGAAAATTGTCGGGGCCCGACGAATGGGTCACTCCATCACAAAAGTCGTACAGGCACTGGGGTTTTCACGAGCCACTGTGTCACGGGTACACCGTGAGTACATCGAATCCGGTAAAACCATCCCTGCTAGGGCCAACTGCCGTGGACAACAGCGTGTGGATGAGCGGGGTCATCGTTGGCTAGCTCGCATTGTAACAGCGGATAGACGGGCGACAGTGCAAGAAATCACTCGGCAATTTAACGCTGGTGCACAAAAATGTGTAAGCAGCCACATCATCCAGAACCATCTCCTCGCTATTGGGTACAGAAGTCATCGTCCCACGAGGGTACCGCTGCTGACCGCACATAACAGGGTGCAAAGATTAGCATGGGCGCGGGAACATCGCCACTGGACCTTAGATATGTGGAAAAATGTTGCCTGGACTGATGAGTCGAGATTCACGTTGATACATGTGGATGGCAGGATACGAGTACGGCGCAAACCACATGAAACGATGGATTCTTCTTGCCAGCAGGGTACTCTTCAAGCTGGTGGGGGTGGCATTCTCTTCTGGGGACTGTTTACGTGGACTGAAATGGGACCCCTGGTACGTGTGACATCGTTCCTCACAGGTCAACGTTACCGGAATATCCTGGACGACCATTTGCTCCCGTTTGTGCGTTTTCAACATCCCACTCGGGACCTCATCCTGCAACAAGACAATGCACCGTGTCATCGCTCCCGAATTGTATCCGAATGGTTGAATGAATACTCCGCCGACGTGACCTCGCTTTCTTGGCCAGCTAGGCCACCTGACATCAATCCCATCGAGCACATCTGAGATGCCATCGAGAGAGATGTTCGAGGCTCTGACCCCCTCCATCAAATCTTCGTGAACTGTGGGAGCTTGTTCAAGGGTCGTGGATCCGTATGGCTTCCCAACGCTTCCGGTGTCTTGTCGAGTCCATGCCGAGACGAATCGCCGCCGTCATCAGGGCGAAAGGTAGTGCTACACGTTAGTAGACGGGTATCTCTAATTCAATTGCTCTTCAGTGTTTTTTTTTTTGATTGGAGGTTTAACGACCACCGTGAGCAACTCAATGGGCTATAAGCAGTCGCCCGTCCCTAATTTAGGGTCACTGGTTCCAGAGAAGGGAGAGAACCAGTGCCGCAAGACAAACACAACATCCATGCCTCACCGGGATTCGAACCCGGACCCCGTTCGGACGAATGATCAGAGGCCATCGCTTAGACCACTGCGCCACCGGGGCGGCGCTCTTCAGTGTATTCAACATGCTGGAAAGGAAAACCACCATTGCTAGACAGTCGAGGTGAACACCCGTTCGCATATGCTGCACGTGGCAACCGATGGGTCAGTATCCCTCAGTTAACGGCAAACCACAACCAGGGTGAACAGAGAAATGTTTCCGAGAACACAATCCAGCGGACACACTTCAGGATGGGCCTAATGTGTCAGCGGCCTCTCGTGTGCAATAGCTAGCTAACTATGCACCATAGTTATCCATTGCGGTTAGCAAATTAATGTCATCAGAAGATGAATTTTGAAAGAATTTGTCTCGTCGTAAGACGGTGTACAGAGTTATTGAAATCAGAAGATGAGTATGATCGCTGAAACTTTCTACGTTTCAGCAGTTTCTCGCCCCGAATCCGGAACTTCTATTGGCTTAGCTACTCCGAATAATAATTGTACAATCTGTTTATGAAATAATTTCGAAATTTTTAATACATCTTGCGATCTGATTAGCGCATGTTTCATCAGCTTGTGATATCTGAATTTAGTTTGCTTTTTTCAAAATGTTAAAGTTAAAACTTCAGTGCATTGAGCACTGTTATCCATTTAAAGTCAGCGGAAATTTTGAACACTGTGAGTTTATTACTGTAAGGAAATAAAAAAGAAATAGAGACATTATTACTCGTATATTCTACCTTAGCCAGGTCTCGTGATATGAGGCGGAAAAATAAGTTTTTTGTATAGTTCATGACTTTTAATGATATTAAAATGAAATAATATAAGTAGACATGCCTCAGAAAACTTAAAAATCACGTTGTCTTGGAACGGGAATCGAAACCGCATCACTCGATTTACGTTCGAATATGTTACTTGAACGTAAATCTATTTCAGTTAAATAATACGCCAAACATGAAATAATTATCATAATTTTCAGCTTCTAGTGTTTTCAATCAGTACGTGGAATTTGAAAGTTTTAATCAAAGAACTGCAATTGAAAAACCGTGAATAAAAAGTTTACCTCCAATGCTGTTTCCCCATGCTAAAACTGTTAGGCCCAAAATGGCGTCACTCAGTCGAAAAACTATTCCCAGTGCCTAAAGCAGAAAAAGTAAACAAGAATGAAACACGTACCACATAAACAATATCATATTATGCAAATATAGAAGAAATATTATCAAAGTATACATATCTACAAAATGCACGTCCTCATATTCATAAGCATGTATACCCACTTCTATGGATTTACTATTTACTTTGATAGTGATAGTCTAAAAAGAGTTTTGCTACCGATTTTGTGATTGTTCCACGTCTTACCAGGAATTACGGTAAGTGGTGAGCCCGCTGTAGGAGTACATTACAGAAAAAAAGGTGAGACATGGACAAAGTTAAGTGTACAGTGCCACAAGAAAAAAAAAAAAGAAAGATGGCACGAATTATTGGATTTTAATGAACGCTCATATCGAGTACGATAAATCCATTTCTAAATTTCTACAGGACTTTTAGCATGGTTTTTGAAAATAATAACATTAACACGTTTATTTTTTTTTTTTATCTCCATGTTCGCTAGTCAGTTTCTGCACGTGTTAGTCCGGTTTGAAAAATTCTATTTGCATTGGGAAGCTTGATATGTGAGAACGATGACCCTCGCCTCTTGGCCTTTTCCCGATGCACAACCTTGCAGCGAGGAGGCGTAAATCCAGACACTATAGAATTCAAAATATATTTTATTGCACACCATTCTCCTAAAAATTAAATTGAGGCAATCGATACCTCTTAGAACGAAGATCAGTTGGCGTACACTTTCTTCTTCAAATAATGCACTGTTTTCTCGCATCGGAGGTGGTGTAAATTTCCCCATATCTCCACTTTAAGAGGTACAATTCGAAAATTTCTATTTGCGTCCGATAGATTTCAGGGTGAAGAATGTTTTGCATATAACTTGTAAATTTTCCTAAGGAATTATTTTGCCACTAGGGAAAGTAAATATATATTTCTGTGTCCGATATCTACTCAGCAGTATCTTCACTCCTAAAAGTTCGATTGTAAAAATGCTTTTCCGGTTAGATGACGGAAAAAGTTTTGCGTATATTTCCTTTTCGTAAATAATGCACCGTTTTTATGCCAGAAGGGGTCGATTTATATAAACTTTTTTTTTCAATATCACTGCTTCTTACAGGCCGATTTGAAAACTTTTGCATTGTACGACAGCATTCTTCATGAAGAATACTTTACATATAATTTATAATTGTTTTTAACTCAATTTTTGACACACACACACTACAGAGGGCGTAAAGGCATATTTGTGTTTTCAACAGCGGTATCTGGGTGTCGAATACGCCGACTGAAAAAACATCTGTCTGATACCGTTAACTACGAAAACATTTTATGCTCATCTCTTCCCCTAATAATGCAGAATGTAATCTCTAGGGGAAGAAAACGTAAACACTTATTTTCCCGATATCTCTGCTTCTAACTTGTGATGTACTTACCTCAGAGGTGACGCACATGTCAAAACGGCAAAGTAGCAGTGATAAGCACTTGTCGGTGGAGCTTAACTGGGAAAGCATTCGGCTCCGGAGCAGAAAGATGCGAGTTTGAGCATCTCCACGGCAAATTTGTGTTTTCATATTGGTGCCTGAACATAAAGATAGATCTACTGGCCGTTAGATTCTTCGAAAAGATGTGTGATGTTCCTTCCACAAATCGATTGGAATTAATGAGAATTCTTTCTTCGCTTCTAAAAATGTGTGATGTTCATTCCCCACATCGTTTGGAATTAGCCAGAATTCCTTCTTCTACAAAGAAATCTGCTTCAAGCGTGGTTAGCCGGCTGATTCAGAAACCTACGATTTCGTCCCAGCTCTTGCTCAAGGGGGAGGGGGGGGTATCTGACTTACATACCTCCGAGGTGACGCGCGTGTTAAGACCGAAAAGTTGCAGCGACAAAATGCTTCGGAGTAGCTTAATTGGGAAAGCATTCTGTTCCGGAGCAGAAGGATTCGCATCCACCACCGGCAAATGGCTTTTACGGTATAAACTGCCCAATTGGAATTTTTTTAAACGTCGGATAGCATACAGTTCGCGGGGCATTTTGCCTTTGCCTTTGTATGAGTGTGCAACTTAATTCTCGGCCCCTAACCACAAGCGATCATAGAACGTCGGTCAATGCAAATAGCTGTGGGCGATAATGGCTGATTGTAGCGCCATCCAACAGCTTTCCAAGCAACCGTAACCGTTCACCGCTGTAGTGAGAGAAGGGACGATAGTTGACGGTGAAAGCAATGTCGTTCGAGAAGCAACATTTGAGGCACTGCCTCCTGTTCACGTTTCAGCTAAAAAAGTGCCGCGGAAGATCAGCAAATGATCTGTGCTGCTTTGGGTGAGGCTGCTGTGTCCTACAGTACGTATAAGAAGTGGTTCCAACTGTTTAAGCAGGAAATTTCGATCTCCGTGATGCAGAATGTCCAGGACTGCCACAGAAAGTTGACGATGAGGAACTGGAACAATTGTTGGACGCGGATTCCTGTCGCACACAGTCAGAGCACGCCCAGGAACTCGGAGTAACACGGCAAGCCATTGCAAAGCGCCTGCACAAGCTTGGACGAATTCACAAGGAGGGCCGTTGGGTGCCCTACTAACTCACAGCTGCGTACAAGTGTAGGCGCTACGATGTTGCTGTGTCCTTGCTCTACAGATTCAAGAAGAAGGATTTTCTCCACAAGATTTTCACCTGTGATGAGAAGTGGATCCTCTACGATAATCCTAAGCGGCGCAAATCGTGGGTTTATCCGCCTACCACCAGTTCCGCCAAACCGAATATCCATGCCAGGAAGTTGTTGCTGTGCGTATGGTGGAATCAGCACGGTATCGTACACTATGAGTTGCCCAACCCTCGTGAAACGGTCAATGCTGAGCGTTATTGTCAACAATTCATTCGTGTGAGTGACGCAACGGAGGCGAAAAGGCCATACACCGGCAAGGGCAGAAGGTCGGTCCTGTTGCTTCAGGATAACGCGCGTCCTCACACCGCGAAAACGACTTTAAACACGATCACCGACCTGGGATGGGAGATTTTGTCCCACCCGGCGTATTCTCCAGACTTTGCTCCGTCGGATTATCACCTCTTTCGCTCCCTGCAACATCACCTGAGTGATAGGCACTTCACTTCTGTCGAGGAGGTCCACACAAGTATTGATGAATTTATCAACTCGAAACGGCCCTCTTTTTTCCGCAGTGACATTCGGCAGCTCCTGACCATGGCTCAAATGTATCCAATACGACGGGGATTCTTTCCCTGATTAGGTACGTATTCGATTTACTATAATTTGCTGTCAACGTGTCGTACCTGTGGCCGAGAATTAAGTTGCACACCTAATATTTCTGTTATTGTGCGGAAGTATGCTGCTAGGCAGCGTTAGTGTGCATTTTTGTTTGCAGCTGTTTCTGTGCTTCTCAAAAACCTATTAAAATGTTCTTTTTCTAGAGTAAGCTTTTGTTTCAGTCGCGAATAACAACCAATAACGTAACATGGTATCACCATTTCGAGCCAGCAATGAAAAGCACGAGCATGCAGTGGAAGAATGCTGCACCACCGATATCAAAGGGCACAGAAGATCATGCTCAACTTTTTCGTTGATCAGAAGGGTCCATTGTTCATTGATTGGCTGCCACATTCTACGATTTTTAACGCTGAGAGGCACTGCGACACTTTGCAGTGACTTCATCACGCCATCGAAACAAGCGTCCAGACATGCTGGCAAGTGTTATCGGTGTATGACAATGCCTGGTCTTAACGTCGCCATCGAAGCACATAGACACTGCAGCGCTTCCGCTGGAAAGCTTTCCTCATCCTTTCTACAGTACCAACCTGTCGTTGTGCGTTTTTCGTATCTTCAGACCCCTGAAAAAGTTCCTGAACGACTTATAATTCACGTCAGACGTGAGACGATGTTCGAGAAGCAGTCGGAGACTGATTCATTCAGCTAATCCTCCCCCCTACTTCTATGCTGAAGTTATCTAAAAACTAATGCAGCGATGGGCCAAATGTCTGAAGCAGGAGGTGAGTATATACAGAAAATAATATACTTCGATCTTTGTACTTTAAATGTACCACTCTGCGGTGAAGCAGCACTGGCGCGCAGCTTCAGTTAACATTTCATTATAACGACCCTTATGTTAAACCCCAAATGTCATGCAGCTTAGCAAGGGGTCAGCACCCTATCCTATTTGTCAAAGTAACATTTCTTCAACCAAAACTCGATTTTAGTACAACATTGAAACCGGTTCACTGCATTATGAAAGCTGTTACAGTAAGGTGATTTCCAAGGAAAGGCGTGGTTTACTTGGCGTCATATTGCAATGAAACAAAATTATGGTTTCGATAAGCTGATGAATAGGGCTAAGATTAATATGTAATTAAATATTTACACATATTTTTACGTATTTGATGTTCTTTGCCGTTATTATATATGTTTACTGTTTTACTATATATGTTACATGTTGTCACATTATTTAAAAGTAGTTTTACATAAATCATCAGTTTTTACGCAAAACTACCCATTATTTTCTGCTGTAGCAACCTGTGAGCCTACAGACGGCAAGTTTCTCGTTTTCAAGTTTCACAACACACCAAAACCAACAGAACAAATAAATGGCAGCACCATACCGGCACCAGTCAGCTTCTTGACCTCAAAGGAGACATGAGGACAGCAGACTGAGTCATCTGTCGTAGTTTCGTGTCCAGTTTCTTTCCTAAACATTTTGTTCAAGTCATTCTCAGAAGTTTATTTTTCCTGTTCAAGTTGTTAAGCCAATGAGCATGCCAAAAATTAAATAAACTAAATCCGAATTAAAGGCATTTATTAACGAGTTTCTCCATAAAGAACTGAGAACTGACGGAAATGTTTTGTTTTGTGGTGTGTGCGCGTCTATTGTTTCTTGTGACCAGCGTTTTCAAGTTTTGCAACACATTAAAACTGGGAAACATAAAAAAAGTGAAAGACATTTTGTTGAAACAGAGGCTTCTTACAGAAGTTCCAGGGTGCAGTAAACAGGTCAGTTCAAATTTCAGTTTGGATTTATGCCGTGCACTAATGAGGTCAGATATCCTGTTGTCGAAAGTAAACAAGTCAGAGTTTAGAAGTTTCTTTAAAAAATACTACGGTCTAATAATTCCAGACGAATATACTTTAAGAAAATATTACTTGCAGATGATGTACGACTAAACTGTACAAAAAATCAAGGAGTAAATCGAAGAGTTTCCTTTTATTTATTTATTTTTTTTTTCCCACACTACACCATTCACCACACAATCAAATCACAGATACAATTTCTGTGCCAAAAAACATACAAATACAAATATTATACAATAATATTGTGCATATATTGAAAAGTATGAATGAAGTAATAGGAAATACAAAAACACGTATGGTAACATGAATAAATTTGTTTTTAGTTTTAATTAAAGTAAATTGAAGCACCACTACAGGTTCTTAAACAAATGAGTGCGGTGCACTGTGATTGGGGCAAGGGAACCAGAGGAAAAGGCTAGCAATAGCCTGACGGGCCCCTAGTCCCCCCCCAAAGAATCTAAATAATCAAGCCGAAGAACAATTTAACCATTATGCAGTAAATTAAAGTAATAATACGTAATATATAACCAAACGTTAGTCAACCATTAATTTTGAAGGTCTTCAGTTGTTTTTTGAATACCGAAAAGTGTGTAATCGTCTTGATTCGAAGCGGCAACCCATTCCAGGACCTAGGGCAGGTCAAGTTAACATTATTAAATAATAAATTAGTACGCGCTCTAGGTATTAAAAAACTAGTATTTCCACGAGTGTCATGATAATGGGAACGGAAATGCAAGGTGATTAGATCTGAATATTTCTCAGCATATATACGTTCATGCATAAACATTAATAATCGAAAACTGTATAATTTATCAAATGACATTATCTGATAACTGAGAAAAAGAGAATGTACCTGTAAAGACGGATTTACCAAACGTAAACATTTTTTTTGTAAAACATAAATTCTATTAATTTGGATTTTAATTGACGAAACAACAGATGCGCATGGGAGATATATAGGAAACGCTATTGTTGGACATCTGAATGAATCATCACCGTTGATCCCATAATTCATTACTTGCAAAGAACTAGAAAAATATAACCACCATTCAATCGCTAAATTGATCAACGGATTGTTGCGGATTTTATGGCCACAGGAAGTAAAATACGATAAAGTACACCTATTGGTAACTGATGCTGCACCCTACATGATGAAAGCAGCTACAGTACTTTGTGTGCCGATCCCCAAGGTGATTCATTTGACTTGTCTTGCACACGGGCTCCACAGAATTGCTGAAACAATCTGCTGCAATTTTCCACAAACCAATTTGTTGATTGCAAGAGGGAAAAAGATTTTTCTTAAAGCTTCCATCAGAACTGAAAAGTTGAAAGAAATGTTTCCAGACTTACTGCTCCCACCTCAGCCTGTGATTACACGTTGGGGCACTTGCTTCAGCAAATTCAAGGAAAGTAATCTCTCAATTTGACTCGGACGATTCTGCTTTCATTGGAAAAGGGACAAGGTCTGCTCGGTAATGATACTTTATTAGAGGAATTGACTTTCTAAAAGGCACATTTGACTGTATTGGATCGAGCCATCAAAGACCTTGAAACATCAATTGCTCTTTTGATAAATAATCTGAATAAATTTGGAGAGACGATTGAAATATTACGTAGAAAAGATACCCGCACGCGGCCACACTGGAGAAATTGTAAAACACAAGATGAATAGTGTTGTAAAAAAATCTAGGCCTAGAAACCATTACAACTATAAAAGCATTCTCTAGGGAACTTCAACTGGCAGCTGTGCAGTTTTAAAAGATAAGGAATTCTCGGAATTGTGACGTCGACAGGTCGTTCAGCCAATTTAAAGGCATTTTGAAAGGAAACAGGAGGATCTTTGTTTTCGACAACCTGAAGTGCTATGTTGTTACTAGTTGCAATAGCAGTAAGTTAGTTGAAAACCTTGGTTTGGAGTAAAGCAATTTAAAATTTGAAAAGTAAATTAATTTTAATGACTGTAAAAGTAAAGAAATTATAGAAAGTTATCAAAAATATAAAAAGAAATATATCACATATTTTAGTGATTTTCGTTTTTTTCCTAAATATTTCCTCATTTTTAATAAATATTTTATGCACACATTTTGAAATTTTAATTACATGTAAATCCTAGCCCTACTGATGAGCATCCAGAAAGTCCGTCTACCTTTAAAGCCCTGAAACCGATTTGTGTGTTCGTGTTTTAAATAAAGAATCTTCATTAAAGGCAATTTGTATCACTCCAAGTGGCATAAAACTACGGTCGACATGGCAGTTCGCTCAGAAAAGTATACTACAGTACCATCTAGCGAATGAGGTTAATGACCATCGAGGACATATCACGCTATAGGGAGCCAGTGGTCCCCGATTTCGGGCACGGCCAACGAGATACTGAACGCCTGAGCAGCTGCGGTGGGAATAATAATTCCATGTCTACGCTTATTTTCCTGCTGATCTGGGAGCCAGATTCATTTAGCGCAAACAAGCAATAATCTCACAAAAACTCACTGTATTGTCTAGTTACGGAGAATTTTGCTGATGACGTCACAAAAAGCTGCCCTGGCCTTCAATATCTCGTTGGCTGTTGTTTGGAGCCGCTGGTGCCAGCAAGGAGGAAACACCAGCGCTGTAAGGGGCACACCGCAGAAAACTGACCAGGAGCAAGCGCCTCTGATCACTCAAGCACCGGGACTGAAACTCATCCTTTCGCATAACGTAGATACGTTTTACGAAATAAACAATCTGGAAATTTTGCAGTTGATACATCTGGATACAAATTTGATGAAAATAATGGCGGGAAACTGATTCTTCTGCAATTAGGTGTTTACATGCCACTGCTATCAATTCGAAACGTACGTAAATATTTGCTCAGAGGGAAATTCCGTTCTTACTCAAGCAAAAGCATCAGTTGTAAATAACACCTCATGACATTAAGTACCTTTTATTCTCCAAAGGCATTTGTGTTCTGTATGAAAATAAAGAATGGAAAGGAGTTTAGCATTGAAATCTTATTGCGTGACCTGTCGCCGTCATGTTTTCGTCTGAGGTACAACAAGCGGACAATGAAATGAACGGTGTTCTTTAGATTCCTAACTGCTTCAGTATTAACTGACTTAAATAAATACATCGCTCTTTCCACGTTCCAGAAACACATCATCATCATCATCATCATTGTCAACCATTATCAATCCACTGCTGGACGAAGGTCTCCCCAAGTTTCCTCCACAACGGTCTGTCTTGTGCCAGTCTCCTCCATGTCACTCCCGCATATTTACGAATTTCATCCACCCATCTCCCATGTGGTCTTTTTCTGGGTCTTTTCCTGTCCCTTGGAATCCAATCTAAAATTTCGGCTGTCCATCTATGGTCTGTCCTTCTGGCAGTATGTCCAGCCCATTGCCATTTCAGGGATTTAACTCTGATCATGATGTCTTCCACTCTCGTCATTTTTCGGATCCACGAGTTCCTCTTCTTATCTCTCCTGGTTATACCAAGCATGCACCTCTCCATGCTTCTTTGAGTTGTCTGCAGCCTTTGTATGTCTCTTTTAGTTAAGGTCCACGTCTCTGCACCATACGTAAGCACTGGAAGGATGCATTGATCAAACACTTTTCTTTTAAGACATAATGGCATATTGCTCTTGAAAATTATGCTGTTTCTTCCAAAAGCTCTCCAGGCAAGTTTTGTACGCCGATTAATTTCTTCATCAATGTGACCCTCACTTGATATCTGCTGTCCAAGATAAACATATGTATCTGTTATCTCCAGTTTTTCTCCATCGATCGATAAATCTTCATTTCTTGTAAAAGCATTGAACATCACTTTTGTCTTCTGAAAGTTCATTTTTAATCCCACTTCTTTACTCTTGTCAGCAAGTTCCTGGATCATACTCTGCAGCTCTGATGGGCTAGTTGCAAAAATGACTACGTCATCAGCAAAACGAAGGTGGGTTAGATAATCTCCATTAATCTTTATCCCTTTGTTTTCCCAGTTCAGTGATTGAAAGACATTTTCCAATGTGGCATTAAAGAGCTTCGGAGATATGGTGTCACCTTGTCTCACTCCCTTTCCAATTTTTATGTGTGTTGTATTTTCAAACAGCCGAATCTTTGCACTTGCATTTTCATAGATGTTATTAATAATATTAATGTATGCATCTTCAATACCGCAGGATTTCAGAGCCGTGGTAACTGCTGATGGTTTCACCGAATCAAAGGCTTTTTCATAATCGATAAAAGCCATGCACAATGGAAGTTCATATTCCCTCGCTCTTTCAATTAGTTCTCTCAGTACGTGGATATGATCTATTGTGCTGTAGCCACTCCTGAATCAGCTTGTTCTCTCAGTTGAGCCATGTCCAGTGTTACCTTCAAGCGGTGTGAAAGAACTTTAGTGAAGATTTTATAAACCACTGATAGGAGGCTGATAGGTCTGTAGTTCCTGAGATCCTCAATGTCACCTTTTTTATGTAGCAGGATCATTGTAGCATTGTTCCAATCCTCAGGAATTTTCCCTTCATTAAGGCATCGAGTGAAAATTTGGGCGAGTACTGTTTCAATTTCTCCACTTGCTTCTTGTATGATGTCTATAGTAATTCCATCTTCTCCTGGAGCTTTCCCCTGCTTCATGTTCTTGATTGCATGAGCAACTTCTGCTGGGAAGACTGGAAGAACTCTGGTACCTTTCATGATGTCTGGAGTACATGTATCATCCCTTTCATATAATTTGGAGTAGAAATCTTTCACTCTCGTCAAAATTTCGCCTCTATTTCTTGTTATAGAAGAAATAGAAACACATAGCAACCGAAAAATTGTTTATCGAGAGTTCCGTGATTCAATTCCACGGCGGCGGCTGAAAAACAATTTTTCGGTTGCTATGTGTTTCTGGAACGTGGAAAGAGCGATGTATTTATTTATTTATTTACTGACGCCACGTATTTGGAGGATTTTCACATTAAGTGACTTAGAAAATAAATTTCAGGGAAAAGGCCTTTTTATGCACAAAAAGAGAGAGGGCCCGGGTCCTCGTCATTTTTATGCCATGTTCCTTTTTGTGTCCAAGCAATCATTTTTATCAGAAGCATGATGTAACATTTTTGATTCGGATTCCCACTGTGCCTATGCATCAGACCATATTTAAAAGGAGGGCGGCGGTGGCCCTCCCAAAATGATCTTATCAGGAGCTAAATTCCTGCTCTGATGAACATAAAATATCGAAATGCAAAACGTATGAAGAAATTTACTGAATTGTAGCTCAGAAAGAAAGTTACACACTTCAGTATTTTCTTTTTTAGACTTTAGTTTGCCGCATACAGTATTCGACAGAGCTAAGTAGAGTACAGGGTAACCTACTCTGTGAAGAGTGAATCCTCATATGCAGGAAAGGAATTGTCCCAAACAGCGGAGAGAAGCATATGAAACAGCATGCGGACATGCCTAACCACCGTGACCTTCCCGAATACGCCTTACGGATGAAGAGCTAATAGTCATCGGTACTATGTCGCAGAAAATTCCATTCAGCATTTAACCATTGAACGGAATTTTTTCAAGCCCTACCTCGAAAGCATCTTCCTCTTTGGAAAAAAAAACTCAAAAAAAAAACAAAAACGAAGCACTTAGAATGAATCATCCAATTGAGATGAAAAATGGTGTGCGCAATGTACAAGTATAGGAAAGGAAATGTTGTAGTTCCAGAGCAGTTGGGCCATTTATTCGGACAAAACAGCTACACGAGGGGGGAAAAGTCAGTACGTTGTAAAGCCACCTTCGGCTCGGATACAAGCGGTTACCTGGCGTGGAATACACGCATACAGTTCACGGACACTGCCCTGAGTACAGCATGGTGTCCAAATTGCGGGCCAGTTTGCAGACATTCCTGGGATGGGAGTTGGTGGCGTCTCATCATGTCCCAAACATGTTCGATCGGTGAGAGGTCAGGCGATCAAGGTGGCCATGGAATGGTGTGGGCATTACGGTGGTAGTCCTTATGTGTGCCGGCAGTATCCTGTTAAAAAATTGCTCGGTGATGCTGCCACAGGAATGGCAACACAACAGGTCGTAGAATATCGTCGGCGTACCGTTGAGCCGTGAGGGTGGTACGGAGGACTACCAAGGGTGTCCGGCTATGGTAGGAAACAGACAGTCACTTCCGGTGTGAAAGCCGTGAGCCGTTCAACTATTAGGATAGGATTCGTGCGCTGGCCAATTCGTCTTCAGACACATATGCGCTGGTCATCGGCTCCGTTTGCTAATCGTAACTCATCACTGAAGACAACACGACGTCACTGAACACTAACCCACGTTGATCGGGCCCGACACCACTGCAACCGGTGAGGGCGATGCTCGCTGGTCATTAGTAAGCAGCGGAGTTTCTAACTGCAATGTAATACCCGTGCCGCAAGTGGTCTGGCAACGGTCCGGATGGCCACTTCTGTACCGTTAGACCAAGCAACGTGGCCACGGATGATTGAGAGGGACGCATTCGCTCTCAACCATGCGTGGCCATGTTGCGTCGTGAAAGCAAGGATCAAGCGATCGTGTGGCTTTCACAATCGCTCGATCTTCGCGTTCTGTCGTTCCCCTTGGCCGTCCACTGCCCGTGTGTCACTGGATTGTGCCCTCCTCGACCCATAGGGTCTAACATCATCTGATTGCCGCGTCGCTCCCACCCAAATGCCTGAGGATACAGCGAATCGACCAACCGGCTTCTCTCAGCCGAATTATACGTCCTCTCTGAAGGGCATTATTCTGCTGGTACAGCGCACCTAGAATCCCGGCTAAAAATGGAAGCACATGGGACCGTAGGATCTCATTCACATACCGCTGGCCCGTCAATGATCCACGTACCACTACTAGAGCTGGTCGGCTATCGTAGGTAATTGCTCCCCAGACCATAATGCTGCAGTGGGGGTATTGTGGCGCTCGATAGTGAGGTTGGGATTGTGCCGTTGACCCGGGGACCTCCACACCCGGACACGATGATCATCTGTCCCCAAAACGAAGCGGCACTGATCGCTAAGCATCACACGTCACCAGTCTGTGGCGTTCAACGACGCTCTGGCCTCGCACCACAGCACACGGCCCCGACGATGTTCCGGTGTTAATGGCAGCACACGTAAGATGCGCTGGGATCTCAAATTCGCTTCCGCGAGGCGTCAGGAAATGGTTCGTGGGCACACAGGAACCGTTACATCTGCCTATATAGTGGACCGGGTACCCGTGGGATCCATTCGTGCCTGGCGCACGATCCGTCGATCTTCTTTACCGCTGGTCCTCCTGGTCCGTCCGGAGCCTCTCTGCCGTGTGGCAGTGCCGTCACCTGTCCACTGCTCCCAACACAAGCGGACGGTACGGTCAGAACGATCCACGTGGCGGGCTATACGGCGCGCCGACCACCCTGCGGTTTTTAGCCCGATGATCCGGCGTACCTGGCATTTTTGTCACTCTGTACTCTTGCTTGCGTCGGCCGGTGCTTTTCGCTTTCATGGAGCATCGACTACACGCCGGTTTATAAGGCTGCCGGTTCGTGCTTGCAGCGCCACCACAGGGTGTGCGGTCATGCGCACTCGCACCAAACGGGGATCATTTGCATACAAGCACGCACTCTAGCTATTTACATAGTTTCGCGGTTGTAGCATGTTTTCTTCCAGGTGCGCTAATTTCATTGTCCGTGAGTGTATTTAAAAGGACAATACCTCCACGCCGGTTGCCGAGCAAGATTTGCATTACCTCACCTGCGAATGCTTGGCCCACGAAAAGCCCATGAAAGTTGATACCATGCTAACGAGAGAGGGTTAGTAAGTGTAGCAACAACGCACAAAAACAAATTCTCTTTCTTGTAGCAGCCACCAAGCAACTTCAAATATTGGAGGGGTTCTGAATGAAAAAAGGAACAAATTCGAAAGCATGAAAAATCTGCTTTGATTAATTATCTGTGGATGTGAGACACCAAAGTACACAGAGAGACACTTTAAATAAAAGAACAAAATTGAGAGCTGGTGTATTTCTCAAAATCTTTGATTCCTTGCTAACTTGGCTAGAGGGAGGAAAATCTATGAGGCACTCACAAATCGCTTTGAAGTATTGTCTCTTCTAGTATAATCTAAGGTGGATAACCAAGATACAGTATTATTGAAGCTCCACTTTAATTAGCACAGTGCTATCCAGAAGAAAATAATAGTGATTTTGGGAACGAGTGCTCTTATTTCAAGAAGTACGTTGAGCTAGAAACATTGACAACGATACCAAAACTGTAATGTAACATAGAAACACAACAACCTGCAAAATACTTTCTATAATCTGGAATTGTGTTAAGGACTTTCCTTACTTTATTAATCACTAACTGTACAGAGGAAAGAGGGTTTTCCGTCCTAAGCAGAGGGAAGAACGTGCTAAAATATCAGTTCTTCTGGATAGTAAACTGAATGCGTGCTCTTTTTTTTTTTTTTTTTTTATTGGAGGTTTAACGACCGCCGTGAGCAACTCAATGGGCTATAAGCAGTCGCCCGTCCCTAATTTAGGGTCACTGGTTCCAGGGAAGGGAGAGAACCAGTGTCGTAAGACAAACACAACATCCATGCCTCACCGGGATTCGAACCCGGACCCCTTACGGACGAATGATCAGAGACCAACGCCTTAGACCACTGCGCCACCGGGGCGGCGAATGCGTGCTCTGAGAAGGATGTATCGCTACAAACAAACTTTTCTGAGGTCATCACATCAACAGATTTACTCAGGCCAAAGCAAGAAAAAATCTGTTATTTATCTGTAATTATAGTTGTAAATTGTAAGTTGTTCTGTCAGTACTTACCTCTGCAAGTTTTACTCTTACTTTGTCAATAAATATTCATCTTTACATATCTAGATGACATTTTATTTTTAATTTTATAGGCCTAACTAAAATGTTCATCAATAATAATAATAAAAAAAGCACGTAGGTTGGCCAATTGGCACACTTGTTGCAGTTGTGTACTAGATATTAGTAAGGAGACAAGTTAAAGAGAAGAGGAGGGGAAGGGGGCGCCTGAATTTACTTTGCCCTGGGTGCCAATCATAGAAGTCCGGGCCTTGACAGATATTACAATTTCGAAGGGAAAACGTAGTGATACGCAAATTTAGCGACTACTGGAGATCGGTTATCAGCGTGGGTAGCTACGTCATATGCAAATTGTCATCATGATAACACAGCACGTGGCATGCGAGCTCCGATAAAAGTACTCTGCGAGAAGTGGAAGATGAGTCGTTTCACTCCTTCGTTTAGAACTTTGCTGAAAGTATTACCTTCAGTGAGGGATTAACCTGAAATGTTGTCCAGACGATGTTTAAGCATAGACAACAGAAATAGAGCTGTTAGCATGTCACAGGCAGATCGATGTGGCTGCTGCTTTAGAAGTTTCGCAGTGTGCACAGTCGGCTACACATAAGATTTCTGCGGCATGGATATGTTGCAGATGGACCCAGGAGTGGTCAACCAAAGATAATCGCTAGGAGGCAAGATCGCTACCTGACAAAGAATGCCTAGTATCACCAGTAGCCAACTCGGGGAATCACTTCGAGCTACTTCTGGTGTCACAGTATGTACTTAACGGTACGAAACCGTCTTCACGAGTACGGACTCGTAGCAAGGAGGCGGCTGAGATGCTATGCATCTCGTTGCCTGAACAAACATACAAGGAAGTACGACCATTAAAACAAACTCTGCCCAACTCGAAACGAGATCATTGTGACACTGTTTCACGCTGCTATTGGACATGCATTCCGATTTCTCGATGACAATGCAAGGAGTGTGCTTCAGGAGCTGGAAAGTCATGGGATTAAATCGTTTCAAATCCTTGACCTTAATCCTATTGAGAATATTTGGGACGTTGTACAGCGACGTTTGGATAACCACGTTCTATACCCCAGTACACTGGCAGACTTCCACAACGTATTGTTTGTAATATCGGACAAGTTGCCCCAGACACTTATCGATAATGCCATTCGAAGTATGCCTTATAGGTGTTAGGACGTTCTTCGACACATAGGTGGTGTTACCGGGTACTGAAATGTATGGACATTCTTCAAGTTTACCACTTTGTCTATATGCAGCGCTAATTTGTCGTGTGCAGAAATTGCATAATAAATTGTTTTTGTAAACGCACTCGTTATCGTTTGCGTTACGTATCATCACAGATGTTATTTCAGCGCTTGTTACTTGAGTCAGATGCTTACATCCTTCATTTCATGCAATATCCCTAACTTTTTGTGACCAGTGTATAAAGGAAACAAGAAATCAGAAATTTATCTAATAGGTTTCATGAAATGATTCGTGGTTTTAGAGAATACCACAACTTCGAGGAAAAGAGAAACCTAAGGAACTTTTACAGCTGAAGTGAACTTTGCCGACTATTAGTGTATCTTCCAGAGAATGTGAAAGGGGATTTTCTAAGACAAATTTTATAATCACTCCAGTTCGGCCATCTCTTTCAGTATAACTGGGTTATTATTTAAAAAAATTGTTGGGCCTCCACTAACCCAGTTTGATCCTTCAAAATATGTCATATCGTGACTCCTTTGAGGACACCATTCGGCAGTGGATACGAAAAGCAAGGAGAGTAAGAGAACGGTAGGAATATCTCAAGAGTGGAAAAACATTTTGGACCGTATTTTAAATCAAAATGCAGTACCCTTCTGTCACTCAGTGTAATGTAATCCTTAGCGAAAATTTAATTTTCATTTTTTGGGAAAGCTTGACAAAGGTTTTAATTTCATTATTTTCTGTGTATCACAACACTTTTTGGAATGCTGGTTTTTCAATTCAATGATTCAATAAAATATGAACATTGTGTTTTGCATTTTGTATTATATAACAGTAATAAAGCTTAAAGAAGAATGTTCAAGAAATTGATTTGCTTTTTATTCGGCCCTTCCTCTGTTTTCAAGGGCACATACGTTCCGGCACTTCTTTCTCCAGAAAAAAACAAACAACAACACTGTGTACATATAGTGTATATAAATGAATGTCATATAAAAAACAATTTACCCTTAGGAGTGACACTATTTCGGAAGCAATAGTGTACACCCAAACAACGGAAGTAATAAATCCTAAGTATCCAAAAGCCCAGTGATAACATGGTGGCTCGTTTGCCGTCGATGTAAAAAACACCACAACTGCCAAAACAAAGGCGATGACCAGCACAACACTCCAAACTGGTATAACATTTCCAACCATGAAGTTGTATTCTGAAAGAGAAAACGAAAGCTAATTGTATTTGCTGATCATAACAGAAATTTCAAGCTCAAGAATAAACGAGTTTCAGCTAATCAATATAATTATTAGAGGCTAGAAAATGTGAAACATGCTAAAACGCTAATTAGAAGACACGTGATTCGGGCACCGGATTTTCCGGCGCCAACTTTCATGTCATTCAAAGTCTCTCAGATCATCCATTTTGCCCACTCTGATTCTAAATCGAACCTAATTGATGCTAGACGAGCTGATTTGCTAGCTTTATACCGCAAACCGCGCTCACGTACTGCTTTACGTACTGGAGTGACCTACTTATGTGATGTGGTATACTTAATAGTGTATACAGGGCACAAGTGTATATGGCCACACCTCAGTGTATATGGGCACAAAGTGACCGTTGGTAATAGGTCTAGTCAAACAATGAACATCGCTGCATTTAAGTTTCCTCCTTATGTGAGGATTTTCACTGTTTTCCGTAGTTTTGTTGTTTTCACATATGTATGCGGCGATATTGTAATATCAGTTGCTGTTAGTTCCTTAGATATTATATATTTCACTTGTGTATATGTTGAGTTCTTTCAAAATACTTTGTATTTACGAAGAATATCTGCATTATGATTTGATGTGTGAAATTATCATTGATATGTGTATATATGGGCCTGATGTGCCTTTGCACATAAAGCAGTTTTTGTTCTTCTTGCTGATGTGGATAGAGTTTTCGTTACTTTGCAATTTCTCTCTTTGACCTGTCTGCCTGCACCCCAAGTGTATCTCAGCTCAGCTTGCATGTTCTCGGTTTTTTTGTTTGTTTTTTTGTTTGGTATTTTTACCCTGCTTTACCCATTTTCTGACGTCCAGTCTATTATTTGTTTTCGTATCTACGTTGCTCTTTATTGTGATTTTGTATATACAGGGAGGACTAAGTTTACGCTTGAGTTAGGTTCCTGAGATTTCCCGCGTGAAATGAAGTGGTGTAAATTGAAGCAAATATGTAATGGGAATATATGTAAACGCATTAGGTTTCGTTCCAAGATTTTCAGTGATCAACATAAAATACTTGAAAAATCTTTCATTTTATGAAATTTACCTATTGAAAATTGTAAAATGTTTAAGAAAAAGAAAGAAAATTAACTGTTTTAAAAACGATAGGATATATGTCTGTTTGGTCTTCTTCTTTTTTAATAATAAGTTACATAAAGTATAGATTATAACGAAGTAAATTTCTCCGTCATTTTTGGTCTACGCCGGGATTCGAACCCGAGTCCGCTTATTCCGGAACAAACCGCTCTACCAACGCAGCTACGCAGACGTTTATTGTGACTCCTATCTGCCTTAATGTCGTGTGCGTCCTGCTGGCAGGTACGTCACATCCCCCCCGAAAGAGGGCCGGGGGCATGGCCCACGGGTCAGCCGTGACCATGAATCGTTGCAGGCAGCCATCCACTGTAGAACGTGCACTTGAGAACTCCCAGTCAATCTGGTGCGTGGAATGCAACGTCACACACATTTATTTTTCAAAGCGCTGGAGAAGGGATTCTCTGATTTTTCCTATCTCGCGGTGTGGAAATAACATCACACCATTGCGAGATTTTGAACGGTCGGGTCATCCGGATAGTTCGGGTGCCATTACAACGAAGTAAATTTCTCCGTCATTTTTGGTCTACGCCGGGATTCGAACCCGAGTCCGCTTATTCTGGAACAAGTCGCTCTACCAACTGAGCTACGCAGACGTTCATTCTGACTCCTATCTGCCTTTATGTCGTGTGCGTCCTGCTGGCAGGTACGTCACAAGATGCAGGATTACCTCAATTAATATCTTAACAGTTGAGCTCCGCTCCCAGTTGGGAACGTTGCCACAGAAAATCTCACATCCCATATTAATAAGAGTAACAGCCTTCTCCATTTATTTCCCTGTTAGTGTCCTGACCGGCATTGCAGAGTAAGCTTCACTTCCCGAGTGTCTTCTCTGGACAGTTGTTAAGCTAGCTATTCTAAATCTTTCATTGAAAGCTGTTCACTATGACTCTCAAGTAGCTCAGTTCACTTGCAGTTCTTAGTCGGTGGTTAATGTACTGTATTTGCTGTTTCTCGTCACATCGTATATTCCGCTTTTTGTTTAATTATTTAAAATTTAGGCAGTAGTTTAATAATTTAGTATTCTAGTTTTATTACAGTGTTTGGACCACGTGTGTCTAAGAAGTCGGGCAGAGTCATAACTCATCACCCCCTCCAATTGTGATCTATGAGAGGCGCAAAAGTGAAGCGGCGTAAACCGAGTATTACGTCGTACGGGAACACTTTTGTTGGAGTACATTTCCGAAACTTGAAGTGGTAACCCAGGTGATGTTTAGCGGTTGCGTAGTACTTAGTTCGTATCCACCGATCGGGCATTGAAAGTTCTAATAACGATGTCGCTGCTTAGACGATCAGTGACAATGGGAGAACACTGCGTTCTGTTTAAAGTTTTGTGCCTTATTTCAGTATTCAGAGAGCGTGTCACAAAATTTTTGCGAACAGCAGTAGAGCAAAATACCCTCAAGAAAACGGCGATGCACAGTTGGATGAAAGGATATAACGAAGGCACGACATCATCCAATGATGCTCCAAGATGCGGTCGACCGATTTTGGCTTCCAGCCAAGTGACACACCCAAATGGCCTTACAGCAGTTGTATACAGGGACTACTAATGGCCTTCCCAAAGAACTGGGTTTCCTTCACACAACGGGTTATACCGTGCTGACGGAAAATATAGATCAAATGAGCATAAAAGCGACGTGGGCACCTCACACAGTGACCACAACATAGAACGACTTCTGCTGCGAAATTTCACGAAGTAACCTTGCATAACATCTCTACAACTATTACATTGAAAACAAATGCCGTCTCTTGCACGATACACTTTTAATGATAAAAACTATGTACAATTAAAATAAATATAAGTTCAAGATCTTTTCAACATCACAACTGTGTCATCCTCAGAAACAATGCAGCAGTGAACATAGAAGTGAGAGACCTATATAACCCTATGAAACAAGCAGCGGCCAATGCGCATGCGTAACACCGGGAAAGTCCAAATCAAGTTTCGTGGGCAAAAACATAGTTAATGGGCGTGACCTTGCTCAGAAGTCTTTTCCAAGGCAGGGGGATAAACACAGGGGGTTCATCGTTGCAACATCTTTCGCCATTGACAAATATGTGTATACTTTCGGAGAAAAGTGTTGACCGACGATTCCTGGGAGAATCCAGAATAATGGTATCATTCCAACATGGTAGGTAAGAACCATTTAAACAAAAACATTTGACCTGCAACGATTATCTTTTAGTTTGTTTTCAGTGTCCCTGATATTACTGGGTGTCGTTCACTTGACCGAAAAACAACTTTTCCGAAAATCAGTAGGCTAAAAATAACTAGACTAAAAGGTACATTTCATGGAAAGGTCACTTGGTCGAAACATTAATTTCACCGAAAGGTCGCTCGATCGAAAGGTACACTATATGACCAAAAGTAATTGGAAACACCTTTTTAGTAGTGGATTTGCCCATATACGTAACAGTCATGTATTTGCCCATATACGTAACTGTGACGTATATGGGCAAATCCACTACTCAAAGGTCAGAGCTGAAGGGGATGGGTTTCAGTGGCCGAGCAGCCGCACACAAGCCTAACATTTGCAAGATGAACGCCAAGCGTTGGTTAGAAGGGTGCAAATCGCGGCGCCAGTGGACTCTGGAGCAGGGAAAATGTGTTCTCTGGAGTCACCATCTGGTAGCCCGATCGACGAGTCATCATCTGGTAGCCCTATCGACGAGTCATCATCAGGTAGCCTGATCAACAGTCTGGGTGTGGTGGATGCCAGACTGTGTTGTGCTAAATGCAAAATTTGGTGGAAGAGGCATCATGTTCTGGGACTGTATTTCATGGCTTGGGCTGGGCCCCCTAATTGCAGTGCCCAGGAATCTTAACGCTGCGGCATATAATGAAATTCTAGACAATTCTGCGATCCCACTATTATGGCAACAGTTTGAAGGCCGTTTCTTTTATCAATAAGACAATGACCCGGTCCACAGAGCGAGGTCCGTGCAGGAATGGAATGGTTTGTTTTTCTTAAAATCCGGTAAATCCTTCGTTTACCCACCAGGCTCAGAATGTTGCAACCTACTACTCCCCCCCCCACACACCCTATATACACTATCTACCAACAAGTAATTGGACATCCCTGCAATCGACGATGTCTGCGGTACTGATACACGTCACGGCCGTCACCGTTAAACATCGTGTGGGAAACAACAACGCAACCCGTCGCATGCAAGATGCCACGAAGTTCGGAGTTCTCTGATTTCGAGAAAGGTGTAATCGTCGGGTATCACAGAAATGGCCGATCCATATGTGACATATCCAGCGAGTTGAAGTACCCGAAATTGACAGTGGCCTACGTGATTGGCAAGTGGAAGATGAGAGATGACTGTCGGATTGTGCCCCGACCCAGCAGACACACAAAACTGGGAGTTACAGACCGACGGGTGCTGGCCAGAGAAATTTAGAAGAACCGTACCAAATCGATGGGCCACATCTGCGAGGAGTTTCAACAGGCATCCGGGAGTGTTTCTTTCGATGAATACCATCCGTAAGGAAGCCCATCTGCCCGGTTATCATGGACGTGCTGCCGCTCACAAGCCTTTGATCACCAAGTCCAATAGCGCTGCTCGGCTAACGTGGTGCAAAGAACGTCGACAGTGCACCGTTGAACAGTAGAAACAGGTTCTTTAGAGCGACGAATCAAGGTTCACCCTCTACCGTTTGGATGGCAGGGTCTGGGTTTGGCGTCTGTCTGGAGAACGCCTCCTGCCGCAATGTATTGTACCAACTGTGAAGTTCGGCGGCGGTGGAATTATGCTATGGGGGTGTTTCTTCTGGTATGGCACGGGACCCTTGGTCGCAATTCCTGGTAGACTCAACGCCGAGACCTAATGCACCATTTTGGATGACCATGCGCTTCCTACGTTGTGGAAGTTTTACGGGGTGGACCCATGTTACTTTCAGGATGACAATGCCAACTGTCGTGTTGCGAGGTCCACCATGGCTTGGTATGGTGACAATGGGGTTAATCGAATGGACTGGCCTGCGCAGAGCCAGTACCTTAACCCTATCGAGCACCTCTGGGACGAGTTGGAGCGTCAACTTAAGGGGTGCCCACACCGTCCGAAATCGGTGAAGGAACTGACCTGTCTTCTCTAAGCCGAGTGGAAAAAAATACTGCTAGCCGTCGTACAACGCCTAGTTGAGAGTATGCCCCAGAGGGTCGCAGCTGTAATCGCCGCTCGTGGAGGCACCACCAACTACTGAAGGCGAATAAACTTCGTTTTCCTTTGCTATCACAGGTGTCTAATTACATGTTGGTAGATAGTGTATATAACGTCCGTCGACTAATCGCGCCCTCTTGGAAATCCCGTGGTCAACGGGTCTTATCGCCTTTTGATACGGGTTGTCATAATGTAGTGACCACTGGGTGTATATTTGATGAAGTTACATTAGTAGTGAGACACGCTGAGTCTCAAGTTATAGAGGTTCAGTTTGCTGATATTGTTGAAGACATTTCAAGTGTAATCCTGATGTGCTTCAAGAACCAACAAAAACAATTTCCGTAAGTAAAGACTACTCTCTTCTGGACGTCAGAAAATCTAACATTCCTCATTTGCTCGTTGTGTAATTAAAGTATTTGTGCTAGTTATCCGGAGCATAACGTCAAGAAGCTCCAGAGTTACAACAGATGTACGATAAAAAATGTTTTAAAAGGTACAGAACTTCCAAGCACATGCACTATATTGACAAAAGTCACCGGACTCCTAGAAGAGAAACACAACATAGCATTTATTGATTGTCCACCTTTGACTTTAATGCATGCACGGACTCTTCGAGACATGCTTTCGACAAAGTTTTGGAACAGAGCGATAGGTATGTGCTTCTATTCAGTACATAATGCTGCCGCTAACTGTTGCTTAGTAGTAGGCCATGGTTGCAAACTTTCTATGCGCCACTCTAATTCATCCCATAAGTGCTCTATGAGATTAAGATCAGGGCTTTGTGCTGGCCAGTCCACACACGATACGGAATTGTCCTTAAACCACGCCGCAACAGTTCTTACTTTATGGCTCGGTACATTATCCTGCTGGTACCAACAAGGCTCGGTTCCATAGTATTGCCACAGAGTTGGTAGGGCATAATTGTTCAGAATATCGAGGCAGACATGCTGGTTAACAGGTTTGTCCACGATAATCAATGGGCCGGGACTATACCACGAAAAACACTCCCACACGAGTACACTGCCAGCTCCAAACTTGACCGTAGGGATATTACACTGTGGTAAATAGCGTTCCCCCGGCTGCTGCCATAACCACACACGGCCATCAGATTGAAGGATCATGTATCTGTATTCATCAGTCCATAGGACCGGTTTCTATTGATCTACGGTCCACGATAAAAGTACTTTACACCATGCTAAACGACGAGTAGCATTCCTAGTGGAGATGAAAGGCTTATGAGCAGCCGCACGACCACGGTAACCCATGGAATGAAGTTCTCTGCGAATAGTACGTGTACATACCGAGGTTCTAGCATTTTTACTCACCTGTACACTGAGGTCTTGTGCAGTACTCCGTCGATTAGCTGTAACGACTCTCCTGAGGCTTTGACGTCCTCTATCACTGATTTTCTTTAGTCTGCTGGTACGTTTTGCTGCTTCAGGCACGCCATGTGTATGTGTCTTCCACTTATTCAATACATCCAAAACGGTTGTCTTGGGTATGTTTAAACGCCTCTCGGTTTCTCTTATGGACAACCCACTAATATAACACTCAATAATCTGTGCTTTCTCAAAGTCAGTTCTCTCCCGCCCCGACATTTTCACTCAACGTCACAGTGCGATGTGATCGCGGTCAGCTGCAGGCTTGTTTTTATAAAATTTACAGCTGTACCGCGCATCTCAACAACGCAGCGGATCCGTTCATTTGCTTTTGAAGTGGTGTCCGGTGACTTTTGCCAATATAGTGTATAATAAGTACAAATATATACCATTTAAAAACATTATAAGCTAGACGGACTATACGGACGTAATACTTTATGCATCCTGGCATGAACAGTCCTGGCAATTTATCCCATGTGTTAGTACAAAATTATGAGAACTAAATAATTTGTAAAAGTAATAAAGAAAGTACACACCTTTCACCGCTAAGACAATAAACATCGGAGATGTGATACAGTGCAAAACATTCAAAAGACGGCACCAGTTGCTCCTGTCATTTTCATAGTCAACAACAGGCACTGTAATAATGAGGAAGAAACACACAGGTGCCTTAAAAAAAGGAAAATACCAAGCTCAGTATTTAGACGGTCAAAGAACTTGAAAACTATGAATGCAGCTACACAGTAATAAAAAAGCATGAAAGCGTGAAGGTTTCTATTCATTGTACCAGACACAACTAACCAGTCTATAATTTTTGATGTAAAATTTAGCAATAAAATGCAAGTAAAAATACCAAACTGCGCAATTCGAAGCACTATACCTGATTACCCGAAACTACTCATGATGAGAAGGCACAAAACATCAGCGCAATCTACGAGGGCAGGAAACTGAAAATAGAAATTAAAATCAAGGTGCAAATTAATGCATATTACCTACGAACTTTCTTCATCTCTTCTTTCATCCATTACATGATTTCCTGACTCAGTAATGGACCACTTTATACCATCAATGGGCCTTATTCTAGGTCTGATCTGCAACTATCTACACTGGTGCTCAAAATTAAAGCTACAACCACAAGATCCTAGTTAACAGACAATAACTGACAAAATAATGAACATAAGAAAAGAAACTATGTATGCTGTGTAGTTCAGTGTTTCACACTTGTGAACATAATAGAAAAAAGATGTATGAAAATTTGCCCAAATTAAAAAAAAGTAATGAAATAAGGCATGAAACGATATCACATAAATCAGCATAAAATATGGTGCCACAGTCTTTAATACGGAATATGATCACGACGGAGAGCAATGCAAGTTTCACAGCCCCAAACAATGCTTTGAATGAGGATGTCCACAAGAGATTGCGGGATTTACTCCTATTCGTACAGAAGTACTCAGTAAGTCCTGTTTAGCTGTAGGAGGAGAAGAGCGAGCTGGAATTCGTCGACCTAAAGTGTCTCAAACATGATTAATCAGATTAAGGTCTTGTTATCGTACCGGCCAATTCATACGTGCAATGTATTTGCTATCAGTACATTCATTGACTAGCAATGCCCTATGAGGTCAGGCATTATTGTCCATTAACAGGAAATCCGGACCTACTGCACCTCTAAAAAGACGAACATGAGGATCCGCGATCGCGTGGCGATATCGGGCAGCCGTTACACTTAAACGGGGTTTTCTTGTTATTACGTGGAGAGGTGAATGACCGTTTGTACAGATTCTGGCCCAAACCCTTATTCCACCACCTCCGAAAGGGTGCTATTCCCGAACGTTCATCGGCTGATATCGTCCCAATTTCTCGTCATGTGATGAATGTTCTCTAAGAATCTGATGGCAAAAGGAATCTGCTCTCATCGGTATAGGGTATACGCGGGTCTATCCTTGGTGGGTCGAATGAAAATTTTGACACCATTCGAAGCTAGCTCTTTTCTGAGATACGCTGAAGGGACCACACACAGCATGCCGTCTTTCCTACAGACCACTGTTACAAAGTGGAGAGCTATAGTACAATCTTCGGTATACCGTATGTCGGGATACACTCCGCCCAGTTGCCACAGTGAGCGTCTGGGTTGGATTACACGTGTCGTGTTGCTTGGATTGCATCTAGCGTTAAAACCAGTAATTGTTCTTGTCGAGCAGCATTGACCCCACGATGTTCTTGCCAGGCCTTCTCCAGATGTTTTCAGTGTCCTGAAACTTCATCTTTAGACTCAGCAAACAACGGATTGATCCACATTTAGCCATCTGGTCACTTCAGCTTGAGACTATCCTGCTTCTAATCTCCCTATTGCTCTCTACCGCAATGAATCATCTAAAAGAACTCTCTGCCGTCTTATCACTGTACCTGACAGTGTAAACCCCAAGACACTCCAAGTATTCAACTCCAGTACTTACATAAGAAACCTACTTGTGTGTGGCATGTACAAATATTCCTACCCCGTGGCTTTCTACAGCGCCGTTGTTCGTTTATTGACCCCAGCATTTGCTGTTTTACATAAACGGCTTCTTGTGTGCCATTCACGTGGGGTTACGGGCCATCATTCATCTGTTAACTAGATTTTTTTATGGCCGTTGCTTTAATTTTGAGCACCAGCGTACTCCAGAATGTAACACGCAGTATTATTTCGGCTGCCATACGACACACATGCTCAAACCACCTAAGCAGGTTTTCATCAATTTTGTCTTCTGCAGAAGGAGCAGCAAACTCAGACGCAATACCAGCATTACCAATTTATTCCTGTCACTAAATAAATCTGTAAAACCCTTCCATTTATCTGAACACTCACTGTCTACAAATCATTTTTATTCAGAGAAAATTTAATACTGTGTCTGAAATCTTTTTGCCTTCATGACAGCCTCTAGCCGTTATTTTTTGTTTTGTTTTTGTTTTGTCGAGTGGAACACTCCCTACATTTTTTTTCTGTAAATGCCCGCTGATATATTCCGCAATTCGACTTTCAAAGCAGTGATCAGTTCAACTTTGTTTGTACTGGTTACTGCTTCGAAATTCGGTACCGAAGACTTACTCCCTCAGAGCAGAGCCCTGAGGGAGTGCTTGAAAAATTGATTTTGTCGTCAGCGAAACGAAGGTGGGTTAAACGATCTCCATTAATCTTTATTCGCTTGTCTTCAAAGTTCAATAATTGAAAGATATTCTGGCAATAAAGATCTTGGAAGATATGGTGTCACTTTCCTTTCCAAATTTATTCGTGCATATATCGTAATAAAGGAAAGTGTGTGTCAGTGCCACTACTACTGTTTCTCGATGGCCAATCAACTGGGAAATTTCAAACTTGCTACATACACTAATCAATTGATCTTAAGAATGTGTATTAAGTTATTACATTCCTTATTTCTTAAGTCAAACGAGTTATCATTTTGACGAATTTATGCTTATCGCTCCGTTTCTTCAAGAACAACACGAGCTGAGAGCGCAGTAAGTTTCCCCTCGATACAGTGGCACGTGACAATCACGACCTGATAGAAGTGTTCAAACAGCATGTTCAGGGGCTGATTACTTCTTAAAAATCGAATCAGAGGCATAGTTACTAGAGGTCTGCACAGTCCGGGCTTTTTTTCTTTTCATCAGTTAACTAAAAAATTCCAAGTTTTAGCATTTTACTCCTGAATAAAAAAATCTTTTTGTTTAGCAAAACGAGGACTGACTTGTTAAATAATCAGATGGGGAAGTTTATTGTTGAGTGAAATGAAATACCGGATGGATTGATTAATTACGGCTGAAACCGACAAGCCTGACAGTAACATGAAAGCCTGAAATGGCCGCCCCGGTGGCGCAGTGGTCTCTGATCATTCGTCCGAAAGAGGCCCGGGTTCGAATCCCGGTGAGGCATGGATGTTGTGTTTGTCTTACAACACTGGCTGGACAGCTTGCTCTTCTGTGTATATAGTCAGATCTAAACCTCATTTGTGGGAAGAATTACTACGAGAAATGGCATGTCTTTTCCTTGTTTCATCCCATGTACTAGTTCAATTCAGTACAGAATCTTTGTAGCACAGGGGTTTTTCAAATTTTCTTGAATCGTGGGCTACATGACAAAACGAAATAGAACTTTCGAATCACAGGAAAAAGAAGACTAAAAATGCATGTGTTTATTATGAGTATCCATTAATTCAGAGAGGTTTTGAATCCGGAAACTTAACTTTCGGAAAAAGAAACACTGCAGTTAACATGATATCTATGTTACGAAGCATTCCGAATGATACGCCCACATTTTCACACCACTCTTTAAAAATTTCAATTGTAAAATGTATCGCTGTTATAGCTCACAGTGGATTTGAGAATTGAAAGTCCGTGTACCCAAATTACCTGAATATTAATTTTTCCATTTCGAACATGTATTTTTTTTTCATTTTTGAATTTACTTTGTGGACAACGTATCGCGGGCCACGGGATGAAAACCACTGGTGTAGAGGAAGCTTTGCGTAATTTGCAATAAGAACGCTTGTTGAAAGACTGAAACGGGCCAGGCCGCGTCCCTAAATTTCGGGCCCGAGTACACCTCTTAACTTGGGGGTTCTGAATTAAAGACCGTGCAGACCTCTAATAGTTGCGTCAAAAGTGACATTCGAGGATCCAAAATGTGAATGCAACTTGAAAGAATAGGAAGTTACCTAAATAATGATTTTCAGCAGGTTTCTGAAGAAAACAAAACAAAAAACGTATACAACCATGCCCGTCTGTCTGTGGACACCTTATCGCCTCATCTGTCAGTGTGATTTTAATATTTAATTTTTTTTTCTTGCGTTGGGAAGCCTGAACTGTATTATGGATTAGGTTTAAATAGTTTGTAGGTTTAATGTGCTTAAGTATGCGTCTCTGAAATTGTTCCTAATGCATTTCGTGAACATATATGACACTTGTCGAAACAATGTTCAAACTGGAACTGTTTGTAAGTTTATAATGAATAACCTTCTTTCTAGCTAAGCTAATTATAATGAATAAAGCTTTCAACTAAGCTAAGTATAATGCTTCTGCTACTGAATTATATGCTTGTACTAAGCTTCAAATAGTGAATTCAAATGGTTGTTGTTACTAGTTAATTAAGATCATGAATAAAGTCACCTGCTAGTAGTGTAGTAATAGTAATGAACAAACTTATAACTGGTAGTAATGTTGTAGCAGTAATTAAGATGAATAAAGTCTTATGCTGGTTGTTACTAGTAATATTAATTGAAATAAACCTAACAGCCAGACAGAGGTCTGACAGTACTATGAACTGAGAAAGACGTACTTACGTAAAAAAATTTTATTATGAACTTCTACTGGTATCATCACACACAGCTACTCAAATAACACGTAGCTCCTTGCACATGAACGGAGCTCTATACTCATAAACAAACGCTCTCTTTCACATAAACCAACACTCTCCGTACAACAACAAACGCTCTCCGTACAACAACAAACGCTCTCTCTACAACAACAAACGCTCTCTCTACAACAACAAACGCTCTCCGTACAACAACAAACGCTCTCTCTACAACAACAAACGCTCTCCTTAGGTATCGCTGAACGCGCCTATTTATACTGGCTACCACCACGTCATGACTTACACTCATTGCCAGATCTCATTCATCGGGAGAAATAACATCTCGTTCAGTAAGAAGATAATTTACATAGTAAAATAAAATAACCAGAGATAGTAAAATTAAAAGGAAAGTGAATATAGAGTATACGTTACAAGTTATCAAAATGATAACTTACAAAGAGTTCCAGGTCCTCGTATATTTGGAAAATTGCCAGAAATGCGTTATTAATAAGAAAAACTCACGCAATACGAAGATGGAGGTTCGCAAACAGTTGCAAAGAAGTTTCTTTGCAACTTTTCTTCACTTATGAGAATTTTGACAGAGAATGAATGCCGTGCAACGAAGGCGATATTATTTGCTGTTGCGGTCGATCACGTGCCTCGGGAAGCTCAGCGTCTCACACGTTCGTGGGTGCCGCAGGTTTAGCATCGGAACTGAGGTAATGCTGAAAAACTCATAATTTTGGCTCTCTATTTACTTGAAAGTAACAAAAACTCATTTAAAAATCATATTTTCTTTTTTTAAAAATCACATTTTTAATAAGAACACATTATACTTTGGATTAATGGGTCATCCAATAAATCGCGACTTTTCTGTAAGAAATTACGGATCGGGTCAACATCGTGGGTACAGATTATACGGTGATTGTTTTACTTATTTTAAAGATCTGCGGATTATACGAAGAAGAATACGGGATATTCTTTCGTTGAGCACATCGATTTCAATAACAACGCTTAATAATGTACTCTCGTACGTAAATCTCGACACATATAAATTACCATGTCTCTATCGTATATAAATCCATCGTCAACTCCAGATCAATTATATCGCATCAACTCCATTTCGCTCCTCTGCGTAAAGTAGATATTCAATCTAATCACTTTATCTAGCTCTGACTTACAGTCAGTGCCGCCAAACTGGAGAAGCTGTCCGGGGGAGTAATACATCGTTCAGTGAGAAAACGCTTAAGGAAAAGAAAATAAATTTACATAAAAAAACAGAAACTCAAAGGGAATGTCATTTAGAAACTAGGAGAGCGATTATATTTGCCTTCCAAGCGTAAGTGCAGATGCTATTGAATTCAAAATGCATTTTATTCGGTATAATCGCTTCTAAAAATCCGATTCAAACAATTCGTTTTATTTTGTTTTGTTCGATACCTCTTATCATGACGGCCATTTTTCGTACAGTTTCTTCTTCAAATAACCCGAAGTTTTCCAACTGGCCGACGAAAATGTATTTTGCATTTTTTCCAGATATCTTGGCTCCTTAAAAAGCTTTGGAAATTTTTGTTCACAGTCAAGAATAGTTTGCATATAATTTCCAGTTTTTCGTGACGAATAATTTTCCCCCAGGAGGCGTACGCGCGCATTTCTGTTTACTACGTACAGTAGGACACGCATATAAAGAGAAAAAACAGCACTTTTTTATATAATGTTAATTCATAGCTAATTTGAGCTTTTTTGACGAACAATGAAGACCCTGAATTTAACGAGGGAGAGAAAAGTTATAACGATGACTTTTAACAAGCAAAGTTGCAAACATTAATGAAATTCCACATTTATCGAGGCAAAGAAGATCCGCTGTCCTGGAATGGAGGAATAGGCATACAGAATGAAATTGCAACACCGCAGGGGAATTCTTTTTGAAGGATGTTAATAGGAAAGCAATGGGGGGGGGGGGGGTACATTATTAAGTAAGTTGTGTAAGAGACTGTCTCCACCACCAACTCCTTGGGTGTATCGCGTCAGCAGAGTTGAAAACAGGCTACAAAAAGAGGATGGGTGGGTCTCACGCACGTGGAAGTGGAATTGTAGGTGACAACTGCCGAGACGGATAGGGGAGTAATGGAATAGGGATATCGCAAGAGGAAAAGTACGTAGGTGATAACAATTTCTAGTCCATTGCCCCTTTCACCTTCCAAGTGAGCGCTACATTTGGAGGATCGGTACTGCTTTTGCTTCGTGTGTGTTGTGAAATTAAACAGAGGTCGGTATCACGTGGCAGCCAAGTCTATTATACCTGAAAGATTTAATTTACCGTGGTACTGATGCAGTTAATTAAATATTTAAAGTATACCCAGTTGTTATAGATATCACACTGGTATGCAAAAATTAAGAACGAAGAGGAGAAATTAGCATAACAGCGGAACGAGAAGGCAGAACGGACCAAAAGACCACTCGGGAGATAGATTAGGGTTCGGTACGGTAGGGCATGCACATATATGCAGCATGACGTAGGGGAGGGGGTTGGAAGGGTAAAAAGCACACGGCGGTGTACGCTCAACAATTCGGTGAAAGCTATTGCACGGTGTACATCGGTTTGAACGACGTCGAGTTGCTTCCACCGTGTGATATGGCCAACAGGCAATCCAGTAGACGACATCTGGATGACTTTACCCGAGGTCGCGTCATTGGGAAGTTGGAAGAAGGTCGAAGTGTGACTAGTGTGGCCGAGAAGTTCGGGATCGCTCACAGCATCGTTTCACGAGTTTGGAGAGCATTTCAAACAACAGGAACAGCTGTCCGAGAGTTTATCAGTGGCCGTCCACGAGAAACCACGGCGGCGGACGACCGTTATATTGTCCTACAGGCGAGAAGAGACAGACGGCAGACAGCGGGAGAAATCGTGAGGCACATGCAACAGACAACTGGACGTCCGTTATCGCGTTTTACCGCGGCCAGGAGGCTGCACAAAGGTGGTCTATTTGCACGACGACCAGTACGGTGCGTGCCATTAACGGCTGCTCATCAGAGACGGCGGTTTTTGTGGTGCTAAGAACACAAGAACTGGACACATCAGCAATGGGGTCGAGTTCTCTTTACGGATGAGAGCCGATTTAGTCTTACGAGCGATTCTGAACGTATATACATCTAGAGAGAGCAGGGAACACGCAATCACACCTCCAACATCATCTAAAGGGACCGGTTTGGAGGTGACGGAGTTCTCGTTTGGGGCGGTATCATGCTTGGTAGCCGTACTGACTTCCACATATTCCAAGGAGGTTCAGTAACTGGTGTCAGCTATTGTACCGAGGTTTTCCTGCCTCACTTGCGTCTGTTTAGAGGTGCTGTGGGTCCTGAGTTCCTCTTCATGGACGACAACGCTACACCTCATCGTACAGGGGCTGCCGCAGAGCTGTTGGAGAGTGAAGATATTCAACGCATGGATTGGCCCGCAAGGTCCCCGGACCTAAATCCAATCGAACACGTGTGGGAT
This sequence comes from Macrothele yani, assembly GCA_039090855.1. Lineage (NCBI taxonomy): Eukaryota > Metazoa > Arthropoda > Arachnida > Araneae > Macrothelidae > Macrothele > Macrothele yani. The sequence continues at coordinate 28,826,791 of CM077022.1, forward strand.
CTTCTCGGGAGACGCTTGACAGCACGTCACCAGCCGCCAGCAACGATTCCGCAGCTGCGATTGGCGCTATAAGAGGAATGGGCCGCGATGCCTCAACAGCTCCTTGACAACCTCCTCCTCAGCATGGACAGACGTTGTAAATCCTGCAACGCAGTCAGGGGTGATCATATCCCCTACTAAAGACTTTTCTTGGCAGGCGCCTGTCACATGGACGTTTCTGTCTTCTGTCTAGTTGTGCTCGAACATATCTTTTCAATAAAGTGCCTTTGTATCCTTTGGATTCCTGGTTTGGACGGTTTTGTTCACTTGTCCCATATTCTTATATCTTGGGGATCTTATGGTATGATTTGAGTCGATGTGGAGCACTTCTGCAGGACGTTACATACGAAAAACCGTCTCGTCCTTATTTTTTGCACGCCAGTGTATAATATAAATGCATATGCATATTATCACGTATTCGTATTTTTATATGGTGGGAATGTTCATTCAAAAACGGATTTGGCGAGCTCTGGGATTTAACTAGTGTTACTGTCGGTCTCGAGGTCCTCGTTATAAAGTTCTACTGCATTTTCAACTGTATCTACATATCGGAAAACCCGATTCAAACACATTTTTCACTATCAGATACCCTCTCAGTACGAAAATCTTTCATTCAAGTTTCCTGCCCAAAACGATATCCAATTATCACTCTAAGAGGACGTAAACGTGAATAATACTATGAATTACAAAACATTCAAGAATACATGCAAAAAGTGTCCAATGTAAAAATGACTATTTTAATCGCTATAACGCTTTGTTGCAGGTAATTATTCATGCTACATCACCAGCAATTTGAGCTTAGCTTAGCAATGAATGAATTTGGACATTTCCTGAAAATCCCTTATTACAGAATTTTTCAGAAAAAGCTTTTAAATCTTCTATTACAATCAGTTCAACAGAGCACTACGGTATCAAAGAATCAACTCAGCTGTAATTGGAAGATAACCCTTATGGCTAACGATTATTCATTACCTTTACGACATCAATAATTTTGTAGTACCACTGTCTCTCCGGCCATGCTTCGATGTCTATAGGACATGCATGATAAAAAAGTCTTTAAACATATTTTGATTTCCGGCAGCTGCTGAAAGGAGACTGGAAAGGCTGGTTTTCGATATCTGAGAGTCCAATGGAGGAGGATGACCAACACCTTGTAGGACACATTAAATAACAAAATGAATTGAATGAAATAAATAAAGTTTTACTGCAAAATTCATAATAATGTAACACAGACTAATAATGATAATCTGAAATTTATTATTTCTACTTATGATTTTCAAAACTATTTATTCAAGTTTAAAATCGTTTTTGGTATTAAGTGGAAGTAAAAGAAAAAAATGCATATGATTTTTGCATTCCAAAGCTGCCATTCTTATAGCTACCTGCTCATAAATTCATTTTATCTATGCTGGATTATATACACTATGTAGACCAGAGCATGCGGACAACTAGAGAGAACGGAAATAAGAGAATTTATTAGCAGAATTCAGTACATATTCGGCCCAGCTTTAGCCGTTATGACTGCAGTTACCCTTTTTAGGCATGCTGTTCATGAAATGCTGGTAGGTCTGTACCGGAATTTACCTCCATTTCTCCTGGAACGCTTCTACCAGAGCTTCCGTAGAGAGAAGTCTTATTGGCCGAGATCGGATTCTTGTTCTAGCTTGTTCCACAGATGTTCTATTGGATTCTAATCGGACTTAGGGCCACCCAATGCAACACTTGGCCTTTCTGCTCGTCAATCCAGTCTTAGACAAACTTTTGCTATGTGACAAGGATAAAAGGTGGCAGGGGGTCTGCGCTGAAATGCTGCCACAGCGTAGGTAATGTGGAATTGTTCAAAATATCTTCATTCTTGGCTGCCGTTAGGCTGGTGGACACCGCAACCAAAGAACCTACTCCTTCTCAGCAGAAAAGGCCTTACATCATTACAGAATCTCCTCCAAACTTGACTGTAGGGAAAATGCAGTCCGCTTGACAGAGTTCCCCGAACAAACGCCGCATCCAAGTACAGTGGAGTCTCGATTATACATTTCTCAGTTATACGTTTTTCACTTTCACATGTAATTCTGCGTTTGTCTTTATATTTTGCTGTAGTTTTCAACTCGGTTATATGTAACTCATTTATACGTTTTTGCGGATTATACTTTATATTTGAATATCAGATTATCAAAAATGCAGGGGTCTTTGATTCTTTTATACGTAACCCGGTATGTTACAACTATGAGAGAACTGAGACAGTGTTGTTGTGTTCCTTCTTCATGCAGCCAAAGTTGAGAACCTGGAACCCATCATATGTTGTTTACTTTCGATTTGTATTAAAAATTGGTTTCGCATTTCCTGACTCGCACACATATGTGCTATTTAAAGTTGATAAATCTCTGGGACAACTTTGTGGCTCCACTATTTCGTGGTGTAGTAGAATAGAATCCTAAATGCGTCATCAATATTCGACATTCTGCTTTCAAACGGATTCTCTCAGGATCCGCAGGGGAAATACGCTGATTCATGTGTTCCATTCTGAGGCGCTGGTCATGAGTTCCATACTGAGGCGCTGGCCATGCTTTCAATACTTAATTCACGAGTTCCATACTGAGGCGCTGGTCATGAGTTCAATACTTAATTCATGAGCTCCATACTGAGGCGCTGGTCATGCTTTCAATACTTAATTCATGAGTTCCATACTGAGGCGCTGGTCATGCTTTCAATACTTAGGTCATGAGTTCCATTCTAAAGCGCTGGCCTCACATTCTTAGTTGTGAGGATTTCACTATTCTAGAATCCGGATTTTTCTAGACACAGAGGCGTCCAAAGAGAAGTTTGATCTTCATAGGCTTCACGTTTTTTGTAATACGATAAAATATATTATAATATATTATTATTATACGCTTTTGTTTTCTTTCGCCGTCGATTGGACTTTAAATAAATCTTTATTAAGGATCATCTAATACTCCTTTAAAGCATAAATTTTACAATAGTATTTAAGGTTTTAAAATTTTGTTTGTACGTTTTTTACATTTATATGTTTTTAAGGCCATTCCTCAAAGAAACGTATAACCGAGTACTTCCAATAGAACAAAAGACTGAGTGGTATGATTTGTCACCCAATACGACGTTCTTTCACTTTTCTGTTGTCCACGAACGGCGAACGAGGCACCACTGCAGTCGTCGTCTGACATTTCCTGGAGCATTTCTAGCATTGTAACCGTGGACGTGCAGTTTCTGGCAGATTGTTCTAGTGCAAATATCTTGTACGATGCCGCCGTCCAGGACTGTGGCAGAGAACGTGCGTGCCTTTTTCACGTTCGAATTAAGCCACGCAGTTTGTGCTGCCTAGCAGAAAGCGGTTTCTCCCTAATGGCACCATCTGCTTTTCATCGATGAAGTGAATTTTGTAAATTTCAGAGGCAGCAGCAATGCTGTGCATTGATTTCATATTCAGGTGACATCCAGCAACCGTGTCCTTTTCAAAAGTCCATCAATTCCATTCTGCGCGATATAGCCGCTTTTAATGCTTTTTTTCTTTCTTTCTTTCTCTTTTTTTTTTTGTGTTTTTTAACACCGTGAGCAACTCGATGGGCTATGAGCAGTCGCCCGTCCCTAATTTATGATCACTGATTCCAGGGAAGGGAGACAGCTAGTGACGTAAGAAAAACTCAACATCCATGCTTCACAGGGATTTGAACCCGGACCTATCATGGACGGAGGATCAGAAGCCAGCGCTTAGCCACTGAGCCACTGGGGAGGCTTTTAATGTTTTCAGACAACAGTGCCAACGATCTCCTTTGTATACAGCACCTAACAGACCTCGCGCGTGCGCTTCTAGTTCTAGATAGTCACGTTTATTTGCATTTGTGGAGGTGTAAGTGCACACTCAGTGCTTTCCACTCCATAGTCAGGTTTGCGTTGCCTCGAGTGTAGTGTGTTGTTAGCATCTATAAGTGTCACGAGCTGAAACGTGGAAGCTTCAATATTGAATTTGACATAATACGTAGTACGTATATAGTTTTTTACATACTCTTTTTAATTAAATTTTTCGCACACTGCCAGTGTTAGTTGTACAAAAAGTTTTTGCTTGAATTAATATATATATACAGGGTGATTCAAAACTCTTGGGCCAAACTTTACGGTGTGTTAGAACACACCTAAACAAGCACTTTTCGTCATACAATGCAGGTTCGTAACTCAAACGGTGAAGCGCTAGGGGTTGCCACTTACTGAGTCCTGAAAAAGCTGAAACACAAGAATGACAGACGAGGTATGAAAACATTGAAGCAATTACAGAACAAATGTGATTGAGCAAATTACAGAACATTATTTTGTCGACGGCAATTACAGAATTTTATGGAACAAATTACAGCAACTGCTCAAAAGAGCGACCGCCAACAGTAATGCAGGTTTCACACCTTCGACGTAGTGGTAACCGTACATTGGCGAAAACACCAGGCATTTTGCTCACAGCGGCAGCGGCAACAGAAATCCGGGTAGCAAGGTCCTCAGCGGAATCGATGGGCTATCGTAGATGAGGCTTTTCATATGGATCCATAGGAAAAACTCCAGACATGAGAGATCGGGCGATCGATCGTGCCGGCCAAACGATGTGACCACCATGACCAATCCATCGTCCTGGGAATTTAGCATCCAAGGCGTTCCGCACATTCACGCTGAAATGGGGTGGCGCTCCGTCGTGTTGGAACCACATACGTGTTTTAATGTTTGCTGGAACTGGGTTCAGTAATTCTGGCAAGACTTCTTGTAAACATACGAGGTAAGTTCTCCATCCAGTCGGCCTGGCAGAAGATATGGGCCAATCAAATGGTCATGGACGATTCTAGCACATACATTTATTGAGAATCGCCGCTGGTAAGAATGTGGAAGTGTGGTGTGCGGATTAGAGATTACCCATAGATGAGAATTGTGGGTATTAAACATTCCCTCATGTGTAAAGGTGTATTCGTCAGTGAATAAGGCGTGCGGGAAACTCCGGCTTCGCTGCTGTTTGCTGAAGGAACCACTGTGCAAACTCGACACGAGGCCTATAATCTACAGGTGTCAAGGCTTGCACCCGCTATGCATGGTAGGGGTGTAAGCGTTCGTCTCATAGTACTCGCCACACCGTCGATTGGGGTACACGTACGGCTTGGGAAAGTGCTCACGCCCGTGTCGCACATATACTGGTGCAATCACTGAAAGGTTTTACGATCTGGCACGCGTCTTGTCGGAAAGCGCTCCAGATACAGTCTTTGGGCTTCCCTTGCATTCCCTTCCGCAGTTCTATACATGAAATGCATGTCCGCCTTCTACTGATTCGTGAAACAATCCATCCCTTGTGAAATCCACGGTAGAAATGACGACGAGTGCAAAAACCCGTGCTTATATGGGTTCACTGGACAGCGCGCCCTTTAGCGCGTCAGCGTTTGAATTATGACCCTGCATTATATGACGAAAACTTCTTGTTTAGGTGTGTTCTATCACCCTGTAACGTTTGGCCCAAAAGGTTTGAATCACCCTGTAAAGTTTGGCCCAAGAGGTTTGAATCACCCTGTAAATATATATATATATCTATATATATATCATCGTCGTCATCATCACCATCATCATCATCAACCATTATCAATCCACTGCTGAATGAAGGTCTCCCCAAATTTCTTCCACAATTGTCTGTCTTGGGCCTGTCTCCTCCATGTCATTCCAGCATACTTTCTAATTTCATTCTTCCATCTCCCACGGGGTCTTCTTCTAGGTCTTTTCCTGTCCTTCGGAATCCAGTCTAAAATTTCGGTTGTCCATCGGTGGTCCGTTCTTCTGGCAACATGTCCAGACCATTGCCATTTTAGTGATTTCACTCTGGTCATAATGTCGTCCACTCCTGTCATTTTCCTTATCCACAAGTTCCTCTTCTTATCTTTCCTGGTTATGCCAAGCATGCATCTCTCCATGCTTTTTTTAGTTGTCTGCAGTCTTTGTATGTCTTTTTTAGTTAAGGTCCATGTCTCGGCTCCATACGTAAGCACTGGCAGGATGCATTGATTAAAAAATTTTCTTTTGAGACATACTGGCATACTGCTCGTAAAAATTGTACTGTTTCTTCCAAAAGCTCTCCATCCAAGTTTTATGCGCCGATTAATTTCTTCATCAATGTGACCCTCACTCGATATCTGCTGTCCAAAATAAATGTAGGAATCGGTTGTCTCAAGCTTTTACCCATCAATTGCCAAATCTTCGGTTCTTGTAAAAGCATTTATAACGAAGTAAATTTCTCCGTCATTTTTATCCGCGCCAGGATTCGGACCCGGGTCCCCTTATTCCGGAATCAGTTGCTCTACCAATTGAGCTACGCGGACGTTTTATTCTGATTCCTATCTGCCTTTATGTCATGTGCGTCCTTCTGGCAGGTACGTCACGTCTCCTGGTACGTTACATCATCTCCCCCTTATTATTATTTTTTTTGAAGTGCTGGAGAAGGGATTCTCTTATTTTTCCTATCTCGCGGTGTGGAAAGAACATCACACCAATGCGAGATTTTGAACGGTCGGGTCATCCGGATAGTTCGGGCGCCATTATAACGAAGTAAATTTCTCCGTCATTTTTATCCGCGCCAGGATTCGAACCTAGGTCCCCTCATTCCGGAATAATTTGCTCTACCAATTGAGCTACGCGGACGTTTTATTCTGATTCCTATCTGCCTTTATGTCGTGTGCGTCCTTCTGGCAGGTACGTCACATCTCCTGGTACGTTACACATTGTACATCACTTTTGTCTTCTGAAAGTTCATTTTTAATCCCACTTCTTTACTCTTGTCAGCAAGTTCTTGGATCATACTCTGCAGCTCTGAAGGGGTAGTTGCAAAGATGACTATGTCATCAGCAAAACGAAGGTGAGTTAAGTAATCGCCATTAATCTTTATCGTTTTAAATTCTAAAGTTTTTCTTATGTTTTCGGCTTTGCTCTTTAGTACATATATATATATATATATATATATATATATATATATATATATATATATATGTATCCGCGCCTGAAGGTAACACTGGACATGGCTCAACCGAGAGAACAAGCTGGATTCAGGAGTGGCTACAGCACAATAGATCATATCCATGTGCTGAGAGAACTAATTGAAAGAGCGAGGGAATATGAACTTCCATTGTGCATGGCTTTTATCGATTATGAAAAAGCCTTTGATTCTGTGAAACCATCAGCAGTTACAATGGCTCTGAAAACCTGCGGTATTGAAGATGCATACATTAATATTATTAATAACATCTATGAAAATGCAAGTGCAAAGATTAGGCTGTTTGAAAATACAACACACATAAAAATTGGAAAGGGAGTGAGACAAGGTGACACCATATCTCCGAAGCTCTTTAATGCCACATTGGAGGGTGTTTTTCAGTCACTGAGCTGGGAAAACAAGGGGATAAAGATTAATGGAGATTATCTAACCCACCTTCGTTTTGCTGATGACGTAGTCATTTTTGCAACTACCCCGTCACAGCTGCAGAGTATGATCCAGGAACTTGCTGACAAGAGTAAAAAAGTGGGATTAAAAATGAACTTTCAGAAGACAAAAGTGATGTTCAATGCTTTTACAAGAAATGAAGATTTATCGATTGATGGAGAAAAGCTGGAGATAACAGATACGTACGTTTATCTTGGACAGCAGATATCAAGTGAGGGTCACATTGATGAAGAAATTAATCGGCGTACAAAACTTGCCTGGAGAGCTTTTGGAAGAAACAGCATAATTTTCAAGAGCAATATGCCATTATGTCTTAAAAGAAAAGTGTTTGATCAATACATCCTTCCAGTGCTTACGTATGGTGCAGAGACGTGGACCTTAACTAAAAGAGACATACAAAGGCTGCAGACAACTCAAAGAAGCATGGACAGGTGCATACTTGGTGTAACCAGGAGAGATAAGAAGAGGAACTCGTGGATCCGAAAAATGACAAGATTGGAAGACATCATGATCAGAGTTAAATCCCTGAAATGGCAATGGGCTGGACATACTGCCAGAAGGACAGATCATCGATGGACAGCCGAAATTTTAGATTGGATTCCAAGGGACAGGAAAAGACCCAGAAGAAGACCACATGGGAGATGGGTGGATGAAATTCGAAAGTATGCAGGGGTGACATGGAGGAGACTGGCACAAGACAGACCGTTGTGGAGGAAACTTGGGGAGACCTTCGTCCAGCAGTGGATTGATAATGGTTGACAATGATGATGATGATGATATATATGTATGTATGTACAGGCCAAAAAGTTACTTTGCCAATTCAACGGCCTCCAGGGATGGTTGTAACGGACGGATTGAATGGAAATGCAGAATATAGATGTTACACGCAGCATGCGCTTGCAATGCGCGAGCCAAAAACCGTGCAAGCAGTCACGGTTACGATTGCATTACAGACTTTCGGAATGTTTGAATGGCAACACACTGATTTGTAAATGTCCCTGTAACGAGAGCTATGAAAAACGATAAATGATGTAACTAGACCGAAAAGTGAACGAGATATCGTCAAATGAAGGACGAAATTAGTACGACAAACGGTACAGTTTAACCTAAATATAGCATAGGAATGCCTGTTAAATGTGAGAAGAAACAAACTGAAAAAAAGAGCAAAAAAAGAAACAAAAAAAAACATACACAAACCGTTTCGATGTCTCACTGACAATTACATAATACAAATGCTCAATATGTCCGCCATTAGTGACAATGACACGCTGCATACGGCTGACGACAGACATTACAGCGGCATGTAGCATATTCGGTGACAGGTCCGAAATGGCGCATTGTATGGCTTCTTTCAGTCCACTTAATGTACGAGGTTAGTCTCTGTACGTTTTGGACTTCAGATAACACGAGAACCAGAAATCCGTCAGAGCTAAATCAGGGGAACGTGCAGGCCATGGGAAAGGAAAGTAACGAGATATGATTCGGTCAGAGAAAGGCTGTTGCAACACGCCTTTCACGCTAGTGGTTACAGGTGAGAGAGCACCATCTTGCATCCAAATAACATTCTTCAATGCATTCCGTTGTTGGAGGTACGGAATGGCAGAGCTTGTCAGCAATGCGGCACAGCAGACGCCTGTTACAATGCATGTCCGTAGTCCAGGAGGGGTAACTTCCTCAAAAAAAAACAAACAAAAAAAAACATGAGGCTCCAAAACAAAATCGCTGGTCACTCCACACCATACGGCCACTTTCTGTTCTTGCGCTTATCGGACACCAAGCTCACGTGGGTTGGTGTCCGACCAGTGCACACAGTTCTTTGAGTTCACTCGCCCTGTTAAGGCTCTACGAGACCCGCCATCTTGTATTGCTGCCTTCTCTTGTTAACCAACGGGCAAGCGTATTTCACAAATTGCTCTGGCAATTTTGCACATTTTGGAACACCGTTTGTGGCTAACGCAAGATATATGATAAATAAAGAGTTCCCTGGTTTCAGATTTTCATTTTGGACTCTTTAAGTATTTTTTATTAATTAATAAAACCATGGAAGACGCCTTGGTACGACTTTCGCTGCAGATAAAAAATGAAGGGAAAGGTCAATAAAAATTCTGAAACCAGGCAACTCTTTATTTATCATATATCTTGCGTTAGCCACAAACGGTGTTCCAAAATGTGCAAAATTGCCCGAGCAATTTGTGAAATACGCTTGCCCGTTGGTTAACAAGAGAAGGCAGCAATACAAGATGGCGGGTCTTGTAGAGCTTTAAGGTAAAAATGCGCTTCATCTGTCCAAAGAATTCGCAGTACCCAGCTGTCATCGGGGTCGTACCATACTAGAAATTCATTTGCGAAGTCTAAACGGTGTTCACGGTCTCCGTCTTGTAACATGTGCACGCGATGAAACCGGTACAGGAACATGTACAGGACTGATCGGAGAACCTTTATCACGGTACTCTTGGGTATGTCCTCTTGCGCTTGCTTCTGAAACTTCATGGATGGTGTGGTGGATTTCAGCTACAACTTTCACAGGAGTTGCAGGTCGTCCAGATCGAGGTCTGTCATACGTGCATCTTATATCTTCAAACTTACGAATCAAGTCACGGACAGCTTGAGCAGAGCATGGACCCAGGCGTACATGATGATTCCTGCGGAAGACATGTAACTCAGCTTGCAGCATTGCAACCATTCAGGTAATGAAATTTCGCGAGTTCACCCCGTACCTTTCCTGAGAGCGGCATCTCTAGTGTTTCTAGTTGTTGATAGCACGCTGCATTTAAACAATGTTTCAAGTGACATCATCCCATTTGTTTATCGCTGCCAAGGTGCCGCTGACACCATCTTATTTGTTTAACGCTGCAAACTGACATCATCTCATGTGGCATCCGACCGCAGTGCCGTTTGTCGTGCTAATTCCGTACTTCGCATTCCGTCCTTCATTTGACGATATCTCGTTCACTTTTCGGTCTAGTGATACCATTTCAACGCCATTTACTGTTTTTCATGGCGCTTGTTACAGTGACGTTAACAAATTAGGTTGTTGCCATTCAAACATTCTGAAAGTCGGTAACCGCAACCGTAACCGTGTCAGCTAGCACGATTTTTCGTTTGCGCATCGCGAGCGCGTGCTGCGTAACATCTGTAATCTACATTTCCACTCCATCCATCCCTGGAGCCCGTTCAACTGGCAAAGCCATTTTTGGGCCACCCTGACTCAGTTTTTTATTTTATTATTCGTGGTTATGTTATGTCATATGTCTGGTACTTTACATCTTAATACCATCTTATTACCGAATTTTTCGGAGTATATGTCGAGACATTTTTCTTCAGAAGTCCGGGTCTCGACTTGTACGCCACATCGATTTATCTACTGAAATTTCTCAATGAGAAAAAAAAGTATTGTGCCTTAAATTCGGTACCCTGAAAGGCAATATTTAATTTTTAAGAAACCATTCCGAAAATGTACAGAATGCAATATTCCGTTCAGTAAGAACTTGTTTAAAAGCTGCTGGAACGGATATTTCCGTTTGACAGAAACATTAAAATCACCGTGAACGATTTGGAGTAGCAGCTGTCATAAGTGAATTACATCCCTCTCACGATAATTTTAATACTCCATGGGTAGCAGTCACCTCTGGTTTTGCAGAGACGCCAGAAAAACGATGGGTACGTCTCACTCATCTTGCACGTCTCATATCTTTTACGTCTGTCTCACTTATCTGGAATACATCGCGGCCACGCACTTGACTGGTGACAGTTGTGCCGACAGTCGGCGGCTCACGCGCTTTAAGAATAGAAATGACCTGCTGCTAGCGAAGGCAGTATTTTTCGTTCTGCCAATCTCACAATTGTATCTCTCAACTGAATTAAAATCAGCTATTACGTTCATTTATTATGCTTATCTTAATTAATTTTATGTTTCCGATTGAAATCGAAAGCTCTTCTGCTTTTTGATTTTAATCGGACTCTGAGAAAAAGCAACGAACAATAACTCAGGACGCAAACATTACTCTGATTTGGCACTCTTGTGTGACTTTGATTTTTGTTTTTACTTCTTCGCGCGGCGTATTCTTGCACTGGTCGGTCTGATGGAGGGAATACGGTAAAGTCAGTTCTTTAGAAAAACTAAACTTACGAAATTCAACTTTTTTCTGAAAGGAAAAAATGGTAACTTCCGCATTTTTCTTTTATTTAAAAAGAAAAGTGCGGAAGTTACCTAATTTTTTCATTCTTTTAATATTTACTGAAACATTTGTAACATATACTCTATATTCACTTTCCTTTTGATTTTACTATCTCTGGTTATTTTATTTTACTATGTAAATTATCTTCTTACTGAACGAAATATTATTTCACCCGATGAATGAGATCTGGCAATGAGTGTAAGTCATGACGTGGTGGTAGCTAGTATATATAGGCGCGTTCATTGATAGCAAAGGAGAGCGTTTGTTATTGTACGGGGAGCGTTTGGTGTTGTACGGGGAGATTTTGTTATTGTACGGAGAGCGTTTGTTATTGTACGGGCAGCGTTTGTTATTGTACGGAGAGCGTTTGTTATAAGGAGAGCTTTTGTTGTTATACTAGAGGAGCTACGTGTTATTTGAGTAGCGGTGTGTGTTGATACCAGTTGAAGTTGATAATAAAAAGATTTGAGTAAGTACGTCTTTCTCAATTAATAGTTTTTGTCAGACCTCTGTCTGGCTGTTAGGTTTATTTCAATTAATATTACTATTAACAACCAGCGTTAAGACTTTATACATTCTAATTACTACACTACTAGCAGGAGACTATATTCATGTTCTTAATTAACTAGTAACAACAACAATTTGAATTCACTATTTGAAGCTCAGTAGGAAAGCTTCATTATTATCATTAGCTAGCTGGTAGAAAGAGCTTATTCATTATAATTAGCTTAGCGGAAAGCAAAATAAAGCTAATTCATTATACATTAAAACTATAGTTACCAAATTTCGGAACAATAACTGTATTTGTTCTAGCCTCGTATTACACTCAGGACCGACTTACTTATCAATGAGGATAAGGAAATTGAGAAATTTAACCCATTAGACTCATACTCCAAATCGACTTATAAACCGAATAATACGGTATTTGCACAAGATCAAAAAAAAAAAAATTAGTACTCGAATAAGATTTGTTTTAAATAAATGAAACATATTTATTTTCCAGTTACTTAGCTTTCATCTTATTATTCAATTCTTTCTATGCGAAGTATGTATACGTCCAGGACATTACCAATTTATTCCACTTTAAATTTTGCATTAACTTCAATGTTAGTACACCGAAGTGCCGAAAATCATGGGGTACGTACCTAGTATGGTGTAGAACCTCCTTTAGCCCGGCGAACTGCAGCAACTCGACGTGGCATCGATTCCACAAGTGGTCGGAAGACTTCTGGAGAGATGTTGAGCCATACTGCCTGAACAGCAGCCCATAGTTCCCTGGTATGTGTAGGTGCAGGATCTTGGATGCGAATGGACTTTTCCACCACGTCCCATAGTGCTCTATTGGGTTCATGTCGGGCGAACGTGGTGGCCGCACCATCCGTCGGAACTGTCCAGAATGCTCCTCGAACCGATTTTGGAGAACTTGGGCCCGATGACATAATGCATTGTCCGTCTGGAAAAGCGCATTGTTGTTGGGCTACATGAAGTCCATAAAAGTCTGCAAATGGTCACCCAGCAGAGCAGCAAAGCAATTACTGGTTAATGACGTGTTTACGAATGACCAGAGGACCCAAACCATGCCACGTAAAGGCACCTCACACATGAATGGAACCACCACCAGCTTGCATAATTCCTTGCTGAGAGCTTGGGTCCATGGCCTCATGGGGTCTGCGCCACACCCGAACCCTACCAACATCTCGTAACAACTGGTAGCGTGACTCATAGGACCAGGTCACATGTTGCAAGTCATCCAGAGTCCAATTGCCGTGTTCACGAGCCCAGCTGAGGAGCTGTGTCCGATGTCGTGGTGTTTGCAAAGGCACTCTTGTGGGTCTTCTGCTCCCATATACCCCATGGACGCTGCAGTGACCTGATGGATATGTCTCTTGTACCTCCTGCATTGAATGTGGATGTTATTTGAGCCAGTGTCGCTTGTCTGTTAGCGTGGACCATCCTGGTCAAACGCCCTTGGTCACGGTTATTCAGCACCCGTGGTCGGCCACTGCACTGCCCACGGTGGGTCGTAATGCCTTCCATGAAGTATTTTCGGTACACACGTGACACCGTGGATCGGGGAATGTTGATTGTCACCACAGCTTCGGAAATTAAATGTCCCATCTGGCTCCTACTATCATGCCTTGTTCAAACTCCGATAATTCGCGTCGGCTAGCCATAACCCTACTGGCGGTCGTTCAACCCGACTCACGAGATTACACCTCGCAACTGATAAAAATCGTGGCGTGCGTCGAAGCCTTTATACGACTGCAGCGACAGTTAAAAATTTGCATACTGTTATCCCATGGCTTTTGGCATTTCAGTGTGTTGCAATAAGTTTATTTAAAATAAATAACACGTGTATCAAATATTTCAGTAACTAAATGTTACGTAGTGTTGAAAAAAGTCATTTGTATTTGTTCATTTAGAGTAAAGAGCATTGGTTATTGCCCTTTCCATGGTAGGGTCGCGAGCCATATATCATTTGCTGCTTTAGGGTAGCACACACAAAAGGTTGAGAACCGCCGCTATTAAGAGATTTAACCTACACATGTGATTTAAAAAGAGTATGATTTTTTATTAGGCAATAGCAGATACATTATGGACGATAATAATAATACAAGGAATGCAGCATGCCGACGGCAATGTGAGGTACTTTTTATACAGAAATGTATTTTCCACATGATACAAACATTGATAACAAAAATACATAAAAATTCGTACCATTCTTGAATACTGGATTCTGCCGATCATCTATCGACGACGTTAAAGCTCGAATCACATGTTCATGATGAGAATGAGAAGATGACCCTCTTTTTCTTGTGCACGAGATGCTGCCTCTAAAACTGAATCCTGAATTAAAGTAAAATATAAAAGGTTAATATATGCATTTATTTGGTAAATATTAATTGTTCTGTGAGAAGAATTAAATTATCAGAATTGTTTGGAAATCTTTGTGTTTGTATCCAAACGGTGACTTGCCGCGCCGGTGGCGCAGTGGTCTAAGCGATGGCCTCTGATCATTCGTCCGAACGGGGACCGGGTTCGAATCCCGGTGAGGCATGGATGTTGTATTTGTCTTACGGCACTGGCTCTCTCCCTTTCCTGAAACCAGTGGCTTTAAATTAGGGACGGGCGACTGCTTATGATCGTTAAAATTCCAATAGAAAAAAAAACGGTGACTTAGTGCAGACTGTTTATTCCGTTCGTAAAGACACATTTAAGCTGAGGAGGGGTAACAAAAATAGTTTACAGCACTGAAGAAAAGAAAATAATGTAATCACTTTATAACCCCACAGGTACAAGTCGCCTGTTAGCATTGCAAGGCAATTACAAATTTCGGTATGCCGCCCCAGTGGCGCAGTGGTCTAAGCGATGGCCTGTGATCATTCGTCCGAACGGGGTCCGGGTTCGAATCCCGGTGAGGCATGGATGTTATGTTTGTCTTACGGCACTGGCTCTCTCCCTTCCCTGGAACCAGTGACCCTAAGTTAGGGACGGGCGACTGCTTATAGCCCATTGAGTTGCTCACGGTGGTCGTTAAACCTCCAATCAAAAAAAAAAAATAGTTTACAGCTCTGAAGAAAAGAAAATAATGTAATCACTTTATAACCCCACAGGTACAACTCGCCTGTTAGCATTACAAGGCAATTACAAATTTCGGTATGCCGCCCAGGTGGCGCAGTGGTCTAAGCGATGGCCTCTGATCATTCGTCCGAACGGGGTCCGGGTTCGAATCCCGGTGAAGTATGGATATTGTGTTTGTCTTACGGCACTGGCTCTCTCCGTTCCCTGGAACCAGTGACCCTAAATTAGGGACGGGCGACGGCTTATAGCCCATTGAGTTGCTCACGGTGGTCGTTAAACCTCCAATGCTGCCCCGGTGGCGCAGTGGTCTAAGCGATGGCCTCTGATCATTCGTCCGAAAGGGGCCCGGGTTCGAATCCCGGTGAGGCATGGATGTTGTGTTTGTCTTACGGCACTGGCTCTCTCCCTTCCCTGGAACCAGTGACCCTAAATTAGGGACGGGCGACTGCTTATAGCCCATTGAGTTGCTCACGGTGGTCGTTAAACCTCCAATAAAAAAAAAAGAAAAAAAATTCGGTATTAACTTTAAAACTTCATGATAAACTTTGCATTTGAAATTGAAACAAATACAGTATGCTGAATTTTTCACCATATGTTTATGTTAAATGTGCATTCCCTTGGCAACACGGCGTATTCCCAATGATAATCAAATTCCTACCGGATTGTGCACATCATTATCTCGTCCACTTGCAACATGGCTCCAGAAATGCGGGTTTTCTATTCAGGAAAGCTGTTAAACATCGGAGACACCTAGACTAGAAATCTGAACGGAACTTACACCGATGAGTCACTACATTATGACCACCCCAGCCTCGAGAAAGGAGCCCGTTTGGAGGCACAACAGTGGCGCAGGTGAAGTTCACAGAGTATTCAACATAAGGACCGGTTTTCGGTAAGTAGAGTGTTCAGAGTCAGAATGGAAAAAGCTGCTGATTCATCAGAGTTTGATGAAGGACCAATTATGCAGGCACGGCGCCTCGGTACTACGATCTCGGAAACGGCGCGGCTTTTGGGTTGTTCATGTGTCACTGTAGTGAGTACGTATCAAAAGTGGTGCACACGTGGCCAAACAACGAACCGTAGTCCAGCCGTGTGTCGTCCGCAGCTCATTGATACCAGAGAGGAACGGAGACTGTCGCGCATTGTTCACAGCGACCGCAGGGCCACAGTGTGACAAATCACTCGCAGCTACAACAGTGGTGATCAGGGAAATGTGTCACAGCACACAGTTCCTCGCAGCCTTCTGCGCATGGGGCTGCGTAGCCGAAGACCCAGCTGGGTCCCCATGCTCACTGCACGTCATCGCCAACAACGCATGAAATAGGCCCAAGATAATCGAGATTGGACCGCGCATGATTTTAAGAAAGTGGCCTGGTATGACGAATCAAGATTTCTGGTACATCACGTAAACGGACAAGCGCGGATACGCCGATTACCAATGGAGGTTATGGCATCTGGATGCACTGTTGAACGGAAACATGGTGGCGGTGTTATTCTGTGGGCGATGTTTTCTTGGGGCACTTTAGGCTCCGTTATCCCAATAGAACAATCCCTGACAGCTGTTAGGTATCTGAACATCGTTGCGGACCAAGTTCACCCATTCATGGCAACTGTGTTCCCTGCTGGTGATGGCCATTACAAACAGGATAATGCGCCATGCCACACTGCCAGAATCGTCAAGGAATGATTCGAGGAACATGCTGGTGACTTTCTGTTAATGCCCTGGCTCCCAAATTCACCTGCCATGAACCCAGTCGAGCTTTTGTGGTTCGACTTGAAAAAGCGGGTTCGCGCTAAATCACGGCCACCCCGATATGTACGGGAGCTGGCGGACCTGCTGTTGACATTATGGTACCAGATATACAAGGGTCACCTCATCGAATCGATACCTCGCCGAGTGGCCGCTGTTTTGCGGGTTAAAGGGGGTCACCTACAGCTTATTAGGTAGGTGGCCATAATGTAATGGCTCATTGGTGTAATTTGGAAGGTTCAGCCCGTGCCTACATCTAACATAGAAAATACCCTAAACATAACATACCCTAGCGGGTGTTCCTTGCCAGATTTTGTGCGATATATCTCAGCTGAAATCGAGGCGCCGATTTTGTTTCGTTAAACCATAACACGCAGTGTGGCCTTTCCGCCCTACTTAAATCAGACATTTCGCTTTCTCGACTAATGCGCTTTCACTTCGTGTGTATTAAACACCGAAGAGCCAAAACATTATGGCCACCTGACTAATATGGTGTTGGTCATCCACACGCCGCTACAACTGCTCTTATCCGACACGACATTGATGCTACATGATTTCTAAAGGTGTCTTGTGGTATCTGGTACCAACACCTTACCAGCAGATCCTTTAAATGTTGTAAATTACCTGGTCGAGTCGCTGCAGATCGGATTTGCTGTTCCAAGACAAATCCCAAATGCTCGATTGGATTGATGTCAGGGAAAATTGGAGGCCACGGCAATACCTGGAACTATTTCTCATGCTCCGAGAACCATTCTCGATCAATCCGGACAGTGTAGGAGGGCGCATCATCCTTCTGGAAGAAGGCACTATTGGAGGGGAATACCGCTGCCATGAAAGGATGCACCTGGTTAAGGTAGGTGGTAGACGACATAGTTTCTTTCACACGAATGACTTGATCGAGGGTTTCCCAGCAGAACAATACCTAAAGCATTACACTTCCTCCGCCGGCTTGTTTTCGTCCCACGGTGCATCCTGATGCTAACACTTCCCCAGCTAAACGTCTCGCGTGTGCGCAGCCATCCACATGATGCAACAGGAAACGAGATTCATCGGACCAGAAGACTTCCTTCCAATCATTCAATGTCTAGTTTTGATACTCGGGTGCCCACTGTAGGCTCTTTCAACGATGAACCGAGGTTAGCATGGGCACTCGGAGCGACCTGCAGCGACACGGGCACATTTTCAGCAGGGTTCGATATACTGTGTGTTGTGACACTTTATTTCTATCACCAGCATTGAAATTACCAGCGTGTTGCGCCAGAGTATCTATTTTGTTGGCTCGTAGCCTTCGTTCACCTCTAGCAGCGATGAGCCGCGGTCGGATCACACTTTGACGGCGGTTCGTGGTTTTTTCTCTTTCCTCGGATCACTTTTTGAAGGTAGTAGCTACGGCTGACGGCGAGCACCCCACAAGTCTGGCCGTCTCAGACATGCTGTGACCCAGTCTGGCCATTGCAATTTGGTCTTGTCAAACTCGCTTAAGTCCGCTAGTTTCTGAAGAACAAGAATAATACTGATTAACAGAGCTCAGTATCAGGTGTTATTTATAGGATTTCACGCGCCGTAGTTTACCTGCAATCACTTTGATTTGCATAAAGACGCGCTGGTCATAATGTTTTGGCTCTTCAGTGTAATACAGACATTAATACTGGATTAATACGCACAATTGACGTGGATATGGAACATCAAACAGAAGTCATCGCTCTTTCCACGTTTGTAAGTAAGTCACGGAAAAATTATCATCGGCCGCCACCGGGAATCGAACCCATGTCTTGCAGTTACGCGCCGGACATGCTATCACTGCATCACAGCGGCCTGGAATTCTCCAGACTCACAAACGACTAACTGCCAAACCACATGGCAGGTTCCTTCTTGGAGTCCCGCACAATGCTGGGGATTCACCAAAGATGGCAAGCAGCAACTGAACAAATAACTAGGAGGCGAATGAATAATTAATACACACAACTGACGTGGAATAGGAACATCAAACAGAAGTCACCGCTCTTTCCACGTTTGTAAGTGAGTCACGGAAAAATTATCATCAGCCGCCACTGGGAATCGAAATCAGCGTCTTTCAGATACGCGCCAGACATGCTACCACTGCACAAATTGTGTGTATTAATTATTGATTCGCCTCGTAGTTATTTTTTAGTTACTGCTTACCATCTTTGATCAATCCCCAGCATTGTGGGGGCTCCAAGAAGCAACCTGCCATGTGGTTTGACAGTTAGGAGTTTGTGTGTCTGGAGAATTCGATGCCGCTGTGGTGCAGTGGTAGCATGTCCGGCGCGGGGTTCGATTCCCGGTAGCGGCCGATGAGAAATTTTCCGTGACTCACTTACAAACGTGTAAAAAGCGATGACTTCTGTTTCTTATTAATACTGGTTTCAGAGCTGTAGCTTCTCTGGATGCGGTGCAAACACATGTTAAACTTTGTAACAAAATTTGTAATTGCCCTGTACTTCGCAGACGAAATCTAACCAACTACAGGGGGACGAGCAATGCTTCCATAGAAGTTAACCTCTCTAAAACACCAGAAATATCCGAGTTTCTCCTTTGTGTGCGACAAGTGGTATTCATGGCCGAAACGGAGAAATAGTTTTTTCTAATGAAATTCACTACTGTTACACCCTGATTCGTCTTTTTTTATACAAATAACACTGTTAAACAAGAAAATTTTCCCAGCGAAATTGTAACTAATTTCAATAAACATACCCTCGGGGATATCGAAAGTAATCATGAGAAAGTAAAGTTGGTTATCATTTCGGAGATATTCATGTTTGAATTTATCGCTGTGACCTTATTTTATTGCCTTTTTAAGTGCTTTTTGAATGCAGACAAACGACACCTGAAATGGGTGATGCAATAGGTATAGGTGCCAGTGAGGTAGATTACGTCAGACACTCTGACGCAGTGCGGAGAAGCTTCGTTCATTTAGATAGAACAGAGATCATTGTAGCACGTAATGAGCTCACGAACAATCATTATGTCTTGTAAATGCGTGAATTTTAGTAATAGTTTTTGTTATACATGTGGCGAAATTGTGAGTGTTAAACGTAGAAGACGTATAACCCTTTTAATTAGAACAGCCCATAAACATTATTTTGGATGCCAGATTGGCGAGCAGGATAAGCCATGGGCGCCACACTTCTGCTGTGAACGCTGTTCGACTCGGCTTCGAGAGTGGATTAGAGGAAAGGGAGCGTCGATACCTTTCGCCATACCCATGATCTGGAGGGAACCTAGAGATCATGTAATAGATTGGTAATTTTGTATGCTGCAGCAGTAAAAAGAATAAATTTTTAGAAGAAAAAGCATGTGCAGTATCCCAGCATCGATTTTGCAATAAGGCCAGTACCTCACAGTGATGCGCATCCTGTACCACAGCCACCTGCAAAGTGTCCTTTTGATGCATTCCATCAACTAGTCACGAAAGTGGAAAAGACGAGGATTATATTCCATCAGGGAAACATTCAACGCCTCATATGATCACCGAAGCAGAGCTCAATGACCTCGTTCGTGATCTGGGATTAAGCAAAAATAAAGCTGAATTACTTAAATCAAGGCTTAAAGAGTGGAATGCATTGGATAGTGATGTACGTATTTCCGTGTATTGTGACCGACACAAAGACTATTCGTTTTCATGAAAAAGGTGGCGAGATATGCTTTTGTAACGACATTCCCAGCCGAAAATGAGTTTAAAAGCAGTACTGTTACACATTGGTAACAAATATAACTCCATTCCTGTTGGACATGCTTCATCGGGGAAAGGAACCTATGATACCTTGAAAAACCTATTACATGTACTGAAGTACAATGATTTTCATTGGAAAATTGGTGGTGACTTAAAAATCATTTCTCTTTTACTAGGAATGCAACTGGGATATACTAAATATTCATATTTCCTTTGTGAATGGGACAGTAGCGCTAAAGAGAAACACTGCCATGTAAGAAAGTGGCCTTCACGGCAGTCTCTAAAGCCCGGTGCTAAGAATGTAGTGAACGAACCTCTTGTACCAGAAGCGGACATTCTTCTCCCGCCATTGCACATCAAACTCGGATTGATAATTTTTTTTTTTTTTTTTTTTTTTTTTTTGTTAAAGCTTTGGACCGGGACAGTGAGGCATTTTGGTTTATCCGAGATTTCTTCCCTTCCATATCGGATGCTAAAATAAAAGAGGGAGTTTTTATTGGTCCTAATATTCTGAAGCTCATGCGAAATCACCATTTTGAAAGTGTTCTTCAGAAACTAGAAAATGAAGCTTGGCTGGCATTCACGGATGTTGTGCAAAATTTCCTTGGAAATACTAAAGCTGCAAACTATAAGAGCATACTCAAAGTTTAAAAGCTGGTGAAAATTTTCCAAAAGTTGGGTTGTCACATGTCTTTAAAGCTGCATTTCTTCGTTCTCACCTAGACTTTTCTCCCGATAATATGGGAGCAGTTAGTGACGAACATGGTGAACGATTTCACCAGCAAATATCTGTCATGGAGAATCGTTACCGCGCACAGTGGAATGAAGCGATATTTGCTGACTACTGTTGCTCCATCAAGAGAGATGCTCCTGAACAACAGTATAAACGGAAAAGCATGTAATGTAAAAACTTTGCTAATATAGCACATTAATATACTTAAAATGTGTTCCCATTGTAAAATGTAAATTAATTGTAATGTAACGTATGCAAAATATATTGTAATAACATATAAAATACTATTACATTATGGTAACGTATAAAAACAAATTCTCTGTTATAAATTTTATATATCCTATTAAAAAATCAACTTATGAATATACAGTAATAATGCATTTCGGCAATGTATTATTTTGTAGTAAAGTATAAAAACAAATCTTCCATTAAAAAAAATTAAGAACCAAGTAGAGATTTTTTTTTCATTATTTTTGTGTACTCTACACCGTATGTAATTGAAATACCAGCTTTAAGACTAAGGAAAAATTAGTGTTGAATTTTGTTGATCAGTGTAATTAAGATAAAAATTTTTGAAGTAAAACTTTACTTTCCCTATTTGAGTCTAATTTATGCAAACCATGACTTTACTTTCCCTATTTGAGTCTAATTCATGCCCAGGAGAAATATCTTCATCTGTATTTATGCTTTTGGTTGTTGCATAATCGGTACTCAGTATAGCCAGATCTAACGATCAGTTCTAAAACATAGTATTTCCATACGCATGCAGAGTGTAGCAATTGGGAAACAAGACTAATATTATGATACGAGTGCTGGTGATACCACCTGCTATGAGTAAACATGAAATGAAAGACCAATTGCTCTTCGATCACTGTAGTCAAGGTCAGCGGAAACTACCATCCTTTGAGAACGTAGTCTGCTGAACAATACGTTTGTGCTTGTGTTATGAAGGGACGATGGAACGAAGTTTAAACATCAAGCTTTGTTTTCGACTGAGCAAAAGTGCCATGGAAATGTATCGAATGATGTAGCAAGTTTATGGAAGGAATTCTCCATTTTGTGCACGTCTTTTTGGGCGAGACAAACGTTTCTACCATGGAAGACAACAAAACTGCGTTCTCAGCAAAAACGGTTCGAACGTCAGACTTGATTGAAAAGGTGCGGGAAATCAGTTGCAGTAACCGAGGTACAATGTTCCGAATAATTTCTGGCACATTGTTCACTGATAAAAAAACCATTCGGCAAATAATAACCTAGGATTTCAAGAAAATGAAGTGCGCGGTTTGTTGCACATTTGATAAAAGACGAGAGAAGACAGTTGCGAGTTCAACACCTCAGAGAACTCATTGAGATCACTGAAAGCACACCGAACTTCCTGAATTCCATCTTACCTGTGACGAGACATGGCGTTTCCAACACGACTTTGAAACCAAGCGACAAAGTGCGGAGTGCAGGTCCGCAAATTCTGTCTCATAGCCACGAACAAAGTTCCTCGAGAGAAATCAAAACAATGCTCATCTATGTCTACAATAGTGAGAGAATTGTTCTTTAGTGTTCAATGACTGAAATGTTACTGAGGCCTACTACAGTATCTGGACATTTTGAAACGTTTGCTACAGAGAATATGTCGTGTGCAGCTTGAGTATTGAGAAGTTGAGATTTGGTTTCTCTTGAACGACAGCGCACCCAGCGACAAGGATCTCGGAGTTCGATAGCTTTTGAGCAGAAAAAAAGACTGCTCAGTGTTTCACCGATCGTATTCTCCAGACTCAACACTGTGTGCCTTCTCCTTGTTCTCGAAGCTAAAGGCTCCAGAGATAGGCTGTTATGTTGATGTCCAGGACAACATTCAAGGAGCTGTGACAAAAACATTGGTGACTATAGCAATTACGGCCCACTTTTCTTTTTTTTTTTTTTTTTTTTTTATTGGAGGTTTAACGACCACCGTGAGCAACTCAATGGGCTATAAGCAGTCGCCCGTCCCTAATTTAGGGTCACTGGTTCCAGGGAAGGGAGAGAGCCAGTGCCGTAAGACAAACACAACATCCATGCCTGACCGGGATTCGAACCCGGACCCCTTACGGACGAATGATCAGAGTCCAGTGCCTTAGACCACTGCGCCACCGGGGCGGCACTTTTCTTTTAAAACATAATGGTAAGTTGCTCTTGAAAATTGTACTTTCCTCCAAATGCTTTCCAGATAAGTTTTGCTCGCCTATAAATTTCTTCTTCAAAATGGTCCTTACTTGATATCTGTTGGCCAAGGTAAATGTACGTATCAGTTACCTCTAGATTTCCCCCATCAATCGCTAAATTTCCAGTTCTTGTAAAAGCATTATACATAAATTTTGTTTTCTGAAAGTTAATTTTTGATCCCACTTCTTTATTTATTCTTGTCCGCAAGTTTTTTTATCATACTCTGAAGCTCTGGGGTAAGGGGGTACTTGCAAAAATGACTATGTCGTCAGCAAAAAGAAGGTGAATTAAATAATCTGCATTTATCTTTATCCCCCGGTCTTCCCAGTTCAATGTTTGAAAGCCATTCTGCAATGTTGCGTTGAAGAGCTTGAGAGGTATGTTACTGAGAGAGGGAGGATATATCACTTTAATTTAATTTTTTCAATGTGGCTATCCGAAACAAACAAACAAAACTATTTTTTTACTTACTTCTGTAAAAAAATAATCATTTGGGGTTTGACAAAACATAAATACACTGCCTGACAGAGAAAATGCCACACCATGAAAGAATGCTGGGAAATAAACCAAAGTGCACACACAGATAGCAAAGTAGGTCCTGACCAAATGATTTAATTGTCACATACAGACTAGGTTCCAGAGGCGAATATACAGGATGATCAATAAGGAGTGTGGTTTCCATTTTGGACAATACAGCGTTGAATCTGATGTATTATCGAGGCAATGAAAGTCTGAATAGAATCCTGGAGTATCGTGCACCATGTGGTGTTGATCCGAGTCCACAGTTCATCTTCATTTTGCGAGGGTGGGAGGGTACTCAACCGATGTCCAATCGTGTCCCACAGATGCTCGATGGACGAGATGTCGGGGGATCGTGCTGGCCACGGAAGCATCGGCATGTCATGTAAAGTATTCAGGCGGATCCGAGAGGTATGCGGTCGGGCGTTTTCCTGTTGAATAAACGGAGTCCGTGATGCCCTGCAGATACGGTAGTGCCACGGGCCGCAGCACCTCCTCAACATAGCGGCGTGCCGTCAATGTGCACGTAATGCGTACCAGCGGTGAGCGGCTGTTGGCGCTGATAGCACCCCGCATCATGATTCCACGTTGCCGGGCCGTGTGGCTCCCCACAATGGCGGAAACATCCGCCCGTTGGCGAAGTCACCTCCAGACTCTCACACGGCGATTATCCGTGGTAAGAAATTCGTCTCTGAACACCACACTATTCCATTTGGCACCCACGATTCGTGTCTGAACACACACTATTCCATTCGCCCCCCCCCCCACGCAACTCTGGGGCGGCACCACACCAAGCGGTGACGACGATGGCACGCTGTTAAGGGTAGCCTTCGCAACTGACGGCTGGACAGCAAACCAGGGGCAGCCAATCGGCACGACACTGCCAGCGTCGATATCGGAGCATCCAAGCCTCTCCGTACACTTGGCAAAATGTCGCTCGTTGTGGCCTGTGGATTCGGTACGGCATGACGTCGGATGCGACGATCGGTGCGCTCGGACGTCCGTCTCCGTGCTCCGCCCCCCCTACAACGTTGCACAGATACTTCCTGGGACTATGTCTCCAAATGCGACAGACGGTTGTGGCATCACTTTGAGTTTACGACGCAAGGACCATCCGGCGGTACGAAAGACTACGCTGACACCTCTCATGAACTCATCCGTTTGACAAAATCGCGTACGACGGCGTCTTAACGGCATTGGCACCCCTTGTTCATTCTCCAGACACGGTTACAGCAGATCGACTCACTTCTAGCGGTCAGACGTCTCGGGCTGGTTGTCCGCTTATATCCCGTGCGCCGTTAGTGCGAGTGGCCTGCAAATGCAATCATTTGCACAACTTATATGGGTGCACCGACCCTGCAGTTTGCATGGCGCTGCGTTCACGTCTTCGTATTGTGACATTTTCTCTGTCAGACAGTGTGCATTGAGTAAAACCCAATTAAGTCCAAAAATAGATCTTAAATTTAAGATGATGTTTATAAAAAAAGAAAACGATGCCACGGAAAAGAACATTTTATTTTATGGCCGGGAAGAAAAAAAAGAATTAGTTTTTATTATTATAGACGATTGCTGTCTGTGAAGCGCAAAACTACCCCATTTAAGAGCCTGCAGTCCGAATTGTAAAAACCGGCGACGTACTGCTACAGCTGACATGGAAGAATGTGTCACAGTTTGCCATTGCTGCGACAACACCGTTGATGATGCAGAACGGTCACTCAAAGACATCCTCATGAGATGACGGCTTTCACTCGGCGTTGTCTGTGTACGATGTCCAGAACTCTTTGTGTCTTACGCCCTTCTTCGTGTAATTTCCCTGCATAGTCTTGCCACGACGCACACACTGCGCACCACACGACCGGCAATCTCCGGGAGGGCAGCACTGCAGTCTCTCATGCTGATAATGTGACCTCTGTCGAACTCGCTGATGTGTCTGTACGACTATCTTACACGACGACGAGGCATCCCTACCCACTGCTGACCAAGCATTGACATGCCGACCAAGCCACACGCGCTTATAGCAGAAAAACAGCCGGTTTCCGGTGTGGGATGTTGCGCGATCTGATTTGCCTAAAGGCGTTACGCATGCACATATGACGCCGAAATGATAATCATTTCTGCGATATTGCCTCATTAGCATACCCTGTAAAAATCAAAGTCGTAGCTCGACTCCTTTCACGTGTTGTTTCTATATGAACATGAGTGTATATATAAACTGAATGGACAAATTATTATTTATACCAACCTAATAGCGTGTTGCACCACATTTTATACCCTCACAACAGCAGCCAGACGTCTAGGTAAGGACTCAATGAGATGTTGAAAACACAGAGGTTGTATTTCCGGCCATGAAGCAAGGATCGCCTGCCGTAACTGAGCCACAGTTGCTGGTGGAGGTTGGCGGGCTCAAACAGATCTCTCGGATTCGTCCCACAAATTCTCAATGGGGTTTATTTTCGGCGATCGAAGGGGCCATTCGAGTGCGGTAAACTCACTGGAGTGTTACAGGAGCCAATTTGTCACCACTCGGGAAGTACGAGGTGTGGCGTTGTCCTGTTGAAAGATGGCGTCATGGTGTGGTAAGATAATCGTTACGAACGAGTGTATTGGTCTTCGAGGATGTTTCCATACCTTGTGCCAGTGACTGAGTACCCTCCGGTACGATGGGCCCCAAGGAAGCCCGTGTAAACGCACCATAAACTGTTACACAGCCTACATCTGTCCGTAAGTCCTAAAGTTCCAACCAATGAGAGAAATGTGGCTGTAACCATGCAGTTGACTCTTTAGGTGACCCCGGACTGTCCCTCATCGTTACAAGGAACCGCACAGCTATCACGGAAGAGATAACGACAGGATTTAATGAGAGCGAGTTCACAAACACATGGACTATTCATGTAGTCCATGTGTTTGTGAACTCGCTCTCATTAAATCCTGTCGTTATCTCTTCCGTGATAGCTGTGCGGTTCCTTGTAACGATGAGGGACAGTCCGGGGTCACCTAAAGAGTCAACTGCATGGTTACAGCCACATTTCTCTTATTGGTTGGAAAATTTGCTGTACTACGACAGTGTGACGTGAAAGTCCCAACAGTTCAGCAGTAGCGGTGGTTGAACAAACGGGCTTCATCGCAGCTACCATCTGACCACGGTCAAACTAACTTACGTGGCTGCATTTACCCATGGTTACTTTTCCGTGATTGGTTTCCAATGCGTAGAGACCTTCTCTATTTATAGGCATTGCCAGCTTCACGTGATTGGATGTGATATTTCGGCTTCACATTTTGCTATTGGGGTGTATATAATAATTTGTCCACTCACTGTAGTATGAGCTACAACAATATAACCATCTACTTAATATAGTAGCATTCTGGGCAGCCTTTTGCTGCGATATACGCTTGTAATCGGCGTGGCGTCGAACTTCACAAGACAGAAGAACTTGTCCTCACGTATTCTGTACCAGCTGGACAGAATGAAGTCCAGGAGCGAGGCACTACAGTGAACTGGCGAACGCTGCGTTCCTCGCAAAAAATGTTTTCAAGTCGGAAAAATTGTCGACCACGCGAGTAGATGAAATGGTTGGACTCGATTCTGGATCCATTTATGTCTTGCTGAAATAAATCAGCACCGTCCGAACACGGAGCCACCATACAGGGCCATACTTGATCCGGAACAATACCTAGGTAGCGTATGGAGTTGAGAATGATTTCAACAGGAATGTGAGGACCGAATAATGCCAGTGATAATCTTGTCAACATCATATTGAGCTGCCACACAGCATGTCTCCTTGCAACCGTGCAGTCTGGTTGCCGTTTTCCCCCGTGAGGTATCAAATACGGACCCGTCCATTGGTATGTTGAAGTGGAACCTAGATTCATCATACAAAGTGGTTTTCTAGTCGTCCGATGAATGAGCAGTCACAGTGCCCACTCAAGACGTAGCTGTCGATGGCTGTTAGTCATCGCCGACCTAACGCCTGCGAGATCGGTCAGAAAGAAACTGAAGTTTCCACACTTGTGCTGCAATTCAATTCCCCGCGTAGAACAACCTATCTCTCATATTTTCAGTTTGTGTAAACACGAAGAAGGTGAGACAATGCTTCATCAAATAATATATGGTATTCACGATTGCACCTCTTGATTAACCCTTTAACCGACTGGGACGAATTAACTCGGGGTTACCGAAATGTGCTGAAATCAGTTTGAACTAATCTATTCGCTGTCTAAGAAGTGGGCCAAATGCGGCTGGAGCGAGGGAACGTGCGAATCAGAAAGCGTTTGTGACGTGCCTGCACTGCAGGACGCACACGAGGTAAAGGCAGATAGCAGTGCGAGCACTCGCCAGTGTTTTATAGTGGATAGCACTCGGAGCTCCGGAGCCGAGAGTTGTGGGTTCGAATCCCGCGCCCCTGGCATAAAAATGATGGAGAAATTTACTTCGTCATATTGGCGCCCGCACTTCAAGGGTGACCTGACCGATAGATTTCTCGCTATAGTGTGATGTTCTTTACTCCCCGTGAGAAAGGAAAAATCAGAAACCCTTCTTCAGTGCTTCGAAAGAATAAATGTGTGTGATGTTAAGTTTCCACACACCAATGTGCCTGGGATTTCTCAAATGCGCATTCTTCACGGGATGACTGCCTACAGCGACACATGGTACCTGCTGACCCTCTTTCGGGGGAGGGAGATGTTAAGTGCCTGCCCCGCAGGACGCACATGAGATAAAGGCAGATAGCAGTGTGAGTACTCACCAGTGTTGTATAGTGGATAGTACTCGGAGCTCGGGAGTTGTGGGTTCGAATCCCGCCCCTGGCATAAAAATGATGGAGAAATTTACTTCATCATACATTGCTTTCCCTTTGGCTTTGTTATTCAAAGCGGCCATTTAGAGTAATGATAGACACTAATCCTTTTTGACTAATGCCTACTAAAATCGCTATAACAACAGCGACGAACTTAACAAATAAGAGAGAACATGCTTGAGTTCGTCGTACCCAGTGGCATGATGTCCATGTTTGGGGAACTAGCCCTTCCCTATTATACTTGGGTCATAGAGCAAAAACTAAACGAATAGAACCGAGCGCTTATCACCAATCACGGGTTTATGGTGGATACTGCTGAGATGATAGGAGGAAATATTTGGTTCAGGTATATCGGCCGCTTAAAGATTTAAGGGAAGTCACAAGAATGAGCGAGTACGTTTTCTCCCGCAACGAAGTGAGAGAAAACTGGCTCACGTGTTATGCATGGCACGTTGTTGACCTTCAAGAAATGTGATTTACTGAGCGTGCTCAAGGGCCTTCCCCGAAGGGGACGGCCGCTGCAACGTTTCCCGAAAAAAGTGATATTTAAGGCCGCGAGCGACCTAGTGGTTGGAGTAGTGAGCTGCTACTGCGTTGGTCGAAAGTTCGATCCCAGCAGACTGCTCTGAACTACTAAACACTGGACGGGCACATTAATCTGGAGGACTCAGGATATTGGACCTCCGCTGCCATCAAGGTCATCTGTTCCTTCCATCCTTACTCCAATTTTCCTTTGAGGACGCCTTGGTCCACTGCCTTCCATTTCCTAACAAATCCTAACATGGGGATATAATGGAGCCTACAGAGGCACGCGGTATTTAGCTCGCAATCGTCTGAAAAATTGAAAATGATTTTCGTACTTTTTACAAGCTTGAATTGTGATAAACGCTACAAAATGCAAGATGTTACCTTCCCCGGCAAATTATATACCTTCCGCGCATAAATGATAACTTTAATTAATGAATGTTAAAAATGATAACTTTATAATGTTTTCGATCTTTGAAGAATACTTTTTAACACGCTTTTTTTGTTGCTCTAATAAAAAAACCCCATCAAATACAGTAAGTAGAACGCAGGTTCATGTGCTCTTATGGATATGCATTAAGCAATTATTTCACTAAGCGAATATACTGCGAATATTTGGAGGTTACCTTCAGACTTTTAATAAAGAAGCGCCGCTTTAACTGCCTTTAAATAGCGAGCCCGCGTGTGCCTTTTTCTTTACAATATCTGAAATCAGGCATTCCTTTCAATTGATTTATCTAAAATAATAATCCAAACAGTTAGTGTGTGCTTAAGAATGATTTTTGTGCATGTGAATTGTACGATGCAGTCAAACAGATGTGACTAATAAAAGCACGTGCCCCAATATTAGACAGGGGTCCGGGTTCGAATCCCGGTGAGGCATGGATGTTGTGTTTGTCTTACGGCACTGGTTCTCTCCCTTCCCTGGAACCAGTGACCCTAAATTAGGGACGGGCGACTGCTTATAGCACATTGAGTTGCTCACGGTGGTCGTTAAACCTCCAATCAAAAAAAAAAAAAAAATATTAGACAGAGCACACTTACTTCTCAAGACAACACCTTCTGCTTCAGGGTCGTCGTCGTCTGCGCTAGGACGAAAAGTTACAGGAGTATTTTCATTTGGTCCTTGGATTTCAATTGCTGAAAAAAAAAAAAGACAGAGAATAAAGATAGCGGAAAGCCTATTACAAAGAAATCGTCGAAATTTCTTAAATGCTTGTCAAACGAAATGAGAAAAACACATGTGCAATATTAAAAATAAAACTTGACGTTACGAATCAAACAAAAATGCAGATTCACAGACATTTTCGCGTGTGACTCTTCTTGGTCTCATTTCCTCGTATATGACACCACTGTAAAACTGACGTTTAATCATTGTTTCAATATGCTAATTGGTCTTGAAGCTTTTTGTTTCGAGATTTAACGACCGCCATTAGCAACTCGTAGAGCTATAAGAAGTCGCCTGTCCCTAATTTTGTGTCGCCGCGGATGGCCCTGTGGTCGACGTTTGTAAATGCAACGGAAGAGGATCAGGAGCTGATACGAGACTACGAGCTGATTTTACTGCACCAACTTAAACACAAATTCTCAGTAGAACCACTTTGTGAGCACTGCTAAAACGTGGTATAACGAAGTAAATTTCTCCGTCATTTCTTTCCACGCCAGGATTCGAACCCGGGTCCCCTCATTCCGGAATAAGTTGCTCTACCAATTGAGCTACGCGGACGTTTTATTCTGATTCCTACCTGCCTTTATGTAGTGTGCGTCCTTCTGGCAGGTACGTCACATCTCCTGGTAAGTTACATCATCGCCCCCTCTTTTTTTTTTTTTTTTTTTTTTTCGAAGTGCTGGAGAAGGGATTCTCTTATTTTTCCTATCGCGCGGTGTGGAAATAACATCACACCAATGCGAGATTTTGAACGGTCGGGTCATCCCGATAGTTCGGGCGCCATTATAACGAAGTAAATATCTCCGTCATTTCTGTCCACGCCAGGATTCGAACCCGGATCCCCTCATTCCGGAATAAGTTGCTCTACCAATTGAGCTACGCGGACGTTTTATTCTGATTCCTACCTGCCTTTATGTAGTGTGCGTCCTTCTGGCAGGTACGTCACATCTCCTGGTACGTTACAGTGTCACCCAGCCATTTCTCAGCTCTTAGTGAATATTCATCAGTGGTAAATGAATAGCACTAATACAGTGCGCTCTCGATAGAACGACCCTCTTTCCAGTGACCTTTTCAATATAATGACATATTACTGAGTTCCCACACTCATCTCCAAAGGGCGCAGTGCCAATTTCCTCTCCATATAACGACCAATACAAGTCTAAATCTCTCTTTACAGAGACCCTCTCGTAACGAAAGTCTAGGCGAATTCGGTATTTGACACGGTTCAAGGATATTATCACTTGACCTTGTGACGTACCTCCAGCAGGACGCACACGACATAAAGGCAGATAGCAATCAGAATGAACGTCTGCGTAGCTCAGTTGGTAGAGCGACTTGTTCCGGAATAAGCGGACTCGGGTTCGAATCCCGGCGTAGACCAAAAATGACGGAGAAATTTACTTCGTTATAATGGCTATCCGGATGACCCGACCGTTCAAAATCTCGAACAATCCGGATGACCCGACCGTTCAAAATCTCGCAATGGTGTGATGTTATTTCCAGATAGGAAAAATCAGAGAATCCCTTCTTCAGCGCTTCGAAAAAAAAAAATGTGTGATGTTGCATTCCACACACCGGATTGATTGGGAGTTCTCGAGTGCACGTTCTACAGCGGATGGCCGTCTGCAACGATTCATGGTCACGGCTGACCCGTGGGCCATGCCCCCGGCCCTCTTTCGGGGGGGGGAGATGTGACGTACCTACCAGCAGGTCGCACACGACGTAAAGGCAGATAGCAATCAGAGTGAACGTCTGCGTAGCTCAGTTGGTAGAGCGACTTGTTCCGGAATAAGCGGACTCGGGGTCGATTCCCGGCGTAGACCAAAAATGACGGAGAAATTTACTTCGTTATAACCTTTAAAGAGGTAGGACGGGTAAATCGTCCCTCCGTGCATTATTCAACAACAGAAATGTTGTGCGCTGCTTAAAACAGTGGGCGATCCGCCCCTGTGTCGCAATGGTCTAAGCCCTGGCTTATGACCAATCGTTCAAGACGAGTCCGGGTTCAAATCCCGGTGAGAGATCGATGTTGTGTTTGGCACTGGCTCTCTCTATGCCTTGGAACCAGTGGCCATAAATAAGGGACGGGCGACTGCTTATAGCCCATTGATGTTGCTCACGGTGGTCGTTAAACTCCCAATAAAAACAAAAAAGTGGGGGTAAGGAAAACGTCCGTTACAGGCTCGCGTCAAGTTCAAATTTTACTCGACTGACGTTTGACGCTCCCTACATTTCCGTGACCTTTCGGTTGACTTTTTTGATTGGAGGTTTAACGACCACCGTGAGCAACTCAGTGGGCTATAAGCAGTCGCCTGTCCCTAATTTAGGTCCACTGGTTCCAGGGAAGGGAGAGAGCCAGTGCCGTAAGACACCCGACCGGGATTCGAACCCGGACCCTTCACGGACGAATGGTCATAAGCCATCGCTTAGACCACTGCGCCACCGGGGCGGCTTTTGGTTGATGACTAAACGGGCCTTTTCGGATTCCTGTCATTCTCTTCTAGCTGTTTCTTTAGCTTTCGTTTGCCCTTATAGTAATTTTCCCTGGATTTTCGAGGCATTTCTAAATTTTCGTCACCAAATTATTTTTGATTTGAGAAATAAATATATTTTAAATCCAGTTTAATTCGGCTTTTACATATACGTCCGTTAGCTCTGACCGTCAGCTACAGAATGCGGGGCTGAGGTCATCGCTATCATTATCTATTCACTAGTTATCAACCTTAAAACGGCGTGCGGCGAAACAAAATCACGCTGATTTTGGTTAACTTTCTAACGCTACTGTGACGAAGGTTTAAAGGATGGAGGGTTGAAACGTATGTTGTTATAAATGGGACTCTATAAAATATTTAATGACGTATTATTTATTAGTCTACGATTATTAGTTTCGAAGTTATAAGCGTTCAAAGTGTGACATGGTTTCGTTGTATCCGTGCCCCATGTTACCCTTTACCCAGCGCGGTGAAAGACGTAGTTCTACGTCAAAAGGCATGGATAACGGCTAACGTTTTTGAAGAATGGGTACGGAAAATTGGCCAAAAATGAAAAGCATTGGAAGAAAGATCCTTTTGATTATCAATGCGCACCCTGAAACTAGAACCTTAAAAGCAATTCAAATAATAGAATGTTTTTCACCTAATGTTACTTCAGGCGTCAATCACAGCTTTAAGAAACACTACCGAAAAATGCTAATCAAACGCGTCATAATTGATATAGAAAATAATAAGCCATATGTGATATGTAGCCGAGATTCATTCAGCACATGCAGCCTGGCAAGCAGTAAGCTAGGAAACGCTTGCCAATTGTTTTCGTCATGCAGGATTGACAAACGAAGAAAGTGGACCTTCGTCTTCCACTGGGTCTAATGAGCATCCGACAGAAATAAAGATAAAAGTGATGAATTTATGCAGATGCTTATATACACTGCTGGCCACCCAAAATGAAACACCAAGAAGGAAGCATCCGATCTGCCAGAAATTCGCAGCATGCGTCGCCCGCGAGAGGACATGCAAACGATTAGCATTGCAGGGCATATGCAAATCATGTGCGCCCGGCACGCCACCGAGAAGCACTATAAAAAGGGTGCACAGAAGGCGGGGCGTAAGTAGTGGAAGCGTGTTGATGCCTCGTCGCAGAATACGGCAGTCATTCCAGCACGTTTCGGAGTTCGACAGAGGAAGAATAGTGGCTTATCGCGACAGCAGTTTACCGTACCGAGACATAGGCGCCCGTGTGAGACGACATCCAGCCACAGTGAGGCGAGTATGGATTCGGTGGGTGCAGGAGGGACGGCCGGACCAACGTGAGCGATTGCCGCAGCCGCGGCACACCACCAATCTAGAGGACCGGCATATTATGCGACGGGCATTGACGGCTCGCACCGCCACTTCACGAGCGTTAGCGCAGGAATTAGGGTGTGTTGTGCAACAACCTGTGTCAACACGTACCGTTCGACGTCGCCTGGAGGAGCGGAGACTTGTCGCACGGCGCCCATTGCTCCGATTACCGTTGACGTTACACCACCGGCGAGTGCGGCGGCAGTGGGCCATTGAACGCCGCACCTGGACTACGGAATGGCACGACATTGTCTTCTCCGATGAATCCCGTTTCTGCCTGCAACACCACGATGGTCGTATCCGCGTGTGGCGGCACCGCGGCGAGAGACTGTATGACGCCTGCATTTTGCCTCGCCATACCGGTCCGTCGCCTGGCGTTATGGTTTGGGGCGCAATGGGATATCACACCCGCACCCCTCTGTTACGCATCGCCGGTACACTCAACAGCCACCGCTACATCTCCGACGTTTTGGAGCCTGTTGTCCTCCCTTACCTGCAGAACCTGCCAGCGGCCACGTTTCAACAGGACAATGCGCGCCCGCACGTGGCACGCATCCTGCAACAATTCCTCACGACCCACCAGGTGTCACTGCTGCCGTGGCCCGCCTGTTCCCCCGATATGTCGCCCATCGAACACGTCTGGTCGCTGATCGGCAACCGAGTGGCCCGGCAAGCACTACCCGCGGCTACGACTGATGAACTGTGGCAACGTGCGGAAGCAGCCTGAACCGACATACTCCAAGCCCACATCCAAAGCCTCTTTCGTTCGATGCCGCAGCGTGTAGCGGCCGTTATTGCCAGCCATGGGGGCCACACGAACTATTGATGTCTGCGTGTTCCGCAAGTCGCACGGGCCTGTAAGCCCAATCGTTTTATCTTTGTATCTGTTGTTATTTGTCCAGTAAATCTGGCTTTGCTATCTCGTGTCCTTCTTGGTGTTGCATTTTGGGTGGCCAGCAGTGTATATAATAGAAAAGGTGTGTTTACCATAAGAGGTAAATTTTGATGAGTAGCTTAGTGTTGATGTGAATGTGGAATGCTCAGACGAGCTCAGAGAAGAGGAGTTAACAAATCGGTCGGTAATACATACAAAATCTGAGGCATTTCGGATGGCACCTTGATCTGAAGGTGAGGAAGGAGGCGTTGCAGATTCACGATTAAACAAGCGTCTAAAGCATTTCAAGTGATTTTCTGTAAGGCGAAAGAAATAAGTAGGAGTGTTTGGCGATGGCTACTCACATAGTAAACCAAGTTCTGAAAAGCTGATGTACACCATTTTAAGCAGCCTACCACAATTTTTTTCAAATGAATAGTTTGTTGTTGTGTAACGTACCAGGAGATGTGACGTACCTGCCAGAAGGACGCTCACGACATAAAGGCAGATAGGAATCAGAATAAAACGTCCGCGTAGCTCAATTGGTAGAGTGACTTATTCCGGAATGAGGGGATCCGGGTTCGAATCTTGGCGTGGACAGAAATGACGGAGAAATTTACTTCGTTATAGTTGTTCACAACAACAAACTATTCATTTGTGAAATAAAGTAAGTCTTCGTGAAATAAGGTAAGTAATCTTCTGAAATACCTTTTTTTTTTGTTGACATTTTTCACTACTGTTTTAGTGCTGTATTTTATACATGTGCGATTTTTTTATTTTTTTAATTCGATCGTTAAAACGATCATTCGATATGATGAGTCGTTTTCCCCCACCCGTTAAAGTATTGAGAGTGTACTGTAGTATCTTTTAAACAAAATCAATCCCAAAACTTTTCAGATTCACTTTGTACGTGCTCTCAAACGTGAATATACACTATCTTATCAAAAGTATTCGGACACAACAATGTTTTGGCACAAATGCCTTTATTATCGGAATTGGTAGTTAGTCCATTCACCTTTTGATTGTATAACAGCGGCAGCGCGTCGATGCATATTTTCAACGAATTTCCGGTAGGTCTCGACAGGAATGGCTCGCCATTCGTCCTACAGAGCTACTGCCAGAGTGGAAAACGAAGACGGTCATTGTGATCGTTTTCGTATCCGTAGCCCCAGTTCATCGCAGAGGTGTTATATGGGATTAAGATCAAGACTATGAGCAGGCAAGTCTAATACTTCCCCCTCATTTTCAAGAAATCAGTCCTACACACGCTGTGCAGTGTGGCAGCGAGCTCGATCGGGTTGGAAGAGACAACGGTCATTACTGTCACATTGTTGGTAGGGTCGAATTATCCTGAACGTCGAGGTAATTTTCAGAGTTCATGGTTTGTGGTGTAACAATCAACGAGACGAGTCCCATCCACAAAAAACAGCTCCATACCATGATGGAGTCTTCATCAAACTTAACAGTTGAAAGAACATGGCCCAACGAAAATCATTCGCAGGGCTGTCGCCAAACCCAAACACGCTCATCAGGTTGCGAGAGTGAAAAGCGTGACTCATTACTCCAAAGAACAGATTTCCAGTTACCCACAGTCCGGGAATGGCAGGAGACACACCACTCTAAACGGCGCTTCACATTCACGGTAGTGATATGTGGCTTCTGTGCCCGTACTGTACCACAATAATCCACACTGTGCTATTCTCTGCTGATAGTTATGGTACTAACAGAGCCATTACATACATTTC
The DNA here is from genome assembly GCA_039090855.1 of Macrothele yani. NCBI lineage: Eukaryota > Metazoa > Arthropoda > Arachnida > Araneae > Macrothelidae > Macrothele > Macrothele yani. The sequence continues at coordinate 28,863,882 of CM077022.1, forward strand.
CTACTTTAGCAGTGATGGAAACGGCAAAGAACGAGATTTCTTAACATTTCTTGCCATGGCTCCTTTGTCACGTTCCTTCAGTTTGTGCGGCCTTCCTTCTATCTCTTCACGACATCACTTACAGCCGGTTTTGGTATATTTAGTTTAGCTGCAACGCTCTGTATGGTTACTCAAACAACATGCTATGACCGCCCCACGCTAGAACTCGGAAAGATCACGTCTACGAGGCTTCAAAGTTACCGCTTCAAAGTTACTGATAACACGACAGCTTTACTGTACACTGAAGAGCAATTGAATTAGAGACAGCTGGCGTTATGCAAATGTGGCTCTGTGGGCGGCCCTGTAAACGGAAACAACATGACGTATGCAGCGATCCGGCAATATAAGGAGTGATGCGACGGGAATCAGTAAGAGTCGGACGCAGTATGGGTAAGACGAAGTGCATTTGATCGTGGGCAAATTGTCGGAGCCCGACGAATAGGTCACTCCATCTCGGAAGTCACTGGGATTTTCACGAGATACTGTGTCACGGGTGCACCGTGAGTACATCGAATCCGGTGAAACCATCCCTGCAAGTGCTAACTGCCGTGGACAACAGCGTGTGGATTAGCGGGGTCATAGGCGGTTAGCTCACATTGTGACAGCAGATAGACGTGCCACAGTGCAAGAAACGACTCAGCAATTTAACGCTGGTGCACAAAAACGTGTAAGCAGCCACACCATCCAGAACCATCTCCTCGCTATGGGGTACAGAAGCCATCATCCCACGAGAGTACCGCTGCTGACCGCACATCACAGGGTGCAAAGATTAGCATGGGCGCGGGAACATCGCCACTGGACCCTAGACATGTGGGAAAATGTTGCGTGGACTGATGAGTCGAGATTCACGTTGGTACATGCGGATGGCAGGATACGAGTACGGCGCAAAACATATGAAGCGATGGATCCTTCTTGCCAGCAGGGTACTCTTCAAGCTCGTGGGGGTGGGATTCTCGTCTGCGGACTGTTTACGTGGACTAAAATGGGACTCCTGGTACGTGTGACATTGTCCCTCACAGGTCAACGTTACCGGGATATCCTGGACGACCATTTGCTCCCGTTTGTGCGTCTTCAACATCCCACTGGGGACTTCATCCTGCAACAAGACAATGCACCGTGCCATCGCTCCCGAATTGTATCCGAATGGTTGGATGAACACTCCACCAACGTGACTTGGCTTCCTTGGCAAGCTAGGTCACCTGACCTCAATCCCATCGAGCACATCTGTGATACCATCGAGAGAGATGACCCCCCTCCATCAAATCTTCGTGAACTGTGGGAGCTTGTTCAGGGGTCGTGGATCCGTATAGCTTTCCAACGCTTCCGGTGTCTAGTCGAGTCCATGCCGGGACGAATCGCCGCCGTCATCAGGGCGAAAGGTGGTGCTACACGTTACTAGACAGGTATCTCTAATTCAATTGCTCTTCAGTGTATATACATACCGCCGCACTCACAGCTCACCTTCCTACGCAGCCGTTTTTTGAAGTTATGCCAATATTTTCGTAGTGTCCGAATACTTTTAATAATATAGTATATTTGGCTGTAACAGTTGGCCATGGATGTCTTTCCGTTGTCTATACGATAGAGTTTAAAAACTTAATTCTTTAGCGCACAGTTATTATCTTACTGTTGCACGTGGGTCACAACAGATTGTATTTGTCCAAGGTAGAATATTTTTTCCAGTTTTACCGCTTTTTCCCTCCCTATGTTTTTTGTAGAGGCCAATTACTTTCTAGTGGGTGAATATAGAATGATAGGAGTGTTTATGTTCTCCAGCCAGGGGCGCAGCTAGGGTGCTTTGTGGGCGGCAGCTAGGTTTAATTCTCCTCCACGATTACAATCGAAGCAGAGAATAAAACACAATAGCACATTTTTATAATAATAAAAATAATAATAGTTATGATTATTAAGAAAAAATTTGTACAAAATCTGTTTAAGATTAAATCTTCAACATATTGAAATATTTTGTATTTCATTTTACATATATTAAACCATATAATATTAAATTTATTTTTACCCTCTTATTTTTCATTCTTGTGCATTTGTGTGCTAAAATTACGGAGGACACGCACAGTAAAATATTTTTCTTGAGAGAGTACGGTGCCATTTCATTTAAGGTGTTCCTTTTTATTGTTCAGGAGGATGTACTGTAAATGAAAAGAAAATATGGGACTCAACAAGAAATAGTTTCTTTTCGAAAGCACCACGACAATCAAAATGAAGAAGAATTCACACCAGCCTTATACTGCTCCAGCGAGTGCTTGCAGTGTGACTACTGAGTAGGAAAGTCTGGGCGAAATAACCAAAACTTCCTAAGTTGCCATATGCTTTTGACATGTCGTTGCACGCATGTTGATTGCAAAACAATAAAATGCTGTAACCCATTGTCCATCTGCCGATGTAAACTGAAACACCCCACAAACGACAAATAATGTATTCAACCCTAACTGAATCCTGCAGGAGCTTATCAACTTGTTATCTTGCGAATGTGAAGGTATAAACTTCTGCTTTATAGAATAGCAGCTAGATTTTACAACTTTCTTTTTATTTTTTCATTCTTACCTTGCCTTAGACTAGGTATAAATACACGCTGATAATGTTTTTTTAAATACACTCTTTGCAAAAGAAAAAAAAGAGGCACACGGAGAACGTTGTTCGATCCTGATGAAATTCCGCATGCAAGTACCTCAGGCCGAATATGCAAATGGCGAAATAGTGGCCCTCCACAATGCGTGGAAACCGGGTATCAAGCAGCGTACATCAAGAGCAAAGCTCACACGCAGGGAAATTGTGACAGCGGATTGCGGTTGCATTAACCTTTACAGACTGTGAGGCTGCCTCGACGTCGGATCCGTGCACAATACGAGCAGTTGAGCGCGTTTCAGAGAGGACGTATAATTGGGCTGAGAAAAGCTGGTTAATCATGTCATCGTATCGCCAGCCATTTGGGTCAGAGCCACGCGGCAGTCGGACGATGTTGGCGTCAATGGGTCGAGGAGGGCACACTGAATGGGTCGGCACTGGGATTATAACCCAGCGACACGCGAGCAGTAGACTGCCTAGGGCAACGACAACCTTCCGTGTTCGTATTGCGTCGTCTACAGGTGCGAAAGTGGTCTACAGATGTGTGTGCGACTTACCGCACGGGGGATATATTCGAGGTGGTCCGCAGCCTACCTCTGACAAGCGAGCATCGCCGGCACCGGTTGCAGTGGTGTGGGGCCAGATCAACGTGTGATAGTGTCCAGTGGTGTCGTGTTATCTTCAGTGATGAGGATAGTTTGCGCTTTGGGCCGATGATCAGCGCATACACGTCTGGAGACTAGCCGGCCAGCGCACGTACCTTACCTTTACCGTGGAACGTCACACGGCTCGCTCATCGGGAGTGACAGTCTGTGGAGACGTTTTCTATGGAAGCCGGACACACCTAGTAGTCCTCCGCACCACCCATACGGCTCAACGGCACGTCGACGTCATTCTACGACCTGCTGTGTTGCTATTCCTATCGCAGCATCACCGAGTAATTTTTCAATAGGATAGTGTCTGGCTACACAAGGCACGGCTCTCCCAGGCCAGCCTCTGTAATGCCGACACCCTTCGATGGCCAGCCCATCGCCCGATCTCTTAATATCGAGCATGTTTGGGACATGATAGGACGCCACCTACCTCCATCCCAGAATCTCGGCGAACTGGCCACCAATTTGGACACCAGCTGGCATGCTATACCTCAGGACAGTATCCGTGAACTGTAGGGTCTATCCCACGCCGGGGAACCGCTTCTGAGCCAGAACTGGCGCCACAACGTATTGACTTGTTCCACACGTGTAGCTGTTTTATCCGAAAAAATGGTCTAATTTCTCTGTGCAGTAATTTCCTTTCCTAGACATGTACATTGCGCGTACCAATTTTCATCTCAATTGCATATTCCTTCTGGGTGCTTCATTTTTTTTTGTGAGGTAGAGTGCTTACGTTTGGGTAAATTTTGGGTTGCTCCATTCGGCGTTAAGTTCGATGAGTGTTATGAACGATGGGGGCGCAAAATAATGCTCCAGGAAGGGGCTTCAACCCTGTGGGCAATCCCCGTGGCTGCGCGCGTTTAACATTCTTTCTAGTTATAATTGGTTCAGAATTCCGGAGACAGCTATTTTTTTAATAGCATGGTCCTGATTCGAAATGTACGATGAACGTTGTTAAGCAATTTTACAGAAAAACTTGAAAATTTTCCATCAAACTCAAAGCCCCATGAAGTTCATCTTTTCCTTGTTGTAAAACCTAATACGAACGGGAACTCTGCTCGATGACAAATATAAATTGCGAACACCTTTGCCTCCTTTCCAAATATGCCTCATCATAAAAGTCATCGGGTGCAAAAAGTATTTGTGAAATCAGACTTCTGGAGGCAGCCATGTCAAGAAAACCACAATATGCATTTACACCCCACAGCACAATAGATGTGCATTATTTTGAGCACAAAATGGGCATCAAATTCTTTTTGTGGTAAGTGGTATCTTACTGAATGTTTCCAATGGGTTATTAAAAGCGCAGATACTGATACAAATGTATTGCAAAGATAAATATGCGCTAACTCCCCTTAGTGATAAAATTGTGAGTCCTGAAAAATTTGAAATTGTATGTAAAATGTTCTTCCTCCTGCACGCCATCCGACGCAAAAAAGAATTTTGCAAATCGAACTTTTAGAAACTGAGATATCATAAAAAAGATTCAGTTTACGTTTATGACACCTAGCAGGAAACTTGAATAATTTGAAATAAGAAGCGTACGTAAAAGTGTCCTCATGGTAAAAGGTACGGAAAGGAAAAACGACTTTTGCAATCGGATTTTTTGAGCAATCGTATATACACTGAGATGCCAGTTTCTTAGGTACATAATAGATGTGTTGCGATACTAGTTTCTTAGGTACATAATAGATGTGTTGCGATGCCAGTTTCTTAGGTACATAATAGACGTGTTGCGATGCCAGTTTCTTAGGTACATAATAGACGTGTTGCGATGCCAGTTTCTTAGGTACATAATAGACGTGTTGCGATGCCAGTTTCTTAGGTACATAATAGACGTGTTGCGATGCCAGTTTCTTAGGTACATAATAGACGTGTTGCGGTGCCAGTTTCTTAGGTACATAATAGACGTGTTGCGATGCCAGTTTCTTAGGTACATAATAGACGTGTTGCGATGCCAGTTTCTTAGGTACATAATAGACGTGTTGGGATGCCAGTTTCTTAGGCACATAATAGACGTGTTGGGATGCCAGTTTCTTAGGTACATAATAGACGTGTTACGATGCCCTTTGCCTGAAAAACAACCGAATTCATAGGGCATGGAACATACTGGAAGCGTCGGGCAAGAACGTTCTACCAGGAGGAAATGATTGAGTCACAACGTTGGTGCAGATTGGACTGCAGCACAATCTCGCAAGGAACAGCTGTTTCCCCTCATCTCACAGATGCTCTATGGGGTTTAATTCCGGGTAATGTGCAGGCCACTGAAGCAAAGAAAGCTCGTTGGTATTTTCCTAGAACCGTTCGGTGACGATACGAGCCTTGTGAGCGGGTGCGTTGTGCTGTTAGACGTGTCCATCTGCTTGAGGATAAACCGTAGCCGTGAAAGCACAAATTTGGTCGGCAACGATGTTCATATATGCCGAGGCATTCAGTATCTTTAGAAGAGTAGCTGAGGCCGTTTGCGGGGCAGCAAAACGCTCTCCAGACCAGCACACTGCCACCACCGGCTTTCAATGTTGACACCTGACAGTATGGCTCCATGGCGTCATGTTACTTGCCCCGAATTCGGATCCACCCGTACGCATGATGCACAACGAAACTTTAACTTGATTCTTCCATTTAAGTGACCTGTTTCCAGTACTCAACGGTCCAGTGTTGATGCTCCTGCGTACACTGGAGGAACATTTTCTTATTCTGCGCTGAAAGCATCAGCTCTCGATGTTGGTCGTGGGCTGTTGTAGCCCATTGCTGTCCAATACTTGCTACGTTGGGAGGTGATCCTTTGTGCACTAGTGTTGAATTATCCAGTGATTTCCCGGGTGATATATACTATACCGTGCAAATTAATTGGGACAAGCTATTTTATTCTCAAAATTGTTATGTGATCGCCAGTTGATGTCGGAAACACACATAAACCGGTTTTATTAGCTGTGAGGTGGTGTGACTGTTAGAACTTGATAGTAAGAATGTAGTTTGACTGGTTTTAAACAGGAAATAGGCACTTCAGCTTCAGTTGTGAGCTTTCGTGTGTGACAGGTGGATGTTAGTTTTTGCTCTCTGTGAGTACGTGTTGCTTTCGTGTATTGAAAAATGGATATTTCCCCAAGGAAACGTGCAAAAATAATTGCTCTGAAGGATCACACTTCTATGACAGTGAGAGATATCGCTTCTGCAGTTGGTGTAGGCAAATCAAGTGTATCAAGACTGCTTACGCGACACAACGCATCTGGATCATCGTCTCCAAAAAGGAGAGTAAATGTGAAAGAAAACGAAAAACAACTCCACGAACCGATAAATATCTAATCAGAAATACTAAAATGAATCCAAAAAAAAAAAAAAAAAAAAAAAACAGGCACCGACCTTCAAAGAGATTTACTGGCTAGTGGTTGTGATGTTAGTGATTCAACTGTACGCCGTAGGCTTCTGGAAGTTGGTCGGAAGGCAAGAAGACCAACGAAAAACCAATATTTGAATGCGAAAATGAAGATAAAACGTTTAGCATGGGCCAAAAAATATAAATCATGGACTGTGACGGAAAAAGATAATTTTCAGTGATAAAACTCATTTATTACCAAGCAAATGTCGTTAGACGAAGCAACTGTGAACCTTTAAGACCTGAGCATGTCAAACAAACTGTAAAACACCCTCTGAAACAGATGTTTTGGGGTTTTTTCACATCAAATGAAACTGGAAGCTTAGTTCCTGTTCAAGGTATGATGAATTCAGCCAAGTACGTAGAAATATTACAACGTAAGATTGTTCCATTCTTGCAAACTTTTGACGGGACATTTCAACATGACTTGGCCCCATGTCACAATTCAAAATTGGTCAGGAATTTCATGCTGGAAAACCCAATTCATTTGCTTGATTGGCCTGGAAATTCACCAGACTTAAATCCCATAGAAAACTTGTGGAATATTTTGAAGAGACGTTTAGGTAAAATGGACTGTACAACCAAAGAACGCATGATAACGAATGCTATAAAAGTGTGGTTCCACGATTATGAAGTCAAAAATATGTGCACTCAATTAGTGGAGTCAATGCCAAAACGAATTCAAGAGGTCATTTCTCCTAAAGGAGGACATACTTCATACTAATACAGGTATTTATCAGTGTATATCAAGGCATAGAATGATATAAAGGCATAGTTTTGGAAAAAAGAGAGTGATTTTTACTTTGTCCCAATTAATTTGCACTGTATAGTAAGTAGCTCGTCTGTTCGTTTGCACGATTCTCCCCAGTCTCCTTTGACCACTCAGATCAATTAGATGTCTCCGTCCAGGCCGCGGACGTTCGTGACTACCACGGAAAATATATCGGGATCTATCCCAGGCACGTACGAACGCTGGAACCACTAAATATCCGCCGTGCGTCTGATGGGCACGTTAAGCCGTCGGAAATATTGGTCCTCCCCGGTTATAAATAAGGAGGCGTCTTCTTCGCCCTTTCTTTCTCACTTCCGTGTGACTTTCCTGTCAGGCACTCTAGCCCAAATCTTCTAGCTTCCTACTTCTAAGGGTTGTTTAAAAGCTGGGGTCAGACACTTCCTTCCTAAACCAAAATCCTCTACATAAATCTCTAAATATCTGTTTTTCAAGAAAAGCCCAGAAATGCAGCCGTTTGGGAGACGCCCGAACCGGCACGCCTGGCACCAATTATCATGCCACGGTTAAAGTTGCTCAGATCACTCGTTTTGTCCATTCTTAACTCCAATGAAACGCTAACTTATAATCTACTAGCTGGTCTGCCTGATTTACAAAACAAAATTTCAGCTCTTAAGGTCTCTCTGCAACGAATGGCGCGCTTTCAGGAAACATTAGACGTCTTGTTTCTCAAACTGTCGAAGCTGAGGCTTTAAGTTTGTTACGACACTAAAAAAAAACACTTCATTAGTTTGTTTACAGTTTTACAAAACGAAACAAAAAACATCACTATCACAACTTACTTGGTATAGTAGAAACTTTCGATGCTTCTTTTTCCTTTTCAGCTTTTGATTTTTCTCTGTATCTGTTATAAACTATTCGGCTAATGATTACCACCAGAATATACATGATATATACCACTACGAAACCTGCGAAAAAAAAATCATTGAGAACAGAGGATGAATCTATAAACCAAATCAATCAGTTATTAAAAGATTAACAAAAAACTAAATCTCTCCCTTACCAAGTAATTTCAACAACAGTGTTGCAACATCGTCGACTTTTGTTAATAATTGAAATGGAGGTCTTTTTTATTTAATCTTAGGTACGCAGGTATTCATAGTACTTGTTATGAGGAGGAAAATGCATGTTCATAGCATCACTTTGAATTATCTGACATAAACTGCGAGTAATTTTTTATGCACGGCACTACATCTACATTTCGGAAAGGTAAAATCCGGACAGCAGAAACCAAGCCCTGCCGGTGGAGGATGGTTAGAGTCGCAGGTTTCTGGCTACTCAATCGAGACGGCATCGAATCCAAGGTGCCGTCCCGGTGGCGCAGTGGTCTAAGCGATGGCCTCTGATCATTCGCCAGGAAGGGGTCCGGGTTCGAATCCCGGTGAGGCATGGATGTTGTGTTTGTCTTAAGGCACTGGCTCTCTCCCTTCCCTGGAACCAGTGACCCTAAATTAGGGACGGGCGACTGCTTATATCCCATTGAGTTGCTCACGGTGGTCGTTAAACCTCCAATTAAAAAAAAATCCAAGGTGACGTATGGGTAAGCACCTTTCCGACGCTTGTGCTCCTGCGCTCGGGCGATTGCTTATAGACCCACGAGTTACTCGTGGCGTTGTAGTAAAACCCTAAACAAAAGAACTAGTGTTTTCATTTGACAGCGAGAACTATTTACACAACTTTCCATGTTTTGTCTGCTTGGTTTGTTCTGTTCATGTCTGTGAAGTGACGTTTGGTACGATATCTCTGCTTCTAGAAGTCTGATTTAAAAATGTATGTTTGCTGTCTTTAAACGTAGTTCATTATCATCATATGGCATTAATATTACAGATCATATAGATCTCTGCAGCATCGGTGGGGCAGTATTCTAAGCGCTGCGTTGGCTTCTAACAATTCCTCCAAGGTGGGTCCGGGTTCGAATCCCAGTGAGACATGGATGTTGTGTTGGTCTTACGGCACTGGCTCGCTACCTTTCCTGGAACCAGTGGCCCTAAATTAGGGATTGGCGACTTCTTGTAGCCCATCAAATTGCGCACGGTGGTCGTTCAACTCCCAAACAAATAATTATAAAAAAATACCTTGCCACCGCTACAAATATCCCCCAAACTCTTCTTTGTCTTTCTCATTTCCATCTCTTCACAATTCTCGATTCCTCGTCTTTCCAGATGTTGTCTTATACAGTCCACCCACCGCATTCTTGGTCTTCGTCTAGGTATCGCACCAGTGATGTTTCGCGTTCCATTACTTCTCTTACCGATGCCCACTGCTCCTTCTCATCACATGGCCGCACCAGCAGTCTTCTTGACCTCACCACAATAGTTATGAATGGTTGCATCGACGAAGCCATTTTTTATTATGGGGGTTTAACGACCACCTTGAGCAACTGTAGGGTTATAAGCAGTCGCCTGTCCCTAATTTACGGCCACTGGTTCCAGGGAAGGGAGAGAACCAGTGCCGTAAGACAAACACAAGATCTATGCCTCAACCGGGGTTCGATCCCGGACAAATTTTGGACTAGTGATTGAGGTCAGGGCCTCGTACCACGAATCCCTTAATTCACAAATATGTTTTCTTCTCTTCTGAATCAAATGCTGGGTAAAAAATTCTTTTTAAATGCTGTTTTAAAATATCTTATTTACCCATACCTCGGAGTCATATCACTGTATTGGTCTTAGCCCTTGTTGATCGACTGCCATCGAGAGCTCCGTCTGTCGTGGGCACGTGCCCCATGACAAAATGTCGAACGACTACAAAAGACTCGGTAAGTTTGACGAGATGAGGTATAGGTACTGCTCTCACGGATATCCCTCTAACTGGATCCCCTCATTCACGTTAAACATAAACTCATCGCCAGATCCTAGACATTGCTTCGGACCAAGTAAGTGTTGACTCTACAATGGTGAACATGTATCGGAATAGCACTGGAGTCTTTTAGAAAGAGTCGCCCAGAATCAAAAGTCCTACATTGAGGATGGATGGTCTGAGTATCATGCTCAAGCGTTTCGAATGTTTCCCTGAATAACAAATTCTCCAGACTTGAATCCTATTGAGCATTTGTGGGATGCATTGAAACTGCTGCTACACCACAGAACCTCGCTTCGTCGCCGAACTGCGAGATGTAATTATGCCCACCTGGGAAAGAATACGATGCCACGACGTGTACAAGAAGAGAGAAAGACGATGCCACGACGAGTACAAGAAGTTATCACGGCGAAAAGCTCTCAGTATGGAACTCTCCCTTAACCAACGCATCTCGTGTTAGGTGCCTTTTTTTTTTATTTTTGCAATTATCAGCTCACGCTCAGCGCGTGGTCTAGTGTCAAGGTCAGATAATATTTTGGTTCCCTTATCTCTCACTTCAACAGCACAGACGTCAAGCAGTCAAAAGTCAGAACGGTAAGAAACACCAGCCAGAAAGAAGCTAGCTTAAGGTTCTACTTCGTCCTTAAAAAAGCTAGCTCACTGTTCTACTTCGTTCTTGATGCTGGTTTTACAACAGATCCAAAGTTTTCTATCTGGTCGAAAAGATGGCATTATTCATTCATCAGACGAAAGTATGTTGTTTTGACGATGGACGTCCCCCAAAACTACGACAACAGAAACTTCCATTTCAAACAATGCGAATAACGAACTGCATATGTACTATATACCGTATATATATACACACTGAAGTGCCAGAAAAAACTGGCACACCAGTCTAATATTTGGTAGATCCCCCAGTGGAGCGCAGGACTGCATAAATACGACGGGGCATGGACTCCACTAGCTTCTGAAAATATGTTGTAGGCAATGCACACCATACTTCCTGCAGAACGTTCCACAATTCGGATGAATTCCGAGGCCTCGGATTCCTGTGTTCGATAGCGCGTTGCATGGTATCCCAAATGTGTTCTATCACGTTCAGATCTGGGGACTTGGGTGGGTATGGCAACACCCAAACTCAGATGAATGCTCCTCTAAACATAATGTGGCGTCCTGACACTTGTGTGGAGGTGCATTGTCTGTTGAAACAGGCCCAACCCATCAGCATGAATGCAGGGCATGAACGGGTGTACCTCGACAGAAAGGATGCGCACATAGCGTTGGCCGGTCACAGACGTTTGTAGACGTACCAGGGGTCCCAGTGAAGTCCAGCTAGACACACCCCATACCATTACGGTCTCCCACCAGCCGGTACAATTCCCTGTTGAAAGGCGGGATACAATCTCCCCGATACAGTTGGAAACGCGACTCGTCAGACCAGGCTACTTGTTTCCAGTCATCAAGTGTCCAGTGGAGGTGTTGCCGTGCCCAAGCGAGGCGCATAGCTCTGTGTCGTGCACCCATCAAGGGGACTCGAGTTGGGCGTCGGCACCCAAAGCCCATATCGTGCAATCTAAGTTGCACAGTCCGGACGCTGATGCTTGTTGAGGCTCCAGCATTGAATTCCGATGATACCTGCGAGAGTGTTGCACGCCTATCGCGTGAAACGATTCTTGACAGCCGACGATGGTCACGTTCACCCAATGTCTTTTTTACGACCACACTGGTATCGTAGGTTGGAGGTTTTGCGGGAATTCTTGAAGTCACTGGTACACCCTTGCAATGGTCGTCCGTGGAAATCCGAACTTCATTTCTACCTCCGAAATACTATGGCCCATCTCACGAGCGCCAACTACACTGCCGGACAATTGCTAAGGACGGATGACAATAGCAACGATAGCAACCATAAAATGGAAGGCAGGAAAATGTGGAAATTAGCATAAGTGCGGGATAGAGTAAGAAGTGTTGTGCGTATGCAAATTTTGGATTGCCGAACTTGTTCGTGACGTCATAGCGCTGATAAGAGATATAAAGGATTTGACGCGTATTGACCGTTGTTGTTCAAACGCAAATTTGAAAGGGAAAGAATCAATTGACGAACTTGCAATTTTCAGTATGTCTTCCCGACATCACCTAGATTATTTTACGCGTGGCCGTATTATTGGCAAGATTGAAGAAGGGCGAAAAATAACAGATGTTGCCAGGAAGTTCGACGTCAGCCACAGTGTTGATTCAAGGCTTTGGAAATCATTTCAAACAAATGGAGAGTGTAGCAAATGTCACGGGGGTGGTCGTGTTCGCAGTACGACACCTGCAGAAGATCGGTACATAGTGCTATCAACAAAAAAGACACCGGCGCAGCACAGCTAGTGAGGTAGCAAATCAGTTTATGGCTGCTACTGGCAAGCGGATCTCCCGAAAAACTGTCGCCTGACGTTTGCATGAAGGAGGACTATACGCCCGCCGTCCTGTTGTGTGCATCCCATTGTCCAGACGTCACCGTACCGCCCGTTTGCAATGGTGCCATCAACATCGCAATTGGACTGATAACGACTGGTCTGCTATACTCTTCTCAGATGAGAGTAGATACAGTCCATCGTCTGATTGTCGACGACAACTGATCTGGCGTGATAGTGGTACTGCATATTGTCCAGCAAACATACAGGAAAGGGACGGATATCCGGCATGTAGTGTCATGGTATGGGCTGGCATCATGATCAATGGCCGTACGTCCCTCTATGTGCTTCCAACTGGGACTATGACTGGCCAACGATACATTAATGATGTTCTGCTACCTCATGTTCGCATGTTCCGTGGTGCTGTCGGCGATAGATTCATTTTCATGGACAACAACGCAACATGTCATCGAACAGTCGCTGTCCAGGAGTGTTTTCAGAGCGAGGATATTCAACGCCTCGTATGGCCAGCACGTTCTCCAGATCTGAATCCCATTGAAAATGTGTGGGATGCTTTGGGGAGGAGTCTTGCTGGTCGCCAATGCCCTCCAATAAACAAGGACACCCTCATTCGTGCACTGACAGAGGAATGGGATAAATTACCCCAACAGCTGCTTGATAATGTTGTGCAAAGCATGACACGACGTGTGGAATCTTGCATCGCCCTCCATGGTGGCCATATCCCGTATTGACATATTACGCCGGAACGCCTGCGGACGGTAATTGCATTTTTTTCACGTTTACGTATTCTGCACAAAATGGCCTGTTTGTCCCTTGAACACGTTCCAAAGCCTTCTGTATTTCAGAGCACAATACATTGTCTTTCTTGTAATGTCCTGGCATTCTGACATTATTTTATTTCACTTGGCATACATCGTGAAATGTTCCAGTAAGTGTTTCTATAAAACACTTACTGTTTTATGCGCTATATAGCCGTTTATGATCCGTCCTTAGCAATTGTCCAGTAGTGTATAACACCGCGTTGAAAATCGCTTAAATCGTTATTACTTGTCATTCTCATGCCGAAAACAGCTCTGACAGCTGGCAAGGATGTCTATCGCTTTATATACGCACTCGCGGACGTAGCCGAGTACGCGCATAGGTGACGTTCCTATGTATTTTGCAGAAGCTCGTCTGTACCAGTTTTTCTGGCACTTCAGTGTATATAAGTATATACGGAATACACTGATTGGCCACTTTATTATGACCACCCCTCAGTACTTCGTTGGGCCACCTTTTGCCTTTAATACTGCATTGATTCTTCGTGGCATGGACTCCACGAGATGTTGATAGGTGGTTTGTGGAATCTGAGACCATGCTTGATGAATAGCACTTTCCAAGGGTGTGAGATTGCAGGGTTGTGAATCCAGCTGTTTAATGGCTCGTTCAACTTCATCCCACAAATTCTCAATGGGGTTAAGATCTGGAGATTGTGGGGGCTACATAAGCAAAGTAAACTCACCGGCATGTTCCCGAAACCAATCCTGTACAATATGAGCACTATGGCAGGACGCATTATCTTGTTGAAAGTAGCCATCGCCATTGGGATAAACCATCCACATGACAGGATGCACTTGGTCCGCAACGATGTTTCGATATGATGTGCCAGTCAGACGTTGATCAACACGAATTAAAGGGCCCAAAGCATGCCAGGAAAACATTCCCCAAACCATAACGTTGTCCACCAGCTTGAAGGGTTTTAGCAATGCATTTGGGGTCCATGCTTTCTTGCTGTTTCCGCCAAATTCTTACTCGGCCATCGGCATGGTGCAACTGAAAACGTGATTCATCGGACCACATAATTTGTTTTCAATTATCGACTGTCCAATCCTTGTGCTCCTGTGCGAACTGGAGACGTTTTCTCTTGTTAACTGCAGACAGCAAACGTGTTCGAACAGGCCTTCGGCTGCCACATCCCATCCGATGCAGTGTACGGCGAACAGTGCGTGCAGAGATCATTTGAAGGGATCCTTGATTAAGATGGTCTGTAATTTGCTGCACTGTTGCCCTTTTGTTGTCTGTTACCGGTCTGGACACTCTCCGTTCCGCCAGAGCAGTCACTAGTCGATGACGACCACACGTTGCAGGTAGAGACCCAGTTTTTTGGCTGACAGTCCAGTCTTTAAACACTTTATAACAACAGCTGCGCTGGAACATTTCACGAATGCGGCAGTTTCGGTGATACCCGCTCCATGACTCCGAGCTCCTACAATCATCCCACTTTGAAAGTCCGTCAAATCGCATTGTTTACCCATCTCGTCACCCAAAAATAATTCTACTACTGTCGCAAGCACTAAGCATTCCCTTTTTTACGCTTTCCAACCGTAGGTTGAAGTAGCGTATATGCTCCAGCTTTTCCCGTCCGTCCGTCCGTCTGTCTGTCGGCACGATAACTCACGTAAAAATGGTTCGATTTTGATGAAATTTTAGTATGTGGTAGGGGACCACCAGGGGACGAACCCTATTGAAAATGGGTGAAGTGGGGTCAAAGGTCACGCCATAAGAGAGGGATCCATTTCATTGTCTTTATGCGTTATAAAATGCGTAAATATGGCTCGAGTTCGATGAAATTTCAGTATGTGGTAGGGAACTACCTGGGCACGAACCCTATTGAAAATTGGCAAATTGGGATCAAAGGTCAGGCAGAGCATAAGAGCGGGATTTATTCCATTCCCCTTATGCGTCATAACTTGCGTAAAAATGGTTCGATTTCGATGAAATTTTGGTATGTGGTAAGTTCCCACCTGGGAACGAAACCTATTGAAAATGGGTGGAATGGGGTCAAAGGTCAGGACATAAAAGCGGGATCCATTTCATTGCCTTTATGCGTCATAACATGCGTAAATATGGTTCGATTTCGATGAAATTTTAGTATGTAATAGGGAACCACTGGGCAGGAACCCTATTGAAAATGGGCGAATGGGGTCAAAGGTCAGGCAAGGCATAAAAGCGGTATTTATTCCATTGCCCTTATGCGTCATAACTTGCGTAAAAATGGTTCGATTTCGATGAAATTTTAGTATTGGGTAAGGAACCACCTGGGGACGAACCCTATTGAAAATGGACGAAATGGGGTGAAAGGTCAGGGCATAAAAGTGGAATCCATTCCATTGCCTTTATGCGTCATAACATGCGTAAATATGGTTCGATTTCGATGAAATTTTAGTATGTGGTAGGAAACCACTGGGCACGAACCCTATTGAAAATGGGCGAATGGGGTCAAAGGTCAGGCAGGGCATAAAAGCGGTATTTATTCCATTGCCCTTATGCGTCCTAACTTGCGTAAAAATGGTTCGATTTCGATGAAATTTTAGTATTTGGTAAGGAACCACCTGGGGACGAACCCTATTGAAAATGGGCGAAATGGGGTCAAAGATCAGGACACTGGAGTGGGATCCATTCCATTGCCCTTGTGCATCATAAATTACCAAAAAATGTTTCGATTGCGACAAAACGTAATCATGTTGTTCCGGAGTTATAGTGAACCAGTTCTGTTGAATATCAACGAAATGGGGTCAAAGGTCATTGCACAAAAGTAAGATTTATTCCACAGCCATTATTCTTATAACTTGCGTAAAACTGCTTCTATTGCGACAAAAGTTTAGTATTTTATTCTTGAGGTGTACTGAACCGGTTCTGTTGAATATCATCGAAATGGGGTCAGAGGTCAGGACACAGGAGCGAGATTTATTCCACAGCCATTATCCTCATAACTTGAGTAATAATTTCTGGTATGTTGGAAAGCGTATCATAATCAATGCATTGCATGATTTTACTAACTTGTTATAATAGCCTCGCCCTCTGGCGGCAACAGCGTGCAGCCATAGCTCATTTGCTTAAAACTGTCAGGTGATCATAATAAAGTGGCCACTCAGTGTATATTAGGTCCGCATATTGCGTATATATATTTTGTAAGTTTAATGAATAAATAAGCAAATTTATGTTAAATTCTCCTTATTCAGCTATGATTGGTAACCAATATATTTTTTTCGATTATCCGAAAATTTCGCTTTTCTAACGGTACCATGGTCTTAATTGGATCTGATGAATGAGGTTTTACTGTTATTGCATTTGTCGCTATATCTGCACTTCTAAAAGTCCTATTTTTTTAAATTTCAGATTATCTACCGCTAGATGGCACCAAATTCAGTTTTAATTTTTGGTAAACTACTGATTGCAGGATTTGAAGCGGAATACATTGAAAGTTTGTGGTTTGAGGCACTTGTGAAAAGACGTGCTGTCATCCGATATTTAAGGGTTGAAAGTAGCATATTAACGGCGAGCTCTTTGTTTCACAGCCATAAACGCACTGATTTCAACATGCAAAACATATTAAAAGAATATGCGTTTATGACGTAACCACGCGGCTAACAGTGGTGTCTGTTTTCGTGTGGAATTACGGTTTGTTGCCATTCGGTTCAAAGCTAATACTTGAAGACAAAACACTGTTGAGCCTACGATTTTATCACTTTTATAAAGAAACTGAACATTGTTTGCCTGTCACTCAAATGGTATTCGTGTTACACGTGTGTCATGGATTATCCGTTTCCTGTGAACAGCAATTTTCGTGACAATGCCTATGAGATCTACGCTATAATGCCCTGGAGCGTTTATGTAAATCGGTCAGCAGTGAATGTTTGTCATGTTAAGTGCCCATTCTCGTTAATTTGTAATAAAGTCTTCGGGATAGGACGAGCTTAGGATATTTACAAATTCAACAAATCTTAGAAAAAATACTATTCACACTAAGTAAGAGAGAAACCCTAGGCTCCTGCATATTCTAGAGCCAAACTAATGTCACTGTCACAGGGATTAGAAATGTTCGAACAGAGAGCAGGTAAGGTATTAAATAATACTTGGTTTGGCTTCTTAATCAGAGTCAGATATTTGTTCGGAATGGGGAGAACAGGGAAATATTCTATTCTCCTTTACTCTTACTCATACACTGCTGGCAACCCAAAATGCAACACCATGAAGGAAGCATCCGATTGTCCTGAAATCCGCAGCATGCGTCGCCCGCGAGAGGACATGCAAACGATTAGCATTGCAGAGCATATGCAAATCATGTGCACTCGGCACGCTGCACAGAAGGCGGGGTGTAAGTAGTGGAAGTGTGTTGTGCTGCCGGACCTGTGCGTGGGAAGCTTCCTAATGCCTCGTCGCAGAACACGGCAGTCATTCCAGCACGTTTTGGAGTTCGACATAGGACGAATAGCGCCTTATCGCGAGAGCGGTTTATAGTACCGAGACATCGGCGCCCGTGTGCAACGACATCCAGCCACAGAGAGGCGAGTATGGATTCGGTGGGTGCAGGAGGGACGGACGGACTGACGTGAACGATTGCTGCAGCCGCGGCACACCACCGAATAAGAGGACCGGCATGTTGTGCAGCGGGCGTTGACGGCTCGCACCGCCACATCACGAATGTCAGCGCAGCGATTAGGGTGTGTTGCGCAACAACCTGTATCAGCACGTACCGTTCGACGTCGTCTGCAGGAGCGAGGACTTGTCGCACGCTGCCCATTGCACCGATTACCATTGACGTTACACCACCGGCTAGTTCAGCGGCAGTGGGCCGTTGAACGCCGCACCTGGACTACGGAATGGCACGACATTGTCTTCTCCGACGAATCCCGCTTCTTCCTGCAACACCACGATGGTCGGATCCGCGTGTGGCTGCACCGCGGCGAGAGACTGTATGACGCCTGCATTATGCATCGCCATACCGGTCCGTCGCCTGGCGTTATGGCTTGGGGCGCAATTGGATATCACACCCGCACCCCTCTGGTACGCATCGCCGGTACACTCAACAGCCACCGCACCATCTCCGTCGTTTTGGAGCCTGTAGTCCTCCCTTACCTGCGGGACCTGCCAGCGGCCACGTTTCAACAGGACAATGCGTGCCCGCACGTGGCACGCATCGTGCAACAATTCTTCACGGCCCACCAGGTGTCACTGCTGCCGTGGCCCGCCTGTTCTTCCGATATGTCGCCCATCGAACACGTCTGGTTGCTGACCGGCAACCGAGAGGCCCGGCAAGCACCACTCGAGGCTACGCCTGTTGAACTGTGGCAACATGTGGAAGCAGCCTGGACCGACATACCCCAAGCCTACATCCAAAGCCTCTTTCGTTCGATGCCGCGGCGTGTAGCGGCCGTTATTGCCAGCCATGGGGGCCACACGAACTATTTATGTCTGCGTGTTCCGCAAGTCGCACGGGCTTGTAAGCTCAATCGTTTCATCTTTGTATCTGTTGTTATGTGTCCAGTAAATCTGGCTTTGCTATCTCGTGTCCTTCTTGGTGTTGCATTTTGGATAGCCGGCAGTGTAAAAAATGTCCAGTTGATGTTCTTCATTGCCTATCTCCAGTGCTTTACAAGACCACTTTAAAAATAGACGGGCCGCCCCGGTGGCGCAGTGGTCTAAGGCCTGGCTTCTGACCAATCGCCCGAGATGGGTCCGGGTTAGAATCCCGGTGAGGCATGGATGTTGTGTTTGCCTTACGGCACTGGCTCTCTCCCTTCCCTGGAACCAGAACCAGTGACTCTAAATTAAGGATGGATGACTGCTTATAACACATCGAATTGCTCACGGTGGTCATTAAACCACCAATCAAAAAAAAAAAAAAATAATGGACGGCTGAACCAAGGTGAGTCAAAAGTTCAAACCGATTACCGATTTGAGTTACACATAATGTCTGATCTCCATTTCTGTATGAAACGCGCTCCAGCGTCCAGTGGGTACAACGATGACGTGGAACACACGAGGCGGATGACGTGCATTTTGCATGGAGCCACATTGCGTTTTCAGGTGAGCAGAACACGGAGGTCAATAAACATGCTGCTAAGGTGCTTCTACGTCACTACTTGTAAAATTGGTTTGCCGTGGCAGCACCAGCAGCAAGAAGAATTTATCCAGTTGAAGGCGAAGAAACAGGCGCTGTGCGAAAATGGTTCCGGCATTTCTATGCAAGGGATACTAGTCTCGAAGACAAGCCGAAGTCGCCGCCCCGGTGGCGCAGTGGTCTAAGCGATGGCCTATGATCATTCGTCCGTAAGGGGTCCGGGTTCGAATCCCGGTGAGGCATGGATGTTGTGTTTGTCTTACGGCACTGGCTCTCTCCCTTCCCTGGAACCAGTGACCCTAAATTAGGGACGAGCGACTGCTTATAGCCCATTGAGTTGCTCACGGTGGTCGTTAAACCTACAATAAAAAAACTAAAAAAAACAAGCCGAAGTCACGGACGTCCAACGGCCACCAACACTGACACTTTGGTCGAAGCTCTGTATCATTACATGACAATTGGCAGCTCAGGTCGGGTCTTTTCAATCCAATATCCGGTGGCGCAGTGGTCTCCGTAAGGGGTTCGGGTTCGAATCCCGGTCAGGCATGGATGTTGTGTTTGTCTTACGGCACTGGCTCTCTCCCTTCCCTGGAACCAGTGACTCTAAATTAGGGACGGGCGACTGCTTATAGCCCATTGAGTTGCTCACGGTGGTCGTTAAACCTCCAATCAAAAAAAATAAAAAAATAAATAAATCCAATATCGATCGACACCTGCACCAGCTAGGTTTCTCCTCCAGACGTCATCGAATGGTTTCCCATGAATTGGCCCCCCAGAAGGCGAAACAACGTGTAGGTCTCTGTCGTAGATTGCTGTCAAATCTACAGGACGATAGAACTTGGCGTTGTATCTACTATGACGTAGAAGTCTTTTCGTACTTCTACGTTAATTTAAAACATCACTATATGAAGAAATAGTTCCTAAAATTAAACCTTAACGGCCAGACGAAACATGTAAACAACAGAAGTCAAACTTACGGAAAAGATGCTTTATTCAGGATGTAGCAAACACATCGTAACATAGCATAGTATATTGCACTAAATTCTCCACACACCACATAACCCCTAACACAACGCTCCTTTCAATAATCAGTTTTACAACCCAACGCTCGCCAAGCAACAGATTAGTTGTCGTTTTTATCTCTCGTTCTTATCAAAACTCAGGCATACGTCAAGTTCATTCAACCTCAATTATGTTGCCAACAGTATTCGTTTAAGAGAAAAGATATTACGTTAAGAGTTAAGAATAACTGAGAATAAACTCAAGATTTACATAGGGAAAGAAACTAAAACGGAAAGTTAATTTAGAATATACGTCACACTACACAGGTTATTAAAAGTGGATATTCAAACGTTATCCTACCACTAAAAACCAGTAGGTGAAGTCACGCTAGGAAGCGAAGCCAGTGGTGCAAAGAGGGTGGTTGCACCACTTTGCACCACCGGCTTCGCCACAGCTTTGCACCACAGGCTTCGCCAGGAAGCGAAGCTAGTGGGGCAAAGAGGGTGGTTCGAGAGGAAAGTCACGCTATACAGTTGGTGAAATTGTGAGGGTCCTTGTTCACTGGGTACTCGTACCAGATGGTAAGGCTGTGGGCGAGAACATCCATGCCGAACAACTGCAGACTGTCTATGGTGCTCTGCGCTAAAACTACCCAGCGTTCATCAATACGAAGTGGGCGCTGCCACAAGTGGATAATGTCACAAGTCATACCTCCAGGCTAGTCAGCCGAAAACTGTAGGAACTGGAAGGGATTGATATCTTACCCCACAGTCCGGACCTTGCCCCATCCTACTACCACCTGTTTCGCACCATGGACCATTTCCTACAAAGACGGTACTTAGCTTTCAGTAGTGGATGTGGAATTTGGCATCAGAGAATTGCTGTCCTCGAAACCTACCAAGCGTTACCGCCGTGGGATCGTGGCTCTGGTGGAATGTTGACAAAGGATTATAGAATATAACGAATGAGGTGAACGTGTATGGCTTTCTTGCGTCATTAAACATTTTAGCTGTCAATGACACGAACTTTTGACTCATTCTGTTACAAGAATCTCTACACTAAGTCATTTCAAGATCTTCAAATGCAACATTCAATATCGCAAAGACTCTTCCATAAAATAAATATGTTTCTGTGTTTTAATAAAGCCTTAATGCAAAATACTATTTCAAAATTTGATGAAAACGAAGTATTTATCCTTTGGAATAGTCTACTTCACTCATCAATAGAAAAACACATCTGGGCTCGTGGCAATCACCGAGATTTGTTTGCTTTGGCGGATATATTGAAGAGTTTATTCTGTTATACAATTATCTTTAATTTTGGCTAAACATTATATAACGAAGTAAATTTCTCCGTCATTTCTGTCCACGCCAGGATTCGAACCCGGATCCCCTCATTCCGGAATAAGTCACTCTACCAATTGAGCTACGTTTTATTCTGATTCCTATCTGCCTATATGTCGTGTGCGTCCTTCGGGCAGGTACGTCACATCTCCTGGTACGTTACATCATCTCCCCCTTATTTATTTTTTTTTTTTTTTTTTTTTCGAAGTGCTGGAGAAAGGATTCTCTTATTTTTCCTATCTCGCGGTGTGGAAATAACATCACACCAATGCGAGATTTTGAATGGTCGGGTCATCCGGATAGTTCGGGCGCCATTATAACGAAGTAAATTTCTCCGTCATTGCTGTCCACGCCAGGATTCGAACCCGGATCCCCTCATTCCGGAATAAGTCACTCTACCAATTGAGCTACGCGGACGTTTGTTCTGATTGCTATGTGCCTTTATGTCGTGTGCGTCCTTCGGGCAGGTACGTCACATCTCCTGGTACGTTACAATTATTTCACCTGTATGACCTCCGCGAAGTCTTTGGCTATGCCTCTCTCGCAAAAGCAATCAATGCTATTTGTTTGAAGTCTCGTCGAGTGTTGCTTCGTGCTTAGAACTTCTTCAATGCTCACTAGCATCACGAAAAGCCTAAAACCAAGAAAGAGAGAGAGAGAGATAGCTCTTTTGATCATTTTCAAGGTGATGTGAATTTATAAGCATTCCGAAGATGACAGCTGAATGTACAGGTGAAACGTTACAGACAAAATATCATCAGTACAAGCAGTGGTGAGCTGGGATTCCATAAACGGCCCTGGAAGTTGATTTTGAGCGGCCCACTTTTTGAAAACATTATCTCCCCGTCCCCGATAAAAAAAAAAGTTATGTCAGCATCCCTTTTTACTGTTTAAACATCTTTTCAACACAAAGCTACGAATCATAGAATTTTTGGTAACATTTTACCCATTTTGCTTGACACACCGTAGCTCTCTAGTTAATTTTGGGTGAGAAAAAACTACTTCCGTTGCTAAGGACGTTCTTAGAGAGAGAGAGATTGTAGAAGACAATTCCATTCTTATGAATTTTATTTTATTGCGATAACTAAATTCAGAATTCGTAAGTTTATTCGATTTTAGTGTGAAGGAAATTCCAAATGTGCCAAAAATTAATTTATTTTTCAAGACGTACCTGTCATTAATAAAATTTTTACAAAATAATCTCTTGAGAACATCGAAACTGTCCAGAATTTCGAGAATTTCAGTGCAAATTTATGAAGTGAGAGGAATCAAAGAATGCGAAAATTAATATTTATTTACTTTCAACGGAAAAAGTATTTTTGTTCTGGAGCTGAAACAGACTTCCCAGAACTTCAGTTCAATAATTCGTAGTTGTGACTAGAGGGCCCAAAGAAGTAATAAATCAGATGCAGATCTCGTTACAAAAAACAAAACAAAACATATACATATAACAAGCAGCAACCCCCAAATTTATTTTACTGTAGGTGAACCTCAATGAATTAACATACACAATGAATTTCGAGTTTCAAACCCAGATTATTGATAATATGTCTGATTAGATTGTATTGATTATTCAACTGTAATTGGCGAAAGCGAACTGAGGTAGAGGATATTAGACCAAAGCGGCGGTACTTCAATGACGTATTCGAGAAAGAACAAGTCAGTAAAATCATGCAATGCATTGATTATAATACGCTTTCCAACATACCAGAAATCATTACTCAAGTTATGAGAATAATGGCTGTGGAATAAATCTCGGTCCTGTGCCCTGACCTTTGATCCCATTTCGACGACATTCAAAAGAACTGGTTCAGTGTACCTCCAAAATAACATGATAAAGTTTTGTCGCAATCGAAGCATTTTTACGTAAGTTATGATGCATAAGGGCTATGGAATAGATCCCGCTCCTGTGTCCTATCCTTTGACCCCATTTCGCCCATTTTCAACAGGATTCGTCCCCAGGCAGGCCCCTACAACATACTAACATTTCATCCAAATCGAAGAATATTTACGTAAGTTATGACGCATAATGGCGATGGGCCGCCCCTGTGACGCAGTGGTCTAAGCGATGGCCTCTGATCGTTCGTCCGAAAGGGGTCCGGGTTCGAATCCCGGCGAGGTATGGATGTTGTGTTTGTCTTACGGCACTGGCTCTCTTCCTTAGCTGGAACCAGTGGCCCTAAATTTGGGACATGCGACTGCTTATAGCCCATTGAGTTGCTCACGGTGGTCGTTAAATCTCCAATAAAAAAAGAAAGAAAGAAAGAAAGAAAGTTATTCAGCTCCAATGTCCTGACCTTTGACCCCATTTCGCCCATTTTCAATAAGGTTTGTCCCCAGTGGTCTCCTACCATATACTAAAATTTAATCGAAATCGAACCTTTTTTACGTTAGTTCTGACGCATACACGCGTGGAATGGATCCCGTTCATATGTCCTGATCTTTGACCCCATTTCGTTCACTTTCAATAGGGTTCCTTTCCAGGTGTTCCCCTAACACATACTAAAATTTCATCGAAATCGAATGATTTTTACGCGAGTTATCGTGCGGACGGTCATACAGACACAACGCGTGACGTAATGAGGCAGATGGGAATCGTGACCTTCTGCTCGCAAGAATGTGACGTCATTAAACTTTAATAGGATCCATACACAACGCATGACGTTATGAGACAGATGGCGTGACCGAGCGCCGACATATCAATCGCGAGATTGTGACGTCATAAGATTTCTAAGCATGGATAACATCAATGGGACGACGCCATGACACTAAAAACGTGTTAATTCGGGGGGGGGGGAGGGGTTATTTAACGCACTAAACGAATTTTTCTAAAGTCGAAATCAAGCTAAATCGATTTCTAGTACCAGAAAATGGTAGGTAAACGACTTTCATCAAAATCCTTAGAGCCGTTTTAAAAATAAAATTTACATATATACAAGAACTGCTCCTATAAGGTGGACGTCAAGTAATTTTGCTTCCTATTCTTCCAATGGAAAAACGTCTGTACACATTTTCTTCACAATTAATGCGTTCCCAAGGATGAAAATTTGAACATCGATTAAAATAGCTTCATTTTATGACTTGGAATACTTAATATTTTCTAAAACATAACCATAATTATGAAATCCAACATTTGTTTGTCTACTGACGTCATCAAAGTACAGGTCGCGCCATCTTTTTTCTGGTTCCAACACCACCAAAGGAAAAGTTATTGATTTTTTATATATTTATGGTTATTTTTAGGAAATATTAAGTATTCCAAGTAATAATATGAAGTTATTTTAATCGATGTTCAAATTTTTATCCTTGGGAACACAATAATTGTGAAGGAAATGTGTACAAGTTTTTGCATTGGAAGTATAGGAAGCAAAATTACTTGACGTCCACCTTAATAGCATATCCGCACCGGTGGCGCAGTGGTCTAAGCGATGGCCTCTGATTATTCGTCCGAAAGGGGTCCGGGTTTGAATCCCGGTGAGCCATGGATGTTGTGTTTGTCTTACGGCACTGGCTCTCTCCCTTCCCTGGAACCAGTGACCCTAAATTAGGGACGGGCGACTGCTTATAGCCCATTGAGTTGCTCACGGTGGTCGTTAAACCTTCAATCAAAAAAAAAATAATAGCATGGGATAAGGGCGATAGAATGGATTCCGATTCTATGTCCTAACCTTTGATCCCATTTCGTCCATTTTCAATAGGGTTCGTCCCCAGGTGGTCCCCTACCACATACTAAAATTTCATCGAAATCGAACCATTTTTACGCACGTTATGAAGCAAAACGGCAATGGAATGCATCCCGCTCTTATGTCCTGACCTTTGACCCCGCTTCACCCATTTTCAATAAGGTTCATTCCCAGGTGGTCCCCTACAATATACTAAAATTTCATCGACATCGAACCGTATTTACGCAAGTTATGACGCATAAGGGCAATGGAATGGATCCCGCTTCTATGCCGTGACCTTTGATCCCATTTCGTCCATTTTCAATAGGGTTCGTCCCCAGGTGGTCCCCTACCTCATAATAAAATTTCACCGAAATCGAACCATTTTTACCCGAGTTATCGGGCCGACAGACGGACGGACAAAGCTGGAGCATATACGCTTCTTCAACATACGGTTGGAAAGCATAACAAGTTAGTAAAATCATGCAATGCATTGATTATGATACACTTTCCAACATACTAGAAATCATTACTCAAGTTATTACTCAAGTTATGAGGGAAATGGCTGTGGAATAAATCTCACTCCTGTGCCCTGACCTTTGATCCCATTGCGATGATATTCAACAGAACTGGTTCAGTATACCTCCGAAATAACATGAAAAAGTTTTGTCGCAATCGAAGCAACTTTACGTAAGTTATGATGCATAAGGGCCATGGAATAGATCCCGCTTCTTTGTCCTAACCTTGGACCCATTTCGCCCATTTTTAATAGGATTCGTTCCCAGGCAGGTCCCTACAACATACTAACATTTCATCCAAATCGAAACATTTTTACGTAAGTTATGACACATAATAGCGTTGGAAGTTATTCCGCTCCTATGTCCTGACTTTGGACCCCATTTCGCCAATTTTTAATAGGTTTGTCCCCAGGTGGTCCCCTACCACATAATAAAATTTAATCGAAATCGAACCTTTTTTACGTTAGTTGTGACGCAGAAGAGCAGTGGAATGGATCCCGCTCCTATGTCCTGACCTTTGATCCCATTTCGTTCACTTTTAATAGGGTTCATTTCCAGGTGTTACCCTACCACATGCTAAAATTTCATCGAAATCGAACGATGTTTACGCGAGTTATCGTGCGGACGAACACACGCACACAACGCGTGACGTAATGAGGCAGATGAGAATCGCGACCATCTTCTCGCGAGAGTGTGACGTCATAAAACTTTAATAGGATCCACACACAACGCGTGACGTAATGAGACAGATGGCGTGACCGCGCGCCAACATCTAAAGGGACGACGCCATGACACTACACTAAAAACGTGGTTATTCGGGGTGGTTATTTAACCCACTAAACGAATTTTCCTAAAGTCGAGATCAAGCTAAATTGATTTCTAGTACCAGAAAACGGTAGGTTAATAACTTTCATCAAAATCCTTAGAGCCGTTTTCAAAAAAATTTACATACATACAAGAATTGCTCCTTTAAGGTGAACGTCAAGTAATTTTGCTTCCTGTACTTCGAATGGAAACATTTCGGTGCACATTTTCTTCCCAATTAATGCGTTCCCAAGGATAAAAATTTGAACATCGATTAAAATATCTTCATTCTATAACTTGCAATACTTAATATTTTTCAAAAAGGAACCGTATCAAGCAATCCAACATTTGTTTGTCTACTGACGTCATGAAAATACAGGTCGCGCCATCGTTTTTCTGGACGATTAATGCGTTTACAAGGATGAAAATTTGAACATCGATTAAAATAGCTTCATTTTATAACTTGGAATACCTAATATTTTCTAAAACATAACCATAATTATGCAATCCAACATTTGTTTGTCTACTGACGTCATCAAAGTACAGGTCGCGCCATCCTTTTTCTGGTTTCAACACCACCAAAGGAAAAGTTATTGATTTTTAATATAATTATGGTTATGCTTTAGAAAATATTAAGTATTCCAAGTTATAATATGAAGTTATTTTAATCGATGTTCAAATTTTCATCCTTGGGAACACATTAATTGTGAAGGAAATGTGTACAAAAGTTTTTCCATTGGAAGTATAGGAAGCAAAATTACTTGACGTCCACCTTAATAATATGGGATAAGGGCGATGGAATGGATCGCAATCCTATGTCCTGATCTTTGACCCCATTTCGTCTATTTTCAATAGGGTTCGTCCCCAGGTGTTCCCTACCACATACTGAAATTTCATCGAAATCGAGCCATTTTTGCGCACGTTATGACGCATAAGTGCAATGGAATTGATCCCGCTCCTACGTCGTGACGTTTGACCCCATTTATCTCATTTTCAATAGGGTTCGTCCCCAGGTAGTCCACTACCACATACTAAAATTTCATCGAAATCGAACCATTTTTACGCCAGTTATCGTGCGGACAGGCGGACGGACAAAGCTGGAGCATATACGCTTCTTCAACCTACGGTTGGAAAGCGTAAAAAAAGGAGGTGTAACAAAACAAGGTTTGGCTCATCAAAATATTTGCTACGTAAGATTCTTTTTTTCTTTTCTTTTTTCTTTTGTTTGTTTGTTTTGAAGCCGTCCAAGTGGTACACAAACTTTGTCGTTATCGCATTACTTGAATTTCTTCTACAAGATACTGAAGTGGAAGTATAAATTTACTTTTTTTCTTGAGTTAGCATAAGGCCTACCGGCCGAAAATATGGCGGCTCATCGGGAATTCTCCCGGTATCCCGGTGGCCCAGTTCACGCCTAGGTACAAGATCTGTGACCAGTGAAAGAGGTCGGATTCTAAATAGGGATTCTTAAAGTAAAAGAAAAACAAAAACACAAGTGCATTTCTTGCGCACTAGGTCATCCAGCAATCAATGCCTATCGGTAAAATCAGAAACGAGGGAGACTCTTGTTAATCCCTTTGTTTTTCAGATTCTTTAAAAAAGTAGGACAACTCCAGTTATAAATCCCCTGCCCCATAGATCTTGTACATTCATAGGAACTGCTTCCAGGGGAGACAAGAAGGATTATAAAGAGCACGTCTTGTGAGTCCTTTTCGACACTTTCAAAATATTTCAAAGTTTATCATAATGAATGAAATCCGTTACCAAAGAATAAATAAATAGACCAGAACTATACAATTGATAAAGCATCTAGAAGTAGATACTTTCTCCCACTAGCGGCTGAAAAGTATATTACGAAAATTAACAAATTAGTCATAAAAAGTTTCTCATAGCTGAAGGAAGATATCAGAGACAAAGGCATTTTCAAATCGAACAGTTTTTAGAAGGATATAGAGGAAAACATGATACAACTTTACGCCCCTAGCGGAAGAATTCTGAATAATGGAAAAGTAGAAAGTATGTGGAAAATACTTTCTACTTTTCATAGCGAAGAAAACGAATTTTTCAAAAAAATCTTCCGGAAGAACAGATAGAAAGAAAAAGGGTTTTAACATTTATAGCCATAGCGATTAAACTGTGCATTACTTAAAAAGGATCATATTTCCCATCTTCAGTGTAGCGAATTAAATACAGTAAAAAAGAAATGTTTCAATAGCATTTTTCGAAATGGAGATACAGCTGCAAACATAAATGCATATCAACGCTATCTAGCGCCAGAACTGTGAGCAACAAAACCCCCACGTTTCACATGGTAAATAGTATCCGGTGTTACAAGAACTTTTTAAATCGGACTTTTAGAAGCAGAATTATAGGCAAAAAACACATAAAACAGTTACGCCCTTAGCGACGAAATTACGCATTATTTTTGGAAGGAAATGCGCATAAAACAGTTTGATTGTTAGCAGTGTTTGACCGGAAAAGCTTTTTCCAATCGGTTTTCGGATGAGCAGATACTGCTGCCAACATGTTGCAAACGGAAACGTGAGCTTATGCCCTCTAGTGGCCCTCTCGTTGGTTAAAAAAATTGAAATTATATGTAAAACATTTCGTATCAGAAACATTCTCCGACAAAGAAGCAATTTTTCAAATCGAACGGTTAGAAGCAGAGATATCGACAAAAATAAGATATGCACCTATGGCGCCCTGGCGAAAAAACAACACCGTGTATTAAGCAGAAGGTATTTTTAAAAAGTTTGTCATTGTGAGCGCTATCTGACCACGAAAGAATTTTTTTAGTTGAGTTTTGAAAAGCGCAATCTTGCTGGAAATACATCAGAAACGGAAATGCCCCCTAGTGGTCAAACTATTTTTCACCAAAAATTAGAAATCATATGCAGAACATTTTCTACGAGGAGCTCTATCCGATGCCAAAAGAATTTTTCCAATCGGACATTTAGAAACAAAGATATCGGGAAAATCGCACTTGAACTTTACGACTCCTGCCAGAAAACTATGCATTATTTGAAACAGAAACTGTGTCCAAAATTGTCTTCGTTATAAACAGTACCAAATGGAAGAATGATTTTTATCAATCAGATATTTACAAGCAATGATATGGAATAAAATATATTTTGGATTCCATAGCATCGGCATTTACGACCTCTAGCGGCGAAGTTATGCCCCGTAAAAAAAAAAAAAAAAAAAAAAAAAAAAAAACGAAAAGCCAGGATCATCGTTTCCACATTTCAAGCTTCTCAATGCAAAAAGAATTTTTGAAATCGGACAAATAGTTGCAGAGATATATGGTGTCCACAGATGGACGGACGTACGGACAAAATGATAGTATAAGCACGTACTTTCAGCCGCCCCGGTGGCGCAGTGGTCTAAGCGATGGCCTCTGATCATTCGTCCGAACGGGGTCCGGGTTCGAATCCCGGTGAGGCATGGATGTTGTGTTTGTCTTACGGCACTGGCTCTCTTCCTTCCCTGGAACCAGTGACCCTAAATTAGGAATGGGCGACTGCTTATAGCCCATTGAGTTGCTCACGGTGGTCGTTAAACCTCCAATTAAAAAAAAAAGCACGTACTTTTTCTTTTTTTTTTTTTTTACAAAAGACTTGCTAAATGCTGGTACAGAAACTGAAATTCTTTGGCAGCAAAACCTGTATTTTCTACGGAAGGAACATTTAGGGATTATCAGTTACCTGAGAGATTATTGAATACAATGGTAATTACTTTTCGCAACTCAGTTCAATTCAACTTTAAAAAATTAAAGCTCTTTGGCGCATTGAAGCCCTTGCTCAACATCCAACCGCTAAACAATCAACAAAATTAAAGAAAACATTGCACTTACCAATAGAATGCCATAGTGACAGCTCCCGAAAATAAAAACGAAGAAAGGCCCAAAACGTTGCACAAATGTAAAATATAATGTCTCTGAGAAATGGACGTTCCATGATTTTGAATGGTTTGCTTACTATAATGGAACCAGCAACAACGGAAGTGACAAATATTCCAGCCCCTATTGAGAAGAGAAACATAAAAAAAATAAGAACACATATTTTAGTAACTGCGAAATACATTTCACTACTAAAAATACTGCAGAATTCAATACCGTATAAATTCAGCAATAACAACCTTTTCGGTGTTTCCGCTTTTGTGCAGTCGTTTTATGGCACAGTTGTGGTAGAACATAGAAGACAAATATAAGGATACAAGTTTTAAACAGGAAATTGCACGCAAAAGTTTCTGCTTTGCTTGATTAAATCGAAGCTATAGCAGGAATATTTCAACTTCTTTTTAAATCAAAATATTCTCAAATGGTCATCTCGCATCGGGCGCAGTAACCATCACACCTGAAAACCCTAAATTTCAACGATTCCTCTTTACAAGTTTCTTATGTTCGCTTTATTCACGTACACTGGAGCTCAAAATTAAAAGATAATCTGAAAATGTATATAGCTGTTGATGTATGTAAAATAATGGATTGAAAGTTGGCGAACATGCAAATTTCTCTACGCGGAAGACTGTCGCGCATTTACTTTTCCCACAGGTATGCCAGAATATACGAATTAGGATTGCGTTAAACAAGAGGCGCGAGTCTACACGAATCTTGAAGCGGTTGTGGATAACTTCATTGGCGCGTCGAGCTGATTATTTCACGAATACATCCTATTCCTGCGGTGGAGGGCGATTGCTAGGATGGAAGCAGGTCAGTCAGAAGGAACTTGCATCGGATGTTCCATAAAATATCCCATCAAGATTCTAGAGACGGTTTCAACAAACAGGAGATGTTCGTCGTCAACCAGGTCAAGGCATGGATGTTTTGTTTGTCTTACGGCTCTGGATCTCTCCCTTCCTTGGAAACAGTGACCCTAAATCAGGGACTGATGACTGCTTATAGCCCACTGAGTTGCTCATGGTGGTTGTTAAACCAACAAATACAATAAACCCGTGCCTAATTTGAGGGCCACTTTTTCCAGGTAACGGGCAGAGCCATGGTCGACATACAAACATACGTACCTCCCTTCTCTTACCCGGAACTCGGACCTGGACTCATCTCAGCCGAATGGCCAGAAGCCAGAGCCTCTAACCACTCGACCACTGAAACGGCTTATCTACACTGCTGGCCACCCAAAATGCAACACCAAGAAGGAAGCATCTGATTAACCTGAAATTCGCAGCATGCGTCGCCCACGAGAGGACATGCAAACGATTAGCATTGCAGGACATATACAAATCATGTGCGCCCTGCACGACACCGAGAAGCACTATAAGAAGAGTGCACAGAAGGTACCTTTCTTATCGTACTTCTATAAGAAGGGTGCCTTCTTATAGAAGCACTATAAGAAGGGAAGTGTGTTGTAGTAGAAGGGAAGTAGTGGAAGTGTGTTGTACTGCCGGACCTGTGCGTGGGAAGCTTCCTGATGCCTCGTCGCAGAATACGGCAGTCATTCCAGCACGTTTCGTAGTTCGACAGAGGACGAATAGTGGCTTATCGCGACAGCGGTTTATCGTACCGAGACATCGGCGCCCGTGTGGGACGACATCCAGCCACAGTGAAGCGAGTATGGATTCGGTGGGTGTAGGAGAGACGGGCGGACCGACGTGAGTGATTGCCGCAGCCGCGGCACAGCACCGAACGAGAAGACCGGCATGCTGTGCGGCGGGCATTGACGGCTCGCACCATCACATCACGAACGTTAGCGCAGGAATTAGGGTGTGTTGCGCAACAACCTGTGTCAGCACGTAGCGTTCGACGTCGTCTGAAGGAGCGGGGACTTGTCGCACGGCGCCCATTGCTCTGATTACCATTGACGTTACACCACCTGCGAGTGCGGCGGCAGTCGAGCGTTAAACGTCGCACCTGGACTACGGAATGACAAGACATTGTCTTCTCCGACGAAACCCGCTTCTGCCTACAACACCACGATGGTCGGATCCGCGTGTGGCGGCACCGCGGCTAGAGACTGTATGACGCCTGCATTATGCATCGCCATACCAGTCCGTCACCTGGCGTTATGGTTTGGGGCGCAATTGGATATGACACCCGCACCCCTCTAGTAGGCATCGCCGGTACACTCAACATCCACCGCTACATCTCCGACGTTTTGGAGCCTGTAGTCTTCCCTTACCTGCAGGACCTGCCAGCGGCCACGTTTCAACAGGACAATGCGCGCCCGCCCATGGCACGCATCGTGCAACAATTCTTCACGACCCACCAGGTGTCACTGCTGCCGTTGCATGCCTGTTCTCCCTATATGTCGCCCATCGAACACGTCTGGTCCCTGATCGGCAACCGAGTGGCCCGGCAAGCACCATCCGCTGCTACGCCTGATGAACTGTGGCAACGTGCGTACCCCAAGCCCACATCCAAAGCCTCTTTCGTTTGATGCCGCGGCGTGTAGTGGCCGTTATTGCCACCCATGGGGGCCACACGAACTATTGATGTCTGCGTGTTCCGCAAGTCGCACGGGCCTGAAAGCTTAATCGTTTCATCTTTGTATCTGTTGTTATGTGTCCAGTAAATCTGGATTTGCTGTCTCGTGTCCTTCTTGGTGTTGCATTTTGGGTGGCCAGCAGTGTATTTGCTACTTCACATCTTTATGTGCTGAATGTTCGTTTCCAAATCCTGCATGTATGTACTTTCTACTTTCTATTTTAAAATATTCCCCTGTTGCATCTAATTAAATTTTGAAAACCATTATACAGATTTCAAACTGTCAAAACCATTGAGCAGCAGCACGACCCCTAATTTCGCCTATGTGACGGTTTTGTACTAAAAGAGAAACGAAGATTTTTGGACGAAACATTTTAAAGATGGGGGATGGGGGTAATGTACAAAAATAAAATGAGCAGGACAAGGGGAAGGGATAATAATGACATACGTAAACGGATAATGATGATTAATACTATAATATCGTAATTAAGTTATTTATTAACTGAAGGAAATGAAAAAAAGGGAAACGCAAAATTCAAATTTATTTTCCGTAACAAGATTATTACGCTTGGTACATCTGTAGTATGTTAGCCAAGAAGAATGCTTTAAAAGATTTCCAAACATTCGGGGATAGACTGGAACGCTCTTAGAGGGCAGGCTCGCTAACAGAGGAGTAGGCTCCAGACTAGATGTACGAGTCGGCTCTAGCCCGAGGCTCGCGTGAGTATCTCGCCCTTGGAATCAGTGGCCGCAAATTAGACGGGCGGCTGCTTATACACTGGCGTGCAAAAAATAAGGACTTATACACTGGCGTGTACGAATATGGGACAAGTGAAGAAAACCGTCCGAACAAGGATTCCAAAGGATACAATGGCACTTTATTGAAAAGGTAGCTCCGAGCACAACTGAACAGAAGACAGAAACGTCCATGTGACAGGCGGCTGCCAAGAAAAATTCAGTCTTTAGTAGGGGATATGATCACCCCTGAAGTTTCGGGATTTACAACGTCTGTCCATGCTGAGAACGAGGTTGTCAAGGAGCTGTTGAGGCATCGCGGCCCATTCCTCTTGTAGTGCCAATCGCAGCTGCGGAATCGTTGCTGGCGGCTGGGGACGTGCTGCCAAGCGTCTTCCGAAAAAGTCCCACACGTGTTCGATTGGATTAAGGTCCGGGGACCTTGCGGGCTAATTCATGCGTTGAATATCTTCACTCTCCAACAGCTCTGCGACAGCCACTGTACGATGAGGTGTAGTGTTGTCGTCCATGAAAAGGAACTCAAGACCCACAGCACCTCTAAACAGACGCACGTGAGAAAGCAGAACCTCGGTACAGTAGCGGACACGAGGGATTGAACCTCCTCGGAAGATGTGGAGGTCAGTACGGCTATCAAGCATGATACCACCCCAAACGGGAACTCCGCCACCTCCAAACCGGTCCCTTTCGATGATGTTGGAGGTGTGATTGCGTGTTCCCTGCTCCCTCCAGATGTGTATACGTCCAGAATCGATCGTCAGACTAAATCGGCTCTGATCCGTAAAGAGAACTCGACCCCATTGCTGATGTGTCCAGTTCTTGTGTTCCTGGCACCACAGAAACCGCCGTCTCCGATGAGCAGGCGTTAATGGCACACACCGTACTGGTCGTCGTGCAAATAGACCACCTTTGTGCAGCCTCCTGGCCACGGTAAAACGCGATAACGGACGTCCAGTTGTCTGTTGCATGTGCCTTGCGATTTCTCCCGCTGTCTGCCGTCTGTCTCTTCTCGCCTGTAGGACAATATACCGGTCGTCCGCCGCCGTGGTTGCTCGTGGACGACCACTGCAAAACTCTCGGACAGCTGTTCCTGTCGTTTGAAATGCTCTCCAAGCTCGTGAAACGATGCTGTGAGCGATCCCGAACTCCTCGGCCACACTAGTCACACTTCGACCTTCTTCCAACTTCCCAATGACGCGACCTCGGGTAAAGTCATCTAGATGTCGTCTACTGGATTGCCTGTTGGCCATATCACACGGTGGCAGCAACTCGACGTCGTTCAAACCGATGTACACCGTGCAATAGCTTTCACCGAATTGTTGAGCGTACACCGCCGAGTGCTTTTTACCCTTCCGACACTCCCGCCCCCTACGTCATGCTGCATATATGCGCATGCCCTACCGTACCGGACTCTAGTCTATCTCCTGAGTGGTCTTTCGTTCCGTTCTGCCTGCTCGTTCCGCTGTTATGCTAATTTCTCCTCTTCGTCCTTAATTTTTGCACACTAGTGTACTTTTGTGGTCATTAAAATACAAAATAAAGACAAAACGTGTTTTGGAAGGTAGGTGCAGACAAACAATATTCGAATATTCGGAAGTGCCTGCCATAGTCAGAACATTCGGAAGCGCTATTGAACAGTCCTGAAATTTCAAGTGCTCCAGAGAATTTGGAAACTTTCTTTAGTTATTTATTTCAACTCTTCTGCTGAGTTGGAAGCAAGAAAAATTAAGTCCTCAATTTATTGAAGTAAACAAACACATTTGAAATTATAGTAAATGCATTTTTCTTTTCCTTCGCATTTATCTTTCCATTTCTGTAATTCAAAAGAGCCCATCAGTGCCAGTGGCGTAACTAGCATAACGTGCACCGGCTCCCCCGTAAGATTAACTTCAGCACTCCTAAGAACAGTAGTTTGCCCAGGATTTTGAACATGAGAGTGGATGTGTTTTTCGCGGTGTGTCAGGAAGTTAGACAGAATGTCTGGGAAAGTAAAGGGAATACCTAGAGCCCTATAGTTTTAACTTTTTAAGTAATTTTTGGAACAGAAGTACATAATGCAAATGTGTGTTTCTAAACTTTGAACAGTTGTCGTGCTGAACAAATCATCATTCTTTTCATTAGAAATGGCATTACTCAATTTACTCTGCGGGAAAAAAGGAACTGGTCGAGTTATGGAAGTATCTTCGCGCCCTCTCCTTCTTTTCTTTCACCGATACTATACTCCACTTGGACGGTTTTGTGTCATTTTGCAAATAGATGTTGTTCGCTTGTATATAAAAGTTTCCACACAGTGAATGAGATAGACATGCTTGCTAAAAGGAAAAACTAAAAGCAATAGCTACGTGCAAATTGTTTTGTCCCAAAACTAAAATAAATCACTGGAAGAAATTACCCTTTTAGCATATCTGCGGCTGCTGTGAATAAATGTTGGCGCCTGTCGTGTACATAATCCTATGTGACTGACTATTTTCTCACATCCTCAACGGGGAATCCCCATGTGGCCCCGCATTTTTTCTCACCACCGCAGAGAAAGGGCAAATGGAAAGCGATCGTATTATCACTGGTCTACAAGGTTTTGATAACATGAACAAAGGTAGCTGTTTTTAACTAATTTTTGGGTGTTGATTTCAGATCTGACGTTAAAAAATGGCCACCACGTCACGTTTTTGTATTATGGGATATTAAAATGTACTACTGTTCCACATTAGCGCTTGTAGGCATGTAAAAGGACACTAGATTTTTTTATTGTTATATTTCTCCACCGGACATGTTATGGGTGGCTACACTGATTTTTTCGCAGGTAGAGAATATGTAACCGCAACCGAACAGCCATTGCTGTTTTTAAAATTGAAGGAGAAAGACGTGCTGCATGTTTAAAAGCAAAAGTTGACGAAATGGAGAAAAGGGATCGTCGTGGATGTATTAATGTTCCGGATAAGTTTAGCTATGTGTGCGGAGAGTATATTATAAAATCGCAGAGTCGTCCATTGACAAAGACTGTGAGGAAAGCCTACTATTTGTACTTCGGATGTCATGTTAGAGATCAAAATAAATCGTAGGCTCCACATGTCTGCTGCATTTCCTGTTTTGTTGGCTGAGTGAATGGTTGAAAGGTAAGCTGAAATTCATGCCTTTCGCAGTAAACGAGATGTTTTCTTTCCAGTTCCGATGATTTGGCGTGAGCCAACTGATAACGTAGAAGATTATTTTTGTTTAACCAAAGCGAGTGGTTTTTCAAAGAAGAATAAAAGTAAAATACAGTATCCAAATTTGCCATCAGCCTTCAGGCCTATTCCGCATGGGGAAGATCTTCCTGTACCAAAACCTCCATTGAACTGTGAAGAGATAGATTCAAATTCATCCAATGAAGATGTGGACACACCTGAAAATCCGGATCTTACATACACTCCGAAACACTTAGACGAGCGCCACAAGATTGATCAAAATGAACTGAATGATTTCGTTCGAGACCAACATCTTTCAAAACAATAAGCTGAACTTTTAGGTTACCGACTGCAAGAGTGGAACCTGCTAGCGAAGAGTACACGTGTGTCTGTGTTCAGAAATAGAAATTTGGGTCTATGTTCTTTCTATGAAATGCAGGATGGTATGTGTTTTTGTTTAGATATTCCGGGGCTAATGACAGAATTAGGAATATCTCACGATCCTACGGAATGGCGTCCATTTATCCACTCATCAAAGGTTAGCTGAAAAGCTGTCCTTTTGTCCAAGGGAAACCAGAAGCCTTCTATTCCAGTAACACATGCTGTAGGAATGAAGAAGACGCATGAAAGCATGAACAACATTCTCACTGCAATACAATATGACCAGTTTAGGGGTCAATATGCGGTGATTTGAAAGTGATATCACTCTTGCTCGGGCTTCAAAGTGGCTTCACCAAATGTTGTTGTTTTCTTTGTATGTGGGACAGTAGGACCACAGAAGAACACTACGAACGGACAGACTGGCCTAAACGAGATGTTTTCATTCCTGGAGAGAGTAACGTTCGTCACAAACCCCTAGTTAATCCCTCTGATGTGCTGCTTTCACCACTTCGTATCAAACTGGGGCTGAAGAAAAACTTTGTACAAGCTATGGACAAACCTGGCCCATGTTTCTTGCACTTAAAGAAAACATTTCCGCAATTAAGTGATGCAAAACTCAAAGAAGGCATCTCAATTTGTCCTCAGATACAGAAACTACTGCGTGATTCTGGTTTTACCAAAAAGCTAAACAGCACGGAGCACGGAGCACGGCAATCTTTCACATCTGTGGTCAAAGGATTTCTGGGTAACCACAAAGAGGGCAACTACAAACAGCTGATTCACAACCTTCTCAAAAACTATAAAATCCTTGGGTGCCAGATGTCCTTAAAAATACATTTCCTCCATTTGCATCTGGACTTGTTTCCTGACAACCTAGGAGCAGTCAGCGCGATGAACAGGGAGAAAGTTTCCATCAAGACATCCGAATGATGGAGAAGAGGTATCAGGTCAGGTATGATCCCTCAATGCTGAGTGATTAGTGCTGGTTTTTGCAGAAGGAGGACAACACCACACATAAGAGAAAAAATGAACTACTTCTATGGGTATACGAGTGTGTATACATTTACATTTGTGTTAATATTGTTTACTCTATTTCTTTGTTCTCTTGCTGTTTCATATGCAGTGATATATGAATATGGTATTTATACTTTGTAACATTAATTCTATAGCTAACAAAACACATAAATGCTATAACACATTACCATGCAAAGCTGTAATAAATTACAATGTGAAGCTATAATGTGTACATCTTGCATTGTATCTGTAAATATAACAAATGTTCATACACAAAAAACTGTACGTGATGGAGAGTTTTTAGTCATATTTGAATTCAGCACCCCTAAATTAGTTTAAAACACCTTATTTCACCCATGCTATGAAAACAAAATTTAAAAGTGTTATTTACAACTCATTGCAGATCGTATTTCAATCCGGAACCAAAGGGCCGAATAGCTTCAATCTGAAAGACATCCAGTGTTTTAAAAGTGAAACTTGACATTTATTAAGGCAAAGCTAAATACACTGACCGAAAAAAAAAATCCCAACACCAAGAAGGGGTTGTGTTAGATAAACGACAGTTGATAGGCGGTGAGAGTACATCTGTAAGATGACGTCTATGCAAATTTCGCGCTCAGCGCATACGTGTGGCGCTAGTAGCGCCCCTCGGATATGCAAAGCAGGTTTGCTGTAAATACGCGATGTAACGTTCGTGAGCGTTAGTTATCGTTGAGATTCGACGTAGTGTGTTGATGTTAGTCAAGAATGCCTTTAAGAAGACAAAGAAGCCATTATC
Organism: Macrothele yani; assembly: GCA_039090855.1. Classification (NCBI taxonomy): domain Eukaryota; kingdom Metazoa; phylum Arthropoda; class Arachnida; order Araneae; family Macrothelidae; genus Macrothele; species Macrothele yani. The sequence goes on from CM077022.1 coordinate 28,903,280, forward strand.
AACAGCTCACGGAGTTTGAACGAGGTCGTGTAATAGATCTACAAGAAGGTGGACTTTCTTTCCGCAATATTGCAGAACAACTTGGCAGGAATGTGGCCGCTGTGCATGATTGGTGGCAGCGGTGGTCAAGGGAAGGTACTGCCTCAAGAAGACCGGGTTCCGGCCGGCCACGTGGCACTACTGAGAGGGAAGACCGCCGTGTACGGCGTATGGCCGTGGCGCATCGTACTGCGTCTGCGGCAGCAATTCGAGCTGCAGTTGCCACCACAGTGACACAACGAACTGTTACAAATCGGATACTTGAAGGACAGCCCCGAGCCAGACGCCCTGTAGCGTGCATTCCACTTACTCCAAACCACTGCCGTTTGCGACGTCAGTGGTGTCAAGCTAGAGCTCATTGGAGGACGGAGTGGAGATCTGTTGTGTTTTCTGATGAAAGCCGGTTCTGCCTGGGTGCCAGTGATGGCCGTGTGTTGGTTAGAAGGAGGCCAGGTGAGCGCCTGCAACCAACCTGTCTGCGGCCGAGACACACTGGACCTACACCTGGAGTTATGGTCTGGGGAGCAATTTCCTATGACAGCAGGAGCACTCTCGTGGTTATCCGACGCACCCTGACGGCACAGTTGTACGTCGGTCTGGTGATTCAACCTGTTGTGCTGCCCTTCATGAACAGCATTCCAGGGGGTGTTTTCCAACAGGATAACGCTCGCCCGCATACCGCTGTTGTAACCCAACATGCTCTACAGAGTGTCAACATGTTGCCGTGGCCTGCTAGATCACCAGATCTTTCACCAATCGAGAACGTATGGAAATCATTGGACGACAACTCCAGCGTCTCCCCCAACCAGCATTAACCGTCCCTGTATTGACCGACCAAGTGCAACAGGCATGGAACTCCATCCCACAAACTGACATCCAGCAACTGTACAATACAATGCATGAACGTTTGCGTGCTTGTATTCAACATTCTGGAGGTTACACCGGTTATTAATGTACCAGCATTTCACATTTAAAATGGCTCTTCCCGCGCTTACAATAAGCTGTGATCTTGAAACCTTAATCGATTAAATATGTTACCTATACAAATGTATTGCCGCCATTTCATTCCTCTACAACTATTTTTTCGTGGTGTTGGGATTTTTTTCCGTCAGTGTATATTTTAAGGGAAATATGAATCTTTGGGTTAATTATTTGTTTGTTTTTGTGCGTGTTCGGATTTTTTCATAAAACTATAACTGGCAGCTGCAGTACGTTCGTTCTTACCTGCGCCCATCCCCGCAACTGCGGGGGTGACGCAGATTATTAGCCTTCAGCTCTGGCGGCCCCGCAGAGCGCTTTAAATTGTATTCGCTAGGGTTCTTGTGTATTCCGATAACTCCAGTTGTTTTGTTCTAAAGTGAAACTTTGAAACTCACAACTAATTTTGCTTTGTTTCCGTATAAAAGAAAAGACAGAAGGTTTATTCAGATCTTTCATTGGTTGCCTAGTTCCAAAGATCAGAAGCAGTCTCAACTTAAGAAGCGAAATTCTAACTATTTTTTCCGTGAGAAACAACTTAATCTAACTATGGAAATTCTCCACCTCACTGACGCTCTTCTTCGCGCTAAGCTGCAGGAAAACGTTTCGGTGCTGTCACGCAGGTCGCGCAGTGGTTATCTATCGGATAACATGGCACCTGCATTCCGAAATTTCATCCGATTTTTCCCGTAAGCAGAAGTGACTTCACTTGCCTTAGTCAGATGGGTGTTCGATATCTCGTTACAGGAAAAGATTTCTCGGTTATCAGTGTACCACTTACTAAGAACAACAACCAGCCAACACTAGTGAATCGCGCTGTACCCCATTGTGCTCACTTTATTTATTTCTTTATTTATTTTTTTGATTGGAGGTTTAACGACCACCGTGAGCAACTCAATGGGCTATAAGCAGTCGCCCGTCCCTAATTTAGGGTCACTGGTTCCAGGGAAGGGAGAGAGCCAGTGCCGTAAGACAAACACAACATCCATGCCTGACCGGGATTCGAACCCGGACCCCTTACGGACGAATGATCAGAGGCCAGCGCCTTAGACCACTGAGCCACCGGGGCGGCTCACTTTATTCCTACACTGGTGTGCGAAAATTAAGGACGAAGAGGAGAAATTAGCACAACAGCGGAACGAGCAGGCAGAACGGACCGAAAGACCTCTCAGGAGATAGACTAGGGTCCGGTACGGTAGAGCATGCGCATATATGCAGCAAGACGTAGGGGGGCGGAAGGGTATAAGGCACACAGGCGGAAGGGTATAAAGCACACGGGCGGCGTACGCTCAGCAATTCGGTAAAAGCTATTGCACGGTGTACATCGGTTTGAACGACGTCGAGTTGCTGCCACCGTGTGATATGGCCAACAGGCAATCCAGTAGACGACATCTGGATGACTTTACCCGAGGTCGCGTCATTCGGAAGTTGGAAGAAAGTCGAAATGTGACTAGTGTGGCCCAGGAGTTCGGAATCGCTCACAGCATCGTTTCACGAGCTTGGAGAGCATTTCAAACGACAGGAACAGCTGTCCGAGAGTTTAGCAGTGGTCGTCCACGAGCAACCACGGCGGCGGACGACCGGCATATTGTCCTACAGGCGAGAAGAGACAGACGGCAGACAGCGGGAGAAATTGCAAGGCACATGCAACAGACAACTGGATTATCGATTATCCGCTATCGCGTTTTGCCGTGGCCAGGAGGCTGCACAAAGATGCACTATTTGCACGACGACCAGTACGGTGTGTGCCATTAACGCCTGCTCATCGGAGACGGCGGTTTCTGTGGTGCCAGGAACACCAGAACTGGACACATCAGCAACGGGGTCGAGTTCTCTTTACGGATGAGAGCCGATTTAGTCTGACGAGCAATTCTGGACGTATACACATCTGAAGAGAGCAGGGAACACGCAATCACACCTTCAAGATCATCGAAAGGGACCGATTTGGAGGTGGCGGAGTTCTCGTTTGGGGCGGTATCATGCTTGATAGCCGTACTGACTTCCACATCTTCCAAGGAGGTTCAGTCACTGGTGCCCGCTATTGTACCGAAGTTCTCCTGCCTCATGTGCGTCTCTTAATAGGTTCTGTGGGTCCTGAGGTCCCCTTCATGGACGACAACGGTGGCTGTCGCAGAGCTGTTGGAGAGTGAAGATATTCAACGCATCGATTGGCCCGCAAGTCCCCGGACGTAAATCCAATCAAACACGTGTGGGACCTTATCGGGAGACCCTTGGCAGCACGTCACCAGCAGCCAGCAACGATTCCGCCGCTGCGATCGGCGCTGCAAGAGGAATGGACCGCAATGCCTCAACAGCTCCTTGACAACCTCGTCCTAAGAATATAAGCAAAATATGCCACACTATATATACCCGCACCGGCCACTGAATTATAAAACTTTATGCAGTTGTACGTAAGCGTCACTTACGCAGCGTATTTTGTGATGCATGGTCACATGCATCACAAAATACGGTCACATGCACCACCACGGGATCTAGACAACTATTTAAGGCTGCTGGTCACATGCATCACCACGGGATCTAGACAACTATTTAAGGCTGCTGCTCATTAGTAATCGTCAGCGGTGTTGATCATAATGGGAAAAACAAAGGATCTTTCGGAGTTCGATAAAGGGCTCATTGTGAGTATCCCTCTGCTAGAAGTGACAATTTTGAAAAAAACCCAGAGCTGACTGGTTTCTCAAAGCTGATATATCCAGGGTCTTCAATAAGTGAAAAAAATAACCCACGTACTTGCCTAAGAGGCGTAGCTGTGGTACAGCAATTGGTGGAAGCATTCAATGAAGGCTACTCCCGATCCACATCTCAGCTAACTATGAGCAGCAAATTGAAGAGGTTCGGTATTGGCAGTCGCATGCCTAAAGTTTGCCTGCAGTTGTGTCAGAAACACCATGACTGGACACTAGAAAACTGGAAAAACAGCCGTGTGGTCAGACGAGTCGCAGTACACCTTGTTCTGTACCGACGATAGGCAGAGAGCTTCTCGGAATCCCCGTGAAACGATTGACCCAGCTTGCCTTGCAAACACAATTCAAGGTTCTGGAGGTGGTCTCATGGCCTGGGGCACGTTCTCTTGGTACGTAACGGATCCCCTGACATTACTCAAAGGTCGGGTGGTCTCAAAGGATTATCTGAACATTGTTGCCGATCAAGTCAATCCTGCAATGTTGACATTTTACCCAGCAGGTGATGACTGTTTCATTGACGACAATGCTACTACCCATCGCGCAAGATGTATTCAGCCGTCGCTGAACCACGGCTGAAAACAGCGACTTCTACCATTTTCCCTGGCCATCATAAAGCCCTGATATAAATCCCATTGAGAATGTGTGGGGCATGTTGCAAAAACAGATCCGAGAGCAAAGTCCTTTTCCGTAAAATCTTAGCCAGTTGAAGGACTGTCTGGTGAACGCCTAGCATGCTGTAAACGTAAATGCACTCCGACGCCTTGTGGAATCTATGCCAAACCGCATACGTGCTGTAATTCAGGGTAAAGGAGGTACCCGGTGTTGAATAAAGGATTCTAATTCAGTGGCCGTCATGTGTAGTACTCGATGGTGGAAGAATTTTTCAAATCGGTATTTCAGAAGAAGAGAAATCAAGAAAAATATGGTGTATATTTACGCCGCCTAGAGAGAGAGAGAGAGCTGTGCATTATTTTCAGAAGAAGATATGCATAAAATTTTCTCCTTGGTGAGCAGTATCCGTCCAAGAAAGGAATTTTTCAATCGGGTTCTTAGAGACGTTGATACTGAGGAAGATAAGATGTGTAACGTACTAGGAGATGTGACGTACCTGCCAGAAGGACGCACACGACAAAAAGGCAGATAGGAATCAGAATAAAACGTCCGCGTAGCTTAATTGGTACAGCGACTTATTCCGGAATGAGGGGATCCGGGTTCGAATCCTGGCGCGGATAAAAATGACGGAGAAATTTACTTCGTTATAATGGCGCCCAAACTATCCGGATGACCCGACCGTTCAAAATCTCGTATTGGTGTGATGTTCTTTCCACACCGCGAGATAGGAAAAATAAGAGAATCCCTTCTCCAGCACTTCGAAAAAAAAAATGAAGGGGAGATGATGTAACGTACTAGGAGATGTGACGTACCTGCCAGAAGGACGCACACGACATAAAGGCAGATAGGAATCAGAATAAAACGTCCGCGTAGCTCAATTGGTAGAGTGACTTATTCCGGAATGAGGGGATCCGGGTTCAAATCCTGGAGTGGACAGAAATGACGGAGAAATTTACTTCGTTATAGATGTAAACATAAACATGAGTTTACGTCCCCTGATGGCAAAATGTTTAGTGACGAAAATCCTGAAATCATGTTTCCTCAGAAGTGTCATCGGCAGCAAAAAAAGTTTCAAATTGGATTTTTATAGCAGAGATATCGAGAAATTTAATATATACATTTTCGCCCGCTAGAGGGAAAAACTTTTATTATTTTGAGATGAAAATATGCACAAATGTTTTTCGGGGCGAGTAATTTCTGAAATTAGACGAATTTTTGCAGTCGGATATTTATAAACGCAGATACGGTTGCAAATAATATATTGCAAACAGAGACATGCGCTTACTCCCCACTGTGTCAAAATTGTGCTACCACGAAAAATTAGATATTATATGCACACTATTATTTACCACGAGTTCTGTCCAATGCAACAGGAATATTTAAAATCCAGATTTTAGAATAAAAGCTATCGCGAAATATACGACATGCATTTGTGTCCCTCTAGCTGGAAAACTATGCACTATTTGAAGAAGAAGCTGTACGTAAAATGGTTTTCGTGGTAAAAGGTATCGAAAGACAAAAAATTCTTTCAATTGGATTTTAAGAAGAAATGATATAGAGTAAAATATATTTTGAATTCGATATATAACGAAGTATATTTCTCCGTCATCTCTGTCCACGCCAGGATTCGAACCCGGATCCCCTCATTCCGGAATAAGTCACTCTACCAACTGAGCTACGCGGACGTTTTATTTTGATTCCTATCTGCCTTTATGTCGTGTGCGTCCTTCTGGCAGGTACGTCACATCTCCTGGTACGTTACATCATTTCCCCCTTATTTTTTTTTTTATTTTTTTTATTCGAAGTGCTGGAGAAGGGATTTTCTTATTTTCCCTATCTCGCGGTGTGGAAATAACATCGTCGCCCCGGTGGCACAGTGGTCTAAGGCGTTGGCCTCTGATCATTCGTCCGTAAGGGGTCCGGGTTCGAATCCCGGTCAGGCATGGATGTTGTGTTTGTCTTACGGCACTGGCTCTGTCCCTTCCCTGGAACCAGTGACCCTAAATTAGGGACGGGCGACTGCTTATAGCCCATTGAGTTGCTCACGGTGGTCGTTAAACCTCCAATCAAAAAACAAAAAACAAAAAAATAAATAACATCACACCATTGCGAGATTTTTGAACGGTCGGGTCATCCGGATAGTTCGAGCGCCATTATAACGAAGTATATTTCTCCGTCATTTCTGTCCACGCCAGGATTCGAACCCGGATCCCCTCATTCCGGAATAAGTCGCTCTACCAATTGAGCTACGCGGCCGTTTTATTCTGATTCCTATCTGCCTTTATGTCGTGTGCGTCCTTCTGGCAGGTACGTCACATCTCCTGGTACGTTACAGATAGCATGTCTCCGTTTACGCCCCCAAGCGGCGAAGGTATGCATCAGAAAAGACCAAAATTCAAGAATCATTGTTCTCATCGTTCAGGCTTTGAAATGCAAAAATAATTTTCTGAAACGGACGTATCTGTACGATTTAGAAAAAGAATTTGCTAAATCGCGCAGACATAAACGGATGGACGAGACATGTTAATAACATAAGCACGTGCTTTTTTTCCCAAAAGGCTATCTGAAAAGGAATAGCAACAAAGTTTACTTACCAAAGAGGGTTCCAATAACGAGTTCAGGTCTCGCTTGCTCAATCCCGGCTACAGAAGAAAAAATGTCAGGGGCACCATTTCCAAAAGCGAGAAAAGTCACCCCCTTGGGGTAGTTAAAGAAATATTAGGTACGATACTACCAGACATATATTATAAGAACAATAAAATAATATTGAGGACGAGATAAGAAACAAATAATGGAAATCAAACGCTAGGAAATGTGGTTCACCCTTTCGCTAGCAATAATGTAGCTTTTATGAGACTTCGGTTTTCAAGTACTTCGTTTCGTTGCATTAATTTGATGACACAGAACGTGCTGTGTTGTGGAAAGTCGTCTAGATCCTACAAAGATCAATGGCTTTTGAAATATTTCAGAAAAATACCTTGCAATGGCCAGTGGTTGAGAAACTTCTCTCTTCCTTCGTCTACCTAAATTTTACGCACGAGAGATGGGTGCTGTATCTGCGCTTCAGTGATTCTGGTTTACTCTCTTTCTTAAAACTCGAAGCAATAAATATTGCAAAGAGTCTTCTCACTTTTGATCCCGGTGAGAGTGAACTTTTAATCCCAGTGTGACTGATGCTGTGCGTTCTTCTCCCTGTACACCACTAGAGTGTCCTCACACAGTGGGCTAAAGATTCACGTGGTTGGGACTGTGAACAGTGGCGTTCCGTTCTTTTCTCGGATGATTCAGGGTTCAGCCTGTAGTGCGAAAATCGTCGCGTTCTTCTTCTGCATGAACGCTGAGCTAGGAATTATCCTATCATCATGCAGGAAAGAGATACCTTTGGTGGTGGTTAAATCCTCGTATGGGTAGGCATCAGCACTGGCAGTCGTACACACTTCTGACTCATTCGGAATGGATCCCTGACGACGGCCAGATATCGAGATGAGATCCTGCGACCTATAGGTGAGTCCTATGTCGCAGCATTTGGGGATACGTTTCTCTTCATGGAAGATAACCACGCCCCCATCGAGCCCAGTTTGTGGAAAATATGCGTCAGGGCGAGGGTACCGAGCGTAAGGACTGGCCTTCGCGCTCTTCGGATCTCAACCCCATTGAGCACGCGGTGGATGCACTAGGAAGACGTGTTGCATTACTTCCGTCCCGTCCTACGACGCTTCAGCAGCTGGAGTATGCCCTCAACGAGGAATTGAGGATAATCTCATCCTTTTGATGTTTCATCGACGTACAGGTGTTTTCGCTGTCGCTGGTAACCATATGCACTACTAGAGGTCAGAACTCACCGTTTTCCTCTGTTTGTTCATATATTTGTTAAAATGGCTTGTGTGTTATCTGTTTTGTCATGTTTCACGTTCTGACTGTCTCACATTCACGTTTGCGATGCCAATCTATTATATGTCTGTCTCTGCACAGCCGCTACCACAGTATACCCTAATTGTTTTTGCACTATAACAGTTTAAAAAAAATACTGACTGTTGCACAACTGAACCACTACAAATAATTACTGTTAAAATAAAGTTTAAATTATTATTTGCAACAACTGATAATTGCCTTAAGTAATTGCTAATACAATAATATAGTTTGCTCGTAATAGATTTACGCATATCGGTTATAAATGTGTCATGATAACCGAAAATCATTGTTTTTTGTCATAATAAAATTACTACAATTTACCAATTATTACTTTGTTGCAATAAATGATTTTTATATTACACAGTATATGTGTAATAAATGATCCATAAGCAACGGATTGTTGCAAAAGAAAATTAAAAAAATCACGGCTATACATTGCAACAGTATTTCACATTTAACAATAATCTATATTCGTATATTTCGTAAATGTAGGTATGTCAAAAAATTACATGTTTGCTTTTTGAATGGACAGAAGAAAGGGAACAGTTGCTTTCACCAGTAATTCGTTACTGACCTGCATACAAGATTAACGCATGGGTTGGCGTTTCTTACAGAAAATGTTGTGCCAGGGCCTCCCGGCAATCCTCGCATTCATGTGCAACGAAATCCTGGAATATTAAATATCTTTTCATACATATCACTTGATTTTTTGGTATGTAAATAAGGAAGAGGGGGAAATCTTACTTCTCCTAATTAAGCCATATTCCTAGCATCTACCTCCAGAGGAAATCCCTCTACCTCCAGACGAATTATTACAACTTCATGTATATTATGTGTGTAACAAAGTTAAGTTACATACATTACATATATAAAAGTTGATATGTGAACGTAATGACTTGATAGACGTCGATGAAATTCAGGTGAGAGGTACACCATATGATTCAAAAGCATAAGGATACTTCTTTTGAAAAGTGGGTTTGCCCTTTTAGCTCACAGCCATGTCCCATACAGGAGTGAAAAGACGCACGTGATCTGAAGAACATCGAAGGCAAACATGAACAGTAGAATGGGCCGTTCGGCAGAGCTCAGTGACTTTAAACGTGGAACGGTCATAGGATGTAATCTTAACAACAAGTCAGTTCGGGAAATTTTTTCCTGCTACAGCTGCCCGATCATCTGTAAGTTATGTTATTGTGAAGTGTGTTATTGTGAAACTAGAACAGCGCCATCGCGACCTTGTAGACCTCGTAAAATGACAAAGCAGAACCATCGGGTGCTGAAGGGGGTGGTGCGAAGAAATCTCCCATCCTTGGTGGCAACACTCACCACCGAGTGTCAAAATGCCATTGGAAGCAAAGCCAGCACCATAACGGTTCGTCGAGAGTTAAAGGAAATGGGTTTTCATGATTGAGCAGTCGCAGACAAGCCTAACATCAGCGAGATCAACGCTAAGCGTCGGTTGGGTAGTGTAAAGTTCGGTGCCAGTGGCCTCTGAAGCAGCGGAAACGCGTTATCTGGAGCATGAACCACGCTTCACCATCTGGTAGTCCAACGAAAGAGTCTCGGTACGGACAATGCCAGGTAAATGCTATCTTCCCGACTGTGTTGTGCCAACTATGAAGTTTTGTGGAGGAGACATTTTGCAATGGGACTGATTTTTATGGCTTGGGCTGGTCTGTAGTTCCAGTGCCCGGAAATCTAAAAGCTGGGGCCTATAAGGACATTATCGACAATTCTGTGATTCCCAACATTCTGACAACTGTTCGGTCCTCATTACGCTGCGTTTCTTCTTGGTAGGGGATGGTATTTTTCGTTTCCGTCCACATGATTCGTGAGTTCATCACGTGTTTCTATTATCACAGCCCTATTCAAGCGCATATTCCCAGACCCTCCCATTTCATGGGAATCGAGCTTTCTTTATACTGTAAATGAATGGTGTGAAATCACCACGTTCTTTAGTTTAGAACCATTTGAATTCTATGCAACGCCGCGTAGTAGTAGTCTCAGTGGAACTTGATGGGTATACACCTGATTAAGGAGATTCTGGAAATGCTTCCATTTCTTCCTTCTCATCAGCTATCACATCTGTAAGATAGATTGGAAATAAAAGGATAGTAAGCGAATACGCATGTATCTGGTATGATATTTTTTTATTTCCCTTAGTTCAGCAAAGTTCTCTTGCCGCTCATTTTTTTTTTTTTTCATGAAAACGTTATTTCAAAATTACAACAGCGTAAATGTTTTCCTGAAAGAAAAAAAAAGCAGAATTTCGCTTTGCGTACCGACATGATGCTCATATCTCATGCATAATTTAAAGGATACAGCAATGTTCTGAGATAGTCGTAGAGTCTTCGTTATAACAACAAGAGAGGGGCACAAACTGAAAGAAAAACAAATGCGTTTATTAACATGAAATGTGTATAATTTTCATTATAAAATGCATTATAACTCAATCTTTTAACTTGGTATTCAATAAAACATTTTGAAAATCTATTGTAACGTATATTCTATTTTAACTTTTCTTTTGAGTTTCTTTTTCTATGTAAATTTGAGTTCGTACTCTTAGACATTTTCAAACCTTAACGTTATGTCCTTTCCCTCAAACGAGAATGACGTTGGCAACAATCTGAGGTCGGAACGACAGTGACGTATCTGACGTTGTAGATAAACATGCGATGCAGCGTTTGCTTGAGGAGATGTTAGATCGTTGCTGAGTTTGATTGTACGACAGGTAATTAAGGTACGTGAAGTGTGTGTGTACCTCGCCGTGATATGTTTTGGATTTCATCTAAAGTTGTTGGACCAATAAAAACTTTACGAATTGACTTTCTGTATATGTTTCGTCTGGCCCTAAAAACCTTAATTTAAAGTGAGCTGTCCGGTACAATTAGTTGCATCGCATTTACCTTTAGTTTGACATCTATTCAGCCGGACATTTGGAACTTTAACATAACCAATCTTACATAACGTAAAAAGGGTTGCGTTATAGCATGCCTGCCTCCAGGAAGGTGTCCTTTTCTTTTTCACCACCAAACCTACTGAGAACTGAAACGTTGTTGGTAAGATGGCAAAATGTCATCAATTCCGTTTGTGCATATGCGGAGGCTGATCAATAACTATTTTGCGCTTATCTTTTGATGTAGATTAAGAATGTGTAAATCGGTGTCTCCCAACGTCATTACACTCTCTTGGCTACACAGTGCTGCTTGGCACAAGAGCTTGAATGAAAACGAAAAGTGCTGGAAAACAGGTACAAGTGAAAAGGACGACCCCGCCTGTAAAAAGTGATCTCACTCGGAGGTACGCGCTGTGATTAGGTTTCTCTGGGCACGGAAAACGCCGGTAATGGAAATCCATCACCAACTGCAAGTCATGAGCGTTTGGAGAGTGTGAGAAATGTGTTCAAAATTCGTACACGGTCGCATGTGCAAGCGAATGAGAAACGCAGTGGCAGGAATTCAACATCAAGGACAGACAACGACGTGGGGAGCATGATGGTGCAAAAAGACGGACGGGTGATTTTGCATTAGATTGATGCAAATGCAAATGATTCATTCAATACCTCGCTTCAGATCATTCAACTTTATCATAGCGCTTACCTCCCAGTAAGACCATATTTCTAGGCGGGTCGTCATTTGAACGTTTCCAACACGTAGCCTTTTGTTCAAAATTTTCCCCAGTATGTAGCCTTTTGGTTCAAACTTCTATGAGAAACAACACCCTGTAGTCAGGAAAGCGTAATAATGATTCGTTACACGGATTTACTCTTTCCGAATCTGCCGCCAAATGTACTCAGAAGTTACTTATTGACCAACCCTCTTACACTGTCAGTTAAATATCATTTGTGAGAGTGTGATTTTTTATGTCTCAGGCGGTCTTAGCAACATCGCTTCCCGCCCAGCTTAAGTATTAGCACCTAAGCCTAAGATTGGGTGCTAAGTGTTATAACCCTATGCGGAGTTATAACACTCCCACAAACGATTTAATGCGCACACCGGTGTTATTAAGAACATCTTTTCTTGCTGAAAATTCATTAATTTATGTTTGTTGAAAAAAGTTTTTCACCTTTCAATAGGACTGAATTCTAATACGTTTTCATTTTAAGCATACGAATACCTTTCTTGCCATTTCGGTAGAACATCACTCATGTAAAAGTCAAAGGAAAGACGTTAAAATATTAAATGGATTCATTGCAGGGGCTTACAATGAGTTAGTGGAAAAACCACGAAAAAAATGGGATGCAAATTTCATTCGTAAATTGGATAAGTTAGTAAACTCAACTCGTGGCGTAAAGGTCTGCTTGCAGCACAGTAAATAGTACGAAATAAAAGCTTGTTAAGGAAACATATAATATTTTTGTCCAAAACAGTTTTTCTTTTTAATTTGAAGCTACTTTTAAGAAAGTGAAAACCATCCAAAGTTTTCTCTTTCTCTCTCTGTATTTAGGATTCAATTGATCTGTCAAACCATTATTCAGTAATAAATCAAATAAATGTAAGCGTATACAAAGCAATTAGCATACGTTTCAATGAAGAATGGTGATCTATAAATTACCAGTTTATGAAATACATATTCACTAAGTAACCAACAACTCGCCGCTCCAGTGGCGCAGTGGTCTAAGCGCTGGCTTATGACCATTCGTCCATGAAGAGTCCGGGTTCGAATCCCGGTGAGGCATGGATGTTGTGTTTGTCTTACGGCACTAGTTTTCTCCCTTCCCTGGAACCAGTGGCCCTAAATTAGGGACGGGTGACTACTTATAGCCCATTGAGTTGCTCACGGTGGTCGTTAAACCTTCAACCAAAAGAAAAAAAAGTAGCCAACATGGGAAAGCACATTTTCATACATGTACATAAATATGAGATGCTAAGTTGAAAAGTGGCGTCGGATTGCAACTTCAGTCTTCTGAGTATTTCTCACATATCAAGCATTTATCACGTGACTGAAATATAACATTACTACAAAAAGATGGGCACAATATATTGTAGCCCGAAATTAACAACAGAAGAAGATTCTTAGAAAAACGTAACGACGAATTGAGAAACGCCGCAGTTATGACAAAATAAAGAATTGTATGGAAATGAGTTTCCGATAGCGAGAAAGAAGAAATATATCTGAGTGTAGTTGTAGCATAAGCAAACTCGTTATTTTTTATACTGTTGATTTTAATTTTGGTACTGGTTTACGTCTTGGGAAATTCCGTTTGTGGAGGTTGCTGTTTGTGTATGTGTGGGTGATAACACAGTTCCGCTATCAGAGAGCAAACGCGAGTTATAGAGTAGGTTGCCCCGGATGTACGAAGTTTGTGTGAAATTCAAACTGAGTGAAAATAAGAAAAAAAAATTATGGTTCTTTAGCGAATGCGCGATCAGTGTAAATAGTAGAGTTAGACCAGGTGAACCTGTTTGTGTATCTACGAAGCACGTTTGACAGAGAAAAATATTAGGCAGTGAAATTAGTAGGCAAGTAAATTCAGCTTTGAAAGGCATAGCTGCCTTAGGAATATTTCATACGAGCAACAAGTTCTTGAAAATGTCCTGAATGTCTGTGTATGAAAGTGTAATTGTTCCTACTTTGATGTACAGTAGTGAAACCTGAAATGAAGCTTCACCGTCTACGCACGATATTTAATAAAATACGATAGATATTTACAGTTAAAATACCCCACTAGGACTTTCGGGATAACATTTACCCCATCATCAGGTGGAACAGAGGCAATGCGGCACTCCTTTTATATGTAGTGCAACAATGTTTGAAGGCCCACTACCATATAAAGGAGTGCCGCATTGCCTCCCAACAAAAACACAAGTGCTGGGAAACTGCTGGCCACCAGCTGGCAGTGATGGGTCACTGCTGGCTGAAATCTGCCGCTTACGGCCCGGTAGTGGTCCGTTGGTGGCAGCGCTATCAGTTGGCGAGCCATTGATGGCCCTGCAGCATCGCCGTGAATTGTGGGCCTCCAAGCAAGTGCCACTAGTGGCCCGTTGCTGGCAACCAATGCAACCCCCCAACAGCAGGTGGAAGCATCGGGACTGCGCATGCGCAGAAGCAACACTTGCTGTGTCTCTCATGGTACCAGTTAGTTGAAGACGACGCTATCGCCATCGTGTTATTTTAGTGGATGTTAAGAAAAAAATCCATATGTGGAGAGGCGAATTAATTTCCTAATGAAATTTTACGTCGGCGAAGATATCACATTAAGCCGTGAAATACTAGATTACAGCCATGAAATACACCCACTCCATTCCCATGAATAACAATTCATGGAATGGAGTGGATGAATAACAAGAAAAAATTTGAAACCGCTTGAAACACATATCCTGGAAAACCATTAAAACAGCGTTTGTTGGGGGAAAAAAAAGAATTATACGCGTACAAAATTTATTATTTATTTGAAAGAAAAAAAAAGCAACGCTATGTGGTGTACTCATCCATGGGTTTAATACACAAGACTGGGAGGAATTCGCTTCTAAAAATAACGAGAAGTAAAATAAAATATCTTTTACTCTTTAAAACAAATGTAGCTTCGGACAACGGAAAGGAGAGACGCAACGTTAAAAATGTAACAGAATGTGACATGAACCCGGGTAAATATATATTTATTCAACAATCTCTTTTCAAGACGGCAAGGACAGTACAAAACTTTGGAAAGCGACTCTAAGTATGTATACGCCTTGAAAATGAGTGAAGTTCCCTTAAGGTAAAAAAAAACTATCGTTACGTTGAAAAAATTAATTTATCAATTATATGAAACTGACTTTTATGAAAAATACCTAGCAATATTGTAAAATGAAAGAGGGAAGCATTCGATTACAAATTGCATACCAAAAAGATAGCTTCCAGCACATGTCCGAGCGTAGTGATTTAGTCCGGTCGGTAGCGAGCGCGGCTTCCACACAAACGGCCAGGCATCAAATCTAGTCAGATGCAAACGGGCGTTTTTCTGATCTGTCGAGAAAATTTCCTCAGCACAGTGCTTTAATTCACAAGCTTCGTAAGGGTAGAACAGAAAGTTGTAGCTTTAGGAAACTGCGGTTATTCTTGCTTTTTTTATTATTATGGCTACTACTGGGAAATTGGCGGACAAGATTCGGCAAGCCACCAGTTACGTCACGTGGTTGCTGGTTACCACTAACGGCCCACTAGCGGACCACATAAGGCTAGCCATCATTTCTGGCACGTGCTTGCAGGGCCACTTGTGACAGCTACTGCCTGTGATGGACCACTGATGGCCCTGTTGTGGCATATGACAACTGATGGGGTGCCAACTGTTGGCCAGCTGTTGGCCTGAACTGCTGGCCCTTCTGTTGGCCGCCCGGACATTTTATTGACGGTTCGGCAGCGGCAACATAGTGCTGGGCCATTGCTGGCAGTGCTGGCCCAGCAAGACTGTTTTTGCTGGGCTCTGTTTAAACTGATGATGGGGTAAATCTTACCCCGAAAGTGCTAGTGGGGTATTTTAACTGTAAATATCTTTCGTATTTTATTAAATATCGTACGTAGACGGTGAAGCTTCATTTCATTTGACATATTGTGTGAAGTCATTCTTTTATTTTTAGTGAAACCTGAGTTCTGCAAAGCAGACACAGGGTCTTTGTGTGCTGGGAGTTGTATTAGTTATGCGAAGAGAGCTTGTGGCGGCAAGACGCATTCTGATCATGTGAGGAACGAAGATGTGCTTTTCTTGTTTTTGTTTTGTTTGGGGATTTAACGACCACCGTGAGTAACTCAGAGAGTTATAAGCAGTCGTCCATCCCTAATTTAGGTCCACTGGTTCCAGGGAAGAGAGAAAGCCTGTGCCGATAAACACACCATCCCTGCCTCGCTCGGGATTTGAACCCAGGTCCATCTCGGACGAATGGTTAGAGGTAAGTGTCTCATACCAGTCGGCAGCCGTGGTGGCTAAAATGTATTGTAAATGCGTAATATAAAGCGACATGTTTTTAGTAGGATGGAGACAATTATTTTGAGGTGGTTTGGCCATTTTGAAAGACTAACTGATGAGGTGCTAAGAAGATTTTTTTCAGCCCAAGTTGCAGGTAATAAAAGTTTGAAGGCCAAGGAAATCATGAGAGGACCAGATCCAGGAATACCTAAATGCAAGAGAAAATATAATGAGGATAAAGCACAAATGGTCTTTATGTGAGCTCGAGTAGCGCGCCAAGATCGCTGTAAATAGAGACGTTTGATATATCAGAATTAAGTGTCAGTAACTTTGATTTGGCATCTGATCTTTCTTTGTGATCTAACCTCTAAGTTTCAAAGGATAGTTAGCGATATGTATGAATGTATGTATGAATGCATGCATGCATGTGTAATTTCAACATTTTTTCCGGTGGCAAGCTTCGAATTATGACAAGGATTCTCTACCACCCGCATTAAACGCAGTTAGAATGATGAGAATTATTCAGTTCTTTTATTTGATTTTCAAACATTTTAGAGTTATTAAAAAAGTTAATGAGGTTTTAATTTATCTTTCTTAGAGCTCACAAACATACATTATCACATTTTCTGAAGCTAGGCTGTTTATTCTGAGCACATCATTGTTTATGCATGAGTGTACGTTTCAAAAACCTGATACTTCCTTGTTCCAAGAACAATCGTGACTTTATTAAGGAAGCCACTACAGGATACTTACATCCAGAGGACATGTCTGCTCTTTGTCTCAGTATTTCTTACGTCTTTATCGAGACTTCTACTGCGAGCTTTGCTTCTAACAAAGTGCGTCGTAACGCAGGCGCATAAGGCATGGCTATACAAAAGCATCAAACTCAAGATTACAACACCAAATCTCCCACGCATCGCATCACAAAAACACACGCGAGCGAAACAATGTAAGACGAAAAAGTTACACGCGACACCCAGCAATCAAGCAAAAGCGACGCGGATACGTTGATTAGGCAATGCATTTCAAAGATTTCCTAAATAAGAACCTTTTATCCGTTTCAAAGATTTCGTAAATGAAAACCTTTTTTTCGTTTTAACGATTTCATAAATAAAAACATTTTATCCATATCAAATATTTCATAAATAAAAACATTTTATCCATGTCAAAGATTTCATAAATAAAAACCTTCTTTGCTTAATTCTTATTCTTTCTTTTTTTTTTTTTTTGTGTGTGTGTGTGTGTGCATATCACCAATTTGCCTGTCACTGTAGTATTAGAGCTCCCATAAGCTACAATGAGACTCCGAATATTGGTCTAGCAGTTCTTCTCAGTACTTCCCCATGATTCCTGTTGAAGCTAACATGAATATGAAAGTGGGCTTTCAAAACCAGTAGGCCGCCCCGGTGGCGCAGTGGTCTAAGCGATGGCCTCTGATCATTCGTCCGAACGGGGTCCGGGTTCGAATCCCGGTGAGGCATGGATGTTGTGTTTGTCTTATGGCACTGGCTCTCTCCCTTCCTTGGAACCAGTGACCCTAAATTAGGGACGGGCGACTGCTTATAGCCCATTGAGTTGCTCACGGTGGTCGTTAAACCTCCAATCAAAAAAAAAAAAAAAAAAAAAAAAAACCAGTAGCGTGTCCACCCCCGGTAGCCGAGTGCTCAGAGGCGAAGGTTTCTGACAAGACGTCTGAGCTGGTACTGGGCTCAATTTCCGTGTTATTCATAGGAGGTGCGCCAACATTACGACTCCCTCCATGGAACCATTGGCCCTTAATTAGAAGCAAACGACTGTGTTTTGATAACTGGGTTGATAAGCTCCTTAAAGAATGTTACGTGTTTTTGGTTTTGACATATTTAGTATGGCAAGTATTTTGCATTTATATTTTTTTCTTTAAACCTATATACTTTTCCATTTTTATTTGTTGTGTCAAAAGAAATTACTGGTTTCTCAAAAGAAAAGGTGCCCACGGACTGAAAGACAAGCGGATCTTCCGTATCCAAAACGCATAACTGTGACCCGAAAAACTAGACATACGCAGTGTGACCGTCGCGCCGTGAGGAGGATTGTACAGAAAAACAGGTCTCCCAGTGTGCAGTAACTGACTGCTGAATTCAACCAAAGACCGGAGCAGCCCATTTCTACCCAAACCATGACTAGAAATTAAAGAAATTGGGCCTTGGGTACCAAAGCCCTTCCTATTTGAAGGCCACTCCTCTCAGAAAAAAAAAACATCAACAGAAAAATCATCTTACTGTGGTGCCGAGATTGTCGCGAATGGATATCAGAGCAACAGAAGAAAGCGATGGGGTTCAGATGAATCTCACTATGCATTATTTTTCCCTGATGGGCGGCAAAGTGTGCGGAGAGAACCTCATAGAGCGATGGAACTGGCATGCCTTGGGAACACAATCCAAATACCTGGAGGTAGCACCATGCTATGGGGGATATTCTGTTAGTACAAACTGAGTCTGCTGAGATACCAGGGAAAGGTAAGGTATTATTCAGTGAATACCTGAGTGTTTTATTGGACGAAGTGCACCCTGAAATATTACCCTTTTGTCCTGCGTGTGATGGCATCTTTATGGATGATAATGTAACGGCACAACATCGTGTCACAGTCGTGCAAGAATAGTTTGATGAGAGCGAGGAGGACCTCCGTGATCTTCCCTGGCCTCTACAGTCCCCTGGTTTAAATTCTATTGAAAATGTGTGGGTCGTGCTGGAAAGAGCTGCTATATCCTCTTTCGTCAACATTGAGAGAGTTGCGCGACATTGTACCGCAGGAATGGCTATCTTTGGGCAAAAACGAACTCAAGTACCTCATAGTATCCGATCCGCACCGCATACTTGCTGCCATTCGCAACAATGGAGTGCCCTACTCGATAATAACTTATGGTTACTATTTTTTTCTCCAGGGTGTGTATAATGGAATGTCAGTTTAACGAGTCGGAAAGCGCATTTATCGTTTATTGGAAAAAAGAAAAGAATAGTTTGCAAACAGTTCTTTAACAAAGAATAGTTTGTAAAATGTTTAGTATATGTAATATGTACTCCATTCGTTGCGAACAAACACCCGAAAATCCGCACTATTGTATAGTAGTAGGATGTTGTATCGTGTGATTCGGGTTTTTCATGGATCGTGCTGCAAGGTTCATCTTACTGCGACAAAGAAATCCGTTTTCAGTAGATGCTACTTCTATTACATTTGGATTTGGGAAAATCCAAATGTAATAGAAGTAGCATCTACTGAATAGCCATTTCCCTGTGCAAATGCTTTTATTTTTAACACCAGTGAAATCTGGCTCTTCTCTGAAACACGATAACTTTGTAGTAATTGAAAAAGCTTTCCAATTGTTTTAAAATAATTATATTTTCAAGGGTAGAAACATTAAAAAAAATTGTAGTGTTGATTTCAAGTGGTCTCTCTTTACAGAAAACATTTGCGCCCCCTAGCGTGGAAAACTCTGGATTATTTAGACGATAATGTTTCTAATCTTTACTATAGCGAATGGCATACAGTAAAAAAAAAGAATTTTTGAATAGGACTTTTAGAAGCATAGATACAGTTGCAAAGAGACACACACATTAACACCACCTAGCAGCAGAAATGTAAACTACAAGAACCCACGATTAAAATGTTCGACAAAGAGAATAGTGTCAGGCGCTAAAAGAATTTCCTAAATCGGACAGTTATCGAGAAAAACGAATTAAGCATTTATGTTCCCAGCGGGAAATGTTTATACAATTTGGGGCAGAAAATGCGCATGAAAGGTTTTTGTACTTACTGGTATGTGACCGAAGAGGAATTTTTCGATCGAGTTTTTTCATGCGCAGATATTGCGGCAAGCATGCTGTAAGCGGAAAGTGAACTTTTGTCCTCTAGCGGAAAACTTGCGCGTTAAGAAACAAAATCTCAATTGTATGCTAAACATTCCGAACCATAAACGCTGTCCGACAAAGAAAGAATTTTTCAAATCGGACAGTTGGAAGCAGAGATATCGAGAAAAATAAGTTATATATATCTATGCCTCTGGCGGAAAAACTGTAAGTTATTTTAAGCAAAAAATGTGCGCGCCAAGAACTTGCCGACAAGACTATCGAAGTGGGATTAAAGAGGAACTTACAGAAAAAAAAACTTGATGTACAATGCTTTTACAAGAACTAAAAATTTAGAGGTCGATGGGGGAAATTTAGAAGCGGCTGCTACCTACATCTAACTTGAATAAAAAATTTAAAGCGAGGACCATATTGAAGAAGGCATTAACAGGTATGCAAAACTTGCCTAGAGTGCATTTGGAAGAAACAGTGCAATTTTCAAGACAATTTGCGTACCTACCTCAGAGGTGACGCACATGTCAAAACGGCAAGTAGCAGTGATAAGCCCAGAAGTCTCCCCACGGATAAATTTAAGTTGCATGACAAAAATATTTAATCAATGCATCCTTCCAGTTCTTACTTATGGATCAGAGACATTGACATTGACAAAGAAACACAGACATAGGCTCTGGAAAACTAGAAGAAGCACGGATCTAACTCCGAAGTAGTTGGGAATCTCATCTCCCTCTTCTGCTTCTGTTTTACAGCCCTTAACATCATCTCGCGTCCAGTTCGACTTCACTACGCAGAACATCCTTGATTTAAAGATAAGAGAAAAGTACGAAGTCATCTTCTCTTATGTGTGATGCCTCTCCCCATCCCCCTCCATTTCCTAACTTCTTCCGACGCAGTTCAAGAGGCTAAAGTGCTATTCCCGTTTGAAATAAGAAATAAGCCTTGCACCAGAATATCCTATTTATTATAACATACCTCAATAAAAATACTTAAGCATTAGATTGTGAAGCTACAATGAAAATGACATTCAGGGCAGAGTAAAAGTCTAATACTAATTCATGCAAAGTTTTGCGTAACCAACCTTCCCCGCGGCAATAAATACAACCGCACCAATGATTGGTTGTTATAAACGGTAAGAAAAGCGGACTCGTTTGCATTTGTAAGGAAATCTGTTTCATAAACAAAAACCTCTCCCCGTGAGCTATGGTTTGCAACGAAAATTTGCGCAAACACTGAACAGGCGTCTTCAGATCAAGATTTAGAAGAGCGTACACTATATGCTCTAAGGCAGAAGCAAAAGAAGAAAACATTTCAAATATTATAAGGCAAGGTATATCAGCAGGATATAGCTACAGAAGAATGAGCGCCATAAATAGACAAAAAGCAGTACAAAATATGAGTAAGCCAAAATTCGTAGGCGTTATTCCGTACACACCAGGGTTTTCCTGCTTTGTCAACAACTTGCTTAGAAATATTGGGTTGGAGGTTGGCATTAGGCCACCAAAATCTGTTAGCGCAATTTTGACAAATAGAATGGAAGACGACATGGTAGACTGCCTGCTCGGGATCTATGCCATTCCTCTGCGTTATGAGGATGGAACAGTAAAGTTTTATGTAGGAATGACCAAGCGAACAATAAGGACCAGAATTAAGGAGTATGGCTGGAACATAAAAGAAAAACAGCCGACTACTGCTCTTACTAGAGAGGTCTTATTAAACGAAGCCATACCTGTTTACCAAGAGGCAAAATGCATATCCAAGGACACCACCCAAAAATGAAGCTGCTGTAAGAGAATCGATCGAGATCTTGACAAGACCTAATGTCTGCTATGAGAATGTATCATACGAGTTATCATACGTATCGCGCATCTTCAGATAAATTATGTGTATAGATTAAGATAATACAACGTAGTTGTCCCAAATCTTTATTTTTTCAAGCCGACCATGGTTTCGCTGGGTATTGACCTAGCTTCATTCAATTGATCCTCACATTCAATTCAGCTACGAAACTGAAAATAACGGCTGCCTACCATTCCTTGACGTCCTGGTAACTCGCTTAAATCAATCTCTCGCAACCACAATTTATCGGAAGCCTTTCGCTATTTTTTCACCTCCACATGCCAAGTCTAATCATAATCACCCTTATCAACAAAAACTCAGTGCCTTTTACAGTTGCGTATATCGCGCGATCCATATATGTTCAGATAAGGACAGTTTGGAAAAAGAACTTTATTTCCTTAAACGTGTTGCAGTACAGCGAGAATACAACCCTTCCATTATAGACAAGGCTCTAACAAAATTCCGGAAACCGAAGACCATCTCCACATTAACTAATGTGATGCGCCCATTGCGAGAGAATTTTGCCATTATTCCATTTTCCCGTGACATTGCCTTCAAAATTACATAAATTCTCAAAACCTTTAATTTTAAGGTAATTTTTAAACTTATAAACAAAATGAGATTTTTAGGATCAAAGGACTGTGTTGAAGACAAAAACTCGTGGGGAATTTATCAAATTCCATGTGAATGTGGCGCTTCGTATATAGGATAGACCCGTAGAGCCTTGCGCTTTCGATTGAAGGAGCACAAGACCTACATTCGGAATTGTGACCTAAAGAAGTCATCGATAGCTAAACACTGTTACGAAAAGGACGTGTTTTCTCTTTGAAGAAGCAGAACTTATTGACAAGCCAGATTCAACCTCCAAACTTGATATTTTGGATGCTTTCCATATATATCAGAAGTCTTCGCAACTTGTTAATGACATGGCATCCACGCCATTTCTATCAAACGTGTGGAAGCATCTAACCAAAACACGTGACTGTAAACACCATTTATGATGTCATATACAATTTGAATATTTACGTGCCATTCGTCCTGATGAAGCTAAGTCAATACCCAACGAAACCCTGGTCGGCTTGAAAAAATAAACATTTGTGACAACTACGTTGTATTATCTTAATCTATATATAATCGTCACGAGACTGTAGTCTTTGTAACGGCTGGTGGGGGGTTCGTAATGGTATGGGGTGTGTTTAGCTGGACTTCACTGGGACCCCTGGTACGTCTACAAACGTCTGTGACTGGCCAACGCTATGTGCGCATCCTTTCTGACGAGGTACACCCGTTCATGTCCTGCATTCATGCTGATGGGTTGGGCCTGTTCCAACAGACAATGCACCTCCACACAAGCGTCGGGACAACACATTATGGTTAGAGGAGCATTCATCTGAGTTTGGGTGTTGCCATACCCACCCAAGTCCTCAGATCTGAACGTGATAGAACACATTTGGGATGCCATCGAACACAGGAATCGGAGACCTCGGAATACACTCGAATTGTGGAACGCTCTGCAGGAAGTATGGTGTGCATTGCCTACAGCATATTTCCAGAAGGTAGTGGAGTTCATGTCCCGTTGTGTTTCTTCAGCCTTGCGCTCCCGTGGGGGACCTACCAAGTATTAGACTGGTGTACCAGTTTTTCTGGCACTTCAGTGTATGTTTTAACTCTCCCGTCTTTTAAAAGGCAGGGCCACCAATTCAAGACTCCGGACCCAAAATCTGAAGTTTCACCACTGGATCAAGGTAAAGACCCTTAACAGTCAATGGGCTGAACATTTTGCCAGAAGAACTGACCGCAGTTTGACAAATGAAATATTAAACTGGATACCAAGGCACGGCAAATTTGTGTAAGTGGAAGGATGAAATTCGAAAGTGTGAATGGTCGATTCTGTATAAAACATACGTATTTTGGAAAATTAGTGCGTGTTTATCATTTTTCACGTATGTTTATCGTGTGATTATTACCACTCGTTTAGAAATCATGAGCTAATTCCTCTGGCAATTTTCACCATTCAAAAGAGTTTTTTCAAATAGTTTCACAGAAACAGATTTTTTTTTTATTTTGCTTTTTATAATGACGGCTGGAAGGGGAGAACTGATTAATGTTTTGAAAATACGAAAGTCCCTATTCGATACAGTCATTAACAAATTATTCATTTACCGTATTTTTCGGATTATAAGTCGATATGGAGTTATAAGTCGAACGGGTTAAATTTCTCAATTTTCTTATCTTCATTCAGAGATAAGTCGATCCTGAGTACAAGACGAGTCTAGAACAAATACAGTTAGTTCCAAAATTTTGTTATTATATTTTTAATATTTTAGTAAATATTAAAAGGAGGAGAAAAAGACGTAACTTTCGCATTTTTCTTTTCGGCAAAAAATTGTACTTCGCAAGTTTATTTGTTTCTAATGAAGTGACGCTACTTTATTCTTTCTCGCCGATTGACCAATCAGAGAAATCGCCATGCAAAGGTGAAAGAAAAAGCAAGGTCACATAAGTGTGCCAAATAAAATTGACGCTTGCAGCGTAAGTTATCATTCACTACCTTCTCATTCAGTTTGAATGAAATCAGAAACAAAAGAACTTTTCATTTCAATCAGAAGCACGAAGCAAATTAAAATAAACATAATAAATAAAAGCAATAGTTGTTTTTAATTCAATTGAGAAATTGACAGAGCGACAAAAGCTTGCCTCCGCTAGCCGCTGGTCATTGCTGTTCTTAAAGCTCATGCGCGGTCGGCTGTTGACACGATTGCCACCAGCGAATCAACAGTGTCGCTGCGACTTGTTTCAGAGGTTCAATCATTACGAGTAAAGGAGGGGGGCCGTTATAGCTCTGGAAGCTTTGCAAAACCGGGGGTGACTGCCACCCACGGAGTCTTGGAGGGACTGAGAGCGGATACAATTAATATATGATAGGTGCCACTCCAAATCGGTCATGGCGATGTTTAAAGATATTTCTGCCGAACGAAAACATTCGTTCCAGCAGATTTTAAACAAGTTCTTACGGAAAGGAATATTACATTCCGTATGTTTTCGGAATGGTTTCTTATGAACGCAATAGCTCATTTCAGATGCTCAGAGCAAAACATGTTTTTCTTCTTCTTAAGGAATTGCAATGACCAATGAATAGATAAGTCAATGTGGCGTATAAGTCGAGGCCCGAACTTCTGAAGAAAAAGCTTGTTATACGCAGAAAAATACGGTATTTTTCTGTCTACTAGGTTAGATGGTGTGTAACAAGATTCGCCAGAAGTTTCTCCCACCTTCATCTAACAGATGTGAGTAAACAGGTCACATTTTCATTGCATTTTTTGTTTGTTTCGGGGTTTAACGACGACCAGCAGCAGCTCTTAGGGCTGGCTATATGCAATCTTCTGCCCCTGTTTTGTAGCCACTGGTTCCGGGAGGGGGCGCAGTAGGACAAGCGGGCAACCCATGACTCATTAGGGGCCCAGGCCCGGCTCGGGCGACTAGATCGCCTCTGACCACAAGACTACCGGAGTTGCCGGGTTCACGGTAAATACAAACAATTTTTTTTATTTTATTTGTTTAATGTATAAGTATTTTCAAAATAATTTTTTATGATGAATGCATAATGATATTTCAAATTAAAAAATAACTTTCAGTGAACTTCTTGTACTTACACACTAAATTCAATGGATGCGGGGCACCAATTTTATTAGACCTGAAGTTCGATAAAAAGTGGCGATTGATCTATGCTTAAGCACCCCTCTTTCAGCCTTAGAATGTGTAAACGCACCCAAATCTTTCTTTTATCGTACATATTTGGAACAAAGTCGTGATTGATCCGTGTTTATAGATTTTTAAAACTTCTTTATGATAATATAACAAATGAACCATCAGAAAAAGTTTTGTACCAGTTCATTTATTTGCTTACACGAAGATTTCGTGATCTGAGTGTCGCTCATATGTTTTGTCAAGTTAGGGATGTGAATGATGAGGTTTTATGGGGCGAGTGGTAAACATCCGTACAGCACCATCGACAAGATGCGCGAATCACAAACATAAACACCTGCTTATGCAGCTGGAGAACCAGGCGCCAGAAAAAGTGTATGGCAAGTTATAAAACTCCGTAAACTACGAAGTCACATTTACAGTTTCTTAAAGAGAGGTTAGCCTGTGAACCGGAGCAGCTTCAATTTGCGGTTAGCGTAAAAGGATCTTCTACGGGAGACTGGAGGGGGGGGTGTCTGGTTTTGGCGCCCCGGAATTATATATTGTGGGTTGCTCAGTTGCAGTGACGTCTAGGCTAGCTGCGAAGCCCAGAGAATACAAACGCCGGCAACTGATGTGACAAATAAAAGTCAGTTATCAACGGTATTAAGATATGTCGATGCTTTTGCTGCGAAAAAAACAAACACGAGTGCGGATTCGTTTCCTTCGACTAAGAGAGTCAGTCTGACGGGCAACGATCAACAGGGCTCCTAGTGAAGGGATGGTGCCACCAAGACGCAACAAGCTCTACCAGTCTTCGCTGTGTGATTCCAAGACTTTCGACACGATAACCGTCTAGTGTTTCCATGACAACATGAGAGGAGCAGGTGAAAGGGGAACTGCGCCATTGCTTTGGGCAAGGGTTCGCTCAGCCAAGAGACGACTTCGGACTACCATTAGTCACTCGCATACTCCCGTCCGTAACAGCACGTGTTTCGCGAAAGTTGTTTTAGTTGTGTGATGTGTGAAGTGTCAATGAATTAAAATAAGTGATATTATATGTGCTGTGTGTATTGTCATGAGTATTTAATGTTAGTGAATTAAAATGAGTGATATTATTAATGAACTGTTGGGAAAGATACCATTATCTCGGCTTAGATATGAAGATAAACTGGAAGACCTCAGCCAGCATTTCCGGAATTAAATGTTGAACACAAGAAAAAGAACCAATCATATATGGTAGGTGTTTTAATATAAGTAACTACCAAAAATGCTTATGGTTAACCCGATCGAGTCCCTCAAATAAACAGTACTGTTGGCAGTGTTTGCTTTTTTCGACTGAAACAAGGCCTTGGGATAAGACCAGCTTTAATAGTTTAAATTATTTAGTTATGGCGTGTGATAAACATAAAAAATCACTTGGTTACATAAGAGCGTTCACTGCTTTACAAACGTTTGGATCTCAAAGAATTAATTATTCTGTAAATATACTGAAGAAAATAGCAGATAATTTGCACAATGAAAAAGTTAAAGAAAATAGAATTGTTTTAAAAAGTTTGATTAATTAGAAATAGAATTATTTTTAAAAGTTTGATTGAATCGCATTTCTGGGAAAACAAGAGTGTGCGCTTAGATGTTATAACGAGCTTGCGGACTCAACAAACAAAGGCATTCACATAGAGTTCTTACAATTTTTAGCTACCTATGACCCAATTTTAGCCATTTAAAAACGGCAACTGTTTTTAGAGACACGTCACCTGCAATACGAAATGACCTTATTGATGCAGTAGCTAGCGTAATTACTGATATAATCAGATCAGAAATAACTAAAAAATGAAGAACACAAAATCAAAAACATGAACACGTTTGACAGATCAACGTTCTGAGGACACTGCGAATCGTAACAACGCGGATTACACCTGGTATTAAAGCTTTAGTCAAGCAAAAATAATGTCAAGTTTCTCATTAAGACTGTAATGACATCCTTCCCGCTGTAATGTGAGAACCTTATAATCAATGGATTTTACTTTAATGTAGTTATATACTAGTACTGTATTCATTCTGTTTCATAAAGTATAAAGCTCGTATATTGCTACTGAACGTGCTTTTGGCAATAAAAGTGTAGGATAGAATGAACTAAAATGTGTCATTTATGATTCTCTATCATTGTCGACAGACGTGCGGCCCGTGGAAGCTTTGGAATTTATTGATGTGGGTGGCCCTCGATCCTGAAAGGTTGAAGACCCCCTACTGTAAAGATACTGAGGTATAATTTTGATGCAACCTATGATGCATATTATCTCATTGGCGATACTTCTGGAGATAGTGTTTAAAAAATTAGCAGATCATTTTTTGTTTAACTGCTAAAACTGAAATCACATAAATTTATACGTTCCATAGTGATTGTCTAATATATTAAAGCAATAATCATCAATGCACAAATCTGAAGTGATTGCACGGACTATAATGGAATGTACAGTTCAGCTAGCTAGAAGAACATAGCTTGTTTTAACATAATCTTTAATATTAATATGATTATCACCTATATGTTTTAATATGATCTTTAACACGATTACTTAATTTGTTTGAAATCTCTTTTCCCACCCTTCAGTAGGCTTGAATGGGAAATCAAATCAGACTAATTCGTTAACATACCTGTCAACTCTGTAATATTTCAACCCATCTATAACGAAGTAAATTTCTCCGTCATTTCTGTCCACGCCAGGATTCGAACCCGGGTCCCCTCATTCCGGAATAAGTCACTCTACCAATTGAGCTACGCGGACGTTTATTCTGAATACTATCTGCCTTTATGTCGTGTGCGTCCTGCTGGCAGGTACGTCACATCTCCTGGTACGTTACATCATCTCCCCCTTATTTTTTTATATATTTATTTATTTTATTTTTTTCTGAAGTGCTGGAGAAAGGATTCTCTTATTTTTCCTATCTCGCGGTGTGGAAATAACATCACACCAATGCGAGATTTTGAACGGCCGGGTCATCCGGATAGTTCGGGCGCCATTTTAACGAAGTAAATTTCTCCGTCATTTCTTTGGTCTACGCCGGGATTCGAACCCGGGTCCCCTCATTCCGGAATAAGTCACTCTACCAATTGAGCTACGCGGACGTTTATTCTGAATACTATCTGCCTTTATGTCGTGTGCGTCCTACGTCACATCTCCTGGTACGTTACACATCTTCCTGTCCGCAAATCCCACCGCTCGCCCCTCTTTTTCCGCAAAATACAATTCATCAAAATACACGGAACCGCTGTGTCTCCTCCCCCCTCCCCAGTACTTAGGGAGGCTACCCTTTTTTAATTCCAAAAAGGTGTACCACAGATAGGGAGCTTCATGTAGTAACGACCCAGTAATTGGGGAGAAACTAACATTTGTTAATCTCTCAAAGGAGAAAGAGAAATCTCTACAGATCTGCAGAAGCAGTGACAGCTCTAAACTCCGAGACAACCTAGGAGTGTACCACTATGGAAGGTACGGAAGAGCTGCCTCCGCCACGAAAAGTAATCCCTAGCGTTGAAGTCGAAAAGCAATTAAGTGATTGCTCAGAATCCATTTTTGTTTGCTCAGCAGTTTATCGAGAAAAAATTCTAACTAAAACAAATTTCCAAAATGTCAGAGCGTTTTTAGAAACAAATTTGATACGAGAAGTGGTTCAATCAAGAGCCTCGTACGTTCGTCAGGTAACTGCCAACTGGGAAATGTCCGTATCTTGGAGAGGGAAGAAGACTTCTCCCAACATTCGCAACAAAGAGATAATAAAAATTGACAATCGAGGAAACTCGAAGGGGTGGAAAAAGAAACACGATGCAATAGGCTTCAGTTATGTTGTCAAGCCGTAACTATGTTTCAGTGTGTGTGGGTGGGTGTGGGACAGTGCGGGAGTGTGAAGCGGATTGATACCATTCTTGCGTTTCCCCGGAGACGCTGTGATCTGGCTTCCCTACATTTAACAACAGTACACTCTTAGGGTGACTTGGAGTATGAAATGTTTGTAGAAGGGTCTTACTGGTGCAAGCCTGGTAAGAAGGAGTCTCGGAGATTGGTTTTGAAGCTGCGTTTAGCACATCTTTCGAAAAACCAGTACGTGTCACTATGTCCGTCTGTGGACACCATATCTCTGCAACTGTTAGTCCAATTTAAAAATTCTATTTGCAGTCGAAAATCTGAACTGTAAGAAGGACGATCCACAGGTTTTGGCTTTAGCTCGATGCATAACCTCGCCGCTAGGAAGCATGGATGAACATGCTATTAAATTCAAAATACATTTCCCTCTATAAAATTGTTTCAAAATGAAAAAAAATAGGCTATAGCTCTTTTTATCATGCAGTACATTTTACCACAAAGTCCGTTTTACGTATATTTCCTATTTGGAATAATGAATGGTGTCACCGTTAGGTGTCTTAAATATATATCGTAATTTTTCCTGAGATCTCTGTTTAAAAAAATCGGTTATTAAAAATATTTTTGCATTAGAGGCACGACGATGAATATTTTGCATGGATTTTACAATATTTTGTGAAACAGTGGTTTGCCACTAGGGGAAGTAGCACATATTTCTGTTTTTTACATGTTTACAATCGTATCTTCGCTTCAAAAAAGCTAAATGAAAAATTTATTTTCAATCAGACGCTATTTATGTGTACTTTCTTCTCAAAGTAATGTATAATTTTCCCGCTAGGGGTCGTTAATATAAATCTCTGGAATGACGATATCTCCGCTTCTAAAAGTCTGATTTAATTTTTTTTCCCCGCTACTGATAGCAAATATTTTTTCATGTATTTGCCAATTCTTGTACTACACAGTTTTGCCGTTATGGAGTGTATGTGTTCATTTCTATTTGTACCATGCTTGGAACAGTATCTTTGTTTCTAAGAACCCGATCTGAAAATTACCGTTTGCTTTGCATATATATCTTCCGCTATGAGAAATACCTCATGCACAATTTGTGATTTTTTCGTAGCACGCATTTCAGCTGCTAGTGGCCTAAAGTAACTGTTTCTATGCGCTGATGTTTTAGCGACTATGTGTAGAAATCCAGCTGATATATCACAAACAAACAATATAATTTATTTTGCCTGAACGGTTGTCCCGCTTTGGTGGTGCAGTGGAAAGAGCGCTGGCCTGTTTTAATTGTCGAATCCCTGCCTCAACCAAAATACTTTTTTTTATTGTTGTTATGTTCATGAAACATACTTTCACATTTGGACATCGCAAACCAAAAGAATACCTGGTTATTAAAAAAATTTCTCAACATATCTTATTTTTCCTCGTCATTATTACCGGGCTTTTTTCAATTTTTCATAAATATATATATGAAAAATGTAAGATCAGGTGATGCGTAACATCACAGCCTCTCCTTGACAAATGTCAACCCCGCCTTTTCGTGGTACATCCTGTTCCCACTAAAGGGGCTCTGATGACCGCCAATAGCGGTATAACTATACCATCGGGATTAGAGGAAATGCTATCCCACACTCACCAACTCGCTTAGCCAGCGTGGTGAGTTATGGCCAAACCCCTCCAAAATGACTCCACAACTTAAATCTTGGCCCTCAGTCTCCGGCAGCTGGAATGTACCTGGCCAAGGCAGCTGCCAGTGCGACATGAAGGCAGAGGGTGCTAAGAATCCCCGGAGGACCGGACTAGGCTGCCATCTGATGCTGACCTTGGCTACGTATAATGGACGCTCCCTATCTTCTGATTCAAGGATTCTTGAATTGGAAGAGGAACTACAAAGGATCAAGTGGGACATCGTCGGGCTAAGTGAGGTAAGGAGAAAACGAGATCTCATTGAACTGAAAAGTGGACATCTCTTCTACTATCGTGGGACTGATACTAGATGAACTAGTCGTGTTGGATTTAGAATAAACAAAAAACTGAAGGATAAAGTTGTAGAAGTTGAAAGTTCCTCTGACAGAGCTGCACGACACGTTATCCAACTCTCGAAAAGATACCAGGCTCAGATTATTCAAACTTATGCACCCACCACAAGTCATCCTGAAGAAGAAGTTGAAGAATTTTATGAGGAAATTCGTCATCTAAATACACTGCCGGACAATCGCTAAGGACGGATGACAATAGCAACGATAGCAACCATAAAATGGAAGGCAGGAAAATGTGGAAATTAGCATAAGTGCGGGATACAGTAAGACGTGTTTTGCGTATTCAAATTTTGGATTGCCAAACTTGTTCGTGAAGTCATAGCGCTGATAAGAGATATAAAGGATTTGACGCGTATTGACCGTTGTTGTTCAAACGCAAAGTTGAAAGGGAAAGAATCAATTGACGAACTTGCAATTTTCAGTATGTCTTCCCGACATCACCTAGATGATTTTACGCGTGGCCGTATTATTGGCAAGATTGAAGAAGGGCAAAAATAACAGATGTTGCCAGGGAGTTCGACGTCAGCCACAGTGTTGTTTCAAGGCTTTGGAAATCATTTCAAACAAATGGAGAGTGTAGCAAACGTCACGGGGGAGGTCGTGTTCGCAGTACGACACCTGCAGAAGATCGGTACATAGTGCTATCAACAAAAAGACACCGACGCAGCACAGCTAGTGAAGTAGCAAATCAGTTTATAACTGCTACTGGCAAGCGGATGTCCCAAAAAACTGTCGCCAGACGTTTGCATAAAGGAGGACTATACGCCCGCCGTCCTGTTGTGTGCATCCCATTGTCTAGACGTCACCGTACCGCCCGTTTGCAATGGTGCCATCAACATCGCAATTGGACTGATAACGACTGGTCTGCTGTCCTCTTCTCAGATGAGAGTAGATACAGTCTATCGTCTGATTGTCGACGACAACTGATCTGGCGTGATAGTGGTACTGCATATTGTCCAGCAAACATACAGGAAAGGGACCGATATCCGACATGTAGTGTCATGGTATGGGCTGGCATCATGATCAATGGCCGTACGTCCTTCTATGTGCTACCAACTGGGATTATGACTGGCAAACGATACATTAATGATATTCTGCTACCTCATGTTTGCATGTTCCGTGGTGCTGTCGGTGATAGATTCATTTTCATGGACGACAACGCAACATGTCATCGAACAGTCGCTGTCCAGGAGTGTCTTGAGAGCGAGGATACTCAACGCCTCGTATGGCCAGCACGTTCTCCAGATCTGAATCCCATTGAAAATGTGTGGGATGCTTTAGGGAGGAGTCCTGCTGGTCGCCAATGCCCTCCAATAAACAAGGACACCCTCATCCGTGAACTGACAGTGGAATGGGATAAATTACCCCAACAGCTGCTTGATAATGTTGTGCAAAGCATGACACGACGTGTGGAATCTTGCATCGCCCTCCATGGTGGCCATATCCCGTATTGACATCTTACGCCGGAACGCCTGCGGACGGTAATTGCATTTTTTTCACGTTTACGTATTCTGCACAAAATGGCCTGTTTGTCCCTTGAACACGTTCCAAAGCCTTCTGGATTTCAGAGCACAATAAATTGTCTTTCTTGTAATGTCCTGGCACTCTGACATTATTTTATTTCACTTGGCATCCAACCACACTTTCTTTTTTATGCGCTATATAGCCGTTTACGATCCGTCCTTAGCAATTGTCTAGCAGTGTAATAAAGGTAAGCAGCACTTGAAGATAATTATGGGAGATTTCAATGCAAAAATAGAACAACAGCAACAGAATGAAACTTCAGTAAGTAAATTCGGTCACGGTAACAGAAACCAGCGTGGAAATACTCTCGTAGAGTTTGCAGAGGCAGAAGGGTTTTTCATCTTGAACTCCTTTTTCAAGAAAAAGCCACACAGGAAATGGACATGGAGACATCCAAATGGGACGACAAGTGAAATTGATTTTTTATGAGTAACAAAAAATTTTTCATAGAAGACTGCAGCGTGCTAAAGAAGTTCAACACAGGTATTGGTGAGATGTAAGATGCACCTCAACACTAAACTCGAACGTGGCAAGCTTATAAGACAAACAAAATGTATTGACATAACCAACCCTAAAAAACACCATAATACCTTCAAATTGAAACTGAAGAACAGATTCTCTGCTTTAGAAGGCCTAACATCGGAAGAAGTGGATATTTCTGAAGTTAACAGAAAAGTAACCAAAGCTGTTACGGAAACAGCAACAAAATTAGCTGAGTCTAAGAACAAATTGCATGTGAACAAATTATCAGGAAAAACCAAAATGTTGATGCAAAAAAGAAGAGTGATGAGGACAACTAAAGAAGATGTGACTTCCAAAGTGGAATATATAGAGCTATGCAAGACAGTACGAAAAAGTATCACTGAAGACGTAAGGAAATTCAACTGTGAACTAGTAAGGAAAGCAATTGAAAGCAACCAAAGCCTAAAGATAGCAAAGGGACATCTCAGTAAGGGAAGAAAACAGATTATGGCACTGAGAAAAGAAGATGGTTCTGTAACAAGAAATACAGGCGAAATTTTGACAAGAGTGAAAGATTTCTACTCCAAATTACATGAAAAGGATGATACATGTACTCCAGACATCATGAAAGCTACCAGTACCAGAGTTTTTCCAGTCCTCCCGGCAGTAGTTGCACATGCAATCAAGAACATGAAGCGGGGAAAAGCTCCAGGAGAAGATGAAATTACTGTAGACATCATACAAGAAGCAAGTGGAGAAACCAAACAGTACTCGCCCAAATTTTCACTCGATGCCTTAATGAAGGGAAGATTCCTAAGGATTGGAACAACGCTACAATGATCCTGCAACATAAAAAAGGTGACATTGAGGATCGCAGGAACTACAGACCTATCAGCCTCCTGTCAGTGGTTTATAAAATCTTCACTAAAGTTCTTTCACACCGCTTGAAGGTGACACTGGACATGACTCAACCGACAGAACAAGCTGGATTCAGGAGTGGCTACAGCACAATAGATGCTGTAGCCACTCCTGAATCCAGCTTGTTCCACGTACTGAGAGAACTAATTGAAAGAGCGAGGGAATATGAACTTCCATTATGCATGGGTTTTATCGATTATGAAAAAGCCTTTCATTCTGTGAAACCATCAGTAGTTACAATGGCTCTGAAATCCTGCGGTATTGAAGATACCTACATTAATATTATTAATAACATCTATAAAAATGCAAGTGCAAAGATTCGGCTGTTTGAAAATACAACACACATAAAAATTGGAAAAGGAGTGAGACAAGGTGACACCATATCTCCGAAGCTCTTTAATGCCACATTGGAAAATGTCTTTCAATCACAGAACTGGGAAAACCAAGGGATAAAGATTATTGGAGATTACCTAACCCACCTTCGTTTTGCTGATGACGTAGTCATTTTTTCAACTACCCGATCAGAGCTGCAGAGTATGATCCAGGAACAACTTGCTGACAAGAGTAAAGAAGTGGGATTAAAAATGAACTTTCAGATGACAAAAGTGATGTTCAATGCTTATACAAGAAATGAAGATTTATCGATTGATGGAGAAAAGCTGGAGATAACAGACACGTACGTTTATCTTGAACAGCAGATATCAAGTGAGGGTCACATTGATGAAGAAATTAATCGGCGTACAAAACTTGCCTGGAGAGCTTTTGGAAGAAACAGCATAATTTTCAAGAGCAATATGCCATTATGTCTTAAAAGAAAAGTGTTTGATCAATGCATCCTTCCAGTGCTTACGTATGGTGCAGAGACGCGGACCTTAACTAAAAGAGACATACAAAGCCTGCAGACAACTCAAAGAAGCATGGTCAGGTGCATGCTTGCGATAACCAGGAGAGATAAGAAGAGGAACTGGTGGATCCGAAAAATGACAAGAGTGGAAGACATCATGATCAGAGTTAAATCCCTGAAATGGCAATGGGCTGGACATACTGCCAGAAGGACAGACCATCGATGGACATCCGAAGTTTTAGATTGGATTCCAAGGGACAGGTAAAGACCCAGAAGAAAACCTCATGGAAGATGAGTGGATGAAATTCGAAAGTATGCGGGAGTGACATGGAGGAGACTGGCACAAGACAGACAGTTGTGGAGGAAACTTGGGGAGATCTTCGTCCAGCAGTGGATTGATAATGGTTGACAATGATGATGATGATGATGATGATGATGACATGGGATGCAAGGTCGGGTGATGCGTAACATCACAGCCTCTCCTTGACAAATGCCAACCCCGCCTTCACGTGGTGCATCCTGTTCCCACTATAGGCGCTCTGACGACGGCCAATAGCGGTATAACTATACCATCGGGATTAGAGGAAATGCTATCCTACACTCACCAACCCGCTTGGCTAGGGTGGTGAGTTATGGCCAAACGCCTCCAAAATGACTCCACAACTTAAATCTTGGCCCTCAGTCTCCGGCAGCTGGAATGTACCTGGCCAAGGCAGCGGCCAGTGCGACATGAAGGCAGAGGGTGCTAAGAATCCCCGGAGGACCGGACTAGGCTGCCATCTGATGCTGACTTTGGCTACGTATAATGGACGCTCCCTATCTTCTGATTCAAGGATTCTTGAATTGGAAGAGGAACTACAAAGGATCAAGTGGGACATCGTCGGGCTAAGTGAGGTAAGGAGAAAAGGAGAAGATCTCATTGAACTGAAAAGTGGACATCTCTTCTACTATCGTGGGACTGATACTGGCAGAACTAGTGGTGTTGGATTTATAATAAACAAGAAACTGAAGGATAAAGTTGTAGAAGTTGAACGTTCCTCTGACAGCGCTGCACGACACGTTATCCAACTCTCGAGAAGATACAAGGCTCAGAATATTCAAACTTATGCACCCACCACAAGTCATCCTGAAGAAGAAGTTGAAGAATTTTATGAGGAAATTCGTCATCTAAATAATAAAGGTACGGAACACTTGAAGATAATTATGGGAGATTTCAATCCAAAAATAGGGCAACGGCAACAGAATAAAACTTCAGTAGGTAAATTCGGTGACGGCAACAGAAACCAGCGTGGAAATACTCTCGTAGAGTTTGCAGAGGCAGAAAGGTTTTTCATCTTGAACTCCTTTTTCAAGAAAAAGCCACACAGGAAATGGACATGGAGACATCCAAATGGGACGACAAGTGAAATTGATTTTATTATGTGTAACGAAAAATTCGTCATAGAAGACTGCAGTGCGCTAAACATGTTCAACACAGGTAGTGACCATAGATTGGTGAAATGTAAGATGCACCTCAACACTAAACTTGAACGTGGCAAGCCTTTCAGACAAACAAATTGTATTGGCATAACCAACCTTAAAAAACACCATAATACCTTCAAGTTGGAACTGAAAAACAGATTCTCTGCTTTAGAAGGCATAACATCGGAAGAAGTGGATATTTCTGAAGTTAACATAAAAGTAACCAAAGCTCTTATGGAAACAGCAACAAAATTAGCTGGGTCTAAAAACAAGTTGCATGTGAACAAATTATCAGGAAAAACCAAAATGTTGATGCAAAAAAGAAGAGAGATCAGGACAACTAAAGAAGATGTGACTTCCAAAGTGGAATATATAGAGCTATGCAAGACAGTACGAAAAAGTATCACTGAAGACGTAAGGAAACTCAACTGTGAACTAGTGAGGAAAGCAATCGAAAACAACCAAAGCCTAAAGATAGCAAAGGGACATCTCAGTAAGCGAGACAGATTATGGAACTGAGAAAAGAAGATGGTTCTGTAACAAGAAATAGAGGTGAAATTTTGACAAGAGTGAAAGATTTCTACTCCAAATTATATGAAAGGGATGATACATGTACTCCAGACATCATGAAAGGTACCAGTAGCAGAGTTCTTCCATTCCTCCCAGCAGAAGTTGCACATGCAATCAGGAACATGAAGCAGGGAAAAGCTCCAGGAGAAGATGGAATTACTGTAGACATCATACAAGAAGCAAGTGGAAAAATTGAAACAGTGCTCGCCCAAATTTTCACTCGATGCCTTAATGAAGGGAAGATTCCCGAGGATTGGAACAACGCTGATCCTGCTACATAAAAAAGGTGACATGGAGGATCTTGTAACGTACCAGGAGATGTGACGTGCCTGCCAGCAGGACGCACACGACATAAAAGCAGTTAAAAATCAGAATAAAACGTCCGCGTAGCTCAATTGGTAGAGCAACTTATTCCGGAATGAGGGGATCCGGGTTCGAATCCTGGCGCGGATAGAAATGACGGAGAAATTTACTTCTTTATAATGGCGCCCGAACTATCCGGATGACCCGACCGTTCAAAATCTCGCAATGGTGTGGCGTTATTTCCACACCGCGAGATAGGAAGAATAAGAGAATCTTATCTCCAGCACTTCGAAAAAAAAAATAAGGGGGAGATGATGTAACGTACCAGGAGATGTGACGTACCTGCCAGCAGGACGCACACAACATAAAGGCAGATAGGAATCAGAATAAAACGTCCGCGTAGCTCAATTGGTAGAGCAACTTATTCCGGAATGAGGGGACCCGGGTTCGAATCCTGGCGCGGATAGAAATGACGGAGAAATTTACTTCGTTATAATCTCAGGAACTACAGACCTATCAGCCTCCTATCAGTGGTTTATAAAATCTTCACTAAAGTTTTTTCACACCGCTTGAAAATAACACTGGACATGGCTCAACCGAGAGAACAAGCTGGATTTAGGAGTGGCTACAGCACAATAGATCATATCCACGTACTGAGAGAACTAATTGAAAGAGCGAGGGAATATGAACTTCCATTGTGCATGGCTTTTATCGATTATGAAAAGGCCTTTGATTCGGTGAAACCATCAGCAGGGACAATGGCTCTGAAATCCTGCGGTATTGAAGATGCATACATTAATATTTTTAATAACATCTATGAAAATGCAAGTGCAAAGATTCGGCTGTTTGCAAATACAACACACATAAAAATTGGAATGGCAGTGAGACAAGGTGACACCATATCTCCGAAGCTCTTTAATGCCACATTGGAAAATGTCTTTCAATCACTGAACTGGGAAAACCAAGGGATAAAGATTAATGGAGATTATCCTACTCACCTTCGTTTTGCTGGTGACGTAGTCATTTTTGCAACTACCCCATCAGAACTGCAGAGTATGATCCAGGAACAACTTGCTGACAAGAGTAAAGAAGTGGGATTAAAAATGAACTTTCAGAAGACAAAAGTGATGTTCAATGCTTTTACAAGAAATGAAGATTTATCGATTGATGGAGAAAAGCTGGAGATAACAGACACGTACGTTTATCTTGGACAGCAGATATCAAGTGAGGGTCACATTAATGAAGAAATTAATCGGCGTACAAAACTTGCCTGGAGAGCGTTTGGAAGAAACAGCATAATTTTCAAGAGCAATATGCCATTATGTCTTAAAAGAAAAGTGTTTAATCAATGCATCCTTCCAGTGCTTACGTATGGTGCAGAGACGTAGACCTTAACTAAAAGAGACATACAAAGGCTGCAGACAACTCAAAGAAGCATGGACAGGTGCATGCTTGGTGTTACCAGGAGAGATAAGAAGAGGAA
Source organism: Macrothele yani (assembly GCA_039090855.1). Taxonomy (NCBI): domain Eukaryota; kingdom Metazoa; phylum Arthropoda; class Arachnida; order Araneae; family Macrothelidae; genus Macrothele; species Macrothele yani. The sequence goes on from CM077022.1 coordinate 28,942,238, forward strand.
CTTGTGGATCTAAAAATGATAAGAGTGGAAGACATCTTGATCAGAGTTAAATCCCTGAAATGGCAATGGGCTGGACATACTGCCCGAAGGACAGACTATCGATGGACAGCCGAAATTTTAGATTGGATTACAAGGGACAGGAAAAGACCCAGAAGAAGACCACATGGGAGATGGGTAGATGAAATTCGAAAGTATGCGGGAGTGGCATGGAGGAGACTGGCACAAGACAGACCGTTGTGGAGGAAACTTGGGGAGACCTTCGTCCAGCAGTGGATTTAAAATGGTTGACAATGATGATGATGATGATATATATATATATATATATATATATATATATATACTAAAGAGCAAAACTGAAGACTAAGGAAAAAAGTTTAGAATTTAAAACGAAGGGTGCAGTTTTATTTTATTTTTTTATCTTTTTTCCTTTTGATCACACAGGTAGATACATAACCTTTTCTATGTTGTACTAGGTGTGAGTCAAAATTATATATGTATTTTTTTGCTTAGGTATCTTCTTTATAGAATATATATATATATAAACTGGTGGGCGAAATTAACGTTACAAATATAAATTTGACAGTATGTCCAAAACGAAACGACCGATTGTAAAGAATCTTTAGAGACATGTGCAAGGGAAAACGCTAAGTCGACCTACACAAGTAACATTTTGCTAGCTCCTATAGAAATATACAAATGATGGTACGTCATCGAGCTGGCAGGCATACGACTTTAATAAGCATTGTTCTGAGTGGGGTGCGGCAATTGTATCTTGCGTAGGACTGTTAGTGAAAGAACGGCCCAACACCTTCGCTTAGAAGACTCTACGGTGGAGAGCCATCGGTGGACTGCAAGCAGGGCAATCGCAAGTTGAGGTAGCAAGAATGTGTCAAGGCAAGTGGTCCACAATTTCTGCAGACAGTTCCAGGAAACTGGAACAATAACCAGAAGCCCGGTACAAAGACGCCCACGAGCCATAACTAGTCAAGAAGACCGGTATATGTCTCTGAGATCTTGCCGCCACAGGGAGTCGACAGCCAGGCAACTCTCGCAGGAGCACTTCTCCGCTACGGAAGCCTCAATATCAAGGCAGACAGTTTAAAAAAGACTCCATGTGAGAAGTCTGCATGCAAGAAGGGCAATGATCTGTACCCTACTCGCCGTATCACACAGAGGGGTCCGTCTGAATCGGACCCCACAACATCACCCCTGGATTCCTGCTCAATGAGTGTGTGTTCTCTTCAGCGACGAGTCACAATACAGTCTAAACAGGGATTCTCGACGTGTGTACATTTATAGAGAGAGACGGGAAGCCGAATTCATCCCTCTAACATTAGGGAAATTGAACATTGCCGTGGTGGAAGACTCCGAATTTGTGCAGGCATCATGTTTGATGAACGCACGCCGCTGACTTGTTTCTAAGAGGCACCCTGATTGCTGCATGCTACAGGGATGACATCCTAGAGCCCGGCTGCTGGACGAATACCTAGAAAGTGAGGATATTCACGGCATGGAGTGGCCCGCCGGATCTACGGACTTGAACCCAACAGAGCAAGTTTGAGAAGCCCTGGGAAGAGCAATTGCAAACCGGAAGTCCCCTCCCAGGACTCGCCCGGAACTCCGACGCGCCTTGGTAGAGGAGTGGCACTTATTGTCCCCAAACTCTCGTTCACAGCATTGTAAACAGCATGAAAACTCATTGAGTGAACTGTATCCCGGTTCGGAGTAATCACACTCCATATTGTCCCATCAGAATCGGCGTAACTTGCTGCATCACTTTTAGACTGTCCAGCTGTCGTACTCATGCTTCCTTCTCATGTGGTGATGGCATTCCTTTTCTGTTATGTATTGCTGCGTTATCAATGTATGTACAGTGGCCAAAATGGTGGAAGCCTTTAGGGAAATTTGTACTACTAAAGTCTGACGGCTCATAACATCAGTTCTGTTTAGAAAAATACCATAAAATGTACACATCATTAGAAAGACAATTCAATGCAAAATATAATGCAACAAACTGAATTGAATTATCTTTATTCTATCAAAAGTTATAGCCAAATAACCAGAAATAGAAAACTTATGTAACAAAAAAGTGGATTTCCTCAAAACATACCAATGAGACTAATTGTTCTGAGAGCCAATCAAGTATTATTATGACACAGCATGGAACCATTAACGGGGTAGTATGAGTCAGCTCTGATTTCCAGGTATCAGAGTTATATTGGGTTGGAAAGAAAATAATGTCCGATGACGAGGTACCCTAAATCGAAGCTCCTGTGACGGCGTACATTGGCCACTGACACAGAAGGTAGGGGACTTAAGTCACTAGCAGTTAGCCGTCAGAAGGTGAAGAGCGTAAGCGCCAGCCAACATGGAAGTGGTCAAAGAGCACATCCGCCATTGCATGCTGTATGAGTTTCGTCGCGATAGCACCCATGCAAGTGCTGTAAGGAACATTACCAGTGTACACCCAAATGCCATATTACATCGTCAGTGCTGTCGTTGGTTCGAACGGTTTTGAAAGGGAAATTTTGACCTGTGAGACCTTCCCAAAGCCGGAAAACCCGCAACATCGGATATGGACATGCTGAAGACATTAGTAGAGATCGACCCATGAGTGACCACGCAGGAGTTGTCCGAACACACTCGCTGAGGACTACCCACACGAGCATTATGACACACCTGCGTGAACTTGGGAAAGTGCACAAGAGGGAAGTTTGGGTATCTCATCAACTCACAGTTGAGAAAGCAAATTGCATGATTGCATGCGTTTCCCTGCTTGCATGTGACCAAGTTGAACCGTTCTTGGACTGCATTGTGACAGGTGATGAGAAATGGATCCTGTATAACAATGTTATTGCCCGAAAACAGTGGTTGGACTCAAAACAGAAGCCCATGCTGATCCCCAAAGCTGGCTTACACCCATATAAGGTCATGCCTTCTATTTGGTGGGATATGCAGGGTTTCGTGTTTTTGAGCTGCTGTTGGACAAAACCACCGTCACCGACGATATACTGCAGACGTCAGCTGGACGATCTGCACGCATCGCTCACGTCGAAACGACAAGCACTGCTGAACCACGAGGGCTTCCTCCTACAGCAGGATCGCGTAAGACCACACACAGCACGGATGACCTGTCACAAAATCAGGCACCTGATTTTGTGACAGGTCAAAAAGCGACTACCACCTTTTTGTGAGAGGTCCCCAAGCGACTACCACCTTTTCTGATCATTGCAGCATTTCCCGGACAGACAGCAGTTCGTTCACCAAATGGCACGATATCGAACGCGCGCTTACTTCTTTGCGTCCAAGCCGCCACAATTCTACAGGGACAGTATCCAACAGCTTCCCAGACGATGGAAGCAGGTCGTGGCAGACGATGGCGACTACATTTTGGACTCTTTTGTACTTACTTGTGTGTACAGTAATTAGCACTTTTCTGTTGCCTTGCCTTTGAAGGTATTACTTTCTTTCCAATCCAATAGAACTCCTATTGACTTTATGTTTATGTGTCTCGTTAATTTTGGACACCAGTGTGTGTGTGTGTGTGTGTGAAACGTATGTATTATAACTGGTGAAAATATTATACATTAAGAAAAATACTGCTTACATAGAGCATTTTAAATTACGTGCAGATTTTCTATAGGAGGCGTAAATGCATTCTGTTGTTTGCTGAATGTCTTCTAAAAATTTGCTTTTAAATATTATTTTCGTATCGGAAAGGATATTCAAAAGAGTTGCTCCTCACACCAGAGAATTCAATATCCCCTTTCTTGTTTTGATTCCGAGTGGCTTTGGTGAGGGCTGATAATTATTTTGATACTTAATAAACTCACAAAAGCTACACCCCGCCTTTTCACAGCCACTGAGCTGGAGATACTGGGCCTTATTGATGTTCTAGGTTACACACCAATTTAGAATTCCGGTCGTTAGTAGGTTAGTTATCTAAATTCGAATGAACTGCCATAAAGATATAAAAACAGTAACACGATCATTACTTTTATGAATTTTTTAAGTATCAAAATAAGGTTACACAGTGACTGAATTTCAGCTCGATTAAAAAAAAAAGAGCAAGTTAGAAAGACGCAAATGTTCAATCCTACGTATTCTTGCATTCTAATAAGGAGACAAAATAAATGAGTTTTTTTTTTCGAACTCTGCACATTTTGAGTGGTAGGGTCATTAAAAATCCACGAATAATTGTTATTAAAACGTGCCTTTTGGACAAATTTGATATGAGACATATGCCTCTTGAAAAAATTTCCCCAAGAAAGAGTAGCTATACTTTCACGTGCTTGGAAAAAAACAATTATGTTAGAGAATTGCTTATTAACGCTATGATTCTTATTCTTTTTTGAAATACAGGTTACGAACGTACGAATTCTTTTGCTTTTAGTTTTCAATGAAGCAAGTTTGAATCATTGTACTATATTTGTATTATATATAAGCAGGTCCTTTACTTTCGTTCTTTCTAAAACACGGAAACTGGAGCTGATGCTTTCAGTCAACAAATGTCCCAGCAAAACCTTATTCGGTAGACCACAACTTTTGTGATTTATTTTATATTCTTGCACTGTTAGACTCCATTTGTGAACCATAGATGGCAGCAGATGATAAGCATAAAATTGATCTATGTCTTCCATAAATTACATTTTTCGTTTGTTTAAAGACCGTAAAATAAAAGTTAGGAGCTACAGAACAAAATAAAAGTACATTCCTCTCGGAAAAGTGGGCTTGACATTTTGCCAGAAGAACTGCCCACAAATCCTTCTTGTCCAACAGTAGCATGCTTTAAGATTGCAGAGCTGGTGAGGACAAAAAAAACACAAATAAAACACTCGCACACACACAAAACAACAACAACAGGCGTAATGTGACGCAGAAGAAGCAACAACTAAATATTCAGATTATATGCGGGTTCTGTCCAGTAGCTCCTGAACTTCAACTTTTTGTGTAAGGGTGTATGCTTATAATATATACTGTTTTATCAAGGAAAAGTTAAAATGTTTTAATTTATATGCTTTAAAATTTAAATGTTTTAATACATGAATAAAAAACATGAAGCTATCTCATCTGAATTATACGATGCTTTTTATCATACTTTTTGTTTAGCTTAATTAGTATTTTGGAAACTTTTATGACAGAGGATGTTTTTGCTACAAAAGAAATTGTTCGTGCTGTTAAAGCAGTTTTGATTACAAAACGTAGTCCCTCGTACACTATAGCGTAAGGTAAATAAAATGCCGACGATGTACGAAAAAATGAATTTCTAAAGTAAACCAAATAATACCCAAAAGAGTAATATCACTAGGTACTGACTTTAAAACTTTGTAATCTAAAATATATACACACACATAAATACTTTCGGTCCACCGAGTGGACCATCTTCAAATGTACAAAGCGTTAGCAGATAACATTACTATATAAACTATCTACCAACAAGTAATTGGACACCCCTGCAATCAACGATATCTGCGGTCCTGATACACGTCACGGCCGCCGCCGTTAAATATCGTGTGGGAAACAACAACGCAACCAGTCGCATGCAAGATGCCACGCAGTTCGGAGCTCTCTGATTTCGAGAAAGGTGTAATCGTCGGGTATCACAGAAATGGCCGATGACATATCCAACGAGTTGAAGTACCCAAAATCGACAGTGGCCTACGGCAAGTGGAAGATGAGAGGTGACTGTAGGAATGTACCCTGACCCGGCAGACCCACAAAACTGGGAGGTTTTTTTTTTGTTTTTTTTTTGGAGGTTTTACGACCACCGTGAGGAACTCAATGGGCTATAAGCAGTCGCCCGTCCCTAATTTAGGGTCACTGGTTCCAGGGAAGGGAGAGAGCCAGTGCCATAAGACAAACACAACATCCATGCCTCACCGGGATTCGAACCTGGACCCCTTCCGTGCGAATGATCAGAAGCCATCGCTTAGACCACTGCGCCACCGGGCGGCAAACTGGGAGTTAGAGACCGACGGGTGCTGGCCAGAGAAATTCGGAAGAACCGCACCAAATCGATGGGCCACATCCGCGAGGAGTTTCAACAGGCATCCGGGAGTGTTCTTTCGATGAATACCATCCGTAAGGAAGCTCATCTGCTCGGTTATCATGGACGTGCTGCAGCCCACAAGCCTTTGATCACCAAGTCCAATAGCGCTGCTCGGCTAACGTGGTGCAAAGAACGCCGACAGTGGACCGTTGAACAGTGGAAACAGGTTCTCTGGAGCGAGGAATCAAGGCTCACCCTCTACCGTTCGGATGGCAGGGTCTGGGTTTGGCGTCTGCCTGGAGAACGCCTCCTGCCGGAACGTATTGTGCCAACTGTGAAGTTCGGCGGCGGTGGAATTATGCTATGGGGGTGTTTCTCTTGGTATGGCACGGGACCCTTTGTCGCAATTCCTGGTAGACTCAACGCCGAGAACTTCTGCACCATTTTGGATGACTATGCGCTTCCTACGTTGTGGCAGTTTTACGGGGTGGACCCAAGTTACTTTCAGGATGACAATGCCATCTGTCATGTTGCAAGGTCCGCCATGGCTTGGTATGGTGACAATGGGGTTAATCGAATGGACTGGCCTGCGCAGAGTCCGGACCTTAACCCTATCGAGCACCTCTGGGACGAGTTGGAGCGTCGACTTAAGGGGTGCCCCCCCCCCCGTCCGAAATAGGTGAAGGAACTGACCTGTCTTCTCCAAGCCGAGTGGAAGAAAATACCGCTAGCCGTCGTACAACGCCTGGTTGAAGGTATGCCGCGGAGGGTCGCAGCTGTAAACGCCGCTCGTGGAGGCTCCACCAAATATTGAAGGTGAATAACCTTCGTTTTCCTTTGCTATCACAGGTGTCCAATTACTTGTTGGTAGATAGTGTATATATATATATATATATGTGTGTGTGTGTGTGTGTGTGTGTGTGTGTACAGAAGTCGAGGTGGCACAGGGGCAAATATGTAAATGAATTAGCAATAGGTGTCACAAGGTTCTAACATAATTGCAAGTGTTCAGGCCATTAATTAGGTTACTAAAGTTTGAATAATGTCCTCCCAGACTTTGGGTAGCTCGTAAGGTAAGTTGTCGTTGAAGCATGCATCACCATATGTACAAATAAGTATACTTTTCGTGATGTGAAGGGAAGACTTGTATTTTGGAGTAATCAAAAGTTAAATATTATCCCAGTCTGGGTGCAGTTCTCTTTTTGTGACAGTCCTAGCTAGAGCCGTGCATTGGCTCCCTGTCCTAATGTTATATTTATGTTCTTTTATCCTTTGAAGAAGATTGCGATCCGTAGCACCTATATAACATGTACGGTGAGCACCAACATTATCGATCAAGGGTATATAGTACACTCCCCATCTTTGAATGGTTGGTGTAGGGAGACGATCTTTTCTGACCAGTGAGATGAGGTTAGGTGATCTTGCCCCCAAATCCAAATTAAACCGTCGGCAGATATTTTTCAGTGGGTTGGTGATTGATGAGATATAATCCAACGAGGTAATATAACGTAGAGCACAATCAGTTATAGGTTTTAATTAATACTTAATCAAGGAAAGGCACACATCAAGTATTCTAAAATCTAAAATACAGAAATAACGTGAAACACTTACCGAATGGATGTTATGAACAGAATATTAGAATTTTCAATAAACACTTTTTAGAGGAACAGTTCGGGATACAAAGGTCCTAGTTATATCATGTAGTTACATTTCTTCTGTTCGGTCTTAGTAGATGTACAGTAATGTTTTTAGGTTTTCGGTATGATGTGAGAAACCCAAAATAAATAAGCACAGTGCTTTCTGTTTCTGATTAGTGGTTTGAATGACTGCGCAAAATCTCTATCAGATGGGTGAGGTCATCTTAATGCACCCTGCCATCTCAAGAAATGTTCGGACTTTGGAACCTTTTCACTCAGAAGAGGTATTATTTTTCAGCGGCGTGCGCTACACAGTTAACGATACTTTAGCGTGATTGAATAATTTCATGAGTTCTTGGCACTTTTTAGTCTAAATGCGACAGAGTGACGAAGAAGAATGTCTTCACGCTCTGTGAGGCAGAAACGTTTACCTCTCCCTTAGGGCACTGTAAGCTGTCATTGTGCTGCAGTCGAAAGTTCAGGAAACGGAGAACTAATTTATGGGTATATGGAGGCTATGGGCATAGATAAGGAAACAATGATAGATGCGACCACGTGACGCGTGGTAGAGAGAGTGTCTTTACTTGAAGTTCATCTGAGTATGCCTAAGTAGGAAGAAAAGATAGGTTTCGTAGCACCAGAAGGATTCCTAGAGCGTAGTGATGTTCCATTTGGTGCGAGCACAAGAAATAAAAAAAAACAGCATACAAACATGTTGCTTACTGAGATCCCGCGGCTTACGGAACCAGTGGGGGAAATATCCACACAGCCTTTGATCTGTACTTTAACCATGGGTTAGGTGCCACTTTTTCTATCATCCATAACGTTAGAACTAACACGGGCTTGTCAAGCTGGGTCTGATTACGGAATCCATGGATTTTATGCACAGTATATCATCCACGTGAGGATGCCCTTTGCACATGAAATAGATTTTTAAACAAAGTGAATTAATCGCAATACTCCTCAAAAGATTCACTTTGCTTCCGATCGTCCGCTCCATCAATGTAACTATATGATGAAGCTTAAATTAATTAATTCCTTGAAAAAAAACTATGAGCCGGCAGTTGTTTATTTTTGTCTTCAGTTTTTCGTCATTTCTTATGATTTCAAATGCACAGTTACCCGTATTTCTAAATTATTCCCAGCCCCCTTTTTTTGTTTGAAGGTTTGACGACCAACATGAGCAACTCAGTGGGCTATTAGCAGTCGCTCGTCTATAATTTAGAACCACTGGTTCCAGGGAAGGGACAGAACATCCATGCTTCATGGTATTCGAGCCCAGACACATCTAGGACGAATGGTCAGAAGAAGCCAGCGTTTCGACCACTGCGCCACCGGGGCGGCAAATTAAATCTTCAGCTGTAAACCAAACATCAAATGCATTTTTTATTGTGATAACATAACATTTAATGGATATAACTAGGACGGATGATTTCAATCTACACCTATGCGCCGCATATAAGTGGTTTACGAGTTGTATGTAACATACACACCAACTCGTAAAATTAACTGAATAAGTACACTGAAGAGCAATTGAATTGGAGACAGCTGGCGTTATGCAAATGTGGCGCTATGGGCGGCCCTGTAAACGGAAACGACATGACGTATGCAGCGATCCGACAATATAAGGAGTGATGCGACGGGAATCAGTAAGAGTCGGACGCAGTTGGGTAAGACTCTAAGCGCATTTGATTGTGCGCAAATTGTCGGGGCCCGACAAATGGGTCACTCCATCTCGGAAGTTGTGCAGGCACTGGGATTTTCACGAGCCACTGTGTCACGGGTGCACCGTGAATACATCGAATCCGGTAAAACTATCCATGCAAGGGCCAACTGCCGTGGACAACAGCGTGTGGATGAGCAGGGTCATCGTCGGCTAACTCGCATTGTAACAGCGGATAGACGGGCCTCAGCGCAAGAAATCACTCGGCAATTTAACGCTGGAGCACAAAAACGTGTAAGCAGCCACACCATCCAGAACCATCTCCTCGCTATGGGATACAGAAGCCATCATCCCACGAGGGTACCGCTGCTGATCGCACATCACAGGGTGCAAAGATTAGCATGGGCGCGAGAACATCGCCACTGGACCCTAGACACGTGGAAAAATGTTGCCTGGACTGATGAGTCGAGATTCACGTTGGTACATGCGGATGGCAGGATACGAGTACGGCGCAAACCACATGAAGCGATGGATTCTTCTTGCCAGCAGGGTACTCTTCATGCTGGTGTGGGTGGCATTCTCGTCCGGGGACTGTTTACGTGGATTGAAATCGGACCCCTGGTACGTGTTCCATCGTCCCTCATAGGTCAACGTTACCGGACAAACATTTGCTCCCGTTTGTGCGTCTTCAACATCCCACTGGGGACCTCATCCTGCAACAAGACGAGCGATGCACCGTGCCATCGCTCCCGAATTGTATCCGAATGGTTGGATGAACACTCCACCGACGTGACCTCGCTTCCTTGGCCAGCAAGGTTACCTGACCTCAATCCCATCGAGCACATCTGGGATGCCATCGAGAGAGATGTTCGAGGCTCTGACCCCCTACATCAAATCTTCGTGAACTGTGGAAGCTTGTTCAGGGGTCGTGGATCCGTATGGCTTCCCAACGCTTCCGGTGATTTGTCGAGTCCATGCCGAGACGAATCGCCGCCGTCATCAGGGCGAAAGGTGGTGCTACACGTTACTAGACAGGTATTTCTAATTCAATTGCTCTTCAGTGTATGTTAAGATGAAACCAGATTTGTGTATAAATTAATTTTCTAGACACTCATAATTATCATCTCAATTCCGTGGTGGCTCATCTATAAAAGCATATGAGCATGTGCTCTACTCACCATTTTTCAAAAATCTCATTAGCTTAACGAAAAAATTTACGAATAAAAAAATCTGTAAGAAGATCACATTAAAATCATATTGAATAAATATGTTATTATGTGTCCTGAAAAGCCTCTTTACGGCATTGAAAACATCTTGACTTTCCTTGCAGTTAAACGTTCAAGATTTTTCATCCACAGTTCATGTACAACCTCGAATTCTGCCTCTCATGTGCACAAATTTCCTGCCCCCGTTTCAGGGTTATTTGAGCATGCGTACTTAAGCATTCTGCTGGAAGCTAGCCGTCTCTTTAAGCACTGGAGCACATTTCCACGTTGCTTATTCTCGTTTTGTTTCTAGGGGGAAACGCAATCGCTCGCTGCTGCGTCTTGCGTTAGTTACTGGATTATTTTAGTGCCATTCTTTTGTTTCATCGGTGAAACAGTGCCAGTTTTCACTTAATATCCTTATATGAATAATGAAGTATGGGGAGCTAGATGTGTGCTTTTGTCTTCTCAATCATTAATACTATTGATTATTCGCTGAAATATCCGTTCTCGCATTCGTTGGAACAGAAATTGGAAATTAAAAGACTGGGTAGCATAGGCGTAGAGTTTTGTAAAGTTCAGGGCATGTTCGACAAAAAACAAAACAAACAAACAAAACTGTGGGGTTTACATACCATTTTTTTTTAAATAAATAAGAGAATAAATAAAAATGTGTTATTATTAGGGAACGGTTTATCGGAGCGGAAAAACAGAAAATTATTTATTTCTATGAGCTAATAATTTCAAAAATACTTGCTAAAAATAAGAAAATATTTGCTGAAATAAAAATATTTTTTTTCATCGACAATGTAACTAGTTATTTTTTTATGATAAAAAGATAATATTAGTACTCAACTTACTAATCACAGTTATAGATTTGATAGAAAAAGTTCTTTAGAGTTGCAGTGGGGCAGTCAGTGTTATCTCTAAATTTTCCATCGCAAATCTATGTCTATTGTCAAGAAACAATGACCGATATCGAGAACACATCGTTTCACATCACGGGAAGTCAACCTGATATATTTTAAGAGGGGGATGTTACTAGCACTTAAACAGTCAATTTCGCGTACAAGTTGGCCTTCTAAAATTTAAGCAACTCTACACCAAGTTTGAAATTCATTGATTTTTTTTCTAATACACAAATGAATTTGTTTCTTGGGGTTTCTATTTCTGAACCGAAAAGTGTGTAACGTTTCCTTACAGCATCCTGCATGTCTTTAACTGTTTCAGACAGTAGGTATGTTGTTGTTCTGATTTCTTTATCGAATAACAGAAGAAACTTAAATTAGCAGATATGTATGCCAAGTCTGTTTATAAACTAATATCATTCATTAAATGCTGGACAACTGAATTGTTTTTTTTTTTTTTTGGATTGGAGGTTTATCGACCACCGTGAGCAACTCAATGGGCTATAAGCAGTCGCCCGTCCCTAATTTAGGGTCACTGGCTCCAGGGAAGGGAGAGAGCCAGTGCCGTAAGACAAACACAACATCCATGCCTGACCGGGATTCGAACCCGGACCCCTTACGGACGAATGATCAGAGGCCAACGCCTTAGACCACTGCGCCACCGGGGCGGCCAACTGAATTGGAGAGGCTTCGTCTTTGTCCATTTCACTGAGAACAAATCTAATAAAGCCTTCAAGATGATCTACATAGTGTACCATGGCATTGAGCCAGGCACCCAGCGTGTGACTACGGGTGTAGGCAGCAGTGGGAGATCAGGATTCTTTTTTATTTTCAAAAGATCGATCCTTGTTGGTGATTTAACAAACACTTTCACTCCATCCCAAGTAGCAGTGAATATCGGCTAGATATCGGGCCGATATTGGTTATGTCGGCCGAATGTCGTTAATATCAGTCGACATTGAGACGATATCGGCATTGTCGACATATCCGACATTGTCTTGCCATTCTTCAGCCGATATCGGCATTGCCGATATATACGACATCGTCTTGCCGTTCTTCAGCCGATATCGGCATTGACGATTGTGACGTATATTCTAAATTAACTTTCCTTTTTAGTTTCTTTCCCTATGTAAATCTTGAGTTTGTTCTCAGTTATACTTCATACTTAACGTGATATCTTTTCTCTCAAACGAATACTGTTGGCAACATAATTGAGGTAGAATAAGCGTGACGTATGCCTGTTATTAGATAAGAACGAGAGATATAAACTACGAGTAAACAGCTGCTTGTGGAGCGATTAATGGGAAGCGTTGTGTTGTATAGCGTTGTGGAACGTAGCGTTGTTGGCGTGGTGTGGTGTGCTTAATGTGGAGTGTTGATACTGATTGTTGTGTAAAATGCGAAGTGCTATGTTATGTTACGATGTGCAGGAGAAATAAAGCATCATTTCCGTAAGTTTGACTTCCGTTTCTAAATGTTTCGTCTGGCCGTTAAGGTTTAATTTAGGAACTATTTCATCGCATGGTGATTTTTTTAAAATAACGTAGCAGTACGAAAAGACGTTTACGTTATACGATATATACGGCATTGTCTTGCCGTTCTTCGGCCGATATATACGATATCGTCTTGCAGTTGTTCGCCCGATATTGGCATTGCCGAAATCATGATGTCGGCAAAGCCCATCTTTCCGTTCTTCACCTTTTATGCAGATAGGTAAATTAAATAATCTAAAGTACACCGCTACCAGTTTTTATATCATGTAAAATAAAAATAGTATTATACATATTGTATAGCCGAGTAGAAATAACAAAATACTATTAAGCTTCTCGTATCAGTGCAATGCCGAACTAAGCCAAAAACGGCCGCCCCGGTGGCGCAGTGGTCTAAGACGCTGGCTTATGACAATTCGCCCGAGATGGGTCCGGGTTCGACGCTGTGTTTTTTTTTTTTTGGTTGGAGGTTTAACGACCAACATGAGCAACTCAGTGGGCTATAAGCAGTGACCCATCCCTAATTTAGGGTCACTGGTTCCAGGGAAGGGAGAGAGCCAGCGTCGTAAGACAAACACAACATCCATGCCTCACCGGGATTCGAACCCGGTCCCCTCTCGGACTATTGATCAGAGCCATCGCTTAGACCACTGTGCCACCGGGGCGGCGGATGTTGTGTTTGTCTTACGGCACTGGCTCTCTCCCTTCCCTGGAACCAGTGTCTTTAAATTAGGGACGGGTGACTGCTTATAGCACATTGAATTGCTCACGGTGATCGTTAAACCTCCAACCCCCCCCCCCCCCAAAAAAAAAAAAAAAGCCAGGAACGTAAGCAGAGATTTCTTGTCACCTGACGCTGAAGTTTTAGCCAATGAATTTTAATCCCGTTTGGTAAACAATAACCGTAACCTTTAGATACCAGCACGTCGTGGTCGGTGCAAATCACACACGAGCTTTATTGTTGATTACCGTTTACTGATTGTACTTCGCTTCGGTGCCCTAATTCCTTTGCAATTTTTTTTTTTTGATATCAGCTGGTATGTATAAAGGTAAACCTACCAAATTTCGTTTTGTGCAAAAACGTGTCGGAGCATCTGATAATCGCCATAATATTTTGAACAATAACGGAGTTCCTTGTAGAATGCCTGACATTTCGCCGCGCGGTCTCAGTATATAGAACCAGTTAAGGCATGGGTGGTGTGTTTGCCTTACGGCACTGGATCTGTCCCTTTCCTAGAACCAGTAACCCGAAATTAACGAATCCCCCTAGAATTTCTCACGATAATCATCGATAATCATTAGTAACTCCAAACGGCCTTTTCCCGTTTTTATTGCAGCTAATAATCCTGTTTTTCATGGTGAAACAACTTCACAGAACGCAGTGTTAATTGAGAATGCTGATGAGATATAACTATCATCTAACCGATATTGGCTCCATGTCGGTAGCCGATATAACCGATATCGGCTAAATATCAGGGAGGATAACTTTTTGCAATATCGGTCCGATATCGGCTACAGATATTCGACCGATATCGGCTGCAGATATTGGACCGATATCGGCTACAGATATTGGACCTATCATATCGGCTACAGATATCGGACCGATGTTGCAAAAAGTTATCCTCCCTGATATTTAGCCGATATCGGTTATATCGGCTACCGACATGGAGCCGATATCGGACCGGCATTAATTGCTACTTGGGATTCAATACTAACTTATCCACGTTAAAATAAAGGGCTACCCGACCTTTGCAAAGCATGAAACACACACGTTATGTGTATCATTTTCGGAAAGCTCAGAAAGATTGTCGGCGTCTTTCTTCATGTATGTAGCTGTATCCTTAAACAACTTAAACAAGAGTAATACATTGTCGTAATTCACAACATCACTCGGTCCAACAAGTGCATAGCTTAAGTAAATGATCTAACAACTATGACATAATTTGCACGCCAGCAAAAAAAAAAAAAAAAAAAAAAAAAAAAAGAGAGAGAGAAAAGAAAAGAAAGAAAGAGAAAAAAATTGCAGCTTCGTCATTTTTCAACACACTGACTATAATATGTCCCCCTTTTCTGCCCCTGGAATCAGTAATTTTCATCAAATTTATGCATTTATTATGGAAATTTGGAAAACATGTATTTACGTACAAAATGCTTGAAAATATGTGTTTTTATGTGAAAATATTTATTTACCTAAAAATCCGTTCCCTAACTATTATTAAAAGTTATTCAGTAGTAAACTTTTGAACACTTTTGAAATAGTGCCTGTTTTTCATTAAAGCTTCATGCTTGTGAGTAAATTTGAATATACTGTATTAAGGGCAAAAGCTGTTTTTTTCTGTTTGTTTTTTGTTGTTGTTCTTTGTCTGGGGGCTTAATCGTGAGCAACTCATTGAGATATATAAGCAGCCACCCGTTCTTAATTTGAGGTCAGTAGTTCCAGTGAGAGGACAGAGCCAGCGCTGTAAGACAAGTGCACCATCCGTGCCTCAACTAGGATTTGGACCCGGATCCATCTAGGGCGAACGATTGGAAGAAAAAAGAAGTCGCTCCGGTTACCAAGTGGTAGGTCGCCAGCGCCTCACCTTTCGGTTACCGGATAGACTTCTTCTTTTCTTCCATACTTTTCTTAATAACTGTTTCATTCCTCAATGGATCTGAATTTTTTTGTTGTATATTGAATCAACATAAAATTGTAATTGATATATTACAAAATTTCTTTATACTAAAATAATATATTTAGCACAGACTATTACAAAAGCGTGTGTTGAATATATCAATTATGATTTTATGTAATCTATGACTGATGTTAACTGAAAGAAACATCTCATTCCATGAATCTAAGGGCAATATGGGAATTTTTACCAAAAGATAATTTCGTTGCCCCTGCAGAAATCATGGCAAGATAAGCAACCAAGCATGCGTAGTTGGCACCTGTGCTGGTTGACCTACACCAGATCTTAAATTACATAGAATTTTAAAGATAAAAATACTGAACCAATCAGGAAGTTTGGTTCTGAAACATACAGTATGAGAATGAATGGATATGGGGTTGTAACATAAAGATGCTATTATTGGTCTATTTTCACTGTATTCCATGTAACAACTTCCTCCATAAAACTTGAAACTTTTCATTGTCCTGGAGCAGGAATCGAACCCGCACTTCCCGCTTTCCGGTAGAGCATACTAGTCAGTACACTACCCAGGACAAGGAAATTCCGAGCAACTGAACATAGATATCTGAGAACCTTGAGATTTACGCTAGGCGAAGCTATTCCTGCCCCATCGCAGCGTCTCACGACCTTTTCTCATATTCAAGGTCGGATGTAGGTCACACATTCGCGCCAGTTTTCTCCATCCCTGGAATTGGTAGCCCTAAATTAGATCACAGGAGGATGCTTATAGTCCTCAGTTTTTCAGAATATTTATTACGCATCTTAAATTTGGAAAAGGTACGAGCGAAAATTCTAAAACCATAAATATACACTGAGTGGCCAAACTATTTTGACCACCATACCGTTTTATGCAAAGTAGCTATCCCGTAGATGCTGCTGACGCAAGATGGCCAAATCGGTGCAAAAAGGGAACGCTGAAGGCCTGCAGAGACTAATGAAGCGCATTGCGCAAGAAATAATGGTAAAAGACGCGATCTGACGGACTTTGAACGTGAAATGATCGTGGATTCTTGAAGCATTGGTGCAGGCATTAGCAAAATGGCTGCACTTGTGAAATGTACTAGGGCAGCAGTTGTTATAGTTTACAGAAGTGGACCATCAGCCAAAAAGCTGGGTTTGAGCACAAGGCGTGTGGTCTCCAACGACTACTGGATGCTCGAGCTGAGCAGAGAATAGGCAGACTTGTTCAGTCCAACAGAGAGGAAACACTTCGTCAGATTACAGATAATCTGAATCAGGAACCAAGTCCGATGGCCTCTCAGCGTACACTTCACCGCATATTATTACATCGTATGGGTTACAAAAGTAGACGTTCTGTCCGTAAGCCATTGATGTCTGCAGCGAACAAGAAGAGACGCCTCCGGTACGTTCAGAAACAGAACGATTGGACAGTAGATGAGTGGAAAAGGGTAATGTGGTCCGACGAATCACGTTTTCAACTACACCATGCAGATGGAAGGGTAAGGATATGGAGACAGCAACGAAAGTATGGACCCATCTTACACTGTCACTACTCTTGAAGCTGGTGGAGGCAACGTTATGGTCTGGAGCAGGTTTTCGTGGGAGTATTTGGGCCACTTGATTCACGTGGAGCAACGTCTGACCATCCAAATCTATCTAATTATAGTTTCCGACCAAGTCCACCCATTTATGTTGATGGTTTATCCCAATGGAGATGGATACTTCCAGTAGGAGCGATGGATACTTCAACAGCACAGTGCTCCCTGTCATAGTGCTCACATTGTACGCGAATGTTTTGAAGAGCATAACGGAGACTTTTTCCTGCTACATTGGCCTCCTCAAACACCGGATCTCAATTGCATGGATTACTCGTGAAATGGAGTCCAAGTAGACATCAGACAGCTGGATCTGCTACCGTCAAATCTTCAAGAGCTGGAGGATGCAATTCAACGTATATTTTGGGCAAATATACCCTAAGCCACTTACCCTACATTTAATAGATTCCATAACAAGACGAATTCAAGCACTATTAAGGGCAAAAGGTGGCCAAACAACGTAATAACCAAGTGGTCGTAATAATTTGGCCACTCAATGTATACAAATGAATATTTACAAAATGTAATGAGTATTTACGTAACCGTCGGGTTGATGGTTTCATCGACCCGACGGTTACGACACCTCGCTCAAAACAAAAACACGATGATATTATGAGGTGACAAAAAGGAAATACGAAAACAATACACAAATACAGGATCACGTGAAAGTCTCATACGTGAAGATCATACAAAGCACTTAAACCAAACTACTATCGCAGTGGAAATGGAAACAGAAAATTAAAAGCAAAAAGGTAATACACTTAATTCATGGAGCAAATGATCAGCTAGACCCACAGACCAGAGTCTATAACAGAGAGATGAGGATGAAGTCACGTGAACTAGGAAAATCATCAGAAACTGTGGCAAGGTGCATGACTGTAACACAAAAAACCGCCGTAGGAGGAATTAGTAACGGAGTCGAATTCTGTTGTTATGGACTTTTTTCAACAGACATTCGAAAGGCACTTTGCACATTAAGAATAAAAAACACTCATCTTCATATTTTGGAGGCCACCTCTGTTTTTTTTTCGTTTGTTTATTTGTTTGAGTATTTAACGACCACCGTGAGTAACTCAATAAGCTACGGGATGAGCAGTCGGCAGACCCAAATTTGGTATGTTTGTGTGGGGGTTTAACGACTACCGTGAGCAACTCGATGGGCTATAAGCAGTCGCCCGTCCCTAATTTAGGGTCCCTGCTCATCCAGAATTTGTGGTCCCTGCTCATCCAGAATTTGGGGCCCCTGGTTCTGCTGGAGGAGAGAAAGCCAGTGCTGTAAGACAAACATTCCATCCATGCGGTGGCGGGAGCCGATCCCGGACCCATCTTGGACGAATAGTCAGAAGCCAACGCTTAGACCACTGCGCTACCGGGGAGGCTTTTTTTTTCTGCCTCGGGGTTTAACTAACACCATGAACAACTTTCAGGGCTATAAGCGGTCGTCCTTTCCTAATTTTAAGCCACTGATCCTAGAGAAGGGAGACAGCTTCGACATCAATTCCTTATGCCGGACTCGAGTCCAGACCAATCTCGGACGAATGGTCAGAAGCCAGCCCCTCAGATTATTCGGCCACCTAAGTGACAGGGTTCCTTTTGTCTCACATATTCTGTAGAAATGTGCTTTCGCTAAAAACTGCAGTATTTTTTAAAATATGTTTGCTAAAGGTTCTTGTTTTGCTACCCTGGCGGTGCAGTGGTCTAAGCGCTGGCTTCTGACATTTCGCCGCGCGGTCTCTGTATATAGAACCGGTTAAGGCATGGGTGGTGTGTTTGCCTTACGGCACTGGATCTGTCCCTTCCCTAGAACCAGTGACCCGAAATTAAAGAATCCCCCTAGAATTTCTCACGATAATTATCAGTATCGTGCGGTCGTTACAT
This sequence comes from Macrothele yani, assembly GCA_039090855.1. Lineage (NCBI taxonomy): Eukaryota > Metazoa > Arthropoda > Arachnida > Araneae > Macrothelidae > Macrothele > Macrothele yani. The sequence continues at coordinate 28,961,236 of CM077022.1, forward strand.
GCAACGCTCACGGTGGTCGTTAAACCCCTAAACAAACGAACAAAAAAAGGTTCTTCATACAGGGTGGCGCACATAAAACGGGCCCCAAATGTAATAGACAGTTGTACAGTTTTATTTGATTATAATGTCCCGTACATTTCAGTTACACTTGGCATGCAAGTAAACGGTATTTCTTATCTTAAAAGAAGGCTGTAAGGTTAACAATTGACACGTTTATCAGCATTTTTACATACTTTATCAAAGTCTGTGTTGGAAGTGGTTGCCACTTGCCTCGATGCATTTTTCCGCTCGCCAAAGCATGTTCAGGAAAACTCCCCCAACTTTTTTTTTTTTTGATTGAAGGTTTAACGACCACAGTGAGTAACGCAATGGGCTATAAGCAGTCGTCCGTCCTTAATTTAAGATCACTGGCTCCAGTGAAGGGAGAGAGCCTGTGCGGTAAGACACACACAACATCAATGCCTCACCTAGAGTCGAACCCGGACCCCTCCCGGACGAATAATCATAAGCTATCGCTTAGACCACTGCGCCCCTGCAACTTGGCGACTGAAATGTCGGCGATCTGTTGTCGTATATTGGTTTTCAACTCTTCCAACGTTCGACGGTGTTACAGTAGACTTTCCCTTATAGCGAGCCCCATAGGTAAAAATCGGACGGTGATAAGTTGAGAGAGCGGAGAAGGAGGGGGGGTGGTAGGCGTAAATACTTACTGATTGCCTTTCCCTGAGTGAAACCATTGTGGATTCGAGCTAGTGAACGGCACGTCACTCCATCTTGTTGGAAGAAGGCATAAGTGAGTCCATGTAGAGGCAACTGGCTTACAAACTCTTCTAGATCCGTAGCTGAACGTCTGTATTCACATTCTCCTCGAAACAAATTGGTCCGATAATGCGTTGGCCGGACACTTCACACAAAACACAGACTTTTAAATCATAGAGTAGTTTCTGTTGGAACACTTCTGGGTTTTTAGCAGCCCAGTGTCGTGTGTTCTGCGAATTGCCGTACTCCGAAAGGTGGAGCCAAGCTTCGTCTGTTGAAATGAAAAGAAATGGGTCGATCAGTCTTTCAGAAACCATTTCTAACAGCCCCTGACAGTAATGGACACGTTTTTCTTCATCAAGTTCTTTTAATTCCAGGACAACACTCACACGGTAAGGCTTAAATCACAAAATATGCTCTGAATTGACCTACGAGTAATGCCTGTCTGCTGGGAATGGCGTGTTGCTGTGCTAGGGCTTCTTCCGACACCATTCGCTACGTCGCGTATGTGACAGCTTCCAGTGAGCGCTCAGATCGCTGTTTAACTCCCTGTGCATTGATTATACTTTAGAACCAGCTGTAATCCATTTCTTCACTAAGTCCTTGATCGTTAATTTCGCAGGAACATTGGCACCAAGATGTTTTGTTTTAAATCTTTCACGAACCAAAACAAAAGGACTCGTGCAAACATACTCCTCCACAATAAAAACACGTTGTTCAATTGAATACGGCATGAATCACACGCAGACAGCAGCAGACTGCCTCCCGGAGAGTGAAGGATCACTGAACTCATATGCGCATGCGCGACAGCGGCTAATTATGAAATATAACATTACAACCGCAACCCAAACAGCGTTAGTGGCCGGTTTTATGTGCTCCACCCTGTATCTTACTAGATAAATTTTGAAGCACGTCAAAAAAGAGGCAATAAAATATGGGTCACTTTGAAACCAAGTCACGGTCTAAACGTTGGATTTTGACCATTCGTCCGAGATGGGTCTAGGTTCGAATCCCAGGTGCGGCATGGATGTTGTGTTTGTCTTACGGCACTGGCTCTTTCCCATTCCTGGAACCCGTGACCCTAAATTACAGACCGGCGACTGCTTATAGCTCATTGAGTTGCTTATGGTGGCGTTAACCCTGCCCTCCACAAAAAAAAAGACAACCGAAAAAATGTGTTCAATATAGTACGATCCGGATACGAGGTCGTAGGTAAAAGAGGAACCTGGCAATCCAGTAGTCAAGGATAGGTTTGTCAAACAGTCGATACTTATATACGTTTCTGCTGCACTCTGACAGATATTTCCTTCACTTATCAAATGTAATGCGAATTTTTCAATTCAACTTTTAGAAAAAGAAAGATTGCACAAAATATGGAAATAATTAACATGCTAGCAGGAAAATTGTACATCACAAAAACTTGCAAGTGCTTGTATTATCACTCGCGAGATAATACACTGCTGGCCACCCAAAATGCAACACCAAGAAGGAAGCATCCGATTGGCCTGAAATTCGCAGCATGCGTCGCCCGCGAGAGGACATACAAACGATTAGCATTGCGGGGCATATGTAAATCAGGTGCGCCCGGCACGCCACCGAGAAGTACTATAAGAAGGGTGCACAGAAGGCGGGGTGTAAGTAGTGGAAGTGTGTTGTGCTGCCGGACCTGTGAGTGTGAAGCTTTCTGATGCCTCGGCGCAGAATACGGCAGTCATTCCAGCACGTTTCGGAGTTCGACAGAGGACGAATAGTGGCTTATCACGACAGCGGTTTATCGTACCGAGACATCGGCGCCCGTGTGGGACGACATCCAGCCACAGTGAGGCGAGTATGGATTCGGTGGGTGCAGGAGGGACGGACGGACCGACGTGAGCGATTGCCGCAGCCGCGGCACACCACCGAACGAGAGGACCAGCATGTTGTGCGGCGGGCATTTACGGCTCGAACCGACACATCACGAACGTTAGCGCAGGAATTAGGCTGTGCTGCGCAACAACCTGTGTCAGCACGTACCGTTCGACGTCGTCTGCAGGAGCAGGAACTTGTCGCAAGGCGCCCATTGCTCCGATTACCATTGGCGTTACACCACCGGCGAGCGCGGCGACAGTGGGCCGTTGAACGCCACACCTAGACTACGGAATGGCACGACATTGTCTTTTTAGACGAATCCCGCTTCTGCCTGTAACGCCACGATGGTCGGATCCGCGTGTGGCGGCACCGCGGCTAGAGACTGTATGACGCCTGCATTATGCATCGCCATACCGGTCCGTCGCCTGGCGTTATGGTTTGGGGCTCAATTGGATATGACACCCGCACCCCTCTGGTACGCATCGCCGGTACACTCAACAACCACCGCACCATCTCCGACGTTTTGGAGCCTGTAGTTCTCCCTTACCTGCAGGACCTGCCAGCGGCCACGTTTCAACAGGACAATGCGCGCCCGCACGTGGCCCGCATCGTGCAACAATTCTTCACGGCCCGCCAGGTGTCACTGCTACTGTGTCCCGCCCGTTTCCCCGATATGTACCCCATCGAACACATGTGGTCGCTGATCGGCAACCGAGTGGCTCGGGTAGCACCACCCGCGGCTACGCCTGCTGAACTGTGGCAACGTGTGGAAGCAGCCTGGACTGACATATGCCAAGCCCACATCCAAAGCCTCTTTCGGTCAATGCCGTGGCGTTTAGCGGCCGTTATTGCTAGCCATGGGGGGCCACACGAACTGTTGATGTCTGCGTGTTCCGCAAGTCGCACGGGCCTGTAAGCTCAATGGTTTCATCTTAGTATCTGTTGTTATGTGTCCAGTAAATCTGGCTTTGCTATCTCGTTTCCTTCTTGGTGTTGCATTTTGGGTGGCCAGCAGTGTAACTACGTGATGCAGATTTTTGGCTTGAGCGCGTGCTGTTTTTTTTGTGTGTGTGTGGGGAAAGGGGAGGGGTTAACGACCACCGTGAGCAACTCAATGGGCTATAAACAGTAGCCCGTTCCTAATTTAGGGCCACTAGTTCAAGGGAAGGAAGAGAGCCAGTGCCGTAATACAAACACAAACTCCACGCTTCTCCGGAATTTGAACCCAGACCCACCTCGAACACATGGTCAGAAGTCATCGCTTAAACCACTGCACCACAGGTACGGCGTGCTATTTTCGAAAGAACTTTTAGAAAAGTTTCTCTTTTTCGGTTTGGAGTTTACCGACGGCCATGAGTAGCTGGAAGGGCCGTAATCAGTCGCCCGTCCGAAATTAGGGTCACTGATTCCAGAGTGGAAGGAGGGCCAGCACCGTGGATTAAACGTGCCGTCCGTGCCTTGTCCAGGACCCAGGCTCATCTAGGGCTACTAGCCAGAAACCAGCGTCCCTGACCGATGTGTCACGAATGCGATTTTAAAAAAGGTTTCATTCTAAGGGTATTTTCTTTAGCCGGCAGCAAAACTGACAAGGGAAGCCTTTCAACTGCCACTCTCCAAAATTGGAGAAACGCATCTAGGAGATAGTACTAAGGCCAAAAACCAATGAGTGTATTTCCGTTTTGGCCCAAATGAAATGAAAAAGGTGAACGAGTGGTCCGAAAATGGCCTTAGAGCACAAGTGGAGAAAATCATACCACCTCTGCTCACCATACCACAAGAGGACAACAGGTTTCATTCAACCGCTCGATGTTTATTGTTTCCGCCAGTATAAAATATATGCACATAAAATATCTGATTATGTAACACTTCGCAATGTCTATGATTTTGTACTCCATCTCCGAAATAACATCATATTCCTGCATTCATTCATACACAATCAATTGCAGTCAGAAAAATTCAACAACATGTTGTTACATCCATGAAAAAATTGGATACTGTGAAAGGGATGACGTTTCTTCTGATAATGTTCAACGTATTTGTTTTTCAGATATCAATGACAATTGTAAGTACTGTGATAACTTTGGGATCTTGCCTTGTTCTCATTTTTCCCAATTACTTTGCTTCCGTCATGTGTTCAATGCCACAAATGTTCATTTTCACCTTTAATAAAGTTTTTTGTTGCTTTTTGTATGACATGAGATTATTTTGAATCATGGGGACATAGCTAATATTTGGGGTTACATATCACGCAATACAACACATGTTAGATGATTTCCCCCACTTGTGCTCTAAGGCCATTTTCAGACCACTTGTTCACCTTTGTCAGTTTATTTGGGCCAAAACGGAAATACACTCATTGGCGTTTGTCCTTAGTATCATCTCCTGGCCACGTTTCTTTAATTTTGGAGAGTAACAGTTGAAAGGCTTCCCTTGTGAGTACAATTTGTCAAGTACTCACTGTTTCCGAGTGACACACAAATATCGACATATTCTAACCGTCGAAAACCGCACGTGCTTGAGCTTAATCGCTGTTAAATGAGAAAAAAAACAACAACAGATATAACTCGCTCGTGTGGCTGAAAAGATGTAATTTTATCTTCTAGCAGTCCGCACGTTCAGAATTTACGTGACGATAAGGATTTACGTGTTTTATTTTCTGTCTTTTTTTTTCACTTTGAATGCGTCTTTCATGTGCAGGAAGTGAAGCGCTTGCTTCTGACAAATCTCCCCCAAAAGGTCTAGATATCAATGATTCTGACGTAATTGCCCCCTGCCCCCGCACCTATTCATTTCCTGTAATCACAATGCGTAGTGTCTGAACGATGACTTGCTTTCTTACGATGACACAACTGTTTAAAGCTCGTGATTACGTTTTGTTGCTCAATTTCTGCCTAATACCGAACTCTCAAACACTACTTACCGTTTATCTACATATATCACAGAACTCTCACCAAACATCTATCATTTATTCACTTCTTGGCTTCGTTTGGTAAATGTCATGATGGGTGGTTATACAATAAGTGTCTTTATCAGGTAGAGAGTTCATAATTCATTCACTTCTTGGCTTCGTTTTGGTAATGTAATATATTGGGTGGTTATGAAATAAGTTTCTCTATTCCAAAGTCTCTGGAGCAGTGTTGAATGGAGATAGCGGAGCGAAAGGTGGTAGGTACTTGTTTAATTAGAACATGCGAAAGCGATTTAAGGAAGAAAAAAATCCATTTGTCGCTATCAGGGTGAAATTGGTGCTCCAAACACAAGAAAGAAAACTGTATTCATACACTCGACGTGGATCAGGGACACCAAACAGAAGTCATCGCTCTTTACACGTTAATAAGTGAGTCACGGAAAAATCATCATTGGCCGCCACCCGGAATCGAACCCAGGGCCTTCCAGTTACACGCCGGACATGCTACCACTGCACCACTGTAATTAGCTGCCTATCCACATGGCAGGTTGCTTCTTGGAGCCACCCACAATGCTGGGGTTTCACGAATAAGTAATTAATTCATACACTCAACGTGGATCAGGAACACCAAACCGAAGTCATCGCTGTTTCCACGTTATATATACACTGGTGTGCAAAAATTAAGGACGAAGAGGAGAAATTAGCATCACAGCGGAACGAGTAGGCAGAACGGGCCGAAAGACCACTCAGGAGATAGACTAGGGTCTGGTACGGTAGAGTATGCGCATATATGCAGCATTACGTGTGGGGGGGGAGTGTCGGAAGGGTATAAAGCACACGGGCGGTGTGCGCTCAGCAATTCGGTGAAAGCTATTGCACGGTGTACATCGGTTTGAACGACCTCGAGTTCCTGCCACCATGAAATATGGCCAACAGGCAATCCAGTAGACGACATCTGGATGACTTTACCCGACATCGCGTCATTGGGAAGTTGGAAGAAGGTCGAAGTGTGACTAGTGTACCCGAGGAGTTCGGGATCGCTCACAGCATCGTTTCACGAGCTTGGAGAGCATTTCAAACGACAGGAACAGCTGTCCGAGAGTTTAGCGGTGGTCGTCCACGAGCAACCACGGCGGCGGACGACCGGTATATTTCCCTACAGGCGAGAAGAGACAGACTGCAGACAGGGGGAGAAATCGCAAGGCACATGCAACAGGCAACTGGACCGTCCGTTATCGCGTTTTACCGTGGCCAGGAGGCTGCACAAAGGTGGTCTATTTGCACGACGACCAGTACGGTGTGTGCCATTACGGCCTGCTCATCGGAGACGGCGGTTTCTGTGGTGCGAGGACCACAAGAACAGGACACATCAGCAATGGGGTCGAGTTCTCTTTACGGATGAGAGCCGATTTAGTCTCACGAGCGATTCTGGACGTATACAATCTGAAGAGAGCAGAGAACACGCAGTCATACCTCCAACATCATCGAAAGAGACTGGTTTGGAGATGGCGGAGTTCTCGTTTGGGGAGGTATCATGCTTGGTAGCAGTACTGACCTAAGTAATGGGGTCGAGTTCTTTTTACGGTTGAGAGCTGATTTAGTCTGACGAGCGATTCTGAACGTATACACATCTGGAAAGAGCAGGTAACACGCAATAACACCTCCAACATCATCGAAAGGGACCAGTTTGGAGGTGGCGGAGTTCTCGTTTGGGGCAGTATCATGCTTGGTAGCCGTACTGACCTCCACATATTCCAAGGAGGTTTAGTCACTGGTGTCCGCTATTGTACCGAGGTTCTCCTGCCTCACGTGCGTCTGTTTAAAGGTGCTGTGGGTCCTGAGTTCCTCTTCATGGACGACAACACTACACCTCATCGTACAGTGGCTGTTGCAGAGCTGTTGGAGAGTGAAGATATTCAACGCATGAATTGGCCCGCAAGGTCCCCGGACCTAAATCCAATCGAACACGTGTGGGACCTTCTTGGAAGACGCTTGGCAGCACGTCTCCAGCAGCCAGCAACGATTCCGCAGCTGCGATTGGCGCTACAAGAGGAATGGGCCGCGATGCCTCAACAGCTCCTTGACAACCTCGTCCTCAGCATAGACAGACGTTGTAAATCCTGCAACGCAGTCAGGGGTGATCATATCTCCTACTAAAGACTGGATTTGTCTTGGCAGCCGCCTGCCACATGGATGTTTCTGTCTTCTGTCCAGTTGTACTCGAAGCTACCTTTTCAATAAAGTGCCTTTGTATCCTTTGGATTCCTTGTTTGGACCGTTTTGCTCACTTGTCCCATATTCTTACATCTTGGGGATCTTATGGTATGATTTGAGTCAATGTGGAGCACTTCTGCACGACGTTACATTCGAAAAACCGTCTCGTCCTTAATTTTTGCACGTCAGTGTATAAGAAAAATATAGGTAAAAAACAGAATTTTTATAGGTCTGACGCACGTGTCTGGTATAGGAACTGCTCAATATGCTCTCCATCAATGATGTGCTAGAAGTAAAGGCCTACGTGGGCCATGGTTGTTACACACCGTTAAAAATTTTGTGGTATGTTGCACCACCTTTTATAGCAAAGGTAAATCACTGTGTTGTGTATGAAGCGCATAAAAACATGTTGCACGTATGCACCATATTGTGGTGTTGGTGCGAAGCTGCATCAATTGCACAATGTTGCTACGTGTTTCATGCACCACACCTTTGCCCCTAAAGGTGGTGTAGCTTGAGTAGCACCACTTTTCGGTGCAACATACTCCTATCAGAAATTTTTTAACAGTGCAGCATGCCACTCTAGATATTGTCCATTTCCTGTGCAATGCTGGCATTGAGTTTACTAAGCGACTGCAAGATGCCACGATAAATCCTATTCCTTAAGATATCTTCATACCCAGATATAACACGGATTCAAGTCCAGTGAGAGTGGTGGCCACGCCTGATGAAAGTGTTGAGAAATAAAGAGCTCATCGCCGAACTTTATAAGCAGCAAAGTTTTCACTTGTCAACTCAGGAATTACATAATCCTAGAGAAGAGCACAGTGTGACTGGCACGGGTTACGGTACACTGCACTCACTGGGCAACTACGTGTAGGCGCCTGCAAGAAAAACGGCCCAATGGTAAATTGTGAAGTCACACCACACTGTCACGAACGTGGCCTGGAGCGATCTTTCATGCACAGCAGACGAAAGTGACGTTCTTCATTAGGGACATTTCTTAGTGTTTTTTGTGCTAGCGAAGGTGAAGCGTGCCTCGTCGGTGCACAAAATCTCTCGCGGACACGTGTCGTTTATCTCTAACCGTGTTAGGCCTTAGGAAACGAAGGCGGTGTATTTTCGCAAGTCAACGCAGTCTCAGTTCCCGCACCATGTGGATCCTGTATGTATAACACCGCACTTTAGCACTTTCCAGACTGATCTCGTGAAAATTCGCGTGACACAGCTTCGTAATGGCTGACATGCGGACGGGGTCCCTTCTAGCAAGAACTGTCATGGCAGTCGTTACCTCATCCACCACGTCTTCTTCAATAGGTCACCATGAGTACATCCACTTCCTGGCGCTACACCCAATTCTCGGTTTCCTCACCATCTTCGTTAACGCCACTAATGTCAGGAGTATTCTCCCTAGACTTTTCGGTAGACGGTGCTCACGCAGTACGACATTTACGTTGCTCCTAATGCGGTAGAATAACTTCATTACAAACGCACTTCCCTTCTTCGTGAGACCCATACGAACATTTGCTGGCTATACATATAGGCTCTTGAATTGAAAACAAATGCCGTCTCCTGCACGATACACTTTAATGATAAAAAACTATGTACAATTAAAATAAATGTGTTTAAGAACTTTCAACACCACAACGGCGTCATCATCAGAAACAGTGCAGCAGTGAGCACAGAAGTGAGTAGCCTATATACTTTGCAAGACACATAGCAGTTAATGCGCATGTGCAATAATCGGCAAAGTCCAAGTTAAGTTCAGTGGGTACAAGCATAATTGGTGGGCGTAACCTGGCCCAAAAGTGTTCTCCAAGGAAGGGGGATAAAAACAGGGGTTCAACGTTACAGCATCTTTCACCATTGACGAATATGTGAATACTTTCACAAAAAAGGGTTGATCGACGGTTCCTGGGAGAATCCAGAATAATGGTGTCATTCAAACATGGTAAGTAAGAACCGTTTAAACAGAGTCTCGACAAAGATGTAGCACCAGAATGCGTCCTGAGATTATACTGATGTTCGTAAATGCGGCGCCCCAAATTACGAGTGGTAGAGCCAATATAACATAAATCGTGCTCTGCAGGGTTAGCAGATTTAAGTGGAACCAAATATACGCCGTGACGGTTCACACATTCAACACAGTCTCTGTCCTTTTTAACAGTGTTAAATGGACAGAGACTGTGTTGAATCCCTGTTTTTATCCCCCTTCCTTGGAGAACACTTTTGGGCCAGATTACGCCCACCAATTATGCTTGTACCCACTGAACTTAACTTGGACTTTGCCGATAATTGCACATGCGCATTAACTGCTATGTGTCTTGCAAAGTATATAGGCTACTCACTTCTGTGCTCACTGCTGCACTGTTTCTGATGATGACGCCGTTGTGGTGTTGAAAGTTCTTAAACACATTTATTTTAATTGTACATAGTTTTTTATCATTAAAGTGTATCGTGCAGGAGACGGCATTTGTTTTCAATTCAAGAGCTTTTGGTGCACGAGTTAATTTCTTCATATACATATAGGCATTATTGCTTTTATAGGACGTCTTTTGCGCTGTAAACGTGTTAACATGCAAACGAACGCGATGGGCGTACATGAAGCGTAAATATCCCCCACTGGTAGAGACAATTGGAACTACTTTTTTCCTTCGTTAAATCTCTTCTGCATGTTCTCATTAAGCTATTTATTCATTTTCGCTCCGATATCTCCATTCGTCACCGCTCCTGAGACTCTAGAATGAAGAAATTCACTTTATATAACCACTTGGTATTTCTTATTTTTTAACAATTTAATCTTTTGATAGCTTTGTGGCAAACATTCATGGGGAATGGGTGGTATACTTGTCCTACGTTCGTATCTCTTTCCCCCTGCACTGGAAGCAATGACCTCAATTAGGAAAGGGTGATTTCATATAGACTTGACCCGTGGTGGTCGTTAAATCCGGAAACAAAAGTGCGCGCACGCGCGCGTGTGTGTGTGTGTTTGGAGGGGGGGGTTGGCATCTCAAGTTGACAGTCCAGGAAAACGCCGGTTGGTACATATTATCTGGGAGAACAGACGACTCACGGTCCTCACTTAGATGCATGTCACAACCAGAGCGTACAGAAGAGCATTTCCAAGCATACAATTTATTAGGCAAACTCTTCTAGAAAACAAGGAAGTCCCATTGTAACGTACCAGGAGATGTGACGTACCTGCCAGAAGGACGCACACGACATAAAGGCAGATAGGAATCAGAATAAAACGTCCGCGTAGCTCAATTGGTAGAGCAACTTATTCCGGAATGAGGGGACCCGGGTTCGAATCCTGGCGCGGATAAAAATGACGGAGAAATTTACTTCGTTATACCATGACTGAGCATTGGACAACCGGAAAGGGGTCTTTGTGTCCGATGAGTATAGTTTCCAGCTACAACATACTAATGCATGAGTCCGTGTTAGAACCCGCGTATGTGAACATCTGCAACAATAACGGAATGTTGGGCGAATACAGGAAGCTGTTATGGTATGAAGATTGTTTTTATGGACATTCCTGTGTACCCTCATTCCTGTTGAATACACTCACCCAGATCCTACTTTGGCTTTGTTTCGGACTAAGTGTTGTCCTGTATTGTGAGATTGCATCCAGATGGTATTGTTATGGGAACAGTGGGTCAACAGACAATGCCCCGTTTTTTTTTTTTTTATTGAAGGTTTAACGACCGCCGTGAGCAACTCAATGGGCTATAAGCAGTCGCCCGTCCCTAATTTAGGGTCACTGGTTCCAGGGAAGGGAGAGAGCCAGTGCCGTAAGACAAACACAACATCCATGCCTCACCGGGATTCGAACCCGGACCCCGTTCGGACGAATGATCAGAGGCCATCGCTTAGACCACTGCGCCACCGGGGCGGCAATGCCCCGTTTCCCGTAGCCGTCAAAGTTTCACTACTTGAATCTCATCAAACATTTGTGGGATGCACTAGACAGTTCTACGCCGGTGCTTTGCTCCATTCCCGAACTTCGAGTCATCTTCTCCGTCTGATACCGAATACCTGACGGTAGCTTCCGCTGTCTCAGGGGAATCGATGGCACACAGAGTGCAAGCAGATATCGTGGCGAAAAATGGACCAACAGGCTATTGGTACGTAGGTAGCCAGATGCTCTGCTCATGAGTGTAGAAATGCAGGATTTGACTTTCATTCACGTAACGAGTTCCTTTCATTCGATTTGAACAGGAATTAATCTCGCATTTCCCAATTGCCTTTCAAGCATGCCACTGTTAAACCTCGCTGGAGACTGCAGTTCCAGTCAACTGAAGCTTACTATACAGGAATCTACACTGCTGGCCACCCAAAATGCAACACCAAGAAGGACACGAGATAGCAAAGCCAGATTTACTGGACACATAACAACAGATACAAAGATGAAACGTTTGAACTTACAGGCCCGTGCGACTTGCGGGACACGCAGACGTCAATAATTCGTATGGCCCTGATGGCTGGGAATAACAGCCACTACACGTCGTGGCATCGAACGAAAGAGGCTTTGGATGTGGGCTTGGGGTATGACGGTCCAGGCTGCTTCCACACGTTGCCACAGTTCATCAGGCGTAGCTGCGGGTGGTGCTTGCCGGGCCACTCGGTTGCCGATCAGAGACCAGACGTGTTCCATGGGTAACATATCGGGAGAACAGGCGGGCCACGGCAGCAGTGACACCTGGTGGCCCGTGAAGAATTGTGGCGCGATGCGTGCCACGTGCGGGCGCGCATTGTCCTGTTGAAACATGCCCGCTGGCAGGTCCTGCAGGTAAGGGAGGACTACAGGCTGCAAAACGTCGGAGATGTAGCGGCGGCTGTTGAGTGTACCGGCGATACGTACCAGAGGGGTGCGGGTGTGATATCCAATTGCGCCCCAAACCATAACGCCAGGCGACAGAACGGTATGGCGATGCATAATTCAGGTGTCATACAGTCTCTGGCCGCGGTGACGCCACATGCGGATCCGACCATCGTGGTGTTGCAGGAAGAAGCGGGATTCGTCGGAGAAGACAATGCCGTGCCATTCCGTAGTCCAGGTGCGGCGTTCAACGGCCCACTGCCGCCACACTAGCCGGTGGTGTAACGTCATGGTAATCAGAGCAAAGGGCGCCGTGCAACAAGTCCCCGCTCCTGCAGACGACGTCGAACGGTACGTGCTGACTCAAGTTGTTGCGCAGCAGAGCCTAATTCCTGTGCTAACGTTCGTGATGTGACGGTGCGAGCCGTCAATGACCGCAGCACAACATGCCGGTCCTCTCGTTCGGTGGTGTGCTGCAGCTGCGGCAATCGCTCACGTCGGTCCGTCCGTCCCTCTTGCACCCACCAAACCCATACGCGCTTCAGTGTGTCTGGATGTCGTCCCGTACGGGCGCCGATGTCTCGGTACGATAAACTGCTGTCGCGATAAGCCACTATTCGTCTTCTGTCGAACTCCGAAACGTGCTGGAATGACTGCCGTATTCTGCGACGAGGCATCAGGAAGCTTTCCACGCACAGGTCCGGCAGCACAACACACTTTCACTACTTACACCCCGCCTTCTGTGCACCCTTCTTATAGTGCTTCTTGGTGGCGTGCCGGGCGCACATGATTTGCATATGCCCTGTAATTCTAATCGTTTGCATATCCTCTCGCGGGCGACGCATGCTGCGAATTTCAAGCTAATCGGATGCTTCCTTCTTGGTGTTGCATTTTGGGTGGCCAGCTGTTTAAGAAACTTTTAGATTCACTAATCGATGTGTCTGCGACCTCATATCAGGTACTCTATTATCCTAAGTAATGACTTATTCCAGATATGAGAAATTTCTGACATATATAATATCGGAGAAAACCATGCTGTAATGGCGTCCCTAGAAGAAAATCTTGAGGCTGGGGAATGATGATCCGTTCCAATTGCAGAATGATGTGCTTTTCAGGTTCTCTGAAGAGTCCAACATTTACCATGCTTTAAAATTATGGGTTACTCTGCCTTTTTTTTTTTTTTTTTTTTTTTTTTTGATTGGAGGTTTAACGACCACCGTGAGCAACTCAATGGGCTATAAGCAGTCGCCCGTCCCTAATTTAGGGTCACTGGTTCCAGGGAAGGGAGAGAGCCAGCGCCGTAAGACAAACACAACATCCATGCCTCACCGGGATTCGAACCCGGACCCCGTTCGGACGAATGATCAGAGGCCAACGCCTTAGACCACTGCGCCACCGGGGCGGCTACTCTGCCTTTCACCTGAACTGATGAAGTCTACTTCTTCAAGGCTTTCTGCGATGTTTACCAAGCGATATTTAGAAGAAAGGTAAACTACTATAACAGAAATAAAAAAGAAACATTTTACTTCAATGTAAGCCTTGTATAACGAAGTAAATTTCTCCGTCATTTCTGTCCACGCCAGAATTCAAACCCGGATCCTCTCATTTCGGAATAAGTCACTCTACCAATTGAGCTACGCGGACGTTCGTTCTGACAGCTATCTGCCTTTATGCCGTGTGCGTCCTGCTGGCAGGTACGTAATATCCCCCCCCCAAAAGATGGCCGGGGGCATGGCCCACGGGTCAGCCGTGACCATGAATCGTCGCAGGCAGCCATCCGCTGTAGAACGTGCACTTGAGAACTCCCAGTCAATCTGGTGTGTGGAATGCAACGTCACACACATTTATTTTTCGAAGCGCTGGAGAAGGGATTGTCTTATTATTTCCTCTCTCGCGGTATGGAAAGAACATCACACCATTGCAAGATTTTGAACGCCATTATAACGAAGTAAATATCTCCGTCATTTTTATCCACGCCGGGGCTCGAACCCGGGTCCCCTCATTCCGGAATAAGTCACTCTACCAATTGAGCTACGCGGACGTTCGTTCTGACTGCTATCTGCCTTTATGTCGTGTGCGTCCTGTTGGTAGGTACGTCACATCTCCCCCCCCACCGAAAGAGGGCCGGGGCATGGCCCACGGGTCAGCCGTGACCATGAATCGTCGCAGGCAGCCATCCGCTGTAGAACGTGCACATGAGAACTCCCAGTCAATGTGGTGTGTGGAATGCAACGTCACACACATTTATTTTTCGAAGCGCTGGAGAAGGGATTCTCTTATTATTTCCTCTCTCGCGGTGTGGAAAGAACATCACACCATTGCGAGATTTTGAACGCCATTATAACGAAGTAAATATCTCCGTCATTTTTATCCACGCCGGGGCTCGAACCCGGGTCCCCTCATTCCGGAATAAGTCACCCTACCAATTGAGCTACGCGGACGTTCGTTCTGACTGCTATCTGCCTTTATGTCGTGTGCGTCCTGCTGGGCAGGCACGTCACACTTGTGATGCATTTTAATAAAAGCAATTCTTGCGTTTATTAAACAATTAATAATCCAGAGAGATGTGCTGAAAATTGTACAATAGCTAAACATTTTTGGCAGCTCTGGTGACGACGTGGTCTAACCGTTGGCTTCTGACCTTTTTCGAGTGAGCCCGCGTTCAAGTTCCGGATGAGGCATGGGTGTAAGAGGATTTCACCATGGCACTGGTTCACCCCCTTCCCTGGAACCAGTGGCCCTAAATATGAGATGGGTAATTACTGACTAGTTATAGCCATGAGAGTTGCTCATGATGGTCGTTAAGCCCCGAAAAAAAGAAGAGACGTTTTTGCCTCATCAAACAGACGATCTGCTGGCGGGTTTTTTTTTCATTATTATTTTGAAGTTTAACGACCATCGGAAGTAACTAATGGGCCAGTCGCCCGTCCCTAATTTAAGGCCACTGGTTCCACAGAGGAGAGAGAGCGAGTGCCATAAGACACAAATTCAACATCTGTGCCTCACCGAGATACGAACCCGGCCCCGTCTCGGGTGAATGGTCAGAATCCAGCGCTTAGACCACTGCACCATCAGACCGCCGGCCGCCTCGGTGGCGCCGTGGTCTAAGCGATGGCCTCTGATCATTCGTCCGAACGGGGTCCGGGTTCGAATCCCGGTGAGGCATGGATGTTGTGTTTGTCTTACGGCACTGGCTCTCTCCCTTCCCTGGAACCAGTGCCCTCAAATTAGGGACGGGCGACTGCTTATAGCCCATTGAGTTGCTCACAGTGGTCGTTAAACCTCCAATCAAAAAAAAAAAAAAAAAATCAAACCGCCGAGCTGCTGTTCAAAGTGACTTCGAAATTGATAGGTTTTACCGTAAAAAAAGCTTCCGATTTATACTTAAGAAGATGAATAAAAAATTCAGAAAATGAAGCATTTGATTGAGTTGTTTTGTATATCTCTTCTACGTCGCAATACCGCGTGTCTTCTGGTTTTCACAGACTTTGTTACGCAATACCCGCCAGTAGATTACACGCGCGAAGTGAAACAATGGTCGTGTAAATCGTAAAGAAATGTCGACAAATTATTTGAAGTATGCTGTGTAATATCACCGTTCTTCTGAGATAATAATAATAATAAAATGTCTTTTGGATGGAATTGTTTCTACGGAAGAAAACAAAGGAGAGAGAGGCTTTTTTTACGGTTCGAAAATGAAGAAAACTGTTGATTTGTGAAATAAATAAACTGACAGAAATGCAATTAAACAAAGCTGACTTCCTATCTGTGAGCTCATTGAAAGCAGAAAGTTTTCACACAAGAGTCTTACACATTTTTTTTCGTTTAATATCAGTTTTGTTCCACAAAGTTCCGCAACATTTTGATTTTCAGAAAAAACCAAACTGAAAGAATGAGGAAAATGTTTTTTTTTTTTTTTGTTGGAGGTTTAACGACCACCGTGAGCAACTCAATGGGCTATAAGCAGTCGCCCGTCCCTAATTTATGGTCACTGGTTCCAGGGAAGGGAGAGAGCCAGTGCCGTAAGACAAACACAACATCCATGCCTCACCGGGATTCGAACCCGGACCCCGTTCGGACGAATGATCAGAGGCCATCGCTTAGACCACTGCGCCACCGGGGCGGCAGGAAAATGTTTCAAGGCCAGACATGAAATGGAAAGATCATTTCTTCCCCAGAGTAATTTCCTCCAAATTCCTGTTGATAAATGTCCCTTTTCAGTACAAAGGCGCTCAGTATTTTTGCTGTTTCTATCTCATCAGAAACTTGCATCACCGGGGAGCTGGAATCGAACCCACATCTCCAAACTTACATTCTTGATTGCTACCGTTATACTATCCAGGACACTGAACTACCCAGAAACTGAAGTTAAGCAAATGTGGTTTAGTAACTTGGGCAACTTTCAGATTTGCACTAGCCACTTTCTCGTAGCGTCGTTTCTCTTCCAGAAATGCATATAGCTCATAAATCAGCATTGCCTATTACACTAAAGTAGCAAATTATTAAGGACACCTACTTCAAAACGTGTTGGACTGCCCTTGGACTTCAAGACAGCCATGATTCAATGTGTCATGGTTTCAATGAAGTTCTGGCATCATTCTGTACAGTACTGGCCAAAATTGTGGAAACCTTTTGGAAATAGTGTATTTTTGAGGTTTGATGGCTCATAACACCTCTTTTGTTTGGAGTAATACCACAAAATTGTATATCAATGGAAAGATAATTTCATTTAGGATGTAATGCAATAACTTTTATGAAGGAATTTGTATTAGAATAGCAGTTATGAAGAAGAACAGTGGAACACATAAAAAAAATGAGATACAAAAATTCTCACCATGTCAGTTAATACTTAGTTGGGTAACCTTTAGCGTTAATTACGGCCTTACAACGCCTTTCCATGGAGTGAACCAAGTTTTTTAGTTCTGCAGCTGTTATAATGTGAAACCAAGATTGAATTATTGCTTCTATTAATTGGGTTTTATTGCTTGGTTGCTTCTGACTAACAATTTGTTTTAGTCGGCTCCATAGATTTTTGATGGGGCTAAGGTCTGGGCTATTCCCAGGCCATTCCAGCAGTGGAATATGATTATCTTGAAACCAGTTTTGCACACAGTAGCAACATGAGATGGAGCTGAATCCTGTTGAAATATAAATGCTTCATTATCTTGGAAAACATCACGTGCGGAAGGCTTCAGTTTGGGCTCAAGTATTTCAATAATGTATTTTTGGCCATTTATATTCCCATTAATCACGCAAATTCTGCCCACACCTTTTCATGTCATACAACCCCAGATCATAACACTAACTGGGTGTTTCACGGTACATGTAATGCAATCAGGATGCAAGTCTTCTCAGATTCTTCTCCTTGCGTATTTTATGCCATCACTACCAAACAGGGAGATTTTGGTCTCATCACTTCAAATAACACTGTTCCATTGTTCCACTGTCTAATTAACATTGGTATTAGCCCAGTTTAATCGTTTCAATCTTTGTTTGAGAGATAAAAATGGCTTTTTTTTTGTGGAATTCTAGCTTTTAGACCAAATTCCTGCAGTCTGCGCCAAACAGTCCTTGCACTCAACTTCATATTGCATTACGCCATTTCATCTTGTATACACACAAATGATTTTCTTCTGTCACCTAGGCACAGTCTCTTAATTCTTCTATCATCACTTGCTATTGTTCACCTTTCCCTGCCTTTACCAGTCTGGTTTTGTAGTGACTGAGTCTACTTATACCAATTCAAAAATTTAGAAATGCCACCTTTGGTTAAGTTTCAGCCAATTTTTCTTCTAATTTTTTCATAACTGAAACCTTGTTCACTTAAAAGTACTATTATACATCGCTTTCTGGGTGACCAGTCAACTCTTTGTGTTATTTCTTTAATTTTATTACGTTCTACAAGCTCACTAAATGAAAAAACACAAAAATAAACCAACCAACTTGATAGCAATCACATAACACACTGACAAATGTCCTCCTCTCAGCTCCAGTACATGACATCAACAGCTGAATCCTACTGTGACCTGATTGGCTCATTGCCAAAACAAGATGACAACTGATTGGCTCTCTAAACACCCATGCTCGTTGGCTACATTCAAATGAAGGAAAGCTACTTCATGTCAACCTAAGCAAGTTGTGCTTCTTTTTTCTGGTTATTTGGCTATAACGTTTCATAGAATAGAGATAATTGAACAAACTTTGCTGCATTACATTCTTGATGAAATTATTATCTTTTTATTGATTTATAATTTTATTGTATTACTCGAAAGGAAAGTGGCATTATGAGCCACCAGACCTCAAAAATACACTTTTTCCAAAAGGTTTCCACAATTTTGGCCACTAATGTAGGTATGTTCACCCAACAGAATGGATGTGACGGCGTCCATCAATTGCCGA
Organism: Macrothele yani; assembly: GCA_039090855.1. Classification (NCBI taxonomy): domain Eukaryota; kingdom Metazoa; phylum Arthropoda; class Arachnida; order Araneae; family Macrothelidae; genus Macrothele; species Macrothele yani. Next base: position 28,980,186 of record CM077022.1, read on the forward strand.
ATGTTCGCTGGATCTCTGTTTTGAATTGCTCTCTTAATCTCATCCCACAGCAGGTGTCTGCACGGGCCTTAATTTGGAAAGCTCCACCATTCTCAGTTTACGGCCCGGCCCAGCCCGACCCGACCCTTTTCAGACTTTCATCAAGAGTTCTCGGCCACTTATTGAAAATAACGCAAGGTTTCCTCTAAAGCAGGGGTGGTCTGAATGTCCCGCGTGACCTTGTTCACAAAGGACATTCTAAAATGGAAAAAAATACGTTTTGGAAATGTAGAAATGAATATCCAGGTACCTTGAGTACATGGACATTGAATTCCCAAATTTGCTATGAGCTATGCTGCCCGTAAATTATACACTTAAGTACCAAAAGTCATGAGGCAGCAGTATGCAAATATTTAACTGGTGTTGCCGTTGTATAAAGGCTTCAACACACGCCACTATTTTTATCAGTTGCGAAGTGTAATCTCGTGAGTCATATTGAATAACCACCAGTAGGATTATGGCAAGCCAACGTGATTTATAAGAGTTTGAACGAGGCATGGTAGTGGGAGCCAGACGGATGTGACATTCAATTTCGGAAGTTGTGCAAACATTCAGCATTCCCCGATCCACGGTGACACGTGTGTACCGAGAATACCTTTAGGAAGGTATGGCCACCCACCGTGGACAGCACAGTGGCCGACCACGGGTGCTGAATGACCGTGACCCAGCGGCGCCAGACTAGGATTGTCCATGCTAACAGACAAGCGACAGTGACTCAAATAGCATCCACATTCAATGCAGGAGTACAAGAGACATATCCATCAGGTCAGTGCAGCGTAATTTAGCGCCATGGGGTATGGGAGCAGAAGACCCATCAGAGTGCCTTTTTTAACACCACGACATCGGACACAGCGCATCACCTAGGCTCGTGAACACGGTAATTAGACCCTGAAAGACTGGCAACATGTGGCGGGGTCCGATGAGTCGCGCTACCAGTCGTTACGAGCTCATGGTAGGATTCGGGTGTTGTACAGCCCCCATAAGGCCATGGACCCAAGCTGTAAAAAAGGCATTGTGCAAGCTGGTGGTGGTGGTTCCATACATGTGTGGGGTGTCTTTACGTGGCATGGTTTGGGTCCCATAGTCCTCGTAAATACGCCATTAACCGGTAATCTGTTTGCTCGGCTAGGTGACCATTTCAGCCAGTCATGGACTTCATGTACCCTAACAACGATGGGATTTTCTAGACGGACAATGCATCATGTCATCGGGCCCAAATTGTCCAAAATTGGTTCGAGGAGCAGTGTGGACCGTTCCGACGGATGGCATGGCCACCACGTTTGCCCGACATGAACCCAATAGAGCACTTATGGAACGTGGTGGAAAAGTCCACTCGTATCCAAGATTCTGCACCTACAAATACCAGGGAACTGTGGGCGGCTATTCAAACGGCATGACTCCCCATCTCTCCAGAAGTCTTCCGGCCACATGTGGAATCGATGCCACTTCGAGTTGCGGCACTTCGCTGGGCAAGAAGAGGTTCTACAAGATACTAGGTACGTATCCCATGACTTATTGCATTTCAGAGTATATAACTAAAAATTTTAAAGGGTGCTAAAAATGTAGGGATACCAGGTACTTTTTTCGGGTTTCTTTGTACCATACTGTCAAGTTAATTGTATCGTTTCTTTTTCCGAAAGTTAAGTTTGAGGATTCGAAACCTAACTGAAATAATTCGATATTCATAATAAACACATGTATTTTTATTTTTATTTTTCATGTGGCCCACGAGTCCCATTCCATTTTGTCACGTTGACCGCAATTCAAAAAAGTTTGAAGACCCCGTGCGCTAGAGAAACAAAGGTGCTGTGTACTGAATTGAACTACCATAATAGTAAACGGAATGTAACGTAAAGAGACGCGCCATTTCTCGTAGGAATTCCTCCCACTGATGAGGTTCAGACCACACTACAGGGCGTTTCAGAAAATTTGATATTTCGTAATCTAATAACTTGACCAATTCACGTTCAGATGATCTCAAATTTTAACAGCATGTGTAGAAACAACTCAAAATTCTATATTTAATATTTTTTTTCCTTTCAGGTATAAAAATGCCATTCACTGGAAAAGAAAAGGCGTTTTGTGTGTTAGAGTATGCTCGAACACAGTCGAACAAGACTGTGCAGCGAGCATTTGTGAGAGAATCCGCAAAAAATGCACCAACTGCAATGCAGATTTGGACACGGTACAAAAAATTGAAAGAAGAAGGCTGTCTGTGCAGAGTAAAAGGATCTGGACGATCACCAGTAGCGGAAGAGATGGTCCAGCGGGTTCGGGAAACATTTCTGCGAATGTTTCCCCAGGAAGTCCATAAGAAGAGCAAGTCTGAAAACCCAGATTCCTCCAAGGACAGTTTGGCGTGTCTCAAGGAAACGCTTGCGAATGACACCCTACAAGCTACAGCTCGTTCAATCTGCCTGGGAGATAGATCGGGCGTGCTGGTGATGAAGACAACGTGCTGTTGATATGGCCGCCGCGTTCTCCCGACCTGACCCCTTGCGACTTTTTTCTCTGGGGCTATGTGAAGGGACTGGTCTATGTCGCCCCTCTTCCTACAAGCGTGGACTACCGAATTGACGTGTGCCGTGTCACAGGCGGTGCGCATATTGGAAACTTGTGAAATCGTTCATAAAATCCACATACCTTTGAATTTCTCATTCAAATTTTGATGAATAAATCTTATTTTGCTCAACATTAAGCCTGTTTAGTTTCATTTGCCTACACTATTTAGTTACTCAGATATTTGTATCACAAATGATATAAAATTTTCTGAAACACCCTGCGCTTCCGTTACAAATGTAAAGACTTTTCCTTTTCTACATGTAAGTATAAACAAAGTAGCTTTCGGTTCCCAGGTATGTAAACAAATACTTCGCGATTCGTCAACTCCGTCGTAACAACGAATGGCGCCAGAAGCTCTTTTTTGTTTTGGTTTCGTGTAGCTAAAAACTCTGTTCATGTAAATATTTTCCGGAAAAGAAACAAACCAGGTATTTTAGTCGCTGAAGGCAACGAAGTGAAAAAGGAATTTGATTTCAACCTTTAAAGAATAAACATTCCATTTCAGGCTCTCATTTTACAGCCGGGGCCCGGGCTTGTCAGTTTCAGCTGCATTTAATCAATGCATCCAGTGGGGGATGGGGTCTTTCGTTCAATGAACCTCGCCACCTGATTGTTTAATAAGTCAGTCTTCATTTTTTGAGCCGAAACGTTATATTTTAACCTAGGAACAAAATGCTAAATTTTTCATCACAGGCCCCGCCTGAACCCGGAAGTTCTCATTTCGGTGATGAAAAAAAACCCGGGCCGGGCTAAACCCTTGCAGACCTCTGTTCCACAGGTGTTTAGTTGGGTATATTGGTGCCGTTGTATTACTTCGAAGTCACTGTCGTGCTCCTGGAACCACTGTGTGACGATCCGAGCTCTGTGGTATGGCGTATTATCCTGCTGGAATTCTCCCTCTCCATCAGAAAACACCCTAAACATGTACGGGTGTATGTCTGATCCGCAGTGATGTTGAGATATCTCTGGCATGTAAATTCTGTTCCAGAGTCATTAAGGAACCCGATTACCGCCATTGAAATAGAATCAAGGCCACTACATCGTATCCACTAGCTTGTACATTTAATGCTAGTCAGCTGACATCCATCGATTCGTGCTGTTTACGCTATATTATGGCCCGTCCATTGTTATGTATTAATTGAAAACGTGCTTTATCGCACCAAATGACATTTTTCAGTCCTTAATGGTCCAGTTTTGATGCTCACTGCAAAAGAATATGTCGGTTTTTAGCAGAGACGAATGGTATGCAAAGAGAAAGTCTGCTGCTATGGCTTATTCGCACTAATGTGTGGTGGACTGTGTGTTCTGAAATTCTATTCTGATACGATTGCACTGCGAGGTTACGTGACGTAATGGTGTCCGCCTGTTACCTCGTGCAATCCTTTCCAGCCGCGATCACCGGAGTGTAATGAACTCATAGATTATTTTGCCATTTTTTAAGCAAGTATGTTACACTGCATTTGAAAAACAACATTTATAATCCGGAATTTTTGCGCAGTTTCACAACTTTCTTTGACAGGTACTGACACAAATTGTCTTATATTGGGCATTGCTTTTTCTTAAAAGGTATGTAAATCTTAAATTGCATAATCCATGTTTAAATTCACTGACATTGCAGCAGCTTTAATACGGAGGGGAAGGTATTGGCCATGAAATTATTCCGTTGATCAAAAGGGCTGGTCAATTTTTTGACTAAAGGGGAAAAAATGCAAACTATGCTTCTTGCAGAAACATATCCTTCAAAGCATTCGGAAATTCTCTGACAGTTTCCTAGTGAAAATGTAGCAGCCACGGATACCGGGAGAATTCCCTCCATATTTTGGGGCCAGTAGGCCTTACGTTAACTCAAGAAAGAAAAAAAGTACATATTAGGTGCACAAATAAATTTTAAAGCTTTTTTTTGTGTGACGTTTACCGCTAATTTACATATCCGACATTCCCCCGTGTTGTTGTCATGTGACCGTAACTGGTCAGGAGAATAAAATGTGACACATAAGTTTGCCCAAAAGTCAAACGCACTTGCACATCGGTAAGTGAAAGATGGCAAGCGATACGGCATTTATACGACACTGCATTCGTTACGAATTTCATTAAGGAAAAAGTGTGCAAAAGCATGTGCATGGATCTTTTCTGTTCTGGGGAAGAATATTTAATCGAAAAGCACGTGTGAGTTTGTGTTTAGCCGGTTTAAAGCAGGTGATTTTGATTTTAGCGATCGAGAACGTAGCTGCCCCCCGTAGAAGGTTGCACATGAGGAACTGCAAGCATTGCTGGATGAAGATTCATCTCAAACGCAAAAAGAACTAGGAACAACTGGGGGTGATTCAACAAACCATTTCCAATTGTTTACGCGCAATGGAAAAGATTCAGAAGGAAGGAAAATGGGTGTCGCATGACCTGAGCCAGAGGAACAAGGATGAACGTGTCATGAAGCGTTTGAATCTGTTGAATAAACAACGCAGAAAGTCTTTCCTGTGGAAAATCGTTACGAGTGATGGAAAGTGGATATGGTACGACAATCCCAAACGCAAAAAGCACTATTTAGACCCCGGTGAAGCAACGACTTCGGCATAGAAACGCAATATTCACTCCAAGAAAGTTCTGCTGTGCATCTGGTGGGATATGAACGGTGTGCTCTATCATGAACTATTGGAAAAGGGTCAAACTGTCACTGCTGGTCGCTACAAGCAACAGTTGCTGCGATTAAACTAGGAAATCTGTCGAAAACGTCCATTCACAGGCAAAGGATTGCGTCCCGTGAAATTACTGGATAACAACGCTAGGCCGCGTGTTGTGAAATCGGTGAAGGAAACGTTATTGACGCTTGGATGGGAAGTTTTGGAGCACCCGGAGCTATAGTCCCAACATAGCTCCTTTAGACTATCATTTGTTCCGATCGATGCAACATGGTTTGTCTGCTGTACGGTTCCGGACATGTGACGAAGGGCAAAAATGGGTTGACGATTTCATCGCGTCACACGACGAAGTATTTTTCATGGCTGGAATCCATCAGCTGTCCAACCGATGGCGGAAGGTGATAGATAATAACGGCACATATTTTGGATTCGTAACGGTATTGTTGTTTTATCTCAAATTAAATGTTGCGTTATCTTAAAATGCTTTAAAACTTATTTGTGCACCTAATATATACTTATAATTCCATAGTTTTGTAAAAGAAAACCAAGTTGTACTGAAACGATAAAGTTTGTTTACCACTTTGATGGCTTCAGAAAAAAACGCTACGTAGCAAATTGAGACAAACACGGTTTTTTATACACTCCCTCCCTCTCTTTCGACTTTCAAATTCAAGCCAATCTTTTTTTTTTTTTTTTTTTTTGATTGGAGGTTTAACGACCACCGTGAGCAACTCAATGGGCTATAAGCAGTCGCCCGTCCCTAATTTAGGGTCACTGGTTCCAGGGAAGGGAGAGAGCCAGTGCCGTAAGACAAACACAACATCCATGCCTCACCGGGATTCGAACCCGGACCCCTTACGGACGAATGAATCTTTTTTTTTTTTTTTTTTTTTTTTTTTTTTGATTGGAGGTTTAACGACCACCGTGAGCAACTCAATGGGCTATAAGCAGTCGCCCGTCCCTAATTTAGGGTCACTGGTTCCAGGGAAGGGAGAAAGCCAGTGCCGTAAGACAAACACAACATCCATGCCTCACCGGGATTCGAACCCGGACCCCTTACGGACGAATGAATCTTTCTTTTTTCTTTTTTTTTTTTTTTTTTTGGGCTGACTCGCAATGAAATAATCAATGCAATCTAATAAAATATGCTGTCAGTAGTCTGGGATAGAAACTCGAAATTCGAAATTCATTGTGTATCATAATGCATTGAGGTTCACCTACAGTAAAATTTTTGGGTTGCTGCTTTTTATCTGTGTATGCTTTTCTTTCCTACAGAGATCTGCATCTGATTTACTACTTTTTAGACATTACAGTGACACGAAGTCTTCAATTGCACTTCTGGAAGTCTGTTTCAACTACAAAAAAAAATTCTTCATTTGAAAGTAATTAAATAAAAATTTATATTCGCATTATTTAATTTCTCTGTCTTTATAAATTTGCACTGAAATTTTGCAATTCTGGACATTTTTAGTTCTTCAAGAGTTCTTTTTGTAATTATTCCATTAATGGTAGGTACGTCTTGAAAAACAAATTCATTTTTGGCGTATTTGGATTTCCGTTTACACTAAAAGTGAAGAAACTATTATAAATTCTGAATTCAGTTATCGCAATAAAATTCATAAGACTGCAATAGTCTTCGCAGTCTTTCTCAGAGAACGTACATTGGCTGCTGCTTCTCAGCAACGGAAGTAATTTTGTTCTTACGTTATATTATACTAGGGATCTGTTGCCCAGGAAAATGGGTAAAATATTGCTAATTATTGCATCAATACAAAAAACTCCCATGATTCTTGGACTTCTGCTGAAAAGATGTGTAAACAGTAAACGGTGATGCTGAGATACCGTTTTTTCAGGAATGTGATACTTTCATATTTCCCCCCAAAATGGGCAGCAGAAAATAGCTTCCAAGGCCTTTTATGGATCGCCAGTCCGCCACTGACATGTAGGGTGTTAATTATACTGTGAGAGTAAAACGAAAATCCCAATTTAAAAAAAGAAAAAATCTTATTCTTAAAGCTTCACATACACCAAAGAGCCAAAACATTATGACCAGGCCGCCCCGGTGGCGCAGTGGTCTAAGCGATGGCCTCTGATCATTCGTCCGAAAGGGGTCCGGGTTCAAATCCCGGTGAGGCATGGATGTTGTGTTTGTCTTACGGCACTGGCTCTCTCCCTTCCCTGGAACCAGTGAATCTAAATTAGGGACGGGCGACTGCTTATATCCCATTGAGTTGCTCACGGTGGTCGTTAAACCTCCAATCAAAAAAATTATGACCAGCGCGTTTTTATGCAAATCGAAGTGATTGCATGTAAACGACGCGACGGCGCGTGTGAAGTTCATGAAACCCTATAAATAACACCTGATACTGAGCTCTGTTAATCAGTGTCATTCTTGTTCTTCAGATGGGAAAGGAATTGGACTTAAGCGATGCTGATCCGTGCCAAATCGTAATGGCGAGACGACTGGGTCAGAAGAGCATTTCCGAGACGGCAAGGCTCGTGGGGTACTCACGGCCAACCGTGTTTAGTATTGGTTTGATGCATAAGTTCATGCCGTTTTATTTCACGAGTGTTTCCTAGGTCAGTAGTGACGGTGCAGATGGTCAGTTGTATATAAAAATGTAGCCAGTAATAGCGTGTACCTAAATCATATTGCGTTGTGTGATTGTGGCTAATGGTTTTTTTGGTTTTCAGATCCAGAAGTATGAAGTGTCAAGTAGAGAGGAATGAACATTTCCGACATCTGCTCCTCTATGAGTTTAACAAGGGATCCACAGCCACTGAGGCCACTCGACAAATTTGTGCTATGTATGGGGAGGATGCTATTGCTCCGAGGACAGCCCGCAAATGGTTTGAACGGTTCCAAAGTGGCAATTTTGACCTCAACGACTTTCCACGCTCAGGTCGTCCATCTCACTTTAATGAGGATCGTTTGAACCATCTCATCCACTTGGATTCTCGTCAAACCACACGCGAATTGTTCACTGAGATGGATCAGGCCACAGGGGTGCGAGACCTGGAACGTACGGAAAAGGTCCAGAAATTGGGGTCTTGGGTGCCTAACACTCTAACCGAGGACAACAAGAATAAACGTGTGGCCATATGTGGTTCCTTGCTCGCTCGTTATCACGAATATTCTCAGCAACACAAACCCTTTCTGACGCGTATTGTCACTGGAGGTGAAAAGTGTTGCCTGTACGTGAGTTTCAGGCAACAGAGGGAATGGCTAAGCCTAAACAAGACGTCAACACCACGTCCAAAACATGACTTTCTTCCTGCAAAGATCATGTTGTGTGTCTGGTGGGACATGGAAGATATTATTCACTGCGAAATACTGCTGAGGAATCGGACCATCAACGCTGCACTCTATTGTGAGCAACTTTGCCGTCTGGAGGGAGCAATTTAGCAGAAACGGCAACATTCGCGCCACCGTGTCCTTCTCCAACATGATAACGCACGCTCTCACAGTACAAACATGTCCAACATGGCCATTCAGGACATGAAATGTGAGATCATTCCACATCCGGCCTATTCTCTAGATGTTGTCCCTTCAGACTATCATCTGTGTCCGATCTCTGTCGAATGCATTCCATGGCAGAACGTTCAACAATGTTGTTGGTCTCCAGAATTTCCTTGATGATTTCTTCGCAGCGAAACCTGCACATTTTTTCAAGAATGGCATTGCAGACCTATCCAGACGTTGGGACACCATCGTAAACAATTGGGGGGGATACGTAGTTGATTGATTCCGTATTCCCTTCTGATGTAATACATTCCTGTAGTGCGGTGAAAAAAAGCATTAGCTTATGTATCAGCCCAATACTTTCGAAAGTAGTCCAAGGAGGGGAAAATCACGAACTTCTGGAAAGGTTTGGACCGACAACAGCTCATCGATGCTTGAGGTGAGCGAATGCTACCCCGTATGCTACGAGCCAACAGAAGGGATACTGTAGCGCAACTCGCCGGTAATTTACATGCAGGTGACGGGAGTAATGTGTTACAACACGCAGTACGTCGAACCCTGCTGAATATGGGCCTGCATGGACACAGGCTGCTCCGAGTGCCTATACTGACCTCGTTCACCGTCGAAAGCGCCTACGATGGGCACACGAGCATCAAAACTACACCTTGAATGATTGGAAGAAGATCGTTTTGTCCGATGAATCTCGTTTCCTATTGTCCCATGTGGACGGCTGGGTACGTGTGCGCCGTTTGCTTGGGGCAGTGTTGGCAACAGGATGCACTGTGGGATGAAAACAAGTCGGCGGAGGAAGTGTAAGGCTTTAGGCAATGTTCTTTTGGGAAACGCAGGGTCTAGTCATTCATGTGCAGGAAACTATGATGTCTACAACCAACCTAAACATCATAGCAACGAATGAAAACTTGATTTCATCATAGAACTTAAAACTTGATTTCATCATGAAAAACTTTAGTTTCATCATAGCAACGAAACATGATGTTTAACTATGACGTCTACCGCCAACCAGGTCTAACAGCAACTGTATTCCCCTCTAGTAGTGTCTGCTTTCAGAAGGAAAATGCGCCATTCCACACTGGTCGCATTGTTCGGGAAAATTTCGCGGAAATGAAAAAGACTTCCAGGTATTGCCCGGGTCTCCAAATTCCCCAGACATCAATCCAATGGAAAAGCTGTGGTTTGTGTTGGAACAGCAAATCCGATCTGCGGCGGCTCAACTACGTAACTTACAAGACTTAAAGGATCTCCTGGTAACGTGTTAGTGCCAGACACCACAAGACGCCTCTAGAATTCTTGTAGCGTCTATACTTTGCCGGGTGACAGATGTTTCGGCGGCACGTAGAGGACCTACGTTATACACTCCCGGACAATTGCCAAGGGCGGATGACAATAGCAACGATAGCAACCATAAAATGGAAGGCCGGAAAATGTGGAAATTAGCATAAGTGCGGGATACAGTAAGACGTGTTGTGCGTATGCAAATTTTGGATTGCCGAACTTATTCGTGACGTCATAGCGCTGATAAGAGATATAAAGGATTTGACGCGTATTGACCGTTGTTGTTCAAACGCAAAGTTGAAAGGGAAAGAATCAATTGACGAACTTGCAATTTTCAGTATGTCTTCCCGACATCACCTAGATGATTTTACGCGTGGCCGTATTATTGGCAAGATTGAAGAAGGGCGAAAAATAACAGATGTTGCCAGGGAGTTCGACGTCAGCCACAGTGTGGTTTCAAGGCTTTAGAAATCATTTCAAACAAATGGAGAGTGTAGAAAACGTCACGGGGGAGGTCGTGTTCGCAGTACAACACCTGCAGAAGATCGGTACATAGTGCTATCAACAAAAAGACACCGGCGCAGCACAGCTAGTGAGGTAGCAAATCAGTTTATGGCTGCTACTGGCAAGCGGATCTCCCGAACAACTGTCGCCAGACGTTTGCATGAAGGAGGACTATACGCCCGCCGTCCTGTTGTGTGCATCCCATTGTCCAGACGTCACCGTACCGCCCGTTTGCAATGGTGCCATCAACATCGCAATTGGACTGATAACGACTGGTCTGCTGCCCTCTTCTCAGATGAGAGTAGATACAGTCTATCGTCTGATTGTCGACGACAACTGATCTGGCGTGATAGTGGTACTGCATATTGTCCAGCAAACATACAGGAAAGGGACTGATATCCGACATGTATTGTCATGGTATGGGCTGGCATCATGATCAATGGCCTTACGTCCCTCTATGTGCTTCCAACTGGGATTATGACTGGCCAACGATACATTAATGATGTTCTGCTACCTCATGTTTGCATGGTCCGTGGTGCTGTCGGTGATTGATTCATTTTCATGGACGACAACGCAGCATGTCATCGAACAGTCGCTGTCGAGGAGTGTCTTGAGAGCGAGGATATTCAACGCCTCGCAAGGCCAGCACTTTCTCCAGATCTGAATCCCATTGAAAATGTGTTAGATGCTTTGGGGAGGAGTCTTGCTGGTCGCCAATGCCCTCCAATAAACAAGGACACCCTCATCCGTGCACTGACAAGAGGAATGGGATAAATTACCCTAACAGCTGCTTGATAATGTTGTGCAAAGCATGACACGACGTGTGGAATCTTGCATCGCCCTCCATTTAGGCCATATCCAGTATTGACATCTTACGCCGGAACGCCTGCGGACGGTAATTGCATTTTTTTCACGTTTACGTATTCTGCACAAAATGGCCTGTTTGTCCCTTGAACACGTTCCAAAGCCTTCTGGATTTCAGAGCACAATAAATTGTCTTTCTTGTAATGTCCTGGCATTCTGATATTATTTTATTTCACTTGGCATCCAACCACACTTACTTTTTTATGCGCTATATAGCCGTTTATGATCCGTCCTTAGCAATTGTCCAGCAGTGTATTAGGCAGGTGATCATAAAGTTTTGGCTTTCGGTGCATGTTATTCTCTTTAACCGTTTGATCGTTTTTAATATTCTTTTTTTTTGTATAATTCATTGTTATTATTTTTGTTTATTATTGTTTTAAAGAACGGCTAGTGTCTCGTTAGATGCCTAAATTTTCTTGACTTTCCTCTGCCCTTTCCTACGGGGGCTTCCCTGACATCCTTCTTTTCATATAGAGGAGTCCCCGCGGGTATCATTGGAACATTGCCCGTGAAATGTTTTGCGACAGATCTGATTCCAACTCATAGAATATTATTTTATTGCAAACTTGCATGAAACCCGGTTTTACTCAGGTTTTAATAGAAACTATGTGGTTCGGCCAACGCTGTCTGGGATTTTCCAAAATGACAGTTTTTACCTAAAAGTTGAATTGAGACGTCTTCCATTATGAACAATTAACTGTAAGCTCTTTCCAGCACATATTCCTGACCCTAAGAGTTTCATATGAAGCTTAATTATTGAGGCTTTCTTTTAGCCCAGGTGTGTGTGTGTGTGTGTGTAAGCCTTTTTCTGACTTTCACTGCATAGAAAAAATGTATGCTATTCATACAATATGACATTCTACTCCCTCCTCTCTCAATAGCCTTACATGGTTACTTTTCTTAAATGGACGTACACATTTAATTTTGTTTTAAATTAAGAAAAAAGGCCTTAATAGTATTTTTCTCTTATTAAGCAGTTACGCCTGCTTTCCAAGAGAACGCAGTTCTGCCATCTGCCGGTAGAGTGTGTTTCAATCTTTCTAATAAGATAAGCTAACAATTAATTTAAATTTTAGAAATTTGAATTTCAAAGACAGAGCTGCGAGGTGCACGAGTGACAGGTGCCACTGCGAGTTCGTGCCAAACTTCAACCTCTAGGATCAGTGAATTTTCTGGTAGACGACGGACAGAAATTCTCAGAGACAGGTCATTTCATTTTTACACACAGATGAACTTGAGGATGCTGCGACAGGTGCCACTGCGAGTTCGTGCCAAACTTCAACCTCTAGGATCAGTGAATTTTCTGGTAGACGACGGACAGAAATTCTCAGAGACAGGTCATTTCATTTTTACACACAGATGAACTTGAGGATGCTGCGACAGGTGCCACTGCAAGTTCGTGTCAAACTTCAACCTCTAGGATCAGTGAATTTTCTGGTAGACGACGGACAGAAATTCTCAGAGACAGGTCATTTCATTTTTACACACAGATGAACTTGAGGATGCTGCGACAGGTGCCACTGCAAGTTCGTGTCAAACTTCAACCTCTAGGATCAGTGAATTTTCTGGTAGACGACGGACAGAAATTCTCAGAGACAGGTCATTTCATTTTTACACACAGATGAACTTGAGGATGCTGCGACAGGTGCCACTGCGAGTTCGTGCCAAACTTCAACCTCTAGGATCAGTGAATTTTCTGGTAGACGACGGACAGAAATTCTCAGAGACAGGTCATTTCATTTTTACACACAGATGAACTTGAGGATGCTGCGACAGGTGCCACTGCGAGTTCGTGTCAAACTTCAACCTCTAGGATCAGTGAATTTTCTGGTAGACGACGGACAGAAATTCTCAGAGACAGGTCATTTCATTTTTACACACAGATGAACTTGAGGATGCTGCGACAGGTGCCACTGCAAGTTCGTGTCAAACTTCAACCTCTAGGATCAGTGAATTTTCTGGTAGACGACGGACAGAAATTCTCAGAGACAGGTCATTTCATTTTTACACACAGATGAACTTGAGGATGCTGCGACAGGTGCCACTGCAAGTTCGTGTCAAACTTCAACCTCTAGGATCAGTGAATTTTCTGGTAGACGACGGACAGAAATTCTCAGAGACAGGTCATTTCATTTTTACACACAGATGAACTTGAGGATGCTGCGACAGGTGCCACTGCGAGTTCGTGCCAAACTTCAACCTCTAGGATCAGTGAATTTTCTGGTAGACGACGGACAGAAATTCTCAGAGACAGGTCATTTCATTTTTACACACAGATGAACTTGAGGATGCTGCGACAGGTGCCACTGCGAGTTCGTGTCAAACTTCAACCTCTAGGATCAGTGAATTTTCTGGTAGACGACGGACAGAAATTCTCAGAGACAGGTCATTTCATTTTTACACACAGATGAACTTGAGGATGCTGCGACAGGTGCCACTGCGAGTTCGTGTCAAACTTCAACCTCTAGGATCAGTGAATTTTCTCGTAGACGACGGACAGAAATTCTCAGAGACAGGCCATTTCCTTTTTACACACAGATGAACTTGAGGATGCTGCCCCAGAGGCGTAGTGGTCTAAGCGATGGCCTATGATCATTCGTCCGAACGGGGTCCGGGTTCGAATCCCGGTGAGGCATGGATGTTGCGTTTGTCTTACGGCACTGGCTCTCTCCCTTCCCTGGGACCAGTGACCCTAAATTAGGGACGGGCGACTGCTTATGGCCCATTGAGTTGCTCACGGTGGTCGTTAAACCTCCAATAAAAAAAAAAAAAAGAAAAGAACTTGAGGATAAAAATTATTGTGCCGACTCTCACATTAAATGGTTGGAAAAGCAGTTAGCTGAGCTGTATTCCACGAGTGAAAGCCATACCAGTACGCATAAGTATTCACTACTTCATACACAGGTAATCTCTCCTACGAAAACGGTGCCTAATACTTTAACGTTATAAAAATTGTGAACTGTAACCATTCAATTTAAAAGTTTGCAGTGCGTCTTGAGACGAAGAGGGAAAATTCTGTTGTTTCATACCGAGGTGCGACGGCTTATAACGAATAAATTTCTCCGTCATTTCTGTCCACGCCAGGATTCGAACCCGGATCCCCTCATTCCGGAATAAGTCACTCTACCAATTGAGCTACGCGGACGTTTTATTCTGATTCCTATCTGCCTTTATGTCGTGTGCGTCCTTCTGGCAGGTACGTCACATCTTCTGGTACGTTACATCATCTCCCCTTATTTTTTTATTATTATTTTTTTTTTGAAGGGCTGGAGAAGGGATTCTCTTGTTTTTCCTATCTCGCGGTGTGGAAAGAACATCACACCATTGCGAGATTTTGAACGGCCGGGTCATCCGGATAGTTCGGGCGCCATTATAACGAAGTAAATTTCTCCGTCATTTCTGTCCACGCCAGGATTCGAACCCAGATCCCCTCATTCCGGAATAAGTCACTCTACCAATTGAGCTACGCGGACGTTTTATTCTGATTCCTATCTGCCTCTATGTCGTGTGCGTCCTTCTGGCAGGTACGTCACATCTCCTGGTAAGTTACAGGTTTTACAGACAGAAAACATTGATAAGAGGATTTAGTTTGTGATCAGAACAAGCTTCTGTTTCTTGATAACGTCACCGGCGGTCAACTCTGACTAGATTAAGCTGTCCGCAATTACACGAATTTACAAACCAGCTATGAGACTTCTGATAGATCCGTCGGTTTGACTCTACTCGCTGACCGAGTGCAACAAATCTCCGTCACTCATACACGTTCTTTATACACTGCTCGACATAGAAAATGTCGCACATTAAGGAAAGCACGAAACGAAACGAAACTTACCACACATATAGACAACTAGGTGGGAAAGAAATCATTCAATTTCTGAGAGATTAACATGAATATAGATCGTATGACCGCCATGCTGGAATTTACATTCGTGACATGGCGTGCCATCGAGTGGAAAATTCGACAGATGATGTCCCGTGTGACCATGTGTCGTTGACCTGTGTCCACAATTCATCGACATTGAAAGGAAGCGTTACACCGTTTACCAATGGCAGTCTCGGTTGGGGTAGCGCTGGCCCTGGCCACCTTGTAGGCACTGTCTGCTCTTGTTGACATCCTGATGGGCGTGTATTATCTTGTTCAAACTGGGCATCACAGATACCCCAAACAAAACGGGCTGCAGCACCTGATCGACATAATGTCGTGTTGTCTCACTATGCCTATGACTGTTGGAACTGATAGCGTCCCAAAACATGACACCAGGCTGACACCGTATGGCACTCACGGGTGACGGCAAGATCAGCCCGGTGACCGCGTCGTCTCCGGACTCCCAATTGGGGATAGTAGGGCGCTGAGATAGAAACGACACTCGTCTCCGAAAACGACATGTTTCTATTCGAGACACCACTGCAACCTTGCTCGACGAAGTGCTGCGGCAATCGTTGCAGTGGCTGGCAAGAGCGCAAACCTACCTCAACCAATCTGCGATTCACATTACGTGCGGATACAGGGATGTCCATAGCTGCTTGTACACCTCATCGAATGTAGTTTGCTGTAGAAATGTCAAGGCTTGCCATCGAATGCAGAAATCAAGACGTTCGGACATCTGTCTATGTGCACCAGTCCCACTACGGCGACGCACGTTACCTTGCTCCAACCACTGTTGCCACATTCGGCCGACAATTGCTGCATCCTGATGGATTTCCACGGCAATGCAATGCAAGAACCAAGCAGCCGTACGTAGCCTTATGATGAAGGTGTCCGTGTGATGTTATGTTTCCCGATGACACCGTACAAATATTCTTAATCTTTACGCGTGCTTTCGCCACCGAGATTACCCCGATGCAGTGGTCAGATTACTCACGACTGTCACGTGATTGGTTCTCAACTGCGATCATTTACATAACTCGATTGTCGAAACATACAAACCGATTTCACCGGCGCTCGGATAAGTATTTTCTATATATTTGGCATTTTCTATGTCGAGCATTGTAAACCATTCTAAGTCACGTTTTTCGATGAGATGGTCCACTGGACCATGATAACAGATGTTTTCCGATAGCTGTGTACTTATTTATGGTTTTACATCAAAAACAGAAAAAAACCTAACAGATATATATTTTATATGAGTGTACTCAAATATTAAACATTATACTTACAAATCATCTGCTGTGACTCCAAGCCCAATAAAAAGCAGAAGTAATAAAAACACCTGAAATCAATATCATCACTTCATTAGAAAGTGCTTGCATAAAATCAGAACACATGTTTCTAATCACCGATTAAAATTATTTTTTGAAACAAAACAGAACACAAATATTTATTAATCAAAAAGAACGAAATAAAACGGTAAAATAAAAAAAAACTCTGGATGAGAATATATATTTGGAGTGAGTCGAAATTTTGTCTTGCTTTTTTTTTTTTTTTTGTGGAAAATTTGCAAAACCATTATCACTGTTTTTCTATCGGATAAAGCCTCAATCAAGAATAGAGACGATCACACAAGAAACAGGCGCGGCGCTCATTTGTTAGTCTGTAAGTTAGCAGATGTATTTGATTAGGTCCACTGTATTCTTTTTGAGTTCCAAAATTTATTTTACACGTAGAATGGAAACACACTTTTTACATGAATAAAGTTTGCCTGCAATTAAATGTTCAGCAGACTTTTTTTTTTTTTTTTTTTTGAGTTTAACAACCACCAAGAGCAACTCTATGAGATGTTACTAACTTAGGGCAAATTGTTCTAGGGAAGAGAAAGAGGCAGCGCCATCAGACCCCCCACTTCTTATCCACGACTCGGACACGGCTCATCTCATAAGAATGATCAGCCTCACTCAGACCGCTCTGCTTCCAGTGTGGCGATAAATCTTTCTAATTTTGTTTTTAATGTGGAATTTTGTTGGATGCTATACGTTTTTATTGCTCTTTGATTCGGCCAGGCACTCATTCATAGCATATTCTCTTCTTTTTCGCTGTCTAATCTACTGTAGGTTAAAGCCAATGCACATGATATGGAATTAAATTTGCTTTAAATAAACTTTCAGATTATATTCAATATAGAAGTAGAACAAACTTTTCTCGGGTCGACACTCAAGTCACTTCCGGAAACCAGTTTCTCAGCAGTCTCTTTTTGTTACTTTCCACTCACCTTCGCTATGCTCATAGACGCAACCAGGATACCCCTTCAGGGCCGTGAGGCCGCCCCGGTGGCGCAGTGGTCTAAGCGATGGCCTCTGATCATTCGTCCGAACGGGGTCCGGGTTCGAATCCCGGTCAGGCATGGATGTTGTGTTTGTCTTACGGCACTGGCTCTCTCCCTTCCCTGGAACCAGTGACCCTAAATTAGGGACGGGCGACTGCTTATAGCCCATTGAGTTGCTCACGGTGGTCGTTAAACCTCCAATCAAAAAAAAAAAAAAAAAAAAAAAAAAGGGCCGTGAGATTTTTTTTAGGATTCGCATTTTTTTTTGATTGGAGGTTTAACGACTACCGTGAGCAACTTAATGGGCTATAAGCAGTCGCCCGTCCCTAATTTAGGGTCACTGGTTCCAGGGAAGGGAGAGAGCCAGTGCCGTAAGACAAACACAACATCCATGCCTCACCGGGATTCGAACCCGGACCCCGTTCGGACGAATGATCAGAGGCCAGCGCCTTAGACCACTGCGCCACCGGGGCGGCAGGATTCGCATTAGCAGTGCTACTTTGCCATCTCCTATGTCTTTGTCTCAGTCTGATTGAATTTTCTTCTGCACTGAGTGCTCCTAAGACAAAACTGGAAAAGTTTGCGCTCCGACATTATCAGGCTTTCTATCCTGATCATAGAGCACAGACGACACAATTACTCGACTTTTTCCACTTCCCATACATTTCATTGATACTCTTGTCCTTGTGAAGCCATATCCCCATCACCAGGGCGGTGGAAGGTATAAACCCCTATTCCTAGCATTTCTAACCCACTAGGGTCTAACCCCCTTGTAACGTATACTCTATATTCACTTTCCTTTTGATTTTACTATCTCTGGTTATTTTATTTTACTATGTAAATTATCTTCCTACTGAACGAAATATTATTTCACCCGCTGAATGAGATCTGGCAATGAGTGTAAGTCATGGCGTGGTGGTAGCTAGTATATAGGCGCGTTCATCGAGGGAGCTTGTGTGGTGTTGTTATGAGGAGCGGTGGTGTTGTTATGAGGGGCTTTTGTGTTGTTATGAGGAGAGCTTGTGGTCGTTAAGCGAGAGCGTGTATAATTCGAGGAGTGATTATCCATTATTGTTCTACAAGTGTTGTGTGTGTCTTAGTTGACCAAGAGTCTTAGAAATAAAGAAGTTTTCAGTAAGTTCAGTCTTTCTCAATTCATAGTTTTTGTCAGACCTCTGTCTGGCTGTTAGGTTTATAACATTTATTTGATTCCTATAAATAACCAGCGTTGAGACTTTGTTTACGTTCATAATTAACTAGTAACAACACCCTTTTGAATTCATTATTTTGAAGCTTAGTACAAGTATATCATTAGCTAGCTGGTAGGAAGAGAATCATTCATAATAATTAGCTTAGCTGAAAGTAAATAAAGCTAATTCATTATACCCTGGAAAAGATGAAGCGATATCAACATTTTTTCTGTTTCCGGCCGCTCGGAACTGAATTGCTTCCTAGTTGATGTCAGTGTCACGCTTCCAAGTTCGTGACCAGTATTCTTCCTTTTTTAAAATTAATTGAGCATTTAATGAAACATATTACCAGAACAATAAAAATAAAACACAATCACCATCGGTGATTCAGACAGGAGACACCAGAGACACACTTTTTCAGTGTATCTCCGTTATATTATACTATATTTATGATAAAGTGCCTCAGATATTATTTTTATCTGAGTATTTCTATTGATATTTATTTTATTACATCTTATTTATTATAAATTACTTTGTTAATTTCTGTAACTTAATTCATTCAACAATGATACTCATTTTGATGATACCAATTAAATATCTAGATGATGTGAAAAAAAAATCCCCAAAGTATCAACAATATATCGATATTACATGCAAATTATTGGCGTACTGTTCATTTAGTTTTCGTCGATATCATAACCCTCCCCAGAAAAAATTTCTAGTTGCGCGCCTCACTACGGTTGTGAGTACACATGGTATTTTCAAGTTAGACGCCATTACTGTTGGTACGGTGTAAAGATTATTCGTGAAATTCAGAGATGGGAATTTCGACCTGCAATATGACTATCATTCAGGAAGGCCGTCAAAGACTGACGATGACGTTTTATGCAGGGAATTGGAGAAAGACCCTTACCCGAAGCTGTAAAATTGGAACTCAAGTACGGTTTTTCCCATTCCCCCATTTTGCAACACATTCATAATTTGGGGTTAGTCTTAAAGTATGCAACATGGGCACCACACGAGTTGACTGAAAAAAACCTAGCGGACAGTCTGCAAGTTTGTTCTTCACTTCTCATGCGGTATGAAAACGACCCGTTTATGGACAGGTTAGTTTCTGGAGATGAAATCATGTTTGTTCTTCACTTCTCATGCGGTATGAAAACGACCCGTTTATGGACAGGTTAGTTTCTGGAGATGATGATGCATTTTATAAGCGCTGTGCCGAAGTAAAGATGTGAAGTGCTCTTGCTTCCCAGCCTCATTTCTTTTCAAACAGGCCTACGTATATAGAATTTTCTAAGATCTATGTAAGTAAAAAGACACAAGGCAAATAGAAACAGTGAAACCTGTGTTGGCGGTCACTCGCATTTCGCGGTCATCTGCCAAAGCGGGCAGTTCTGTGTGACACGGATGTCATCACCAACAGAAACAATACATAAGAGACCTTTACTGGGAGACCACTTGCAGGACTCAACCCGAGGCAGCAATTTTTGAAACGCGTAAGTGAATATACCTGCATTTCGCGGGCACCATCATACGGAATTATGGAAAATTCTTGTTTAGGAAGTTTTAGAAAGATAATGAAAAGGCTATGAGTTTAAAAATGTGAGGCACTTGCTTCTCAACTTTAAGGAAGAGAATGGAAGAAATTGCTTCAAATTTTAACCGCAGTAGTGGTACTATTGCCTTCGGCATCTTTCATTTCCTCCGACAAAGCATGCGACACGAGCACCCGACTCGTTCCAAACACCTTACTCCATTCCTCAATCCTTCCTCTAGCTCTTAGTGAGCGATTTAGTGAATAACAATCCTGAATTGCAAAATGACAGGGAAGAAAGAAAAAAGCATTTCACAGCAGGCTGCATTAAAAACGGTAAGTTCTTCTTTATTTCAAATTTTCTTTTTTTAATTGGAGGTTTACGACCACCGTGAGCTAGTCGATGGGCTATAAGCAGTCGCCCATCTCTAATTTAGGGCCACTGGTTCCAGGGAAGGGAGACAAACAACATCCATGTCTCACCGGGATTCCGACCCATCTCGGGCGAATAATCAGAAGCCAGCACGTTGACAACTGCGCCACTGGGGCGGCTGATTTCATTTTCAAGTGGGGAGCTGAGAAATTTAAGCAAATTGAACCACTCTATTTGACGGTCACTTGTAAAGACAGTCCTTTTTTTCACAGAACCATAGATAACCTCGATAGACTGGTTTCACTCTATTTAGATGTAAAATAAATTAAATCACCTACAGTACATGTACCAATCTTGCGCAGCGAACGGCACGTTCGTGCGTCCTCCCCTCAGTTTTACGTACTTGTGCTATATATTGGGTTGCCGGAAAAGACATGACGTATTTTAGCCATGTTTTGCAAAGGCCATTTACTGATAGAAAGAACAAAGATCAATCAATATTATAGTGCCCGTTTTGTTTGATAAACTTTTGCCATCTTTCAGTGAGCTGCAGAATGCCTCGTTCATAGAAGGACCTGTCTTTCGTGGCGAAAAACTATACAAGGTGCTAATTTACAGCATCCTCTAAATTGAACGTTATACCACGCAAGGACTGTTGAAGAGAGCGAAACAAGTGGAAGTCTGACTGCGCAAGGTTAGGCGAGTGTGCTGGGTGTGGCAACACATCCCACCCAAGCTCCAATTATTTTTGGTGGGTGATCAAACTTGTGTGTGGTCTCGCGTTGTCGTGATGGAACACAACACCTTTACACTATGAACGAGCGCTGGACGTTTCTGGATGATGGATTCGTTCAAACTGTCCAATTGTCGACATTACACATTCGAATTGATTGTTTGGTTCCGTAGTAGGAGCTCGACAAACACGACACTTTTAAAATCTCACCACACTGAGACCAGAACCTTCCGCTGATGAATGTCTGCTTTGGATGTCGTTTGAGGCGAAGCAGCACGTCGGGACCAAGACCGTTTGCGCAGCACATTGTTGTACACAATCCACCTTTCGTCACCAGTTATCAGTCGCTTCAAAAAAGGATAGTTTTCCTCACGTTTAATGAGCATATCGCAGATGTTTATTCGCGTCGTCAGTTGAGCTTCTTTGAGTTCCTGAGGAACCCACGCATCGAGCTTGCTTACGTATCCCAGCTTCTTCAGGTGGTCGTGAACGCTTGAATGATAGATGTGCAATGTGTCTCCAATCTCTCGTGTCGTGTAACGTGGGTTTGACTCGATCAATGCCTTGATTTGGTCGTCATCAACCTCCCCGACCGAGGAGCATCGTTGAGGTCAAAATCACCAGCACGGAATTTTGCGAACCACCGCTGGCACTGTCTTTCTTGTAGAGCATTATCACCGTACACTTTACGCAACTTTTCACAAGCTTGACGCGCGTTCTTCCCTTTACGGAAGTAAAACAGTAAAATATGCCGAAAATGCACAGTTTGGTCTTCCATCTTCAACTTGATGTCAAATCTCCGCAAATCAACCAAATCGATCGCTCACTATTCCTTTTAGACTGCAGCTAGAGCTGGCACCTATCGAATGCCATAGCGATAACAGAGCTGCGTATGCCTCTGGTACTTACTTCCGAAACCGCCCCAACCGCCATCGGGTGCCAAAATACGTCATGGCTTTTCCGACAACCCAACAAATTAACACTTTTTTGAACCAGATTTAATCAATAATAAAGAACGAATATTTTAAGAAAATGAAATTTACTTTATTATTAATAATACAAAATAGAAGCGAGTTATGTTACTAGAGGAAATTCAGTTTTAAGATAATTAGTATGATATGAAGGTATAATAAAGTAGTCATACCGATTTGTCTTTATCTCAATCGGAATATTTCAATTGAATTCACACTTCATGTAAATGTTTATAAAATAAGAATTCCAATAACAATTCGAATGAACGAAAAGTGTCACACTTTTCTTATAGAAACAAATCTTTATCCTTTCTTTCCTTGCTTAGTTCCTTTATATCAGAAGCGTATTTCGTAATTGTAAGTTTCTCTCTCTCTCTCTCTCTCTCTCTCTCTCTCTCTCTCACGCACACTTCTGAATGTACCGTATTCAGGACGGGTTCCAGGTGGATTCAACACTGTCTGCATGAGCGAAAATTCATCCAAAACCGAAAGCATAGAAAATGCAACCCTTTTTCAAACAAATGAATTTTTCAGTTATAGTTGTCGAGCAACGCAGGACAAGCTGTTATATCTAGGAAATTTCCACCACCTCGAAAGGTTTTCAGTAGTTCTCCGTATTTCGTTCTCTGTAAATCTGACGCCTTAAATTCAATATTTACATTTCAAAACACCAACAGTCATCCATTCAAAAAGAGTTAGATCGAACGATTTGTTACAAAAATCAGTTTAGCCAGACTTGATCTGAAACAAAAACAGTACACCGTGGATTTAAAAAAAAAATCTTGACATTGTTCAGTAAGCTATTTTATGAGTGCCTCGATATGTACAGGAGTTGGACAAAATAATGTGAACACCTGGAAAATAGCCGCCATGTCTTTCTTAATAAGGTGTTGGACCACCATTTGCTTTTAAAAAAGCTTCTAGCCTTCTTGGAATAGATTTCTGCAGCTTTTGAATAGTCTCCACTGGAATGTTGAAACATTCGTCGACCATAAGATCAGCCTTTGTTTCAAAGATGTTGGAAAGGAAATCTGCTTCCCACTTTGCTCTCCAGAACTGCTCACAGTGGTTCGATGATATTCAGGTCAGGTGATGCTCCTCAAACGAAAACTGAACTTTTCTTGCTGTGTACATGGGCGCATTATCATCTTGAAAAATGGTATCAGTGCTGGAAAACATAATCTGTACCATCGGATGTGCCTGATCACATAGAATGTCCAAGTACTCGCTGGCAGTAACTCGACCATGTAGGGTAATGATGGGGCTAGCAGGATATCAAGATATGGCCGTCTAAATCATCACAAATCCACTTCCACGATTTGTCCGCTTCCGAAGTCTGACAAGTCACCTATTTCACTGACTGCTCGTACGAACAGTTGATGAACACAATTTTTACTACACTGGAATACAACCTAGAGATCACACCGATTCGTCATTACATTATGACCACCTACCTAATAAGCTGTAGGACCCCCTTTAGCCCGCAAAACAGCGGCCACTCGGCTAGGCATCGATTCAGTGAGGTGGCGATGGGTATCCTGGGGTATCTGGTGCCATACTGTCAACAGCAGATCCTCCAGTTCCCGTACATTTCCGGGTGGTGGTAATTTAGCGCGAACCCGCTTTTCCAAGTCGAACCACAAATGTTCGATTGGGTTCACGTCAGGTGAATTCGGAGGCCAGGGCACAAACAGAAAGACACCAGCATGTTCCTCGAACCACTCCTTGACGATTCTGGTAGTGTGGCATTGTGCATTATCCTGTTGGTAATGACCATCAACAGCAGGAAACACAGTTGCCATCAATGGGAGAACTTGGCCCGCAACGATGTTCAGATACCTGACAGCTGTCAGGGATTGTGCTATTGGGATTATGGTGCCTAAAGTGTCCCAAGAAAACATCGCCCACAGCACAACACCGCCGCCACCACCGCCGGCTTGTTTTCTCCTAATAGTTCATCCAGGTGTCATAGCCTCTGTTGGTAATCGGGGTATCCGTGCTCGGCTGTCTACGTGATGCACCAGGAATCTTGATTCGTCAGACCAGGCCGTTTTCTTCCAATCATCCGCGGTCCAATCTCGATAATCTTGGGCCAATTTCATGCGTTGTTGGCGATGACGCGCAGTGAGCATGCGGACCGGGCTGGGTCTTCGGCTACGCAGCCCCATGCACAGAAGGCTGCGATGAACTGTGTGCTGGGGCACATATTTCCCGGATCACCAGTGTTATGCGGTCGCTGTGAGCAACGCGCGACAGTCTCCGCTCCGCTCTGCCATCAATGAGCTGCGGAGGACAACGGCTGGACGACGGTTCGTCACTTGGTCATCTGTAAATCACTTTTGATACGTACTCAGTACAGGGGCACGTGAACAACACACAAGTAGCACCGTTTCCGAGATTGTAGTTCCGAGGCATTGTGCCATCACAATGTGTCCTTTATCAAACTCGGATTAGTCGGTATCTTTTACCATTCTGACTCCGAACACTCTACTAACCGAAAGCCGGTCCTCGGGTTGTATATACACTGAGTGGCCACTTTATCATGACTACCCCCTCAGTACTTCGTTGGGCCACCTTTTGCCTTTAATACTGCGTCGATTCTTCGTGGCATGGACTCCATGAGACGTTGATAGGTGGTTTGTTGAATCTGAGACCATGCTTGATGAACAGCACTTTCCAGGAGTGTGAGATTGCAGGGTTATGGATCCAGCTGTCTGATGACTCGTTCAACTTCATCCCACAAATGTTCAATGGGATTGAGATATGGAGATTGTGGGGGCCACCTAAGCAAAGTAAACTCACCGGCATGTTCCTGAAATCAATCCTGTACAATACGAGCTCTATGGCAGGACGCATTATCTTGTTGAAAGTAGCCATCGCCATTGGAATAAACCATCCACATGACAGGATGCACTAGGTTCGCAACGATGTTTAGATATGATGTGCTAGTCAGACGTTTATCAACACGAATTAAAGGGCACAAAGCATGCCAGGAGAACATTCCCCAAACCATAACGTTGCCTCCACCAGCTTGAAGGGTTGTAGCAATGCATCTGGGGTCCATGCTTTCGTGCTGTTTCCGCCAAATTCTCACTCAGCCATCGGCATGGTGCAACTGAAAACGTGATTCATCGGACCACATACTTTGTTTTCAATTATCGACTGTCCAATCCTTGTGCTCCTGTGCGAACTGGAGACGTTTTCTCTTGTTAACTGCAGACAGCAAAGATGTTCGAACAGGCCTTCGGCTGCCAAATCTCACCCGATACAGTGTACGGCGAACAGTGCGTGCAGAGATCATTTGAGGGGATCCTTGATTAAGATGGTCTGCAATTTGTTGCACTGTTGCCCTTCTGTTGTCTGTCTGGACACTCTCCGTTTCACCCGAGCAGTCACTAGTCGATGACGACCACACGTTGCACGTAAAGACCCAGTTTTTTGGCTGACAGTCCAATCTTTAAACACTTTAACAACATCTGCTCTGGGACATTTCACGAATGCGGCGGTTTCGGTGATACTCGCTCCATGGCTCTGAGCTCCTACAATCATCCCACTTTGAAAGTCCGTCAAATCGCCTATTTTACCCATCTCGTCACCCAAAAATCACTTCTACTACTGTCGCAAGCACTAAGCTTTCCATTTTTATACTAGCCTCACCCTCTGGCGGCAACAGCGTGCAGCCATAGTTCATTTGCTTAAAACTGTCAGGTGGTCATAATAAAGTGACCACCCAGTGTATACTTCTCTGTGAACATCACCTGCGCCACCGTTCGATCTCCAAGCGCGCTCATTTCTCTACGCTGGGGGTGGTCACAATGTAATGGTTCATCGGTGTATATACAAAGAAAAGATACACAAAAGATAATCACAACGGTTTTTTTTTCTTTCAGTGTAGCCTACACGAAAAACATTAACCCCTATGATCATAACGTTCACATTATTTTCCAATTTTGTCTGTGGTAAATGGAAAGTGAGTTGAGTATGTCTTTACGTAGGGAAAATACTTTTGAGTATCTGTGGCGACATCACGACCAAAAACATTCAGTGTTGTCATAAATCCTTTTCAATATTCATAAAAATGAAGAACTCTTCGTCTTTCTCCCTGTAATGAAGAATTCAGGTCATTCAGATATACTACAATATCGGCCATTAAGAATAAGAGGGGGGGGGGCGCCGGTTCCCAGGAAGAAATATCTGCCAAGAAGAATGTAGGGTGGGGGTGGGGGCGCCCTGCTTCCCGCGAGGTCACCCCCACCTCAAATTCAGCAGCGAAAATTTAAAGAAACCTATTTTTAAATGGATAACAGGTTTGTCTTAAGGAAAATACGATAAAATATAAAATACAAGTACTACTAGCAAACTATTCTCCCTATTTACCATCGCTTATTTGTTTCTATATTCTGTGCCTGAAACTTGCCGTGTTCCATTAAAAATTGCGCTTTGCGTGCCATAGGTTGACGACCCTGATCTACAGTAATTCCGTGAGGAAAAAACCTAGTTCAAGAACGAAGAACCAGCTCTTACCACCTCGAAAAACCGAATATTTGTTAACAGAAGCTGCGACGTATGAGCCATACGAACAATGAAGCAGTGAAATGCCTGCCGGCGTAGTTGAATTGGGAGAGCAGCTGCTCTGTATTAAAAATATGTGGGTTCCGAATGCCACTGTCGACAAAGAAAGGTTATATTGGAGCCCGACCGAAAAAGGATTTTCTGGCCGTGAGGATTGAAAAAAATGGTGTGATGATTCTTCCTCTCAGCATACATAAAATAATAAATATTTCCGCAATGAAATGATCGTTGAGCGTTTCTGTCGGTTTACCCAAAAGCTGTTGAGCAATTTCGTGTTCCCGCATTTCTCAAGGGGGAAGGGTGGGGGATCAAATTGACAATGCACTTGCCACCGTAGTGCAACTGGGAGAACAGCCGCTCCGGAATAGAAAGATGTGGGTTTGAATTTCTGTGCTAGTAAAAGAAAAGTTATAAAGCGTATGTTGTGCATCTTGTGGGACAGGAAAGGTTCTATTCATTATGATGTCTCGTCGCCTGGGGAAATCATCACTGCAATAAGGTTCTGTCAGCATGTAACGTACCAGGAGATGTGACGTACCTGCCAGAAGGACGCACACGACATAAAGGCAGATAGGAATCAGAATAAAACGTCCGCGTAGCTCAATTGGTAGAGTGACTTATTCCGGAATGAGGGGATCCGGGTTCGAATCCTGGCGTGGACAGAAATGACGGAGAAATTTACTTCGTTATAATGGCGCCCGAACTATCCGGATGACCCGACCGTTCAAAATCTCGCATTGGTGTGATGTTATTTCCACACCGCGAGATAGGAAAAATAAGAGAATCCCTTCTCCAGCACTTGGGGAAAAAAATAAGGGGGAGATGATGTAACGTACCAGGAGATGTGACATACCTGCCAGAAGGACGCACACGACATAAAGGCAGATAGGAATCAGAATAAAACGTCCACGTAGCTCAATTGGTAGAGTGACTTATTCCGGAATGAGGGGATCCGGGTTCGAATCCTGGCGTGGACAGAAATGACGGAGAAATTTACTTCGTTATAAGCAGCTCTCGGATTTAGAGGCAGCTCTCAAACAAAAGCGCTTTGTTGCCGAAGAGAAAGAGTATACCGCTGTTTCACGGTAACGGCAGGCCACATATGCCTTTGAGGACACAATAAAAGCTCACTGCACTGGAATGGGATATTTTTATATCACATCCCCCATATTCATCGGATATTATTACATCGTCTGATTTTGATCTGTTTCGATCACTACAAAGCTTGAAAAATGTTTTGGAATGATGAAGGAGTTCACAAGGCACTAATGTATTATTTCCACTCCATGCCCCTCTAGTTTTACGCTTAGGGAATCAACAGGCGTTTCGACAGACGAAGAAGAGTATTGGAAAGTAATGGATATTATAACGGAGATTAAACGCTGAATAAATATCTCTTGCTTGGTAAGTCAATCTTTTACTTCAGCCCATTAGCCAGCTGCAGCGAATTCACTCGGAGTTAGCAAGCCAGTTCTAACAAATATATATTCGCTGTCTAAGAGGTGGGCCGAAGGCGGCTGGAACGAGTTAGCCTGAAGCTCAGTTAGTTTTTTTAGTTTTTCTTTCCTGTTTGTTTTGTTTTTCCAAATGGTCATTTAGCGGGTGATTGATATTAATTCCTTCTCACTGATTACCCTATAACAATGACAACGAAACTAAGAAAATGAGAGAAGATGCTTAGGTCACTTGTTTCTACTTGGTGGCATGATGTCTGCGCCAGCTGGCATCATCATGCCACCAAGTCATGTAGCAGAGAATAACGGACTACAAAGGAACGCTTATTACGACCAATAGGTTTCTGGTCGGTACTGATCAGATGAGAGTGGGAAAGGAATTGTTTTGCCGTAGCTTTCGTAAAAGCCGGCCGTTAAGTGAACATTGCTGTTTAGGAAGCGCAGAAAAATTTGGCCACCATTTGGTTCAAGTACATCGGCAGCTTAAAGGACAGAATTTTCTGGCGCACCCAATAACACTGAACTGAATGAATTGCGAAGAATAACACAGTATTGTTAAATGCACCGAGGAAAAATGTAAACACTGAGATATATTCGATCTTCAAAGAACACCTCGTAATACTACAAATGTATCCTGAGTTTCTTCCGATTTTTACATACGGACAATTAATAAGCAACCGGCAATATTGTTTGTGCACCCACAAGATGTTCTGGCACCTCTGCTAATCGTTAATTAACACCCTGAAATATTCTCCTCTTTTCCCATGGTATTCCGGTTTACACCCTCGGGGTTTTACGGCTCTGTTATATTCACACACAAAAGTAACACAGCGTGTTGCTAGGTGAGATGCTAATTGCTTGCTGTTGCCAATCGGCAGATCTCAAAAGCGCTTACTTTCAGTATGTGTGCGTTTACAGTTTTGTTTTTTATCTATCGGAAAGTCATTGTTTTGTATTTTTTGACCTGACCTACGGTCATGTTGATTTAGATATTTTCACTCTTTCGTTGATGCGATGTCCTGTGTGCTGTGTTTCAGGGAAGCAGGAGCGTTAAAATTCTTTAAAAGGCATGGCACAAAGAAGACAATGCTTTCGCGTCGCCATTTTTAAATGAAAAATGGAAAAACAAAAACGCCTCCCCAACCGATGAATATTTTATTGAAAATCATAGGAGGAGAAATTATTTTTGCTGAGGGTGTATAAAGCTATTAATAGAAGCCAATCCTACTGAGCTTCTGTTCCTTTCGGCATGCACTCTACATAGAGCATGGGTAACTATACTTCATTCATGTGTGGAAATTCTACTTCGTAAACTCGCGGAATTCGAGGTAGTTAGCTTTCCCATGCGGCAGGGAGGATCACATTTGTTTTGAAGTAAATTCCTTTCATACCCCAGCTATTTTTTTAGTTGGGGGACGGGGGCTGAAGTACCACCGTGAGCAACTCAATGGGTTATAAGTAGTCGCCCATCCTAATTTGCTTCCACTGGAGCCGCGGATGGCTTAGTGGTTAGCGAATCAGACTATCAATGCAAGGTCCCCAGGTTTGAACCTGGGCTGATCTTTCAGAGATGGTGTGATTTATTAACAATCGCTGAATATCCGCCGTGCATCGGACGAGCACATTAAGTGACGGCCCCCAGGCTGGACCCACTGGTTAAATGGGTATCCTTTCCTATACCCCCCCCCTGAAATTCTCTCACCCCTCTGTGGGCAACATCGTACTTGTACGGTGGCGCCATCTACTGTACTCTAATCTCACTACAAACTGTTCTGTCAAAGTCGCTAGACTTGCTCTCATTGTTTCTGTGTCCTGCCCAAAAGGCGATCTCGCTGTAGGTGGCTGGGACCTAAACTCTACTCACTGTGGACAGAAGTCCTACAAGAAAATGACAAATACAACCACAAGTCACAGCGGTCCGTGTCAGTATGCTTTGCGTCCACTGGTTCTCGGGAGGGGAGAGAGCCGGTGCCACACAGGACAATCCTGCCTCACATGGCCCATCTCGGACGAATGGCCAGTCGCCAGCGGGGCACTAACCCGCTACTTCTTGAATCAATATGAATTTAGTGAACGAATGTTTCACTAATTGTTTTAGACATACGCAAGTGTTTGTGTTATTTTTTTTTTATGCCATAAATCCCAGGTAGGGTTACGGAGTGGAAAGAACAAAACATGCCATGGAAAGAGAGAGCTAGTGCCGTCTGGACGCAACCTTGAAATCAAATGCGAACCAGGTGATCAAGCACGACAGCAAATTTGGAGGTTACAGAAATGATCGTTTGCAAGAATTTCTCTCTGTTATGAGCACTGAGTCGTAAAAGGGAGGCCATCACTAAGTAGGAGGATGGTTCAAATCAAAACAGCGACAGTGGAAAGGGCAAAAGTTTAATTCATACATTAAACCAGTGATTCTCAATATTTTATGCTTCACGTACACCCTGGAAATGTTTATATAACTGGCGTACCCCTTGTATAGATAGATAAAACTATAGTCATAGTATAACAATCGGAATAAAATAAAACACATATTGGGTTGTCGGAAAAGTCGTGACGTATTTTAGCACCCGATGGCGGTTGGGCGGTTTTGGAAGGCATGCGCAGCTCTGTTATCGCTATGGCATTCGACAGGTGCCAGTTCTAGCTGCAGTCTAAAAGGAATAGTGAGCGATTTGTTTGATTTGCGGAGATTTGACATCAAGTTGAAGATGGAAGACCAAACTGTGCATTTTCGCCATATTTCACTGTTTTACTTCCGTAAAGGGAAGAACGCGCGTCAAGCTTGCGAAAGGTTGCATAAAGCATACGGTGATAATGCTCTACAAGAACGTCAGGCCAGCAGTGGTTCGCAAAATTCCGTGCTGGTGATTTTAACCTCACAATGCTCCTCGGTCGGGAAGGTTGATGACGACCAAATCAAGGCATTGATCGAGTCAAACCCACGTTACACGACACGAGAGGTTGCAGACACATTGCACATCCATCATTCAAGCGTTCACGACCACCTGTAGAAACTGTGATGCGTAAGCAAGCTCGATGTGTGGGTTCCTCATGAACTCAAAGAAGCTCAGTTGATGGCGCGTATAAACATCTGCGATATGCCCATTAAACGTGAGGAAAACGATCCTTTTTTGAAGCGACTGATAACTGGTGACGAAAAGTGGATTGTGTACAACAATGGGTTTTGGTCCCGACGTGCTGCTTCGCCTCAAACGACATCCAAAGCAGACATTCATCAGCGGAAAGTTCTGGTCTCAGTGTGGTGGGATTTTAAAAGTGTCGTGTTTGTCGAGCTCCTACTACGGAACCAAACAATCAATTCGAATGTGTACCGTCGACAATTGGACAGTTTGAACGCATCCATCATCCAGAAACGTCCAGAGCTCGTTCATAGTGTAAAGGTGTTGTGTTCCATCACGACAACGCGAGACCACACACAAGTTTGATCACCCACCAAAAATAATTGGAGCTTGGGTGGGATGTGTTGCCACACCCAGCACACTCGCCTAACCTTGCGCCGTCAGACTTCCACTTGTTTCGCTCTCTTCAACAGTCCTTGCGTGGTATAACGTTCAATTCAGATGAGGCTGTAAATTAGCACCTTGTACAGGTTTTCGCCACGAAAGACAGAAGATTTGGAGACTGAGAGCTATGAACGAGGCATTCTGCAGCTCACTGAAAGATGGCAAAAGGTTATCGAACAAAACGGGCATTATATCATTGATTGATCTTTGTTCTTTCTATCAATAAATAACCTTTGCAAAACATGGCTTAAATACGTTATGACTTTTCCTACAACCCAATATATGTATGCATTAAATTTTGTATTCATAAATTACATATATCGAGAAACACAAAGATTGATGTAAACAATTTAACAAATCTTATAAAAGTTATAAACATTTTACTGGGTAATCAGTGAGATGGTTGTACTTGTTCACGCTTGCACAGTTTATTCACGTGGAACTGTGATAAAGAAAGCTCGCTGTCCCTCTCTCCCACTTGTGCAGCCCTCACGGCGTACCCCCCAAAGCTTTACAGCGTAACCCTAAGGGTTACGCGTACGCCACGTTGAGAACCCTTACTTTAGACAATAGGTACATTCACTTTTCCACATTGCACCCTCTTCTCGCAATGCGCTTTCGTCATCGCAAGACCAACACATGAATTTCATCTCAGGAAAACCTACAGGCCACTCCAACGGACTGCAGGTTTTAGACGCTGGGAAAGACAATGGCAGCCGCTTACAGGTTTTGAACCTTTGAAGCGTTGCGAACCAGAAGAGGGCAGCTTCAAACCATGGAAGAACCTTGTGACAAGCGTCTGTAGTTTCCAACTATAAAGGAACTACCGTCCGAATAAGCAGAGCCGACCTTTAGCATAGACGAGAAAGGCTGCCTAGGGCCGCCATTCCTAGGAGTCGCGGAGTTTAATCACATATCAATTTTTATTGTAATCTGTTTTACTAATATCTTTGAAAAAATTCACTAAAAAGGAAAATTGTTCATAAGGTGCGTCGCATAAATATAGAGACAGTCGACTTTGCGCCGTGAACGCCATGCGAATATAGGTAGGGAGCTGAAGTGGTACATAATTAGAGATAACCCAACAACAAACGTTACGATCCGTCGAGATGACCGGATTTTGTGAAAAGAACAACACCACAAAGTAAAATAGTGTAATTTTAGGTGTCTCATAAATATAAAGCCAACTATGTAAAGTAGCCACATGCAAATGAGATGTACAAATTAGCATGTTGTACGCACGCGCATGGGCCGTAATTCGGTCCAGCCTACAAAAGACAGCGGACCTGCCGTCAGACATTCATTTATCGAAATGCCACGCAACAGTCAACTTTCTGGTGAGAAGGTGCAGAAGATTTGGAGACTGAGAGCAAGTGGATTGCCTATAGCGAAAATTTGTAAAGGCATGGGGAGGAGTAGGGCAGTCATTTATAAGACTTTATCGAAACGCGGTGCGTTAACTGCCAGAAAACGGCCTTTAAGGCCTCGAATAACAACCAAACGAGATGATCGGGCCATCATGCGTTTAGTTTCATCCGAAAGGTTATCACTACCGTCAAGTTTCTCGGACTGTTGGTTCCACCGTCTCAAAGGACACAGTTCATTGACGAATCAAGGAAAGTCGCAACATTGTGCTCCGTAAAATGCGCCGTCTGTCACACCTCACGCGGCGCCACAAGGAAGCTAGATTGTTATGGGCAAGCAGCCACATGCACTGGACGGACGCGTGGATCACAAATATTTTCTCCGATGAGAAAAAGTTCAACCTGGACGGCCCTGACGGTTGGAACTGCTGTTGGCATGATTTACGACGCGAGCCACTCACCTTCTTCAGCAGACAGAAAGGAGGGGGATGTGTGATGGTCTGCGGAGCTTTTGCGTTCAATGGGACAACGGATATTGCTTTCCTTCAAGGCAGGCAAAACTCCGAAACTAATCAGAACATACTCAGCAGCCACCTTCTACCGTTTACCGAATCTCTAGCGGGTGTTGATTATCTGTCCCAGCAAGCCAATGCCTCTATCCATCGGTCTGCATCAACGAAAAGCTGGTTTAACACTCATCATTTGACCGTAATTGACTGGCCAGCACTCAGTCCAGATCTGAACCCTATCGAGAACCTCTGGGGTATCCTAGCTCGTGATGTGTATGCGAATGGACGGCAGTTCTCAAGTGTAGTGGCATTGAAAGAGCTGATTGAACGAAGCTGGTACGCACTCCGTCCAGAACACTTACATCACTTGGTGGACAGCATGCCCAATCCAGTTTTCAGTGTTTTTCGGAACAACGGCTCCACTATTCGTACCGGAGGTGCTTATAACTAGTAAGTCTTTATATTTTTGAGACAGCGTATTTCTGTGTTTTTCTTGTACTTGGCGTTGGAATTGTTATGTTTCCGTCAAATTATTTTGCAGCTGCGTGTCCTATGCTATTTTTGCTATAAATATGAAGTGTAAATTTCAGCTCGTTGTTGTTTCTTTTTTATTCGAGCATTTGTTCTGTCTCTATATTTATGCGGCGCACTATATTTCCCATAACTTATATGATTCCTTTTTAATCTTAGCTCGTGTCATTGAGGAAAAATATGGTAAACAAATCTAATTGAAAATCGATATTTTAACGATTAAAAAACATGCATGCTTTTTCAGTTTAAAATACCCAAGTCGAACTTTGCCTAGGGCCGTCGATATACTAAGCCAGGTCTCAGAACAGGAACAGACAGCTAGGAATTTCAGTGTCGTTGTTTCTAAGGGGAAATTTTACCGGTATTGCATGGTACACGGAGTTGCGATATAATTTGAGATTTGGGTACCATATTTTTGAGATGTAACTTTTAAGGTTACGCAGAAGTGGGCAATATTTTTAAACAACGAGCATTTTAGAGCATAATATTGACCGCTGATCAAAGCGAGCGTGCACATTACTGAATTAGATGCCTTCTGTTGTGCAATGGCAGGTTCTAAATAAAAATGAATAGGATCAGCCACGCCCTTAGTCATCAACATCTTAAAAGGACTTCCGAACTCAAACGCAAAAATGGAAAGAGCGTCCCCAGCCGTGAACCATGTGAACATTGATTTCAGAAACAGAATGGACACAGACACTTTGCATAATCTTTTCCGAATTGCTTTGAAAGATTATGCAAAAATTATACGGAGGAACGAACACACCGACGTGCTGATTCCCAACGGCTCCGTCACACCACCGAACGAGAAGACCGACATCTGGTGCGCATGGCTCTGACGAATCGCACAGCTATATCGACCACCGTATCTCAACAGTTCGGGTATGTGACACAACACCCAGTCTCCGCACTGACGGTTCGACGTCGTCTGCAGCAGCGGGGCCTTTTTGCACGGCGCCCATTGCTTCGCCGACCTTTGACTGTACAACACCGACGTCTGCGACTGCAATGGTGCCAAGAACGTCGCGCATATAGGAGCGAATGGCAAGGCATCGTGTTTTCCGACAAATCCCGCTTCAGTATGCAGCACCATGATGGACGAATCCTTGTCTGGCGGTACCGCAGCGCCCGGCTGGGTGAGTCCTGCGCTATGCTGCTCCATACCGGACCGGGACCCGGCGTTATGGTATGGGGTGTCATTGGATTCCACTCCGGCATGTGCCTCGTCCGCAATACCGGTACGTTGAACAGCCATCGTTACATCACTGAGCTGTTGGAGCCTGTTGTTGTATCATATCTTCAGCGACTGTCTGGTGCTATTTACCAACAGGATAATGCGTGACCGCATGTGGCACGCAACGCCCAAGACTTCCTGGATCGCCACCATGTGCCACATCTACCTTGGCCTGCGCGGTCACCGGATATGTCGCCTATTGAACACGTGTTGTCGATGATCGCAGGACGACTGGCACGCCATTGACCACCACCGGCAACAACGGAGGGAATGTGACATCGTATCGAAGCTGCGTGTACGGATATTCCCCAAGCACACATGAAACGTCCCTTCCTCTCGATGCCAGGCCGTGTAGCAGCTATAATTGCCGCCCATGGTGGCTACACCAGATACTGATTGTTATGCGTTACCCTCGTCTCACCGTGCTGTATTTGTAATCGATTCACCCTTCTATTATCTGTTTGCTGTACAATAAATGTGGCTTTGATTGCACTTTTAACTGCCAGAAGTGCATAAGTGCACAAGAAAGAACAAACTCCAGTATCTTGTTTTTCAGAAAAGTAAAAAAACAAAAAAAAGGAAGAAGAAGAAAAAAGAAAATATATGTAATAAATGAATACTTAAAGGGTGTCATTGTGTTCAACTTCGATGTTTTCCACACTCCTTTGAACTGCCAAGGAAAAAAAAAATTAAACGTCAGAAGCCTTTTTTATTTTAATGACATTTGCTTTTTGAAATATGACCTCTTGGTAAGAAGAAACAAACAATCAACGTCCAAGATTTATAAGCCCCTATTGCACTTTCCTTGCTTCACGCACTACTGATTAAACATACTTTTCTGGCGTTCGTTTTGTAACATAAACATATATGCCTTTTGCAGTCCCTTTTTCTTTTCGTTACATGTTAGAGAACAATCGAGAAAACCAACAGTCACGTTCCTGATAAGCTGCAATCGTGCATTAGGTAATATCCTCTCCTCAAAAGTACACTGCGAAAAGTATTTATTTAGGAAGAAACAACTAGCATATACACCTTAACATGCAAGAAAAAAAATTCCGAAACGTATCGGAAAATTATTCTGAAGAATCAATGGGCACTTATTCTTCTCTCTCCTGCAGATACAAAAAAATAGAAATCGCTAATATAAAAATAAATGTTTTTTTCTTTTCAGATAAAATTGCTTTTGTTGAAGTTATCTTTTCTTACCGATGACCATAGGAAATCTTTTTGTAAAGAAGTCAGACGATCCCTGAAATGATTACGGTTGAACAACCAAGACTCATATGAAATGAAAAGAAATATTTCACGCTTCTTCTGAAGTCTATTCATGAAAGTACGCGTGAAAAGCATTGAAAGAAATGTTGAAATAAAGCAAAAGAGTTCAGCAGAAAGTAGCTCCTCCCTACTTTTCTTTGATCGTTTTAGTTTAAATGATTAGAATAAAACGGAACTTGCATGAGGTGAAAGAGGGACTGGGAGTGCATGAATTGTTTTGGAATTCGTACTTCTGAGAATGGATGAAAATACATTGTGAAACAGTCATCTCCAGACTGTTTCATACATTCCCGTTGGAAAAGTAGATAATAATATTGTTTTTTTGAGACACCGTAACGGAAAAAAAAAAAAAAAGATTGACTGAGAAGTTTACTTTTTGGGCTGGAATATTTCGAAACTCAGATGTTGGATAGCAATTAGCAGAACCGCCGTTAGACCTGCATTGCAAAACAAAAGTTCTGAAATTCACGAGTATAGCTTTTCGTGAATTAACGGAGCATATTTCTGATCCAACCTGTTCCTTGAAATGACGGAAAGAAACCTGAATTTGAAGGATTTTCTGTACGCCAGCAAAATTATGAATTTTCAGATACCTTACCCGCAATTCCTTTTGTATATTAACGGAAAAACTCGGTTCTAAGTCTTTCCGTATCCATATGACGAAACATTTCTGGCAATAGGAGCGGTTCGTGGGAATACTAGGTTTGATTAACTATTAAATTTTAATCGCTTGTCGAAGGATATGATTTTAAAGTTCTGTACCGAGATCGAATATTGTGAGTAGCATACTGTATAAAATTTTGGTTATTGTGGCAGTGGTTATTATTTCCCCTCTCCTACATTTTGCGCTCGAACTATTGTATAATATATTGTCATAAGAAACCTGCTACTTAAATTATTGTACAAGTGATTGTAGGATGTCTATGTAACAATCTGTGGAGCCCTTAAAACAAAAGCTATTATAGCTATCAAGATTAATTTTTATATTTAGGAGTTTTGGAAATAATACTACAAAGCAGTACATTTCACCTTTTCTTAAAGATAATTGAAAGACATTTTCAGTTTGAGAAGATCCAGTTCCAAAGCTATTTGTTGCTTCGAAAAATCACAATGAAAAATTACTTAATTTGTGACAAGCTCTCCTACAAAGAAAGTAAAATTATTACAAACCTATTCAAAAAATAATAAGTTCCAACAGTTTATAAAATTATCGAATACTTTACACCGTTTATAAACTAAAACACTTCCTTTTAATGGCGCAAAACTCATATACAATTCGAGCCGAGCTTTCGCGCTCCACCGGAAGGCTTCGTCTGGGCTAAGCTTTCAAAGCCTTCTTAGAGATAGCAACTTACAACATTGCTATAAATTTTTTAATTGTAACAACATTATAAGTTGCTATCTCTAAGAAGGCTTTGAAAGCTTAGACCAGACGAAGCCTTCCGGTGGAGCGCGAAAGCTCGGCTCGAATTGTATATGAGTTTTACGCCATTAAAAGGAAGTGTTTTAGTTATTAAA
The DNA here is from genome assembly GCA_039090855.1 of Macrothele yani. Classification (NCBI taxonomy): domain Eukaryota; kingdom Metazoa; phylum Arthropoda; class Arachnida; order Araneae; family Macrothelidae; genus Macrothele; species Macrothele yani. Next base: position 29,018,532 of record CM077022.1, read on the forward strand.
ATTACTAATCAACTCGTATTAATGACAAAAAGACATTTTGTTATGGCGCAATTAGAGTTCTACCTTGAACGTGACTGTGGCTTCTGAGTATTTCTGGCTCAGTGGTTAAGACGCGCAGTTTCTGTTCAGCCAGCCCAAACGAACTCGGATTGAATGCCACCTGGGAAAAGAGTCTCTCGTGTAAGGGTTTAAAAATTCAGAGTCTTAGATTTTGCGAAAATTTGGTATAAATATGGAAAACCTCGAAACGGAATTACTGACAACTAAAAATCTGGGAAAATACGGATGTTAAAAAAAACTGGAACTTTTAAAAAGTTTAAATTTCGTTAAAAGACGGACACCTACCGGCAACTTTGCTGCATGTCAGTTTTCAGGAATTTTCTGTGAATTCACACCATTTATTTTTTACAATGTCCTTTTCTTTGACCCCGCACTATGGAGGACCCGGGTCATCATGATAAAGAAAATTCATGATTCATTTCCAAATTTCAGTATTGTTCTAGAATTTTATTGACAATTCAAGTTATTACTGTTAAAGCAGAACAAAGTTTCTCTAAATGAAATAAATAAAAAAAAATATCTTAGAACAACAATGACTCAAAAAAAGTTATTTCGTTTGGCGTTATTATTAACGGAACATACATTATGGGAAAATATGGATCACAACACAATGATTTTGCTGAAATGAAGGCAAAAAATATTAACTTTCTAGAATAAACTTGTGATAATTTATGAATTTTGTACGTCATTTTATATTTTATGTCCGCTGGTCTATGAATAGAACATCCAAACATACGTAATATTTCATATAAAAGGGAAAACATATTTCATATAAAAGAAAGTACCTCTTCTCTAGCCATTTCTATAAGTTTTGGTCAATAGATAAGTACAACTCACATGGGACCCATGAATTTTGTAATGCATTTTTTAATCTCTGTAATCCGGATTTTAGCCTTACCTCCCGCATATTTCATATTACTGCGTTCTTCTCAATGTGATACAAATAAGGCTTGCTGCTAATGAAATCGAGACATTTTCCTCTGGGATTCCGAATACAAGTGAGAAAGCCCTACTTTTTGATATTTGTTCCATTGTCGAGTGCAGTTGAAGATGCCCGGCTATCATAAAAAGTCTTAAAGAGATGATGGCCAACATTGAAAGTGATCGCATTCTAGGAATGTAGTGATTACGGCCTAAAGAGTTCAAGAGAGCACTGATTGGACAATAAACACAGGTACCTCTTTTCTCTCCTCATCATTCTAAATTTTCATCGGTAGATTAAGGTCCATGAATTTTGCAATGCCTTTTTTAATCAAAATTGTTCCCCCGCCCTAAATATTTGACCAGGTACCCGCACGCCCAAGGGTTAGCCTTAGAAATCTGTATCAAATGTTCAGTTTTTCCACCATAAGACACAAATTTTGTGCAATTTAAAAAAAATGATGTGAGAAAAGGTCTTGAGACGCTACGATGGGGCAGAATCGCTTCGACTATCGCAAATCTGAAGATTCTCAGATATGTATGTTCGGTTGCTTGGAATTTCCTTGTCCTGGGTAGTGTAATGCCTAGCATGCTCCACCGGAAATCGGGAGACACGGGTTCGATCCCCGCTCCAGGACGATGAAAATTTTCAAGTTTTCTGAACGAAGGGCTTACATGGCGTACAGTAAAAATATAAAAGATTTAAATCCCTACCATGTATTTATGAAAAAATATTTCTTCAGGGAAATTCCTTTCCCAATCCATCCAACAGAATAAATATTAGGTGTGCAACTTAATTCTCAGCCACAGGCACGACACGTTGACAGCCAGTTATAGCAAATCGAATACGTACCTAATCAGGGAAATATTCCCCGTCGTGTTGGATGCATTTGAGCCATCGGTCAGCGAGCTGCCGAATGCCACTGCGGAAAAAAGACGGCTGTTTCGAGTTGATAAAGTCATCAATACTTGTGTGGACCTCCTCGACAGAAGTGAAGTGCGTATCACTCAGGTGGTGTTGCAGGGAGCGAAAGAGGTGATAATCCGACGGGCCGAAGTCTGGAGAATACGCCGTGTGGGACAAAATCCCCCATCCCAGGTCGGTGATCGTGTTTAAAGTCGTTTTCGCGGTGTGAGGACGCGCGTTATCCTGAAGCAACAGGACCGACCTTTTGCTTTTGCCGGTGTATGGCCTTTTCGCCTCCATCGCGTCCCTCACACGAATGAGTTGCTGACAATAACGCTCAGCATTGACCGTTTCAACAGGTTTGAGTAACACGTAGTGTACGACACCGCGCTGATCCCACCATATGCACAGCAACAACTTCCTGGCATGGATATTCGGTTTGGCAGTACTGGTGGTAGGCTAACCTGAATAAACCCACGACTTGCGCCGCTTAAGATTATCGCAGAAGATCCACTTCTCATCACAGGTGAAAATCTTCTGGAGGAAATCCTTCTTCTTGAATGTGGAAAGCAAGGACGCAGCAACATCGTAGCGCCTAGACTTGTTCGCAGCTGTGAGTTGGTAGGGCACGCAACGGCTCTCCTTGTGAATCCGTCCAAGCTTGTGCAGGCGCTTTGCAATGGCTTGCCGTGTTACTCTGAGTTCCTGGGCGAGCTCTGACTGTGTACGACAGGGATCCGCGTCCAACAGTTCTTCCAGTTCCTCATCGTCAACTTTCTGTGGCTGTCCCAGACGTTCTGCATCACGGAGATCAAAATTTCCCTGCTTAAACGGCTGGAACCAGCCTCACCCAAAGCAGCACAGATCATTTGATGGGCTTCCGCGGCACTTTGTTTCAGCTGAAACGCAAACAGGAGGCAGTGCCTCAATTGTTGCTTCTCGAACAACATTGCCAACCTTCGTCCCTTCTGTCACTACAGGAGTGAGCGGTTACGGTTGCCTGGAAAGCTGTTGGATGGCGCTGCAATCAGCCATTATCGCACACAGCTATTTGCATTTGCCGACGTTCTGTGATCGCTTGCGGTTAGGGGCCGAGAATTAAGTTGCACACTTAATAATTTGTATATGACATAAAAAAATTATACAGACATTTTAAATGTGCTGTTATAAAGCAAATTGTCACCAACGCTTTAGGAAGTTCTTTATGAAGTGACATGCGTAAAAAGGATGCAAAATTTAGATACACGGACAAAAGCTAAGCATTTGAATTCTTAGGATCGGAGAACCGCAAGATAGATTAAAATGGGTGTAACTCATTTGGCTGAATTATGGAAAGATGCAAATCTACACACAAAAATGAAACAAAGATTCTGGTTTCAAGTATTTAGACAAGGTAAAAAATAATGTTTTGGCAAAAATAACTTTTGACAGAAAGGTTTAACATTTTCCATCTGCCTTTCGGCACTCCATGGGTTTGATGTCCAAGTATTTGGTGCTCAGAATTATTTTTCGGAGGGAGAAGAGTTTTCTTATTCGGGGTTACAAATTACAGGGAAGGGAAAGACCCAGCCCCAACAGGCAGTCACACCACTCATGCTTTATCCTGGCTCGAAACTCGGCACATCTCGGAGGAAAGGTCAGACTTTGGGGCGGCATTCCAGCATTACGGCAGCACTTGTCAAAATAAATTATTACGGATACCTGTCAGGCATTGAAACATAATGCAAAGGGAAAACGGAAGCCTTTTTTTTTAATTCATCTTTATTCAACGTGTCACCAAATTCATACGTGAGCACCCTTCATGGCTCGCTTAACATCTAACCTGAATTCCAGTTCCAGCCAAACTTCTAGCAGGTGTGACATCGTGAAGGAACACAATAATTTCCTTCGTAACACATCTTACTTTATTCCTCTAAACAGTATTTTTGACAAACCATCGTAAAGATTGCCCTGGCTGAAATGCGCACTTATTCACCATCATCTTTCCCTTCTGTTTCACGGTTTAATAGCCCTGTGAGTATCTAGAACTGTCGGGCGGCTCGCCTTATTTAATGACGGACGGACGGACGGACGGGCGGCATGCCTTATTTTCTCGTAAAGTTTAGACCCTGACTTCCTTACTCTGAAGAATCCTTTGTGTTAAGTATCAGAGCGAAAATGAGACGGAGAGACGAGTTAGATCCCTCTCATAGGAAAGTCACGAAACAAGTAGATCACAACAGGTGGAGGAGGGAGACGGGGGATGGAGTTGATGATTTTATTTTCAACAGGGTCCTTACCTAGGGCCCATCGGCTTAATGCGCTCTCCGAGGGCGCGGTGGGTATTTAGCTCCCAGTTGAACAGCAGTTGGTCTTGAACTCGCTAAAGTCACGTTGACACTCGTCTGCTCTGAACACTGGGTCACAAAGTGACTGCTCCAAGACCTGTGAGGAGCCGCTGGCCATAATTTAGAGGCGCTGTTTCCAGGAAGGGGTGGGGCTATTACATCATTGATGCTTGATCCTCGCAGCTCCTGAGTGGTCAGAAACCCACACGTCTGACCACTTCACCACCGAGGGACAAAATCGGCACGCTCACTGATGTTCTTCCAGCGTTCCTCCGCTGTAACAGTGTCGGAGGCTAAATATCAACACATTGCATTAATCGGACAAAACCCCAACAGCATAAAATATCGACAAGACAAAACACGGTCGGGACAAAAGAAAGAAAAGCGATAATACTCACAGAACAAAACACCGACATGGGGTTTTTCCATTGCAAAAAATTCCGTAGCAGACATCTGGACGCGCCATTCAATTAAACGAATCAATTTAATTCATCTACCACGGCATAAAAAATAACATGACGTGAAGACATCGGGTAAAAAGGGAAGCGGAGAACGTAATCGTGCCAAAGAATTCAACACAATTTTTTATGTTCTAAAAGGCACGATCGCCCTTTTCCTGTTAAAATAACGTAATATTACACCGAAAAGCCAAAACGTTATGACAGTTTCGTCCTTATGCAAAGAGAAACAACTACAGGTAAACGACAGCGCGTGTGAAGGTCATGAAACGGTATAAATAACATCTGGAACTGAGATCTGTTAAACAGTGTTATTCTTGTTCTGCAGATGTGAAACGCAGCGGACTTAAGCGCGTGTAACAAAGGACGAATTACAATGGTCAGGCGACTGGGTCAAAGCATTTCCGAGACGGCAAGGCTTGTGGGTAGTACCTTGAAAAAGTGGTCCGAGGAGAGTAAACCACAAACCTCCGGCAAGGTTTGGACCAAACAGGGTTCATCGATGCTAGAGGTGAGCGAAGGCTCACCTCTAGCATTGTAGAATATGACGTCAACAGCACGATTCGATAGGTCCCAGCTGTCTATCGTAAACTGTACAAGCTGGTGAAGGCGGTGCAATGGTGCGGGGTCTGTTTTCATGGTGGATATTGGGTTCCTTTATACTTCTGAAACAGCGTTCCTTAAGACTTCTGAAACAGCGGAACATCGTTACACAGTAGTTCCAAAAGGACAACTGTGTCTTCAAAGTGCTAAAATGTCCCCCACAGTGCCCAGAACTTAACCCTATTGAACACTTGAACACCTGTGGTGTGAGAATAAGACAGCCATTCGCAACAGAGAGCCTCCTAAAGCTAACACTCGATAATCACCAGACCCAATCACATGCGCTTGGCTGAACGTCCTGTAAAACGATATCAGCACCTCGTTGAATCCATGCCACATCGAATCGAGGCTATTCTGAAGGCCAAGGGGAGCCCGACACGTGATCAGGTAGGTAACACAAACAATATAATTTGCTTTGTCTGAAAGTTTGTCCCACTTTGGTGGTGCAGTGGAAAGAGGCTTTGTTTTTCGTTAACGGTTAGCTTAACTTTTCGTGTTTTCGTTCAGTGAATGGAAACTGCTTTCCGGACTAAATTATGGAACCTTAGCAACAACTGGGAAAGAAATATCTGTGACGACACGCGCAGTTATCGTGTTTTCGTTCAGGCGTTCACTCAATGGAAACTGCATTTTGGATATAATTATGTGACGTCATCACCAGTTGGAGCAACTGAGAAAGAAATATTTGTGACGTCCCGCATAGCTTTTTGTGTTTTCCGGAAGGTGTTCCGTGAATGGAAGCTACGAATTATGTCAGCGTATGACGTAACAACTGCATGACGTAGTACTTTTTTTTTTGTTGTCATGTTCATGAAACATACTTTCTAAATTGGACATCACAAACAAAAAGAATACCTGGTTATTAACAAAATTACTCAACATATTTTTTTCCCGGCATTATTGACGGGCTTTCACCAGGTTCCTAGTAATTAGCTACTTCAGTGTAAATTACTAGAAACCTGAACTGATTACCTGAAAATTTAACTGATTACTAGAAACCTGAACTGATTATGTCAACGTAATCAGTTCATTGTGGCGAATTGCATAACGTTCTCCTGATACTTAGGCACAGGCAAACAGACAGATGTTCTGACTGAACACGTCTGATGTTCTTTCATGAAAATCGAAGCATTCTTTTTTGTAAATAACTCTTTTGAACGTGAACTGGTATTTCAGATGAAACTCTGTTACCAAAGGAGTGCACTAAGAAAAAATTTAGGAAGAGTTGCTGGTCTATAATACACAGTCTGTGTACTGTTTGGTTGAAATCGGATATCACTTCTGCTCTTCCATCATAAACATTCATTTTAAGCCCTGAATTAAACATTTATCGCTTTATTTAAGAGCCAGGCCTTGTATAGTTATTTACAGAAGCCACACGACTTACGCAAAGTAAAACACCGGCCCACGAAGTGTCCTGAAAATGGCAGAAGATGAAAAACATGTAGTCCAACTTGCTCTCAGAATTATGGCAATCAAGAGTTCTATTGTAGAAGGCGCACCTCTCGCTTTGGTTGACATCGTGAATTGCCACACACTAAAGTAAAATAAAGAAACAAAATATAATATCTTAAATTATTTAAGTAATGTGATACGGTTTAATTTTACTATATTCAAGTACTAATGTAAGATATCAATAGATAGGGTACAAAAACAGATTTATTTTGAATTTTCTTTTCCCCAAATGTAAAGTTCACATTTTTCAAATATCAGTGATCCCCAAAAAAAAAAAAAAAAAAAACATGTGTGACGTCTGCATTATTGAAGCTCTCCGAAACATATCTTACAACCACCCGTGATAATAAACCAATACATTATTTCAATTTTACATTTTTCAAGCATCCGTGACAGCAAAAAGCAGAACATACCGGGTGTTTCACTGGGGTAGTGACAACTTTCCTGTGGAATAAATCGTTAAAAAATAACGAGTAGGTGCTGCAAGTCCGAGACGATGGCCTCTGATCATTCGTCCAAAAGGGGTCCGGGTTCGAATCCCGGTGAGGCATAAATGTTGTGTTTGTCTTACGGCACTGGCTCTCTCCCTTCCCTGGTACCAGTGACCCTAAATTAGGGACGGGCGACTGCTTATGGCACGTTAAGTTTCTCACGGTATTCGTTAAACCTTAAATAAAAAAAATTAAAAAAACAAAGAACACTGCCTGACCTCTGATGTGCCATCCAGCAGGATATTGCACGGACCCCGTCGAACATCTTTCCCATCGGCATTGCAGCACTTCGAAGCACGTATTCGCCACGTCGTGAGAGCGGATGATCATCATGTGAAACATGTCATCTATTGATTACCTTTTGCGTACTCTTACTTCTGTAAGCATCTTTTTCCTCTTCCAATAATGTAAGTTAACTTTAATTGTCTCTTTCTTTTGTCACTACCCAGTGAAACACCTGGTATTTGTTTTCATTTATCAAGTTACCGCAAAAATTTTTATCATTACAACTGCTCAAAAGACAATATCAAAGAGAAAATCAGTGCCGAAACACTTGATAGTTTGACTCTGGTTACGTATATTAAATCGTGTAGCAATATGCTTTTACATGCAAGGTTTTTTGTTGCTAGCTCCTCTAACATATTATGATCAAAGGCGTTAAAATCTTTGGAAATAGCATTTTCGATGGAAGGCCACATCGAATATATTGTTTTCCAATAACTGAAAGCACCTATTCAAATTTCGTTTTTTAAAAAACGATATTTTGAGCTGACATTTGTCCAAAAGCATCAAATTTACTGGGACAAATCGTAAGGTAACTGATGCTCAAATACTTACTACTATTTGTTTGTGGGTTTAATGACCACCGTGAGCAACTCGATGTGCTATAAACAGTCGCCCATATGCCACAAGAAAATGCCTATCGAATCTTTTCGTGTCTTAAGTAAGGTGTACGGGGAAGAATGCATATCATGCGCGCGTGTTTTTGGCGTGGCATAAGAGGTAGGTTCATTCGAAGCCGGGAGGACATGAAGACGATGAGCGTCCGTGACTCCCGAACACTTCAAAAACAGAAGACAATGTGGACACAATCTTTGCAATTGTCCGAAATGATTGCGATTGAGTATTAGAATGATTGCAGAATTCACACGAAAATCTGAACATGACAAAGGGTGGTCCTGACGCTTAAACAAAAAAGAAAATCGAGAGCGAATTTGTGCACACATTCTGTGATAAATTCAGGAAAACCCAAACCTTTGCGAAAATTCAATGCACAAATAATTTTGTAATTCCCCTTCATCTTCATCTATTCATTTTTAGTACGTCACTTACACCGACTGTGTGTTCGTTCTTATGTCATATGGGAAGGACATAAAAATAAAACTTTCTTAGGATAAGTAGTAAATATATACAATGCTGGGCACCGAAAACGCAACACCAAAAAGGAAGCATCCGATTGGCCTGAAATTCGCAGAATGCGTCGCCCGCGAGAGGACATACAAACGATTAGCATTGTAGGGCATATGCAAATCATATGCGCCCGGCACGTCACCGAGAAGCACTATAAGAAGGGTGCACAGAAGGCGGGGTGTAAGTAGTGGAAGTGCGTTGTGCTGCCGGACCTGTGCGTGGGAATCTTCCTGATGCCTCGTTGCAGAATGCGGCAGTCATTCCAGCAGAGGACGAATAGTGGCTTATCGCAGAGGACGAATAGTGTCTCGGTACGACAGCGGTTTATCGTACCAAGACATCGGCGCCCATGTGGAACGACATCCAGTCACAGCAAGGCGAGTATGGATTCGGTGGGTACAGGAGGGACGGACGGACCGACGTGAGTGATTGCCGCAGCCGCGGCTCACCACCGAACGAGAGGACCGGCATGTTGTGCGGTGGGAATTGACGGCTCGCACCGCCACATCACGACCGGTAGCGCAGGAATTAGGGTGTGTTGCGCAACAACCTGTATCAGCACGTACCGTTCGACGTCGTCTGCAGGAGCGAGGAACTTGTCGAACGGCGCCCATTGCTCCGATTACCATTGACGTTACACCACCGGCGAGTGCGGTGGCAGTGAGCCGTTGAACGCCGCACCTTGACTACGGAATGGCACGACATTGCCTTCTCCGACGAATACCACTTCTGCCTGCAACACCACGATGGTCAGATCCAGGGTTGGTGGCACCGCGGCGAGAAACTGTATGACGCCTGCATTATGCATCGTCATACCGGTCCGTCGCCTGACGTTATGGTTTGGGGCGCAATTGGATATGACACCCGCACCCCTCTGGTACGCATCACCGGTACACTCAACAGCCACCACTACATCTCCGACGTTTTGGAGCCTGTAGTCCTCCCTTACCTGCAGGACCTCACAGCGGCCACGTTTCAACAGGACAATGCGCGCCCGCACGAGGCACGCATCGTGCAAGAATTCTTCACGGCCCACCAGGTGTCACTGCCGCCGTGGCCCTCCTGTTCTCCCGATATATCGCCCATCGAACACGTCTAGTCGCTGATCGGCAACCGAGTGGCCCGGCAAGCACAACCCGCAGCTACGCCTGATGAACTCTGGCAACGTGTGGAAGCAGCCTGGACCGACATACCTCAAGCCTACATCCAAAGCCTCTTTCGTTCGATGCCGCGGCGTGTAGCGGTCGTTCTTGCCAGCCATGGGGGCCACACGAATTATTGATGTCTGCGTGTTCCGCAAGTCGCACGGGCCTGTAAGCTCAATCGTTTCATCTTTGTATCTGTTGTTATGTGTCCAGTAAATCTGGCTTTGCTATCTCGTGTCCTTCTTGGTGTTGCATTTTGGGTGGCCAGCAGTGTACATACTTGATGAATTTAGATTATGATATGTTTTATTGTAATGTACTTATTAATTTTATTATCGATTTTTAACAAAGAATTGTGTTAGCCTTTTTTCAATGTAACTCTTTTTAGCAAACTCCTATTTTAATCAATTGTTTTAAGTATTTACGAAAAAAAATTGATTAAAATAGGAGTTTGTTAGAAAGGAATATACTGAAAAAAAGGCTAACAATTAGTTCTTTGTTAAAAATCGATTATAAAATTGATAAAAACCTTAAAATAAAAAATATCATAATTTAAATCCATCAAGTATGTATTTACTACATAACGTATGAAAACCTGTCCTTCCCCGATCACTTAAGAACGAACAGACAGTCAGAGTAAGTGACGTGCTACAAATGTGGGAAAATAAACAGACAAAGAAGAAGGTAAGTTATGCTCATATTCTTAAGATATTATTTATGTAATTAATTTTGATTTGACCCGATCCTACTTTTTTTTTTTTTTTGATTGGAGGTTTAACGACCACCGTGAGCAACGCAATGGGCTATAAGCAGTCGCCCGTCCCTAATTTAGGGTCACTGGTTCCAGGGAAGGGAGAGAGCCAGTGCCGCAAGACAAACACAACATCCATGCCTGACCGGGATTCGAACCCGGACCCCTCACGGACGAATGATCAGAGGCCAGCGCCTTGGGCCACTGCGCCACCGGGGCGGCCGATCCTACTTAAAAACCTATTAAGAATGTTTTTGATATCCTTAAAGGTAATTGTGACTTTTAGGAAATGTTATCACTTCTGATGATCCCTGGATCTTCCAATACAATCCTGAAAGGAAACAAGAAATATGACACCGAATTTTCGGTTGTAATGAGCACGTCTTTTGAATCCTTTCCGACGTGAATACATTTATGAAAGCTATTCAAAGTCAATGGAACCGGTTGGGAAAAAATCAACCGGATTCTACAATCGATAAAACATCCAAAAATAGAAACAGCTACTTATTTCCGCCAGCGGCTAAAAGCGTATGTTACGAAAATCAGCAAATGGCGCACAAAAAGTTTCTCATAGCAGCAGGAAGGTGTCAGAGACAAAGACATTTTCAAGTCGAACAGTTAAAAGAAGAAATGTAGAAGGGAACATGACATGACTATGCCTTCTAGCAAAATAATTTTGCGTAATGAAAAATTTGAAATTTGGCAAAAAGTATTCTTCATGGTAAAAGCTGTGCTAAGGAAAAATAACTTTTCAATTACGTCTCCCGGAAGCAGAGAAAGCGAGAAAAAGGTTTTCACCTTTACGCCCCCTAGCGAAAAATTTATGCATTACTTGACTGTACCTAAAATAGTCTTCGATATAAATAGCATAAAAAGGAAAACGTATTTTTTCAATCGGACATTCGGAAGCAAATGTATGGAATAAAATGTATTTTAATTCGATATCATTTGCATTTACGCCCTTTAGCGGCGAAGTTGTGCAACGGAAAAACCGGAATGCAAGTATCATCATTCTTACATTTCAAGCTTCCCAATGCAAAAAAAAAAAAAAAAAAAAAAAGAATAAACAAAAACATTCAAATCGGACTAATAGTTGCAGAGAAACGGGCGTACGGAAGGACAAAGTGATAACATAAGCACGATCTTTTTTTACAAAAGACATGCTAAAAACTGTCGATGCATTGGAAAGTATCAACGTCAACAAGGATGAAGAAAGCATGGCAAAGCAAGTCCAATATCAAGTCCATGTAAATTGTTTTAGTTCACAATGAGGTTGTAATTTTGGCAGAGTGCGTTCTCGTGGAACAACAGTGAACCAGCATTACTAGAAACAGGTTCTGATGACTCTAACAAAATGAATTAAAAGGAAGAAGCCAAAGCTGGGGAAAACTGGCTTCATTCTTCACCAGTACGCTCTCAGTGAAACAGGTTTTAGCCGAGTAACGCATCAGAGTGCTTAAACATCCTGCAAACTCGGCAGATTTGGCTCAATACGATTCTTTCTTTTACCTAAAGTCAAGTCTGTACTCAAGAGGAACAGTTTTGAGTCAGTCACTGTGGGGAAGAAGAGAACGACCAAGATTCTCAAAGGGATCACACCGGATGAGATACAGCACTGTTTTGACCAGTGGGAGATCAGAGCGCAGCGGTGTGTTGATGTTGAAGGGGAGTAGGTTAAAGGTGATAACAGTTAAAAATTAAAGTCTCTTATTTAAATTAAGTTACAGTGTCAGTCTCGCTATTTAATAGCCACTCCTTATAGCGTCAGTCTCGCTATTTAATAGCCACACCTTATAGAGTCAGTCTCGCTATTTAATAGCCACACCTTATAGAATCAGTTTCGCTATTTAACAGCCACACCTTATAGAGTCAGTCTCGCTATTTAATAGCCACACCTTATAGCGTCAGTCTCGCTATTTAACAGTCATCTGTTTGACAGGCTACACGTGACAGCGGTCAATACCTTGTGTGACTACCATGCTGTGCAATGGAAACACAAAGCGCGGCATGGAATGATACAGCCCTCGTGTCGTCCTGGGCTGTCTAGGGCCACGCAATCTTTACCTGGTCTCATAATTTAGCGACATTCCAGTGAGAACGAGGAGAGGCTTGCAAACGTCTTCCAATGAGGTCCCATGCTTGCTCGATGGATGATATGTCCGGCGATCTCGCTGACCATGGAAGCAATTTCCGTCAAACAAAATTTCATCGCCTCAAGTATTCTGATATCAAATTTGAAGTCATCCCAAATAACAGTTCCACCTGTAGAGCCCTTGGAAATGTTAACGTTAATTATGGACACCCAGTATTAAAGAAAAAATGCTTTTCGCCATGTAATTCTTTAAAAAACCTTGTCCCACTGCTCTGCAGAAGTTGGACAGCATTACACTATTACTTTTGCCGTTCGTGATCAATTCTGTGTTTCAAAAAAATAGTTTGCACTGAACTTTGCATTCATTGAAAAGCTTTGTTAGTCAGAATATTCTGAAAGCACTGGGAAGTTCTCACGCTTGGAACATTCCTTGCTGAAAAATACATATAGGTACAAGATGTGTCGGAAATGTTTTAGGACTGATTCTGTTCAAACGGTGCTACTAGTGCCATCCATTGGCCGCTGTTGGAACTATTTACTATCAAATCTGAACTTGGATCGGTGCCAAGTCGCAGCAGAGTGCACAAAACGGCTCTACTGAAATGTCCTGTTTAAGTTAATACAGTAAAATCACTTCGTCACATATGGATTGAAGTACTGAGCAAAGAGTAGCAATAAAGGTTTTTTGATTTTTTGATGCCTTGATATATATACTGTATATATATATCATCATCATCATCATCATTGTCAACCATTATCAATCCACTGCTGGACGAAGGTCTCCCCAAGTTTCCTCCACAACGGTCTGTCTTGTGCCAGTCTCCTCCATGTCACTCCCGCATATTTACGAATTTCATCCACCCATCTCCCATGTGGTCTTTTTCTGGGTCTTTTCCTGTCCCTTGGAATCCAATCTAAAATTTCGGCTGTCCATCTATGGTCTGTCCTTCTGGCAGTATGTCCGGCCCATTGCCATTTCAGGGATTTAACTCTGATCATGATGTCTTCCACTCTCGTCATTTTTCGGATCCACGAGTTCCTCTTCTTATCTCTCCTGGTTATACCAAGCATGCACCTCTCCATGCTGCTTTGGGTTGTCTGCAGCCTTTGTATGTCTCTTTTAGTTAAGGTCCACGTCTCTGCACCATACGTAAGCACTGGAAGGATGCATTGATCAAACACTTTTCTTTTAAGACATAATGGCATATTGCTCTTGAAAATTATGCTGTTTCTTCCAAAAGCTCTCCAGGCAAGTTTTGTACGCCGATTAATTTCTTCATCAATGTGACCCTCACTTGATATCTGCTGTCCAAGATAAACATACGTATCTGTTATCTCCAGTTTTCTCCATCAATCGATAAATCTTCATTTCTTGTAAAAGCATTGAACATCACTTTTGTCTTCTGAAAGTTCATTTTTTAATCCCACTTCTTTACTCTTGTTAGCAAGTTCCTGGATCATACTCTGCAGCTCTGATGGGGTAGTTGCAAAAATGACTACGTCATCAGCAAAACGAAGGTGGGTTAGATATTCTCCATTAATCTTTATCCCTTTGTTTTCCCAGTTCAGTGATTGAAAGACATTTTCCAATGTCGCATTAAAGAGCTTCGGAGATATGGTGTCACCTTGTCTCACTCCCTTTCCAATTTTTATGTGTGTTGTATTTTCAAACAGCCGAATCTTTGCACTTGCATTTTCATAGATGTTATTAATAATATTAATGTATGCATCTTCAATACCGCAGGATTTCAGAGCCATTGTAACTGCTGATGGTTTCACCGAATCAAAGGCTTTTTCATAATCGATAAAAGCCATGCACAATGGAAGTTCATATTCCCTCGCTCTTTCAATTAGTTCTCTCAGTACGTGGATATGATCTATTGTGCTGTAGCCACTCCTGAATCCAGCTTGTTCTCTCGGTTGAGCCATGTCCAGTGTTACCTTCAAGCGGTGTGAAAGAACTTCAGTGAAGATTTTATAAACCACTGATAGGAGGCTGATAGGTCTGTAGTTCCTGAGATCCTCAATGTCACCTTTTTTATGTAGCAGGATCATTGTAGCATTGTTCCAATCCTCAGGAATCTTCCCTTCATTAAGGCATCGAGGGAAAATTTGGGCGAGTACTGTTTCAATTTCTCCACTTGCTTCTTGTATGATGTCTACAGGTTCCATCTTCTCCTGGAGCTTTCCCCGGCTTCATGTTCTTGATTGCATGAGCAACTTCTGCTGGGAGGACTGGGAGAACTCTGGTACTGGTATCTTTCATGATGTCTGGAGTACATGTATCATCCCTTTCATATAATTTGGAGTAGAAATCTTTCACTCTTGTCAAAATTTCGCCTCTATTTCTTGTTATAGAACCATCTTCTTTTCTCAGAGCCATAATCTGTTTTCTTCCCTTACTGAGATGTCCCTTTGCTATCTTAAGGCTTTGGTTGTTTTCAATTGCTTTCCTCACTAGCTCACAGTTGAATTTCCTTACGTCTTCAGTGATACTTTTTCGTGTTGTCTTGCATAGCTCTATATATTCCACTTTGGAAGTCACATTTTCTTTAGTTGTCCTTATCTCTCTTCTTTTTTGCATCAACATTTTGGTTTTCCTGATAATTTGTTCACATGCAACTTGTTCTTAGACCCAGCTAATTTTGTTGCCGTTTCCATTAGAGCTTTGGTTACTTTTCTGTTAACTTCCGAAATATCCACTTCTTCCGATGTTAGGCCTTCTAAAGCAAAGAATCTGTTCTTCAGTTCCAACTTGAAAGTATTATGGTGTTTTTTAAGGTTGGTTATGTCAATACATTTTGTTTGTCTTATGAGCTTGCCACGTTCCAGTTTAGTGTTGAGGTGCATCTTACATCTCACCAATCTATGGTCACTACCTGTGTTGAACTGGTTCAGCACACTGCAGTCTTCGATGACGAATTTTTTGTTACACATAATAAAATCAATTTCACTTGTCGTCCCAATTGGATGTCTCCATGTCCATTTCCTGTGTGGCTTTTTCTTGAAAAAGGAGTTCAAAATGAAAAATCCTTCTGCCTCTGCAAACTCAACGAGAGTATTTCCACGCTGGTTTCTGTTGCCGTGACCGAATTTACCTACTGAAGTTTCATTCTGTTGCCGTTGCCCTATTTTTGCATTGAAATCTCCCATAATTATCTTCAAGTGCTGCTTACCTTTATTATTTAGATGACGAATTTCCTCATAAAATTCTTCAATTTCTTCTTCAGGATGACTTGTGGTGGGTGCATAAGTTTGAATAATCTGAGCCTGGTATCTTCTCGATAGTTGGATAACGAGTCGTGCAGCTCTGTCAGAGGAACTTTCAACTTCTACCACTTTATCCTTCAGTTTCTTGTTTATTATAAATCCAACACCACTAGTTCTGCCAGTATCTGTCCCACGATAATAGAAGAGATGTCTCCACTTTTCAGTTCAATGAGATCTTCTCCTTTTCTCCTTACCTCACTTAGCCCGACGATGTCCCACTTGATCCTTTGTAGTTCCTCTTCCAATTCAAGAAGCCTTGAATCAGAAGATAGGGAGCGTCCGTTATAGGTAGCCAAGGTCAGCATCAAATGGCAGCTGGTCCGGTCCTCGGGGATTCTTAGCACCCTCTGCCTTCATGTCGCACTGGCCGCTGCCTTGACCCAGGTACATTCCAGCTGCCGGAGACTCAGGGCCAAGATTTAGTAGAGTCATTTTGGAGGTGTTTGGCCATAACTCACCACGCTGGCCAAGCGGGTTGGTGAGTGTGGGATAGCATTTCCTCTGATCCCGATGGTATAGTTATACCGCTATTGGCGGTCGTCAGAGCCCCTTTAGTGGGAACAGGATGCACCACGAGAAGGCGGGGTTGACATTTGTCAAGGAGAGGCTGTGATGTTACGCATCACCTGACCTTACATATATATGGGGGATGTAAGGTCAGGTGATGCGTAACATCACAGCCTCTCCTTGACAAATGTCAACTCCGCCTTCTAGTGGTACATCCGATGGTATATTTATACAGCTATTGGGGCTCTGACGACCGCCAATAGCTGTATAACTATACCATCGGGATTAGAGGAAATGCTATCCCACACTCACCAACCCGCTTGGCCAGCGTGGTGAGTTATGGCCAAACCCCTCCAAAATGACTCCACAACTTAAATCTTGGCCCTCAGTCTCCGGCAGTTGGAATGTACCTGGCCAAGGTAGCGGCCAGTGCGACATGAAGGCAGAGGGTGCTAAGAATCCCCGGAGGACCGGACTAGGCTGCCATCTGATGCTGACCTTGGCTACGTATAATGGACGCTCCCGATCTTCTGATTCAAGGCTTCTTGGATTGCAAGAGGAACTACAAAGGATCAAGTGGGACATCGTCGGGCTAAGTGAGGTAAGGAGAAAAGGAGAAGATCTCATTGAACTGAAAAGTGGACATCTCTTCTACTATCGTGGGACTGATACTGGCAGAACTAGTGGTGTTGGATTTATAATAAACACGAAACTGAAGGATAAAGTTGTAGAAATTGAAATTTCCTCTGACAGAGCTGCAAGATTCGTTATCCAACTCTCGAGAAGATACCAGGCTCAGATTATTCAAACTTATGCACCCACCACAAGTTATCCTAAAGAAGAAATTTAAGAATTTTATGAGGAAATTCGTCATCTACATAATTTAGGTAAGCAGCACTTGAAGATAATTATGGGAGATTTCAATGCAAAAATAGGGCAACGGCAACAGAATGAAACTTCAGTAGGTAAATTCGGTCACGGCAACAGAAACCAGCGTGGAAATACTCTCGTAGAGTTTGCAGAGGCAGAAAGGTTTTTCATCTTGAACTCCTTTTTCAAGAAAAAGCCACACAGGAAATGGACATGGAGACATCCAAATGGGACGATTAGTGAAATTGATTTTATTATGTGTAACAAAAAATTCGTCATAGAAGACTGCAGTGTGCTAAACAAGTTCAACACAGGTAGTGACCATAGATTGGTGAGATGTAAGATGCACCTCAACACTAAACTCGAACGTGGCAATCTCATAAGACAAACAAAATGTATTGACATAACCAACCTTAAAAAACACCATAAAACCTTCAAGTTGGAACTGAAGAACAGATTCTCTGCTTTAGAAGGCCTAACATCGGAAGAAGTGGATATTTCTGAAGTTAACAGAAAAGTAACCAAAGCTCTTATGGAAACAGCAACAAAATTAGCTGGGTCTAAGAAAAAGTTGCATGTGAACAAATTATCAAGAAAAACCAAAATGTTGATGCAAAAAAGAAAAGAGATCAGGACAACTGAAGAAGATGTGATTTCCAAAGTGGAATATATAAATCTATGCAAGACAGTACGAAAACGTATCACTGAAGACGTAAGGAAATTCAACTGCGAAGTAGTAAGGAAAGCCATTGAAAACAACCAAAGCCTAAAAATAGCAAAGGGACATCTCAGTAAGGGAAGAAAACAGATTATGGCACTGAGAAAAAAAGATGGTTCTATAACAAGAAATAGATGCGAAATTTTGACAAGAGTAAAAGATTTCTACTCCAAAATATATAAAAGGGATAATACATGTACTCCAGACATTATGAAAGGTACCAGTACTAGAGTTCTTCCAGTCCTCCCAGCAGAAGTTGCATGATGCAATCAAAGACATGAAGCAGGGAAAAGCTCCAGGAGAAGATGGAATTACTATAGACATCATACAAGAAGCAAGTGGAGAAATCGAAACAGTACTCGCCCAAATTTTCACTCGATGCCTTAATGAAGGGAAAATTCCTGAGGATTGGAACAACGCTACAATGATCTTGCTACATAAAAAAGGTGACATTGAGGATCTCAGGAACTACAGACCTATCAGCCTCCTATCAGTGGTTTATAAAATCTTCACTAAAGTTCTTTCACACCGTTTGAAGGTAACACTGGACATGGCTCAACCGAGAGAACAAGCTGGATTCAGGAATGGCTACAGCACAATAGATCATATCCACGTACTGAGAGAACTAATTGAAAGAGCGAGGGAATATGAGCTTCCATTGTGCATGGCTTTTATCGATTATGAAAAAGCCTTTGATTCGGTGAAACCATCAGCAGTTGCAATGGCTCTGAAATCCTGCGGTATTGAAGATGCATACATTAATATTATTAATAACATCTATGAAAATGCAAGTGCAAAGATTCGGCTGTTTGAAAATACAACACACATAAAAATTGGAAAAGGAGTGAGACAAGGTGACACCATATCTCCGAAGCTCTTTAATGCCACATTGGAAAATGTCTTTCAATCACTGAACTGGGAAAACAAAGGGATAAAGATTAATGGAGATTATCTAACCCACCTTCGTTTTGCTGATGACATAGTCATTTTTGCAACTACCCCATCAGAGCTACAGAGTATGATCCAGGAACTTGCTGACAAGAGTAAAGAAGTGGGATTAAAAATGAACTTTCAGAAGACAAAAGTGATGTACAATGCTTTTAAAAGAAATGAAGATTTATCGATTGATGGAGAAAAGCTGGAGATAACAGACACGTATGTTTATCTTGGACAGCAGATATCAAGTGAGGGTCACATTGGTGAAGAAATTAATCGGCGTACAAAACTTGCCTGGAGAGCTTTTGGAAGAAACAGCATAATTTTCAAAAGCAATATGCCATTATGTCTTAAAAGAAAAGTGTTTGATCAATGCATCCTTCCAGTGCTTACGTATGGTGCAGAAACGTGGACCTTAGCTAAAAGAGACATACAAAGGCTGCAGACAACTCAAAGCAGCATGGAGAGGTGCATGCTTGGTGTAACCAAGAGAGATAAGAAGAGGAACTCGTGGATCCGAAAAATGACAAGAGTGGAAGACATCATGATCAGAGTTAAATCCCTGAAATGGCAATGGGATGGACATACTGCCAGAAGAACAGACCATCGATGGACAGCCGAAATTTTAGATTGGATTCCAAGGGACAGGAAAAGACCCAGAAGAAGACCACATGGAAGATGGGTGGATGAAATTCGAAAGTATGCGGGAGTGACATGGAAGAGACTGGCACAAGACAGACCGTTGTGGAGGAAACTTGGGGAGACCTTCGTCCAGCAGTGGATTGATAATGGTTGACAATGATGATGATGATATATACTGACGGAAAAAATATCCCAACTCCACGAAAAAATAGTTGTAGAGGAATGAAATGGCGGCAATACATTTGTATAGGTAACATATTTAATCGATTAAGGTTTCAAGATCACCGCTTATTGTAAGCGCGAGAAGAGCCATTTTAAATGTGAAATGCTGGTACATTTATAACCGGTGTAACCGGCAGAATGTTGAATGCAAGCACGCAAACGTTTATACATTGTGTCGTACAGGTGCTGGATGTCAGTTTGTGGGATGGAGTTCCATGCCTGTTGCATTTGGTCGGTTAATACAGGGACGGTTAATGCTGGTTGGGGGTGACGCTGGAGTTGTCGTCCAATGATGTCGCATACGTGCTCGATTGGTGAAAGATCTGGTGACCTAGCAGGCCACGGCAACATGTCGACACTCTGTAGAGCATGTTGGGTTACAACAGCGGTATGCGGGCGAGCGTTATACTGTTGGAAAACACCCCCTGGAATGCTGTTCATGAATGGTAGCACAACAGGTTGAATCACCAAACCGACGCACAACTGTGTCGTCAGGGTGCGTGGGATAACCACGAGAGTGCTCCTGCTGTCATGGGAAATTGCTCCCCAGACCATATATCCAGGTGTAGGTCCAGTGTGTCTTGGCCGCAGACAGGTTGGTTGCAGACGCTCACCTGGCAGCCTTCTAACCAACACACGGCCATCACTGGCACCCAGGCAGAACCGGCTTTCATCAGAAAACACAACAGATCTCCACTCCGTCCTCCAGTGAGCTCTAGCTTGACATCACTGACGTCGCAAACGGCAGTGGTTTGGAGTAAGTGGAATGCACGCTACAGGGCGTCTGGCTCGGAGCTGTCCTTCAAGTAACCAATTTGTAACAGTTCGTTGTGTCACTGTGGTGGCAACTGCGGCTCGAATTGCTGCCCCAGACGCGGTACGATGCGCCACGGTATTATGGTGTTTTTTAAGGTTGGTTGTATTGACATAACCAACCTTAAAAAACACCATAATACCTTCAAGTTGGAACTGAAGAACAGATTCTCTGCTTTAGAAGGCCTAACATCGGAAGAAGTGGATATTTCTGAAGTTAACAGAAAAGTAACCAAAGCTCTTATGGAAACAGCAACAAAATTAGCTGGGTCTAAGAACAAGTTGCATGTGAACAAATTACCAGGAAAAACCAAAATGTTGATGCAAAAAAGAAGAGAGATGAAGACGTAAGGAAATTCAACTGTGAACTAGTGGGGAAAGCAATTGAAAACAACCAAAGCCTAAAGATAGCAAAGGGACATCTCAGTAAGGGAAGAAAACAGATTATGGCACTGAGAAAAGAAGATGGTTCTGTAACAAAAAATAGAGGCGAAATTTTAACAAGAATGAAAGATTTCTACTCCAAGTTATATGAAAGGGATGATGCATGTACTCCAGACATCATGAAAGGTACCACACCAGAGTTCTTCCAGTCCTCCCAGCAGAAGTTGCACATGCAATCAAGAACATGAAGCGGGGAAAAGCTCCAGGAGAAGATGGAATTACTGTAGACATCACACAAGAAGCAAGTGGAGAAATCGAAATCGTACTAGCCCAAATTTTCACTCGATGCCTTAATGAAGGAAAGATTCCTGAGGACTGGAACAACGCTATAATGATCCTGCTACATAAAAAAGTTGACATTGAGGATCTCGTGAACTACAGACCTAACAGTCTCCTGTCAGTGGTTTATAAAATCTTCACTAAAGTTCTTTCACACCGTTTGAAGGTAACACTGGATATGGCTCATCCGAGAGAACAAGCTGGATTCAGGAGTGACTACAGCACAATAGATCATATCCACGTACTGAAAGAACTAATTGAAAGAGCAAGGGAATATGATCTTCCATTATGCATGGCTTTTATCGATTATGAAAAAGCCTTTGATTCGGTGAAACAATCAGCAGTTACAATGGCTCTGAAATCCTGCGGTATTGAAGATGCGTACAGTAATATTATTAATAACATCTATGAAAATGCAAGTGCAAAGATTCGGCTGTTTGAAAATACAACACACATAAAAATTGGAAAGGGAGTGAGAAAAGGTGACACCATATCTCCGAAGCTCTTTAACGCCACATTGGAAAATGTCTTTCAATCACTGAACTGGGAAAACAAAGGGATAAAGATTAATGGAGATTATCTAACCAACCTTCGTTTTGCTGATGACATAGTCAGTTTTGCAACTACCCCATCAGAGCTGCAGAATATGATCCAAGAACTTGCTGACAAGAGTAAAGAAGTGGGATTAAAAATGAACTTTTAGAAGACAAAAGTGATGTTCAATGCTTTTACACGAAATGAAGATTTATCGATTGATGGAGAAAAGCTGGAGATAACAGACACGCACGTTTATCTTGGACAGCAGATATCAAGTGAGGGTCACATTAATGAAGAAATTAATCGGCGTACAAAACTTGCCTGGAGAGCTTCTGGAAGAAACATCATAATTTTCAAGAGCAATATGCCATTATGTCTTAAAAGAAAAGTGTTTGATCAATGCATCCTTCCAGTGCTTTTTTTTTTTTTTTTTTTTTTTTTTTTTTTTTTTGAGGATTAACGACCACCGTGAGCAACTCAATGGGCTATAAGCAGTCGCCCGTCCCTAATTTAGAGTCACTGGTTCCAGGGAAGGAGAGAGCCAGTGCCGTAAGACAAACACAACATCCATGCCTCACCGGGATTCGAACCCGGACCCCCTTCCGACGAATGATCAGAGGCCAACGCCTTAGACCACTGCGCCACCGGGGCGGCCCAGTGCTTACGCATGGTGCAGAGACGTGGACCTTAACTAAAAGAGACATACAAAGGCTGCAGACAACTCAAAGCAGCATGGAGAGGTGCATGCTTGGTGTAACCAGGAGAGATAAGAAGAGGAACTCGTGGATCAGACAAATGACAAGAGGGAAGACATCATGATAAGAGTTAAATCCCTGAAATGGCAATAGGCTGGGCATACTGCCAGAAGCACAGACCATCGATGGACAGCCGAAATTTTAGATTGGATTACAAAGGACAGGAAAAGACCCAGAAGAAGACCACATGCGAGATGGATGGGTGAAATTCGAAAGTATGCGGGAGTGACATGGAGGAGACTGGCACAAGACAGACCGTTGTGGAGGAAACTTGGGGAGACCTTCGTCCAGCAGTGGATTGATAATGGTTGACAATGATGATGATGATGATGATGATATATACCATCATCATAATCATCATGATCGACCATTATCAATCCACTGCTAGATGAAGGTCTCCCCAAGTTTCTTCCACAATTCTCTGTCTTGAGCCTGTCTCCTCCATGTCACACCAGCAAACTTTCGAATTTCATCCATCCATCTCCCATGGGGCCTTCGTCTGGGTCTTTTCCTGTCAATCGGAATCTAGTCTAAAATTTCGGTTGTCCATCGGTGATTCGTTCTTCTGGCAACATGTTCAGCCCATTGCCATTTCAATGATTTCACTCTGGTCATGATGTCATCCACTCCTGTCATTTCCTTATCCACAAGTTCCTCTTCTTATCTTTCCTGGTTACACCAAGCATGTATCTCTCCAAGGTGAAAATCCTCCAAATACGTGGCGTCAGTAAATAAATAAATACAACGCTCTTTCCACGTTCCAGAAACACATAGCAACCGAAAAATTGTTTTCAGCCGCCGCCGTGGAATATAACCACGGAACTCTCGATATCTAGCCGAGCGCGTTAACTTTACACCACGGTGGCCAACAATCCACGGTGCTATGTGCATTTTTAAGTCAGCTTCTGACATCATAAATCCGTAAGATTTTCGGTTGCTATGTGTTTCTAGAACGTGGAAAGAGCGATGCATTTATTTATTTACTGACGCCACGTATTTGGAGGATTTTCACCTTGGATCTTGCCCATTGGATTTAACTGAGCAGCGTGTTGTTGCTCCGCGATTTTCTTGTGATTTGGGTGTGTTATTGGACTCTTCGCTCCTTAATTTTGCGTTCACCTTAAGTATAAAGGTATCGTCTTTCATTTTGCTTCGTTCCGAGCGCGGTGAGTGCCTATTTTGTTGTATTTCATCTTGTTTACGTTTGGCCGAGGTGGCCAAGCTCGCTACTGGGCGCCGCCATTAAAGATGGCGACTTCCGGTAGGGATAGTGATAGCCCTAACCTCTCTTCCTTTTCTGACGCCCCAGATGGGGGTGTTACCACGCAAGCGTCCGCTCGTGGCGGTGTCAATTTGCCTTCCCCAGCTACGTCATATCTCCCGGTATCCGCTATCGGTGATGACGCAATGGACATCCCTGGAAATGCAGCCTCTTCTAGCTCTGCCGAGCCCAACGTGTCATTACCTTCGTTTTCTTCTGTTGCAGCCTCAAATGTCTCTCGTCCAGCATCCAAGAATAATTATGTTGGCGCTGAAAAGCTCAAATCTTTCATTTCCCAAGCTGGCAATAACATCGTGCTTAATATCCCAGCCAGCTCTCCAGCTGGCACAACTTTTACTGAGAATCTTGCAAAAGGCGTCCATTTCGAAGCCCTTCCGGACACTCCTTTGCGAGTATATGCAAATGCCATTGCACAGCGGTTCCCATCTCAATCTATTCCGCAAATGTATCGACGAGGACGACTTGTGGTCGTTTATCTGGCTACTGCTGAATTGGCGAAATCTCTCCTAACATCTGGCCTCACAATTGGTGATAGACATCTTTCTGCACATACTCGCAAAGGAGTATGTGCAGAAAGAAGGGACCAGGTAGAAAGAAACGTTAATGGGCCAAAGACCCATTAACGTTTCTTTCTACCTGGTCCCGTTGGAAGTGACAGATCTCATGCTGTATGCTGTCTTACCTTCGGTTGGTCGGGTAGTTGGAGGCATACAAACGCATCTTGCTGTCCGAAACGACTCATTACGTTATCCACGACATGCGTCGATCCAAGGTGTTCGCCGTGTTGCTAGGGTCATATTTCCATCACAAGTAGCAATCGAACGGCTTCCAACACACTTCACTGTTCGGTGCGAGGATCAGGTCAGGCAAATAAACTTCCTGACGGAATTCCATTGTAGTCAGTGTCACCAGGTTAGTCACTACTATAAGCAGTGTCCAGTTGCTCCACCAAAGTCTGTGCCGCCCCGGTGGCGCAGTGGTCTAAGGCGTCGGCCTCTGATCATTCGTCCGAAGAGGGTCCGGGTTCGAATCCCGGTGAGGCATGGATGTTGTGTTTGTCTTATGGCACTGGCTCTCTCCCTTCCCTGGAACCAGTGACCCTAAATTAGGGACGGGCGACTGCTTATAGCCCATTGAGTTGCTCACGGTGGTCGTTAAACCTCCAATCAAAAAAAAAAAAAAAAAAAAAAAGTCTGTTTCGTCCGTCTCACCGACGCCTTCTCATCAAGATCCTAGTAGCGCTCCGTCACGGACGGTGGTTCCTGCGAACAACCTACCTTCAGTGGCAACTTCTGCGCCAGTTGTTGTCCCACCTTCTCTTTCCAAAGAACACTACCCAGTTTTACAATCTTCACCATCTTTTAGTGTTCCTGCGGACCCTACAGCAGTTGCAGAGTCCGTTGCGACTGACCAGTCTGATACCGAGACCTCGACCGCTGATGACACAGATTATCCAAGCGTCAGCGACCAAGCGATGAGTGATGGGACAGAGGGCTACCTCCGGACCAATCCTGACAAAAGAGAAGTCAAACCTCCTCGCGGCTTTTCGAAACGACGGCGAACACCTGGCCACTCTACTCCAACCTCTCCGACTAAGCTTTCTGGATCACCTGCTTTGGGTCGCACTATCAAGTATTCCAAACCAGTCATCTACCTCCTGCATCTCGAAGAATTTTCCGCACGCCTACACATGAATGTGTTTCCGGACACTCCTCTCCCTTATGACGAATTGCACGACTTTGCTTGTGCCAAGACTCTTCTTCCTCATTTACCCACCTATGTCAGCCGATTTGAAGGTCACTACCCAGCAGTTGAGAATCAACTGGCACAACTGTTAACTCCTTACAATAATATCAAGAGTCCATCTTCCGAGGATACTGCCACTCAGAAGTGCATCCAACGGCGCTACAACAACTTTCGTTCCCATTTGGAGAAGATTGTCTCAGCCAGTAGAGACTTGACACTTTCACTGTGACTTCATTGAATTGTCGCAGGTTCGCGTCACCAGTGTTGAACTCTCTCGTTTATGAGGACATTTCTGCCGCTGGTGGAGATGTTCTCCTTCTCCAGGAAACTCACTGCTCTAGTGACACTCCCACTCACCTATGGACACGCTGGCCGTACACCTTTTACCACTCGTATCGCCTCTCGCGGTATGGTGGTATAGCTGTAGGTGTGCGTCAGCGGTTTTTGACTCAGCTGACTTCTATTTCTGTGACAAATTTGCACCTTGATTTTCTTCAGTGTTTTACCTTTTGTGTGCATAATGTTACTTTTCATATCTTTAATGTATATATCCCCACTGACGAAATATATGTTGCTCCTCTTTTCAGTAATATTCGTGCAGCGATTGCAGCGAATCCTCCCGGGGATTTTGTCGTTCTTGGGGGGATTTTAACTGTACGCTGCAACCTTCTATTGACAGAAATTCGTCTTTTGGCGAATACCGCATGAATTTAGTTTCACAGCTGACTCAACTCCTTGATGATTTTCATCTTGTCGATTCCTTCACACGGCTAAATCCTGATTCCATTTCCTTTACGTGGTGTAATCCGCCGACGTTCGGTTCTACTTCTGCGCGGTTGGACCGAATATATGTTTCTGCTTCCTTACTCCCTGTTATCACTGCTGCTCGACATTCACCTACTGTTTCTTCCGACCATTCTGCCGTTTCACTATCAATTTGCGTCTCTCCTGCACCTTCATCTACGCGTCGTCATTGGACGTTTGATGACACTCTCTTGCAAGACCGTTCTTTTTGTGTGGAAGTTGAGAAGTTCCTTCCTGATCGAAAGCTGCTGCTCACAACGACCCCAAGCGCCTTGCGTTTGTGGCTTGATGTCAAACAGGATCTTCTCTTGCTCGTTCGTCAACTCTCCTTTACTATTTCCACCACTCGCTCGATGGAGGTGAGTAACCTACGAGGACTCCTCTCCGCACCGCCAATGTCTGACCCGCACTATGCCTCCGTCCGTGATGAACATCGTGCCTGCCTCGAACCGTTTGCTCAGCAAGTAGTCCGCCGTCTTTGGCCCCTACGCATTTCACCATCGACGCATTCTTTCGAGGTCCTTTCGAAGATGGAATCCATGCGACGCACGTCATCTTCCATCAGACATCTCCGATTGCCTGATGGCACTGTTACTGGCAATACAACTCTCATCTGCTCTCATGTCCGTCACTTCTTTCAGAAGAAGCTCCGAGCGGTTGCGCAGGGTTCTTCTTTTTCTTCCTCCTCTTTTCTTTCTTCTCTCCCTCAGGTCCCGTCTTCTCTCTGCGCCCCTCTCATTGATGATTTTTCTTTGTCTGAATTGGGAGAGGCTTTTGCCTCCCTCAATCTTCACTCTTCCCCGGGACCTGATGGCCTCCCGCTGTCGTTCTATCGGGCTTTTCTTCCGTCACTCCTGCCTTTTCTCTCTGCCACTTTTTCGTGTGCTCTTTCTTCTCCTGCGTTTCCGCCAGAATTTACAGTTGCACATGTAATCCTCCTGCCGAAGAAGGGTGACCTTCTGGACTTGTCAAATTGGCGCCCCATCTCCATTCTCTACCTGGATTACAAATTCTTCTCTAAACTCCTTTCTCGCCGCCTAAATTCTGTTCTTCCGTTCCTCATATTCCCCGACCAGACATATGCCGTTCCTGGTCGTTCTATTTCTAACAATATCTCCTTTCTTCATAACCTTTCCTTTCTTGCACTAAAACATTCCGAACCCCTAGCTTTGTTTAATCTTGACCAGAAATCCGCTTTTGATAACGTCTCTCACACTTACCTTTCTGCCGTATTAACTCACTTTGGTTTTTCTCCCGCTTTTGTTTCTCTCATCCTTAGCCTCTACCGGGGAGCCCATTTGCACGTTCGGACGGCCACATCTTTGACGGCCTCGATTCCTTTTCTATCTGGCATCAGACAAGGTTGTCGATTATCAGGACAACTCTTTGCTCTCGCCTTTGAGCCCTTTTTGATTGCACGTCGGGCGTCTCTCTTACCTGCGGTTGGACCAATTGTCTCTAGTACTCGGCACCACGGTTTTCTTGTCTCTGCTTATGCAGATGATGTTACCTTTTGTCTTCGCCGTGATGACCCATTTGATACTCTTCTTGCCACTTATGAACAGTATGCTGCTCTCTCTGGTGCTGCCCTGAATATTCAGAAGAGTGCTGGCCTGTGGTGTGGTTCTTTGAGGGGCCGCACTGATTCACTGTGGGAAGCAGTGTGGTCCTCCTCGACCCAAAAATTTCTTGGAGCTCATTTTGGACGCTCCTTTACCGCAAGCAACGTCACTTGGCAAGCTCTCCGCCCAGGACTTCATCGCACGGCTGGATTTTGGCGATTTACGTTTTACTTTTGCTTTTACTTTCAACGTGCTCAAATTGTTCATCGATATCTTCTCTCACAATGCTTCTATCCCTGGGATTCCTGTGTGTTTAAATCGCATCATTTCTCTGCCATTAATAGTATTTTCACTTCAGTGATATGGTCATCTAGACTGGATTTCTGCTGCCACGCTTTCTCTGTCGACATCATTTGGTGGTCTTCATTTCCCGGATGTCAGAACATATTATCGAGCTCACCGTATCGTTTCCTTCATTCGTCTTCTCCTTTCGCCCTCCCCTGCACTTTCTTCTACCCTGAATACTCTTATTTCTCTTCATGATCCATCCTTCACTTTCCTCCTTTTTCTTCGGATGGATTCATCTCCTTCTACTTCTAAACGCCTCCCACCAGTTATCGACGCTCTAGCGGTATTTCATTCTCTCCCGCTACTCCGCGCTCCTCCCTCTGCCACCCGGGACCTGCTTGCAGAACCTCTTTTCTTTTCCACTCAGATTCATCCACCCGATCAACCAAACTATCTTCCCCCCCCTGGTTCCGCACAGGAATTCTCACTGTCGAAGCTTTATTAACTTCCGGTTTAACCTGGAAACCCCTCTCTTCTCTTTTCCTTGACCCATCTTCCACCTTGGAAGAGGAGTATGACCTTCTTCGTTCCGCTCTCCGTAACCTCTTCCCACTTCTGGTTTCTGACACTGGCCTTGTTTCTGTCTCTGGACCGAGCCTCTCTCTTCCTTTCTTCCTTCCCTTGCGGGACTCTGTTGTTTGCATTTCTTCTTTTTCCACTGCCTCTATCTATGCGCTCCTCCGTGCGCCCCTCGCTCCTCCGTGCGCCCCTCACTTATTCGCATGGTCTTCCTGATGCTTCTCCTTCTCTTCTGCTGCCTATCTGGTCTGCCTCTTTCTCTCCCCTTTCTACCCCGTTAGAGCGAAACATCCACTGGCGGTTTCTTCACCACCGCCTTCCTGTTCCTTCTTCTCTCTTTCACATGTCTATTTCTTCTACTTCTCTCTGCTGCTTTTGTGGTGTTGAAGGTGATGTTCCTCACGTCTGCTGTCATTGTCCCGTTCTCCTTCCACTTCTCAATACTGCCTTTCGTCTTGTAGGCACCATTTGCTCCAGAGATATCTCTTTTCAAGCGTACGAGTGGCTATTGCTTACCAAGCATCCCCCGGCTACTTTGCCGGATGCCTGTGCCTATCTCTTCGTACTTGTCAAGCATCTCATTTTTCTTTATCATCAATCTCTCCGCTCTCCTGCTACCACACCTAGTATCCTCTCTGCTGGCGCGGCGTTACGGTCGATTTTTAGGAATCGCATCGTGTCTCGACTACGCGTGGAGAACTTCGCTGTTTCCACTCCTCAATCTCCAGCCTCTTTCCGGTCTACCTGGACGCAAGGGACCGGATGGTTCAAAATCACTGGATCTTCCATTGATCTTTCCTTCTGATTGGTTTGTTTTTTTCCCAGCTTCGACCTACTGAATGCATCAGTTGAGATCTTGTGCATTTTTTTTTCACATTCTTTGATGTCTTGTTTATTGTACTTCACTCATTGCATTGTGCGTTCTGGGCTTTAAGATTTTGTTTGTGTTCAAGGCTAGCAGACTCTTGGAGCCTTGATGTGTTTTTTTCTTGTTGCCTTTTGCACCGGAGCGTGTGATGTTTGGTATCTCTGGGTGTTCTACTTGTACTGCCCCGGGCATCTATGTCTCTTTTTGTTTTGTGTTGTTTCAATTGTGTTTTGTCTTGCACGCCAGAGGGTTTTCTGTTCGTACCTATGATTTTGTATACAGGTTCCTGTATTTCTTGCTCGATCTAAGTCATTGTTTGTTTGAACCGATGCACTACTGCACGGCTTGCGGTTTGTATTTTGTGTTTCACTTGGGGAGTTTGCCCAAGTTTCCACTATGTTCTGTAATACTTATCATGGTTTTGTCACATACTATTCAGTTCTGTACCTTTATCATAGTACATGCTTTTGTTGTGTTCTACATGTTCCCTTCTTTTTGTGCACTGCGTTGTACAGCTATATTCTTGTAAATATATTTACCTGTTGTTTTGTGCTCTGCGATCACTGTGCACGTCATCGCATCTGTAATATCCTTGTATTTTACTTGGGGAGTTTGCCCAAGTTTCCACTATGTTCTGTAATACTTATCATGGTTTTGTCACATACTGTTCAGTTCTGTACCTTTATCTTAGTACATGCTTTTGTTGTGTTCTACATGTTCCCTTATTTTTGTGCACTGCGTTGTACAGCCATATTATTGTAAATATATTTACCTGTTGTTTTGTGCTCTGCTGTCACTGTGCACGTCATCGCATGCTGTAATATCCTCATCATTACTATTGCTTGTGCTTCATCTTCCTCAAACATGTATTGTTCCTTATTAGTGATTTTAACATTTTGTCATCCTTAGTTGACTGCCGTATCACATTCACCTGTAATATTTCATCAGTATCGCTCCTTGTTTTGTTGTTTATTTTGCCATATGTGGTACACCTGTATTCCCTATGTTTTTGCCAATAAAGTATATTTTGAAATAACTGCTATAATATATATAGCCAATGCCGTTAATGCCCACCAGATGGAGACGTCTCAGTAGCTGAGCCCATCTTACGGATTTATGATGTCAGAAGCTGACTTTAAAATACACATAGCACCATGGATTGTTAGCCACCGTGGTGTAAAGTTAACGCGCTCGGCTAGATATCAAGAGTTCCGTGGTTCAATACCACGGCGGCGGCTGAAAACAATTTTTCGGTTCCTTTGTGTTTTTGGTACGTGGAAAGAGCGATGTATTTATTTATGTATCTCTCCAAGCTTCTTTGGGTTGTCTGCAGTCTTTGTACGTCTTTTTTAGTTAAGGTCCATGTCTCTGCTCCATACGTAAGCACTGGCAGGATTCATTGATTAAACACTTTTCTTTTAACACATAATGGCATACTGCTCTTAAAAATTGTACTGTTGCTTCCAAAAGCTCTCCATCCAAGTTTTATACGCCGATTAATTTCTTCATCAATGTGACCCTCACTTGATATCTGCTGCCCAAGATAAATGTAGGTATCGGTTGTCTCAAGCTTTTCCCAATTACGTCATCAGTAAAGCGAAGGTGCGTTAAGTAATCTCCATTAATCTTTATCCCTTTGTTTTCCCAGTTCAACGTCTGAAAGACATTTCGCAATGTGGCATTAAAGAGCTTGGGAGATATGGTGTCACCTTGTCTCACTCCCTTTCCAAGTCTTATTTGTGTTGTATCCTCAAATATCCGAACCTTTGCACTTGCATGTTCATAGGTGTTATTAATAATGCTAATGTATGCATCTTCAATACCGAAGGATTTCAAAGCCATTGTTACTGCAGATGGTTTCACAGAATTGAAGGCCTTTTCATAGTCAATAAAAGCCATGAATAATGGGAGTTCCATATTCTCTTGTTCTTTCGATTAGTTCTCTCAGTACATGACTATGATCCACAGTACTGTAGCCACTTCGGAATCCAGCTTGTTCTCTTGGTTGAGCCATGTCTAATGTTACCTTCAAGCGATGTGAAAGAACCTTAGTGAAGATTTTATAAACCACTGAAAGGGGGCTCTTTTTGTGTAGCAGGATCATTGTAGCATTATTTCAATCCTCAGGAATCTTCCCTTCATTCAGACATCTGGTGAAAACTTGCGCAAGTGTAGTTTCAGTTTCTGCACTTGCTTCTTGTATAATGTCCACGGTAATTCCATCTTCTCCTGGACCTCTTTCCCGCTTCATGCTCTTAATTGCATATGTAACTTCTGCAGGGAGGATTGGAGGGACTTTTCTACTGGTACCTGTCGTAATGTCTGGATTAAATGTGTCGTCCCTTTCATATAGTTTTGAATTGAAATCTTTCACCCATGTCAAAATTTCGCTTCTATTTCTCGTTACACTACCATCTTATTTTCTTAGAGCCATAATCTATTTTCTTCCCTTACTGAGATGTCCTTTTGCTCTCTTCAGGCTCTGGTTATTTTAAATTGCTTTCCTTACTAGTTCACAATTGAATTTCCTTATGTCTTCAGTGATAGTTTTTCGCACTGTCTTGCATAGCTCTATATATTCCACGTTGGAAGTTACATATTTATTTGTCCTCATCTCCCTTTTCTTTTGCAGCAACATTTTTGTTTTTCCTGAAATTTTCTTCATATGTAACTTGTTCTTTGTACCACCTATTTTTGTTGCTGTTTCCATAAGAGCCTTGGTGAATTCTCTGTTAACTTCAGAATTATCCACTTCTTCTGATGTTAGGCTTTCTAAAGCAGAGAATCTATTCCTCAGTTCCAACTTGAAGATGTTATTATGTTTTTTGAGGTTGGTTACGTCAATACATTTTGTTTGTCTTATGAGCTTCCCACGTTCGAGTTTAGTATTGAGGTGCATCCTACATCTCGCCTTTCTATGGTCACTACCTGTGTTGAACTTGTTAAGCACACTGCAGTCTTCGATGACGAATTTTTTGTTACACATAATAAAATCAATTTCACTTATCGTCCCATTCGGTTGTTTCCATGTCAATTGCCTTGTGGCTTTTTCTTGAAAAAGGAGTTCATGATGAAAAACCTTTCTGCCTCTGCAAACTCTACGAAAGTATTTCCACATTGATTTCAGTTCCCATAACAGAATTTACCAACCGAAGTTTCATTCTGTTGCTGTTGTCCTACTTTTGCATTGAAATCACCCATAATGATCTTCAAGTTATGTTTGCCCTTGTTCTTGTTATTTAGATTCCGAATTTCCACAAAAATTCTTCAATTTCTTCTTCAAGATGACTTGTGGTGGGTGCATAAGCTTCAATAATGCACCCACCGCAAGTCATCTTGAAGAACTCTCAAAAGATACCAGGCTCAGATTATAATCTGAGCCTGGTATCTTTTTGAGAGTTGGATAACGAGTCATACAGCCCTGCCCGAGAAACTGTCAACTTCCAGAATATTGTCCTTCAGTCTTTTGTTTATTATAAATCCAACACCACTAGTTCTGCCAGTATCTGTCGCACGATAGTAAAAAAAATGTCCACTTTTCAGTTCAACGAGCTCTTCTCCTTTTCTTCTTCTTACCTCGCTTAGTCCCACAATGTCCTAGTTGATCTTTTGGAGTTCCTCCTCCAATTCAAGGAGTCTTGAATCAGAAGATAGTGAGCGTCCATTAAACGTAGACAAGGTCAGCATTAGATGGCAGCCTAGTCCGGTCCTCCAGTGATTCTTAGCAACCTTTTCCTTCATGTCGCACTAGCCGCTGCCTTGGCCAGGTACATTCCAGCCACCGGAGACTGAAGGCCAAGTTTGAAATTGTGTAAGCATATTTGGGGGTTTGGCCATAACTCGCCACGCTGATATATATATATATATATATATATATATATATATATTTATGGATCCGAAAAATGACGAGAGTGGAAGACATCATGATCAGAGTTAAATCCCTGAAATGGCAATGGGCTGGACATACTGCCAGAAGGAAAGACCATAGATGGACAGCCGCAATTTTAGATTGGATTCCAAGGGACAGGAAAAGACCCAGAAAAAGACCACATGGGAGATGGGTGGATGAAATTCGTAAATATGCGGGAGTGACATGGAGGAGACTGGCACAAGACAGACCGTTGTGGAGGAAACTTGGGGAGACCTTCGTCCAGCAGTGGATTGATAATGGTTGACAATGATGATGATGATGATATATATTTATGAAGTTACGACATGGCAACAATAATAGAATAATACTAAAGTGAAATAAAGTAAAGTAAAGTAATGTATTTTTGCTTAGGACTCTTTTATTACATTTATTGACTTCTGCCATTATTGTTCATACTTGGGTCTTGTTTGCTTTGGAGTTTTCATGTTCGTTCGGGTCTTATTGAATGTGTGTTTATAAATATATATACGAGATCTATCTATATATAGTCTCCGGCAGCTGAAATGTACCTGGCCAAGGCAGCGGCCAGAGCGACATGAAGGCAGAGGGTGCTAAGAATATCCCGAAGACCGGACTAGGCTGCCATCCGATGTTGACCTTGGCTACGTTTAACGGACGATCTCTATCTTCTGATTCAAGGCTCCATGAATTGGAGGAATAACTCCAAAGAATCAGATGGGACACCGTCGGGCAAAGTGAGGTAAGAAAAAAGGAGAAGATCTCATTGAATAAAAAGCGGACATCTGTTCTGCTATCGTGCAACAGATACTGGCAGAGCTAGTGGTGATGGATTTATAATAAACAAGAAACTGACGGACAATGTTGTAAAAGTTGAACGTTCTTCAGATAGGGCTGTGCGACTCGTTATCCAACTCTCAAAAAGGTAACATGCTAAGATTATTCAAGCTTAGGCACCCACCACAAATCATCCTGAGGTAGAAGTTGAAGAATTTCACAAAGAAATTCGGCATCTAAATAATAAAGGCAAGCAGCACTTGAAGATCATTATGGGTGATTTCAATGCGAAAACAGCGCAACGGCGACAGAATAAAACTTCTGGAGGTAAATTCGGACATGGGAACGGAAACCAGCGTGGAAATATTCTCGTAAAGTTTGCAGATTCAGAGGTTTTTCATCATAAACTCATTTTTCAAGAAAAAAAAAACACACAGGATATGACATGAAATGACAAGTGAAATTGATTTTATTATGTGTAACAAGAAATTAGTCATTGAAGACTGCAGTGCGCTGAACAGGTTCAGCACAGAAAATGATCATAGAATGGTGAGATGTAAGATGCACTTCAACACTAAACTCGAACTTGGCAAGCTCATAAAACAAACAAAATGTACTGACATGACCAACCTCAAAAAACATCATAATACCTAAACATTGGAACTGAGGAAACAGATTTTCCACTGTAGAAGATCTAACATCAGAAGAAGTGGGCGTCTCTGAAGTTAACAGAAAGCAAACCAAGGCTATTGGGGAAACAACAACAAAAATAAGTGGTACTGAGAATAAGTTGCATATGAATAAAATATCAGAAAAAAACAAAAATGCTGATGCAAAAGAGAAGAAAGATGAGGACAAATAAAGAAGATTTCACTTCCAAAGTGGAGTATATAGAGCTATACAAGACAGTACGAAAAGTATCAGAGAAGACGTAAGGAACTTCACTTGTGAACTAGTGAGAAAAGCAACTGAAAACAACCAAAGTCTGACACGAGCAAAGGGGCATTTCAGTATGGCAAGAAAAACAGATTATGGCACTGAGAAAAGAAGATGGCACTATAACAAGAAATAGAGGCGAAATTTTGACAAGAGTGAAAGATTTCCACTCAACACTATATGAGAGACATGATACACTACTCTATACATTACGAAAGGTTTAGTACCAGTCCCTGCCGGCAGAAATTACATATGCAATTAAGAACATGAAACGGGGGAAAGCTTCAGGAGAAGATGGAATTGCCGTGGGTATTATATAAGAAGCAAATGGAGAAACTTAAATTAGACTAGCACAAGTTTTCACTAGATATCTCAATGAAGTGATCATTCCTGAGGATTGGAACAATGCTACATTGATCCTGCTACATGAAGAAGGTGACACTGATGATATCAGGAACTACAGGCCAATCAGCCTCCTATCAGTGGTTTATAAAATCTTCACTAAGGTTCTTTCACATCGCTTGAAGGTAACACTGGCTCAACCGAGAGAACAAGCTGTATTCATTAGTGGCTACTGCACTATAGATCATATCCATGTGATGAAAAAACTAACTGAAAGATCAAGGGAGTTTGAACTCCCATCATGTATGGCTTTTATCGATTATGAAAAGGCCTTTGATTCCGTGAAGCCATCCGCAGTTACAATGGCTTTGAAATACTGCGGTATTGAAGATGAATATATTAGTATTATTAGTAATATTTATGAAAATACAAGTTCAAAGGTTCGGTTATTTGAGGATACAGCACAAATAAAATTTGGAAAGGGAGTGAGACAAGTTGACATCATATCTGCCAAACTCTTTAATGCCACACTGCAAAATGTGTTTCACTGGGAAAACAAAGGGATACAGATTAATGGAGGTTATTTAACTCACCTTCGTTTTACTGATGACGTAGTCATTTTTTCAACTGCCCCTTCAAAGCTGCAGAGTATGATCCGGGAACTTACTGACAGGGATTAAAAATGAACTTTCAGACGACAAAACTGATGTACGAAAGCAGAAAATTCAAGGCGACCACAAGTTGGAAAACGTCGCCGGAGAGAACGAAAAGTGTTGGGTGAGGAAGGAGCGCTAAAGTTCATTGGCTTGAGGAAGTAAGGTATCACAAAATTGTTTCTCAGCGAGGTCTTTTAATGAGGACAGACGGCGAGTGTATCGTCTCATGAAAACCTGGTACCTAGGATCAGTGACACTTAGGGATTTGAAAAAGGACATAAGCTTCAAATTACATCACCGCTGCACTCAGATCAAGATCAGGTAAATGGAGAAATTCTTCAGTATAGACAACGAGAGTTGCTGGTAAATGGAGAAATTCTTCAGTAAATGGAGAAATTCTTCAGTACAGAGGCGTCAGAGTTGCTGTCTGGACAGTGGTCCAGGAACTAGAGGAAACTCATCAATGGCCTGTATAACCTTATGATCTGAGAAAGGATAGACAGGACCAGAACGGAGATGCATACTATTCGAAGAGTTATCAGGCAGGGAAAAATCTGAACAGGAAACATCGGGAACACTAAATGAGGCCACAGAAGGAGTAACAGAAAAAAGTTTTACCTTTTTCTGTTTCACAGAGCCTTTGGAAATTCCATTCCGTTTCGATGACGAAGTTAAAGGGGATGAATCCACTGGCGGAACTGGAAGAACACCAGAAACGGGAGACGAGAACACAAGTTGCGCCGAGGAATCAGTATGTACCCGATCAGCATCGGTGGACACTGGAACATCTGCCAAGGCAGCAGGAAGGTGCGGCAATAGGGGAACAGCAGATATGGTCGTAGTTGGAGATCCGATATGCGAGAGACACGGAGGAGAGCCAGTCGGTCGGAGTGCCGAAGCACCACTCGACACATCCGAATCGGAACACTCCGCCGGAGACACATCAGTAGTGGAAGACATCTCTTCTAGCGCAGAAGGAGGATGCACTGCCTTATGGTGCAGGAGAGGAGGAAAGGGATCATTGTCTTTGACTGGAAGGTGCGTCTGACGGAGGGAAGGAGAGGTCGCGTCAGCCAAAACACTGGAAGAGAGGATGGTAGAAGAACCAGTGTGATCGACATTGGGAGGCGAGCTGGAAGAAAGACCACGGCGTATGCGCACACACGAGGCAGTGGTGTGATCCTGTGTAAGACAGTGAGTACAATAGTGAGTGGTGAAAACCTTGAAGCTGTACGTGCGTGAGCCAATTTCAACAGTAGTGTCTCTAGGACAATCCGCCAAGGCTTCTCAGTGGAAACGACGACCAACAAGTGACGGCGAGGTCCTGTAGCATGTGCAAATCGAGTTCCGCGTGGAGGGTCAGAAAGGCAAAGGACCTTGCCAAGAATTTTACAAACATTATTGATAAGGAGAGGAAGCGCAGTATCGGGCACTTTCTGTGGAAAAGAATAGAACGTGATGTTCACCGGCGCTTGGAAAGAGGCGAAGGCACGCGATGATTTGTTCTAATCGAAAGTCCGTGTGCAAGAAAAAATCACTATCCTCCTTGTGCTCGAACTGCACTGAGATACTCCGAGGGGTATGAGAAATTTCGGCAATAGACGCAACGACACCACATGATCTGAGAGGGCCTCCATGTAGCTTGGCAAAGGAATATTTGGTAAGGCATGAAAGAGCGCACCTCTATTCAGGAGGTTATGCAACTCACGGCCAATGTGCGAATTTTCATCAATCGTTACCTTCACATTGTTGTTGGATACCTGAATAATAGGTGTTGATTGCAAGAGACCATCAGGTTGACAAGAAGCTGAACTTGAAGTAGCGCCTCGATGCACTGTATAGAGTCAAATGACATCCTGGAAAGAGAAGTCTGTGCTAAGCCGGAAGGCACAGAAGCCAGTGAGGGAAGAGGAGCACAGGCAGAAGGTAAGGCAGTAATAGTAGTACCCAGGATGGGCACCAAGGCTGAGGCAGAAGCTGAAGAAGGAGGCGCAGCCAAATCTAGTGAAGACACCGGAGCAGGATCACCAGGAAGCTGGGAAGGCACCTGAGCAGACACATCTGAGGACGAGGGTACGTCAACTTCCATGGACGTGGGAAGTGCGACGTGACGTGCATCAGCCACGCCTAGAGATAATAAGGAGAGACCGGAAGCCGCCGTGTTGGCAGCTTTTTATTTTTTTATTTTTTTATTTTTTTTATTGGAGGTTTAACGACCACCGTGAGCAACTGAGTAGGCTATAAGCAGTCGCCCGTCCTTAGTTTAGGACCACTGGTTCCAGGGAAGGGACAGAACCAGAGCCGTAAGACAAACACAGCATCCATGCCTCACCGGGATTCGAACTTGGACCCATTTGGCAGCTTCCAAACGTAAACAAACGAGCTAACGATATGAAAACGGAGGAATATGAACAAATACAAGGACGATATCGCCAGCCACCCCGGTGGCGCAGTGGTCTAAGCGATGGCCTCTGATCATTCGTCCGAAAGGGGTCCGGGTTCAAATTCCGATGAGGCATGGATGTTGTGTTTGTCTTACGGCACTGGTTCTCTCCCTTCCCTGGAACCACTGACCCTAAATTAGGGACGGGAGACTGCTTTTAGCCCATTGAGTTGCTCACGGTGGTCGTTAAACCTTCAATCAAAAAAAAATTATCGCCCGAAAAGTAGCTCAAAATGTACACAGTACCTTTAAACAGAAGGGGGAACTAAGAGGTCAGTGCTTAACGAGGTATATCGCACTAGAATGCATAAAATGTAGGAGCCATCAGCACAACGTCTGTCAAGAACGAACCAATGGGCTGGACATGTTGCCCGAAGAACGGACCACCGATTGTCAACCGAAATTCTTGACTGGATTCCAAAGGATAAGAAAAGATCCAGAAGAAGACCACATGGGCGATTGATGGATGAAATTCGAAAGCATGCGGGAGTGATATGGAGGAGACTGGCACAGAACCTTGAGGGAGAAACTTGGGGAGGCCTTCACCCAGCAGTGGATTGAGAATGGTTGACAATGTTGATGATGATATATATATATATATATCATCATCATTGTCAACCATTATCAATCCGCTGCTGGATGAAGGTCTCCCCAAGTTTCTTCCACAACGATCTGTCTTGTGCCAGTCTCCTCCATGTTACTCCCGCATACTTTCGAATTTTATCCACCTATCTCCCATGTGGTCTTCTGGATCTTTTCCTGTGCACCTGGGTATATATACATTTTTTTAAAATCATAACTGGTGATGAATCTTAGTTTTTTTCGTTCGACCGCGAAGCAAAAAGACAGTAAGCTACGCGAGTTGGGGAAAATTCGCTAAAGCAGACAGGACTCCGCTTCCAAATTCCCGAACCGAAACGATGCTGGTGATCATTCTTTCTTTTTTTCTTATTTTTGTTGATTGGAAAATATTTATGCACAAAGAAATTTCTACCAAAAGTACAGACAGTTAGTTAACTTTGAATTTTACAGAGGAGTGATGGAAAGAGTAATGAAAAAAATTCGACAAGTTAGGCCTGGTTCAGGTGACTGGTGCGTGATTCACGACCCTGCGCCTGCGCACAGCGTGACCATCTTTAAGCAGTTGCTCACGCGAAAGAGCATTGCAATGGTTCACGATCTCCTGTATTCGCCTGATCTGGCACCTGCTGATTATTTTCTGTTCTCCAAAGTAAAATCCCACCTGAAAGGGCACCATTTTGACAGCTTTTCAGAGATCCAATACAGTGTGACGAGGGAATTAAAGAGGACTTCACAGAGCCGTGCAGAAGCTGTACGATCGTGCAACGAAATGTATCGTGTTAGGAGGGATGTACTTTAAATATTAAATGGTAATTACGTTTTTCCTTAAAATTTCGGTTAGTATAAATGTAGTCCTAAAACGTTTCAGACACACCTTCTACGATGTATTTACGCAATATTCATTAAAGAATTGTTTTTCTTTTTCCTCTATCAATGAGATAAGGAACATAACTGAATAGATGCATAAGATTGAAGGAATCAGCGTTTAGTCATAAATTAATTTTTTCTCGACCACAGTTTTGTTGTGTTTTGGTCCTGCGTCTTCAGGACGAATATATAAAAAAACACATAGATACAAATATCTATATGCATATACACTGCCTGAGAGAGAAAATGCCACACTATGAAGGAATGCTCGAAAACAGACCAAACTGCGCACAAAGAGTAGGTCCTAAACAAATGATTTAATTGTCACATACAAGCTAGGCTCCAGTGCCCGAATATACAGGAAGATCAATAGGGAGTATGGCCCAAGTTTTGGGTGATACAGCGTTGAATCCGACGTGGCATCGAGGCAATGAGAGTCCGAATAGAGCCCTGGGGTATCGTAGACCATGTGGTGTTGATCCGAGTCCACAGTTCATCTTCATTTTGCGGGGATCGGAGGGCACTCAACCGATGTCCAATCGTGTCCCACAGATACTCGATGGGCGAGAGGTCGGGGGATCGTGCTGGCCACGAAAGCATCCGCACACCGTGTAAATCATTCAGGCTGATCCGAGCTGTATGCGGCCAGGCGTTATCCTGTTGAAAAACGGCGTTTGGGATGCCCTGTAGATACGGTAGTGTAACGAGCCGCAGGACCTCGTAAACATAGCGGTGTGTCGTCAATGTGCCCGTAGTGCGTAACAGCGGTGAGCGGCGGTTGGCGCTGATAGCACCCCGCACCATGATTCCACCTTGCTGGGCCGTGTGGCGCTCCATAATGGCGGAGAAATCCGCCGGTTGGCCACGTCACCTCCAGACTCTTCTTACACGGCGATCATCCGTGGTGAGACAGAACCGCGATTCGTCACTTAACACCACACTGTTCCATTCGGCACCCCAAGCAGCTGCGGAGTGACACAACGCCAAGCGGTAACAACGGTGGCTTGCTGTTAAGGGTAGCCTTCGCAACGGACGGCTGGACAGCAAACCAGACGCATCCAATCGGCGCGACACTGCCCGCATCGATATCGGAGCAATCAAGCCTCTCCGTACACTCGGCAAAATGTCGCCCGTTGTGGTCCGTGGGTCCGCTACGGCATGACGTCGGATGCGACGATCTGTGCTCTCGAACGTCCGTCTCCGTGCTCTGATCCCCCTACGACATTGCACAGTCTTTCCTGGGACCACTGTCTCCAAATGCGACCGATGGTTGCGGCATCACGTTGCGTTTCTTTCGCAATACGACGCAAGGACCATCCGACGGTACGAAGGCCTACGATGACACCTTTCGTGAATTAATCCGTTTGACGAAATCACGTACGACGGCGTTTTGATGGCATTGACACCCCCTTGTTCGTTTTCCAGACACGGTTATAGCAGAACCACTCACTTCTAGCGGCCGTGACGACGCACGTCTCGACTGATGGCCTCACGGACTGGTTGTCCGCTTATATCCCGCGCGCCGTTCGTACGATTGGCCTGCAAATGCAATCATTTGCATAACTTGTACGTGTGCACCCACCCTGCAATTTGCATGACGCTGCGTTCACGTCTTCGTGGTGTGGTATTTTCTCTGTCAGGCAGTGTATAACATATACATCGTTTGGGAGTGCGGGAATAGCTCACCACGTTGGCCAAGCGGGTTGGTAAGTGTTGGATAGCATTTCTTCTAATCCCGGTGTTATATACTGGTCAAAAAAAGTTAGGGACATTGAAGTTTCGAAGGGAAAACGTGGTGATACGCAAATTTAGCGACTACTGGAGATCGGTCATCATCGTGAGTAGCTACGTCATATGTAAATTGTCATCATGATAACACAGCACCTGGCGTGCGAGCTCCGATAAAAGTACCCCGCGAGAAGTAGTACAGTAGTACCCCTCATTCTAAAAACTTTTCGACCGCTTTAGTATAAAAGTTTTCAGAATGAGATTAACCTGAAACGATGTCCAGACGACGTTTAAGAATTGACAACAGAAATAGGGCTGTTGGTATCTTACAAGCAGATGTACAGCAGATCAATGTGGCTGCTGCTTTAGGAGTTTCGCAAAATGTAGTAAGTCGGCTACACAAAAGATTTCTGCGGCATGGAAATTCTGTAGATCGGCCGAGGAGTGGTTGTCCGAGGATAACCACCAGGAGGCAAGATCGCTACCTGAGAGTAAGTTGTCGGAGAAAGCCTAGTATCACCAGTAGCTAACTTCAGGTGTCATCACTTTGAGCTGCTTCTGGTGTCACCGTGTGCACTCAAACGGCGCGAAACCGTCTTCACGAACACGGACTCAGAGCAAGGGTGCAACTGAGCATTGAGATGTATGGGGTTACGAGCATTGAGATGTATGCATTGCTCACCGTCGACAAAGATCTACCAGGGTCCAAAAGCACATGTCATGGAATACAGAGCGGCACCATGTACTTTCACAAACGAATCCCGTTTCGCTCTTTATTGTGATATTCGATGAGCACACGTGTGGAGACGATCCGGCACACAAATGCAACTATACTATGTGCAATCCGTCCAACCTCACTAGCGGCAGTCAGTTCTGGTCTGGCCAGGAGTGAGTTTTAATGGCCGTACTTCCTTGTATGCTTGTCAAGTCAACGTGAATGCCTCAGCGTACCGAAACGAGATCATTGTGCCCATTGTGACACTGTTTCCGGCTGCTATTGGACATGTATTCCATTTCCTCGACGGCAAAGCAGTTAGTCACCGCGTCTGGAGC
Source organism: Macrothele yani (assembly GCA_039090855.1). Lineage (NCBI taxonomy): Eukaryota > Metazoa > Arthropoda > Arachnida > Araneae > Macrothelidae > Macrothele > Macrothele yani. The sequence goes on from CM077022.1 coordinate 29,061,547, forward strand.
GTGTTTCAGGAGCTGAAAAATCATGGGATTGGATTTTCACAGCTGCCTCCGAGGTCTCCTGACCTTAACCCTATTGAGAGCATTTGGAACTCTGTACAGCGACGTCTGGATAACCACGTCCCATACCCCAGTACTCTGGCAGGTCTCCGTAACGTATTTCCTGTAATATGGCACGAGCTGTTCCAGACACATACCAATAATGCCATTGCAAGTATGCCTTGTAGGTTTCAAGGCGTACTTCGACACAGAGGTGGTGTTGCTGAGTACTGAAATCCAGAGGTGTGGCATTTACATTCTCGGAATTTACCATTTTGTCTATATTGCAGTGCTGCTTTGTTGTGAGCAGAAATTACAAAATAAATTGTTTTTGTAAACGCACTCTTTATCGTTTGTGTTACGTAGCCGCACTGATGTTATTTGAATGCGTGTTACTTGCACCAGATACATACCTCTTCATTTCATACAACATCCCTGAATTTTTGTGACCAGTATAGTTACACCGCTATTTGTTGGTCACCAGAGCTCCTTCAGTGAAACAGGGCACACCACGAGAGTGGAATATGTAGAACTATGAAAGATAGTTCGAAAACGTATCACTGAAGACATAAGGAAATTCAATTGTGAACTAGTGAAAAAAGCAACTGAGAACACCCACAGACGGAAGAAAACAAAGGGTTATCTCAGAAATGGAAGAAAACATATTATGGCATTCAGAACGGATGTTACCGTAACAAGAAATGGAAGCGAAATTTTAAAGAGAGTTGACGATGTTCTGCAATCTATAAATGGGATAATACATCTACTCCAGACATAAGAAATATACCAACATTACAGTTCCTACCGTCTCCCCGGTAGACGTTGTAACCAGTTACGAACATAAAACGGAAAAGAGCTCCAGGGGAAGATGGAATTGCCGTGGACATTACACAAGAAGCCAGTGGAGAAATAGAAATTACACTCGCTCAGATTGTCACTGGACATCTCAATGTAGGGAAGATTCCTGATGATTGGAACATTACTACAATGATCCTACAACAAAAAAAAGATGACATTGTAAACCTCGGGAACTAGACCCATCAGCCTCCTACCAGTTGTTTGCAGAATTTTCAGTAAAGTACTGTCGCATCGCTTGAAAAAACACTGGATTTAGCTCAACCGAAAGAACAAGCTGGATTCAAGAGCGGCTACAGCACTATAATCATATCAATGCATTGAGAGAATTTATTGAAAGAATGAATGAATATGAACCCCCAATATGTGTGGTTTTCACTGATTATGAAAAAGCATTTGATTCTGTGAAACCACCTGCAGTTTTAATGTCTTTGAAATACTGCGGTATTGAAATACATACATGAACATTTTTAATAACATCTTTGAAAATGCAAGCGCAAATGTTCGACTGTTTCGAGGACAATGTGCTTATGAAAATTGGAAACGGAGTGAGACAAGGAGACACCAAATCTCCGAAACTCTTCAATACCGCACTGAAAAATGTCTTTCAATCATTTTTTTTTTATTGGAGGTTTAACGACCACCATGAGCAACTCAATGGGCTATAAGCAGTCGCCCGTCCCTAATTTAGGGTCACTGGTTCCAGCGAAGGGAGAGAGCCAGTGCCGTAAGACAAACACAACATCCGTGCCTCACCGGGATCCGAACTCGGACCCCTTACGGACGAATGATCAGAGGCCAACGCCTTAGACCACTGCGCCACCGAGGCGGCCTTTCAATCATTGAACTGGGAAGACAGGGAGATCAATTTCAGATCATTTAAGTCACCTTCTTTTTTTCTGATAACATAGACATTTCCAGAAGTACCACTTCAGAGCCGCAGGGTGACATCCAGGAACTTGCTTACAAGAGTGTAGGACTGGGTTTAAAAATAAAGTTACAGAAAACAAAATTGATGTATATACAATGCTTTTGTAAAAAACTGAATATTTACCGGTTTGGGGGAGGGGGGCAAATCTAGAAGTAACCGTTTCCTACATTTACCTAGGAAAACAGATATCAAGCGAGGACCTCATAGGAGAAGGAATAAGTATTAAATTAAATCTTGGTTGGGGAGCTTTTATAAGAAACAGTACAATTTTCAGGAGCAATTTACCATTATGTGTTAAAAGGAAAGAACTTAATCAATGCACCCTTACAGTTCTTACTTATGGATCAGAGACATGGATTTTAACTAAGAAAGATTGTCAGACGTTGCAAACAACTCAAAGAAGCATGGAGATGTACATGCTCGGTATGACCAGGAAAGATTCACATGGGTCAGGAAAATGACAATAGTCGATCAATGTAAAATCGCTGAAATTGCAATGTGCTGGACATATTGCTAGAAAAACTGACCACTGTTGGACAACTCAAATACTACACTGCATTCCAAAAGAGACAGGAAAAGACACAGAAGAAGACCACGCGGGAGATGGGTGGATGAAATCCGAAAGCATGTCGGATTGATATGGAGGAGACTGGCTCAAGACAGAAAGTTATGGAAGAAACTTGGGGGGCTATTTTCATCCAGAAGCGAATTGATATTGGTTGATGATGATGATGATGTGTATAGATACATATTTTAAAAAATGATACAATATCTCATTATTTTTAAAGGTTTTTTTTAGTTCATAAAAGCAGAGTAGGGAACATTCTTTTCAGGACTACTAATCGCGAACCATTTTTTTTGCTTTGTTTTTCAACTGGACTGTGAAATCCTAAAGTCATTTCTAAATTTAACAGCTCAGACTGACGGAGACATTTGTTTCTGATATGTGTGTACATATTAACATTTCATTATACAATTGATCACTCTGATAATTTATACTTTGAAGGAACTTTATTTGGGAATCTACGGAAAAAAATAGTACCGAATTTTTTTCCTAATACCCGTTTAGTAAATAAATAGTACCAAAACCTAGTGGCTGCCAAATCTAATTTCATGCTCTACTGTTCAGACTTAATTTAAATAGGTGATGCTGTGATTTCAAAAGCTGACATTCATATTTGAAGAAATCTTTCATTTCGTCGAGTTCAGCTGTTCTCAAGAGCATTGTGTCGATGCAATTGATATCGTATGCCATTGGTTTATGAAGGTGATTTCCTACGGCTATGACGTGAGGACGTTGCTTAATTTTTGCGAGGCCGTGAATATAAATTAAACATTGCCTTAGTCATTAGGTTCAGAACAGAGGCAAAAGGTGGCTAGGGTGTTGTCGGAGTAAAAAGACCCAATGGATTCCCCAGGGAAACGACAGTAGAAAGCAAAAGTCACCATGTTACTGGGGCACACGCTTACACGAGTTGCATGCATCGTGGCTCGTAAGTTTACTTTTCCTCAAGCGTGTTTTCACGCTAAGTTTGTTTCTGCATAACTCACTTTTTTAGGACAAGAACTTTTTGTTTTGCCTGCAATAAAATTGTAGCTAATATATTACAGAAACCTAGCCTTACCTTCTTCCTTATTTATGACAATTACATAACGTTATTAACAGAAGGTTAGGATCGGATCCTACTGAGAAAATAAAATTCCATGGATTTTCCCGGTCGCTTTCGCATGGCAGAAACAAACTTAGCGTGAAGCGTGATTCAGCATATCTGCGGTCAGAACTTCTACATAAACAATTCCTCTGCTTTCAATGTCTGGAGAAGTACTACTGTTGCCCTTGAGATGACGAAATTCCTCCGTACATTAAATCCGTGTCCCATATTTTATTTCGGAAAGTATGATGGTGTGCGTGTTTACATTATGGAAATGTGTAAATATATGTTCAAAGGTATTTAAAAAAGGTATTTTTTAAATGTAAGCGAATTAATGCATTTTTTCCGCAGGGAGGGGAAGGGGCTATTGGTGAAAACAAACGTGCAAACGCTATATGAAATTTTTGATTTCACGAAAATTAATCACAACACAGGTATCTTGGCTTCTATACTAAATAATCCTTGCTGGATTTGAATTAAATCAAATTTTCGACTTCCATTAATCTGAAAGCACATTCAGTACGTATACTTTTAAACGTACGGAGCAGTTAAGTAAATTCACAGAATCGGAATCCTGTTTTTTTTAATTGAAAGTGTTGTTCGAAAATGGTCCTCCCACTTATAAAGGTGTTTTACCCTTTCTTACTTTCGAGTCTACCTGAGCATTGGTTCTTTGATCGCGTACAATTGTTGACAGAAAGAAATCCATAAATAAGCCAACCAACTGTGCGTAATGAATTCCCTATTTCAAATCAAACCTCTATGAAAAGTGAAAGAAACAGTCCACTTCGTCTTTTGCTTTTTAAAAGTCTAGAGAAAAAAGTCGTATATGTTGCAAGTCATGTGTTCCTGTAAATCAATGTCTGACTCCTTTAGATGTGACCATTTGGCAAAGTTCAACTTTTGTACTGCTTGAAGCTGTGTGTGTGTGTGTGTGTGTGTGTGTGTGTGTGTGTACAATAAAAACTATGAGCATTTACAGCACAAAAAGGGGAAATTTACAGTAGAAGTAATAATATCGAAATTTCCCATTGCATTTTGGAGCACAGCGTGCATGTATACACTACGGAGAAGTGTGAAAAGAGAAGAAATGAGAAACATATCACCTTCTTAACTTCCGGACAAAGATTTCGAAGATTCTTCCAAAACATTGTCTTGAGGGTATTTTTTTCTTGATGACCGATTGAGCGATCGTTGGAGTTTCGAGGCGCATAGGACGCATGTAGCCAAAGCGATTAAAACTCAAAATAACAACAAATAGCTGAGGAACATATGTAATTTCTCAAGATTTTGAACGAAGGAAAGTTATGAATACCGGAGGTACATTGTAAATGAAGCATAAAATCATGTTTTACCTGGTGTTTTGTCTGGATTTGTGGCAGAGGGCCTGTGTGACGTCATTAATCCAAGATGGCCGCCACTGCAGTTTATGAATCAGAATGTGATCTATAACTCCTTTGAGAATGATCCTAACAAATATTTTCTGCCGACCTTTTTTGTTCCCCATAAAAACTGCATAAAGATGGTCTTTAAAAGAATTTGATATCTCTTATTGTCTAGAAGTTATATCACTCTTATTGTGTTTTCCGATGTAACTTTCTGTTCGCAGTTCATTTTTCTTGATTTCTAATGCTTTATCCCTCTACTTTGTTACTGGTTCCGTAAATTGGCAATATTCTGTGAAGACAATTTTAAAATTATTTAAGAGCAGTTAAAGCGTGAAAATTGATCTTCCAGTATAATCGTTTTTTTTTTTTTCAAAATGTCTATACCTCCAGATATCGAAAGTCATTTAAAAGTAGAACTTCCACCATCAGCCAAAAAAAAACGAAACGATAACAGACTTTTCTTTATGTATCTTATGTCAACAATAAAAGAGATCTCCGCTGGTTAATTCTAAATGTTATGAAAAGGTTTTAGAGTGTATTAAGAAGAGAGCCGAGTGGAACAATAACGAATACTTGAACATAAGTTTTCGATTAGGTAACTTAACACCTGAAGAACTGAAAAATGAAAAAGCATGATGGCATTCGGAATGCTACAAGCAATATACTCACTCATAAGGCAAACATGTAGCGAAGCAAAAGATTGTATGAAGAGCAGTTATTGGGGTCAAAGCCGTCTATCTCCAGCCATGAAGAAGAGGAAGAAGTAGAACGAAACTAAGCTACAAGATCAAAAATGCCTATGGACGACAGAAATAAATGCTTCTTTTGCAATAAAGAAGGAAAAAGAAGAAATCAATTATATTTAATAGCAACTGATTCAGCAGGCATCCGTTTGAAGAGAGAAGTAGAACTCTCTAATAATGACAAATTAAAGGTTCGTCTTAGCGATTGTACAGATCCTGGAGATCCTCACGCAAGGGAAACTGCACATCAGAAGCTATGTTGTAACACACATGTAGAGAATGTCTTACGACGCAAGCATAAACTAAGTGGAAAGATGCAGCCTTACGGAGCAACAAATGTTGAATTTGCGTCTTCAATCAGCGATTTTCTACTTGAAGGCAACGTAACAACAATGAGGGAAACTGAAAACCTTTACAGGAAAATTGCAGCTAATAATGGTTTACAAGAAGGACACATGAAAAAAAGAAAACAAATAAGAAGTTTCATGGAAGAAGAGCTTGAATGTATTGGCATTATTTTTAGTAATCCCAAAAGGGTAAATGAACCACAACGAGCCTCACTAAAAATAACAGCAGATGTTGCGCTATCTCACGCAGAAGAAGAATTTGAGGACATTGAGAAAAATATGAGAACCCTTCTTGAAGCAGCTACGATTTCACGGAGAGCCGTACTAACTTGTGAAAAATGGTAAATTCACTGGAAATTTTGAAGTGAATTTGGCTGATGTTGTTCCAAAGGAAGTTGTTCTTTTTTACAACTGGTGCTGTCAAGGACAGATGGATATAAGAAGTAATTCCGAAAAGTGTGATACCACTGTAATGAAGAGGGCTCATAAATTATCACAGATGTTTATGTATGAAATGCTATCACCACGACGCAAGCTTGCTATGCGAGCACTTCTGCCACACGGCATACCCGCGAAATGTTCTTGCAAGTGGCAGTTGGGCTCACAATGCACAGGGCTACCCGCCGTAAATTCATCACTTAATTTCTGCACAGCATTGGAGCTTCTATAGATTACGCCAGAGCCCTTCGGTTTGAGACACATATGGCCACAGGGGTTAAAAAACGCATGAATGAGTGTGGAGGATCTTACTTTCCTTCAGAGTTGTTCAGAGGCAGATTTGTCTATTGTGCTGCTGACAACATCGAATTCCTCGAGGATACTCCGTATGGTAAAGCAACTTTGCACGGTAAACTTATGGTGGTCTATTAGGAGAAAGAAGATTCAGATGTCCTAAGCCCAATTGAAATATCAGGACCATCATCATTTTAATCACTGCAGAAAATTCCTCAGTCTCCGTCGGAGGTGTTTTTGCAACATGGGTGTAGAACACAGAATCCTGTAAGCAGTCAAATCACTGATACAACTTAAATGTCACAATGATTTTACCTGCAAACAAAAGCAAGCTGATGAAGATACTGGTAGAGGAACAACTTACAGAGGTTTCTAACAACATGACAGAGGTCTCGGTCTCTTCATTTGTTAATGAGGACAGATTATCTGTACCAGAGCAAACACACACACACGCAGCTATCCTTGTCAGAATGACAGAATTATAAGCACTGCAGAAACCGTCATAAGTGAGGATATGCCATGACCTTGCAATTGAATTCAACAAGAGAATAGAACCTTATCTGCTCAAGTATGATGAAACTCACTTAGTATTTGATACCTACTTAGTAAATTCATTCAACAGCTCCATACGAAGGAGCAGGAAATAAATTGAGGAAATTGATACGAGCAGGAAATTGAGTACAAAATCACGGATTCTACAAATACTGAAGAGTGCACCATAAGAATCCTTTTATTGCATTCTAAAACTAAATATGAGTTAACAGCTTACCTCTCAAATAAAGTAATTCTGCATGCACAAAGGATAAAAAGAAGCCTGGTAGCCAGTTGGAGAAATGAAGTCATCAAATGGAAATGATGCTGGAGACATTGAAAGCTCTCACGAGGAGACTAACACAAAAACAATTCTTCACTCCCTTTATGTATCACGTCGTCATGCTATTAACCTATACATTTTTTCACCTGACACCGATTTTTTTGTCCTTTCACTGTGGTGGTCACTGTTTCCTGTCTTTGCCATTTGACAGCATGTTTGTCACAGGAGTTGGAACTAATAGAAGATATTTAGATCACCTTAAAATGTGTGCTTCTGCTTATGGCCAACAAAAATGCAGGCATTTCTACTCCTTCATACTTTTTCAGGGTGTGATGCTACCGATGCTTTACGAAGAAAGGAAAACTATCTTTCTGAAAGATTTCAAGACTTTAGAAAAAGAAATCCTTCAAGCTCCAATGGGGAGACTTAGATGTCTAGACGAACTTAAGAAGGAAGATGAACGATTGATAATCGATTCATTTGTCAAGTCTACTCGCCAAGGACAAAGATTTCGGACATTGGTCAGCTGTGTTGGTGGATATTTACGAAAAAGAGACGCAAAGTGAAAATCTGCCAAATACAAGATCCTCTCTTATACCTTACATCTTCAGGACTCATTACCAGGTGATGGAGTGGCTACGCGCTGATCAAAAACAAACGATTCACCCAAAGCCATCACGATTCGCGTGGCAGAAGGCAGACAATCAATATTCTCCGACTATGTGTACGCTTCCATGTGCACCACAATCAATCATACAGCTGATACGATGTGTATGCGTCAAAGAACAGTGTGCTGTGCATTGCAAACGCCAAGGAAGCTCAGTCTCTAAGGTGCAGATGACTGTGTAAATGTGGTGGCGACGAAGAGTTCTGTGATAACAGCGATTTTGCAGATGATGAAACTCAGAATATGACCTGTAAAACCTCTATTTCTCTCTTCAAATGCAAATAGATATTGTAGTTTCAATAAATAGTATATTTCAATCATAAATTTCCGAATTATTTCAAAATTTTTAATTTAGTGAGCATTTTTTTATTGGGGGTTTAACGACCACTGTGAGCAACTCAGTGGGTTATAAGTAGTCGCCCGTCCTTAATTTATGACCACTGGTTCCTGGAAAGGGAGAGAGCCAGTGCCGTAAGACACACCAGGATTCGAACCCGCCTCACCAGGATTCGAACCCGGGCCATTCTCGGACGAATGATCAGAAACCATCACTTAGACCACTGCGCCACTGGGGCGGTAGTGAGCATTCAGTCGAAGGTTTGCGATGAAGTAGCAATGGTAAGACTACACGTATCTCGGAAACAGTAAAAGATATCAAGAAATTCTTTATGAACGTTTCTGTTCCTTTGATCAGGTTTAGCGAAAAACCTACATACCAAACTTTTCACAGTACTACCCTAAAAGCAGTTACAGCTCAAAAACGAAATTAGTATCCGCAGAGGTGGCCATCTTGGATTAATGACGTCACACAGGTCCTCAGCCACAAATTCAGACAAAACACCTGTTAGTTCATGATTGTATGCTTCATCTTTATTACCAGGAAACATGCCCTCAGCATCGACAGGAAGTATGCCCTCAGCATCGACAGTATGCATACCTTTCCTTCATTCAAAATCCCACGGACTCGGTTATTGTAATAGATGCCCCTCAACTAAAAGAAATTTCCTTACTGTCCTAACATGCTGCTTAATGTCATTTCTTCATATCTTTTATAGAGTTTTTTGGGGGTCTTTGAATTTAAATTAAATTTATCTGTTACGTGTGTGTGGTAAAAACCGGTTAAACAAGAGGGAAGGCAGAATAAAAATTTGCATATGGTATTTGTGCATGCCATTTGTGTTTGCAAATTCCGTTTGCCTCTTCTAAGAACTAAGCTACTGGCACTCATAAACGTATTAGCTGCTAATGCCCCAGTGATGCGAAAATATACACTATATTGACAAAAGTCCCCGGTCACTCCTTCAAAAGCAAATGAACGGATCCACTGCGTTGTTAAGATGCGCGGTACAGCTGCAAACGGTATGAAAACAAGACTGCAGCTGACCGCGATCATATCGCACTGTGAGGTGGAGTGAAAATGTCGCGGCGGGAGAGAACTGACTTTGAGAAAAGAAAGATTGTTGGGTGTTATATTAGTGGGTTGTCCATAAGAGAAACCGAGAGGCGTTTAAACATACCCAAGACAACCGTTTTGGATGTAATGAATAAGTGGAAGACACATGGCGTGCCTGAAACAGCAAAACGTACCAGCAGACCAAAGAAAATCAGTAATAGAGGACGTCAAAGCCTCAGGAAAGGCGTTACAGCTAATCCACGGAGTGCTGCACGAGACCTCAGTGTACAGGTGAGTAAAAATGCTAGAACCTCGGTATGTATACGTACCATTCGCAGAGAACTTCATTCCATGGGTTACCGTGGTCGTGCAGCTGCTCATACGCCTTTCATCTCCACTCGGAATGCTACTCGTCGTTTAGCATGGTGTAAAGAACATTTATCGTGGACCGTAGATCAATGGAAACCGGTCCTATGGACTGATGAATACAGATACACGATCCATCAGTCTCATGGTCGTGTGTGGGTATGGCGGCAGTCGGGGGAACGCTATTTACCACTTCCAGCTCCAAACTTGACCGTTCCTACGGTCAAGCTTGGAGCTGGCAGTGTACTCGTGTGGGGGTGTTTTTCGTTGTATGGTCCCGGCCCATTGGTTATCGTGGACAACCCTGTTAACCAGCACGTCTACCTTGATATTCTGGACAACTATGTCCTACCAACTCTGTGATAATACTATGGAACCGAGCCTTGTTGCTACCAGCAGGATAATGCACCGAGCCATAAAGCAAGGACTGTTACTGCGTGGTTTGATGATAATTCCATATCGTGTGTGGACTGGCCAGCACAGAACCCTGATCTTAATCCCGTAGAGCACCTATGGGATAAATTAGAGCACCGCATAAGAAGTTCGGAACCAAGGATACTACTAAGTAACAAATAGCGACAGCATTATGTACTGAATGGAAGCGCATACCTATCGCTGTGTTCCAAAACCTTGTCGAAAGCATGTCTCGAAGGATCAGTGCATGCATTAAGGCCAAAGGTGGACCGACACCGTACTAATGTATGTCCATAAATGCTATGTTGTGTTTCTCTTCTGGGTGTCCGGTGACTTTTGTCAATAGAGTGTAGTTTAACTGTCAACTATGCGTTCACGTTGTGCATTCTGTTCACACAAAGGAGCTTTAACGATCTAGCATCAGTAGTGTAATGTTGGGATAACATCGAGTATTAGCGGTATGGAATTGGGATATACGGTCTCGAAGGGCGTTAACGGCCATAACTCACTTTTTGTGGTTAAATGGGAACAGGAGCGGTGCAAAGTAATTTTTATTTCTGTTTTGCACGTCATGTACGCAAAAATAGACAATGCTGTGTTTTAGATAAAAGCATACTCGTATCTTAAACGAGAGTTTGTATTTTAGGGAGTTGACTAAATAGTAAGTCGGGGGTTATTAACTTTTTATGGCTCGTATTCCCCCCAACATGGTAACGCTGTTCCCGCACTAAAATAAATGCATGGGCGTTATTGTTAAACGTATAATCTTTTTATGCTTGTTTGTATGCTTTTGCTTGGAGGTTTAATGAACACCATGTGCAACTGGTTGGGCTATAAGCAGTCTCCCTTCTCTAATTTAGGGCCACTGGTTCCCAAAAAGAGAGGGAGCCAGTGCCTTAAGATAAACACAACATTCATGCCTTACCGGGATTCGAACCCAGACCCATCTCGGACGAATGGTCATAAGCCAGAGCTTAGACCACTGCGGCCCCGGGGCGGCCTTAGAATCTTAAAATTATAATTAGTTACCGCACCCCTTACGAGAACCCATCCCAGCAGTAGAACTAAAGCATTTGCCTTCCTCGTTCGTACGAAACTGCCGGGTTGCTTCCGTCAGTTGCAATTCAGTCTGCTCGCATGCCGTAATCACAGTTTTGTACGAACAGGAGGAGGGGATTCCAGTGCCACGATGTATCCTCTCCTCCATTCAGGGTCCTGTCATCTTTCCACCGCAATCAACGATATTGCACAACTTACAAGTACCTTTGGATAATTTTGCCTCCTCAGTATACAGCCTCAATTTACCCGTTGACCCTCAATTTTCATGACCGATTTGAGGTAAACGAATCTCTCAAAGTTTGCAATTGATATTTTTGCTTATCTATCATATTTGCGGAGTGCAGTGAGCTAAGTCTGCGAATTTGCCACCAGGTGCGCTGAAATCGAACCAATGGGATCGGTCCTCTGGAACTCACACCAATCCCGTTGGGTTTGCATCGTTATGAGCCTCCGTTCCCTTGTGAAGCGGCTGATGCATGACTGTACTGACATCCTGTGTAACTCGGCCCAGTTTACATAGATAAGTATAGCATTTCGGGCTCTGTGTGTTTATGTGACTATTTTTCATCAGAATCGGGCGGTAGAAAAAGTTCCAAAGGTTTAGCCAAACATTTTAGAAACACTCTATATAGCATTCTTTTGACACACCATGACGAATTTTAAAAATCCACCCAGGTATTTCACTCTCTGGTGACCCATTGGTCAAATGATTTAACGTCTCTAATTTTGGTACTTCTTAGTCTAAGTTGGGATCCCTGAGAAAGGCATAGCTGTTGTGACCGTTCTTTCAGCTCTGATATCAGGGCCTCCTTATAGCCTAGGATGCCCATTGAAACCCGAAAGAAAAGGGAAGGGGAATTTACTCTGTTTGGCGTCCACAATCGCTTTAAAAACAGCAGCTGCAATGAGAAGTTGTTCGATTAGGTAATTACTTACGAAGTAAGTTTCTGCTAAACAAAAGAGTCGGATGATGGCATTAATTTACGGGGAATAAATATATCACACGGTGGCCAAGTGGTCAGAGGAATAAACAGGTTTCTTACTAGATGTCGAGGTGTGTGATGTGCTTGTACTACGGCGCCCCGGCTGTCCCCTTTCTCTGGGACCAGTGCCCCTCATTACAGACGGTTGACTGCTTATAGCCCCCAGGATTATTCATGATTGTCACTAATCACTCCGCCCCCCCTCCCCGCCGAAAAAAAAAGACCTCCGGGTTGTTTATCATACACGTATATTTAGACAGGCCTGCACAACCTTACGATTTCGTTAACATATGACATATGTGAAAAATTGCGATCCTTCTTAATCCAACACTGTCGTTAAAAAAATCCCAATTTACTTTAGAGAAAGAGAAATTGGAATGACGAAAGCAGTTCAATCATGGAACTACGTGTTCTTTGAAGCTTTTTGCACTTCTCAGAATTCAGCAGAATTTGTTATTTTTCACACCGTAAGCGTTTGGAAACTACTACATAAAACCTGTTACTACCAGCAATGCTACACTGAGGTGACTGTTTATTATGTGTCCTTGAAATCCGTCACCGTCAAAGAAAGTTACAGTTTCCAAGACAGCATGTGACTCAGAATGAGGTTATAAATCAGGCATACCAGCTCGTCTAGCGTTAGTTAACATTTGATTGAGGGTCGGAATGGGCAAAACGAGAGATATGAGCGATTTCGAATGCGTGATGATACAGAGTAAAAACTTTTTGAAATTCACGATACATTTTTCGTCATTCCTTTCGTGAAATAATGAAGCATATTTCTGACACAACCTTTTCCGTGAAATGACAGTAAAATCCCTGAATTTCACCGATTTTCAGAAACCTTTCAGCAATTCGTGAAGAAAATTCTGAATTTTCATAAACCTTTCAGCAATTCCTTTCGTATGTTAACAGTAACTTGACGTTTTTATGATTTGTTGATGTAAAATTCTGAATTTTTAGAGACGTTCCGGATTTCCTTTTGAATATTAACGAGAAAATTCTGTTCTCACTTTTTTCGTATCCATATGACTGAAAATTTCCGATAATAGGAGTGATACGCGGGAATATTTGAGGCTTGATTAACTATTAAATTTCAGTCGTTTGTCAGAGAATCTGATTTTGAAGATCTGTAGCAAGATCAGATATTGTGGATAGCATATTGCATATCACATGAAATTTTGTTTATTGTTGCACCAGACATTCCTTCCTCTCTCTCCCCCATTTTGTGCACCAGTTATCGTATATTGTGTTATCGTAACAAACCGTGTACTTAAATTATTGTACAGGTGATTCTACAATGCCTGTGTATCAGTCTGTGGAACCCTTAAGACAAAATCTATTATAGCTATCACGAGAAAATTTTATATTTAGGTGTTTTGTTAAATAACAGTATAATACAGTGAATCGCACTTTTCCTTAAAGATAATTGAAGGTCGTTGTCAGTTTATAAAACATCTAAAGTTTCAAAATATTCTATTGCTTCAAAAACTCACGATGAAAAAAATAACGCAATTTGAGAAAAGTCTTCCTACAGAAAAATTTTTATTATTACGAACCTATTCAGAAAAATATTGAGCTACAACAAAAGATAAAATTATCAATTCACCCGCATTAATAGCAAAAAAAAAAAATTACCATTGAGCGATTCGAGTTCAACCTGACACGCGACCGCGATTTACTTAGCTTTCTGTCTCAACAGATAGCATGCGCGTCTTCAGTTGAAGGCTAAGAAGAATGAAGCTGGTTCGATCTATTATTAGCTGTTTCATTTATTATTCCAGGTGGTGCAAACGGAAATTATCTCAATATGTCGGAACTGTAGGTTTTGCGAAATTTTTGTATAAATACGGAAAAACCCGAAACGGACATTTCTGAAATTAACTTCGAATTACCGATAACGGAAATATGTGAAAATGCAGAAGTTCTCTTAAAAGCGGAAACTTCCTTAAAAATGGACACCTGCCGGTAACTTTGCTGCACGTTATTTTCAGGAATTTTTCGTGAATTCACACGACTTATTTTTTACAGTTTAACTGTCATCAGCCGTGCCCACGGTTCCAGCAAATTCTGCTTCTGAGGTTTTTCACACAAAAACGTAAAAAGGTTTTACCGTGAATGGTTCGACACGCAAACAACTTCTAGCAATTGGCGATCTTGTGAACGAAAACAACTGGTGAATCAATGTTTTCGTCCATAGGATCGCCATTTGCTATAGAAGGAGTCAAAAGAGACCAGCGAAAATCGTGCGAGGAAACAGACGGCCCAAAATCCGGCAGATCACTGCAGATTGCAGAGCTGATGTGCCGAGGGTCATCTCCGAATGCACCATGTAGCGGGCAACGTAAAATGGGCTGCACAGACTGCGCTCATATGACGTCTTACAGTGGTGTGCAAATTTATTGGGACAAGGTTAGATTTTAACATTTATTGCATACCTTTCATACATGAATGGATTACAAGCTTTCTAGTATTTTATGTGGCCACCTTTGGCTGCAATAACTTGTTTAACACGTTTTAACATTGAATGTATCAGTTTCTGACAAAACCTTTTCAGTTCCGGGTCATGCTACCACTCATGAATAATGTTTGAAATGAGGTCTTTCACTGTTGAACAATTAGTCTCTTTGAGCCTAGATTTCACAATTGCCCACATATTCTCAATGGGACTGAAATCAGGCAAATTTCCAGCCCACTCTAGAATGACAATCTTCTTTTCTTTCATCACTAGTGGCCTGCACTTTCTTGGAAGTGTGGCTAGGAGTAAGATCGTGTTGAAAAATGCCATGCGCACCATTAAAGCATTTCTCCATCTCTGGAATAACCGTCCGTTGTATTATTTCACAATATTTATTGGAATCCATTATTCCCTCAATAGGACAAAGGCTCCCAGGTCCTTCAAATGTGAAACACCCCCAAAACATCTTTTTAACTGGGTGTTTCACCTCCTGTTGCAAATGTGCTTCCCGGACAGGTTTACCTTTACTCCGTTGTACAACAGATTTTCTCTGTCCTTGGATAAAAAAATGACCTCATCACTAAACTTTTCCAATCATCGGAAGTCCAGTGATTATATTTTTTAGCCCATCGCAAGCGTTTCTTCTTCATTGAAGCTGTCATTAGCTGCTTATTTACAGGTCTCCTCGCAGATCCCCCAGCTTCCAATAGTCTGCGGCGCAGTGTGGATGAGTGTATCTTTACATCTCCGGATGGTCGCTCTCTATGCAAATCCAGACTTGTCATTGATGGACATATTACACTTTTCCTTATTATCAATTTATCAGTTCGTGGTGATGTCTTACGTTTTCGTCCACAAATTCCTTTCCGTTTTGGTGACATCGATCCACTATCTTTGTATTCTTTCCATAGTATTGAAACACTGGATTTACTGACGTCTGTGGCCGCAGAAATCTCACGAATAGTCATCGAAGTATATTTCCTTAAGCGCTAAAACTTTAGCGCGTTTCCTTGGCGAAATATCCATTACTGCACTTTACACCACCAACTCACTCGGCAGCCCCGGTGATGCAGTGGTCTAAGCGCTGGCTTATGACCATTCGTCCGAGAAGGGTCCGGGTTCGAATCCCGGTGAGGCATGGATGTTGTGTTTGTCTTACGGCACTGGCTCTCTCCCTTCGCTAGAACCAGTGACCCTAAATGAAGGACAGGCGACTGCTTATAGCCCGTTGAGTTGCTCACGGTGGTCGTTAAACCTTTAATTAAAAAAAAAACTCACTCGTGTATGCTGTTATTAAACGCCGACTCAGAACTGAACGTAATCTGCCACTAAGAAGATGAACCTAGCAAAAACCGGTTCTGGACGGTTATGGTCGCATTACTGCGCAGTTTGGGTACGCCCACTTCCGTCAATAACGAGCAACGTCCAGATAAACGAACTTTTTTCACTTTGTCCCAATTAATTTGCATACCACTGTACGCGTTGGAGGGGCGATTTATGCGACGAGAGCAAATATGTGTACCTAATAAACCGCAATCTCAGTGCATATCGTTTTGAAAAAGAAATAATTTCATCAATGATTGATTTTAACGGCCAATAGCAGGAAATGACCCTCGCCCAGAAGAAAAGCACCATTTGCACAATAAAATTGCAGTAGATATTAAAATTAAATTATTGTGCTCAAAACGCGCGCTGTAGTTTAATTTTAACATAAATTACTGAAATGGTTTGGAATTTCGATTTTATATCGATAAAACCTTACCTCCTCCGCATCACCCATTGCAGAGCTGATTTCCAAGTTGCATGAACTACGACGGCAGAAACACACAGAAATGTACTAATGAATAAGCACTCCCTTTCTTATTTCTTGAGTGACGCGATCCTTTTTATTGCTAAACCAAAAATTGCCTAGAATAAAGGAGAAGAAACATTCATTATTACCATTTGCTCAGTTTTGCAGCTAAAATACATCAGGAAAATACATTTGGGAGCTGAAAACATGCGTAGTTGGCTAAGTTGAAAGTTACGTTCTCGAGGAACCTTGCACACAGAAGTCATCTGACACCCTGTTCGATTTTCATCAATAGGACAGTTCTGTTTTGTTACTTACTACTCTTCGTACGATATTTAATTGTGCGCAGGCAACTACATTTGAGTGTTAAGTCTATACATAAGTTTGCAGTGTTTGTTCGTGTGGGACTCACTTTCCCACTTTTTGGAACTGTTCTATAGAATGTAACCGTCGAACCATGGTCAACGGATTCCCGCCTAACTGTATGGTCAGTTCTGTGATCAACTGGACTGCATCTTCGAACAGAAGAGTTTACAAACTGCATCTTCGATCAGAAGAGTTTACAAACTGCATCTTCGATCAGAAGAGTTTACAAACTGCATCTTCGATCAGAAGAGTTTACAAACTGCATCTTTGCCGCCCCGGTGGCGCAGTGGTCTAAGCGATGGCCTCTGATCATTTGTCCGAACGGGGTCCGGGTTCGAATCCCGGTGAGGCATGGATGTTGTGTTTGTCTTACGGCTCTGGCTCTCTCCCTTCCCTGGAACCAGTGACCCTAAATTAGGGACGGGCGACTGCTTATAGCCCATTGAGTTGCTCACGGTGGTCGTTAAACCTCCAATCAAAAAAAACAACTGCATCTTTGATCAGAAGAGTTTACAAACTGCATCTTCGATCAGAAGAGTTTACAAACTGCATCTTCGATCAGAAGAGTCTGCATCTCCTTCGGCCGTTTGCTACGCGTTCTTGCAGCTACAGCTTTTTCGTTCTATGCCGAGCAAATCCGCTTTCGTATTTCTGCAGCGATTTTCCCGAGATTAAACATGAACAGACAGTGACAAATGTCGGTCGCCATGTCCCAGCTTATGATGAAGTAAATTTCTCCATCATTTTTATGCCAAGGGCGGGATTCGAACCCACAACTCTTGGCTCCGGAGCTCCGACTGATATCCACTATACTACACTGGCATGTGCTCTCACTGCTATCGGCCTTTACCTCATGTGTGCCCTGTGAGGCAGGCCCGTCACAAGCTAAACTAATCGCTCGTGTGGAATCTCCACCTAACTATACCGTTCGACACAGTGTTGCCACCCTACTCCCTTAGCACGAAATTTTGGCAAAAATTCAACCATTTTGTTTTTACAGCCTCTACGTGAAACTCCGGAAACTTATGCATAGACCTAAGGTTTGATTTTACTGGAAGTCCACATGAAGTACTGTCATAAACTGCACTCATTTCGAAAAAGGAATGTTAATCAAATGCAGCTCCAGTAGCTGAGTATTTCAAAGCAAACAGGTGGAGGAACAGGGGATGGTGTGTTAGCAACCTCCTCACTGCACGCCCCCTTAAAAGTGTGATTACACAGGGGGGGGGGTAAAATTCATTAACTTAACCCGCTGTACGAAAAACCTTCTGAGCCTCCTCTCTCCATGAAACCCCAGCTATAAGCCTATTCTGAGAATATGTCACTGACGGATAAACTATCCATTCGTCCTAGATGGGTCCGGGTTCGAATCGGGGGTGAAGCATGGATTTTGTGTTTGTCTTACGGCTCTGGTTCTCTCCCTTCCCTGCAACCAGTGGTCCTAAATTAGGGACGGGCGACTGCTTATAGCCCACTGAGTTGCTCACGGTGGTCTTTAAACCTCCAATCAAAAAAAAAAAAAAAAAACTAACCTTGGCATTATATTATTGCTGTACTTGCACGTCCCAATAGCAAAAGAAGTCTGAGTGTCAAATATAGTCGAAGAAGTCACAGCTAATCTGCAGCATCAGTGCAAAATCTGTTATCACACTTGTCCGCTCCCACAAGTGTAACGTCTTTTACTGTTTTAAGAAAATGCTGTACTTCGAGTAGCAATCGTCGCCTATAGCCTAGTGAAAAGTTGTCTGTGAAGATCTGGAATGGCACAAACTGGTTTTGTGGTCTGATAAGTCGCATTTCATAAGTAAACAGTCTGATGACTTTGACTGAGCTCGGTTTTAAGAAACGCCACTTACCATTGTGCGTCTGCGATGACGAAATTTGAAAGACTGGGTGTATTATGTATGACTGGGTTTCGTCATGCTACCATATTTCATTGATCCTTACATGAAACATTTATGATTCAGCCTGTAGAGAGATTCTTATCACATGCGCGCTGTGAACGCTATGACATGTGGAAATGGCATCTGCACCATACAGTGGGATTACGCTCCATGCCACAATAACATTTTCCATATCCACACATATTCAACATAACAGAGCGGCTGAAAATGTCTTATTGGAACTAAGCTCAGATCATAACTCTGTTAAACATGTTTACTGTACTTACAACGCCGTATAAGGGGAGACCATTCGTTCCACCCATAACTTAAAGAGCACATTGATCGCCCCCATCATTCACACTAGTCGTGATTACGAGAATAATGTGGAGCATTTTCGAACCAATACCAATTGCAGTTAAACAGCAGTTTCTGAAAATTTTGCTATAATATAATCTTTGCTCCTGTCGGTTTTTTTTACCGACATGCTTTACACATCAGTAATGAAGTGTTTCTCCTATATTTTTGCAATGTGCACAATAAATGTTATGTGGAGGACGATCCAGACTACCTGTAGAATGTACTACGGACCGGAAAAGAGCTGGGAAACTATATGTATCTAGGAGAACCCGCTTCCAAATTCAGTGATCCACCAAAAGTGAGGTATGGTAGTAGCAGCAACCAATTATTCGGGTCATTGTTACATCGCAACAATGCCAACAGTGTCAAAATTCTAAGCCCTTTGAAAACGGTAGCATAAGTTTGAAAAGGTCATTGCTCGGCATACGGGATGACTCGTCATTTCTATAACTGCAGCTGTTCCCTCGACAATCACTGATCCCGACTTACAAGACCATCCTGTATATGATACAGAGAAAATTATTCTATCTCATGACCATAGTTTTAACTGAGTAAAATCTCATACAAACACGCAAAGTGGTCGATATTGACAATAACGAATTAAAATCTCCCGATTGCTTTTGACAGACTACTTCCATTCTAGATCAGATCGGCATTGTACTAGTGGGAAAATTCAGCAACAAGAAAAGCTGGCAAAAATATGGGATACCATGGTCACGTTTCCCTCTATCCGAAGAGCAAACACGTTTCTAATCCTGTTTCTTGAAATTGAGGCGCAATATCTGCAAGCCACAATGCACGGAAATTTCCCCGTTTACAAACCCATTGCTCATGGGGACGATTCGTCGTTTAGACTTTCTGTCGTGTTGGAGCTTTTATGCAGCCTATTGTGTTACTTGCTCCTTGAACAAAAGTTTGTGCTGAACAACAAAAATATTTTTATTCAGCATATGTATTTGTTCGTAACTTGACAAAATTTAGATTCGACATTTAAATTTCAGAGTCTGCCTAAGCTAAAATTTAGAGAAAAATTGGGTTAAGCGTCCAATTCTATCCAGATAAGATGTATTGGAACCTTTAGTATATAGCTCTTATAGGCCTCCCCGATGGACAAGTGGTCAGATGCGTTAGCTTCTTACTAGTCGTCCTAGATGGGCGATTCGAAACTCAGATGAGGAATGGATGGTGCACCTACCTTACGGCGCTGGCTGTTTCCATTCCCTTGAAGCAATGGCCCCAAATTAGGGATGGGCGACTGCTTACAGCCCTTAGAGTTTCTCATGCCAGTCATTAAACCTCGAAGAAAAAAAGAAACTCTTAAAACAGAAACTACCCGAAAGTTCCCAATACGGGGGAGTGAACGGGATTACAGCATCCAAAAGAGATGTTACCGGGGAAAACCAGACACTACTGATAATACTAAATACAGTAGTTTTTTCCCTCTACCGGAGACAAAAGAAATTTTTCGATACGACTGCTAAAAGTGGAGACATCAAGTCTAGTGATAGAAAGTAAAACGAAAAATCTTTGGCATGCTTTCGATCAGAAAGAAAAAGAACTTCGGCAGCCCGATATTCCAAAGCTGCGACATGTAAAGCATCTACTAAAGTTCATATTTTACATTAAAGCGAACTAATTGCTTCTATATTTGAGGGTTTTATATAGACTTTGCGAAATTCAATGAGCTTTCCTGCAGGGCTGTTCCCTTTCTCAGATTTTTATTATTACAGCATTTGTCCTAAAACTTTACTTTGCTGCAGTTAATTTTAGTTAAACAGTTTATTCAACAAGGGCAGAGTTGTTTTTTTTTTTTACATTGTTTTACATTAGAATTTACTTCGGTTTTTTAAAGAAAAATAACAATGTTAAGGGGATTTTTAAACACGCGAATAATTAGTTCGCTACGCTTGAAAAAGAAAATCGGTCTCATAAATGTTAGCGAGTCAAAAGAACCATTTCTGAAGGGTGGCTACATGGGAAATGTATGGCGTCTGGAGGCCGACAATGACACATATATGCCTTTCGTGCATTTTTGAAGAATTAATTCTTTCAGGGATTCGCTTTCCATTCATTTCAATGATCTGTGTCATTTCTAGAGTCCGGATTATATGCACTAAAAGAACAGCAAAATATGCACTTAAAATACACAAAATACTCGTATGTCCTTAAAATGTAGAATATGCATTTATACATTTTGTTTATTTATCTACAAGTAAGTGCTGTGGATTCAAAAACGACTTCTTGAATGTTAACTTTATGAGCCACACACAAATTAATTCATTATTCTTAAGCATATCAATTAATACATTATTCTTAAGCATAATAACTAAAAATAAGTTACAACTGATATAATAAATAGACCAAATGCTTTTTAAATGATATAGTTTTGTACAACATATTTTTTGTTGAAATAGATCACAATATATTTTTAAGTGTTCAACTGTTAGGGTTTGTCATTTGTTATCCAAAGCCATTTTCATTTGTACACTTAATTTTGGGGAAAACTGGACACACAGAAACATCTTTCTAGGGTTTTCTTTTCACGTTTCTCTTCCCGCAAATCGCATAATATGCAATTTCTCCATCAGTATTTAAATCCTTACTGTAGCCGAAAACCTTCTCTTTGATTGAAATTTCCTTACTTGATTTAATTTTAGGTATTTTAGTCTCTACCCAAACTGCATTTTCCAAATCACTGAATTATATTCACCGAACAAGATAACGCACGCACTCAGAAATTTGCTATGTTGATTTGTCAGAGCTAATATTTGTCATAACGAGATCATTAGGTTTGAAAATTAGTTGACAAAAGTGAATGTCGCATGCTGTGTTTGTGCGCTGCTCCGAATGAATTACAACTTAGCTGGAGTTGGAAGGAAATTTTAGCCAAGAGTTCCAAACAGGAAACCACGCCTTACCGGCAGATGACATTTCTGATGTCGTGTTTCTTGCTGTCACACTGGGTTTCAGTGGACAGCCGATTCCTTGATTTACGACCGAGCTTAGTAGTTCTTTGTGTTTGGTCTATTGCTTGCTTTTCCAGGTCTCGGGAGATTAAAGCCTGTAATTTAAAAATAAACTTGTTACGTAAACGTACGTTAAAATTCTTATAAACTATAAAATTGTTTTGCTTGAAATATGCATTTTTACGGGTAATTTGAGCGTTTTATGCATTTATATGTATACTAACGTTGTGAGGTACCATAGAGGTGACGCATATGTCATGACGGCAAGAAGCAGTGATAAGCCCTTGCCGGCGCAGCTTAATTGGGACAGCATTTGGCTCCGTAGTAGAAGGATGCTGCTTCGAATTCCGCCACCGGTAACTTTGGGGTTTCACAATGGCGCCCTAACGTAAAAGTAAATTTAGTGGCCGTTAGGTTCTTCGAAAAACGCGTGATGTTCCTCCCACACATCGTCTGGAATTAATAAGAATTTATTTTTCGTTTCAAAAATGTGTGATGCTTCTTCGACACATCGTGTAGAATTAGTGAGAATTTCTTCTTCTACAGAGAGTTACTTCAAGCATGGTTTGCGGCGGAACCGAAACCTGCGATTTCGTGCCCCCGCCTTTCTCAAGGGGGGTGGGGATACATGTGACGTACTACAGAGGCGACGCAGCTGCTCGTGTTTAGCAGTGAGAACATGATGTGAGAACAAATGGGCAGTCGAAACCTGTATTCCAACTGTTACAGAGCACGACGCAGTACAATCCATCCGTACGATCCATGCAGAAATCGGTCTTCTCTGTCTCTAACTATACCTGTATATCACAATATTCACGTCCAACCGCCTCTCAGCAGTCGTTCAACCCACCTGTCAATTGTGCTGTCAATGCCGTTTTCTTTCACTATTCGAGTGTTGCACTGCTGTTTTTGCTTCATTTTTCCATTCCGTGAACACCTTCATCATGCTACGTCATGCACAACAGCACGTGAGTTTATGTGATCTACGTGATTTTAGGTATTATACTTGACTCATTTAAAATGGACACGCCGATGTTACGGCCACAAAATATTTTCCTTTTCTGGACGAACTGAAGAAGGAATTGAAGCCAAAAAGAAGAGGGGGGGGGGATTGTCAAAAAATGATCTGTTTTTGCAGGAAAATACATTGGCCCACACAGATGGCAGGCAAAGTTTCGTGAAATTCACTTTGAACTATTGAAATATCCTGCTTACTTACCGGATCTGGCACCGTCTGATTAACATTTCTTCTGCAAATCGAAGAAACGTTTGAAGGGGAAAAAATTCCAGTCCATTTCCGTGCCACTTCAGCTGTTGACATGTGGTTTAAGAAAAACCATCATATTTTTTATTTGGAAATCTTAAAGAATCTAGGACTTCGTAATAAGCGTCTTGACCTCGGAGGCGAATGTGTAGAATAATGTATTAAAATCATTCTTTCTATGAAAAGCCAACGACAAGGACTTATCAGCACCCAGTTTTAAAAATACGCAAAAAGGAATAAAAAGAAATAATGTAAAAACAGGAGCGGTGAACTTGAAAATAACTAAATGGTAGAAAATATAAGAAAGTTCCAACATAACGTGTTTCGCAGTAAAAAAACCTAATTCTAATTTATATCCTATAACATTATAGGCTAAATATTGAAGTTTGGCACAAGAGACACACGGTCAAGAATAAAAAAATATGCTGAGAGAGAATCAGGCTTATCGTTCATCCTAACTGTTTGTACAGTATTGTTATGTGTTGTATTATAATATTCAAACTGTTTGTACAATATTAGTATTATAATATTGTAGAATAAAAAATTGGCTGAATGCAACTTTAGGATAATTACCACATCAATTCTTTCCTCAGGGTTTGAGTTACGTCTGATCGTTTCGCTACTGGCTGGAACTAAATAGCAAATCAGGTTCATAAACTGGCGTCCAAGATTAGCGTGACAAATATAAATTC
The DNA here is from genome assembly GCA_039090855.1 of Macrothele yani. Taxonomy (NCBI): domain Eukaryota; kingdom Metazoa; phylum Arthropoda; class Arachnida; order Araneae; family Macrothelidae; genus Macrothele; species Macrothele yani. The sequence goes on from CM077022.1 coordinate 29,085,705, forward strand.
GAGAATAGGTCAAAAACGATATGACCGATTGTAAAGGACCTTTAGAGACATGTGTAAGAGGAAACTCTAAGTCGACGTACCCAAGCAACATTGTGATAGCTCCTATGGAAATATGCAAATGACGACCGTAAGTCATCGAGCCGGCAGGCACGTGACCTGGATAAACGTTGTTCTGAATGGGGTGCGGCGAGTGAAGCTTGAATTTGGCTGTTAGTGGGAGAATGGCTCCGCACAATCGCTTACAAGACTCTATATGTGGAGACAGATCGGTAGATTGAAAGCAGGGTAATCGCAAGCGGAGGTAGCAAGATGGCTGAATGTGTCAAGGCAATGCCGTCTCCAATCTCTGGAGACAGTTCCAGAAAACCGGAACAATAACCAGAAGGCCGAGACAAGGACGCCCACGAGCCACAACAAGTCAAGAGATCGGTATTTGTCTGTAACAGCTCGCCGCCAAAGGAGTCTACTGGCTGCAACTAAATAGCAAATCAGGTTAATAATGTATTAAAATCATTCAGCCAGGCAACTCTCGCAGGAGCACTCCTCCGCTACGGAAGCCTCAATATCGAGGCAAACAGTTTACACAAGACTCCATGCGAGAGGTCTGCATGCAAGAAGGTCAATGATCTGTGTCCCACTCGCCGTACCACGCAGAAGGGTCCGTCTGAATCGGACCCCACAACGTCCTCCCTAGATTCCTGCTCAATGAGCGTGTGTTCTTTTTAGTGACGAGTCACGATACAGTCTAAACAGGGATTCTCGACGTGAGAGGCAGGAAGCCGATATCTTCCCTCTAACATTAAGGAAATCGAACATTACCGTGGTGGAGGACTCCTGATTTGGGCTGGCATTCTGTTGGATGGACGTACACGTGTTTCCAGGAGGCATCCTAACTGTTGCACTCTACGGGGATATCTAGTGCCCTATGTACGGATTTTTATGGGAGCTGTCGGCCCCTAGTTCCGTTTTATGGATGATAATGCCCGTCTCCATAAGACTTGGTTAATCGACAAATACCTGGAGTGCGAGGATATTCACAGGATGGAATGGCTCGCGAGATCTCCGGACCTGAACCCAATAGCACATGTCCCAGATGCCTTGAGAAGAGCAATTGTAAGTCGGTAGCCTCATCTCAAGGCTTCGGCACGCTTTGGTGGAGAAATGGTACTTATTGCCCCAACCTCTCGTTCACAGCCTTGTAAACAGCGTGAGGGCTCGTTGTGCGAGTTTCATTGCTGTTCGAGGTAATCACACTCCTTTTTAGCCCTTCGAAATCTGCGCCACTTGCTTCGCCACTTTTGAACTGCCATGCCGTCATGCGCATGCTTCCATCTTATGCGGTAATGGCATTCCTTTTCAGTTGCGTACTGCTGCTTGATATACTGTATATTTGTACGAGTATATCAGCATCAACTGTCATTAAACTCTGTCGTGTGGTTTTGCGTTATTCAGGATTTAGTGTTAGTCACGTAAATTTTGGACACCAGTGTATATACTAAATCCCAAAATTAGGATTTTATAATGCCGATTTTTTTTTCAGATTAAACTTCACGAGATTATGTCACATAAGTTTTCGTTGCCACGTATATTTCTTTCAAAGTTGCTTTAGAGCAGTAATGGTTTTGATCTGTATTATAAAGCACCTTCCCTTCGCCTTGACTCGAGTTAAACACATCACGTATTCACGCTGCAAATTGTGTGAGTTTATCAATTGATAGATGCGCGGAGTTGACACCATTGCATTCCGCTAGAAACTTTGCAATATGTAAGATTTTTTCTTTGCCCAAATTTGTTCGTAAAAAAGAGCTTATAAGCACTTTTAAAATTCTTGTTCTGAATTTTTGAAGTATTTAAGCTTTTGAAGGCTCTTCAGAATCTTAAGTGTTTCCCCTTCTTTCTTTCTCTTCTCACCTCAGCTTTGTTTTTACTTTTTTCTCCTTCGCTATTTTTCAAATCTTCTTTTGCTCATTAATATTTTACAACTTGATTTATTCCTTCCTTTTCTCGAGCGTAGTTCTTTTTCATCCTCTAACTTCCTGTTTCCTTCTTTTTCATAAAATATATCTGAAATTCTTGTCACCTCATCTTACCACATGTACTTTCATTTTGTTTTACTTACTGTTTTGTCTACGTCCTGTGGTTCTCCATTTTCAGCTTCTCCACTTTATTCTCTACTCAACTTATGTTTTTGCTTAATTACTTACGTTATGCCTTCTTCTCCTTTCTCTTCCTTCCTACTTTTTTCTAATTTTCTTACCTCATTCTTACCGTCTCATTTTACACTTCAGATTCCTGACTGCTCCTCTTTTTTCTTCTTAGAGACAACGTTATTTTTACTTTCGTTACTTACCATTTTTTTCTGAAACATTTTTCGATTTTCTGTCCTGTGCACATTTGATTTATTTCAATAACTCTACTTACTTGTCTTCCATTTTTCTTGTTTAAAAGATAAAAAGAGTTTAAACGGTAAGTTTCAGTTACTAACTTGCGCTTTCTTACACTTACATGATGGTTTTGTTTGTTTACTTACTTATAAAGCTTCATCTTCCGTTTGTTTACTGAGGCCTTCATGTTATTTTCTCCACTACTCACTCACTCTGTTAACTATTCAGTTATGAATCCTCTGAAAACCTTTACTGCTCAGGGTACCAGTCATGTGCTACGCAGTGCGGATTTGTAAAACGAGACTGATGATACAAAAAAAAATCATGTTTCCATGAATGAGTAAACTAACGCAGGTTTATTCAAGTAACTTCGGTCCACACACTGCATGCAACGACCACGAAGCGACTGGGACGACTAGTGAAAGGCCGTGTCTTGTATACTGTTCAATGTTCTCGTCACTCTGAATGTTGTCCACGGTGCGGGCGGATTGGCCCACGGGGACATTTCCGGATGGGCCACTCGAGAAATGGTCCACTTTCTCGTATTCTCTTTGTCTGGATTTTTTGGAGCGAACGAATGATTATTTGGTGTTTATGAATAATAATCGTTAATTTCATTTCAGCTTCATTTCTGTGTGTAAAGTAATTTGCTTAGAAGGAAACGTCTCTCTCTCTCCTCTGCCCCTCTCTCTTTCCTCCCCTTCTCTCTTTCCTCCCCTTCTCTCTTTCCTCCCCTCTCTCTCCACTCCGCCTCTCTTTGTCTGTGTTGGGCTTTTGCTTTAAAATAAAATAGCAAAATTATCTCTACTTATGTAAGGAGAGTCCTGTCGGACCTGGCACGCGGATAAATAAATTAAGGTAAGGCTAACTACATTTAGACATAGGATGTTGGACTTGGAACCCAGGTTCTTTGGTAGGCCCTACCCTCCTTTCGTAACTTGAACGATACACTACTACACATTGCGGTGGCCCATCATCTCCACAGACAGACTCAGAGCATAAAGCGGTTCTTCCTCAGAGACATTCCAAAATCCGTGTCCCACTTCCATTCATCTTAAAAGAAACATGGGTTTACCGGTACTGCTACTTAGGTCAAAATAATAAGTAGTCTTAGAAAATGCACGTTCTCAAGGAGGATATACCAATATCTTTGCGCAGTTGAGCCATTACATTATTATCACCTACCTAATAAGCTGTAGGATCACCTTTCGCCCGCAAAACAGCAGCCACTCGACGAAGCATCGATTCGATGAGGTGGCGATAGGTATCTTGGGGTATCTGGTACCATGATATCAACAGCAGGTCCTACAGTTCCCGTACATTTCGGGGTGGTGGTGATTTAGCGCGAACCCGCTTTTCGAAGTCGAACCACAAATGTTCGATTGGGATCGTGTCAGGTGGATTTGGAGGCCAGGGTATTAACAGAAAGTCACCAGCTTGTTCCTCGAACCACTCCTTGACGATTCTGGCTGTGTGGCATGGCGCATTATCCTGTTGGTAATGGCCATCACCAGCAGGGAACACATTTGCCATGAATGGGTGAACTTGGTCCGCGACGCTGTTCAGATACCTGACAGCTGTCAGGGATTGTGCCATTGGGATAATGGGGTCTAAAGTGTCCCAAGAAAACATCGCCCACAGCATAACGCCTCCGCCGCCGGCCTGTTTCTGCCTAACGGTGCATCCAGGTGCCATAGTCTCCGTTGGTAATCGGCGTGTCCGCGCTCGGCCGTCAACGTGATGCACCAGGAATCTTGATTCGTCAATGCCACTTTCTTTTAATAATCCACCGTCCAATCTCGGTGATCTTGGGCCAATTTCATGCGTTGTTGGCGATGACGTGCAGTGAGCATGAGGACCCGGCTGTGTCTTCGGCTACGCAGCCCCATGCACAGAAGTCTGCGATGAACTGTGTGCTATGACACATTGCCCTGATCACCACTGTTGTAGCTGCGGGTGTTTATCGCGCTGTGGCCCTGCGGTCGCTGTGAACAATGCGCGGCAGTCTCCGCTCCCCTCCGGTATCAATGAGCTGAGGACGACACATGGCTGGACGACGGTTCGTCGTTTGGCCATCTGTGCACCACTTTTGATACGTACTCACTACAGCGGCACGTGAACAACCCACAAGCCGGGCTGTTTCCGAGATCATAGTTACGAGGTGCCATGCCATCATAATTTTCCCTTTATCAAACTCCTATAAGTCGGCAGTTTTTCTCATTCTGACTCTGAACACTCTACTAACCGAAAGCCGGTCCTCGGGTTGTATATATACTGCTCTGTGAAGTTCATCTGCGCCACCGTTCGGTCTCAAGGCGCGCTCATTTCTCTAAGCTGGGGGTGGTCATAATGTAATGGCTTATCGGTGTAGATAAATCAATTGTGTAACGAAATTGCTATGTGGATAGGCATGTGTATATTTCACTGTCAGAATGATTTTCAAGAGTCATGATTTTCTGTTTTGTATTTTCTTTCTTTTTATTGTCAAAACCAATTTTTTCAAATAAATAAGTAATCTGGTGTAGTAGAGTGATGATGCATTCAGTCCTGTGAGCAGATTTTTAAAATTATTTCACTGTTAAATTGTTGTTCCAAGATCTAACAGAACTTTTTTCATGCGGTTATTTATGAGATGCTCCACTGTAGGTACGTGTGTTGTTAGAATGGACTGCAAGACTGAAATTCCCGGTCTGGTTTGATTGCTCCTATCTTCTCCTGTCCACGGCACCAAAATAACAGCCGTTCAGTGGTTGCTTGAGCTTCTGGAATATGAAGAAGTCGCACGGGACTAAGATCGGTCCATACGGTGGTTGCGTCAATACGCAGACTTTTTTCTGGCCAATAACTCCCGAATAATATGATCTTTGTGGCTTGGTACTCTGTCCTGCGAGAGAAACCAACTCGGGTGTTCTCGATACTGCGACCGCACACGACGGATTATCTGCAACAAACTTTTCAAAACATCTAGATAGTAAGTAGAAGCAACACTTTGGCCATTAGATACGAACCCTTGGTGCAAGCATTATTTCGATTTTTGACCTTTCTTACGAACATTTTGGATTTGGGAGAATTTATAGACTTCCACTCCGTAAATTGTCGCTTCTTTTCGGGGTCGTATTGAAAACGATATGTCTCGTTCCCCGTTACGATGCGAACTCAGGAAGTTTGCTTTACTTTCGGGGCACTCCATGAGTTTTCTACCGTATTGAAGCCGCGACTGTCGTCGCTCGTATGTTAATGAATATGGAACAAACTGTGCACAGACTGTCGTCTGCGTTATTACTTGCGGAATGGTTTCCTTATTAATGAACAAATGGCCGGAATTCATTCGGAGCATTGTATTTTGATGATTGGTAATGATTTCACTTACCTTTTCAATGAAGTGTTGAGTTCAAGCAGTTTTGCTGGGCCCGAATGTTCGTCGTCTTCCGTAGAATCTCTTTATTGCAAAGACGTTCGGGCCACCCAAAAATACGTGCACGAAGCATATAATTCTTCCCTTTCACTTGTTTCATCATTTGAAAAGTTTTCGGGCCACTTTTTCCGCGTCAAACGCGAAATTTGGTGTTTGCTCTCCGTTCCGTTGTCTTTTCCCAACACAGACACAGGCGACACGTGCATCTCAGATCCCACTGGGTCCTCAAATGGCGGCAATCTCTTGTGGCCTTGACTGCAGTGCCTGAATACGACGACGATGAAAACCCTGAAAGGTTTAGAACTCTTCATCATGCAACTGGCTGAGTCTTTTGGACGGGGGAAGAAGAAGAAGAAGTAGGAATAGGTGCGGGAACAGAGTACCCTGATAGGAAATATCCCAAAGAAAAAGCAAGGGCAAATTAGAGTTTTTGTTAGGACTATAAGGTTTTTCGTTGAGTGATGAAGTTGTCAACTGCCCAAACATACTTACCTATCAACAAACTGCAGCCACACGGACACCACATTCAGGACGCCGAATAGAAGACAAAGGAGCAAGAGAAGGGAGAACCTAAAATCTAAAGCTGTTATATTTTGTCCAGGAAAATTATGACAAACCTCAAAGAACTACCGATAGAAACGTAAACTCCTCAAGAGAAAGAGTGCGAAGATAAATAGCGGAATAATTTTTTATGTACGTAATCTGTCACACAGCACAGGAAAGTATCTTAATGGGCTTTTTAGTGATAATTGAATCAAACTGAAATAAATGATAATTTTAAATTGTAATTCCGAATATAATATCTGTCATACCATACTCCAACAGTCAGTGTTTCCCGAAGTATGTTCAGCGGAACACTGTTGTTCAACATATGTGATTAGACGTTCCGTGAAAAATTTGCAATTAAAAAAAGGATCTTTAACTTTTTTTATTAATTTTTTATATGAACTTTATTTTTGTAATTAAAATTTATTATAAAAAAAAACAGTAGGTTCCATATATAATATTTGTTTCTAATAACTCTTTTCCAATGGTAAAAATGTATCATAAAACACTTTTCTCGGACATTTATAGATCTCGAATTGAATATAAAGCCTTGTACACAACTAAGCACGCGTGCCTATGAGGCCACTGAGGACATATAAATGCTTAAAAATTAATAATTCGTTAAAAAATGTCTGTTGAGTGTGACACTGAAGGAGACAGCAAATGAGGCAGAGAACCATTTTTTCAGTTTGCCAAGGTTTTTCTTTGATGATCCCACTCAATGTGGCAGCCTAATAGAGGTTAAACGTTCAATTCAAGTGTTGTTGTTTTCTCCTATAAATTTGTGTAAGACGGAAAAAGAAAATACAGGAATAGATTTGATTCTGCGAGTGATGTGAGGATTCAACTCTACAGCATTAAGCTTAACACAAAACGAATTGGTTCAACAAAACGCAGAAATATCAATCACATTAAATTCATTTTTCTATGTTCAAGTATGTACAAAATTGTTTTTTTTTTTTTGTTTTTTTTTGTAGAACCCTTTTTTAATTTTGACTTTTGCAGTTGATTTTTTTACACTATTTTACCTCATCTTTTGCTTTAAAAATTAACATTTGAATTATTTTATACTTGTATTTTTGTTAAATTGAAATACACTGCTCGAGCTAAAAAAATGCCACACCATGAAGGAATGTTAGAAATGAGACGAAACTTATGCCATATGTGGATAAGTAGATGGGAAAATTTAATGTTTAAAAGCTATGGGGGATGTTGAAAGCTATGGGGGATACATGAAAGCTATGGGGGATGAGACAGTATAATGTGGCGTGAGTAAGTAGGTGATTTGAGCACCATGCGTAACATAGAGTGAAAAGTTCCCGGATGGTGTTCTGCGGTATTGGTGACCATGCGTCGTGGACCTGTGTCCGCAATCGATCGCCACCAGTGGCGGATTGGCCCACCGGGACATTTCCCGGTAGACCTCTACAGAAATGGCCCACTATTTCTCGTATTTTCTTTGTCTGGATTGTTTGGAAAGAATGATTAATTATTTTGATACTTATGAATAAAAATCATTAACTTCATTTCAGCTTTATATTATCTGTCTAAAACGTATCTCTTAAAAATAATTGGTGTTTCATTCAATTTATTCACTGAGTGGCCACTTTATTATAACCACCTGGCAGTTTTAAGCAAATGAGCTATTGCTGCACGTTGTTGCCGCCAGAGGGCGAGGCAACAAAGGGAAAGTTTAGTGCTTGCGACAGTTGCAGAAGTGATTTTTGGGTGACGATATGGGTAAAATATGCGATTTGACGGACTTTCAACGTGGAATGATTGTAGGAGCTCGGAGCCATGGAGCGAGTATCACCGAAACCGCCGCATTCGTGAAATGTTCCAGAGCAGCTGTTGTTAAAGTGTTTAAAGACTGGACTGTCAGCCAAAAAACCGGGTCTCTACGTGCAACGTGTGGTCGTCATTGACTAGTGACTTCTCGGGCGGAACGGAGAGTGTCCAGACTGGTAACAGACAACAGAAGGGCAACAGTGCAGCAAATTACAGACCACCTTAATCAAGGATCCCCTCAAATGATCTCTGCACGCACTGTTCGCCGTACACTGCATCGGATGGGATATGGCAGCCGAAGGCCTGTTCGAACACCTTTGCTGTCTGCAGTTAACAAGAGAAAACGTCTCCAGTTCGCACAGGAGCACAAGGATTGGACAGTCGATACTTGGAAACAAATTATGTGGTCCGATGAATGACGCGAGTGAGAATTTGGCGGAAACAACACGAAAGCATGGATCCCAAATGCATTGCTACAACCCTTCAAGCTGGTGGAGACAACGTTATGGTTAGGAATGCTTTGGGCCCTTTAATTCGTGTTAATCAACGTCTGACTGGCACATCATATCTAAACATCGTTGCGGACCAAGTGCATCCTGTCATGTGGATGGTTTATCCCAATGGCGATGGCTACTTTCAACAAGATAATGCGTCTTGCCATAGTGCACGTATTGTACAGGATTAGTTTCAGGAACATGCCAGTGAGTTTACTTTGCTAAGGTGGCCTCCACAATATCCAGATCTGAACCCCATTGAGAATTTGTGGGATGAAGTTGAACGAGCCGTCAGACAGCTGGATCCACAACTCTGCAATCTCACACTCCTGGAAAGTGCTATTCATCAAGCATGGTCTCAGATTCCACAAACCACCTATTAACATCTCGTGGAGTTCATGCCACGAAGAATCGACGCAGTATTAAACGCAAAAGGTGGCCCAGTGGAGTACTGAGGGGTGGTCATAATAAAGTGGCCACTCAGTGTATATAGAGTATGTTAGGTGTTTGCTCTAAAATGACAAAGCAAAATTCTTTCTATTTCAGTGAACGTTTTGCCGCCAGACGGAGCACGCTGTTATAAAATAATTAAGATAAAAACGGTTCAGCGTAGGTCGTTGGACTTGGAGCCAAAGGACATTGGTAAGCACTACCCTCCTTTTGTATTTTTGAATGAGGCACTAGTGGCAATTTCTATAGTCTATCATTCCCACACCCTTATCCACGTACAGACATAGAACACAAAGCGGTTCTTCGGCTGAAATGTTCCGAAATCCGTGTCCCACACACATTTACCGTTCATGAATCAAAACGATAGTTCATGAGTCAAAACAATGGGTAGATTTGAAAAAGGTGTCTCGAGCATGGTTTGATATGATACATTCAACCATGAGTGTATATTTGAAATTCTTTCACCCTTAAATTGCTGCTAAAATTTGTTCACGACTGCATCTGTTTTACAATGAATATTTTGAACAGTTGTCTTTCATCTAGGAGTTAACAGAATTTTTTCATGGAGAAATTTATGAAGTGTTCCCCTGTGGGCATGTGTGTAAAAAGTTCCCGGCCTGCTTTCGTCGACTCAGTCCGCGCCTGATCGACACTGCGAGGAGGTCGCGCACAGGCGTTAAATAGTCTGCCAATGACGTCCCACATGTTCTCTACTGGGGAGAATTGTGGAGATTGCGCTAGGACAGTGGACCTTTTGTAGGCACTGTCTGCTGATGTTGACTGGTGGGAGTTATCTTGTTGAAACTAGGCATCAGGGATACCACAGAGATACTACAACAAAATGGACTGCAGCACCTCATTGACGTAAGGTCGTGCACACTATGCCTACGAGTGGATGCTGAAACTGGTAGCGCACTAGATGATGACACCAGGCTGAGAAGCCATATGACGCTGACGGACGGTATCAAGATGAGTCCGGTGACGACGTCATTTCCAAAATCTTAGTCGGCGCTCTTCGGCGCTGGGGTAGATACGAGACTTGGAGCATAATACGACATTCCTCCCCCAAGTGTGCTGCTGCTGGTGGTGTTGCTGTGCGTCGCAATGGCAGGCGCAAATCTTCCTCGGACAATCTACGATTTACACATTCCGTCTCAATACGGGAATGTCCGTGGCTGCCTGCCCCTGTACTTCACTGAATGTCGTCCGCTGTCAATTGTTGGACTGCTACGTCGATCGAACGTCCACCCACTACCACTACGGCGACGCACGCCACCTTCCTCTAACCACTGGCGCTACGTTTCTCCGACAGTTCTTGCATCTCTTCAGTTGCGATGCGACGCAGGAACCAACCAGTCATACATAGCCCTATGATGAAGCCTCTGGGAAAGGTGTCCGTGTGATAATAGAATTCTCGATGACGTCGCCCAGGCATTCTCACTCTTTACATGTGCACCGAGACCACTCCAATACAGTGGTCTGTAACGTACCAGGAGATGTGACGTACCTGCCAGAAGGACGCACACGACATAAAGTCAGATAGGAATCAGAATAAAACGTCCGCGTAGCTCAATTGGTAGAGCAACTTATTCTGGAATGAGGGGACCCGGGTTTGAATCCTGGCGCGGATAAAAATGACGGAGAAATTTACTTCGTTATAATGGCGCCCAAACTATCCGGATGACCCGACCGTTCAAAATCTCGCAATGGTGTGATGTTCTTTCCACACCGCGAGATAGGAAAAATAAAAGAATCCCTTTTCCAGCACTTCAAAAAAAAAAAAAAAAAAAAAAAAAAAATAAGGGGGAGATGATGTAACGTACCAGGAGATGTGACGTACCTGCCAGAAGGACGCACACGACATAAAGGCAGATAGGAATCAGAATAAAACGTCCGCGTAGCTCAATTGGTAGAGCAACTTATTCCGGAATGAGGGGATCCGGGTTCGAATCCTGGCGTGGACAGAAATGACGGAGAAATTTACTTCGTTATAGGTCCACACGCTCAAGTAACGACGACCAAACTTAGACCCCCGCCCCCGAGCAGTTTTGCCCTTTTATGTCACTTACATATCAGGTGGTTGGTTTGCATCAGTGATCACTTACATAACCCAATTGTCGACTGACACATATCCGCCAATTTACTTCCTGGTGTGGCATTTTCTATGTCGAGTTGTGTATATTTGATCATAAGTAAGCAAATTTTCATGTGAAAACCAAATGAATACAAAAGGAGAAAGAACAAAAAGATCTCCCACGGCTTACTAAATGCTAACTGTTGAGAGCGTTATTACCTACTCTCACTAAAAGTACAGTTTGCTTTAAAAAATAAAAAAAGGCCCTCCAAGCACCTGTTTCTGTGAATGTTCCGTTTATAGTCTTTCATACCTGAAAAGTCTTCGTGGGCCAAAAAGTTTGGGAAACACTGACATAAGTAGCTGATAGTTGATGCAGGGTAAGAGGTTTCCGCTGATCTCGTGTAATAGTGGTGCGTTGGTTACCATTTCAGTACGTCGATGGTAGGTCCTATTATCCTTCATAATTTTTTTTTTCATGTAACGTCCTTTTTACGGTTCGAAAACGGAAAGTATTTATAGGATGATCGATATTATCATTCTCAGTATTTTTCAGCAAAGTTATCCCTATCTTGTATGTAATGAGTAGGAACGGATTTTCAGGTAGATAAATATTTTGACATAAAAACACATGTTCGAAAATTTTGTATGTAAATACATATTTTCTAGGATTCCGTTATAAATGCATAAATTTGAATGTTTCCTCAATTTTTTTTTTTATATTTTTAGTGTAAATAAACCCGAAATAAAACTTCTGTGGAAAAAAAAAAAAAAAGAATAGTATTGTAACGAACAGGCGGAATCTACGCTACGCCCCTCCACGAGGACGTTTTCATCGGCGCCACCGCATTGGCGAATAACGTCTTCCCTTCCCATTCGGAGAAGCGAAACCGGAAGTTCTCCCGTAACCAGCGCGGTTCTAAAGTGCGCTGAGTTAACTATTTCGGAAAAATTTTGAGTTAATAACTGCGCCTCTGAGTCAATACTTCCTCGCTGAGTTAATAAGTGCACCGAATAAATGTCTGTGTTGAGTTTTAACGAGTATTCTGCCTCTTCATTGCAAGTTTGGGAGTAAGAAAATATTCCTCGAATCCAAAGCCGGAAAAGGCAACAAAAAGGTAACAGCATCCTATAAAAGAACTTGGGTGGATGAGACATCATGTGGCATTATCGTCCAAAAGGAAAATAGGTCACGACCAAAAGCAAAACGAAAACGTTTTGTGGAGTTTACAGTTTATACTTCGTATTTCTCCTGCCTATTAGAGGTGTCTATGGATTGCGTAGTTTCCAAATGAAGATTTTCATTAGTTGTAAGCGATTTGGTCTGGCCATATCGTTCCTTTAGTTTCCGTACTCATTAGTCTCATTCATTTGCCATTGTTTCGTGACAATGAGCATAGATCTGCGATGGAAAATGTAGAGATGACATTTGTTATCCACTGCAACTCGAAAGACCTTTTCCTATCAAATGTATAGCTGTTTTTAGTAAGGATAGTACTAAGAATGTCCTTTTATCACGGAAAATAACTCGTTATATTATCGTTAATGGAAATGTATTTTAAATTTTAGCAAATATTTATTTTTTGTAAATATATTTCTCTTCTTAAAAAATATTTTTTTCAATTATTAGCAGATAAAAAATAAATATTTTTCTGTTTTATGGCAGCTATACATCCGTTCCCTAGTAATGAGATTAACACATGTATTTAACGGGGTATTATTTAGTACATGTGTCGTTTCTTTAAATGTGTATCGAATAATGTATGTTTTTTTCCATCCCACCCATGTTGTTCTTAGTATTTTCACTATTTGCCACCATCACCGATGAATGGAATTGACTTATGATTTCCGAGTGTAAACAAAATAACCGGAGATTACTATATGCCTAAGCGGTACAACGCTACTAACTGAAAACATGACTATTTCTTACTTTTCATTGAACTGTTTATCTGGGAACTGTTGATTTTCCTTCTCACACTTTTCCTTTAACATTTGTCATGAACAAAAAAAAATAGCTATTTTATGTACCTAGACTAGGCATATCATAAAATAATTTTTAAATTTTTGCAGTTTGTTCGCCTAATTGTTTGTTAGCACAGTTTAAAAAACGCTCATATACTAATAATAAGTAAAATATCGATGATAATTAATTAATATAACATAGGAGATGAAGGATTCATAATACGGTATCTTTTGCATCTGAGAAGAATGCCATGGGAATGGAATATAACTTCTTAGAAAGCATTTTATTTCCAGAAAATAAATCGTGTCCGCACAGGCATGCATACACACATACACACACACACATGACGATGTTATGAAGGTTGACATGCCTGGCACGGAACTGAACAATTAGTTCCTGTCTCTCTTCCCGGGTGGCATCCTGAAAATAAAACTCACAGTTACCACTTATTACGAAAAACATGCAAGCTTCCTGAAAACAGAATGGATGTTAACAATTTAGTTTGCACAATGTAGAGGTTGAAGTAATAAAAAACTATACCATTAGCACCTGTATGTCTACTATACTACCGAAATTATTCGGGTACCAACACTTTTTCAAAAATTCTGATTTATTTAAATTACTGAAATCATGAAAATATGTCTGTTGCCTTGAATCACGTATAGACAAACACATAAAGTACCTTCCCCGAGGCAATAAATGTACGCGCACACTATGCGTGGTTGTTATAAACGGAAAGAAAAGCGAACTCGTTAGCGTTTGTAAGGAAACCTGTTTAATAAACAAAGTGCTCTACTTGAGCTATGGTTTACAACAAAAATCGGCACAAACACTCTAACAGGCATTTTGATATATGTCAGGAAGCATTACTCCTCCCAAAACTCGGAGGCAATAAATTAACGCGCATCCAACTCTCGCGTACAATCACCGCTTCGTGGGTTCTCCTTTTGCATCATACACCTCGGTAACTCACCTAGGCATCGATTTGACGTAGACACGACAAAGGTCTTGTGAAACGTTGGCTCACGCTTCTTGAAGAACCGTCTTCAGTTGATCTTTTGTTTGGGGCTTGCGTTTTCACACCTCTTTCTTAAGGACACGCCACAGGTCTGGATTGGGTTCAGATCGCGAGGGACTTGGACCTCATTTTGACGAAGCCAAACAGAGGTGAAACGTGCAGTATGCGGCTTGGCAAGATGTTGCTGGAAGATTGCATTTTCCTGCGGACGAAGGCGGGCCACGGAAGGCAGGAAATGCTGTTGCAAAATTTCCTGGTAGCGCTGTGCGTTGACAGTCCCATCATACGGAGACAAATCACCAATGCAAGAATACCCCAAGCACCCCAAACACCCCTACACCTTTACAGTTCCTGGGAACTTGACTTCTTGCTTCACACAGTTTTGGGGAGTCCTTCATTCGGCCAACGGATAACTCTCCGTCTGATATTTTCGTATAGGACTGGGAAGGGCGACTCGTCAGACCGAATCCCCCTGCGCCATGGAGCCTCCGCCCGGTGTTCCCTGGCTATACAAACCACTTGTTTCGCTGAACTGGAGTCAACATGGGCTTCCGCTTACTCTTTTACTAGCTGTAGTCCACGTTATGTAGCCTGTTACTAGTTGTTCGTCGAAATACAAGTCGGTCTATTCATTCGCTCCACAGTTATGCAGTTTCCACGAACGTACCACGTTAGTATTTCATGACAAGGTAACGCAAAATTCGATCTTCCCTGGGCTAGAAGTCGTTGGCGGTCTACCGTTGCTGCATACAGGCACGATGGAACCGGTTTTCTCGTAGTGTTTGAGGAACGTTCTGACAGTAGACTCGTTCAAATACAGTTCCCAAGAAATCTGATATATAGCTGATCCATATCGTCGTTTCTGGAGGATCTTTTCCGTACTTGCAGTCCTAACCTCTGTCTTGCTAATTTTTGAGTTTTGAACTCAGAGACTGCGTCAGATTTTATACTGCCCTTCCTTTGCATATTGTCGACTGTGCAAGTCACATAGCACCAAAAAGTTGAATGTCCAGCCAAGCAACGTCTGGCTAGTGCTGGGTGCGAGTAAATTTATTGCCTCCGAGTTTTGGGAGGAGTAATGCTTCCAGGCATATATCAAGATGCCTGTTACAGTGTTTGTACCAATTTCTGTTGTAAACCATAGCTCAAGTGGAGTACTTTGTTTGTTCAACAGGTTTTCTTACAAACGCAAAAGAGTCCGCTTTTCCTACCGTTTATTATAACAACCATGCGTGGGTGCACATTTATTGCCAAGGGGAAGGTAGAATGGATTACTTGACACATTTACGCTGAGGGGATCAACGTATTCCAGCTGGTTGGACGCAGTCTCGCATCGATCAATCTGAACACTTTATATATACCTGTAGCAAAAGCATAAAAATTAACTTTTAATGCAAATCTATTGCCCATTAAAACTGCTGGGCATTATACAATTTCCTGTATAGGTACCCGAGCCTGAATGTGTTTATATGTATGACTGAAACCTGCAGTATGACACAATTAAGACAATATCGTTACGATATATTCGCCCATGTTTTTCGAAAAAGTCAAAAAGCTCTCAAGTCAGTGGGCAAGACAAGAAAGTTCCAAGGTACTTAAAAAGACAAGGTATGGGACTGCTGTTAACTCAAACTTCTTGGGGTCGGCTTTGGCGTATAATAAAAAATAATGCTTCAACTTGGCATTATGAGAAGCTACAATCTGATTCTTTTGAAGCTGTTATTCCATAACGTGCCGTCAATATTTCTCTCAGAGGTCTTTAGGAGGCACGCCGCTTCAGAGTAAATCATTTCTCGGAGATTAATTTTCACATATTTGTTCAAATTGAAGTCATATACAGTCTCAAAAGAAAAGTGTTTAATCAATGCATCCTTCCAGTTCTTACTTATGGATCAGAGACATAGATCTTAACTAAAAAGGATATCTAGAGGCTGCAAACTACTGAAAAAAGCATGAAGAGATGCATTCTTGGCATAATCAGGAAGGATAGGAAGAGGAATCCATGCATCAGGAAAATGATGGAAGTTGATGACATCATGATTAAGTTAAAATCGCTGAAATGGCAGTGAACTGGACACATTGTTAGATAACCTGACCACCGTTGGAAAACTGAAATACTAGACTGGATTCCAAGGGACAGGAAACGACCCAGAAGAAGACCATGTGAAAGATGAGTGGACGAAATTCGGAAGCATGTCAGAGTGACATGCAGGAGACTGTCTCAAGGCCGGAAATTGTAGAAGAAATCTGGAGAGACCTTCATCCAGCAGGGGATAAACAATGATTGCTGATGATTGATGACACTGTCCTATAGTTGATATCCAGACACCTCTCTATTGATAATGAATTAGGTCGTACACAAGCACCACGTCACATACCCAACTATAGATATATCGTAGGGCCGTGATGCAGCATGCCTATGAATTAAAGATGCCTCGATCGACAAAGTTAATTAATTTCCAGCGCAGATTGATAACAGAGTGTCATATAAGCAATCGCTCCGTAAGTGACATTTCAGATCCCTAGGTCGATGGTTGGTGATATGATATGCAAACGAAAACGGACGGGACTGAATCTACCAACAAACGACCAGGCGAACCTCCGAAGCTAACAGAACGTGACAGTAGAGCGCTGCAGAGGACTGTCCGCTGAGGACGCAATCAACGTTGTCTCAAATCACGCAAACGCTATATCAGACTATTCGGACTAATGTTAGCACCAGTACAGTGCGCATGACGCTACATGATATGCATTACCACCGTCGAGATGCCATTGACAAGTCTCTAATCACTTCGCCTAAGGCTATACGCCGACTTGCTTAGTGTAAGGACCGCCGATCTTCAACTGTAGACAAATGGAAAACTGTGCTTTGACTTGACAAGTCACAGTACATAGTCTATCAGTCTGATTGTCGTTTCTGGGTGTGGCGGATGCCGGGACAAAGGTACCATGCCGACTGTATCCTCCCGAAAATGAAGTTTAGTGGAGGCAGCGTGATGGTATGGAGCTGTTTTTATGGTTCGGCTTGGACCCACTAGTCGTTTGGGACGAAGTCATGAATACTGAGCTATATCTAGACGTCTTGGACAATTATGCTTTACCAACGTTGTGACAGTACTTTGGGAAAGGTCCATACCTCTATCAGCAGGACAACACACAGTGTCATACTGCTAGCGCTGTTATAGACTGGTTTGAGGACATGGGCGACAAAAAGTTGGACTGACCAGCCTTGAATACTATACATAATCTTTGGGACGAATTGGATCGTCGGGTTCGTGGAAGAAGAAATCGCCCAGCAAACAAAGCTGAACTGGTCATTGCCTTGAAGGCCGAATGGTGGAACATATCAGCGGACGTCTACAAAAAAATGGTGGAGAGTATTCCACGAAGTCTAAAGGCCGCCATAAGGACCAAAGGTTTCAGCACGCAATATTAATTTTTCTGTAAATAAAGATTATTTTTTTATATGTAGGTGTCCGGATATTAATCATATAGAACAGAATGTGGGGCAAGTGTCAACCCATACGGGATTCCACTCTGATAAGTAGCCATGGGTGCATAAAGCTGCATCATTTAGTGATGGCGCAGACCATGGGTGGCGTTGTGCTTCTTCTTTAGGCTCCTTCCAACCACGATTTGACACATTTGGCTATACGAATAGAAGTTTTATCATTTTACAAAAAGGCATCAAGTTCGGGGAACTACTTTTGGCACATGGGAAGCATCTGACCATCTAAAAGTTGCAGGTGGTCCCTAGTGGTAATTACACCGTGTAGTGAAACGATATGGGACCTAACGAATATCATGATACTTCTGCCTACACAAGTACTGGTTCTCTCTCATTTTTGACCATTAATTCGAGACAGAGTTATGCGCTTCTTTTGGCTTTCTTTAAATGTAAACCTTGCTGGATGTTGAAATGGGTGTCGAAATCTATTTTCCAGAGACATTTCTAATCACTTGACGCCCATTTGTATGTTCTTTATATCATTTCAGCCACCTCAAAGCATTAGCGTTAATAATAGGAGAGTTAGCAATCTCTTTCTCTTTCTCTCTTTCTCTCTCTCTCTTTCTCAGTTATTTCCTGCCCGCTGCTAGACGAAAGCAGCTCCAACGCTCTTCCACACCTGACGGTCTCGTGCACATCTTCTTCAGGTGTGTTTCCTTCATTCTTCAATTCCTCCTCTCACTGTCCCTTCGGTCTCTTCCTTGGTCTTGTGCTTTCTCTAGAAAACCATTTAATAGTCATCACTGTCAATCTGTCGCCACCCATTCTTGCCACATGTCCGGCACGTCCCCGGTTCATGAATTTTACATGATTGATACCGTCCTTAACTGCTGTGTTTGATCATATCCAGAGTTCCTTTTTGAGGGGGGGGAGGTAAACCCCAGCACGGATTTTTGCATTTTCTTTTCCGCTACTCTACGTTTCTGTAGTAAATTTTAGATTAATGTCAAGTTTCATAGTCACACGTGAGTACACTGGTCGAAGTTCTTATACTTTCAGACAGAGAGAGATATCATTTTTAAATATTTTATAAAATTTACAAAAATCATTCCATCCAAACAGAATTGTCCGATTCATCTCCCATTTCATTTGTTATACACATTTATTTAACATCTTCATTATTATTATTATCTGAAAGGGTTAAGCCTTAAACGTTACCTATAAACATTAAGCATATCTCTTGCATTTTGTGTACCATTACGTGAAGCACCAAACATAAAATTTCTAGAATTCCACAAAATCTCTTTGAAAGGACCATCACGCTTGGCAAATTATATCATTATACGTGAGCTTAAAACGTAAAACCATTTCTTCGTATCGACGCTACCTAAATTTTGATGAAAAGCAATTTCAGTATCATACTACTTTACAAAAGGCAGTGAGACTGTCTATAACGAAGTAAATTTCTCCGTCATTTCTGTCCACGCCAGGATTCGAACCCGGATCCCCTCATTCCGGAATAAGTCACTCTACCAATTGAGCTACGCGGACGTTTTATTCTGATTCCTATCTGCCTTTATGTCGTGTGCGTCCTTCTGGCAGGTACGTCACATCTCCTGGTACGTTACATGTCTTCAAAGTATAATGAATAAAGTCCTCCGCTGGACGTGTAGTGCAGGGAAGCTTACGTTAAGTCACGTTAGGGTTATTGGAAGGTTACTTGACGTAGCTAAAGTGTGCCTAATCTTCAAAGTGCTAGAGTTTGTTTAGGTTAGACACGCACGTGCAATAAGTTCATTGAATATGGAACTTCTTTTACTCAGCGTTCCTCATTATCTTGAATATCAGTACTATAACTTCGGTTTTAGTACATTAGTACCTTGAAGGCTCCTTATTAGAGCGGTAAACACAATATACCCTGGACTTAACGTAGACACTTAAAGAAATAGACTTAACGGCCTGACAGAGGTCTGACAATAAAATGAACTAAGAAAACGTACTCACTTTTAACCTTTTATTGGGGAACTCCTGGTATTACTCAAACACACTCCAACAAAACACAACTACTGATATTCAGAACTTTTGTACTATCGTAGATAACAATAATAATGGAAGAACCTATCACAAATAAAACGAAGCTGATTGGTATAGTTGAACGCACCTATATATACTGCATACCACCACGTCATGACTTACACTCGTTGCCACATATAATTCAGCGGGAGAAATAACATCTCGTTAAGTGAGAAGATAATTTGCATAGGAAAATAAAATAACAAGAGATAGTAAAATCAAAAGGAAACTGAATCTAGAGTATACGTTACAAAAGTGATAAGGCATTCCTTTCAGGACTGCTTTCCTGTTCTCTAAATCAGATACTCCACATGATGTGATTGTGTGAGTTATTACATTAATTGAACTTTATGTCTGATCATGAAGAATAAATAAGTTTAACTGCTACATAATGATAAAGAATGAAAAATTTGAACTGACGTGGGATGATGAAGAATTATTTATATAAAGTTAACTTTGGTGCATGATGACGAAAGATTTTTCACAATACTGAAAGTGCCTTTTTTAGCACTTCTTTTGGCATGCAAAGATTCGAGTTACAGTAAAACCACTGATTTAGGAACACTCTCGGGACATTTATATTTGTCCCTAATATAGAAGTGACCTTAAAAGATAGTTTTGCGCTATTTCTAGGTTATAATACACAAAAATAATGCAAAACTCAATTCTCTTTTATGTTTCTCGCAGTGCTTAGGTTTATTGCCCCTAAGTAAAAATATTCACATACGGAATTGTAAACTCATAAGCCATAGAACTGAAAAGCAATGCGAAGCAAACGGGAAGCACACGGGCTGCCTAATCGTCCGAGCTGGGCCCGGGATGAGGCAGGCTTGCCTTCCAGCACTGGTACTATGTCTTCCGTGGCACTAAATTAAGCATGGGAACCTTAGAGTTGCTCCTAGGAGGCGTTAACTTCCTGTCTCCGAGAAAAAAAAATCAAACACTGGGGACAAGAGTCAAGTCCAAAGGTTTGGGAGAGTTCATAGCTCAGAAGGGAAGGGCTGATTTATCAATTCAGAGGGGACTCAGCCGCCGCCAGCGCGGTTTCTTTTGAAATACCGCTGATGCATGCAGGTGAATTCATACGCACTAAAGTGGCGTGACGGGTTTTATACGTATTGCATTTAGAATGTTTTGATCGATGTCCGCATCGGTATCTGAGAGTCCTCAAAAGAGAGGGGCTGCAGACAATAATTGTAATTGGGAGGGGTCTGCATTAAAGGGGTGTCCCTTAAGGGAAGGTTTATTGTATTAGTATCGTTATGTCTGCCCGTCTGTGTGCACCGTATCTGTGCAACTATTAATCAAGGGTTTTTTTCCGTCTGTGCTGCATGCACTATAAGAGTAAGTTATTTTTCTGATACGCAGTCTTAAATACACATGGGTGTTGTCCTCGATATTTATTTTATCCCACATTACTCTTTTCAAAATCTGAAAAGGCTTTTGACCATTCATCCGAGGTAGGTCCGAGTACGAATTCCGGTGAGATATGGATATTTTGCTTGTATTACGGCACTGGCTCTCTCCCTTCCCTGGAACCACTGGCCCTAAATTATGGACGAGCGACAGCTTTATAGCCCATTATTGAGTTGCTCATGGTGGTCGCTAAATCCCTAAATAAATAAGAACATTTTGAAAATAATTTGTCCATCGGATTTCTTTCACTTGGCGAACGTCCTGCTTGCAGTTTCTACCGCAAAAAATGTCCAGTTTTCCTGTAGGTAGCGTAGATTCACATCGTCAAAATAATAGTTGCACCCAGAAGGACGTGTCAGATTGCAATGATATTCGGGAAAAAGGTAAAGGTTACCAGGAACAATAAATGATTAAACATTGAGACTGATATGGGCAATATTTATTGAGCTACCCGCCAATCAGTAGTGTCTCTCAGTATGGTGTTGGGCCGCCATGTTTGCTCACACAGCATGCCAGACATCTCGGCATGGAGTTGTTCAGGTCCATAATGGTGTCCTTCGATAAGCCATCCTATGCAGCTCGAATCTTCTCACGCAGTTCCTGCAGATTGTGCGGTAGGGGTGGAGTGTGGATAGCGCGTCCAATAGCATACCACACATTTTCAATCGGTGATAGATCTGGTGATGCGACTCGCCATGGCAGAGTGTCAGTGCCTTGAAGGCAAGCTCTCGAGACAGCAGCAGTATGCGGACGAGCGTTGTCCTGTTGGAAAATCGAACCGGAGTGAGCGTTCAGAAAAGGTAGGGTCACTGGTTGCAGGACCTCATTAACGTAACGTTGGGCTGTCAAAGTGCCTGTAATGAACACCAAAGGTGATCGGGTAACGCAGGCAACTGCAGCCCACACCATGACATCAGACCTTCTGGACGTGTGACGCTCGACAACAAACCGTTCATCTTGGCGCTGACCACGGTGCCTCCACACACGGATTTGGTGGTCGTCTCCTCCAAGACAAAAGCGGGACTCGTCACTGAAGATCACTTGCTGCCTTTCTGCGTGGCTCCATGAGAGTCTGGCATGACACCATTGCAGTCTTTACCGATGATGCACTGTTTTTAAGGGCAGTCGTCGTAATGGTCTGCGTGTGTGCAGTCCTACGTCGTGCAGCCGTCTGCCAATGGTTCTGGCCCTAATCGGACGACGCATGGAGGTCACCACTGCTCGCTGAATATCCGCAATCGTGGCTGTTGGTCACTCCGCGCATATCGGACAACCCGCCGGTTCTCTCTTTCCGTGGTTCGTCTAGGTCTCATAGACCCTTCCCGTTGCTGCTGCGTGCCTTGTTCCATCCACTGCCGCCAATAGCGTGCTATTGTGATATCCGCACGACCGGTATGGCGCGTAATACGGCGATAAGACCATCCCGCTTCCCCGAGCCTGACGATGCGGCCGCTCTCGAACTCCTCCAACTGCTCGAATTGCTTGCGAACTTTTCTCCGAGGCATACTTCACTTGCAAAGGATGCAACCAACACAATAGCACGAGTCAGAATGGCAAGCAGATCAGATCAGATCATATGTAGAGGATTTTAGGAAGAGAATGTCTGACCCCAGGTCTTAAACAACCCTTAGAAATAGGAAGCTAGGCAATTTGAGCTAGAGTGCCCGATAGAAAAGCGACACAGAAGCAAAGTAGAAAGGGGGACGAAGACGCGTTTATTTATTAACAGGGTCCGACGGCTTAACGTGCCCATCCGAAGCACGGCGGATATTCAGTGGTTCAAGCGTTCGTACCTGCCTGGGATCGAACCTGAGGTTTCTCCGTGGCATTCACGAACGTTGACCACTAGGCCATCTGCGACAGAATGGCAAGCACACGCGCAACGGGACGACCTTATATAGCTGGTCAGGCACAGCTCTACGACCCCTCCTTGCTTGCGTCACATGCGCGGCCGAGCGCAATGCTTGAAAAATTTGCATGTCTCACAATGTCAAACCTTCCCGTCAAGTTTCATTCCTGTCGGTTGCTTCCTTCTGGTGCAACTGTTTTTTGTTTTTTTTTTGACGATGAGTGCATTTCTGGACTTATAACTACCAGTTTGAGGAAAGTTTTCCCATAATTTTCTCTTTCATAATGGACAGTTCTGACTGTAGGAGACGTAAGTTTATATTTCCATGTGCAACCTCATCTAAAAATCTAATTGCCAAGAAAGATGACATCGAATTCTCGGATGTAATAAGTACGTCTTTTGAATCCTTTTCTACATTAATTTTCTTTCCAAAGTAACTTTTTTTTTACAAAAAGAAAACTTTCAACGAAAAAGAATATGCATTTACGCGCTCTAGTGGAAAAACTGCTAATTATTAAAAATGCACATTGCGAACAGTGTTCTTCGTAGCGCATAAACCAGGGTACTTTCTCGATTTTTGTGTGTGTGTGTAACAAAACACACACACACACAAAAATCGAGAAAGTACCCTGGTACTCTTTGTAGATAATTTATGCTATGCATCTTTCGCACGCCAAAATCTTTGTGGGTGTGAAATAAAACGAGTGATTCGATAGTATACATTTATTTATGTACAACACATTGCATTTATTTGCGTCACTCACGACCACGCCGAGCAACAGTCCGGTACATACTAAATGGAATTAAATCATAACAACAAACAATAAGGCTTACTACTCCCTGACATCGCGTGGTACTTAGGTAGGTGGATTTATCAATGTTACTTTCGTAAAACCTAAGAAAGAAGATAAGTGAGTCATAAAAGTAAATATTTACTGAATTATTGCGGCGGCAATAGTAAGTATTTCGACTGCTTAATTTTTGAAAAACAATATTCATTATTATTGTTATTATTATTATATATTTTTCAGATTTAGACGAACGTAAGAAACGACCCTGACACCAATGAAATGTGATGTGGCTGCGAAAGTCCTTCTGCGCATGCCCAAGCTAAAATTTGACCTCAAGAGAATTTGACCTCAAGAAAAGCTGAACCCAAAGTATGTTGGTGAGGGGGATTAGTGACTTTGTTCTAGGATATCTACAAATTACACCCCATCGTGTTACGCATTATTTTAAAGCTCTCGTTAACAGCAGGTAATTAATTCCCTTTAGGGAGGCAGAGTGGAAGCCAAATTTCTCTACGGCGCACCATTTTCATAGCATCAAAAACGCATTTTTGTAATGGCTTTTATCACATTTAGCATCAAGTTCTCGTAATTTACGCAGATTCCAATGAGGTATTGTTACGTTTATGTAAAACGTGGTGAAATAATGTTCGGCGATAGTTTAGTAAAATATATTGTTGAGTAACAATGAAATTAGCTATTGTTGCGTCACTTATGGAACAGCATTGAAAATCAGAATTCAGCAGTGGTTTTGATACTTCCGTTGCCCATTTCCATTTCATCGAATTTTTTGGCACGGAATTTACTTTATTGCTGTCAGGGAAGATGTATAGCATCAAAAATTCTACATGACTTCTACAATATGTAAAACATCCACAAATAGAGTTAGCTGCCTACATCCACTGGCGGTAAAAATGTGTTTGAAAAAATTGCAAATTTTATACAAAATATATCTCATGGCAGAAAATATCCGGGGAAAGAGGAAGTTTCCGAGTCGGAAACTTAGACGGTTGAATATGGAGGAAAACGCGCAATAACTTCATGCTCCCTAGTGGAAAAGCTGTGTGTTACTTAAAGAAGAAAATGGGTAGAAAATATTCTTCGTAATGGAGAGTATCAACTTGGTCGTTCTGGGTGGTGTAGTGGTTAGCATACCTAGCCGTTTTCTGGGAGACGCGGGTTCGGGTCTCATTCCAGGACGATGAAAGTTTTCAGATATTATCTGACTTACCATCCTTGTCGCATTTACGCCAAAAAATCGGATTGTCATCTTCCAAAGTGTGTATGAAATACCGGTTTACACCAGTATACAATACAAATTTGAAGTTGTGATTCCCTCAATTGTTGTAAATTACGACAAGAGTGGTAAGTCAAATAACATCCGAAAACTTGAAAAGTTCATCATCCTGGAGACGCGGATTCGGTTCTCGCTCCAGGACGATGAAATTTTAAAGTTTTCGGATATTATTTGACTTACCACTCTTGTCATAATTTACAACAATTGACAGAATCACAACTTCAAATTTGAAGAGTATCTCTCCAAAAAATGTTTTTAAAATCCGAGTTACTCTATGGCATAGAAATTTACGCTGACACATCCTTGAATAAAATTGTGAATCATGAGAAAAAATAAAAATATGAGCAAAATATTCTTTATAGCAAACGCTATGCGTTGGAAGAAAAAATCAAATACAACTTCTGTAAGCAATGACAGCAAGAATAATATTCTACATGTAAAGCGTCTAGCAACAAAATTCTGCATTATTTAAGAAAGATAAGGATCACAATATTTAACGCAGCAAATGTCATACAATACAAAAATTTTGCTTCAGTACAATGAGAACCGGTCGTGCATATAAATGAATGCAAACGTCACCTTGGGTCAGAAAGATGCAATATAAAATATCCAGGAGTATATGCTAAATGTTCCAAGTTAATGGTATCCGATGTTAAAACAGTTTTTCCAATCGGACATTTAAAAGCAGAGATATCGAGAAAAATATATTATACATTTGCTCCTCGTAGCAGGTAAGTTGTACATTATTTGGGGAAAGAAGTACGCATTAAAAGCTTTCGCAGTAAGCGTTACGTAACCGAAAATGATTTATTTATTTTTTCAATCCGATTTTCAGACGCGCAGATATGGATGAAATTACATTGAAAACCGAAATTTGCGGATACGCCCTCTAGAGGCAAAGTGTGAGTTAAAAACTAACCCTTGTAAGCAAAATACTTCGCACCAGGAATGCTGTTCGACAAAGAAAGATTTTTTTTCAAATCGGGCTGCTAGAAGCAGGGATATCGAAAAAAACAAGATATACATCCACGTCCTCTGGCGGAAAGACTAGATATTATTATTTTTATAGCTATATGACAGATTTTTAGCTATGTGATAGAAATATTTTTACCGCCGTATGTGATAGATTTTCTTTTTTCAGTATGTCTTTCAGAAGCCCAGCTCTTGCTGTAAATACATCGGAAATAGAAATATGAGCTTATGGCTCCTAGTGGCAATACTGTGTGCTACGAAAAATTAAAATTTCTGATCAAAATAATTCTACTCCACGAATTCTGCCA
Source organism: Macrothele yani (assembly GCA_039090855.1). Taxonomy (NCBI): domain Eukaryota; kingdom Metazoa; phylum Arthropoda; class Arachnida; order Araneae; family Macrothelidae; genus Macrothele; species Macrothele yani. Next base: position 29,111,988 of record CM077022.1, read on the forward strand.
GAAAAAATATTCAAATAGCGTTGTTAGAAGCTGAAATATCGGAGGAATGCAACACGCCCTGGAGGGAAGCTGCCAGTTGTTTCAAAACGAAACTGCACTAAAAATGTCTTCGTTGTGAAAGGTATCGAATGGAAAAAAATTAAATCGGATATTCAGCAGCAATGATGTTATATTAATATATGTTTTAAATTCGATAGCATCTTTCTTTAAGTCACCTACGGCAAAATTTTGCACCTGAAAAAGAATGAAATGTACTTTTTTTTTCAAAAGACATGCTAAAGATAACCATTTTGCCTCGGATACCATTCGCAATTCACAATATTTTGCGCACAATTTTTTCATTAAAAAACTGTACAGTTTCTTCACTAGGAGAATTAAACGTATCCTATTTTCCTGATTATTTGTGCTTCAAAACGTCCCATGGAAAAAAAATCTATAATTTTTATTTTTCGGGATTTAACGATTACCTTGAGCATCTAAGTCTATATAAGCTGTTGTTCATCTCTAATTTAAAGCCACGGGTTCCAGGGAAGCGAGAGAGCCCGCTGGAACAAAAAAGTGCTGGTCTGACGAGTCACGTTTTTCACTCCACTCCGTGGGTGGTCGTGTAGGTATTTGGCGCAAACAACATGAGGAATTTGATCCATCCGTGCATGGTCTCCACAGTGCATGCCATTACAGGCGGTTGTATGGTGTGGGTCATGTTTACCTGGGAGGAACTTGGACACCCTGCTGCATGTGGAACAACGTAGGACTGGTGCCCACTATCATGAACTGCTTGCTGGCTCTGTAACAATGGTCCACTTTTTCCCGAATGTCAACGGTTGTCTTCCAAGATGACAATGTGCCGAGTCACAGGTCGAATGTTGTGCAGGAAGGGTTTCAGACTTCCAGCATATCGATTGGCCTCCGACCTCCTGTGATATAATCCCCATAGAGCCCTTGTGGTACACTATAAAACATGCATATGGATACATCACCTCCACACCTGCATTGAAGGCAGCATTACACACAGCTTAATTGGCCATACCTCCCAACTGTTTCCGGCATCTCACTGAATCGGTGCTACGTCGGATAGCTGCTGTACTGAGGGCGGAAGAAGGTCCTATGAAGTATTAGGTAGGTGGTCACAATTCAGTGATCACTCAGTGTACACTGATGTGCCAAAAAAACTGGGAAAGGTGCTACCATTTCCATTACATGCCACCACACCCATGCGGTAAATGGTATCGTCCACAAATGACGTATACATAGAGGCAGATATGTCCGCAAGCTCAAGTAGTAGAATTCGCAGTTCAGATGGCAGTTTATCAGGATTTAAGGGATTTTGAACGGGGTATGATAGTCGGCGCCCGGGAAATGGGTCACTCCATCTCAAAAATTATCACGAAATTTGGATTGACATGGTTAACAATTTCAAGAGTGTACCTGGACTACACTAACTGAGGGTGCGACACTGGTGTGTCCGTAGAAAAGCCCTGGACAGCTGCGCCTGGTACGCATCCTAACATCCGCCTGGCACATTGCCGCAAATCAGAGCCCGATTTAATGCTGGAGCCAGTAGTAGCCTCAGCGTTCGGACAATGCAACGTCCCCTGTGTTCTATGGCGTTCTGGAGCCGACAGGTCACCCGAGTGCTAATGATTTCCGCATGCCTACAAGAGACAGTGCAGGCTGGTGGTGGTTCTGTTACGGTGTGGAGTGTTTTCAGCTGACACGATACATCTTCAGACCGCCCTGACCAGTGGAGGCTACGTAACCATCCTTGGGGATAATGTTTTGCACCCGTTCACGCCATGCAACCACTCCGACATGTGCGACCTCTTTCACACGACAATGCGCCAGTCCAGAGTAGGCCGATTTCGGTTAAGGAACATTCTGCGGAGTTCGGCACCCTAACTTGGCCCCCTCGTTCGACGGATTTAAACTCCATTGAACACATTTGGTATGCTGTTCAACGTAACGTCAATGCCAGGAATCCTCCACCGGCGAATATTACAGAGTTGTAGGATGCTCTTCAAGAAGCATCGTGGGCACTGTCTCCAAAGTACTACAGAGATCTCGTGCAGTCCATGCCCAGTCGCGTTGCTGCCGTTATCCGATCGCGAGGAAGACCAACGCGGTATTAAAGAGGCATCCCAGTTTTTTTGGCACTCTAGTGTATACACGGAAGTGACAGAAAAACGGGTATAAACGAGCTTATGCAAAATACATAGGAATGTCACCTATGCGCGTGCTCGGTTACGTCCGCCAGTGCGTATATAAAGCGATAGACATCCTTGCTAGCTGTCAGAGCTGTTTTCGGCATGAGAATGACAAGTAATAACGATTTAAGCGATTTTCAACGCTGTGTTATAGTTGACGCTCGTGAGATCGGACATAGTATTTCGGAGGTAGAAACGAAGTTCGCATTTTCACGGACGACCATTGCAAGGGTGTACCGTGACTACAAGAATTCCGGCAAAACCTCCAACCTACGATACCAGTGTGGCCGTAAGAAGAGATGGGTGAACGTGACCATCGTTGGCTGTCAAGAATCGTTTCACGCGACACTCTCGCAGGTAGCATCGGAATTCAATGCTGGAGCCTCAACAAGCATCATCGTCCGGACTGTGCAACGTACCCTGCACGATATGGGCTTTGGGAGCCGACGCCCAACTCGAGTCCCCTTTATGGGTGCACGACACAGAGCTATGCGCCTCGCTTGGGCACGGCAACCACGCCACTAGACACTTGATGACTGGAAACAAGTAGCTTGGTCTGACGAGTCGCATTTCCAACTGTATCGGGCAGATGGAAGGATTCGTGTGTGGCGCAAACCCCATGAAGCCATGGATCCCGCCTGTCAACAGGGAACTGTACCGGCTGGTGGGGGGTCCATAATGGTATGGGGTGTGTTTAGCTTGACTTCACTGGGATCCCTAGTATGTCTACAAACGTCTGGGACCGGCCAACGCTATGTGCGCATCTTTTCTGACGAGGTACACCCGTTCATGTCCTGCATTCATGCTGATGGGTTGGGCCTGTTCCAACAGAACAATGCACCTCCACACAAGTGTCAGGACGCCACATTATGGTTAGAGGAGCATTCATCTGAGTTTGGGGTGTTGCCATTCCCACCCAAGTCCCCAGATCTGAACGTGATAGGACACATTTGCGATGCCATGCAACGCGCTATCAAACACAAGAATCCGAGAAATCGGAACACACCCGAATTGTGGAACGCTCTGCATGAAGTATGGTGTGCATTGCCTACAGCATATTTTCAGAAGCTAGTGGAGTCCATGCACCGTCGTGTTTCTGCAGTCCTGAGCTCCTGTGGGGGAGCTACCAAGTATTAGACTGGTTTACCAGTTTTTCTGACACTACAGTGTATATGTACACTGAAGTGCCAAGAAAACTGGTAAGTCCGTCGATGGTATACTCGCGGTACACCCTTGATACGATTCCCCTCGGGAACCCTAGGGTTCTTTCTTACCACTTGGGAGGCAGAATGACCCATCTGTCTTGCGCCGACAATTCATCCACAATCAAAGTCGCTCAGATCACCACGTTTATTCATGACCGTGGATTGCGCTACACTCTTTGAAATCCCTGCTGTCCGCCTATTTATCTAATGCGTTCGGTTTGGGTCTGTTTCATTCTGCGCGGAGCATGCCCATGTCAACTGCCCATCACTCCGATCTCTAATGTTTTGTCTACTGTGTGTGTGTGTGTGTGTGTGTGTGTGTGTGTCATCCTTGTCAACCATTATCAATCCATTGCTGGATGAAGGTCTCGCCAAGTTTCGGCCACAACTGTCTGTCTTAAGCCACTCTCCTCTATGTTACTCCTGCATGCTTTCGAATTTTATCCTTCAGTCTCCCGTGTCGTCTTCTTCTGGGTCTTTTTCTGTCCCTTGGAATCCAGTCTAAAATTTCGGATGTCCATCTGTGGTCTGTTCTTCTGGCAACATGTCCAGCCCATTGCCATTTTAGGGATTTTACACTGTTCATGTAGTCTTCCACTCTAGTCATATTACTTATCCACGAGTTCCTCATCTTATCTTTCCTGGTTACCCCAAGTATGCATCTTTCCACCCTCCTTTCAGTTGTTTACAGCCTTTTTTTTTTTTTTTTGATTGGAGGTTTAACGACCACCGTGAGCAACTCAATGGGCTATAAGCAGTCGCCCGTCCCTAATTTAGGGCCACTGGTTCCAGGGAAGGGAGAGAACCAGTGCCGTAAGACAAACACAACATCAATGCCTCATCGGGATTCGAACCCGGACCCCTTTCGGACGAATGATCAGAGGCCATCGCTTAGACCACTGCGCCACAGGGGCGGCACAGCATTTGTATGTCTTTGTATGTCAAGCGAGGGTCACACTGATGAGGAAATTAATCGCGGTATAAAACTTGGCTGGGGAGCTTTTGGAATAAACAGTACAATTTTCAAGAGCATATATATATATATATATACATAGGCATCAGTGAGAAGGGGAAAAATAACCATGCAGACGACGGCGATTGAAAAGTCCCCGAACTCTATATTTTAAAACGTATTTGCTGTAAAATCATAAAAGATATCCGAATATTTCTGCTTGTGGCTGTTGTGTGTGACCTTGAGGAACAAGCTGCGCCACGTGATAGCACCACGTGACACTACGCTTACGCGGGCGCTGCCAAGCAGTAACGTTCACTCAGCTATGATTCTCACGCAAGAACAGAGAGTCACTTTGCTAGAAGTTTATTTTGCGGAAACATTTCACCAACGTTGCGTCCAGCTCTTTCAAAGGAAGTTTCCTGACGCTCCTATTCCAGGGAAAACAACAGTGTTTGACCTTGTGAACCAGTTTCGCGAGACCGGCAGTGTTCAGGATAAGCCTAAAAGTCTTACCAACGTTGCATCCAGCTCTTTCAAAGGAAGTTTCCTGATGCTCCTATACCAGCGAAAACAACTGTGTATGACCTTGTGAACCGGTTTCGCGAGACAGGCAGTGTTCAGGATAAGCCTAAAAGTCTTACCAACGTTGCATCCAGCTCTTTCAAAGGAAGTTTCCTGATGCTCCTATACCAGGGAAAACAACTGTGTATGACCTTGTGAACCGGTTTCGCGAGACAGGCAGTGTTCAGGATAAGCTTAAAAGCGGCCGGCCGTCCGTGGCGCTCTTCCCGGAAATCACTTCTCCTCATTGCTCTTCCCGGAAGTCTCGTTTTCCTGTAGCGCTCTCCCCGGAAGTCACTTCACCGGCCGTTTCAAGAGTTAGGGTCATCGTATTCAACCTGTCGGAGGGCTACCAAACGTCTAAAGCTACGGCCGTGTAGAATTCGAGTAGTGCAAGAGCTACGTCCTTTGGACTCGGAAAAGCGCATTGCCTACTGACAATGGTTTAAGAGTTTCACGCGCAACAATGCGACTAACCAGCTTAATAACACTTTTTTCTGTGATGAGCCATGGTTTCATTTGAATGGATATGTCAATAGCCAAAACACTCGCATATGGGCTGCGGAGAATCCACACGCATTCCATGAGGTTGGAATTCACTCTCAGAAAGTTGGAGTGTGGTGCGCCATGTTTAGACAGCGCATTGTAGGGCCATTTTATTTTCGACACAACTGTAAATTCCACTGTGTGTGCAGACATCATTCATCAATTTGTAGCGATGCTGGAAGAACACGAACGTTAACGTTGGTTTCAACAAGATGGAGCAACGTGCCACACGTCAAACGACACAATGGAGATGCTCCGTGAGTTGTTCCACGATCGACTAATCTCGAAAAAACTTTGGCAGCCTCGCTCGGCAGACTTGAGTCCTCCAGACTTATTTCTAGTGCTATCTGAAAGACACAGTTTACCACAACAACCCTAAGACGGTACAGGACCTGCGGAACAACATCATTACAGCCGTGAGGGACATACCAGCCAACACGCTGAAAAGAGTGTCCGCCAACATGTGTCGTCGGATGAATTACTGTCTTCAACAGAATGGTGGACAATTCCAACATCTATTGTAAAGTGGGTTTCATTACCTATAAGTATGAGTGTCAATATAACAGTATGCAAAAATAGTTATACAGCACTATATTCGTGGTAGAAATATTTGAATTCAGAGTTCGTGGACTTTTGAATCGCCCTATATACATATGTATATATAGATACATATCATCATCATCATCATTGTCAACCATTATCAATCCACTGATGGACGAAGGTCTCTTTAAGCCTCATCCCCAACGGTCTGTCTTGTGCCAGTCTCCTCCATGTTACTTCCGCTGTGACGTACCTGCCAGCAGGACGCACATGACATAAAGGCAGATAGGAATTAGAATACATGTCTGCGTAGCTCAGTTGGAAGAGCGACTTGTTCCGGAATAAGTGGCCTCGGGTTCGAATCCCGGCGTAGACCAAAAATGACGGAGAAATATACTTCGTTATAATGGCGCCCGAACTATCCGGATGACCCGACCGTTCAAAATCTCGCAATGGTGTGATGTTATTTCCACACCGCGAGACAGGAAAAATCAGAGAATTCCTTCTCCAGCGCTTCGAAAAATAAAAATGTGTGTTGTTGCATTCCACACAGCAGATTGACTGGGAGTTCTCAAGTGCACGTTATACAGTGGATGGCTGCCTGCAACGATTCATGGTCACGGCTGACCCGTGGGCCATGCCCCCGGCCCTCTTTCGGGGGGAGATGTGACGTACCTGCCAGCAGGACGCACATGACATAAAGGCAGATAGGAATTAGAATACATGTCTGCGTAGCTCAGTTGGTAGAGCGACTTGTTCCGGAATAAGCGGCCTCGGGTTCGAATCCCGGCGTAGACCAAAAATGACGGAGAAATTTACTTCGTTATACCGCATACTTTCGAATTTCATCCACCCATCTCCCATGTGGTCTTCTTCTGGGTCTTTTCCTGTCCCTTGAAATCCAATCTAAAATGTCGGCTGTCCATCGATGGTCTGTCCTTCTGGCAGTATGTCTAGCCCATTACCATTTCAGGGATTTTACTCTGATCGTGATGCCTTCCAGTCTTGTCATTTTCCTGATCCAGGAGTTCCTCTTCTTATCTCTCCTGATTACACCAAACGTGCACCTCTCCATGCTGCTTTGAGTTGTCTGCAGCCTTTGTATGTCTCTTTTAGTTGAGGTCCACGTGTCTGCATCATACGTAAGCATTGATTACACACTTTTTTTTTTTAAGACATAATGGCATATTGCACTTGAAAATTATGCTGTTTCTTCTAAAAGCTCTCCAGACAAGTTTTATACACCAATTAATCTCTTCATCAATGTGACCCTCATTTGATATCTGCTGTCCAAGGTAAACGTAGGTATCTGTTATCTCCAGCTTTTCTCCATCAATCGACAAATCTTCATTTCTTGGAAAAGCATTGTACATCATTTTTGCCTTGTGAAAGTTCATTTTTAATCCCACTTCTTTACTCCTGTGAGCAAGTTCCTGGATCATGCTCTGCAGCTCTGATGGGGTAGTTGCAAAAATGACTATGTCATCAGCAAAACGAAGGTGAGTTAGATAATCTCCATTAATACTTATCCTTTTGTTTTCCCAGTTCAGTGATTGAAAAACATTTTCCAATGTGGCATTAAAGTGTTTGGGAGATATAGTACTGAGCAGAAGCGCATACCCAGCGCTGTGTTCCATAACCTTGTCGAAAGCATGTCTCGAAGGGTCGGTGCATGCATTAAGGCCAAAGGTGGACCGACACTGTACTAATGTATCTCAATAAATGTTATGTTGTGTTTCTCTTCAAGGTGTCCGGTGACTTTTATCAATATAGTATATACTGTATATACATATATATATATATATATGTACAGTATACGGGACAAATCTTGAAATGTCGAAAAACTATAAACCTCAAAGTGGTGCCCTTCTAGGTTTATAGTTTCGAGGAAAATAGTTCTTCTGTAACACACAAAATGTGCATACCTGGGATGCTGATATTTATTTCTAAAAAACAGCTTGGCATGGATCGCTTCGGCATGATTGCATCACAACGAATAGCTACAACTTTGTAAGGTAGAACAAACTTGTATCTCACCACCACGTAGGAAAAAATAATATACAGAAATATGTATTTCATGCTCATTTGTAAGGTAATTGAAAAAGGTATGTCATTTTCAGTACTCTCACAAAGTTTCACTATCAGAGACACGGCTGCCTGTTAAGCCTCAAGTTCTGCCTGTTTATTCAATTTTAGCGCTTAAATTGCGCGATGTAGAAGCCCCATTCACGCTGTTTCTGATATATGTATCTTTCATGTTTTGACGTAATTTATTTCCACTGCCGTTAAAATACACCGCTCACATGTCGGTGAATTTTTATTTCCAGTAAGCTATTATTCTGTGAACAATGAAATTTTACATGAAAACCCAAGCAAAACAATTTTTGAACAATACAGGTTTCCATCAAACTGACACTGTGTTCTTAATAAGCAGTTGTAACTCTCGGTTCAAAGCTCAACTAATTCTCCTAATGTTGAATTTGCAGCTCGTGTGAACAAAGATTTACGAAGAGCCTTCTTCAGAAGAAAAATACATTATCTCATGTTAGCATAATCTTAAGTATTCTAATTGCTAATTCATATTCCAGCTGTTTACAATGTTTTACCCACAAAGTAAAGAACAAATATGACACCGAATTTTTGGTTGTAATGAGCACGTCTTTTGAATCCGTTCTGATGCGAAATTAAATTTAACAGAGCCATTTATAGTCAATCGAACCTGTTAGAAAAACGATGAGCCGGATTCTACAATTGATAAAACATTCACAAATAGAAAAAACTACTTAGTTCAACCAGCGGCTTTTTTTTTAATGTTACGAAAATTAACAAATAGCACGCAAAAAGTTTCTCATAGCACAAGGAAGGTAAATGGACGATGTCATCGCTCTTTCCACGTTATTTTTTAAACAACGCATAGCGACTGAAAAATTGTATTCCGGCACCGCTGGGATCGAACCCCTAGAACTCTCGATAACTAGTCGAGTGCGTTCGAATTTACACTACGGCGCCAACTATTCTCAGCGCCATGCGTGGTTTATCAGTCAGCATCTGACTACACGAATACGTATTGATGGTCTCAACAACTGAGATGGCGTCATCTGGTGGCATTTAACGCAACAGCTATTTAATTGTAGCTGATGAATTTATTAAATCTATTTAATTGTAGCTGATGAATTTATCAGCTACAATTAAATAGCTGTTGCGTTAAATGCCACCAGATGACGCCATCTCAGTTGCTGAGACCATCAATACGTACTCGTGTAGTCAGATGCTGACTGATAAACCACGCATGGCGCTGAGAATTGTTGGCGCCGTAGCGTAAATTCGAACGCACTCGACTAGCTATTGAGAGTTCCGGGGTTCGATCCCAGCGGTGCCGGAATACAATTTTTCAGTCGCTATGCGTTGTTTAAAAAATAACGTGGAAAGAGCGGTGACATCGTCCATTTACATTATCTCCACGTATTTGATAAATATTAACAAGGAAGGTCTCAGAGACAAAGAGATTTTTAAATCGAACAGTTAAAAGAAGAAATATAGGAAAGGAAACATGATATAAGTCTACGTATGCTACCGGAAGAATTTTGCATAATGGAAAGTTGAAAATAGGTGCAAAAATATTCTTCATGGTAAAAGCTATGCTAAGGAAAAAGGACTTTTCAAATGTGTCTCCCGGAAGCAGAGATAGCGAAAAGAAAGGTTTTGATTTTTACGACCCTTGCGGGAACTCTTTGCATTATTTAAAGAGGATAATGCCCCACATCTGTATTGTAGCGAATGGCATTCAGTAAAGAAGAAATTTCTCAATAGGGTTTTTAGAAGCTGCGACACAGCTGCAAACTGAAGTACACAAACATCACCAACTGACAGAACTGTGAACTATAAAGCTCCTTATATACTAGCCTAAAGTGTTCTAAAGTAAATAACATCCGGCGTTGAAAGAATTTTTTAAATCGAACATGAAGAAGTAGAGCTATTCAGAAAAACAGATTAAGCATTTGTGCCACCCAGCGGCGAATTTGTGCATTGCAAAAAGAAAATACACACACAGAGTTTGCACAGTTATTAATATCTGACAGAAAAAGAAGTTTTTCAATCGGGTTCTTAATCGCGCAGATATTACTGAAAAACGTTATCTTATGCCCTCTAGTGGTACACTTGTGAGTTAAGAAAAAAAATGGAAATTATGTGAGAAACGTTTTGCAGCGGAAAAGCTCACCAACAAAGAAAGAATTTTCCAAATAGGACTCTTAGGAGCAGAGATATCGACAAAAATAAGATATATATCCTTGCAGACCACATACGCCCATACATGCTGATTGTCTTTCCTGTGGCGGATGGGATCTCCCAGAAAGGCAATGCAACGTGTCACACAGCTAGAAAAGTCCGAGAGTGGTTGGAAGAGCACGATGAAGACTTCAAAGTACTGCCCTGGCTCCTTAATTCCCCAAAATTAAACCCAATTCAGCATCTGTGGGACCACCTCGATCGTGTTGTTCGCTCTATGGATCCTCCACCACGCATCCTTCAGTAGCTGTCAGATGCACTGCAGTCAGCAGGGCTCCACATACCTGTAAACACCTTCCAGCACCTTACTGAGTCACTCCCAGCCAATGTGGCTGTTGTCCGTGCTGCACACGGTGGTTACTCTGGATATTAGCTGTTGGTCACAATAATGTGACTCGACCGTGTATGTTAAACAGCAATGGGCCGCCCCGGTGGGGCAGTAGTCTAAGCGATGGCCTCTGATCATTCGTCCGAAAGGGGTCCGGGTTCGAATCCCGGTGAAGCATGGATGTTGTGTTGGTCTTACGGCACTATCTCTCTCCATTCCCTGTAACCAGTGACCCTAAATTAGGGACGGGCGATTGCTTATAGCCCATTGAGTTGCTCACGGTAGTCGTTAAACCTCCAATAAAAAAATAAAAAAACAGCCATGGTGACATTGCACAACCTTGTCTGATTCTTGCACCAATAGAACATCATTTTGATAAAACACCATTCTCTCGTACACAAGCTCTACTGCCAGCATACATAGCTTTTACACTATTGAGTAGATTCCCAGTAACACCATATTCGTTCAATACCTTCCACAAAAGTGTCCTATTTACTCCGTCGTAAGTTTTCTCTACATCTATAAAGACAGCAAAAACTTTTTTACCAACAGCCAGATAAATGCAAAAATTTGGTTAGTGCAGCCTTTACCAGTCATAAAGCCACTCTGAACATCCCACAATTTCTCTCATGTAAGACCCCATACTTTTTCAATAATGACTTTACCAAACACTTTCCCTGTCACACTTAGTAGACTAATACTGCGATAGTTCTTGCAGTCAGTAAGATCACCTTGCTGTCATTGTTCCCTTATAGAAGGGAACAATGATAGCATTCTTCCAATCCCGAGGGATCGTTCCTAACTCCCAGCACAACTGACAAATTTCAGTTAACCAGTCAATTACAAAGCCACCACCATATTTCAACACTCGACAGTTATGCCATCAACTCCCGGAGCCTTACCATTCTGAAGAGATTTTAGAGCTTTACACACAGTCTCTTCTCTTGAGATCCCTCATGGGCTTCCATCCTTCAGTGTGACTTCATCTGCTTCTGCCTCAGAATCACCTTTGCTTTCTTGATCTAATAACTCACAGAAGTGTCACCCCATCTTTCACTTAACTCATTGGGCTCCCATATCATTTCCCCGATCCTATTCTTCACATAACTTGCAACTTTATTTTCCCTATTCCTACTGAGTCTAATGTACTTCCAGAAGGTTTTGCTATCTTTCCAAAAAGCCAATTGACGCCTTTCCATCTTCTCCTACCTATCTTTTGCTTTACTCTGGCGAACCCGCTTAGATGCTTCACGCTTCTTACAGCAATATTCGTCCACAGAAGCTCTACCTTACAACATCCCCAGATAGGTTTCCTTCTTTCTCTTTACTGCCTCATCAATCTCATTATTCCACCAAGTACCACCTCTTTTGTTACCTACTATTGTGGTGCCACAGACCTCTTCTTAAAACATTCCATCTTCTTTTCAGCATCCCTCTCACAAAACTTCAGCTCCTTCAGTCGTTCTCTGAGTAAGTCAGAATAACGCTGATGATATTCAGTGACTTTCAACCATTATTCTTTCCATCTGAGGCGTCTTCCTATTTCTTTTCCTCCAACCCACATTCAGTTTCACTCGTGACGCTACCAAGTAATGATCAGAGCCAACATTCGCACCTCTCATCACACATGTGTCATCTGGGTTTTGTTCCAGAATCCTTAGGTTGAATGACCAACTGGAACCGTCAGCTGTGAGCTAATCCCCCACACCAGTGTATTTACCTGATTAAAAAAAGCACAAAGAATTGGTGAATGGGTGATGGCCCTGAAAAGAACCGTTTTCTTTTGTTTTTATTTTTCCCCCCTTTATATGATTGATTTTTTACCGGAGTGGAATGCATTTGTTGATTCTAAGTTCCAACCAGGATACATGGGAACTCCAACCAGATTCTTTCAACTCACTGTCTGTTTTGTTTTTTTCTTGTCTAATTTTAAAGCCATACTTTCATAAAATTCCTCGATATTTGACATGCGATACCGGGCCTTATTTTTTTGTTTTTACAGTAATTGTTTGATAATCGAACTTTTGCATGTATTCATGTTTAGGCTTCTTAATTACAACCTCCGTGAAAATATTGCTTTCGATAGTTGGATGTGCAATCAAATATTGTTGAAGGATGTCCGCAACTGATTTCTGAATTTCTTTTAAACACATTGGAAGGCAGATGGTTGAATCACCTTGGGGGATTATTTTATAGGTGTTTACTCGTAGCCTTCCCTTGGTCATAGATTTCACAAGCACAAAATCCGTCGAAAGAGCAACGGATGGAGCCGATTCAGTGTTGTATTAGAAGTGTTATCATGCATTTCTTCCAAAGAAGCAGTACTAGATAAATCAGCAATTGAATTTTTGGATCCTCCTACATAAGGCTTTTTGGACTTGTCAATTCGCATTTCATGTCGTTTTCTGTCAGAACTGTCAAGAAAATTTAGATCAGCATTGCAGACGTTCGAATGGTTTTACACCACTATGTATCAGCACGTACAAGACTAAATTTGTAGTGAAAGTCTTGAAACAGAACAAACACATAAAACAAGAAGTGGTGCCACAATCCTTTTGTGTGTCATCTCGATTTGGCAGCGATTTATCAGACCTCCCATTAGTCAATATCTATAAAAGAAAAGAAACCATAAATTTAGGAATACAATAAGAGAAAGTGAATGTTTTATTTTCTATAGCAACGCCACAGAAATATGTATATTAAAATATCATCTTATTAAAAAAATGTACATGCCTTACGGATGTTATACAGAATTCTTGCAAATTTCTATTTAATTTTCAAAGAAAGGAATTATGCAATGAAGTAGGGTATTAACTTACTTGTTGTACGGATTTCTCAAACTGTTCGTGTTGAGGAAGCACTCTGTGATCAGACAATGAAAAGGTATTTTGATATCAAAAAGAAAATCCTAGTAGTGAAAGGTCAACTTGAAGACACTGCCAACTGTAACACCCAAGAATAAACAGCTTAAAAATATTCATTATCACTTTTCTGTTTCCAGATTCCCTATTCTCTTGATTTTGTTTATTTTTATGGTTCTCTCTGTTGCCAACTCTTTAACGTAAAAGACAAAGCTGTTCTTCAATTTTGAATCATTTGTCACGTTGTCACGTTCCTCCTCACCATCAAACTAATACTTTTACCCCCCCCTTCCCCACACATACACTTCAACATACAGTCACCTAAAAAAGATAAGCACTTACATTTCGTCCTTGCTTTTTTTCCAAAATACAATATCCCAGGTCATGAAAAAAAAAGGAAAGATCGGCACATCACTGTTCCAATGTCAGATCTCAGTTTGTTATATTTCAATCTCAAAGGCTCATTTTTCAAGAAATATTTTCGAATTCCTCTGGTAGAATTTCTGTCCGTTTCTCTTGGTAGCAGTGCTTTGATTTTCTGAACAACTGGTTTCAATAAAGAACAGGCAAGGAAAATGAAATTGTGATTTATCAGTGGGAGTTCAAAAAATGTGGAGAATGTGATTTCTTGAAAAATGAATCAAGTCCGCTTGAGGTTGAAATATGAGAAACCAAGATCTGACATCGAAACTGTGATGTTGTGTCAATCTTTCCTTTTCATTTTGAAAGATCTGGGAAATTGCATTTTAGAAAAAGGCAGGGATGAAATGTAAGTTCTTATTTTTTTAGGTGACTGTATGTTGGGGAGTATATATGTGTGTGTGGGAGAGGGGGGGGTTGAAAATATTAGTTTGATGGTGAGAAGGAACATGACAAATGATTCAAAATTGAAGAACAGCTTATGTCTTTTCCGTTAAAGAATTGGCAACAGAGAGAATCATAAAAAATAAACAAAACCAAGAGAATGGGGTAACTGGAAACAGAAAAGTAATAATGAATATTGGGAAACGGTTTACAATAACGACTGAAGCCCATTTGTTCTTGGGTGTTATAGTTGACACTGTGTTAAGGTTGACCGTTCACCACTAGTATTTTCTTTTTGAATACCTTTTCATTGTCTCATCATGGAGCATTTCCTCAACGCAGAAGAGTTCAAGAAATCAGTACAACAAGTAAATTAATACCCTACTTCATTGTAAAATTTCTATCTTTGAAAATTATATAGAAATTTACAAGAATTCTGTCTAACATCCGTAAGACATGTACATTATTGTTTAATGAGGTGATATTTTAATATACATATTTCTGTGGTGTTGCTATAGAAAATAAAACATTCACTTTCTCTTATTGTATTCCTAAATTTATGGTTCCTTTTGTTTTACAGATATTGACTGATGGGAGGTCTGATAAATCGCGGCCAAATCGAGATGAGACACAAAAGGATTGTGCTACCACTTCTTATTTTATGTGTTTGGTCTGTTTCAAGACTTTCACTAGCAAATTTAGTCTTAAGAGGCATGTGCTGATACATAGTGGTGTAAAACCATTCAAACATCTGCAATGCTGTTCTAAATTTTCTCGACAGTCTGGCAGAAAACGACATGAAATGCGAATTGACAAGTCCAATCAGTCTCATATCGGAGGATCCAAAAATTCAATTGGTGAATTATCTAGTACTGCTTCTTTGCAAGAGATACGTGATAACACCTCTACTGTCGGATCATCTAACTCTGAATCAGCTCCATCGGTTGCTCTTTCGTTGGTTTTGTACTTTTGAAATCTGTAGCCAAGCGAATGCTAAAGACCTGTAAAATAATCCTCCAAGGTAATTCAGCCATCTGTCTTCCAACATGTTTAAAAGAAATTCAGAAATCATTTGTCGACATACTTCAACAATATTTGATTGCACATCCAACTATCAAAAGCAATATTTTCATGGAGGCTGTATTTAAAAAGCTTAAACATGAATACATGGAAGAGTTCGATTATCAAACATTTAGTCTGAAGACAAAAAATAAGGCCCGGTATCGCATGTCAAATATAGCGGAATTTTACGAAAGTATGGCTCTGAAATTAGACAAGAAAAAAGCAGAAAGTTATTAGAAAGAATCTGGTTAGAGTTTTTCCCATGTGTTCTGGTTGGAACTTAAAATCAACAAATACACTCTACTTCGGTAAAATATCATACAAAGGTAGCAAAAGATAACATACTATAAAGTGGAAAACAAAACAAAACGGTCCTTTTCAGGACCATCCCCAATTCATAAAAAACGGGTTACCAAAAATCGTATATTAATCCTCTTTGACTCTATTAATTACTCTCTCTCTCTCTCCTAAAACGTTAAAACTGTGAGATGGTCTTTCATTTTGTTGAGAGGTGAGGTAGGAGGAGACTTGTATATTTCTTAGTTTTAATTGTTGTTTTTTATTTCTTATTTATTTTGTATGGGTTTAAGTCATTAGTCTCTCTTCTCGCATTTCCTTCTTTTTCGCGAGTTAATTTTATATATCTTGGTGATAATCTCGGTTTTTAACGAATGGAATGATAGAACTCTTTTCCTTAACTAAGAGGAAGAACTGGATCTTTTTTAACTTAAGACATCGTTTTGATTTGTTCCGTTTCCTTTTGTTCTGCGGAAAATAACCTTCTTTAAGCCAATGTTGTTCATGATAATCAGATCTGAGTGTATATATCTTAGTTTTAATCAGTATGTAGTTGATTTTTGTAGGAAGTTTTGGGAGAATGGGATGTCTTATGGGGTAGATGAAAATAAAATTTAAGTGACATAAGATAACGCATCGGTCTTATGGAATATATGACGAAGAAAGATGTATAGGGAAAAGGTATTAAAAAAGGAGCATAGTGAAGAGGAATAGGTTGTACTTCTTAGTGCATGGTGAAAGCTATCACACAGACAAGGAAATCAACTCGATAGGTTTCTTCGTGGTAGGTACAGTAATTTTGAATTTAAAAAAGGTTCCTTAAAATACCCTGTTCTTCTATGTTTTAATACATATATGAGAGTAGAAATTTCGAATTTATTTTCCAAAGTTGGTCACTGCATGCTACAGTGAGTTCTGTGGATGAAGATACCTGATCTTCAAGTTGTTAGCCTAATCTTTTTTTTTAAAATTGTGTTTCGTGAAGTGAAGAATCTGTAGCTATGACTGAAAAACGTAAGTTCTGAAATTTTTAGAATGGCAATAGTGTGTGTTTAATGGGTTGGGAATTTCGGTTTATCTTTCAAAGTAGTTGAATTCGGCAGAAATGTTCTAGAAAACTCGGAAGAACATGTGAACCGTTAAATGGACATGTTTTTAGATAGTTCATTTTGATCGAACTTCGTCACGTTTAAAATATTCATACGCACTTGATGGAAATAAACTTTAAGCGGTTGAATTTCTAAAAGTGTTTTACCAATGTAAGTATAAAACATGTTCATAAATTTGTAAAGGTAGAAAAAATAAAAAATAAATAAAACTAACCTCATGTAAAATGATTAAATCAAAAACCAGCCCGATAAAAATTCACAGAAATCGGATTTCGCCTTTTATAAAAAATGTTTGTCTCAAATATTAACTTTAGTAAAACATAAGATTTACAGAAACTCACCTTTAGCAGGTGTGTATTTCCCATGTTATTCTATGGGATTTTTGTGATTTTAAAAATACATAAATTTAAAAAATCGCCCTCTTAGTCAAAACAATACAACCGTTATTCCTCTTTTTAGAATTTTACATTAATCAAAAACGAACCTCGTCCAAAATGATCAAATAAAAAAACTGGACTGAAGGAAATCCATTGAAAAGGGTTTTCGTGTTTCAGAAAAAGTGTTTGTTCCAAATATTTAGCAAAAAAAGTCAAATAATTTCTTTCTTTCATAAATGCTTTCTCAAGGACTCCTGTTAAGTTACTCTCAAGACACTGAAGTGAATGAGAACAAAAAATAACATTTCTATGTAGGGCGAAAATAAATGCATTTTGTTAAGACGTAACAACATCAGTTATTGAGATAGGTAGGCATGATTTGGGCAATATCTTCTAAGATTAGAAAAAAAATGCCCGATACAGAAGGTGTAGTGCAAAAAATGTCTAGGTGTTGATTTTGATGTAAAAAAGGTACCGAGTGCTTTGAATAGATGATGTTTTTTTACAGTGGGAGGCTTCTTGCTGGTTGCTTCTTTTTAAGATTTAAGAGGAAACATAGAATATGATTGTCTGTTATCTAAGTGCAAGATTTCGATATTCTCGAAATAATTAAATAAACGAAATTTGATCTTACCCTGGAATACAATTGCGACAGATATAACTAACCTGTTTAAAACGAATGTAAAGGGAAATGAAAGTTAACACCCATAGGGAAATATCGCAGACAGATGTTTCACGTGTAGGCGAGATGTCTGACACAAAAATAAAGTAAGAATAAATGTAGAATGTCTTAAGGAAAGAGACTGCTGCAATGGAGTTTTTTTTTGTACAGCAAACCACTACAGAAAAAAATATGTACTTTTCGCGTACACACACGCAAAACGTTTAGGAATACATTAAAAGTGAGTTAGAATAATACATTAAGTTATGCACGGGAAAAAGAAGTAAAAACCTTAAAAGAATACATGTGGATGTTCGATATTTTAGGTACGTGTTGATAATAAATGATAGATAAGGTCTTTGAGTGATTTAAAAAAAAATTCTGATATTTTGGTACATCTCGTTGTTTAGAAAAATTATGGATAGAATGACTGTACTTATGTCGTCCTACAGAAAAAAAAATTTAATTATACACTTCCAATGGATAAAACAATTAATTCCAGGAGGAAATAAAGCAATGTTCTCCTCATCCTGTTCGTTAGTTGCTAGATAGGGCTCTTCTCTCTATGCAAAGGTAAAATCGGTAACACTTCTGCATTCAAACGCGAAGGCCGTTGGTTCGATCCTGACTGGCGACAGAAGTGGGCTATTTTTTTCCTCGTGCTGAAAAAATTTCCCGGCGTTAGGACGTCATTGCTGTGACATACGAAATGAATAAAAAGTCCATGCACCCTTGGAATAAAATCCATGTGAATTTCTAAAAACAAAGTTTCTCCAACTGAACCAGAGGGCAGCATATAAGAAACGAAGTTACATCGAGGGCCTGTGACGTCAAAAGTCGACCGGCGGCGTGCACCACAAACTCAAAGCAAACACGTGACGTCATCGAAACAAGCTCCCACATCTAGCAGGCAGGCTCCATTAACTCAAGGCAAACACGTAATATCATCGCAACAACCGACTGGAGCAAGCGCGCACCACTCCGACCGGAAATCATTCCTTAGTGAGGGAGAGCAGCAACCGACCGGTGCAGTCCTGCACCACTACTTCGGTGGCAGCAACGCGCACCCAATTGACCTGTTATATACGCATATGCCACTCTTTTGTACTACTCACACTCTCCCTTCTTTAGAACCAGTGGCCCGAAATTAGAGACGGGTGACTGCTTATAGCCCTCAGTGTTTCTCATGGTTGTCATTCAAGCGCAAAAGAGAAAAGCCGACAGATATAGTGATACACACTATAGGCACGTGCTTTTTCTTTTCAATAAACACGCTAAAAAATTAAGATGATCTGCTTTGTCTCATCTGACAAAATAATTTTGGTATCGGCAGACCTTTATTTCTCGGGGGAATCTGTCGGCTCCCGAATTAGTTTCGTCCAACTACAATGACAATCTCAAATACTAAAAGATGACACCGTATTATCGCGTGTAATGAATAAAATATTTTGAATAATTTCTGGCAGGAAAAAAATTCAAAGCGGATTTCGAGCAAGGAAAGAAATCAACAAAAAAAGAAAATGCACTTACAACTCATGGCAGAAAAGCTGTACACCTATTACTCTTTTTCTGACATAATGTGCACATTGTTCTTCATAGTGAATGGAACCGGTAACAAAAATAATTTTTTCGAATGGATTCATAAATTATGTGTAACACATGCAGACCTTGTACTCCCAAGAGCGGCAAAAATGTGGGCTGCGAAAAATCAGAAACTACATGTAACATCTTCCTCATACCGGAAGATATCCGATGCAAGAGGAATTTCTCAAATCGAACAACTGAAACTAGAGACATGGAGAAAAACGCAATAGAACTTTACCCCCTCCCCCTAGGAAACTGTGCGTTATTTAAAGAAGAAAATGGGCGCGAAGTGTTCTACATAGCTAAGGATATCTGACGAAGATGGGATTTTTCCAAATTACATCTTCGAACTGTGCATTGTGCAAAAGTAGAAAATATGGACAAATATTCTTCATAGCAAAAGCTATACGATGAAAACAGAATTGTTCGAGCTCAGCTTTCAGAAGCATGGATGATCAGATCAGATCATATGTAGAGGATTTTAGGAAGGGAGTGTCTGACCCAAGGTCTTAAACAACCCTTAGAAATAGGAAGCTAGGAGATTTGGGATACAGTGTCCGATAGGAAAGTGACACGGAAGCAAAGTAGAAAGGGGGAGGAAGACGACCTTATTTATTACCGGGGGCCAGTACCCGGGGTCCGACGTCTTAACGTGCCCATCCGACGCACGGCGGATATTTAGTGGATCGAGCGTTCGTACCTGCCTGGGATCGAACCTGAGGCAGTCACGAACGTTGCCTATTAGGCCACCCGCGGCCCTAACATGGATGGCAAGAAAATACCTTATTAGTGTATCCCTAGCTCGAAAATTCTTCATTATTTAAAACGGATAATGCTTGTGATCTTTACCGTGGCGAATGGAGGACAGAAAAAATAATTATTTCATTAGGGTTTTTAAAAGAAGAGATAGCGTTACCAGCAGAAATGCACACTTACGCCACGACATCCGCTGTGAAAGTATTTTTTTCAAATCGGACTGTTATAAGCAGCGATATCATGAAAATGTAATACACGTTTACGCCCTCTAGTGAGATATTGTGTATTATTTTTGGCAGGAAACATGAGTGAAGTGTTTTCCGTGATCAGTGGTAACTTAGAAAAAATAATTTTTTAACCGGGTTTTTAGACGCGTAGATATGGCTGGTAATATGTCACAAACATAAATATGTAATTACTCATTCAGGTGGAATAATTGTACTTTGCTAAAAAAATCGGAAACTGTATGCAAAACAATATTCTTCACCGTGAACGTTATCCGGCTCGCTCTAATGTATGATGTATTATTTTTTCAAATCGGACTCTTACAAGCAGCGATATCGAAAAAAAAATACAATATGCATTTGCTCCTCCTTGCAGAAAAGCTATTAGTTATCTTGAGCAGGAAATGTGCTCGAAATATTTTCTGTTATGAATGATATTTGAGCACTTTCTTTTAATTGAACTTTTTGAAGATAGGGATGCGTATTTCTATACGCATTTACGCTTCCCATTGGTAAAATGTGCGTAATGAAAATTTAGATTTTAAGAAATTTCGTATATTATTAATTGTTCTTCAGTATGACAGCTATCTGAGATAAAAACAAGTTTTCAAATCTTACTTTTAGAAGCGGTGACGTTGGTGGAAAAGCAGTACAAGTTTATGTCTTCTAGCGGAAAAACTACATTATTTGAAGAAGAAACTCCACGTAAAATGGTCTTCGTAGTAAAAGGTAACGAACTCAAAAAGAATTGTAGAAATCTGATTTTGAGAAGCAATGATGTGGAGTAAAATGCATTACAGTCACATCTGCATTTATGCGTCCTAGAGGCGAAATTATGAATCGGGAAAAGACAGGGCATAGATCATAGTTCTCACAGATCATACTTCTCAATGCAAAAGTAATTTTTTGAAATTGTACTAATAGTTGAGGAGATATGGTGCCCACAAGAGCGGACTGACATAGGAGGTAGTTGAAGCGCGTTCTTGTTTCAAACTATATGCTGAACATTTAAGCGTGTCACGGTATCAGGTATTGTGAATTGAACATGCACGAGTTGTGTTTTTGCCTTCCGGCTCTGCCTCTTCCTGAGAACTATTGGAGACTGCTTCATGTTCCTCGCGGTGATCGTTAAACTTCGAACAAACACATAAGTCACCTGTTGTGTTTTAAATATTCCAAAATAAGACAGTTAAAACTTTTGCTTAGGTGATTGTTTAAACGTGATTGCTAAAGTGACGACATTTCGCACTGAAAACTAAATAATAAAACTGATTGTTGCATAAAGCGCGTGCTTCATAAGTATGCGATAACACGGAAGGAGTATTCTAATTGCAAACGCTGCACGTTTTGAAAATCATCAAGGGAATTAACTTTGGAGTTGTGAATTATTTTCAAAGTGCAAGACTCTGACCGTAACATAAAACATGTTTATGTTTGCCTTTGTTGGCATGTCATAGCAGGAAACGAAATGTCCACTTTTTAGCAGTATTTCATTTGCGACGGAGTACACTTATGATAATGAGAGGCTTTCCCGTACTTTCAAAACAATCGAATCGTGAGAAAAAGTCGTCAATAAACAATACTAATCCTTCTTTAAAAGACAACCCTAGCAGAGGATGAATGAAGCATGATTAACGCTTTCATTTTCGACCCTGAAACATTCTTTTCATTTACGACGTGGCAACATCTTGAGCGTATGTGCTTTGATCAACACCAAGGACGCGAAGTTAACTTTTCCCCTCCATTCTTTAAATTCAGAAAGGTCTTTGACTTCCCGTTGTGACAAAAGAATAGCTATCCAACAAGGTCAGAAGTACACGTCTCTTTTTCTTAACCCAATTTCGGTAGTTATGAGCCATTCCTCGCTGCAAAAGAATTACAGGTATTTCGATTATTTTAAGATATAGGTTATGCAGATTATAAAAGCTTTTCACGTACATTGATCCATTGCTGCTATTGAAGGAAATGCGTACGTATTAAAATACGAACATTACATGAACAGGACTCCGGTAAACAATTACACATTATGACTGCGGAAAACACTTGACGGTATGTAGAGAATTGGGGGGGGGGGGTTAAAAGAGAGAATGCGTGTGTATCCATGTGCGTCCATATCCCGAGCAGATAGCATAGTAATATTTTTCATTTCTCAAAGTTTGAAATTATCACTTCAGCCACTTTACAATCAAGACCATAATTTTTAGTCTATAACTTTGCAAAATACCATTTTCATAAGAAAACTGCACGGAAGAAAATCTGAGCTTAAAAAATTCCTTCTTAAGCATTTGAAATTTTGCTTCAGTTTTTTTTTTCCTTTGTAAAGTTACTAGTACTAAAAATCACATTACGTATATTTTTCTTTGTTTCGAGGTTGAACGACCACTGTAAGCAACTCAAAGGGCAATACGCAGTCTTCCGTCCCTAATTTGGGGCCACTGGTTCCTCCTGGAAGGGGAGAGAGCCAGCGTCAAAGTTCAAGCTCTCGAGGCTTGACCCATCTCGGAAGACTAGTCATATATATTATTGGTGTTTTCCTATGAGTAAAATTTCTTTTTAAGTCAGTCTGTTAAGTTTGATTACTGTTTTTTTTTTTACAGGCTTGATTTAAAAGTCGCGGGCAAGCCTATATTATTGGAACATACTGTATGTTCACTCACCCCTATGGTCAGTACGTCTCCTAAATGCGATTATGTAGTGTCCGAAGATGAACAAACGGGCAGAAAAAGCAATAGCGTACGTAACCTATTTTTGACGTACGAACACATGTTGTTGATTCGAAGTTTAACGTCCCACTAGAACGTCTAGGACTACTAGGAGACAAGAGTCCTTGATTTGAGGACTGTGTTTTCTATGGTAGAAAGCCATGCCCCGTCTACGACTGGGTCCTCGGTCCTCGCCCAGCTTGAGCGATAGATCAGAAAACTCGGCCACCAGGTAGGTACACGTATGTCAAAAAATAACCTGCCATTATTGTCCTTATGTTCGTCATATAGATGCTATGTGCCTGTTTCTAAAAATATATATATATATATATTTCGTGTCACATGGGAAAAAAATCAGGACGAACATTTTTCGCATGCTTCTTGTTTTCGTGATGCAGATTTTTTATCAGGAAGACGGGTTCGAAGATTTATGACACACACACACACACACACACACACATATATATAACAACAGCATCAACAACAACAATAATAAATCCACTGCTGGATGAAAGTCTCCCCAAGTTTCTTCCACAACTTTCTATCTTCAGCCTTTCAAATTCCATCCCCCAAATTTCCCACGTGGTCTTCTGCGTCTTCTTCTGCCTTTTGGTATCCAATATAGCGTTTCAGTTGACTAACGGTAGTTAGTTCTTCTAGCAACATGTTCCGGCCATCACCATTTCACGGATATTACTTTGATCAATATCATATGTCTCTCACTTTTGTAATTTTGCTGATCCATGAATTACTTTTCCTGTCTTTCCTAGTTTCGCCAAGGACGCACATCTTCACGATTCTATCAGTTGCTTACAGAGTTACTATACCGTTTTTAACACTCAATGGAAAAAAACTAGCGATACCTACCTAATAGCGTGTTGGTCCTCCTCTAGCGCGAATAATAGCAAGTACGCACAGAGGTACCAACTCCATCAGATGCCAGAGGATTTACGGAGGTAATGCCAGCCATGCCTATTGCAGCATTGATCATTACTCCTCCCGAGCCGTTGGTCCGATATTCTTGGATCTGATGTTCCACTTCACGGCATCCCAGACAGCTTCCCCAGGGTTGGACCTTGGGGGCCACTGGATGGTTTCAAACTCAGATGAGTCTTTCTCGAACCATGGATGGTTGCATCTCGGTGGGGCGGCGCATTGTCCTTCTGGAACAGATCTTCGGCCGCAACATGCACGAAAGTCATAAAAGCATGTAGGTGATCAGCCAGCACAAGCTGGTAGCGCGCAGCGGTTAATGACCTCTCCAGACACACTAAGGGACCTAATGTGTCCTATGAGAAGGCTCCCCAAACCCTCACGCAGCCACCACTGCATTGAATGTAGCAGACCTGGCATGACCGGCCCATGGGCTCATGCTATCGACACATCTTGCGCACTCTCCCGTCACGTCGGCACAACTGAAACCGGGATTCATCTGACCATACGACACGGCGCCACTCTGCAGAGGTCCAGTTTTAATGTTTCCGGCGCCAGTCGAGGCGTAATGTCCAATGACAAGAAATTAACGGTGGCACACAAGTAGAACGTCGGCTCCCGTA
This sequence comes from Macrothele yani, assembly GCA_039090855.1. Taxonomy (NCBI): domain Eukaryota; kingdom Metazoa; phylum Arthropoda; class Arachnida; order Araneae; family Macrothelidae; genus Macrothele; species Macrothele yani. Next base: position 29,136,607 of record CM077022.1, read on the forward strand.
GCCTAGTTTGCTCGCTGACGCTGCTTGGACCTCCGACATTTAACCTGGATATGATTTGCGCCGCAGTTGCCAAGCGGTCAGTCTGTACGAGTCTGGATAATCTATGTCGATCCCAGTCATCCATTGCGTGTGGGCGGCCGCCGCTTGCTCCCTAGGCTCTGGTACTCACGATAAACCCTTGATACAGTTGCCCTCGGGAATCCTTGGGTCGTCATCACTTGGACGATATAAATGACTCATCTGTCTTACGCCGACAATTCGTCCATGATCAAAGTCGCTCAGATCACCACGTTTACGCATGTTCGTTGATTGCGATACACTCTTGAAAAGCCCTGCTGTCTGTCAATTTATCGCCTGCGTACGATTCGGGTGAGTTCCACTCTGTGCGGGTAATGCCTATTTCAACTACTCATCCCCCCCCCTATATCTAATTTTTTGTCTACTGAGTGTATTTAAAGTCCTTGTCTCAGATACGTAAGTACGAACTGGAAGGACGCTTTGATTACACTCTATTATGTTGAATAGTAAATTGCTTTTGAAAATTGTACTGTTTCTTCCGAATGCTCTCTAACCAAGTTTAATACGTCTATTAATTTCTTCTTCGATGATGCCGTAGTTTGATATCTGCTGCCTAAGATAAGTGTAAGCATCGGCTACCTCTAGATTTGTCCCATCAACCGCTAAATTTTCAGGTTCTTGTAAAAGCATTAACATCAATTTTGCTCTCCGTATTTCATCTTTAATCATCATCATCATTGTCAACCATTATCAATCCACTGCTGGACGAAGGTCTCCCCAAGTTTCCTCCACAACAGTCTGTCTTGTGCCAGTCTCCTCCATGTCACTCCTGCATACTTTCGAATTTCATCCACCTATCTCCCATGTGGTCTTCTTCTGGGTCTTTTCCTGTCCCTTGGAATCCAATCTAAAATTTCGGCTGTCCATCGATGGTCTGTCCTTCTGGCAGTATGCCCAGACCATTGCCATTTCAGGGATTTAACTCTGATCATGATGTCTTCCACTCTTGTTATTTTTCGGATCCACGAGTTCCTCTTCTTATCTCTGCTGGTTACACCAAGCATGCACCTGTCCATGCTTCTTTGAGTTGTCTGCAGTCTTTGTATGACTCTGTTAGTTAAGGTCCACGCATGCACCATACGTAAACGCTGGAAGGATACATTCATCAAACACTTTTCTTTTAAGACATAATGGCATATTGCTCTTGAAAATTATGCTGTTTCTTCCAAAAGCTCTCCAGGCAAGTTTTGTACGCCGATTAGTTTCTTCATCAATGTGACCCTCACTTGATATCAGCTGTCCAAGATAAACGTACGTGTCTGTTATCTCCAGCTTTTCTCCATCAATCGATAAATCTTCATTTCTTGAAAAAGCATTGAACATCACTTTTGTCTTCTGAAAGTTCATTTTTAATCCCACTTCTTTACTCTTGTCAGCAAGTTGTTCCTGGATCATACTCTGCAGCTCTGATGGGGTAGTTGCTAAAATGACTACGTCATCAGCAAAACGAAGGTGAGTTAGATAATCTCCATTAATCTTTATCCCCTTGTTTTCCCAGCTCAGCGACTGAAAGACACCCTCCAATTTAGCATTAAAGAGCTTCATCTTTAATACCACTGCTTAAATCATATCAGAAGATCTATGATCTCTCTGTCTCTTCAATGCTCATTTCAGAATGACTTTCAATTATTGAACTGGGAAAACAAGAGAATAAAGATCAGTTGAGACTGTTTAATTCGCCTTCATTTTCCTCATGACATACAGTAGAAACCCGCTTATAACGAGCCCATATTTAGCGAGATCTCGGATTTAACGAACAAAACAGGAGCTTTTGTTAGATATTTGTTCGATCAAATCCAATTTGATCCAACAAATGTAGCGATTAAAGCAAATTCGATCCAACATATGTAACGATCAAAGCAAATTTGATCGTTGTTAACGAAAACAATTTAGTAAAATCCCGGATTTAACGAGGGAGAGAAATGATCACTTTTAACAAGTAAAAATATTAATGAAATTCCATATGTAACGAGACAGAAAATATCTACTGCGCACAGTCCTGGAATGGAGGTATAGAAATGGTGACATACAGGACGAAATTGCAACAGCGCAGGAGAATCTTGGTGTACTAATGGAAGGATGTTGAGAGAAAGAGTTCAACAAGCGACTTGGGATTCTCTCTACCACCCACTGCTTGGAGAGTATCGCGTCAGCACAGTTGAAAACAGGCGACCTGTCTCTAGGTAAAAAGAAAATGGGTAGGCCCGTGTTCAGTGCATTTCTGAGGCAGACATGGATAGGGGAGTAATGGAATGGCGGAAAATGTCATCTCAGGGAAAACAGGTGATAATAATTCCTAGAATTGTGCCCCTTTCAGTCTTCAAGTGAGCGTTGTATTCGGATAGCCGGTGCTACTTTTGTTTTAAGTGGTGTGCAGCTGAACAGAGGTCAGCCTCACGAATCCGTCAAGTAAGAAATCGTAAACTTTTACAAGTGACAAAATGTCTAAGAGAAAAGTGCTATCCGTTAAAGACAATTTATATCCATCATTAGAGAGCTAGATGGTGAAAAAATGTTGCAATATGCAAAAAAGTATGGACTCATCTTCGAATGAGGAACACTTGGCCACCATTGTATGCAACAGCCATTGTCTGTCCAGAAAAGAAGTCTCCAACTTTTTTTTTCTCTTTTATTAGAAGAAACAACAAACTACGGCGATGACGAGGTATTTAATGCATATATATTAGTCGGCGAAAATTAAAGGAACATGAAATTAAAACAAAACAAACATTATATATATATTTTTTGCACGTCTTTGTAAAAAAAAGTACGTGCTTATAGTATCACTTCGTCTGTCTGCCTGTGGACTCCATATCTTTGCAACTATTAGTCCGATTTTAAAAATTATTTTTGCATTGGAAAGCTCGAAATGTGAGAACGACGATCCTTGCTTTCCCGGTTTTTCCCCGATGCATAACTTCGCCGCTAGAGGGTGTAAATGCAGATGCTATCGAATTCAAAACGCATTTTATTCCATATATTTGCTTCCAAATATCCCATTGAAAAAACTCCTTCTTCCTTTCCATGGAATTTATAACGAAGACTATTTTGGATGCAGTTTCTTTTTCAAGTAATGCATAGATTTTCCGTTAGGAGGACTAAAGATAAATTTCGATTTCTGCTTCTAAAAGTCGTATTTGAAAAATTCTTTCTGCATCGGATACAGCTCCTGGTGGAAAATGTTCTACATATAGTTTCTAATATTTGGTAGAGAATAATATAGCCAACAGGGGGCGGGGGGCGTAAGTGTTTATTTCTGTTTCTTATGAATTTGCAGCAAACCGGAGCTTCTGAAAAGTCGATTGAAAAAATTATTTCGTAAACCGATACCACTCACCTCGGAAAACCTTTTGAAATAGAGCATAGTTTTTCCGCAAATGGTCGTATATGTATATTTTATTTTTGTCAATATCTCTGCTTATAAGAGTTCGATTTCAAAAATTACTTATTCATTGGAGAGCATTTCCGGTGTGAAATGTTTCTCATATAATTTCAAATTTTTCTTAACGCACGAGTACGCCACTGGAGGGCGTAAGCTCACGTTTTCGTTTAAAGCGTGTTTGCAGCAAAATCTACGGGACTAAAATTTCAATTGAAAAAATTCGCTTTCGGTCAGATACGACTAACTATGACACCATTTTGTGTATATTTCCTTCCCAAATTAATGCAGAATCTTGCCGCTAGGGGCACAAGTGTTTAACCTGTTTTCCTCGATAATTCTGTTTCTATTTGTCCGATTTAAAAGTTATTTCCTCACAGGATACCATTTACTTTGTGAAACACTTTAGATTTGTACTTGAGGAGCATTTTTTTTTTATTTTTGTAGTTCACAGTTCTGTCGCTAAGTGGTGTTTGTATACTTTTGTTTGCAGTTGTATTTCAGCTTCTAAAAACCCTATTGAAAAGTTTCTTTTTTTACTGTATGCCATTTGCTACGATAAAGATGGGGAATATTATCCTCTGTAAATAATGCGTAGCTTTCCCGTCAGAGGGCGTAAAGGTCAAAATTGTTTTCTCGCTATCTCTGCTGCCGGGAAACGTTTTTCAAGTTTCATTTTCTTTAGCATAGCTTTTGCCACGAAGAATACTTTTTGCAAATTTTCAACTTTTCCATTTTGCAAAATTCTTCCGCTAGGAGGCATAAAGTTATATAATGTTTTCTTCGACATTTGTTCTTCTATCTGTTCGGTTTGAAAATCTCTTTGTCTCTGATACCTTCCTTCTGCTATGAGAAATGTTTTGTACACAATTTGTTAATTTTGGGTAACATACTTTTTAGCCACTGGTGAAAGTAAGTATCTGTTTCTATTTCTGGATGTTTTATCGATTGTAGAAATCCGGGTGATTTTTTTTTCTAACCGGTTCCATTGACTACGATAAATTTTGTTAGCGTTGGAAAGGACTCAAAAATATGCTCATCGCAACGCAAAATTCGGTGACAACTTTCTCGTTTAAAGATGTTTCCACATTATGTCTGCTTCAGGATTCGCTGTTCATGTGAGTTCTCATTTCATTTTAATTTCTGCTACTGTACTCATAGTTAATTAATTAAATGTTTCAAATATGTCCAACTGTTATGGATATAAAATATAAACGTATGGGCATATTATTACATACATTTTACATGGTGGAATTTTTCACGCCAAAAAGGATTTAGACAGAGCGCCCCGATTTAGTCGTTCTCGAGATCGTAGTTACAAGGGGGTTTTACTGCAGTCGCTCTTGCACATTCCCCCTCCCCTCAGAGTTGCAAAGGGTGATCCACGAAGTTGCCGACAAGAGTAAATAAAGAAGGGTTGTCAAAGACGAATTTGCGGAAAACAAAACGGATTTTCACCTGACGTTCAATGCTTTTACAAGGAATAAGAACTCAGATGTTTACGGGGGAAATTTGGAATTCATTCATGCCTATATCTACCTCAGACAACATATGTCAAGTGAAGTCCACAAGGAAGAAGGAATTAATGGGTGTATAAAACTTAGCTGGAGTGCATTTGCAGGAAACCGTACAATTAACAGGAGCAATTAACAATCATGTCTTAAAAGTGTTTAAGTTATCCTTTCCAGTTCTTTTTGATGAATCAGTGACATGGATTTTAATTAAAAGGGACATGCAGAGGCCAACTCACAGTAGCATGGAGAAACGCATGCATGGTGTAACTAAGAAAGATAGGAAAAGGAACACATGGATCAGGTAAATGCCAAGAGTGGATGACATCATGATGAAAGTGAAGACCTTCGAGTTCAATGAGCTGGACATATTACTAGAACTGGCGTTGGACTACTGAAATACTAGACTGTATACCGTGGACAGGAGAAGACTCAGAAGAACACGTAGGTGATGGATGAAATTCGAAAGCATGTCGTAGTATCGTAGAAGAGAATTGCTCCAGACAGAATTGTGGAAGAGACTTAGAGATATCTTCATCCGGCAATGGATTAAGAATGGATGTTCGTGCTGGTGATGTGTGTGTGTGAGCGCCTGTTTGTCCTAAAATGCACATGACTGAACAGAACGAAAACGCCAAAATTTCACTTCACTTTTCCTGCGAGGGGCCGGTATGAAAAATATTATATCTACACGAATCGAACGTGTCTTCAGCTTTATGTTTTCATGACTACAGCTGCAGTGTGATTTAGTATGAAACTGGCTGAAATTTTTGAGCAGATCTTAATGCCAATTTTGAGCGAGTGACTTACAGAGAACGAAATGGTCCCAAAAGTAATTCCAAAATGTTTTTCATGCTTGTTTTAGCGCAAAGACTTCGAAGTCTGAGGTAAAAGGAACTAAATTAACGGGAATCCTATTGATATTGGAGAGTTCCTGCTTTTGTTTTGAAAAACAGCTGTCCGTCAGTTATATTTGCTATACTTGATACTTTGATCGTGCCAGAACACATCGCGCGTGACATTCGCTTGCAAGAGATACGCTTTTATCTCAAAACCACGATGCTCTAAAATGTTCAGAAGACACGCACTTAGTCGAAAAACGCATCCCAAGCATTTGCCATTGACCTTCGCAAATTTAAGACTTTTCCTAATCAAATAGTTTATCTGTAGTTATTTTTAAAGGAAGACTCATTTAACGGAATAAAACTCCACAAAACATTATTGTGATCATGTATCAGATGCACGGAACAGTCAGACGTATCAGCCAACAGGAAGGACAAAACCCAATTATTGCGTAAAATGAACACATTTTTTGACAAAAGGCTACAAAAAAAGAACTCTTTTTACGTGTGTGTTGCTTAACGATCCCTATGAGCATGTGAACTTCTGAGTTGTAGCTGCTACCAAATTTAGAGAGACTGGTCTGATTTAGATCGAAGGATTCGATTCAAGGCCTCAATGCAGGGAAAAACAGCGCCCCTGTATAACGACCCCAAGGGGTCTACTAACCTTGTAACGATCCTAGGGTTCCCGGGCGTACCGCAGGTCGCGCTTTATGTGCCTCTTTTTTTCTTTTTCTTTTTAATTTCGTCTTTTCGGAGACACATTCCAATTTAATCAATGGTATTTGATACGAATAATTGATGAAAAATGAGTTGACAAAAAAAAATAAAGGATTTTGTTTTATTTTAGTTTGGGAGGGTAAAACATTTTCCTCACTGTACATCGAAAAATATAAACAGTTTCATATAGAATCAACGCATAAGTCATTCGCATAAGTTTTATCGCACGAAGTGAAATAAATTTTTACAGCAGCATTTAAATTTCATAAAAATTCAAGTGCAGCTATTAAGACAATTTCCAATTCGAAAATTTAAAGACGTTGAACACGTAGTTTTTCTGTTGTTAAAGGTCAAAAATGCATTGATGCCGCAGAAGATCGTCTACGTAGTTCCCTATGGGCGTTCTTCTGGTCTACTACATTAAAATATGATGAATTCTGTATGATCCATCCATGAGACGATCTTACGCAAGGACATCAGAAGACAACCTGGGTTTCGGTTTTTCTTTGGGGGGAATGGGAGGTTAGCGACCACACATGAGCAAAACTTAAGGCTATTAGCAGTCGCCGTCGCTGTTTTAGGGCACTGGTTCCACCGATGCCGCAAGACAGCTCCTCCCCCCCCCCATTAATGTCTCAACGGGGACTCTAACCTGGGGTCAGCTCGGGAGACTAGCCACAAACTAGCTCCTCTAACCACTGAACCACTGGAGCGGCATAACTGCGATCAGTTTTGTTTTTAAGAGTTCGGTTATTTTTGCAGATAATGAATCATACGAAACTTAATTTGAGAGCTATCCTTAGCATTAGATGTTATCTTGCTATGATATTTCTGTTGCGTTATAGCATGTTAAGATGCAGGGAAGCCTTTGAGTTGCAGTTCACTTGCTCTATGAAAATTCTGACAGAATGTATGATCTGCGTGAAAGACAGAACTTTTAAAAAATCTATGCTAGGGAAATACGTACCGTCGCCAATTTATCAAGGACACCTTCATTACTTACTAATGGTAATTCGCACATTGCTGGCCAAGTGTACGAGCTAATCGTGCACGCTATACTTGGGCGGTGTCCCTATGCCAAGGTGATGACCCTACATTTCCCTCCTGCACCAGAGGCCCCAGATTAGGAACACGACATGAATAGGCTCTCTATAAACCACAAGTCGCTCACGAGAGTTGTGACATATACCTTTAAATAACCCTTTTGAGTTTCTGTGTTCTTATATAAAATTCGTTACTTCTCGGGTAATGATTTTCTTACTGAATGACACATCACTTCCCCGAACAACTTTTATATTTTGGTAACACTGACAGTAAAATAAAATGACGACATTGAATGTGTAGAGAGTGGAGTAGTAGAATGTGTAGAGAGATAAATGTGGAGTAGTGGAGTGTGTAGCAGAAGATAGTGGAGTAGTGGAGTGCGTAAAAAAAAGAAAGTGGAATAGTGTGGAGTGGAGAGCTTTTCTCAATGAAGGGCACATTACTTTCCTGAATAGCTTTTACATTTTAGCAACGCTCTTAGTGAGTCAGATCAAAATAAAAGGACAACACTGAATGTGAAGAAATCGTATTATTGCAGGAAAGATTTACAGAGAAGTTTACGAAACCCAGGCGAGGGGTACCGCGATGCTGGAGGGCTCCAGAAATGACGATTTTTGCTTTCTTTTTTTCGTTTTGCTCATCAAATAGGAAAAAAAGCACAGAAGGAAGTACAAGTTCTTTGTTCTGAGTTTAGGGGGCATGTTTTGGCCCGAACTGGAATAATTTCATCTACAAGTATTAGTTTACTAGTTTAAATGCAAGTTGACTAAATGTAACTTTTTGACAGTAATGTTATTTAATACAACTAAGCAAAGAGGGTGTTATTTCTGGCAGATTTATTTAGAATGTAATGAACATTTTGCTCTTTAATTCGACATTTAATATGATCATCCATCTTTCCCATAAATTTTATTTCTCCCATTCCGTCCATTTTAAGAAGCATTCACAAGACCAGGCGAGTAAATTGACATTGGAAAAGCTGGTTTTACGAGACACGCTATTAGATTTCATCCATATCCGAATCTTTCGGGAAACTGTGAGTGGGGTGGAATTTCTGTTGATATGCAGCAGCAGCAGAATCCACGCCGCATAAATGTGTTTCAGTGGCGTATATTCGAGCCTTGCTAGGCTAGCTGCTAAGACCAGAGAATGCACAAATAAAACTGAATAAAATATACACAAATAAAAGTCAATTATCACCGAAAGCATTGACATCAAAATATGTCAATGCTTTCGGTGCCAAAAAAAAAAAAAAACGCGTGCGGATTCGCTTCTTTGACTCAGTCTGGCGAGCGAAAACCACTAACATAACGCAAGCAGCTCTTCCAGGGTATTCGCAGTTCTGATGCGAAAACCTTCCGTACCATCGCCTGCTAGCGTTTCCATGACAACATGAATCAGCTGGTCGAGGGGAATGGGCCATTGCTTTGGGAAACGGTTCGCTGAGAATAGCGAAGACAGACTATCTCAAGTACTCGCATATTCCCGCCCATAAGTGTTTCTCGGGATTTGTTTCAGTTTTTGTGAAGTATCAATGAATTAAAATCAGAGATATCATATCTTAAATTCGTGGCTTTGTTAGATTCAAACTGTTTTGATAAATTTTGTGAAAGCTTCCTGAACATCTACTGCCAGAACTTAAAGAACTCCATGCTTCAAATTTTGAAACAGCTCGACTAAAAATTTTGAAACAGCTCGACTAAAAAATTCTTTTGATGAATACAAAAACAAATCAGTAAGAGACATTACGTGTTACATAAAGTTGAATAAATTGTACATAGCGTTTAGTGAGGTGTACAAATTGCTCATATTAAACTTTCCATCAACAACTGCAACTGCCGAAAGAAGTTTTTCAGCATTAAAAGAATCAAGATATATCTTAGAGCCACACAAGAACATGCACATTCGAAAAACTTGGCAGTTTTGTCAATAGAGAAAAACATTATTTTTAAATATGAAAAAGTACTCGGAAGAAACGTTTCATGAAAACATAGCACTCAAGTTCACACAAAAGGAGAAGAAAAATGGAGTTCATGTACAAATGAAGTATTCAGAAGAAGAATGGAGTTCATGTACATATAAGTGTTCAAATCCTAATCCTCATAATTATTTGGTATCATGTTAGCAATGGCATGTACCTAAAATTTAAAAAAAAGTTATTTCTATTACTTAACAATTAAAAATGAAACTTCGCAATTTAAAAAAAAACTATTGGGGGTGGGGGGAGGGGGGATATAGCCCAGGTCTCGGACCCAAGATACGCCACTGATATGACGTATAAGTCAAATGGACAATGAAGCAGCGATAAGCATGCCGGCGTAGTCCAACTGGGAAAACAGTCGCTCCGGAGTAAGAAGATGTGAGATGCCGGCAAAGCTTAGATGTTATAAAGCGGCTTTCAAAATAACAACTGCAAGAAAGTTTGCACCACAGTAATGTTCAACCGGATCAACTCTATCATCAGCACCGAAACCAGGCATGAGTTATTTATTTAACATGCTAAGGAAGCTGAATCACAAGATTAAGCTGTCTTCCAGGTTTGAAATAAAAAAACCAAGAAAGATGACGAAGAAGAGTGTAGTGGATATAAGTATAGTCTCCCGTCCCAAATTTGAAGGAACTGGTCCCAGGGAAGGGGCAAACTCAGTTCCATCGGCCAAACATGCCGCCAATGCCTCACCTTTGATTGGACCAGTCTTGGACGAATGGTCAGAAGTCAACGCCTCAGACCACTTGGCTATCGGGGGCGCACCATTCGTTACTCTTACGCAAACGGAGGATACCACTTCGTGTATTATGAAGATGTATTTTAAAGCTGTGCTAAAACAAAAAGTCCTCAACCGCGTGCGCCCAAACTGAAGGAAATTCGCATAATCTCTGAAACACAAAAGTAAAATAACAGCTTTGTTCGAAAATGGCTCCTCGGTTATTTATCTTTCATATATTCCATTTAGAATTGCACGCAATGTAAGTAAAAGGTTAAGCTCTCAAATGCAATTCACACACTTGGTTGATGTTTTTTCCTTGTACAAAGCTAAATTGCTTTCTTTTATTTTTGTGGAACTTTGGAACAAGAAAGTGGGTGCCCCAATTTTTTTAATGCTGGATTTCCAAGGTAAAAGCAACACAAGGAATATACTAGTATTTGGCAAACGATAAGAAGCAGCTACCTATTCAGAAGATAATGTTTGTTCCACAAAATCCCAAATGAGGTAGAACGCAAACAAAAATAAATCCACGTGTGTCTCAGAGATATGTAGGGAATAAAACACTGGCCTCAATATATATTGATAAGACGCATAAGCGGTTTCTGAATTTCTTAAACAGAGGAGACAATACAATCTACTTTCTTTTCTAAGAACACCGAAACGTATGGAATCAACAAAATTTGACTGAAGTTCATTTCTTATTTATTCACCATAAAACTGAAAAAGTTCTAAACACGCTTGAAATTCCTAAGGAGTCTCACTTTAGATTTAACAGCGAAAACTCAAGTATTATTCGACTGAAGAATGAAGTAATATGAATCATTCATATTATTTGCATTCTTCAGTCGAATAGCTCTTATAGGATGAAAGCCAGTGCAGGTGGCGCAAATCGAACCATCATCCTTCTGCTCTGGAGCTGAATGCTTACCCAATTAAGCTACACCGATGAATTTTGTCGCTGCAACTTTGCCATTTTGGGATGTGCGTTATCTCTGAGGTAGGTGAGTCACATAATTCCCCCTCCCTCCGTTGAGAAAGGGCTGGGACGGAATCGTAGGTTTCCGGGTCAGCCGGCAAACCACGCTTGAAGGAGATCACTGCATAAGAAGGAATTCTCACCAATTCCGGACGATGTGTGGAAGAAGCATCACACATTTTTCGAAGAACCCAACGTCCAGGAGATTCGTTTTACTTTCGGTCGCCAATATAGCGTAAAAGCCATTTACCGGTGGCGCATCTTTCTGCTCCGGAGACGAATGCTTTCCCAATTAAGCTGCACCGACAAGGGAATGTCATTGCTACTTGCCGTCTTGACATGTGCATCACCTCTGAGGCAGGTACGTCAGACACTGTATACTGCTCAGCAGTATATAGTGCTATTCGATTTAAAGAGAAAGCAAACAAGAGAAAAATCAAACAGACTAAGAAGGATTAATCAATATATGACGTGTGAGCCCACCTTTCGGCCTCAAGAATACGCCGTAGCATGGAGCTGAAATGTTAGGGTGGTAATGCGGCCCATGATTCCAGGACAGTATAAATTATTCTTTCTTGACGTACTCAGAGGTCACTTACATGTCAAGACGGCAAATAGCCCTTGCTGGCGTAGCTTAATTGGAAAGCATTCGGCTCCGAGCAGAAGGATGTGCTTTCGAATACCACCACCGGCAAAGAGAAGGTTTGTGAATTTCACAGAGCCGATTCATCATTAACAAAAATTCATTTACAAATGATCACTCAAATGAGTCACCATTCAATTTGCAGGTTGCCACTACGCTCACTAAGCAATTCACTCGTTGCAGATATCTCGTAATTGCTTTCAAGTCTACAGTGGGTAAACCTCTAGCGGTTAAACTGTGCACTGTTTTGAAAAGATAATATTCTTCATCTTTACTGTAACGAACGGCATACAGTAAAAAATAAATTTTTTAAAAGGATTTTTAGAAGCGGAGGTACAGCATTTAAGGTTTTTTGGTACACACACAAACACGACCCACCGCCAGAACTGTGAACTACAAAACCCCAAGAGTAGAGAGAAAGTGTTAGACAAAGTAAATAGCATAGGGCGTTCAAACATTTTTTAACTCGGTCTTTTAAAAGCACAGATATTAACAAAAAACGAAAAAATTTGCGCTCCCTGCAGGAAAATTGTGCCTTGTTTTTGGAAATAGATGTACTCAAAATGTTTTAGCAGGTAGTAATATCTGACCGAAACAGGATTTTTTTAATCGCGTTTTTAGACGCGCAGATGTTGCTCCTAATATGCTGCAAACGGAAACGCTAGCTTACTCACTCTTAGTGGAACACGTGTGCGTTAGGAAACATTTGAAACTATATGCAAAATATTTCATACACAAAACGTTCTCCGATAAAGGAAAAAAAATTCAAATCGAACTGTAAGAAGCAGAGCTATCGACAAAAGTAAGACATACGTCTAAGCCCCGTGGCGGAAAAATTATGTACTATTTTCAGCACCAGATATTCTCAAAAAGCTTGTCGTGGTGAGTAGTATCTCACTGCGAAAGAAGTTTTTAAAGGGTCTGTAACGTACCAGGAGATGTGACGTACCTGCCAGAAGGACGCACACGACATAAAGGCAGATAGGAATCAGAATAAAACGTCCGCGTAGCTCAATTGGTAGAGCAACTTATTCCGGAATGAGGGGACCCGGGTTCGAATCCTGGCGCGGATAAAAATGACGGAGAAATTTTCTTCGTTATACACTATACAAAAACAGGTAAGAAAAAGGGGTAAAATTATTAACATTCTAAATAATGCCTGTAATTCCTTTAATATAGCCTTTGGTGTTAGGACCAGCAAGATCTGGTCTCTGATTCGTCACGACCGTGACTCAATTTCTGTTATAAACAGACATGGAATTTACAGTGTAAGTCTAAAAGCAATAAACCAAGAAGATAGCGACCTATTTTATAAAAAAATCCACTGAAAGGAATTCAGGACTGCGAGATAGGAAAAATAAGAGAATCCCTTCTCCAGCACTTCGAAAAAAAAAAAAAAAAATAAGGGGAGATGATGTAACGTACCTGCCAGAAGAACGCACACGACATAAAGGCAGATAGGAATCAGAATAAAACGTCCGCGTAGCTCAATTGGTAGAGTGACTTATTCCGGAATGAGGGGATCCGGGTTCGAATCCTGGCGTGGACAGAAATGACGGAGAAATTTACTTCGTTATAATGGCGCCCGAACTATCCGGATGACCCGACCGTTCAAAATCTCGCAATGGTGTGATGTTCTTTCCACACCGCGAGATAGGAAAAATAAGAGAATCCCTTCTCCAGCACTTCAGAAAAAAAAAATAACAAGGGGGAGATGATGTAACGTACCAGGAGATGTGACGTACCTGCCAGAAGGACGCACACGACATAAAGGCAGATAGGAATCAGAATAAAATGTCCGCGTAGCTCAATTGGTAGAGTGACTTATTCCGGAATGAGGGGATCCGGGTTCGAATCCTGGCGTGGACAGAAATGACGGAGAAATTTACTTCGTTATAGGTCTCTCTGCAAACACATTCTTTGCAAAGAAACAAAACAAAAAACGATGCGCACAGAACAAATTATTCAATCGAGATGAAAATCGGTATGTGCAATGTACCTGTATAGGAAATTAAATTATTGCAATTCCAGAGCAGTTGGGCCATTTTTATTCGGATAAAACAGCAGCACGAGCGGAACAAGTCAGTATATGTTGTAGCGCCACCTCTAACTCGGATACAAGCAGTTCCCCGGCGTGGCATAGAAGCATACAGTTCATGGATTCTATCCTGAGGTTCAGCATGCCAGATGGTGTCCAAATTGCCGGTCAGTTAGAACACATTCCGGGATGGACGTAGGTAGCGTTCCATCATGTCCCAAACATGTTCGATCAGTGAGAGGTCTGGCGATCAAACTGGCCATGGAAGGGTGTCGACCAGTGGCGAAGCGTGCCTTTGTAAGTAAGGGAAGCAATGCAGTTAATATGCGATAAATAGATGGCAAAAGGGATATAAAAATTTATAATAATTAAAATCAGCAAGTGACCCGTAGTTCATACGCTACGTTGACAATTCGGCATGGCAGAAAGCATCGTAAGCCCCCCCCCCCCCCTAACGCGACCATGCGCGGTACCACCAAAAAGAAATGTCTATGTAGAAGTTCAAATGCAAAGATTTATAAAAAAAATGTTTAGTGAAAATGTTGAAAGGGAACGAAACTTGTCTACCCACACAACGAAAAGAATTGGGGGTTGCTTCTATCAGAGCTGAGCCCGAGCCTTAATCGGGCTCGGGCTGTAGAATATTTACTGCGGTTCGGGATCGGACTCTTAGAGAGAGGGAGAGCGAGATAATTTTTTTAATTTATAAATTGGATTGTATATGATTTATATATAAAATCACATATAAATTATCATATAAAATCACATTTATAAAATGTGATTTTATATGATTTTTATAGAGTTTTTTTTTTATTTATAAATGTGATTTTATGTGATTATTAAAATGATCCAAAAGACAGAGAAAGTATTTTTTCTGGAATGCAGTCTTCGGAGTTTTGGAGTTCACGTGGCCGTATACTGTAGACGTGCCAGAGTCCATTGCTTCCATGGCTCTTACATTCCTCAGAAGAGTCACAGAAACAAATAGCTAAACTAATAAAAGTAACGCTTACTTTTATTTTATTGAAATAGTGACATGTAACCGCTAAAGAACGTGCGACATAAACTACTGAAAGTTCAAACCACAAGCCAATAATGGAACTGAATCAACTAATTACACTAACACAGAAAACTTTTGACAAATTGCAACTTCAAACGATTGTTACGGGAGTCCTCTGAGTGCTGACTGAACGTTTGGAAAGAGCGCATGCTCAAGTTAGTGGCTTTATCTTTGAAACTCTTTTGTGTGGTGTGTGGTTCTGCCTTCGGCGCCGTGGATGCGTTTGGGAGAATGCTTCCCCACGCTCTATGCTTAGCGTGGCATTACTGGCTGTAGCTGGCCACTCTGCTGGTGGGCATGCCGTGTTACTGAATTTCAGCTGGATGCATTATCTGCGTTGCTTCCAACGAGCGACTTAGGTACGAGACACTTGTTCTTGTTTTCGTAAAACTACAAATCTGAATTTGCTTTCTTAAAAATAAAAGTTACTGAAAAAAAAAATACCCGCTGCGTTGTGTTGGTGAGATATTTTTATTCTACTTTAATGCTACATATTTTTAATTCACGCAAAAGAAAGTGCATGAACCAAATGGTAGCAATGCTTCCCTTGCTTCCATTGACGCTTCGCCACTGGTGTCTACATGACGGAAGAAGGCTGGGAGAGCCGTGCCATGTGTGACGGGCATTGTCCTGTTGAAAAATTGCTTGGTGATGATGCGATAGGAATGACAACACAACAGGTAGTAGAATGTCGTCAACGTACCGTTCAGCCGTAAGGGTAGTACAGAGAACTACCAAGGGTGTCCGGCTATTGTAGGAAATGGCTCCCCAGACAATCATTCCCGGTGTGTGAGTAGTGTCCCGTGCCACAGTAAAGACAGGATCCGTGCGTTGACCGGCTCGTCTCCAGGAGCGCATGCGTTGGTCATCAGCACCAAGTGAAACCGTGACCCTCCACTGAACACAATACGACGTCACTTAACACTATGCCAGGTTGATCGGGCCCGACACCACTGCAACCGGTGCCAGCGATGCTCGCTGGTCAGTGGTAGGCGGCGAAGTGTCTTCCTCGAATGTAGTCTCCGTGCCGAAAGTCGTGTGGCAACGTTCCGGATGTCCACTTCCGTACCTGTAGACGACACGACATGGCCACGAATGGTTGAGAGCGACGAATTCGGCTCTGTTTGCGCGGCTCTCAAAATCGCTCGATCCTGCGTTCTGTCGCTGCCCTCGGCCATCCACTGCCCACGTGCCGCTAGTTTGTGCCCTCCTCGACCCATTGGCACCAACATCGTCCGACCATCGCTCCGACCCAAATGCCTGGCGATGCAGCGACTTAACCAACCGGGCCTCTCTCAGCCCAATTATACGTCCTCTCTCAAACTCGCTCAAATACTCGTATTGTGCACGGATATGACGTCGAAGCATCCTCACAGTCCGTGGAGGTTAATGCAACCGCAATCCGCGGTCACAATTGCCCTGCGTGCGAGCTTTGCTCTTGATATCATCGTTGCGCGGTTACCATGCGCTGTGGCGGCCCACTATTTCATCACTGGTCGTTATTTTTAATCATTTGCATATTGGGCCCTGATGTACTTGCATGCGGAGTTGGCAAAGAGTGTATATCAAAAACAAAAATATACACTTACGCCCCTAGGGGCAAACCCATTCTTTGTAAATATTCCGAATTATATGTAGAACATTTCCCGCCAGGAGCTCCAGCCGATACAAAAAGAATTTTCCAAATCGGACTTTTAGACGCAGAGATATCGAGGAAATCGCAATTTGATTTTACGCTCTCTAGCAGAAAAGCTATGCATTTCTTGAAAAAGAAACTGTACCCGAAATAGTCTTGTTATAAATGGTTTCGAATGGAAGAAAGAATGTTTTTAATCGGATGTTCAGATGCTATTTATATTGAATAAATGTATTTTTAAGTCGCTAGCATCTGCATTTAGGCCCTCAGGTGGCGAAGTTGTGCATCGTAGAAAAGCCGGAAAGCAAGAATCATCGTTCTCATATTTCAAGCTTCCTAATGCAAACAGAATTTTCAAATTTTATAGTTCCAGAGATATGGTGTCCACAAACGGACGGACGGAGAAAGTGATAATATAAGCGCGATATTTTTTTTATGAAATACGTGCTAAAAAAATAGGTGCTTATGTTATCATTTTGTCCGTCCGTCCACCTATGGACACCATATCTCTACAAATATTGGACCGATTTGAAAAATTATTTTTGCATTGAGGAGCCCGAAATGTTAGAACGATGACCCTTGCTTTCAGGTTTTTCTACGATGTATAACTTTACCGTTAGAGGACTTGAATGCAGATGCCGTTGAATTCAAAATACATTTTATTCCATATAATGGCTTCTGAACATCCTATTAAAGACATTCTTTCTTCTATTTGATACCATTTATAAGGAAGACTATTTTGGGCACAGTTTCTTTTTCAAGTAATGAATAGTTTTCTACTAGGAGGGCGTAAATTTAAATTGCAATTTCTCCGATATATCTGCTCCTAAAATTTCTATTTAAAAAATTCTGTTTGCATCAGATTGAGTTCCTGGTGGGAAACGTTCTGCGTATCATTTCGAATTTTTTTGCAATGAATAGTTTGGACACTTAGAGGCGTAAGCGAACGTTTTTGTTTCTGATTTGTTTGCAGCAATATCTGAGCTTCTGAAACATGATTTAAACAAGAAAGATGACAATGAATTTTCGGTTGTAATGAGCACGTCCTTTAAATCCTTTCTGATACGAATTAAATTTATCAAAGTTATTCAAAGTCAATGCAGCCGTTAAGAAAAAATCACGACTAGATTTCTGCAATCGATAAAACATACAGAAATAGAAACATCTGCTTAGTTCCAATAGCGGCTAAATAGCATGTAACGAAAATTAACAAATGGCGTACAAAACGTTTCTCATAGAAGAAAGAAGGTAACCAAGAAAAACAGATTTTCAAATCAAACAGTTAAAAGAAGAAAAATAGAAGGAAGCATGATATAAATCTACGCTTCTGTTTGCATCAGAAGCGTAGATTTATATCATGAAAGAATTCTGCAGAAGAATTTTTGCATAATGGGAAAGTTGAAAAATATGCGAAAAATATTCTTCATTGAAAAAGCTATGCTAAGGAAAAATATTTTTTCAGATACATCTCCCGGAAGTGGAGATAGCGGAAAAAGGTATTGACCTTTACGTATTGTTTAATGAAGATGATGTTCCGCATCTATATTGTAGCGAATGGCATACTACCCAGCAAAAACACAAGTGCTGGGAAACTGCTGGCCACCATCTGGCAGTGATGGATCACTGCTGGCTGAAATCTGCCGCTCACGGCCCGGTAGCGGTCCGTTGGTGGCAGCGCTATCAGTTGGTGACCCATTGATGCCGTGAATTGGCAGCATCGCCGTGAATTGTGGGCCTCCAAGCAAGTGCCACTAGTGGCCCGTTGTTGGCAACCAATGCAACCCCAACAGCAGGTGGAAGCAACAAGACTGCGCATGAGCAGAAGCAACACTTGCTGTGTCGCTCATGGTAGCAGTTAGTTGAAAACGACGCTATTGCCATCGTGTTATTTTAGTTAATGTGAAGAAAAAAAATCCATAAGTAGAGTGGCGAATTAATTTCCAAATGAAATTCCACGTCGACGAAGATATCAGATTAAGCCGTGAAATACTAGATTACAGCCATGAAATACACCCACTCCATTCCCATGAATAACAATTCATAGAATGGAGTGGGTGAATAACAAGAAAAAATTTGAAACCGCTTGAAACAAATGTCCTGGAAAAACATTAAAAAAACGTTTGTTGAAAAAAAAAAAGAATTCACGCGTACAAAATTCATTAATTATTTGAAAGAAAAAAAAAGCAACGCTATGTGGATATAATGTACTCATCCATGGGTTCAATACACAAGACTGGGAGAAATTCGCCTCTAAAAATAACGAGTAGTAAAATAAAATATCTTTCCTCTTTAAAACAAATGTAGCTCCGGACAACGGAAAGGAAAGATACAACGTTAAAAATGTAACAGAATGTGACATGAACCCGGGTAAATATATATTAATTCAACAATCGCCTTTCAAGACGACAGGGACAGTACAAAACTAAACTTTGGAAAGTGACTCTAAGTTTGTACATTCCTTGAAAAAGAGTGAAGTTCTCTTAAGGTAAATAAAAACTATCGTTACGTTGAAAAAATAAATTTATGAATTATCTGAAACTGACTTGTATGAAAAATACCTCGCAACATTGTAAAATGAAAGAGAACCATTCAATTACACATTCCGCACAAAACAGACAGCTTCAAGCACACGCTCGTGCGTGGCAAATTAGTCCGGTCAGTAGAGAGCTCAGCTCCTACGCCGATAGCCCTGGTTCGTGTCCACCCAGATCCAAACGGGTGTTTATCCGGTCTGTTGAAAAAATTTCTCCAGCGCAGTGCTATAATTCACAAGTTTCGTAAACGGAGGAAACAAAAAGTTGCAGCTTTGGGAAAACTGCGGTTATCCTTGAAATTTCTTTTTTTTTAAGGCTACTACTGGGAAATTGGCGGACAAGATTCGGCAAGCCATCTGTTACATCACGTGGTTGCCGGCTGCCACTACCGGCAATCTAGCGGACCACATTAGGCTAGCCATCATTTCTGGCACGTGCTTGCAGGGCCGCTGAAGGGCCACTTGTGGCAGCTACTGCAAATAATGGATAACTGATGGCCCTGTTGTGGCATATGACAACTGATGGGGTGCCAACTGTTGGCCAGCTGTTGGCCTGAACTGCTGGCCCTCCTGTTGGCCGCCCGGACATTTTATTGACGGTTCGGCAGCGGCAACATAGTGCTGGGTCATTGACGGCAGTGCTGGCCCAACAAGACTGTTTTTGCTGGGTACGAAAAAGAAATTTGTCTATAGGCTTTTTAGAAGCGGACATACAGCTGCAAACAGAAGTACAGAAACACCACCTAGCGACAGAACTGTGAACCGCAAAACTGTTCAAATACTGACAATAAAGTGTTCCACAAAGTTACCCAGCAAAAACAGTCTTGCTGGCCCAGCAGTATGTTGCCTCTGCCGAACCGTCAATAAAATGTCCGGGCGGCCAACAGAAGGGCCAGCAGTTCAGGCCAACAGCTGGCCAACAGTTGGCACCCCATCAGTTGTCATATGCCACAACAGGGCCATCAGCTGTCCATCACAGGCAGTAGCTGCCACAAGTGGCCCTTCAGCGGCCCTGCAAGCACGTGCCAGAAATGATGGCAAGCCTAATGTGGTCCGCTAGTTTGCCGGTAGTGGCAGCCGGCAACCACGTGACGTAACTGGTGGCTTGCCGAATCTTGTCCACGAATTCCCCAGTAGTAGCCATAAAACAAAAAAATTCAAGGATAACCGCAGTTCCCCAAAGCTACAACTTTTTTTTTCTACCCTTACGAAACTTGTGAATTATAGCACTGCTCTGGGGAAATTTTCTCAACAGACCGCAAAAAGGCCCGTTTGCATCTCGGTAGATACGAACCAGGGCTGTCGGCGTGGTAGCTGAGCTTTCTACCGACCGGACTAATTTGCCACGCACGGGCGTGAGCTTGAAGCTGTCTGTTTCGTGCGCAATGTGTAATCGAATGGTTCCCTCTTTCATTTTACAATATTGCGAGGTGTTTTTCATGACAATCAGTTTCATATAATTCATAAACTTATTTTTTCAACGTAACGATAGGTTTTTTTACCTTAAGGGAACTTCACTCATTTTCAAGGAGTGTACATACTTAGAGTCACATTCCGAAGTTTTGTACTGATCTTGTCGTCTTGAAAGGAGATTGTTGAATTAATATATATTTACTCGGGTTCATGTCACATTCTGTTACCTGTTTAACGTTGTATATTTCCTTTCCGTTGTCCGAAGGTACATTTGTTTTAAAGAGGAAATATATTTTATTTTACTTCTCGTTATTTTAAAAGCGAATTCCTCCCAGTCTTGTGTATTCAACCCATGGATGAGTACATTTTATCCATATAGCGTTTCTTTTTTTTTCTTCAAATAATTAATAAATTTTATACGCGTATAATTCTTTTTTTTTTCCAACAAACGTTTTTTTAATGGTTTACCAGAACATTTGTTTCAAGCGGTTTCAAATGCTTTCTTGTTATTCACCCACTCCATTTCATGAATTGTTCTTCATGGGAATGGAGTGGGTGTATTTCATTTCTGAAATCTAGTATTTCATGGCTTAATATGATATCTTCGTCGACGTGGAATTTCACTAGGAAATTAATTCGCCTCTCTACATATGTATTTTTTTAACACCCACTAAAATAACACGATGGTGATAACGTCGTCTTCAACTAACTGGTACCATGAGAGACACAGCAAGTGTTGCTTTTTCGCATGCGCAGTCCCGTTGCTTCGACCTGCTGTTGGGGTTGCATTGGTTGCCAGCAACGGGCCACTAGTGGCACTTGCTTGGAGGCCCACAATTCACGGCGATGCTGCAGGGCCATCAATGGCTCGCCAACTGATAGCGCTGCCACCAACGGACCGCTACTGTGCCGTGAGCGGCAGATTTCAGCCAGCAGTGACCCATCACTGCCAGCTGGTGGCCAGCAGTTTCCCAGCACTTGTGTTTTTGCTGGGTAATGGAATTCAGTGCTGAAAGAATTTTTTAAATCGCACATATAGAAACACAGATATTAAGAAAAAGAGATAAAAAGTTGGCGCCCACTAGTGGCGAAAGTGTGCATCATTTTGGGAAGAAAATAAACTCAAAGAGTTTCATAGTTAGTAGTATCTGACCGAAAAATAATTTTTTTAATCAGGTTTTTAGTCCCGCAGATATTGCTGTAAACCGGAACATGAACTTACGCCCTCTGGTGGCAATCATGTTCGTTAAGAAAATTTCGAAATTATATGAGAAAGATTTCACAGCAGAAATGCTCTCCAGCAAAGAAATAATTTTTCAAATCCGACACTTACAAGCAGAGATATCGACAAAAATAAGATATGCATCTACGCCCCTGGTGGAAAAACAATGCATTATTTTAAGAATGAAGTACCCTGAAAAGATTTTTCGAGGTGAGTGGTATCGGTCCACGAAAGAATTTTTTCAATCGACTGTTCGGACGCTCATATTGTACTGCAAATACCTCAGAAGAAGAAAAAAACACTTACACCCCGTGGTGGCCAAACCATTCCTTACCAAAAATTTGAAATTATAATAAAAAAAACATTTCCCATCAGGAGCTGTATCCGATGCAGTAAGAATTTTCCAATTCGCAGAGTTAGAAGCACAGATATCGGGGAAAACGCAATTTACCTTTAAGCCCCCTAAGGGAAGGTCTAGGATTTTTTTTTTTTTTTTTTTTTTTTTTTTTTTTGTGATTGGAGGTTTAACGACCACCGTGAGCAACTCAATGGGCTATAAGCAGTCGCCCGTCCCTAATTTAGGGTCACTAGTTCCAGGGAAGGGAGAGAGCCAGTGCCGTAAGACAAACACAACATCCATGCCTCACCGGGATTCGAACCCGGACCCCGTTCAGGCGAATGATCAGAGACCATCGCTTAGACCACTGCGCCACCGGGGCGGCAGGTCAAGGAATTATTTGAAAAGCTTGAAACTCTATCAGAAACATTTTGCATCGTGAACGCTCTCCAACAAAGAAAGAATTTTTCAAATCGGAGTTTTAGAGGTTGAAATATTGGGTAAAACTCAATTTACCTTTACGCCCCCTAGCGGAAGATCTATGAATCACTTAAAGAATTTGAAAATGTATGTCAAACATTTCTGACTGGAAACGCTGACAAACAAAGAAAGAATATTTCAAATCAGACATTTAGAAACAGAGATATCGAAAAAGAAAAGATATGCATCTACGACCCCTGGCAGGAAAATTATGTCATATTTTTAGCAGGAGATATTTTGAATGGTTTTCCGCGGTGAGCGGTATCGATCAACGAAATAATTTTTTTCAATCGAGTTATCGGAAGCTTAGATTTTGCTTCTAATACATTAGAAGCAGAAATAGACATTTACGCGCCCTAGTGGCGAAACTATTTCTTACCAAAAATTAGGAATTGTATGCAAAACATTTCCTATCAGGAGCTGTATCCGAAGCAGAAAGATTTTTTTTTTATCAAATCGGACATTTAGAAATAGAGATATCGGAGAAATCGCAATTTTCCTTTACGCCCCCTAAAGGAAAATCTATGCATTACTTGAAAAAGGAACTGTACCCAAAATAGTTTTCGTTATAAATGGCATCGAATGGAAGGAAGAATTTTTTCAATCGGATATTTAGAAGCAAATATATATACTGTACAATGAAATATATTTTGAATTCGATATCATCTGCATTTACGCCCTCTAGCGGCGAGGTTTTGCATAAGAAAAAACTAGAACACAAGGATCATCGTTCGTACATTTCAAGTTTCCCAATGCAAAAAGAATTTTTCAAATCGGACTAATGGTTCCAGAGATATGGTGTCCCCAGATGGACGGACGGAGGGACAACTTGATAACATAAGCGCTATCTTTTTTTGCAAAAGACGTGCTAAAAATTATTGTGCTTAAACTAGTGCATAGTTTGGCCGCCAGTGGTCGTAGATGTATGTCTCATTTTTGACGATATCTCTGGTTCTAATCGTCCGATTTCAGAAATTCTTTCTTTGTCGGAGAGCGTTCCCGGTGCGAAATGATTCACATATAATTTCAGATTTTCAGAACGCACAAGTGTGCCACTAAACGGAATAAGTTCACGTTTCCGTTTGCAGTATATTAGCAGTAATATCTGCGCTTCTAAAATCCCGATAAAAATCATTTTTCGACCAGATACTACTAACTGCGAAAACATGTTGTATACATTTACTACCAAAAATAGGGCACAATTTTCCCGCTAATGGACGCAAATATCTAATCGGTTTTGGCCAATATATCTGCTTTTGAATATCGATTTACAAAAATTTTTGAACGCCGTGTACCATTTATTTTCTGGAACACATTGGCTGTATTCGTGGGTTTTTCGTAGTTAACAGTTCTGACGCTAAGTGGTATTAGCGTTCATTTATGTCTAATGCTGAATCTCCGCCTCTAAAAACCCTATTGAAATCTTTTTTATACTCTATACCAAGGGCGCCCATAGGGGGGTCGCCCCCCCCCAGCAATTGGTATAGCCAATTTTTTGATAAATTTAAAACACTAAAATAGACTAGACGAAACCTTTTTTTAAAGCATTTTTAAAAATAATAAGATATTAATGATTGATTGTATCGATTATTTTTCTTGTATTTTAGTATCTTGTACATTTAGTAAAATGTTTGACAACCTTGAAGGAGGTAAGAATTTTTCTTAGCCCCCCCCCCCCCCCAGTGCTCATATGGGCGCCACTGTTCTATACCATTCTTTACAATAAACGTGGGAATACAGTATTATCTTTTTTAAATAACGCACAGTTTTCCCCTTATGGGAAAAAATGTCAAAACCTTTTTCTCGCTATCTGTGCTTCCAAAGGACGTATTTGAAAAATTATTTTTCTTAGCGTAGCTTTTGCTATGAAGAATACTTTTCGCATATATTTTTACTTTTCCATTATTCAAAATTCTTCCGCTGGGGGCTTAAAGTTATTTTGTGTTTTCCTCTATATCTGTTCTTCGAACAGTTCGATTTGAAAATCGATTTGTCTCTGATATCTTCCTTTAGCTAAGAGAAACATTTTGTGCACAATCTGTTAATTTTCGTAAAAGAATTTTCAACCGCAAGTGGAATAAAGTAACTCTTTCTATTTCTAGATGTTTTATCAATTCTAGAAATGTGGTTGATTTTTTTATTTTATTGATTTTTTATTTTGCTTTTGTAATAGATTTCATTGACTATAAATAATTTTGAAATACTTTATTCGTGTCGAAAAAGATTCAAAAGAAGTGCTCATTACAACCGAAAATTCGGTGTCATCTTTCTTGTGGAACTTTTATAGTTGCGAATCAATCTTAATAATGGTTTTGCTGAACTGACTATACAGCAAACAAAGGTTAGCTAAAGTGTATTGTGCATTATTTTCATGAACGAAATAATCGAATTCATAAAATTCCGAAATGTTTTAGATGTGAATTCAAATGCAAGTACGGAGAACTCACCTTAGTAACTAATGAAATATCCTATATTTACAGAAAACACCAAGTATCTGCTCGGGAGAACAATTACCAGAAATACACTGGCGTGTAAATTAAAGAAGTTCCAAATTTTAGAGGGTTTCTAAAAGATGAAGCAGAATGTCTCCGTCCTGATTAGTATATGTGTATGTGGTAATACAGTGAGTAGTAAAACCCTAAGCAAATGTTATGATGAAACACCGAATATGCAAATTAATGGCAGCTTCGGTTTCGACAGTTAGATTTCGTTCTGACCCAGTATGTGGCCAGCTTTAAAGGCGGCCGCACATTAGGTCGGAACGGAAACGTAGAAAAAACTGAAAACCATAATCTCCAGTGAAAGTCCGCACACAGCATCGGACCTAATCGAATTACAGGGTGCCCATTAAGTCTTTCCCGCATTACAAAAATTTATATAGAAAAATGTATTACAGGTACAAGGAAGGGATTGCACGACAATGATGGTGCACAAGTAAAGTCTTTTTTCCAGTGTCAGTGCACCTACATAGGTGCCATTTTCGACCCGGAGGACATCTAAGCGATATTCGATTTCACGCCATGTTTTTGTTTTAATATCTCAGCGGAAACAGAACCAATGACGTCCGTTATTCTGCTCTTCAACGTCTCGAAATCCGGAACACTGCTAGAGTAAACTTGGTCTTTCACATAACCCCATAGGATAAAGTCTAGTGGGATTATGTCGGGCGATCGAGATGGGCATGCCATAGGACTGTCGCGGCGAGTCCATCTGTCCAGAAATGTGGCATTCAGGGGAACTCACGAACCAATATTGATCAATGTCGTGGGGCACCGTGCCTGCAACTGAGGTGCTGCAAAAATTTCCAGCATGTCCAGGTACACGTTACATGTTACCGTGGGCTCTGTAAAACAGAAGGGTCCGATGATTCTGTCATGCATCAGGCTGCATCATACGTTCACTTTCGGGCTAGCTCTCTGTTGTTCCATGACATAATCCGGATTTTCTGATCCCCAGATTCGCACATTGTGCCTATTCACTGTACCAGAGACATGGAATGTGGCTTCATCTGAGAAACAGACACGGTGCAGATAATCACTATCATGAGCTATGCGCGCTGCAACATCGCGAAGCCGGTCATCAGGCTGAAGAGCTTGAACGATCTGTACCTTATAAGCGTACAAATAAAGACGTTTGTGTAAAATTTTGTGAACCGTGGCACGGGGAATCCCAGTTTCCAGTGAAGCACGACGAATGGATTTCCTGGGGTTTCGCAGAAATGTCTCCTGAACAGCTGCAGCTGTCTCTTGTGTAACCGGTGGTTGGCCCGTTCGGGGGAGATCGCCAACACTACCCGTCGCTTTAAACTTTTCATACCAAGCTTTTATGCTTTTTGTTACAGTGGTGATCGTCTGCACTCTTTTCTGAAATGAGGTTGGAAAGTAACCGCCAATTTGGTCTCATGGAACCACAACACGCACATCGCTTTGTCTTGCATGGTAGCCATTATCGATGAAATGCTTCTCTTATTCAGCAGTA
This sequence comes from Macrothele yani, assembly GCA_039090855.1. Classification (NCBI taxonomy): domain Eukaryota; kingdom Metazoa; phylum Arthropoda; class Arachnida; order Araneae; family Macrothelidae; genus Macrothele; species Macrothele yani. The sequence goes on from CM077022.1 coordinate 29,163,205, forward strand.
GCGCTCACCTAAAGAACAGAAAAACAAACTTTAGGAGTGCTGCTATACTATGTTGGCAACCATTTTATTTTAACTTGCATAGATTTTTTATATTAATTTTTGTAATGCGGGAAAGGTTTTATGACCACCCTGTAGAATGGAATCGACCTTTCGGATAAGGACGGAAGGAAAAGAAATTTTTAAGGACTGCTCACTGAGAATATTTTTGACGGATTCGAATGCGTTCCGAACCGTTGCGCATGCCTTAAGACAAAATGATCTGCCTCAGTTGTTTACTTTATTGCATCACCAGACAGCAAGCTCTTGGCGCTCCCTAATTTTCGAGCTTTCGTTGCTTCCCTATGAAGTTGTTCATCTTTTTATTTATTATTTCGAAAGTGTGTGTTGACCTAAAGTTAATCAACGCTGTTCATACAATTCCTAGCCCTGTTCAAACAATTCCTAGAGGCGCAGTGCTCTAAGCGATGGCATCTGACCATTCGTCCGAGGTAGGTTCGAATCCCGGTAAGGCATGACTGTTGTGTTTGTCTACAGGCAATGATTTTCTCCCTTCCCTGGAACCAGTGGTCCTAAATTAGGGACGGACAATTGCTTATAGCCCATCGAGTTGCTCACGGTGGTCGTTAAACCCCCAAACAAACAAAAAATTATTTTCTATCAAAATAGTTACAAATACTACGAGAGTTTGATGAAAGACAATGTGTAGGAAAAAATTTCACTGAGTTTTTGAGTGAAATGTAACATTTTTATTCTTTTCGCATTCAATAAAAATATGTTTAGCCTAAAAAAAGCACACGCACAAAGAAAAATGGCGTCGGTAGTTTATGACATATCGCTGCTATATAATCATCTTCCTCTGTTTCTTCTTTTCTTTCATTGTATAATTTTTCTTTCATTGTATAATTTAGTTATCAGTGTCATTTTATTATGTCCATTCAGGTATAATATTATTATTTTAAGTCACAGTTTATGCTGTCAACGAAGAATAAGAAAGATGATTACAATTTTCAGTTGTAATGAGTACGTCCTTTGAATCCTTTCTGACGCCAAAAAAATTTCGAAGCAGATTTTTAGAATATCCAAATATTCCGAAAAAAAAAAAAAAAAAGAGAATGCACTTACCCCACCTGGGGAAAAATTGTGCATAATTTAAAGTATGCAATGTGAGCGGAGTTATTCATAGTGAATGCAACTGGTAACAAAAGAAATCAACCAGATTTCTACAATAGTAAAACATCCACGAAATAGCTATTTACTCACACTAGGAGCTGAAAAGTGTGTCATCCAGAAAAGCATATTAAATATTTGCGCCCCTTAGCGGGGAAATTGCGTATTATTTTGGGCAGGAAATGCGCCCAAAATTTTTCTGTAGTTAGTAGTATCTGATGGAAAAAGGATTTCTTTAATCGAGATTTTAGACGCGCAAGACATGCTGTAAATATGCTGTATATATATATGCCTTCTAGTGGCAAATATGTGCGTTAGAAAATTTTTAAAATTATATGCAAACCATTCCACACCAGAAACGCTTTCCGACAGAGAAAGAATTTTTCGAATTGGACTGCTGAGATATCGAGAAAAATATATGCATTTATACCCTAGGAGGGAAAATCATGTACTATTTTAAGCAAAAAATACGCTCGAAATCTTTTTTCGTAGTGAGCGCTATCTGACCACAGGAGAAATTTTTTCAATAGAGTTTTCAGGAGCGCTGATATTGCTGCAAATACATTGGAAACAGAAATATATGCTTGCGCTCCCTAGGCGAAAAACAGTTCTTCACCAAAAATTAGAAATCCTATGCAGAATATTTCTCATTTAGAACTTTATCCGAAGGAAAAAATCAAATGGGACTTCTAGAAGCAGAGAAATCGGATAAATCGCAAATCCCTGTACGCCTCCTAGCAAAAAAAACTGTGTATTATTTAAAAAGTAATTCTACCCAAAACTTTTTTCGTTAAAAGGTATCGAAGGAAAAAAACAATATTTTAAATTAGCATGTTTAGAAGAAATTATACGGAATAAAATGCATTCTGAATCTGCATTTACGTCCTCTAAGGGAGAAGTTATTCATCGAAAATGACTTAAAAGCAAGGATCATCGTTCTCACATTTCGGGCTTCCCAATATAAAAGGATTTTTTTTCAAATCGGACTAATAGTTACCGAGATACGGTATCCACAGATAGACAGACGGAAGGACGGACAAAGTGATACTACAAGCACGTACTTTTTTTATCAAATACATGTGAGAAATCGATGGTACTTCACTATATGTCCAGGTTTCCCTTTATTCCGTGTTTCGCCTTCATCTGTTGATCATTTCACCTTGGCAGGCCTGCTGGCGAACTGAATTGCTCTTTGAAACTTTTCCTGTTGTTGAAGAAATCTTTAAGTGCCGCATTACTGCCTACCCCAGGTAGGCGGTAGGCATTCAACCACTATTGTCTCATTGAGCTAGACAACACATTCTGTCAGCAAATAGGAGGAACAGAATACCACACAGTAGTGCACAACTGCACAGGCCCACATGCAGGCTCGCAGAATAACCAAAATCTTGCTCATAACAAGAGTCTTTTGTCCTGCACTTCTGCTAAGCTGCTTTTTGGTACGCTGCAGTTCGAACTGGACGTCTGCACGGGCCAGGCGCTTTTTACTTTTAGAGAACAAAGAAATGGGCCGGGCCGGGCTTTTTTCGTTTAGAGAACAAAGCAGCGGGCTGGACCGGGCTTTTCTCAGACATATACGGCCCGGCCGGGTCACGCCAAGTCGACCCATTTTTTTTTTTTTTTATCGCAATTGTAATGAAAGGAAAAAGTCGCATTACCCTATTTCCTGGTCTGTTTAACTGTTTTGCTGGCTTTATTTCCATGACATACGCAGGGCGTAATCACAGAGGCGAGAACAGGCACTCATAGCGATTTTACCACCTGTAGGCATTAAGATGGTAAAACCACTTTAGGGCTTGTTGAAAACATAGAGATTCGATCCTGAGCGATTGTGTGTGTTGTGTAGATGTGTGGAGTAAGGGAAGAGAGGTGTCTGCAGTGTGCTGGTGGTGGCAGTGGTGTGCGTGAGAGAGAGAGAGAGAGAGCGGAACGACATCCATTGTTTCTTCTATCCCTAATCCCTATTGGAATTGACTTTTGTAGTGTTACCGCTTGCTAGTTCGGAGAAAGAAACATTTTATTACCCTCCTGTGGCATTTCACTCGGAAAACTTATCAGCAGCAGACCCCTGTGGATGTCTTCACGTACTCATAGTTGCAAATGTAACTTCTTTTACCATGGAATTAAAGAAATCAAAAGAACTGCGCGAAAACATTGCTACAAGAGAATACATGCTATCTTACAGTATCTTAGAGATATAAATGTGTTTCTGACAAGTTCCTCGTCCAAATTCTCTGTTTTTATACTTTCTGCTGCAAAAATGTTTCCTAACTACTGATATTAGGTATGTAAATGTACTTTAGTTTATTCGCAGTTTGCGTAAAAATTTAATCGTTTAATCTTATAAAACAAGTTTATGAATTAACTAGTGTTTATACTAGAGGTTGGAAGCATTTCTCTCAAGGAAGAGCCTTTTTTCTTTTACTTTTCTGTCAGTAAACTGTAGAATTTTTTTAAAGTTCGCTATGCTTTAAAAATTTATTTTGAACGCGCTGTCTTTTAAAGTTACATTCTTCGATAATTTCAAAAGTTTAGTTAATATTTTTAGGCTTACATTTAACTATCTCATTTCATTATTCAATCTTCACAATTTAATAAAATTCAATAGAAAGACAAAATAATATAAATTTGGCACGCCACGGGCCAGGCCGGGCCTAAATAATAGCTGCAATTGGCGGGCCGGGCCGAGTATCTGAAACGGACCGGGCCTTAAACGCGTGGGCTTGAGCCTGGCCAGGCCCACCAAATAAGGCCCTCGCTGACCTCTAGTTTCAACTCCTCAAATTGCCGCGCTTCATATAATCTGTCACTTATGTTGCTCTCTCTTCAGCAAAGCAAGTAGAAAATTAGAGATTCTGAAACACACACAGAACGACTTCCTTTCACCCTAGAGATGTGTCGTTTGCGAACGATTCTTTCTAAAAGAACGAATCAGCAAACAGAGTCAGTAGCGAACGAATATTTCCTGAAAATAATTGATTTCGCAAAAGAGACGATTCCCTGAATGAATCAGTCAGAAGTACTTTTTACTAGACATCAAAATTTCACCATGTGTCTCGGTGAGGTTCGTGTTCCAGTCAGGGCTTCTTTCCTTACCTTGGAGGGCGAGACTTGAAATTACTCCCCTTTCAGTTCAAAAGTTATCTACTTCCACTAAAATAGTATGGAGTTTTTATTTTCTCATATCGGGTACAGGAAACCATTATGATCATTCAAAAATCACATTTCCAGTTTTTGACATAATCGCACTAAAAATCTGAAAACACGGTGAAGACTCAAGACCCAGTTGTAAATATAAAACGAATGTAAAAGTTATGGGAACGGCAACAAAACAGCACTTCGCAGAAATTCAGAATGGAAAACGAACCAGCACAGAACGAATGAGTATCAAATAGTGAATGTAATAATAGGAAGATGTTTTCGGGGTAAGGTTTGGAAAAATTCAGTTCAAGATTAAACATTTAGAGGGGCTTTCTACTACTTAGTTCTTCATCCCTACTGCGTATTCGGGAAGGTAGCGGAGGTTAGGCATATTCTGATGTTGTTTTATATGCCTCTCTACGCTGTTTTAAACATTCATACATATGAGGTGTCCGCACTTCACAGAGTAGATTACTCAGTACTCTTATCAGCTACGCAGATCAGAGTACTGAGTATGAGTATTGTATGAGACTAACTATAGTCTTTAAAAAAAGAAAATATTGAAGTTATATCTTTCTTTTTGAGTTACAATTTTCAGTAAATTTATTCAAACGTCGCGCATTTGAATTTTTACGCCCCTCAGAGCATGAATTTATGCCCCTGGTATGACCATTCAGGGAGGACAACCACCCCTCCTGCTCCCCTAGCCCTGGTTCTAGTCATAAAATCTTACGTTATTCAAAGGGTACAAAAGCAATACATTACGTGAACGTCTCGAAACGAACTTATATGAAAACCGAGAAACAAATTTTTAGTAAGAATTAAAAACAAATTTAAACTGAAAAATCGTCCACTAAACTGGAAACTGTCAACAGACGAATGTATCCGACTCAAAAACGTATTTTCCCTAGATACAGAACGAAAGGATCCACTCAGAATCGATTCCCTAGATATAAATCGTTCTCTAAACTGCAAGAATCATCGACCGAACCGAATGAATCTTTTTAGTGAGTCGAAATGCTCTTTCCCTTCGCCTCACGCGGAAATCCAGACAACACAGATTTACCAACAGTCGACCAAGGTCAATTTCTTATTTCTTTAAATAAGGAATTCCGCCATTTTACTTTCTAAAAGTGGGCTTCGTAGCAATAATAGTCAAAGAAAACTTCTTCATATTTTATGATTTAAATATTTTACAAATGTTTTATTTTTTATGAATATTTTGCGCAATAAAATGGCGTTCAAATATTTTACTGTAGTATGTAATAGGGCTAGTAAAAATCAAAATAACCGGGGCGATTTGTTACTCCATTTCGCCCCTGCATACTGCAGATGTTTTAAATAAAAAAAAAAACCCTATAGTATAGATATGAAATTCAAGGTTCATATTAATTTAGATTTTATCGATATAATTCTTTGCACGGACGGACGAGCAAATTTAGATTTATCGATATAATCCTTTGCACGCACAGACGGCAAATAGATTTTATCGATATAAGCATGATCAAATGACATCATCATGTCCTGTTTTACAAAAGCACAATATGCTTTATGATCTGAAAATGCATATCTGACCAGAAAATGCATATCCTGATATCTTTCGCCCGTTGTCAAAAAATAGTTCCGACACCCTGGGGTCAGATGCGAAGATTAGAATACGTGGAAAAGAAGCATGGTCTAGTGCAGCATGCCAGTCATGATTGATGACATTTGACATATGTTTCTTGACAGTCGGTCGTGTTCCAGTGCACAATGTTTGTGGATCCAGATTACGTCAAGATAAAATAAATAAAGATGAGTTGGGAGAATACCCGAGAAACAATGTTAAGTTTCGAAGAAATGACATGAGAGACAATTCGCATTTTTCTCGCAATTCGTTTCTTGCATTCTATTTACACTTTATTGAAATATATTTCCTGTCTAAGAGAATCGCGTTCCTATTTTTTACGCTTTCCAACCGTAGGTTGAAGAAGCGTATATTCTCTAGCTTTGTTCGTCTGACTGTCCGCACGATAACTAGCGTAAAAACGGTTCGATTTCGATGAAATTTTAGTATGTGGTAGAGGACCACTGGGGACGAACCGAACGCTACTAAAAAATGGACGAAATGAGGTCAAAGGTCAGCACATAGAAGCGGGATCCATTCCATTGCCCTTATGCGTCACAACTCACGTAAAAATGATTCGATTTCGATGAAATTGTAGTATGTGGTAGGAAACCACCTAGGGACGAATCCTATTCAGAATAGGTGAAATGGGGTCAAAGGTCAGGACATTGGAGCGGGATCCATTCCATTGCCCTTATGCGTCATAACTTGCGTAAAAATAGTTCGATTTCGATGAAATTTTAATATGTGGTAGATATTAAAATATCTACCACACATTAAAATCGTGGTGGATATTTAATATCTACCACATATAGACCTGGGAACGAATCCTATTGAGAATGGGCGAAATGGGGTCAAATGTCAGAACATAGGAGTGGGATTCATTCCATTGCGTCATAACTTACGTAAAAATGGTTCGATTTCGATGAAGGTCTATATGTGGAAGATATTAAATATCCACCACAATTTTAATGTGTGGTAGATATTTTAATATCTAGTATGTGGAAGGGGACCACCTGGGGACGAACCCTATTGAGAATGGGCAAACTGGGGTCAAAGGTCAGGACATAGGAGAGGGATCCATTCCATTGCCCTTGTGCGTCATAACTTGGGTAAAAATAGTTCGATTTCGATGAAATTTTAATTTGTGGTAGGAGACCACCTGGAGACGAACCCTATTGAGAATGGGTGAAATGGCTCAGAGGTCAGGACACAGGAGCGATATTTATTCCACAGCCATTATCTTCACACCTTGACTAAAAATGCTTCTATTGCAACAAAACTTTAGTATGTTGTTCCGGAGGTAAAATTTTAGTGGGGTCAAAGGTCAGGGCACAGGAGTGAGATTTATTCCACACCCATTATCTTCATAAATTGAGTAATGATTTCTGGTATGTCGGAAAGCGTATTATAATTAATGTATTGCATGATTTTACTAACTTGTTTTTAAATATTGGAACTACAGTATTTATAGAACGTAATAACGCACACAGAGCGGCTGTTTGGAACGGCAGAAGGATACACCCAACACTTTACAAATCTAATTCAGTAAACAGCAAGATCAAATTTCAAATTGTAAATTTCGCTCCTTATTTCAAATTCGAAACAATGGTTGAAGAAAACAAATCAAAATCTTCTCGCAAAAATAGCTTGAAACTATTTACAATTCGTACTAACATACGGAGAGTCGCGGTATAAAACGTAAACAAACCCGACGACAACTGGGGGGAAGGATACACGTAACCAGTTCCCAACCACTAGGGGGAATAGATTCCCAGGGCCCGGTCTCCTATGGGGCCCGCGGCCCGGTAAGGCAGACAAATGACAGCTTAATTATAAATAACAAAAATAGGGATAAAACTGGAAAAACATGGCAATACTATGAAATTTATGTGAAGCAGTATACTCATCGAATCCAATCGTGTCTGGGAATAAATGCAAAAGATACCTCCCCACAAAAAAAAGAGGACAAGTTTAAAGCACTGAAAAAGTTTTTGGTCAATGATGTTTGCAAAGCAAAATACACTCATGTTCATAAAAAACAGAACACCTGAAAGGAGTTGCGATACCACTTTGATTTTTACAGGATATGTTGATTAGGCAATACAGAACAAATGATTAGCATCTCGATGTCATACGTACCAGGTGCGTCGATGTAGCTAATAATCAGTGTGGCCACCTCTGGCTTGTATCACCTGCTGTACGCGCTGACGCATCGAATCAAATAATGTGTGAATGGTGTCCTGTGGAATAGCCATCCAGGCTATATTGACCTGCGTCCAAAGTTCATCAAGAGTTGCTCGCGGACAGTCGTGCAGCTGAGGTATCGAATCAAATAATGTGTGAATGGCGTCCTGTGGAATAGTCATTCAGGCTGTATTGACCGGCGTCCAAAGTTCATCAAGAGTAGCTGGCGGACTGTCGTACCGCTGCACTTGCCGTTTGAGCATGTCCCAGAGATTTTCTATGGGTGATAAATCCGGTGATCTAGCCGGCAACGGCAAAAGTGAAACATTGTTATCCCTGAAGTAGGCACGCGTTGTCGCTGCAACATGCGGTGCGGCATTGTCCTGTTGAAATATGGCACCGGGAACGTCCTGCAGGTATGGAAGGGCGAGTGGCTGTAGAATGCCATTGACGTAACAGACACTTGCTATGGTGATACGGACTCTCACGAGAGGAAATCTGTTTTCGTACCAGATAGCACATCAGGCTTATAATACACCATGTTGGTCTGGTATGTCTGGTGCGAATACACTCTTCCTGGTGCCTCTCCCCTGTCGTCGGCGGACATAGGTGCGGCCGTTGTTTTCGCCTAAACAGAAGCGCGTTTCGTCCAAGAACCCGATATTGTGCCATTCGTCACGCCACTCCTTTCGTTTGATGCACCATTGCAGCTTGGCAGTCCGTTGCTGCGGTATCAAAGGAAGCCCGAGGAGGGACCGATTAGCTTGCAATCCGAACTGTGATAACCAGCGACGTACTGTTAAAGTTAACATGGGAGAATGGGTCACAGTTCACCACTGCTGCGCCAGCGCTGTTGATGATGCAGAACGGTCATTCAAAGACATCCTCATGAGATGACGGTTGTTACTCGGCGTTGTCTTGTACGATTTCCAGAACCTTCTCTTCGTGCCATACACCCTTCTTCGCTTCATTCCCTGACGGAGAACTGCGCCCTACACGACTGGCAATCTCCCAGACGGAAGCGTTGCAGTCTCATGCCGACAATGCGACCTCTGTCGAACTCGTTGATTTGACTGTACGACCGTCTTAGGCGACGACGAGGCATCCTTACTCCCTGCTGACCAAGCACAGACACACCGACCGAGCCACGCGGCGTTTATAACCGGAAAACAGCCGATTTCCGGTCTGTGACGTTGCGGATATGATTTGCCTTGACGCGGTACGCATTCACCTATGATGCCGAAATGCTAATCATTTCTGCCGCATTGCCTGATTAACATATCCTGTAAAAATCAAAGTCCTAGCTCGACTCCTTCCAGGTGTTCTGTTTTTTATGAGAATGAGTGTATATTCTTATATTGTCGTAGCACCCCCTAAACTAAACTTTCAATTTAGCCACTGAAAAACAGTTTTACCAGTGATAAGCAGGCAGTTAAATCTGTGATAACCCAGAATAGCTGTGACTAACTATTTTGATATCTTAATGTAGTACGCATCTTTGCAGCTATTCTGCAGTGGGCGAAAATTGTACACATTTGCAAACTTCTTTTTACAAATATTAATAAAAGATTCTCTCATGCAAGTTTTCGATCTCTTGTCATGAGTTACGCATTTCACAAAATATTCATCATAAGTTTTTTCTTTCCTTTGATATTTGGAATATGTTATTAACAAATACATTTGACCTTTGAAATATTTCCTTTGATCTTTGAAATATTTTATTAACAAATACAGGTAATGTGAGGCCTGTGAAAGAAATTAACGGAAACTGAAAGTGATTTAACCCCCCCCCCCCCAAATAAAACTATATCTGACATAGGAAACAACGATGAGAATCGAAGCTAAGCAATATTATTTATGTAGAAAGGCTATGTCCATTTTTGCATATTTCCGAGATTTGGGCATCCCTCCAGTGGGAATTTTTTCTGTGGGCCTTTTCTTTCCGTGACTCCCCATAGAACCGTTCAGTAGACTTTCATTTTCAAGCGGTATCAATATTCTCTCTAAATTTTACCGCTTATGAGCAGTTGAAATTTCTTGCACAAAGCTCAAGATTTCTATGGGCTGGGGGTGGGGGCTAATTGCTTTTTATTGCAGGATTGCCTGATTGCCTTACAACTTTTTTTTTTTTTTTTTTTTTTTTTTTTTCGGGAAACAGACATTTATTACTCTTGAACTTTTTCTTTGCTTTTTTTGCCGAGGAAATTTTTGTAAACCGATATTCCGCTTTTTGTAAACCGATATTCCACCATTAAGCTTCGTTCGGTTTTTTTTAGCACGTCTTTTGTAAAAAAAGATCGTGCTTATGTTATCGGTTTGTCCGTCCGTCCATCTGTAGACACGATATCTCTGCAACTGTTAATCCGATTTGAAAAATTCTTTTTGTATTGGGAAGCTTGAAATATGCGAATAATGATCCTTCATTTCGTTTTTTTTTTTTTTTTTTTTTTTTTTTTACGTTGCACAATTTTTTTTTTTTTTGATTGGAGGTTTAACGACCACCGTGAGCAACTCAATGGGCTATAAGCAGTCGCCCGTCCCTAATTTAGGGTCACTGGTTCCAGGGAAGGGAGAGAGCCAGTGCCGTAAGACAAACACAACATCCATGCCTCACCGGGATTCGAACCCGGACCCCTTTCGGACGAATGATCAGAGGCCATTGCCTTAGACCACTGCGCCACCGGGGCGGCGTTGCACAATTTCACCGCTAGAAAGCGTAAATACAGATGATGTCGAATTCAAAAATGCGTTTTATTCCACATATTAGCTTCTAAACATCCGATTGAAAAAATTATTTTATCTTTCGATTCCATTTATGTTCGAAGAGTATTTTAGTTATATTTAATTTTTCAAATTACGAATAGATTTTCCGCTAGGGGGCGTAAAAATAAATTACGTTTTCCCGATATCTGTTCTAAAACTCCGATTTGAAAAATGTTTTCTTTAACGGATGCAGCTCCTGATGGATAATCTTTTGCATATAATTTCTAATTTTTGGTAAATAATAATTTGGCCACCAGCGAGCGTAAGTGTTAATTTTTGCTTCTGATGTATTTGCCATAAAATCTGAGCTTCTAAAAACTCGATTGAAAAAATTCTTTCGTGGAACGATGTCACTCACGTCAATAAACCTTTTTGAAATATTTTCTTTTTAAAATATTGCATGGCTTCTCCGCCAGGGGGCGTAGATGTATATCTTATTTTTGTCAATATCTTTACTTCTAGGAATCCTACTTGAAAAATTCCTTCTTTGTTGGATAGTGTTTCCGATGCGAAATGTTTTTCATATAAATTCAAAATTTTCAAATAAATCATAGACTTTCCGCTAGGGGCGCAAAGGTAAATTGCGTTTCCTGCGTTATTTCTGCTTCTAAAACTCCGATTTGAAAAATTCTTCCTGTATCGCATACAACACTTGATGGAAAATATTTTTCATATAATTTCTAATGTTTAGTAAAGAATGGTTTGGCCACCAGGAGGCATAAGTGTTAATTTCTACTTCTTATGTATTTGTAGCCAAAATCTGAGTTCCTGAAAACTTGACTGAAAACATTCTTTCGTGGACCTATACTGCTCAAATCGAAAAACCGTTTGAAAATACGTTCTTCTTAAAGTAATGCATGTTTTCCCCGCCAGGGAGCGTAGATTCATATCTGATTTTTGTCGATATCTCTGTTTCTAAGAGTCCGATTTGAAAAATTGTTTCTGCGTTGGAGAGCGTTTCCGGTGCGAAATGTTTCTCATAAATTCATATTTTTCTTAACGCACAAATCTGCAACCAGAGGGCGTAAGCTCACGATTCAGTTTACAGCAATATCTGAGGGATTAAAAACCTGATTGAAAAACTTCTTTCTTCCGTCAGATGCTATTGTTTTCCATACCGGTTCCATTGACTTTGAATAGCTTTGATAAATTTAATTTGCGTCAGAACGGATTCAAAAAACGTGCTTATTACACCCAAAAATTCGGTATCATCTTTCTTGTTTTATTATTTGTTTTACAAGCATTTTAAACCGTGTGCTGCTCCTCCCACACACAGCTTAGGGGAAACAGTTATACGTATTTTTGATCAATTAAATTTATTGGGTACTAATAAATACAGTCGGGGCCTCCATATATCGAAGTCGATGGCTCCATAAATAAATTCCATACATTGAAACGATCTTTTTTATACATACGAGTATGCATTGTGTAATATATTGTATTTAAAAACACATTTCCTAATCATTGCAATCTTTCTTATAAATAACTTAAATGAATATGAGTCACATTATGTACAAGTTACTTTCATACATTGAAAACAAGAATTAACAAGAAATAAAGTGTATTGAACATACATTGAAAAAACATCATATATATTTATGTAGCATTCATAACCATTTGCATTTTTGTAAAAAACTTTCTGTCTTGCTGCACAAGAAATTTCAATGATAATTCATCATGAAAATGTGCACACTTATTAAGTTCGTGAAATACATCGTCCGGAACTTTTTCGACGAATTGAAGAATACGACATATTGCATCAGACGCGGCAAACATGTCTTTTACAGAGGGCTTAGGGGTTTTTTTCTGCGTCACTTTCTTCAGCCACTTTGTTATCAGTCTGTTCTATCTGAAGCAAGCTTAATATGTCATCGTCCGTCGGGTATACTGAAACAATTACGTCTTCGTCGATGTCAAGGAACTCATCAAGAGAAATTCTTTCCTGATTAGACCTTTGGTGTGCAAGTCCTTCGAACAATGCTTGACTTGTGGCAACACATTTTCTTCTTCGGTTTGAGGTGATTACATGAAGTGATGAAAATGCTTTTGCAAAGCAATTTTTTTACAGTCGATTCTAAAACACCGTTTTGACACACCTTAGCTAATTGAGCCACACAATCCCAGATCAATCCCCTTATCTGTAGATTGCTCATTTTCTAAGGCCCAGATAAGTCTTCTGAAATGCGTTTCCCATAATGATTTTTCATATTTTTTACTATCCCTTGGTCCATTGGCTGCAATTTTGAATTGTGTTCAGGGGGAAGAAAAATCAAATTCACATTTGATAGTTTTGATACTTTATTAGGATGAGCCGGGCAATTACCTACAAAGAGAAAACAATTTCTTTTCTGCCTAATCATTTTTTATTGAAATTTAAAATCCAATTTTTCAAAAATATCATTTCCCATCCATGCCTTTCTATTATAACCGTAGTCAACTTCAAAAATCTTCACGCCTTCGAAGCATCTAGGTTGCTTACTTTTCCTATCACCAATAATCTCAATTTTTCCGTTGTCGTTCATGATAGTGCCCACCTCGGCTGTTATCCTCCCTCTGCTGTCTTTACCTCCACGACAATCGTCGTCTTTAAAAGTAAGTCTTGTTTGGCAAACATTTAAAGAAAATTCCTGTTTCGTAGACATTAGAAACGGTATCAGGAGTGTACTCTTCTAAACTCTTCTTCAAAACTGTGTTTGTGTTTTTCTATTAGTCGCAGTCGGCGTGACACACTCTTCCACTTTTTTTCCGAAACCATCTTTTTGCTTTATGACATGCCGCTTCTTAAATTTATCCAACCAACCGGAAAAACACAGGGAACCGAAGAGAAAACACAGAAAAAAAAAACAGAACCTGTGAAACACAGTGGAAATCCACTTGCCCCAAACGATTGGCAAACTCTAGTGCTTTTCCTTTCATAAGAAGACATGATATTGGCAAGTTTTTGTCACGAGCAATTTTAATCCACTTTGAAACAGTGTCGTCCACTTTTCCAAAATGACACGTTTTAGAATGTTTCTTGTCAGGTCCGACATCTTCAAAGCTTTTCATAACGAACTCCCTGTATTTTACAATTGTCGACACTGTACTCGGGGAACGCCAAATTTAATCGCAATATCTTTTTAGCGCATTCCACTATCCACGTTCTTCAACAACTCCACCGTTTCCACAACACTGAGAGATTTTCTTTTTGACATCGCGAACACACACCGTCGGTTAGAGACGGAAACAATTACGAGAACACAGTGTCGGTTAGACAGACTGAAACAAACTGAACCTGTTTTACAAAGGAGGAAGGTTACTTGAGGAGAGGGGTGAGGAAGTGTGGAGACAATATCCACCTCCCCACCCTCCGCTAAGCAACCCGTCGGTGTCGCAATGACCTTGACCACTCTTTCCTTCTTCCTCTCGCGACATCTCCATTCCATCTTTTCTCACTTGTATTTCGTATAACACCGTCGTTACGTTGGATTTGTCTTGAAAAAAATGGTGGATCTGGATTTGTCTTGAAAAAAGTTCGATATATAAAATGTTTTTTTTTATATATATATAGAAACAGTTTTTCTATGTAACGATCACGGGGATTGAAAATCTTCGATATCTAGAGAATTTCGATGTACGGAAGTTCGATATATTGAGGTCCGACTGTATATCATAATCATGGACGAAGCCAGTGAAAATGCAAAGTTTAGTTCGGGGGGGTTGAGGGGAGGCAAGAATAAAACTTAAGAAAATCTTCTCCAGCCGGTGTTTTCAGCCGCTGCTGCTGCATGGTAACGAGATTTTTTGCCCCGTGATCGCAACAGTGCAAAACATCGTAATGCTTTTACTTAGCTTTTATGCTATGCAAAATAAACGCAGTGAAGAGAAAACTATCGTTATGTAATTTTTTATTTGTTTTGATTAAACAAAATATTTTTTTCATCTCATGGGACTGCTGTCGTTTTAAGAGAGTAGATTAGGTCCTGCTCATGTGCTTGCACTGGGGACGGTAAATTAATACATATTTGGTCGCTACATGTAACACTTTGGAAGCGCAGCCCAAATATTTTGGCACAAGCTTTTTATACTGTGGCTTCTACAATATTACTTTTGGCGTGAAGTTCTCGCAGGTTTTTTTATTTGTTTTTTTTTTTTTGGAGGTTTAACGACCACCGTGATCAACTCAATGGGCTATAAGCAGTCTCCCGTCCCTAATTTAGGGCCACTGGTTCCAGGGAAGGGAGAGAGCCAGTGCTGTAAGACAAACACAACATCCATGCCTCACCGGGATTCGAACCCGGACCTCTTTCGGACGAATGATCAGAAGCCATCACTTAGACCACTGCGCCACCGAGGGCTTCTCGCAGTTTACACAACAGTGCGATGAAACACTCAGTGTGCCGCCCCGGTGGCGCAGTGGTCTAAGGCGTTGGCCTCTGATCATTCGTCCGTAAGGGGTCCGGGTTCGAATCCCGTCAAGCATGGATGTTGTGTTTGTCTTACGGCACTGGCTCTCTCCCTTCCCTGGAACCAGTGACCCTAAATTAGGGACGGGCGACTGCTTATAGCCCATTGAGTTGCTCACGGTGGTCGTTAAACCTCTAATAAAAAAAAAAAAAAAAACACTCAGTGTATGAAATACTGTTACACATTTTTACAAAACTGTGCTATGAAATACTGTTACATTTATAATACATATTGTTGCAAAGTGTTATGAAATATTGTTGCACAAGAGTGTAATGAAAAAAAAGTTAAGTAAAAATGAAATAAATTATTGTTGAGTGAGCTTATGGCATAGCATACCGCAAGATCAAATTTCAACAATGGCTGAATGCTTTATAAATTAAATGAATTTATTAAAATTTTGCAATTTTTTGAATTTCAAAAAATAGGTTTCGTATGCGATTGACAGACAGACAGATACTGTAATTTTATTATTATTATTATATATTAAGACTATAGTCTCATCAAACAGAAGTCATCGCTCTTTCCACGTTTATAAGTGAGTCACGGAAAAATTCTCAACGGTCGCCACCGGGAATCAAACCCAGGGTCTTCCAGTTACGCGCCGGACGTGCTACCACTGCACCAGAGCGGCTTCGAATTCTCCAGACTCACATACGACTAACTGCCAAACCACATGGAAGGTTGCTTCTTGGAGATTAGCACAATGCTGGGGATTCACCAAAGATAGAAAGCAGCAACTGAACAAATAACTAGGAGGCGAGTGAATAATTAATACATACTATTGACGTGGATTAGGAACATCAAACAGAAGTCATCGCTCTTTCTACGTTTATAATCCACGTTATGAACATCAAACAGAAGTCATCGCTCTTTCCACGTTTATAATTGAGGAGACTGGATTAGAGGAGACTGGAACTTGGGTAGCAAGTCCACGACGTAGGGTACCAGGACGTCTGTTTTGGCTGCGGCTACAATTTCACAGGAAATCGAAAACATTTCAATGGCATCCGCACATGGAGAATCAAGTGCTCGTGAAGACATTTCATATGGGACTTTTTGGATAGCACTATCACTAGTCTTTTGAAGATATCCATACAAAATTCAATCCCTTCAGGAACTGGAAGCTCCCGATTTCACAGAGCGGAGTGATTTTGCAAAATGGGTTTTTCGTCAAATGGATGAAAACGAGAACTGGCTGCTAAATGCTTTATGGACTGATGAAACACACTTCTCTCTCAACGGAGCAGTAAACACACGAAACTGTCGTATTTGGACAACGGAAAATCCACGGGATGTTATAAGAACTCCACTTTATCAGGCAAAAGTCACAGTGTGTTGTCAGTCTCCATTATTGCCTCTTTATCCTTCGAGGAAATACGTAGTACTGCTTTTGAAACCGTCTCTATCACAGGTCACTGTTATGCAAACCTTTTACGAAACAGCATTAAACCGAACCTGCAAGAGAGGTATGCACTGAAAGCTATAACATTCGTCCAAAATGGAGCGCCACGGCACATCGTGTCTCCTGCCAAACATCTCCTGAAGTCAACGTTCGTGAAAAAATTGTGTGATCAGCCGTCATTTTCGACACGAAACGCCACCCAGGTCTCCAGACCTTACACCATGTGACAGTTGGTTATGGAGCTACCTAATGTCACGGGCGTACAGAGAGCGTCCCACTTCATTGGTCATATTGGAAGACTTTATCTGACATCATGTGTCATCCATACCAACGGATATGTTATTTAATGCTGTCCATGGTGTCTTCTCTCGTCTGCAGGCAGTGTTTGCGACTGATGAGCACCACATTGAGCACTTATTACCGTAAGTTACTGTTAGGTGATGGCGCCTTTTGCTTGTTTCTTTTATTTTCGTCGAACACCTGCTACAAGTTTATATTTGTGAATTTCAGTTCGTGTTAGCGTGGATGCCGAACAGCCAACAGCTCGTTGCAGACGATTATGGGATCACGACCCTCGATTAGTTGTAATGGCGTCGCAGTGATGTATGGGAACACGCTGTTTGTTGTTCTTACAAAAAGTGCTCTAAAAGAGTATATGTATTATCATCACCTAAAAGGATTCTTGATGGAATATAAACTGTTTTGTGTTAAGTGCCAAATGGATAACAATTCACGGTAAGACTGTTTAAAACAGACTAAATAACTTAAAGTGCGGAGTCGTTGTTGATTAATAACTCATTCATCGTATGTTTAGTATTATCAGTGAACTTACATTAGCGTTTTAGTTGTGTGATTACTAAAGAATAAATAACGCTAAATTATTTCAGAAGTCTGTCGATTAGGAACATAGTTACCGTTGTAAATCATTTCTTAGTTTTAACTTACACCATCAGTTACCTTGTCTGGACGTTACGTCAATTTGCCTTGTATAACCCAAAACTAATCATTCGGCTGTAGAGCCATCTGGCGACCATGAATAAAATTAAAATGTCCAAAAAATGTTTTAATTTCATAAAAAATCCCCTGTCATTCTGTACAAACCGCTTGCGCTACACTCAAAACTCATCGAATTATTGAGTTTTAACGCAACTTTTAGATCACCCAGTATATCTGACATCAAGGAAACAAGGATATCCATAATTATATATACATAGCACAAAAAACTGCAAATTTCATTGTGCATCATTCAGTGCTGTACTTACATTTTATATGATTTATTTATTTAGAGCAGCCAGAGTAAAGCCAGACCACTGGACCACCAAGTTTCGTGCCATATTACATGCAATTTTACAACTTCTAACTGCCCAAAAATAGTCAAATTTAATAATTTGCTAATAAAGTTTATTACAGTACATTAAAAATAAGAGTACGTGTCACAGTTTCACTAAAAAATAATTAAAATAAATGAAAAAACCAGCTCGGTCCCAGTAGAGCCAATAATATAAGTTCCCATGTGTTAAAAAGCACTACAATCTACGTATATATGCACATTTACTCAGTATTTAATCGGGCCTAATCCGTCAGCAAAACAGAAATACGCGGTTCTCATGTCATGCAAAAATGACATGATTTTATAATAATTTTATTGTGAAATTTAAGGGTTCAAAAACCTTATTTAAATCTGAATGAAAAAAATAAATACAGTTAATTAGGTAAACGAATGAACTTGATACACTTGGGAAACAAAATGAAAGACATTTTGTTACCTGAATATGATGCACACAATAATAATAACCTCTCTTTTTTGGGGAGGGGGTCGACATTAACTAGAAAGCACTGGCATTCTTATCTGATGATGAAAATATAAATAGGAGTAAAACAATATGCTTTATTTTTTTGACCCGGACGTCATATAATTGGATCGACCTGGACAAATCTGATTTGAACTACAAATTCGAAACTCAATTTATAATTATACATAATTATATACACAGGACGTTCAAAAAATCTCTCTTCAGTGGGTATCGTAGGTTACATAAAACTCATACAAATATATTACGGGAACGTATAATTTACTCCCTTACATATAGAAACTGTTGAAACTGTTATTTCTCACATAACCTAACTGTTTTACAGTTGGGTTATGTGAAAGACATGTTTACAAACACACCTATGAGAGCCAAAAAGTCCCTCCGCAGTAATGTTAAGGCTGTTCCACTTAATTTTGATCGATCTACAGTCAAAATTTTTGAATTAAGTCCCTTGTTGTATGTTTTATTTCAGTTGTTACTGTTTACTTGATAACATATCAAGTTTCAAAATATGTTTCACAGCAACACCAATTTTCACCAGCTTCTGATGATTTGAAAGTTTCCAAAATGTAGGTCTTGATTTCCTCATTGCCCCTCAGAAAAAAGGAACACTCATGAAGTCAACATTCACATTTTGGAAGGTTTCAACTCATCACAAGCTTGTGAAAATTGGTGTTGTTGTGAAACATATTCTGGTTTCTTACTAAGACGAAACAACTTCCAGCATTCAGTCTTCCCCCTTTTTGTTTTCAACAAGCACGTATTTGTTGGCCTCGACGCCTTTTTCAATCTCCTTAATATTAAATTCACTCATATTAATAAATAAGGCATTAATCCCGACATGACATCCAATGGAACGGGATGTCAGCACGTCAAACGAAAACCTTTGAATGCTCAATGCAAAAGATGCAACGTGAAAAGTTTTACAATGTGACACGCGGGGTGTGAAAGAGTGAATCACCAGAGATGCAGGTGACAGGCGTTTGCTTGTATCTTGCTTCGGACAATCGCACTGAAAACAGACACAAACGAAGTATCATTTTAAGATACGATATCGGTGAGAGTAGTGTCTGCGTCGTATCGTGGGGTGGTGGAAATCTTCCTTGCTTTAAGAAAGAGATGGCAATATTTTTGTATCACAAATCATTTTTCACTCCTCTGGCACCAGTATCAAGCACAAAATTATACAGTACGCATTTTTCTTTGAAATATTTTTTTCTTTTCAAAAATTAAACGGAAATAAAGCCGTGTCGAAATCGAGTCAGGAACACTTTGACCCACCCGCAAGAGATTGTCGACCCGTTGACCCTTAACCCGTTTTCATCTTTGGTCAGAAGTGTTGTCCATGTTTACGCGCTGTGCCCTATTCTTCAGCCAGTATTTCAAGTGTTTCAAATGATTTTTCGAAGTGTTTATCGACATGATCATTCGGTTTTTGACAAATGTTTTCTACAAACAAATCTCTCACCTCATAACATTTAGAATTATTTTGCTCAGCAGGCGCTTAAAGTGCAGTTTGTGATCCCTGTAATCTAGACTACAGGCGGAGTATAAGAACGCCTAGCTCACAAATTCTGTTCCATGTTCAATTGAGATGTGGTCACCTAATATAATGGCTGCTTTGAAGTAAGGGATACGGGTGTTGTTACCCTTACTATCTGAATTATGCGATCCCATTTTATTGTTGTACCCTATATTGCAGGTTCCTCGTGGTCTTTTCTTTTACAATGATGCGTCCTTGTACGTTTTTTAAACTGAAGTGTTTTGTAGATTATTTTGCATGCAGTTGCATTACCTTGATTGTATGCATTGTATCTCTCATAATAATGTTACAAATAGTGTTTTTGGTTTTAATAGTGTTTTTTTATTATTAGATACAGGAGACATAGCTAGTTTCCTATGTATCAGGAGTCGTTTTTCACATAGTGCGTGCGTTTGTTCAGCATTTTTGTTATCCTCAAGCTATGTCTTCTGTATCTACCATGTAGCATGTTTGGTTGTGTATTAAATAAAATAAAGCCCAAAGCAAAAAGAAAAGCTATACATCACAGATCGCTAAAAATAAATGAAAGATTTTGCATATAATTTCAGCTCGTGGGTGAAAAAAGATTTTTGTTATCAGTCAGATTTTTAGAAGGGTAGATATCGTGGAAAGAAAGTAAAAAAAAAATTATAAAAAACTGATTACGCCACCACGCGTGAAGACATTACACCATCGAAATTCTTATGTTCATGAATCATCATTGTGATGATCCTCTCTTTACAAAAATAATTTTTCGAATACGACTGTAGGTAAGGAGGCATTGTGTATACAAACGGACGGACAAGTAATAGTATAAGCACGTACTCTTGTTATAGGTGTTCGAAAATACAGCAGCCGCCTCAGTGGCCGACAGGTCAGAGATTTCTGGCTAGTCGGCTGAGTTGGGTCAAAGTTCGAGTCCTTGATTGCCGACTCAGTGGCCGAGTTGCACGAGGCGCTGGCTTTTGTAATCATTCGTCAAGATGAAAATTGAATCCCGGGTGAGATATGGATGATACGTTTGTCTTACGACACTCTTTCCCTTCCCTGGAACCAGTAACCCCAAATTAGGGTGAAGCCACTGCTTATGGCCCTAAGAGTTGCTCATCGTGGTATTTAAACCCCGAAACAAGACAAAAAAACAAAATTCAGTATATCTTATAGCGCAAAACAGTTTGTGTGTTAAATTACTGTGAAAGTACAAAAGACCCCTGAAAAAAAGTTCTTCCATTAAATGAAGAGCTCCCGAATTTCTTTTGGTTCCATTCGAGCAAGCAATGGTCATTGCATCTTCAGGCTTCAAGTTGCGCTGGCCGCTCTGGTGGCACAGTGGTCTGAGCGCTGGCTTATGACCATTCGTCCGAAAATGGGTCCGGGTTCGAATTCCGTGAGGCATGGACGTTGTGTCGGTCTTATGGCACTGGCTCTCTCCCTTCCCTGGAATCAGGGGTCCTAAATTAGGGACTGGCGACTGCTCATAGCCCGTTGAGTTGCTCACGGTGGTCGTTAAACCTCCAAAAAAAAAAAATAATAATAGCTGCGGTGACGTAATCCAACGAAACATTTTTTATTTTATTTTTTTATCTTCTCTAAAATACGGACTTCCAAAATTTAGCTCAGACGTCCTCAGAAAATCACGGACTCGCGTTAAGGTGACTCTTGGATCAGCCATCGAATGTCTCTGTTCAACCTTGAACTCCGAACGCAAGGCTTCCCATCTGTCGTATCCTTATCTCTGGCAGAGGCGTAATAGCACAACAGTTAGTGATACATTAATCCCAGGAGATCATATTATCAAGTTCTTACAGTTTGTTGAGTATAAATAACAAGATTAGAAAGAAAAATTGATGAAATGCCTGTGCAAACATCAACCCTTTTCAGTATTTAACAAGCGGACACTGAGATAGAGATAGGAAACAATACCCTGTGTGTGTGTGATCGTACACACTAGTATGGCTGGCTTTGTCTGCAATGCGTTGTAATGCGCCTTTGTTTGAATAAAAAGAGCCATGTGGAAAAGCACCCAAAAACAATGGCACAAAAGAGGGGTTTTTTTAAACTTATCATCCGAACATGGTTTCCTTTGACAAAGAAACACTAACACACAGAAAAAATTCTATTTTCTGCAAGTGTTGCCGAAATATTAGCTTAAAGTTACACAACTGCGCAGTAGGGTGGGCCTTATTTTTTAAGTTTGGAATTTCGTTTCTCCCAACTGTTCAAAATGTTTCATCATGTGAGAAAATAAATCAGTTATTTTTTTTTTCAAATCGGATTAGATTTAGAGGTCGCTACCAGGGTCGAAAGTATTACTATACTACTCATTATGTGAATCTATGTGGTAATTGTATTGCACCCCAGATGGCACTGTAGTCTCCCGCCAGCTGGCAATACAGTCAAAATTTTCCACTGCATTGTGTGTGGGGATAATTTTAAACACACTAGGGGCTGCGCCTCTAGGCTCGCTACGCTCGTTTCCAGAGTAGCGCTCGGGCCCTGCAGCCCGATCTCCAAGTATATCACATGAAATAAAAACTGGAAAATTCATATAAATTTCAATTTTTATGGCATGTACATATATATATATATATATATAAACATAAATTTCAATTTTTATTTTTATTGCAAAAGGCCTGAAACCCAGATCGTAAACATACGGAAAATAATTTAAGATTTTGAAAAGTGTTCTTGAATTTTGTAAATAAAGTTAAATAATAAAAAAAAAAGTTTCTTAAATATTTGCATTCCAATTAAATTGTAAGAATTAATCTGTCAGGTCATGAAAAGGTGAGTTATATCTAAATATTTGTAATCTTTTCAACATTAGAATGTGACAGTTACAGGGATGAAATCAAAATCTGTGATGATTGACTAATGAAGGGGGACATGTTAAAGTTTCTATTGTATAATGTTAAACTTTCGCTAGTTGATAATGCAATTTGCTAGTTAAAAATAAGGCTACTAACAAGGGTTGCTACTGCTAAAAATAAAAAAACGAAATCAAGGCCTGCGCTGTAGCATTATCCAATTGAGTCAGTTAGTGGCTGACAGTTGCACAGAGTGGATGTATTTTTCAGAGCTCTAGTAGGAACGTTTTCGCAATTCTAGCAATTTACAACATAGTTATTATATGGTATCAAACACAAGTAAAACTTATAGAAGTTCTATTTCTACTAGAAGAAGTACAGAAGTATGGTTAATTTGGCCAATTTTGTCGTCGCTTCATCCTTCGAAGCTTCTGTCCATTAGTAAGGTAATGGCATTTGAAACAAACTGTTAGGAAATCTCCGGAATCAACTGCATGTGATATTTTAGAGATGTGGGAAAAGACTCGAATTCCTATAATACTAAACGAAAAGATCATGTTGAGAAAGTAGAATTTTTTTAAAGAATGGCAAGGCTGAAAAAGAATAAAGAAAATAAAGCCAAGCATTCAAATGCTTTGATTTAGATGGAAAATCTTTGGAAAGAAAAGTTGGAAGATCTTTTTTATATAGCACACGCTAAAGCTTTAGAAATGATCACGATTGAAGAAGACAACTTGTTTCTTACGGCTTGACGAGAGGAAGGACGACGAGGAAAATGAAGAAGGTTTGACTTGGTGCTAGCAAAAAAAGAAGAGAATTGAATTTGAAAACAAGAAAACAACATTTCAGAAAAAGGAAACAAAGGGAATATGAAGAGATAAGATGCAGGGAGGAAAAGGTTATTCTTTTTTCTTTATCTGATACGGATTCTGAAGAAAAAAAAATGTCCTTGTACTGTTTCTGGAGAGGCTTCCTCTTCAGGAGAGAAACCCATTAAAAGAGGAAGAAAACAAGTACTGGATCGTAATTTATCGGCTAGTCTTGATGTTACAAAGGTAAGCAATCGACAAGCAGCTTTAATCCTGGCACCTACAATACGAAATCTTGGACTAGTTCCATCTCTTTACAATGTAAATGTAAATTCAGTTATTAGTGAAAGAGCGAAACACCGTCAAAGTGTTGCTTGAAGATATAGTTGGACCCGAAACTGTTGACAGTGTTACCATTTGGGTATCTGGAGATGGTGTGGATCAGTTATTAGGGGTACCAAAATTATTGTCAGCAAAAGGAGAAATAATTGCATTGGCCATGTATGATGCATCAGGAAAGTAGATATTTGTGATAATGTGAAGTGTATCAGCTTTGATACCACAGCAGCAAACACAGGAATGAAGTCTGGGGCTTCTTGGTGTTGAATTTAAGTAATGAAGTACTACTGTTGTTTTTGGGTGTGTGTTATTAATTAATGCAGTAGTTTTGTATTATGAGCCAATTGTACATCATTAACAATTGTATATTATTAACCAAAATAATACATACTATGCCTTATATCTATGTTTTAAACCCTAAAACTTTATGAAACTCCATTTCGTACTAACTAAGCGACCCCTAAAAATATCTTGATATTCATAAAAAATTCAGCAAATTATTTTTTGATACATCGAACACATTTATGGGTCGGGAGGAAACAAACAATTTTAAGGCTACTTAAGGCCCACCCTACTGCGCAGCATAAAATGTTTTAATGAGCTCTGCTCCACACAGAAAATGCCACATTAGGAAGTATTTGTCGCCATGCAAAAACATTTTTAATCTGCTGCTGATGTCATTTTATTTATCCCGTCACCTTCGCATTTTTACAAGGCAATTTTTTTTTTGTAAATTCCATTTCAGGGCCCCTTTCATCCTGGGCCCTGTGCCTGCGCAACTGTAACACCTGCTTAGTTACGGCGCTGAACGAACCTGTCATACGACTAACGTTGTTACAGATTGGTTTGAGGACATGGGCGCCGAGTTGTTGGACTGGCCAGTCCAAAGTCCTGACCTGAACCCTATAAAGAATTTCTGTGAGGAAATGGATCGCCGGCTGAGCGGAACAAGAGATCTCCCAACAAACAAAGATGAACTTGTCACTGCTTTGAAGGCTGAATGGTGGAACATATCGGGAGACATTTACAAAACAATTGGTGGAAAAACATAAGGACCAAATAGGTTACAGCACACAATACAAAATTTTCTGCAAATAAATATCATTTGTAAACATGCAGGTGCCCGGGTGCTAATGGTTGTGCAGTGTATATTCTTGACATATTTCGCACTGATCAACCGCTGAGTTATAAATTTTCTGTTGTTTCAGCTTAGTTTCGGTTGATCCTTTCTATATTAGGCATTTGCATCACATATGGTCTCTGATTCACATGCTACCGCCCAAAGCTGATCATGGAATAACAAATCTACTCAGTGAGACGACCTCAGAACCTCTGATGTAAGTTTTCCAGGTCCGAAATATCTGCTCCTTCTATTGCTCTATTCACCGACGAGGGTCATGAAAATTACCAACATATTACACGCATTTGCTGTACTGGATGCTTTTATAGAACTCTCTGGAATTTCTAATAAGGTTGGGAGCACATTCTGGTTCAATCAAGCCTGCTCCAAGGCTGCTTAGGTCATATATACAAAGCCTTTGAATATCTACCTCGTTTTCTGATTCCAGTTCAGCGCTTATTGACGCCAGCAATGAATAAACGTAAATGATTGATCTAACAAGAACAGAATTTAATAGAAGAAAATGTTAAAAAGTTATATCCTGTCCAAATTTGGATCTCCAGTCAAAGTTTCAAGCCGAACCTTTTGCTTTGTTTCAATTTTTCATTTTGCTGTATAGCAAATGGAAGGATAAATACACTGAGACACTTTACTATACACACCAATCTAAAAACTTGTTGGAACACCTTTCTCATTCACAACACGTCGTGGACTCCACCATATGTTGGAAACATTCGCTCTTTATTGCGGCCCACGATTCCAAGACAGCCATCCGTAATGCCCTGGGAGCTGGCCGTGGTGGGTTTCAGGCTCGAATTCATCGCTCCACTTCATTCCATAGATGTTCAGCTGGATTCAAATCTGGAGAGTAAGAGGGCTTTTCGAGGGTTGAGAACTCACTGGAATGACCCCATTTTTTTTAAATTCGGGGTTTAACGGCCGCCGTGAGCAACTCTATGGTATCTAAGCAGTCACCCGTCCCTGATATAGGGCCTCTGGTTCCAGGGAAGGGAGAGAGAGCCAGGACCATAAGAAAAAAACCACCACCCATACCTTACCAGGGACTCAAACCCAGGTTCATCTTGGATGAATGGTCAAAAGCGAAGGGCTTAGACCGCTGCGCCACCCGGGAGACTGGAATACTCTTCCAACCAGTTCTTCGTCAAACGGAAACAATAAGGCTGGGCCTTGTCTTGTTCAAAGAAATAACCGTGCTGAACGGGTGCAGAATGGTTGGCGAGTGATTCAGCATAGTCTCAATAGGCACAAGGAGCAACAAGATGGCCCATGTAAGCACTCGCAAGAACATTATACCGCCTCCAGCTGCCTGTTTCACAGCTACTTGACAGTAGGGACTATGGCTTCGTGTAGTCTGTCTCATACACTAATCCTCCCATAGGCATGTTGTAGTAGGAACCTCGGTTCGTTGGACGAATCTACCTGTTTGCAGTCTTCCACGGTCCAGTAGCAATGTTTTTTCTCCCATTGCAGACTCACAGCACCGTAACGTTGTGTTAAAAAGTGCACTCTATGTGGGCTTCGGCTTCTGTAGCTCAGTTTTGCCTTTGTACATCGAATGTTGTTTGCACAAACCTTCGTAAGTTCCCTAACGCTGAATGTCGATGTTATACTCTCCACTGTGGACCTCCATTTAGAAGTTACGATACGCGAGCGATAGCAGTCACCTTCAACACCAGCGGACCGTTTAGTGACACATTTTTCATTATGGATGCCGGTTTTGATGTAGCGCCAGAACACACGTGCTACCGTCGCACACGAAAATCCCATAAGTTCGGCAGTTTCAAAGATGAATTCCGAATATTCCAGATAAGACAGAACTTGCAAAAGCAGGTTATGTATTATCCCTCGTTCTCTCCTGATCAGAACACGCCTATAATGGCTCTACAAAACAAATCTGAACTCATCTATGAACAGTACTTACGTATATTCGTTTTTAGTCCAGTTGACGTGAAGTCTTGGCCGATTGAAACGTTTCTCCCCTGTGTACACGCAAAATGCTGGTCGCGTAAAATAAAGACCTCCTTCGTGATGCTTTGTGCGCACAGTTGAAGCAGATACCACCATTCCTATAACCATAACAAGGGCAGATCACAGCTGCGACAGGGTAGCCGTCCTGTTCTTCTGTGCAGTTAATAGGAGATATCGGTCTTCCTCGGATGTTGTAGCCCCAGGACTTCCTTTGCTGTACCTGCGGAAAGCTGAATGCATATTTTGAAATTTCGTTCTACAGTCTGTGGACCACAGAAGGACTCGCATGCATCCTTTGGCCTGCCTCTAGTCTTCCGATTGTTCTCCACCAAGTTCATCTGTCAAATAATATCGCAGCCATTACAACAAATCCGCTATCTCAAAATCTTTTTTTACTCTCCGCAAACGATGTGACACACCTCCGCAACAGCTCCTTTTATGGTGCATCTCATTTGCATAAACTGATGCCATCGCAAACGTATTCGCATAGGATGCTCTGACTCTGTATTACATTTCACGTCATATACCCAAGTATCGTGCATCTCAAATTCTTCTTTTACAAATAATCGCAATTTTTTCTGTTTCGTTCTTTAATTTACGGAATCCATTGCAGAGGAACGTAAAAAGTCATCCTTTATTACCATACGCAGAAAAATATAGGAAGAGACCACACAAAATCTCGTTCGGGTTGATTCCTCTTCGGCTATGCCGTGAATTTCGAGTTTCAGGACTTAAGTAACAGATGTTATTAATCTGACTGATTTAATAATGCTGTGATTCCTTCGCGGTCTTAGTTCAGGCATGAAATAACTGGAAAATAAGTACTAACTACAGAATGATATCAAATTCATTGATTTTATAAGCAATCGGTAAACATGATTTCTGTTAATCCAATTTATATTGAATTTTCTTAAGCAAACTTCACGTGAACGAATATGTTCCGCTCTAAACTGGAAAATATTTCATTATTTATTCACTACATATCTTGTGCCTTAAAGTTTTCGTAAATTATTACGAAAAGACATAAAATATTATTTTGTACCGAAGTAAAAAGAGCAGGCCTTTCACTTCGCATGTCTGATGTTTTACAACATCCAGATATACCGATACGCTTCAACAGGCACAGTAAAAACACTTTTACTGAGGTCATAACAGCTACCGGAAATGCGTTTACACAATCCGTTGCTTCGGTTTTCATTGCCACAACTCTACGGACACAAAGCAAGGGAGAATTTATACGATACACAATGCTGAATGTTATTCGGTGAAGAGTTTGGAAATAATAATGACAATGTTGTATAGCTACCTTACAAAATAAAAATTACCAGAAAGTCAAACTCATGCAAAATATTTACGTCGTACAGTACGAAAACTACAGGAAAAAATTTCCCCCAATTTTCTGTTAATTCACGGTGCGCTAATTTTTTTTTCTTTTTGATTGGGGTTTAACGAACACCGTGAGCAACAAGCAGTCGCCCATCCCTAATTAAGAGCACCTGGTTCCAGGGAAGGGAGAGAGCCAGTGCCGTAAGACAAACACAACATCTATGTCTCCCAGGGATTCGAACCATCTCGGACGAGTGATTTTTTTTTTTTTTTTTTTTTTGATTGGAGGTTTAACGACCACCGTGAGCAACTCAATGGGCTATAAGCAGTCGCCCGTCCCTAATTTAGGGTCACTGGTTCCAGGGAAGGGAGAGAGCCAGTGCCGTAAGACAAACACAACATCCATGCCTCACCGGGATTCGAACCCGGACCCCTTTCGGACGAATGATCAGAGGCCATCGCTTAGACCACTGCTGGTGCGCTATTAGAGAAGGAAAAAAAGAAAAACAATATTTTCTTTTTTTTTTTTTTTTAAATATTTTCACGATCACTCACAATGCATGAAAAATTACGCATTCGTTCACTATGCTTTCGTGGCCACATCTTACTATATTTTTGCTTCCGTTTCTTATTTTCCTATAGAATGTAAGTTCAGCCTTTTTTTTTTCTCTGTCGACTCCTGTTCCATAACAAATCCTGTAAGATATCTTGTTATACTACGATTTGACCTATTTTTGAGTAACAGCTTCCGTAAACAAAAATTACGTAAAACTTTGTTCATCACGGATAGTGTTACCGGGTTACTGAGCTAGTCCAAATTTATGTGTTTGGGGCGCTCTCCGACTGTCGTTTGAAAACAAAATGGTTCCTCTTGTTTCACACTTCCGGGTGGTCACGCTCAGCCGTTTCTTTGTCTGCTTTTACTACTTTTTTTTTTTCTTCTCTTTACTTTTTTTTCTCATTAAATAACAATTAACAATTAAAATTTCCTAATAAAGGATTAAAATCTCCCTGTCACTATAACAATAGTCACAACTATCTGTTTTGACTAAGCATCAGTGAAATGCAAAGGGCCGCCCCCGGTGGCGCAGTGGTCTAAGCGATGGCCTCTAATCATTCGCCCGGAAGGGGTCCGGGTTCGAATCCCGGCGAGGCATGGATGTTGTGTTTGTCTTACGGCACTGGCTCTTTCCCTTCCCTGGAACCAGTGACCCTAAATTAGGGTTGGGCGACTGCTTTATAGCCCATTGAGTTGCTCACGGTGGTCGTTAAACCTCCAATCAAAGAAATGGAAAGGGAAGCTATTTTCATCGTTTTTAACTCATGTTTTATTGTTTTCGAATTTAACAGTTTAGTATCTCCAAAATTCAAGTTCTAAACCAGGTAGAATTTTTTATAGTCAATCTTGAATCTTTCAGAGCTGGCTGATGGACAACTAAGATGCTTGATGGATTTATCGTTTCAGAAATGCAATTAATATTTTTTTCTTTTTGCTCATTAAAAACTACACGAATCGTCTGAAACAAGTAGTCCTCTTCTTTTCTACAATTCTTACGCAACTAAAGTTGCCGCGTCACGAAAAATAAATCAGTATGTGGGTTTCAAACATTTAATTACTAGGCGTGGCAACAAGGAGAACGCTGACATTTACTGTGCACTTGATGGTTACCAGAAAAAGAATGCAAGGTAAAGGGTGCAGAGTGCAGATTATAAAAAGCTTTCCAACATAAATAAGGAACACGATGTTTTGTCATTGTATCCTCTTTTATTGTTAAATCTTGTTACCATAGCTATTATCGCTGAGCTTTTTCAGTCACAAGGATGCCAGGGAAAACCGCACCACAGGCAAATAGCCAAGCAGTTACCAATCCGTTTAAAAAAATCGAGAGAGTACCCTGGTACTCTTTGCGGATAATTTATGCTATGCATGTTTCACATGCCAAGATCTTTGTGGGCGTGAAATAAAACAAATGATTCGAGAATATACATTCGTTTGCGTACAACACATGCATTTATTCGCTTCACTCACGACCACACCGAGCCACAGTCCGTAAATGGAATTAAATAATACAGTAAAAATAAACAATAAGGTTCACTGATTCCTGACATTGAGTAGTACTCAGGTAAGTGGATTAATGAATGTTATTGTCGTAAAACCAATGAAAGAAGATATGTGAGTCATGAAACACACATGTACAAGGTGATTCAGAACTCATGGGACAAACGTTAAGAAGCGGTAGAGCACACTGCAACAAACATTTTTTGTATAGGAATGTATGGGCACAAGTGACGCGTTGAGGTACAAACACAAGAAATAGACATGAAAGGAAACATAAATTCTGTACTTACAGCATCGTTGACAAGCTTCTTTACAGCAATGTTTACAATAATTGCTCAAAATTGCGTCCACCAACAGTAATACATGCGTGGCGGCGTCGACGGAATGATTGGCGATGCCAGGTATTTCTCGCACACGTGGAGCCGCAACGGATATTTGAGCGACGAGGTCGTCAACAGAGTCAACTGGAGTCTCGTAAACGAGGGCCTTCAGATGTTCCCTTAAGAAGTAATTGAGGCTCGATAAATCGGGCGATCAGGGTGGCCAACGGACTGGTCCACCACGGCCAATCCATCGCGCCCCAAAAGTGGAATCCAGGTAATTGCGCACATTAATGCTGAAATGGGCTGGCGCCCCATCATGTTGAAACCACAGTCCTTGTCGGGCGGCCAGTGGTACACCTTGTAGCAATTCTGGTAAAACCTCTTCCAGAAAAAAACGATAACATCTGCCATCGAGTCGCGTTGATAGTAGATATGGGCCAAGCAGATGCATAATGTTCAAGCCACCTACTGCCCTCTACCGGCAACAGTACACGCCAATCACTCTGTAGACGCTGCCACGCATGTATTACTGTTGGTGGACGCAATTTTGAGCAATTATTGTAAACATTGCTGTAAAGAAGCACTTGTTAACGATGCTGGAAGTACACAATTTATGTTTCCTTTCATGTCTATTTCTTGTGTTTTTGCCTCGACGCGTCACTTGCGCCCATACATTCCTACACAACAAATGTTTGTAGCAGTGTGCTCTACCACCCCTTAAAGTTTGTCCCATGAATTCTGAATCACATTGTATAATGTATCGTAAGTATTAACTAAACTATGGCGGCGGCAAGAGTAAGTATTTCGACTGTTTAGTTTTTCATAAACAATATTTATTTTTATTATTACATATTGTTGCTACCCAACAGGTCGCCGGATTATCGAATAAAAATAAGCTTTAAGAATTTAGATATCAAGATGTCAGGCAATGGCTGACGGCCCGGAGGTAGACAGTAGAATTTAGAATAATATTTGTGAGCTCTTTTTATCGCCGAAATCTTATGTACTGGTGAAAATAATTTATCCTGCAATTTAGCCAATTAAAACCAAGAAATTCTGACACTCATTAATTAGTCATGCAACTTCAGGACTGGCACGAGACAACAGACATTTAATCAATTAACAACAACATATGAGGATAATGATGAAGGCGTCTATGTACAGAGGATTGTGAATTAGGGGCGTCAAGTAGACTCGCTCCTTTCGGGATAGCTCTGAGGCTGAATTTATCATTAAAGTCAATGATTATTTGTAGGCCTATACAGTCCGGCTTTAAAAACACAGTTCTCAGCCGACGAGAGTCTATTGGCTGACCGGAGCCAATCTAATCACAACTGGCATGCATACATAAGTTCCGTACTTACAGATATGCTGTTTCCTCAGGTATCCATGTTTGATGTATTTATATTCGAAGCGCACCTGTGTGATGACACGCCCATTTCAGAGCGGGCACTATAACCATTGGAGAGGGGAGCCGAACCCCATCTCCCACTTTCTCTCGTGCACTGCATTCACCTGCATGAAATCATGGACGCATTTATGCGCACCAATGTCGTGGTGGAACGAAGCCGCTGACGTGTAGAAGGATCCGTTCGTCTCTCCAAAAGGTGATTCTCGCATACATCACGGGTCGGCATCTCCGTCATTCGGGGCTGTAATTCCATCACATCGTGTGACCTCCGGGATACTGGCTTTCTCTTACGTGCAATCTAGCACCAGGAAAAGAGGTATCGTCCTCTCTCTCTCTCTCTCTCTCTCTCTCTCTCTCTCTCTCCTATTTCCTCGCGGTAATATCAACCGCTCGGCCGCTCCTTGTATAGCTGGCCGGGATCTTCGGACAAAAACTCTTCCTCCGAGCTGGGCCCGCTTCACCGAGACTCGTTCCCTTCACGGTTCGGAACCAGACTATTCTTTTTCGCTTGTTTACACCATTCACAGATTCCTTGTTCTTCTTCTTAGGGGTCTGTTTAAACTCTCTTGTCAGTCTGAAAGCATTTGGCGCGGTGAAGTGGTATGAAATACATGCCTCTGCATTCGGAATATGTGGTGGGTCCACTCCCCGCAAAGTACAGAAAACACATAACTTAACTAACACTCCTTTGTCCTGCCAAGGTTCGGAGTAGCAAACGCCATAAGTTTCCTGATCTGTTGACACTTTAATGGCTATCCGACTTGACCGACACGCACTAAGGGGGCGACGCATCGTGTTCCCCACACCAGGCTAGAATTTCTCCCTTCCAAGAAAAAGGGCTCTTATCTGTGTTCTCCTCTTTTGCAATGCGGGAAACCACTAGCTGTTAATTTTCACCCAATAATTAATGCTGTCCCCGCCTATTGCCAAACCTGCTAATCGAATTCATTTCCGTACCTAAAAGTCGTAACAATATTATTCAGAATTAGACGAACCAAGAAACGACCCTGACACCGATGAAATGTAATGTAGCTAACGGAAGTCCATCTGACCTCAAGATAGAAAGAAAATCTGCACCGCAAGTGTGTTGGTGAGGGGGATTGGTGACTTTGGGTCCAGGATATATATACAGGTTACACACCCCTTCGAGCTATACATCATTTTAAAGCTCACGTCAATAGCAGGCAGGGTCGGACTGGCCTGGAATGCTGAGGTGCGATCGCACTCCGGGCCTTTACCTCCACGGGCCTTAGAAAAATAATGCACACACAAAAAAAAACCCACCTAAAATACGTATTCAATAAGTTTAAATTAAAAAAAAATTCTTGAAAATTGATAAAACGCACAGCGACTAAGATTGGGCAAAATAATTAGCCTATTTTATGTCCTACTGTTCTGAATAATATTCCCTTCTAGGTCCGTATTGAATGTATGAGTCCAGGGACGCGCCAGGTTCTGGGGGTAGGAACAGGACTGCCTCACTCAAATTTTAATTTTACGGTTGATAAATTAATATCAATGACGTGGAAGAAGTTGAGAATACGTTTTATTGTGAGAAATCGTTGTGCTACGTGGCACGTTTATTTTTTTAAGTAAAAATAATGAATTATGTTATGCAATAGAAAACGACTTGAAATCAGAGAATAAGTTTTACTGTTTTATTTAGTAATGGATACCGCGGCAAAGGACTAATAATTCTGTTTCTAATTTTTTTTTTTTTTTAAATCTTGAAGATTTCAGCATTCCTGATATGCGCGACCCAGCGCTATGACAATGGGGCCAATATGAAGAAAAAAACACAATGGACTTCAAAAAACATAAATTTTTGACCTAAAAATCCTTACGCATTTTATGTACTTTGAGCGGCTCATACTTAAAACTGGTCGTAAATAACGACGAAAAAATTTCTCTAGAATTTGTGAACCTTTTCAGCATTGTTCAAGAAATATACAGGGTGATCAGAATCGACGGCACAATAAACCTACCGGACGATTCCTCGTAGAGAAAAAAGCCGAAAACCGCTGTCCGTTTTTCGATCGGACGTCGCATTCCGGGGATATACGCGCCGAAAGTCCGTGACGTCACATCCGGTAAGAATACAGACATTAGAAATAACTTACCCAATTACTTTGACAGAAAACGTGTAATTTATTGATGTGTACCACTACAACACAAATGATAAAACACGTGGTTTCGTGTTAGATTACAACATGTGTTCAAAATGACCACCTTGTAGTGCAGAACACGCGGCAGCCCGCCGAGGAATAGACATCTGCACGCGTTGCAGAATAGCAGGGGTTACAATTGTGAGGGCCGCGTGTAAGGTGACCACTAGGTCGTGCAGGCTGTTGACAGGCCGTTGATATACCAGTTCCTTTAGATGACCGCAGAGGGAAAAGACCAATGGGTTAAGATCCGGCGATCTAGCGGGCCATGCGACAGGACCACCACGGCCAAGCCATCGACCGGGATATTCCGTATCCAGCTACTGGCGAACATTTGCAGCCTAATGCGTCGGTGCTCTATCATGCTGGAACCATAGATTGCTGAGAACAGCCCATAGTACGTTTTACAGTAAGTCCGGCAGAAAATCACGAAGGAACACCATGTAGTTGGCAACTGTGACACGTTCGGGAATAAGATATGGTCCCACTAGGATATCGCCCACAATACCACACCAGATATTAACACCCCACCGGACTTGCTGAGCGTGTTCACTTGTTGCGTGCGTATTCTGCAATGCCCAAGCATGACTGTTATGGGCGTTGCAGATACCCTGCCGTGTAAACCTTACTTCAGCAGTCCACAAGATCCGGCGGATGAAACTATTATCGGCAGGATGTTGCTGTAGCAGCCACTCACAGTATGCCTGTCTTCGAGGATAATCCTGTGGTAATAGGCCATGCACCCGTGTGATGTGACATGGATGCAGGTCTTCGTCGTGTAGAACGGCAAGTACGGTACTTTGGTGCACACCGAACTGTCGCGCGATCGCACGGCTGCTGGTCGTTGGCTCCTCCTCTATGAACTCTAGTATGGCGTCCTCGAAGGATGGTGTTCTCACAGAGGGTCCAGCGCCACTGTCTACACTTGGACGTGGTGCGACATTACCTGTGTCGCGCATTCGAGCGTCAAGCTGTCGTATGACCTGGGCGTCCGGGTACCGTCGTGCTGGGTATCGCTCGCTGTAGGCCCTTGCTGCACGCAATGCTGAACCATGGCATCCCCCCAATAGGAGATACATGCCACAATACTCTCTCAAACTGTACGACATATAACTACCCACACTACTGTCAAATGTACCGACGCAGTCTTACCTGCTACCGTCGCCAACCCTTTTTATCCCTACCTGCCGTATCGTCCAGGTGTACAGCTGATGGCTTCACGCCACCCCGTCCTTCGAATTTGCATACCCACCCAGTGCCACCTTTTTAAATGTTGATTGCTTTTTTTATTATTATTAGAGGTTTAACGACCAACGTGAACAACAAGTAGTTGCCCGTCCTGGGTTTAGGACCACTGGTTCCAGGGAAGGGAAAGAGTCAGTGCCGTAGGACAAACACAACATCCTTGCTTCACCGGGATTCGAACCCGGAATCCTTTCGGACAAATAATCAGAAGCCATCGCCTTAGACCACTGCGCCACTGAGGCGGCTTGATTGCCTTGTGATACGTGCGTCTGTATAACTATCCACGTCGCTCTTCAACAAACATGTGCGTTACCGGATGTGACGTCACGAAAATTTCGGCGCGTATATCTCCGGAATGCGACGTCCGATCGGACAACGGACAACGGTTTTCGGCTTCTTTCTCCACGAGGAATTGTCCAGTAGGTTTATTGTGCGGTCGATTCTGATCACCCTGTATGCTTTCTTTTCTGAAGTACCTTACTGGCAAACTTTAAAGATAGTGCTTCCAGTGTTGACTGCAAAATTATGCTGTTAAACAAGGTGAGAAATTAGGAATCATGCAATAAGGGTAACGACGACTGGGGTACAATTAGGATGTTATCCACGATACATTATATTACCGCTTTAACGAATCTTTTAGGGACAGTGATATACGAAATTTAACCAATTTTCTTAGAAAAAAATTAAACAAGAACCATGCAAATTTACACTAAAGAGCAATTTAATTAGAGACAGCTGGCGTTATGCAAATGTGGAGGTGTGGGCGGCCCTGTAAACAGAAACGACATGACGTATGCAGCGATCCGACAATATAAGGAGTGATGCGACGGGAATCAGTAAGAGTCGGACGCCGTATACGAAGGGTCTAAGCGCATTTGATCGTGGCAAAATTGTCGGGGCCCGACGAATGGGTCACTCCATCTCGGAAGTCGTACAGGCACTGGGATTTTCACGAGCCACTGTGTCACGGGTGTACCGTGAGTACATCGAATCCGGTAAAACCATCCCTGCAAGGGCCAACTGCCGTAGACAACAGTGTGTGAATGAGCTGGGTCATCGTCGGCTAGCTCGCATTGTAACAGCGGATAGACGGGCTACAGTGCAAGAAATCACTCGGCAATTTAATGCTGCTGCACAAAAACGTGTAAGCAGCCACACCATCCAGAACCATCTCTTCGCTATGGGGTACAGAAGCCATCGTCCTACGAGGGTACCGCTGCTGACCGCACATCACAGGGTTCAAAGATTAGCATGGGCGCGCGAACATCGCCACTGGACCCTAGACATGTGGAAAAATGTTGCCTGGACTGATGAGTCAAGATTCACGTTGGTAGATGCGGATGGCAGGATACGAGTACGGCGCAAACCAGATGAAGCGATGGATCTTTCTTGCCATCAGGGTATTCTTCAAGCTGGTGGGGGTGGCATTCTCGTCTAGGGACTATTTACGTAGACTGAAATGGGACCCCTGGTACGTGTGACATCGTCCCTCACAGGTCAACGTTACCGGGATATCCTGGACGACCATTTGGTCCCGTTTGTGCGTCTTCAACATTCCACTGGAGACCTCATCCTGCAACAAGACAATGCACCGTGCCATGGCTCCCGATCTGTATCCGAATAATTGGATGAACACTCCGCCGACGTGACCTCGCTTCCTTGGCCTGTTAGGCCACCAGAAATCAATCCCATCGAGCACATCTGGGATGCCATCGAGAGAGATGTTCGAGGCTCTGGCCCCCTCCATCAAATCTTCGTGAACTGTGGGAGCTTGTTCAGGGGTCGTGGATCCGTATGGCTTCCCAACGCTTCCGGTGCCTTGTCGAGTCCATGCCGAGACGAATCGCCGCCGTCATCAGGGCGAAAGGTGGTTCTACACGTTACTAGACAGGTATTTCTAATTCAATTGCTCTTCAGTGTATTTGTCCCAGAAATATTTGGTACAATCTTTTTTCAAAAATCAATGTTAGTAGCAAATTAATGCCAAAATCTGTTGTAGTCATACCAACCATAATAGAAATGTTAAAACAGGTAAATGGCTGTTTAAAAGAACGTAGAACACATGGGGGCTTTAAAGGTTTATTAGCTGAAGATAAAACAATTGCCGAGGAAATAGATTGCAAAACAGAATTCCCAACTATTGAACTAGTTAAACCACGTAAGAAAAACAAAGAAGAAAAAGAAATTTTTGGTACCAAAATAAGGACCATATTGATCTGCCAAAAAGAAATTTAAAAAAACCTTTCCTATTTTTTGATGCAACGATAAAAACGGTTCGAACACCTGAACATGCATAACGAGACTTTTCAATCTTTAAATGGCCTTTGTTCATTATTGATACTAAGCAGAGATATAAAAATAAAATATTGTAAGGACTTCCAAATAACACTGTCAGACATAAACCAAGCTGAAAATCCTCCAAATACGTGGCGTCAGTAAATAAATAAGAAGATCGATCTTTCCACGTTCCCGAAACACATAGCAACCGAAAAATTGTTTTCAGCCGCCGCCGTGGAATCGAACCACGGATCTCTCGATATCTACCTGAGCGCGTTAAGCTTTACACCACGGTGGCCAACAATCCACCCACTGGGGACCTCATCCTGCATCAACATCCCACTGGGGACCTCATCCTGCAACAAGACAATGCACCGTGCCATCGCTCCCGAATTGTATCCGAATGGTTGGATGAACACTCCACCGACGTGACCTCGCTTCCTGGGCCAGCTAGATCACCTGACCTCAATCCCATCGAGCACATCTGTGATGCCATCGAGAGAGATGACCCCCCTCCATCAAATCTTCGTGAACTGTGGGAGCTTGTTTAGGGGTCGTGGACCCAACGCTTCCGGTGTCTTGTCGAGTCCATGCCGAGACGAATCGCCGCCGTCATCAGGGCGAAAGGTGGTGCTACACGTTACTAGACAGGTATCTCTAATTCAACTGCTCTTCAGTGTATATAATGTCTCCCCAAGTTTCTTCCACAACGGCGTGTCTCGGGCCGGTGTCCGCCATGTCACTCCCGCATGCCCCCGAATTTTCAGCCACTCATCTTTCACGTGGTTTTCCTTTGGGTCTTTTCCTGTCCCACGAAATTCAGTCTAAAATTCTAAAATGTCGGTTGTCCATCGGTGGTCCGTTCTTCTGGCAATACGTCCAGCCCATTGGCATTTCAGGGATTTTACTTTGATCATGATGCTTTACACTCTTTAATTTTCCTTATCCACGAGTTTTTCTTCTTATCTTTCTTAGTTACACCAAGCATGCATCTCTCCATGCTTTTTCAGTTGTGTGCAGTCTTTTTATGTCTTCTTTAGCTGTTGTTTTTCTGTTTGGAGGTTTAACGACCACATTGAGAAATTCAGCAGGCTATAAGAAGTCGCCTTCCGTAATTTAGGGCCGTTGGTTCTAGGGAAGCGAGAGAGCCAGTGCCGTAAGGCAAACACAACATCCATACCTCACTGGGATTCCAACCCAGACCCGTCTCGGTCGAACGGTCAGAAGCCAGCGCTCAGTGCACTGGGCTACTGTGGCGGCCTTCTTTAGTTAAGGTCCAGTACATACATATGTATAAGTTATATATAGGATCAGATTATTAAAGCTTTTTTTTTTGATTAGAGGTTTAACGACCACCATGAGCAACTCAATGGACTATAAGCAGTCGCCCGACTCTAATTTAGGCTCACTGGTTCCAGGGAAGGGAGAGAGCCAGTGCCGTAAGACAAACACAACATCCATGCCTAACCGGGATTCGAACCCGGACCCCGTTCCGACGAATGATCAGAGGCCATCGCTTAGACCACTGCGCCACCGGGGCGGCTATTCAAGCTTACGCACCCACCACAAGTCATCCTGAGGAAGAAGTTGAAGAATTTTACGAAAAAATTCGGTATCTAAATAATAAAGGTAAGCAGCAGTTGCAGATCATTATGGGTGATTTCAATTCGAAAATATAGCAACAGCAACAGAATGAAACTTCGGGAGGTAAATTCGGACATGGGAACAGAAACCATCGTGGAAATACTCTCGTAGAGTTTGTAGAGGCAGAAAGGTTTTTCATCATGAACCCCTTTTTCAAGGAAAAAACACATAGGAAATGGACATGAAAGCATCCCAATGAAATGACAAGTGAAATTGATTTTATTATGTGTAACAAGAAATTTGTCATTGAAAACTGCAGTGTGCTGAACACAGGTTCAACACAAGGAGTTGTCATAACATGGTGAGATGTAAGATGCACCTCAACACTAAACTCGAACGTGGCAAGTTCATAAAACAAACAAAATGTATTGACATGACCAACCTTAAAAAGCATCATAATACCTAAAAATTGGAACTGAGGAGCAGATTCTCTGCTCTAAAAGACCTAACATCAGAAGAAGCAGACATCTCTGAAGTTAACAGAAAACTAACCAAGGCTCTTATGGGAACAACACCAAAGATAGGTGGTACTGAGAACAAGTTGCATATGAAGAAAATATAAGGAAAAACCAGAATGCTGATGCAAAAGAAAATGGAGCTGAGGACAAATAAGATGTGACTTCCAAAGTGGAATATATAGAGCTATGCAAGACAGTACGAAAAAGTATCACTGAAGACGTAAGGAAATTCAACTGTGAACTAGTAAGGAAAGCAATTGAAAACAACCAAAGCCTAAAGATAGCAAAGGGACATCTCAGTAAGGGAAGAAAACAGATTATGTCACTGAGAAAAGAAGATGGTTCTGTAACAAGAAATAGAGGCGAAATTTTGACAAGAGTGAAAGATTTCTACTCCAAATTATATGAAAGGGATGATACATGTACTCCAGGCATCATGAAAGGTACCAGGGTTCTTCCAGTCCTTCCAGCAGAAGTTGCACATGCAATCAAGAACATGAAGCGGGGAAAAGCTCCAGGAGAAGATGGAATTACTGTAGACATCATACAAGAAGCAAGTGGAGAAATCGAAACAGTACTCGCCCAAATTTTCACTCGATGCCTTAATGAAGGGAAGATTCCTGAGGATTGGAACAACGCTACAATGATCTTGCTACATAAAAAAGGTGACATTGAGGATCTCAGGAACTACAGACCTATCAGCCTCCTATCAGTGGTTTATAAAATCGTCA
The DNA here is from genome assembly GCA_039090855.1 of Macrothele yani. Taxonomy (NCBI): domain Eukaryota; kingdom Metazoa; phylum Arthropoda; class Arachnida; order Araneae; family Macrothelidae; genus Macrothele; species Macrothele yani. The sequence continues at coordinate 29,203,953 of CM077022.1, forward strand.
CTAAAGTTATTTCACACCGCTTGAAGGTAACACTGGACATGGCTCAACCGAGAGAACAAGCTGGATTCAGGAGTGGCTACAGCACTATAGATCATATCCATGTGCTGAGAGAACTAATTGAAAGAACGAGGGAATATGAACTCCCATTACTTATAGCTTTTATCGATTATGAAAAGGCCTTTGATTCCGTGAAACCATCAGCAGTTACAACGACTTTGAAATCCTGCGGTATTGAAGATGCATGCATTAGTACACTGTTATTAGTAACATCTATGAAAATGCATGTGATAAGATTTGGTTATTTGAGGATGCAGCACCAATAAAAATTGAAAAGGGAGTGAGACAAGGTGACACCATATCTCCCAAACTCTTTAATGCCACACTACAAAATATATTTCAATCATTGAACTGGGAAAACAAGGGGATAAAGGTTAATGGAGATCATCTAACTGACTTTCTTTCTGCTGATGACGTAATTATTTTTGCAACAACCCCTTCAGAGCTGCAGAGTATGATCCAGGAACTCGCTTACAAGAGTAAGGAAGTGGGATTTAAAATGAACTTTCAGAAGACAAAACTGATCTACAATGCTTTTACAAGTAATTAAGGTTTATCGATTGATGGGGTAAAGCTGGAGATAACTGTTACCTACATTTACCTTGGACAGCAGATATCAAGCAAAGGTCACATTGATGAAGAAATTAATCACGTATAAAACTTGGTTGGGGAGCGTTTGGAAGAAACAGTACAATTTTTAAGAGCAATATGCCATTATGTCTTAAAAGAAAAGTGTTTAATCAATACATCCTTCCAGTTCTTACAGATGGAGCAGAGACGTGAACCTTCACTAAAAAAGACATACAAAGACTGCACCAACTGAAAAACGCATGGAGAGATACATGCTTGGTAAGAAGAGGTAAGAAGAGGAACTCACATGGATGTATAAGGAATATGACAAGAGCGGAAGACATCATGATCAGAGTAAAATCCTTGAAATGGCAATGGGTTGGACATGTTGCCAGAGGAACGGACCGCCTTTGGATGACCGAAATTCTAGACTGGATTCCAAGGGACAGGAAAAGACCAAGAAAAAGACCACATTGTTGATGGGTGGATGAAATTCGAAAGCATGAGGGAGTGACATGGGGGAGACTGGCGCAAGGTAGACCGTCGTGGAAGAAACTTGGGGATACTTTCATCCAGCAGTGGATTGATAATGGTTGATGATGATGATGATAGATATATACAGTAAAACTTGTCTGAAACGGACCCTGTATAAAACGGAAACTTGGCTAAACCGGAAGAAATTTTCGGAACCGATCATTTACCATACAAACCACCCCGTATAAACCGGAAACCTGTCAAACCGGAAGAAAATTTCGGAACCGATCATTTTACCATAAAAAGCACCCCGTATAAACCAGAAACCTGTCAAACCCGGAAACGGAAACCGATTTCCGGCACGATGGTAAAGACAAAACTGTATAAAACGGAAAATGAAAACTGAAAATACAGTACGTAGTTTCTTGATCCATCAAATTAAATACGTATTAATAAAACACTGTACATAGTTTGGGAATAATAGAAAAAGCAAGATCAACGTAAAAGAACGTTTCCGAGTTAACGCGGGAATTCGTAGTGCATAGTTTTGTTTATCAGTTCCTCCTCTCTTCCCTACATCCTAAATCCAGCATTCCTGGCGTTCTGCCTAGCGGGTCTCTGGCTCGTGTGGGCAGACAGTATGGTGAGTACATGTATCCCTCCCACCTTCCCTCTGCCCCCGCTTTTGACGTTGACGAAGTTTTACCGACGTGGACTTCGCCAACACCGTTCATTCTCGGTTGTGTTATACAATTCGACGTTTGAGCAAGTGAGTGCGTTGTCTAAGAGAGTTTAAGAGTTAACAAGTGTGTGCGTTGTTCAAGAGAATTTAAACAATTCTTCATAATGCCAGGTGGTAAACATAAAACCTTATCTTTTGGTGAGAAAGTGAAACTGATTTAAGAGCATCAACGAGAAAAACGTCCGGTAAAGGAATTGTCTGAGAAATTCAAAGTTGGAAAAACTCAAGTGTATGAAGCCTTGAAAAGTAAAGGCAAGATAATGGACCAGTGGTTAAAAGGAACTGCATGATAGATAAAACGACTGGGTAGAGTGTCTTCAAATGAGGAAATAAACAAGGCAGTTTGGGAGTAATTTGGGAGCGCTAGGGCTAAAGGGATGTTGATTTCTGGGCCAATGATTTAAGCAGAAGCATTGGAGGTTGCTTAGAAATTAGAAAAAACTGACTTTAAAGCGTTCAGTGGTTGGCTAAAGAGTTTCAAATCCCGTCACAACATTGTTTTTAATCAAGTTTGTATTGAAGAAGACGTAGATGTTCAATCGGTGAAATTGTTTTTAATCAAGTCTATGGAAGAAGACGTAGATGTTCAATCGGTGAACGAATGGAAAAAGCAAATCCGGAAAATTATTGAGGGATATGAAACAAAAAAACATTTACAATGGAGATGAAACTGGACTGTTTTTTAAACTGTTGCCTATAAAGTCACTTGTTGAGAAGAGTGATAAATGCGTAGGAGGCAAAATGTCTAAAGAAAGACTGATGTTTTTCTGTGTGCCAGTATAGAAGGGGAATTTAAAAACCTCTTGTGATAGGTAAATCTGCTCGTCCTAGGCCATCAGACAAATGCCTTACTAGCTCATTCGAGATTCATTAAAAAAGCAATGGATGACAGGTGCCATTATGAAAGAATGGCTGAACATGTTTAACGAAAGGATGAAAATACAGAATAGAAAGGTTTTGTTGTTTTTAGAAAACGCTACTTGTCATCCCCACATTCCTTTATCTAAAATAAAACTAGCCTGGCTTCCTCCTAACACGACGTCAGTTACGCAGCCGCTGAACCAAGGTATGATTTCCAGTTTCAACTGTTTTTACAGGAAGTGTGTGTTGCAATCACTTATCCACAAGCTTCAAAACTGTACCAATGTTTCTGAGCTATGCAAATCCATAAACGTGCTGGATGCAGTTAATTGGATAAGTAAGGCAAAGAAGAACATCCTTCCGGTGAAGAAATGTTTCATTAAGGCAGGATTTGAAAACACGGAAGAAGATGTCAACAATGACAATGGCGAAAAAAATTGAGTTGAAGTTTCTGATTTATGCCGACGAGCCAATCTTGAGTTTGATGCTGACGTTGTTGTCCATTTCGATGATCACCTCCCCGTGTTTGGAGACGTTGGCAAGGTTGTTGATGTATTGAAGTAGGCAGAGGAGCAAGATGATGATATGGGTGAAGGTGACGAAGAAAACAGAGAGTTCAAAATAAAGACATTCGGTGACGCAATAAGTGCAATTAATGACCTAGAGGAATTTGCGGTCCATAAAAATTGTCCCAAACTCCCGGACTGCAAGATGCGAAAGAAATTATATTTACAAGCTCTTTGAAACCTGCTGGCAAACAAGTATAGATGATTTTTTTAAATAACTGCAATGTAAGCTGTCTGCATTATGTATGTATTTTTTTCATTATTTTATTTTTTTACGCAGTTTGTCTTTTTAAAATACAGTTTTTTTTCTTTCGTTACAACATTTTCCTACTCCACGTATTTTTTTTTTTTTTTTTTTGTGCATGACCCTGTATTAAACGGAAAACTGTATATTTTCTCCATAAAATGTTGCTTAAAACGACATCTTACTCCAATTTTTACTTAAATTTGTTTTGTGTTGTAACCAAACTGCCCCTATCCAAATATCTCAAGAACTAAGACTCCCAGTAATAAATGGCTTTCATTATTACTGGGAGTACTCTGAATTAGTTTCTGCTTCCAGAGACATCTTACTCGATAATATGGGGGGATTTTCATTTTTGCACCCCAAAATGGCCCCAGTTTGGGCCCCAACATTACTGTGTTTTCTTACCAAAAGGGTGAAATCTTGTTCCTTGAATGCCAAAACGTCGAAATCCGGAAGTCTGATTTCGTTCAATCACTATACTTTCTTATGCTATAACTACAAGAAAGTAAAAAGGGAAAAGGCCAAATGAGAGAGAGGGGAGTTGTTAAGTAGGGAAAAGCATGGAAGACGTAAAGGCACTGCGCGTTCCTGTACTTTTTCAATTAGCACTACACCACTGCTTCAGTCCTCTTCGATACCATGATTGGTTTGCTCGCGGACAGGCGAAAAATCTGAGACATTCGTGTTTAATTTCTTCCAATGTTTCAAACCAGCTACTTGAAGATATGACCCATGGAGTGATGGTCGCATAGTGCTAGGTCCAAACTGTACTCTGGGTAAGGAAGTAGCTGAAATGCCAGTTCTCCAAATATTTCTTTGGCCGAAACTTAGTGTGTGATTTAGCGTTGTCTTACTGGAGCAGCAACTGCGGTCTGTTTACTCATCTTGGGTAGCGCTGAAGCATATCTGAGTGCACGAGATCTAATTCTGCTGAGTAGTGGTCTGCATTGATGTTACCTCCATCTGAAACCAGTTCGAAGTGTGCACTACGCCCTCAAAATTCCATTCACGACTTATTAACTTCACATCAGGTGGCTTCTTTCCATACTTTCTTCTGAACTTCTGCTGAACACTGAGAGCAGATTTTCTTTCTGCCAGCCACAGACACAACACATTGTGCCTCCTCTCTCTCACAGACACCATCCTAGTGACGGATGCAGTACTGTTTTTGTTGTTGTTAATGTTTAACGACCACCGTGAGCAACTAAATGGGCAGTCGCCCGTCCCTAATTTAGGGCCGCTGGTTCCAGGAAGGGAAGAGAGCCTGTGTCGAAAAACAAACACAACATCCATGCCTCATCTTGATTCGAACCCGGACCCCATCTCGGACGAATGGTCAGAAGCCAGCATTTAGACCACCACGCCACCGGGCCGGCATGCGGTAAACGAAATACACCATCCGAGAAATTCTGTGCATGTACGAGATCTCATGTAACAAGGAAACGGATGTAAAACTCGTCATTAAAAAAATTATAGCATGCCGTAATCAAAACAATAATTTATGGACACCATGTACATCCTTCAGTGGGAAAACGGGGGCGAGGAAACTCTTTGATCATTCCAGCATATTTTGAAATGTTTTCTTCATACAAACTCATTGTCACTTCCTTCGCTTCGTGATCTCGGGTCTGGCGAACTCAAGTTTTGTTCAAGCGGAATAAATTTATAAATATGAATATCTTAAATATCACCACTTGCTTCTGCTGTCTATTATGTTAAATGCATTTTTGGCACTTTAACCACATATGCTTCCATGACGATCTGCACGTTAAACAGCTGGAAGTATGACAATGTGTTTTTGTAATCAGTTGAACTTGTGGCACGAGAGATTATTGAGCCATTTTTCTCTACTTTATATTTCCGTTTTCCAATGGCAAAATAAAGTTATAAAAATATATTCTCGCTTTTTGGCATTCTGAAGAGTAATAAAACGTTTCCAATAAACAGAACATAATGTAAAACGAAAAAAAAAACAGAATTATTAAAATTCTCTCTTCGATTAAGAGATTCTGGAAATTTTCAGCTCTCTTAGAGGTACACATTCTGAAAACTTCGCAAGTCCAATTTTGTCAGAGTCGAAGGAACTTCAAAATTCTTTTGAAACAAAAAATCAGATGAATTCGTTTTTAAACACAATCAGCTTAATATATTTACATCATTTATAACAGATGAAACTGTGAACTTCGAGTTACCTAAATGAGGGCTAAAAGAAAATATTATTTCTTTTAAACTAAAGCATTAAAACACTCTTAGAAAATGTATAGTTAATAAGCATCTCTTAGTTCACCCACTATGTTTTTTCTTGTTTTACTGATGATGTTTACTTGTACAGATGAAACAAATTTTCTTATTTCCATAACATGAAGCTGTAAGTTGGTATAAATTTTGATTTTTTCGCACTTCAGTCCTTTTTATCCACGTCTTTAACCACTATACAGGCAATTTATTTTATTACAAGATATGTTGCTACTTCTAGGGCAAAGTAAAGTGCCTCACCATTAATATCCGGGCTCCTTCATGCCTACAAATAGTCTTTATTTACAGAAAATTTCATATTGTGTGCTGAAACATTTTGGCCCTAATGACGGCCTCTAGTTTCCAAGGAGCACTCTCCACCAGTTTTTTGTAAATGTCTACCGATATGTTCCGCTATTCAGCCTTTAAAGCAATGATTAGTTTAGTGTTGTTTGTTGGGCAATCTCTTCTTCCACTCACCTAACGATCCAATTCGTTCTCTATAGGTTTCAGTTCAGGACTCTGGGCTGGCGAGTCGTACTTTTCGAGCTCACATATTCCCAAAGCAATCCGTAACAACGCGATCAGAATGACATGATATGTTGTTCTGCTGATACGGGCTTTCCAAACAGCACTCACAACGTTAGTAGAGCATAGTTGTCTAGGACGTCTAGGTAGAGCTCAGCATTGTTTTGCCCTAAACGACTAACGTGCCGAAGCCGAACCACAAAACAAAGCTCCACACTGTCACGCTACTTCCACCAAACTTCATTGTTGAGACGATACAGTCCGCAAAGAACATTTCTCATGGCATCCACCGCACCCAAGGACGGCCATCAGACTGGTAGATTGTGTAACGTGACTTGTCAGACCAAAGCACAGTTTTTGACTGGTCGACAATCCAAGATCCACTTTCTTTACACCACCTTAATCGGCGTGTGGCTTTAGCTGAAGTGATTTGTAGCTTGTTGATGGCTGCTCGACCATGGTAGCCCATATCGTACATCGTCCTGCGCACTTTACTGGTGCTAACATCAGTCCGAATCGTCTTATATAGTGTTTGCGTGATCTGAGATATTGTTGATTTGAGTTCTGACCGGAGGGTCCTTTGTTGAGATGTCCTGTAAGTTTACCGGGTTGTTTCTTGGCACATTCAGCCCCAGTCTGGTGCCATTTGCATAACAAAATCACTAAATGTCGATCTAGAAATACTTAATGCCGCTGAAAAGTCATGTCCGGAGAGATTGCCTATGTGGCATTGTATTATCAATCTGTGCTGTACATCAATTTACACTGTCAATCGAGGCATTTCGAATTCACTGTCGTGTCACTGTCTCATCACAGCCCTATGAGTGCATTATAGTTAGTTGTGTGACGTGGGGTTTACGTAGGATTAATTTACTATAAATAGAGGTTTGCGGACATTAATGGTAGGGCGATGTACATGCATGTACAGAATTTTTGCCGCCATTTAACATTTTAATTGGTCATAGAATGAAACTATTTTTGGTACTCTTCGACGCGGAAATTATAAAACCGGAATTGGGAAAATTAGGAGTGAAATTTACCTAGTGCTCTTTATGTTTTTATGCCTGACATCTTCTTGTCTCCTCATTCTGCAGATATACTAATAGAACAATAAATGGGCACACTGATCACGATTATCAAATGAAATACGATATCACTCAAAACGATTAGCCTTATTAAGGTGGCCGCACACTAGGTCGGAAGCAAATTGTTGGAACCGAAACGAAGGAGGGGAAATGGTAGTCATAATTTCCAATGGAAGCCAGCACACTACATCGGAATGGATTGAAATAGAACAGAATCGAGCTATTGGAACGGAACGAAAGTTTGGGTGAATGGTCGCTGAGAATATTTTTGATGGATTCGAATGCGTTCCGGAATCTTTCACATGAGTTAAGTCAGAGGTAAGTCAGTCTCTTGCATCGTTTTTTTACACTTCACTGCATCGTCAGACAGCAAGTTCTTCGCTTCTGCTGTGAAGTTGTTCATCATCTCAGTTGCTCCATCGTGATTAACCGATTGGTAGGGTATGCACGAACTGAGCCCGAGATACCTATTACGCAACCCCCAGACATCGCTTGTGTTACCACTTCAGGGTTCCTAAATGTACGCTAATGAAAGTGTTCGAGTACTTCCCGAAGGACCTGATAACTTCACCTAGATTTATGGCTAACAAAGCTTTAAAATGCGTGAATTAGAGACGATAAAAACAATTGTGAGCTCCAGTTTCTGTCACTGCCCTAAATATCAATATGTCATTGATGCTGCGTATTTCGTAGTGTGCTAGTGTAATTTAACCAATTCATACCCCTATCAGTCGTAAGCCTGGATCTTCGACAAATTCCATTTACTGCAGTTCAAGCACGCAGATCTTGAAGCAATAAAAGTACTTCCTGAATAACAGGATTTCCGGGATTAAAAGAAACATGCATAAATCATCCGCACTGAGATATTCGCAAATCAGCTGAATCATCTTCATGCATCACAAACGTATGCATTTCCAACGCATTCGTTAACTGTCCGTTCACGTCACCTGACATTATAGAAGTTCGACGGCCGATTATGTTACTCAAAAGAGAAATGGTGGGCACATTACTCAGCCGGCGCAGTGGTCTAAGTGCTGGTGTTTGTCCGAGTGCGCCGGGTTCGAGTACCGAATGACGTATAGGTGGTGCGTTTGTCTAAGGCCACTGGCTCTTGCCCCCACCCCTAATGGAACCTGTGGCCGCAAATTCGAGACGGGCGATTACTTTTAACCCTTTGAGTTGCTTACGGTGGTCCTTAAGCACACAAACAAAGAAGCACTTGACTCATTACATGATTTCCTGAAAATGGTTTGTCCTTTTGAAAAAGCATACGGTAATTGAAGCTGGAGTGAAAATTTCTTACTTCGAGTTTTCACTGAACATGAAACTCCTAACAAATTCAGTGCTGCAAAATAAATCGTGCCGCTCAGGTGGCCGTGTGGGCAGGCGCGCTTTGTTCTGCCTTGTCCAAGCCAGGCCCATGGGTGCTGTGCCTATCTCACGGCTCTTCCTTCCCTGGGCCCCAAATTAGGGATGTCCGACTGCTTACAGCCCTTAAGAGTTACTCACTGCGGATGTCAACCCACAAAAACAGAATACGTCGTTGCAATATACAGTAACTGCCGATATTGGTTGCTTTGATTTTTATCATGGCTTCATATTAACGTCATCCAGAACTTCCAAACAAAATATGTATCACAGCTTCAGCCTATCTTCCTCTGCTTTGGATGAGTTTCGGTGCAGCACATGTGTAGATGCTAAATCTACGGCGTCATCTGAATCCTGCAAAAACACACCGATTACACACAGTCATAAAATGTGCACTATGTTCAAAAATTAAGGAAAACTGTGAATCACGGGAAAATGTTGGCCGCCCCGGTGGCGCAGTGGTCTAAGCAGTGTCTTCTGATCATCGTTCCGCGATGGGTCCAGGTTCGAATTCCGGTGAGGCATTGATGTCTTACGGCACTGGCTCTCTCACTTCCCTGGAATCAGTGGCCCCAAATTAGGGACGGGCGACTCCGTTTAGCCCAATGAGTTACTCATGGGGGTCGTGAAACCCCCACTCAAAAAAAAAAAATGGTGCACTACGCAAAGTGATTCGTCATGCAAACTACTCCACATCTCTTTCGAAATGACGAAAATCCATCTGTTGCTCCAGCAAACTGATGGCGGGCCTAGGAGCACGACATACGACATGTAGCACGCGGCGGATTATTAAAAGAGAAGTCAGAGCAGCAGAATAGAGCAGGTGTGCATTTTGGAGGTGTGACAGTGCTATATATTAAATGAATATTGCTCAGCCAACCCATATTGATGATGTTATGCGGGGGAAAATCAGCGATCGACTCGAGGCTGGCCAAACTCAGAAGGCAGTGTCCCAGGAGCTGCATGTCCCACAAAGTTTCATTTCTAGACTCTGGCGGCGGGATGAAAACTTGTCTCGACGCTTCAGCACAGGACATCCGCGGATTACAACGTCGCAACAAGACCGTCTTTTGGCACTATCTGCCAGGCGACACAGGCAGAGTATAGCGGGGGATCTTGCCCGAGATCTTTCAGCTGCCATAGGAACTACGGTTTCAACGCATACTGTGTACAGACGATTAAGTGGGTACCGCCTGTATGCCCTCAGGCCTGTCTGATTCATCTCGTAAACTGCAGCCCATCAAAGAGCCAGAGCAGCCTGGTGCAGATAACATTGTACTTAGACAGCTGACCAATGGGCATGTGTTTTGTTTACTGACAAATCCAGGTTTAGTCTGCACAATAATTCAGGCCATGTCTTCATCTGGAGAGCACCTGGAACTAGGTGCAACACTTCCAACATCCTTGAACATCATCGTTTTGGCGGCGGTGAGATTCCAGTGTGGGTTGGAATGATGTTGGGTTCATGTACACCCCTCCATGTGTTCGAAAGAGGAACCATGACAGACCAGATGTACCTGTGATATCATTCTGCATATCTATCTCCGGCTATTCAGGGCGGCAACGGGACTTGGGTTCGTGTTTATGGATAACAAAGCACGTCCTCATCGGAGGAATACCTCGAAAATGAGAATATCACCCGCTTACAGTTGCCAGCTTGCTCTCCCGATTTAAGCCCCATTGAACATGCATGGGACACACTCGGAAGACGTATTGTAGGACGTCATGTACCTCTTAGAACTCTTCTGGAACTTCGTACAGTATTGGTGCAAGAGTGGGACTCCGTACCTCAAGCACAGTTGGATAATATGGTGCTGAGTATGCCTAGACGCCATACTGCATGTGTTGCTGTAGCAAGCCAAAATAGAACAAGCATATTGAACACTGCCTTTACCATAAAACATTTGTGTTCTGCACGAGATGTGCATTGCAAATTAGCTCCAGGGAGCAGTTTTTCTTTATTTTGACCACTATGGCAGATCCTCTAGAGCTTTTTTCGTTCTGAATTTTCTTTTAGTTCAATATGCTCCATATCTAGAACATTTTGGTTCCAGTCCTAAGGGTGGAAGAGTCGAAACTGACATTATCCTTAATTTTTGAGCATGAGTGTGTATTCAAATTTTTCTGATGTTCGGTTACAAATTGTGTCAGCAACATTGCAATACTCCAAAAAGACTTTTACCATACCAGTGAAGGTTTAAAATTACTCATTACCTTGGGTTTACTTATGCAGTCTGCAGATTCGGAACCATTCCTTTTAGCAAGTGCCAGACCTTTTGCAAACCTAACCGTAACTGGTATGATGAATATGATACGATGATTCTAAACTAAAGCAGTGGCCTTCAAAGGTAAAGAAATAACTGAGAGCAAATTAGAAACATAATATTCCAATAACAAGAAATATTACAGCAAATTTTTGGTTGCAATGAGTAGGTCTTCTGAATTCTTTCCGACGCGAATAAAAATTTTCAAAGTTATTCATAGCCAATGGAATCGGGCCGCCTCGGTGGCGCCGTGGTCTAAGCGCTGGCTGATGACATTCGTCCGAGATGGGTGCAGGTTCGAATCTCGGTGAGGCATGTATGTTTTGTTTGTCTAACGGCACTGGTTCTCTCCCTTCGATGGAATCAGTGGCCCTAAATTAGGGACGGGCGACTGCTTATAGCCCATTAAGTCCCTCACTGTGGTCGCGAAACTCCCAATCCAGTCGTTAAAGACCAAATTAAAAACAATGGAATTGGTTAAAAAAATTAACCTGATTTCTACAATCGACAAAGCATCCAAAAATAGAAACAAAAACTTACTCCCACCAGCGGCTGAAAAGCATGTTACGAAAATTAACAAATGGTGCCCAAAAAGTTTCTCATAGAAGGAAATATCAGAGACAAAGATTTTCAAATCGAACAGTTAAAAGAAGAAATATGGGAGGAAACATGATATAAATCTCAGTGTATCCACAGTGAATTTTGTATAATGGAAGCTGAAAATATGTGAAAAGTATTCAATATAGCAAAAGCAAAAAAATGTTCAAATACGTTTCCTGGAAGCAGATGTAGAAGAAAAGGTTTTGACATTTACGTCCCCTAGCGGGAAAGCTGTGCATTATTTAAAGAAAATAATGGTTCTCCATCTCTGTTGTAGAGAATGACATAGAGTAAAAAAGAAATTTTTTCAATAGGGTTTTAGAAGCGAAGATACAGCTGCAAGCAGTAGTACACAAACGCCACCTAGCGACAGAACTGTGACCTGCATAAAAACTCCACAAGTATACGCAAAGTGTTCCACAAGGCAAATGGTATCCGATGTTCAGATATTTTTTTTAATCAGACATTTAGAAGTAGTGATATCGAGTGAAACAGATTAAATTTTTGCGCCTTACCCCGCGGGGAAATTGTGCGTTATTTTGGGAAGGAAATACACACAAAATATTTTCATAGTTAGAAAACGAATTTTTTCAATCGGAATTTTAGTCCGCAGATGTTGCTGAAAATATGCTGTAAACTAAAAGGTAAACTTACGCTTCCCAGTGGAACATTTGTGTGAGAAACAAAAATGAAATTGCAGGCAAAACAGTTCGTATCAGAAACGCTCTCCGACAAAGAAATAATATTTTAAATTGGATCTTAGAAGCAGAAATATCGACAAAAATAAAATAGACGTTTACAACCCCTGGCGGAAAAACTATGCACTATTTTAAGCAGAAAGTATTCTCAAAATATTTTTCGTGGTCAGCGGTACCGGTCTACGAAAGAATTTTCGAAATCGAGTTTTTAGAAGCGCAGATTTTGCTAAAAATACATCGGAAATAGAAAAATACACTAAAATCCCCATGTTAGACAAAACATTTTTTACCAAAAGTTATAAATTATAGGCAGAATATTTCCCACCAGGAGCTTTATCCGATACAGAATTATTTTTTTAAATAGGACTTTTAGAAGTATAGATGTCGGAAAAATCGCAATTTACCTTTATGCCCTCTAGCGGAAAGTCTATGCATTTCTGAAAAATAAATTGCACCTAAAATTCTATTCGTTATAAATGGCATCGCAAGGAAGAAAAAATTTGCCAATCGGGTATTTAGAAAGAAATACATGGAATAAAATGTATGATACTCATATTTTGAATTCTACATCTGCATTTATTTCTTCTAGCGGCGAAGTTATGCAGCGTAAAAATATAGGAAAGCCAAGATCTTTGTTCTCACGTCACAAGTTTTTCAATCGAAAAGCAATTTTTCAAATCGGGCTAATAGTTTCAAAGATATAGTGTCCACAGACGGACGGACAGACAGGCAGACAGACAGACGAAGTGATGGTGATATTATAAGCACATTTTTTTTTACAAAAGACGTGCTAAAAACGAGTAAGAGAATTCAAAAACTTTAAAAATTTGTTGAGTCTTAATGGTAAAAGAAATCCGGAAAAAAAACCTTAATTAATTCTTAGAAATCCATGGAGCTACTTATCGGCTTTTCGGTATGATCACGGCAAGCAGAGAAGTTAGTACTTGGCAAATTTTGTAGTTTTTCATTTTTGTGATCAGAAAATTATGTGGATCTAAACAGTATCGGCGTGCCTTTCCTTTTCTTACAGCCCAAGCTGCAATTGCGTATCAGTTGCTTGAGAACACGGCGAGAGAGAGGGGGGCGTTCCATATCCCCCTTTACGTGACGGAAAAATCCATTGATGTGGTGAAGACCCTGGAGTTGAGTGAAGAACAAGTGAACTGGCAATCTTAGGTGAGTCAGACAGCGAAATCCACATACCGAGTGACGAGTGTATAAAGTATTTACATTATTTTTCTACAGTGCTGTTTCATACATGGATAATGATATCGGGTAGTCTTCTTTGTTTTACTAATTAACTGCTTTTAGTTTTATTAACCGGGCCTTTAACTCTTCTGCATCTTCAAAACTGCAACTGCCCAGCTAATTTCATGAGGCCGAAAATGTTCCTAATACACGTCTCGAATTAATAAGTATTCCTTCTTCAACGCTTCAAAATGTGTGATGCTTCTTTCACATATCATTTGGAATTAATCAGAATTCCTTCTTCTACAAAGAGTTAATTCAAGCTGTGAAAACACAAGTTTATCCGTGTCCCCTCTCTCCGGAGTAAGTCGCTCTCCCAACTGAGCTACGCGGACAGAATGTCTCGCTGCAGCTTTGTCGTCTTGACACATATTTTCACCTCTGTAGTGCGCCACATCATCTCCCACTTATTTTTTTATTTTTTTTTTTTTTGTCTTTAAAGCGAAGTAGGAATTTTTCATTAATGGTGGCGCAGTGATCTAAGAGCCGGCTTTTGACCATTCGTCCGAGATGGGTTCATTTTCGAATCCCGGTGAGGCATGGACGTTGTGTTTGTCTTAAGGTCCTGGCGCTCTCCCTTCTCTGGAGCCAGTGGCTCTAAACTAGGGACCGGCCACCGCTTATAGCCCATCCAGTTGTTCACGGTGGTCGGTAAACCCCAATCAAATAAAAAAATCACGAGAGACTTAATACCCTACGTATTTAAGAGCCATCGAGAACTAATACGAAAAACATAATTTTGATGTCTGTCACTATTATTCATTTCTAATGTTCTTCACTGTGTAAACACTTACATAAAAGGCACCGAAATTTAGCAGTTTTTGTTGTTGCTGGCTCCACGGGAAGGGTAAGCCGGAAGCGTAAAACAATTACTGTATCCATGTTTTAACCAGGACGCGAACTCAGGTACGTGATTGCAACGAAATAATATTTAAAGAACCTCTGTAACCTTGAAATTGATCCAAAATGCGTTAAAAAATACCCATTTAGCAAACTGATTTTCTATTTAATGAAGTCTTTCGCAGAAGTTCCGTTCATTTTGTTTTAGTTTGTTGTACTCGAAATTGATAAGGATATTGCTATTGCAGATCATCTTACTGACGAGGATATTCTACAGAGTGCTCGGGAAAGTTTGGAGATGGCTGATGAGTCTGAAGATGAAGACCGCGAATTTGAATCAAAACTATCTGAAGACGATATGATCAAATTATTTCAGACAATTCGAAATGGGCTTCAATTCATTATGTGCGGTGTGACGTACATGTCAAGACGGCAAGTAGCGGTGATAAGCCCTTGCCGGCCTAGCTTGATTAGGAAAGCATTCGGCTCCACAGAGCTGAAGGATGTGGGTTCGAGGTCACCACCGGCAAAATTTGAGTTGTACATTGGCGCCCGAACGTAAAAATGATTGTATAGGCCATTGGGTTTTCGAAAATTACGTGATGTTCCTAATACACGTCTCGAATTAATGAGAATTGCTTCTTCAACGCTTCAAAATGTGTGATGCTTCTTTCACATATCATTTGAAATTAATCAGAATTCCTTCTTCTACAAAGAGTTACTTCAAGTTGTGAAAACACAAGTTTGTCCGTGTCCTCTCACTCCGGAGTAATTCGCTCTCCCGACTGAGCTACGCGGACAGAATGTCTCGCTGCAGCTTTGTCGTCTCGACACATATTTTCACCTCTGTAGTGCGTCACATCATCTCCCACTTATTTTTTTTTTTTTTTTTTTTGTCTTTGAAGCGAAGTAGGAATTTTTCATTAATTCCAAACAATGTGTGGAACAAACATCACACATTTTTCGAAGAACCCAATGGCCAGTGGATCCATTTTCCACAATCGGGCGCCAATGTGAAAACATAAGTTTGTCCGTGTCCCTTCACTCCGTAGTAAGTCGCTCTCCCTACAGAGCTGCGCGAACAGAATGCCTCGCTGTAGCTTTGTCGTCTTAATACATATTTTCACCTCTGTAGTGCGTCACATCATCGCCCAATTAATTTTTTTTTTTTGTCTTTGAAGCGAAGTAGGAACTTTTCATTAATTCCAAACAATGTGTGGAACAAACATCACACTTTTTTCGAAGAACCCAATGGCCAGTGGATCCATTTTCCACAATCGGGCGCCAATGTGAAAACACAAGTTTGTTCGTGTCCCCTCACTCCGGAGAAAGTCGCTCTCCCAACTGAGCTACGCAAACAGAATGTCTCGCTGCAGCTTCGTCGTCTTGACACATGTTTTCACCTCTGTTGTGCGTCACAAAACATGGTTTGCGGAGGACCCGAAACCTGCGATTTCGTGCGCCCGCCTTTCTCGGGAAGAGGGGGTATATGTTACGTACTACAGAGGTGACGTCCATGACAAAACGGAAAGTAGCAGTGATAAGTACTTGCCAGTGTAGCTTAATTGGGAAAGCATTTGGCTCCGGAGCTGAAAGATGTGTGTTGGGGTACTTCGCACTAGCAAATTTGTGTTTTCACAGCTAGAAGATATTTTTTGGTGTCTTAATAGATGTAAAACTTACTATGAAGAAACATCTTGTGCTAAAGTTCAGATAATTTTTTTTCTTTTATTTTAGTAAAAATTTGGCTTAAAGTCTGATGCGTGTGCATTACGTACATTTTATAACAATACTGCATGCACTGGTACTAAATTATTCTTTTAATTCAGAATGGTTTAGATGAAATCAAATGAAAACAGTACGTAGCCCAAATACTGTACAGTAATAAAAACTTCAACAAATGTGAATAAAACTTTGACTTGATTACTATTAAAGTTAAAGCCTTTGATAAAGACTAACTTTAACAGAAATGAAAGCTTTAACAAGTTAAAAAATAGTGTAATAATCAGAACTTTAGTTATTATGGCGAAAGTTCATTCTGCATTGATGTTAAAAGAGGGCCTATTGCATATTACGAATTCTCTATATAACGTCTATGCCTACGAAGCGTGGCTATTTGTACTTTGTATAACATTAGCCCAGTGGCGGCCCGTGGTTGGAAAAATAGGTGAAGAGCTACTATAGCAATATGACAAGATATCTACTGTCTACAATGAAAATCACTAAATGAAGACTTACCTATTTTCTGTATATTAAATAAATTCTTCTTCTTTTGAAGCTGCAAATTTGTCGATTATGTCGTCATAAAAGGGTTGTTTCTTCGTGAGTATCAATAAAATGTCTTTCTGAATAGAAATATTCGCGAAAGAAGCAAGTCTATCTTGAAAAATAGAGTTCCTTGAGTAAGTTTCTATTCTTTTAAGGCAAGAAAAACTTCTTTCCACTGACACACTTGTAGATGGAATTGTTAAAATGAGGGAAACCAATTTATAAGTTTCTGTAAAAATTTCTTTATCTCCATGAAGCTCTCGAAGAAGTTCTTGAGTCGATATATTCCATAATTTTTCATCGGCATGTACCAGACGCAGTTCATTTTTAAGGAGCTGATGTTTAGTAAATATTTTCCAGTAAAAATGTTGTAGATTTTCAAGAGCGTGAGAGGGAAACCATGAATTAAATTGTTCGAATTTGGTTGTGTCAGAAAGACAAACAAATTGAAGTTTTTCACAGTCTTGAAATTTTATATCCATTTCCATAAGAATGTGGTCCAAAATTTTAAAATACAATTCTTTATAATTTTGAAAAGTTGTTTCTTGTGTAAGAGCAGCATGTTCTCGTTTAGATCTGCTGATCTCTGTGATTTTGCTAGCCTTTCCAAAAGGTATTTCAAATACCTCATCGTTTCTTTCATGGCCCAAAATTTCATGATTTTTTTTTTGTTGTTTTTTTTATTTGAGTTACACAGTAGTTTATGTCTAGTGATGTTTTCTGCAAAACTTCGAATAATAGATCGGTGGAACCAAATATTTCATTAAATACTATTGCCAAAAACTTAAATTCAAAAGTGTTCATATCATTTAACAAGAAAGATGACACCGAATTTTCGGGTGTAATAAGCACGTCTTTTGAATCCGTTCTGAAGCAAATTAAATTTACCAAAGCTATTCAAAGTCAATGGAACCGGTATGGAAAGCAATAGATCTGACGAAAGATAGAAGATTTTCAATCGAGTTTTTAGTCCCTCAGATATTGCTGTAAACGGAATCGTGAGCTTACGAACTCTTATAAACAGAGATATCGACAAAAATAAGATGTGACTTTACGTCCCCTGGTGGGAAAACCATGCACTATTTTAGGAAGAAAGTATTCTCAAAATGTTTATCCATATAAGCGGTATCGGTCCAAGAAAAAAAAAATTCGTCGAGTTTTCAGGAGCTCAGATTTTGCAACAAATACTTCAGAAGCAGAAATTAACACTTATGACCCCTGGTGGCCAAACCATTCTTTACCAAACATTAGAAATTATGTGAAAAGTATTTTCCATCAGGTCTTGTATGCGATACAGGAAGAATTTTTCAAATCAGAACTTTAGGAGCAGAAATAACGCAGAAAACGCAATTTACCTTTGTGCCCCCTAGCGGAAAGTGTATGATTTACTTGAAAATTTTGAATTTATAGGAAAAACATTTCGCATCGGAAACACTATCCAACAAAGAAGGAATTTTTCAAATCGTACTCTTAGAAGTAGAGATATTGACAAAAATAAGATATACATCTACGCTCCCTGGCGTAGAAACCATGCACTATTTTAAGAAGAAAATGTTTCTAAAAGGTTTGTCGACATGACTAGTATCGTTCAACAAAAGACGTTTTTTTCAATCGAGAATTTAGAAGCTCATACTTTGTTGCAAATACAACAGAAGCGGAAATTAAGATTTACGCCCCCTGGTGGGAAAACCATTTTTTTACAAAAATTAGAAATTATGTGCAAAGGATTTCCCATTAGGACCTGTATCCGGTGCAGAAATAATGTTTCAAATTGGAGATTTAGAAGCAGAAATATAAGGGAAAACGCAATTTACCGTAACACCCCTAGCGGAAAGTCTATGAATTAGTTGAAAATTTTGAAATTATATGAAAAACATGTCACACGGAAAACACTATCCAACAAAGAAGGAATTTTTCAAATCGGACTCCTAGAAGTAGAGATATTGACAAAAATAAGATGTACATCTACGCCCCCTGGCGGAGAAACTGTGCTATATTTTAAGAAGAAAATATTCCGAAACTGTTAATCGATGTGAGTGGCATCAGTCCACGAAAGAATTTTTTCAATCGATATTTTAGAAGCTCCGATTTTATGGCAAATACATCAGAAGCAAAAATTAACACTTACGCCCCCTGGTGGCCAAATTATTCTTTACCAAAAATTTGAAATTATATGCAAAAGATTTTCCATCAGAAGATGTATCCGCCGAAGAAAAAATTTTCAAATCGGAGTTTTAGAAAAAGAGTTATCGGGAAAAATGTAATTTACTTTTACGCCCCCTAGCGGAAAATCTATGCGTAATTTGAAAAAGTAACTATATCTAAAATACTCTTCGACATAAATGGAATCGAAAGATAAAAATTGTTTTTCAATCGGATGTTTAGAAGCAAATATGTGGAATAAAACGTATTTTTGAATTCGGCATCATCTGCATTTACGCCCTCTAGCGGCAAAATTGTACTTCGTAAAGAAAAACGAAATAAAGGATCATCATTTGCATATTTCAATCTTCCGAATGCAAAACGAATTTTTCAAATCGGACTAACAGTTGCAGAGATATCGTGGGTACAGACGGACGGACGGACTGACGGACGGACGGACAAACCGATAACAGAAGCACGATCTTTTTTTACAGAAGACGTGCTAAAAACCTCTTGGCAAGTTGAATTTATTTTTTGTCTGATTGTTAACTATTTGTCAGAAATTCGAATACTTCCTTCAATTTATCCAAATTTTCAACAATTACACTTACTAATTTCAAAGTTGAGGACCATCGCGTTTTTGTTATATGGTTGGTATGCGTCTTGCGGTTTGTGATTTAAGTGTGTAAGATCGCTTCGCCGAGTGGTGAAAAAATGAAGCAATTCCACTGAAGCTTGCAAAAAAATATTCGAACTTAGAAATTTTAGAAAAACTCTGCTGCTATACAAGGTTTAAAGTTCAAACGATGCGCTAAGCAATGAACAAAAACCGCTTCAGAAGTTTTATCCTTAATTTTTTTTTCTGAAGCCCATTCAAGTGTCCAGACATTGCACTTGCCCCATCGTAATATTGTACTATTAATTTGTGCTGATAATCAAACTGTTCCAAAATTTTGTCTAGCATTTTGTATAAAGCTTCTGACGTTCTATCTTTACTAACATCATGGAACCCCAAAAATCGATCAACCAATACACCTTCCGAATCAGCAAATCTTATTATTAAAGAGCACTGGGAAGTCGGATTTATGTCTGTGGTGTCATCTGCTTGAATAGAAAAGCATTGTAATACATTTATTTCATTTTTGATGCGATCGTTTATACATTCAGAAATGCATTCAATTAATTCATTTTGAATAGTTTCGAGTCACCAGTGAAGACATTTTTTATCTTTTCGTATTGACTTTGAATTTCTAAAAGACTTCTTGATATCAACAACAAAAGTAGTTCCTTGAAATTTCCACGATTTATTGAGTCGATGCTTTCGTCATGGCCACGGAATGCTATATTATACTGTATCAATCAATACAGACAATTGACGTGGGCCAGGAACATCAAACGTTTATAAGTGAGTCTCTTTCCACGTTTATAAGTGAGTCACGGAAAAATTCTCATTCGCCGCCACCGGGAATCGAACCCAGTGTCTTCCAGTTACGCGCCGGATATGCTTCCACTACCCCACAGCGGCCTCGAATGCCTCCAGACTCACATACACTAACTGGCAAGCCAATTTGGCAGGTTGCTTCTGCGTCACTGTTACCAAAAACTGCCCAAAACTCCAGACTTCGTAGCATTCTCATTTCGGCTCACTGTATCAATCACTGTCTGCAGGAAAAGTCAATTTAAACGAACGTTTTCGTTGAAATTAATTTTCAAAAACCCAGCATTCTCCCTCAAGGCATCGACAATGGTGTCCTGATTGTTTTCAAAATTCCTTAACATTATTTCGCATTTAAGGTGTTTGCTAAAATCACCATGTTCCTGAATGAACCATGTTATATTTAATAAATCTTAGAATCTATCTGTATTCTACGCTGAATGTTTATTACTAAAAAAGTAAGCAGGGCCAACAAAATAATTTTTGTAACACGGAAGTGCTGTAAAACCATTTATATTCAGTAAACCAACAATTTTTAAAATTAATGTTGTAAGATTTACCGCTCTTCTTGATTTCTTTCTTCGCAACAATTGTCAGTTAATCCGTCGGTCATCCTTGAAGTAAAAGGTCTCTTTTATCTTCACCTTTCCACCGATTAAGTGGAGTTTGCGATAAATTACAAATAATGTCGTTCACAGGATACATACTAAATATTATCACTATCAGTTAAACTGTGCACGAAACTAAAATATCAGCTAAAGTTTTCAACAAATATTCACAAAGCACGAAAAACAAATCCCTTTCGGAAAGCATGTACCACAGCCCCGCAAGGAAAAAGGCCTAGTGGATTGCAAGGTACCCTGGGTAATCCGTCTAGCTCCACCGTGATCTCTTTCGAAGGGCACGACTCCACTCTCAAAAACCGAGATGCAGAGCTCGGCGTCTAAAGCTAAAACATTTCACTTGAGCGAGCAGATTGGGGAGGGTGACGTCACGGTTATCTTAAACTGCCAAAAACTTCGTAGCATTCTCATTTCGGCTCTTCACTTCCACTGTTTTGCGTATAAGGACTTGTTTTCCGTAATGAGTGCGCTATGTGAATTGGTATCTTTTCAAAATTTTGAGTATTTTGGAACGGAATAAAGGGAAAAAGGAATGTATTATGTAAAATTAATGAATAAAACCTTATTTTAAGTGAAGTAGGTGAAGAGGCACTTCACCTACTTCACATGAAAAGCCACCACTGAAGTAGCCACAAAAAACCTAAAAGAAAGGGAAACACGATTATATCTCTTCACTTTTTTTATTCATATCAATTTGTGAAAAGATTTCCTGAATATTTACTTAAGCTGAAGAGATTTTTCTTCAGATCGTGATACGTAACGCTTAATCGGTTAGATGTAAATGCTTGACATACAGTTACTAGGTAAGACTGCTAAAGGCATTGTGTTATTTAGGACGAGAAAGATGATGCGACGTTCGCACGTACAATCGGTTTGGAGGATTTTACGGCTCAAATGGGTTATAAGAAAATTTTTCTCGGAATTAGTTTTGCCATAAAAATGTGCTTGACGTGGGTTTCATGGAGGACCGACATTTTGGTAAGTTCTAAGTTGTCTTCGACCACAAAGTGCCAGAGTTTTTTTTTTTTTTTTTTTTTTGATTGGAGGTTTAACGACCACCGTGAGCAACTCAATGGGCTATAAGCAGTCGCCCGTCCCTAATTTAGGGTCACTGGTTCCAGGGAAGGGAGAGAGCCAGTGCCGTAAGACAAACACAACATCCATGCCTCACCGGGATTCGAACCCGGACCCTTTTCGGACGAATGATCAGAGGCCATCGCTTAGACCACTGCGCCACCGGGGCGGCGTGCCAGAGTTAACAAGACTACAGGTGCATATTCGCAGCAATGCATTCCAAAAAGAGAAATACATAACACTTACTGCATTTCAAAAAATCGCTCCTTTTGGAATGTTGACAGAATTTCACAAGCATTTGTGTTTGAAAAAATTGAACCGCAGTGGTAAGCTGATTTTTCATTTGGCGAAGGCTCGGCTTTCCCACACCTGAGCCAACCTTTTGTATCGTTTTCCGGCACTCTTTGGCCTTTAAGCCATTAAATTTGAATTAATAAATTCTCGTGTTCTTCATTGTTATTCCATAATTAAATATTGTGCTTTCTTGCCATAGCAACAAAAGAGGGTTTTTCACAGCTACTGCTGTGATGTCATCTCAACCGAAGCATCTGATATTACATCAGAGCTGCGTTACTTCACACGATCAAATTTGTTTTAGGAATCCCTTAGAAACAGAAAAACATTTCAACACGAATATTCGTTCTGTTTTGTCGTTCATGAAATACCATTGAGGGACAAATACATGGATTTATAAATGATTAAACGACGCATTTCCTTTTAGTTCTTCTGTAGCTGCATAAAAGGATGGTAGGAGTCAATAAAAATGCTGAATTAAAGTCCATGCCGGTTTTTAATAATATTTTGAACTACAGCTTACCCACTTACTGAGGAAATGATTATTTAAAATTGATTTGACACAAGGCCAACCCATATTTTCCTGTACTTGTTTATTTATACGTATATTAATTCACTGTGGATACACTGACTTAATAGTATATTTAAGATTCGTTCAATTTAATTATAACCACTTACAGTAATAACACGAAACGTATTACTTAACCTGCATCATACAGGTGTTACGTCATACGATGGCATAATTTCCCAGAGGAAGTGATTTACATTAATTCAACGCCAGCCGGAAAACACGAAAAGCTAAACATGACGTCACAAACTTATCTCTCAGTTGTCGATAATAGGAATGACGTATATTATACAACATGAAAGCGAACATACGCCGCCCCGGTGGCGCAGTGGTCTAAGCGATGGCCTCTGATCATTCGTCCGAAAGGGGTCCGGGTTCGAATCCCGGTGAGGCATGGGTGTTGTATTTGGCCTACGGCACTGGTTCTCTCCCTTCCCTGGAACCAGTGACCCAAAATTAGGGACGAGCGACTGCTTATAGCCCATTGAGTTGCTCACGGTGGTCGTTAAACCTCCAATCAAAAAAAAAAAAAGCGAACATACACTCATCGTCAAAAAAATTGTTGCACCCAGAAGGACGTGCCAGATTGCAGTGCCATTCGGGTAGAAGGTAAAGGGGACCAGGACCAATAAATGATTAAATATTGAGATTGATACGGACAGTATTTATTGAGCTACACGCAAATAAGTAGTGTCTCTCAGTATGGCGTCGGGCCGCCATGTTTGCTCACACAGCATGCCCGACGTCTCGGCATGGAGTTGTACAGATTCCTAATGGTGTCCTGCGATAAGCCATCCCGTGCAGCTTGAATCTTCTCACGCAGATTGTGCGGTACAGGTGAAGTGTTGATAGCGCGTCCAATAGCATCCCACATATTTTCAATCGGCGATAGGTCTGGCGATGCGGCTGGCCATGGCAGAGTGTCAGTGCCTTGAAGGCAAGCTCTCGTGACAGCAGCAGTATGCCGACGAGCGTCGTCCTGTTGAAAAATCGCACCGGAGTGTGCGTTCAGAAAAGGTAGGGCCACTGGTTGCAGAACCTCATTAACGTAACGTTGGGCTGTCAAAGTGCTTGTAATGAACACCAAAAGTGATGTGGCATCGTAGGCAATTGCACCCCACATTATGACACCAGGCCTTCTGGACGTGTGACGCTCGACAACAAACCGTTCATCTTAGCACTGACCACTGTGCCTCTACACACGGATTCGGTGGTCGTCTCCTCCAAGGCAAAAGCGGGACTCGTCACTGAAGATCATCCGCTGCCGTTCGGAGTGGCTATCCGTACGACGACATCATTACAGTCTGTGGCGACGATACATTGTTGTTAAGGGAAGTGGTCGTAATGGTCTGCGTGCGTGTAGTCCTACGTCGTGCAGCCGTCTGCCATTGGTGCTGGCACTAATCGGACAATGCATGGAGGGCACCACTGCTCGCTGAATATCTGCAATCGTGGCTGTTGGGTCACTCCGCGCATGTCGGACGGTCCTCTCTCTCCGTGGTTCGTCTAGGTCTCCTAGACCCTTCGTGTCGCTGCTGCGTGCTTTGTTCTATCCACTGCCGGCCAACAACGTGCTATGATGATATCCGTACGACTGGTATTGCGCGCAATACGGCGATAAGACCATCCCGCTTCCCGGAGCCTGATAATGCGGCCTTTCTAGAACTCTTCCAACTGCTTCCGAACTTTTCTCCGAGGCATACTTCGCTTGCAAAGGATGGAACCAACGCAACAGCACGAGTCAGAATGGCAAGCATGCGCAGCGGGACGACTTTATATAGCCGGTCAGGCACAGCACTACGACCCTTCCTTGCTTGCGTCACATGCGCTACCGAGCGTGATACTTGAATCATTTTCATATCTCACGATGTAAAACCTGCCCACTAAATTTCATTCCTGTCGGTTGCTTCCTTCTGGGTACAACTATTTTTTTGACGATGAGTGTATACCAAACCGGATTATTATTATTATTATTATTATTATTATTATTATTTTGGTTGGGAGGTTTAATGACCACCGTGAGCAACTCGATGGGCTATAAGCAGTCGCCCGTCCCTAATTTAGGGTCACTAGTTCCAGGGAAGGGAGAGAGCCAGTGCCGTAAAACAAACACAACATTTATGAATCACCGGGTATTGAACCCTGACCCATTTCAGACGATTAGACCACCTGCTTAAAAGTTGAAATTAATTTATTGCTAAGCAGTTGTTGAATTAATTTCATCATTCTGTTTTACACGCGTGATTTTTCACAGGTAATAAATAAATATGGAAATTTTTAAAGCATCTTAAAAGTTGATGCTAAACGAAACAGCGACCACGAATTCTTTACACATGAGCAATTTACGTTTGAATGTACTTGTGGAAATAACTTCTCGGAAATTCTGGTATTTACTAATACAATGTCAAGGCATGGAACTTTGAACTGGTTTTTTTTTTCGCAAATATGGAGGTGATTTAAAAAATATTTACTTTAATTATGCATAATTCGATGCCTGTTGTCATGAATTTGCAATAGTGCCCTTCTAACTACCAATTAACTGCTCCTCGCGAAGTGTCTAGGCTCATGGCAACGCAGAGCAAACGTTTAGCATTTGTCATTACCTGGCAGGTATGTCGCGATAGCCCATGGATACCCATTACTATATTTTTGTAGGTAATCCAACACACCGATATTTCACATCACGTCGAAAAAATGTTGCAACAGCTCGGTCTCTTAATCGACCATGTGATCAGGTGTCGAGAGAAAACTGTGGCATGCAAGCAATGACACTGAATTTTTTTTTTTTTTTTGATTGGAGGTTTAACGACCACTGTGAGCAACTCAATGGGCTATAAGCAGTCGCCCGTCCCTAATTTAGGGTCACTGGTTCCAGGGAAGGGAGAGAACCAGTGCCGTAAGACAAACACAACATCCATGCCTCACCGGGATTCGAACCCGGACCCCTTACGGACGAATGATCAGAGGCCAGCGCCTTAGACCACTGCGCCACCGGGGCGGCGACACTGAATTGCCAAAAACATTTACTGAACAAAAAAATACACTTATGCAGAGACATCTGATATCATCAACCCCAGTCACACGACTCACGAGGTCTCCGGGCCGCACATAGACTCATCATACATATGTCTAGAGCCAGTTTTGCCAGACTGGCTCAAGATATACGTATTTGCGGAAGAGACATGAGGAGACCTACATCCAGCATTTGATTGAGAATGGTTGATTGTTGACGATATTAAATTAGAAAATTTAATATATACTATAGATTAGGGTGAACAATAAAAAAGTATGAAACAACAATTTCCGGTAAAATTAACGCCCTTCCCCAACTGTAAATCCCCTTATCCGGGGATCACATATACACTATCTACCAACAAGTAATTGGACACCTGTAATAGCAAAGGAAAACGAAGTTTATTCACCTTTAATAGTTGGTGGAGCTTCCACGAGCGGCGATTACAGCTGCGACCCCCGGGGCATACTGTCAACCAATCGTTGTACGACGGCTAGCAGTATTTTCTTCCACTCGGTCAGTTCCTTCACCGATTTCGGACGGTGGGGGCACCCCTTAAGTCGACGCTCCAACTCGTCCCAGACGTGCTCGATAGGGTTAAGGTCTGGCCTCTGCGCAGGCCAGTCCATTCGATTAACCCCATTGTCACCATACCAAGCCATGGTGGACCTCGCAACATGACAGGTGGCATTGTCATCCTGAAAGTAACATGGGACCACCCCGTAAAACTGCCACAAGGTAGGAAGCGCATGGTCATCCAAAATGGTGCAGTAGGTCTCTGTGTTGAGTCTACCAGGAATTGCGACCAAGGGTCCCGTGCCATACCAGGAAAAACACCCCCATAGCATAATTCCACCGCCGCCGAACTTCACAGTTGGCACAATACATTCCGGCAGGAGGCGTTCTCCAGGCAGACGCCAGACCCAGACCCTGCCATCCGAACGGTAGAGGGTGAACCTTGATTCGTCGCTCCAGAGAACCTGTTTCCACTGTTCAACGGTCCACTGTCGACGTTCTTTGCACCACGTTGGCCGATCAGTGCTATTGGACTTGGTGATCAAAGGCTTGTGGGCGGCAGCACGTCCATGATAACTGAGCAGATGTTACGGATGGTATTCATCGAAAGAACACTCCCGGATGCCTGTTGAAACTCCTCGCGGATGTGGCCCATTGATTTGGTGCGGTTCTTCCGAATTTCTCTGGCCAGCACCCGTCGGTCTCTAACTCCCAGTTTTGTGGGTCTGTCGGGTCGGGGCACATTCCGACAGTCACCTCTCATCTTCCACTTGCCAATCACGTAGGCCACTGTCGATTTTGGGTACTTCAACTCGCTGGATATGTCATGTATGGATCGGCCATTTCTGTGATACCCGACGATTACACCTTTCTCGAAATCAGAGAACTCCGAACTGCGTGGCATCTTGCATGCGACTGGTTGCGTTGTTGCTTCCCACACGATATTTAACGGAGGTGGCCGTGACGTGTATCAGGACCGCAGATATCGTCGATTGCAGGGGTGTCCAATTACTTGTTGGTAGATAGTGTACATATAAATGATCCCCGGATAAGGGGATCACATATATGTATATATGATCCCCGGATAATCTTTTACTAAAATTGCTCAAATTAAGCAATTTTTATATAAATTGATAAAAGTAATTAGTAATGAAAATTTAATAGAAATTTTAAATAATAAGAACAAAAAATCTGATTTTACAGGGATTTTTAAACTTCTCTGAGAATATTCTTTCCAGACTATTTTTCTCTTACGCGTTCAGGTACTTTTTTTATGCGTAAGTACATCACGGCTGTACCATCATACAAACACACCACTCATGCCTCATCCGGAACTCGAACCGGGGAGGGGGAAGGTCCAACTCAATCGAATGGCCTAGAATCAGACCACACGCGGCGGGTTGGCGAGTATTATTTTTAGTGGGGCAAGTTTGAGAGCAACTTCATTAACAAAAACGCTGAAAGCAAGAATTTTTAATTATATTTACTACCGGCTGCAAAGGAATTCTTGCAAATCCCACACCTTCCTCTAAAGAGACACACACGCGGACCTGCCGCCCCGGTGGCGCAGTGGTCTAAGGCGTTGGTCTCTGATCATTCGTCCGTAAGGGGCCCGGGTTCGAATCCCGGTGAGGCATGGATGTTGTGTTTGTCTTACGGCACTGGGTCTCTCCCTTCCCTGGAACCAGTGACCCTAAATTAGGGACGGGCGACTGCTTATAGCCCATTGAGTTGCTCACGGTGGTCGTTAAACCTCCAATCAAAAAAAAAAACAAAAAAAAAAACACGCGGATCTGACTAGTTACTTACTCCATTAGTGTAAGGTATAAGTGTTGGCAGAATGGCTCCTTCAACTTTTTTCTTGCTGTGGATACATTGTCTCAATCGCTTTTCAAATGTTTGCATTTCTGCTTACAAAAAATAGTACTGTACTTGAACAGTTTCTTTGAAGGAAACTGTCATTTTTGTTCATCTAAATCAAATATGAACGTCGTGACACACAGACACAATACCTAACCCTTCGTTAACACTCTTCCTTCAAGCCAGCGATCTTAGCTTTCACTCCTCTCCTTCAAAGCAGTCGTCAGCCACGTCCGTCTCCCTCACTGCCCCGAGAAATGTTTACGAGCGCTAGTAAAACCTTTTTTACGCTTTCCAACGGTAGGTTGAAGAAGCGTATATGCTCCAGCTTTGTCCGTCTGTCTGTCTGTCTGCACGATAACTCGCGTAAAAATGGTTCGATTTCGACGAAATTTTAGTATGTGGTAGAGGATTACCTGGAGACGAACTATATTGGAAATGGGCGAAATTGGGTCAAAGCGCGGGACATAGGAGCTTGATCCATTCCATTGTCCTTATGCGTCATAACTTGCGTAAAAATGGTTCGATTTCGATCACATTTTAATATGTGGTAGGGAACCACCTGGGGATGAACCCTATTGAAAATGGACTAAATGGGGTCAAAGGTCACATAGAAGCCGGATCCATTCCATTGCTCTTATGCGTCATAACTTGCGTAAAAAATGGTTCGATTTCAATGAAATTTTAGTATGGGGTAGGGGACAACCTGGGAGCGAATCCTATTGAAAATTGGTGAAATGGGGTCACAGGTCAGGACATAGGAGCGGGATACATTCCATCGCCCTTGTGCGTCATAACTTAGGTACAAATGCTTCGTTTGCGACAAAACTTTAGTATGTTGTTCCGTAGGTATACTGAACCGGTTCTGTTGAATATCATCGAAATGGGGTCAAAGGTCAGGTCACAGGAGCGATATTTATTCCACAGCCATTATCTTCATAACTTGACTAAAATGCTTCTATTGCGACAAAACTTTAGTGTGTTGTTCTGGAGGTATACTGAACCAGTTCAGTTGAATATCATCGAAATGGGGTCAAAGATCAAGGCACAGGAGCGATATTTATTCCACAGCCATTATCTTCATAACTTGAGTAATGATTTCTGGTATGTTGGAAAGCGTATTATAATCAATGCATTGCATGATTTTACTAACTTTTTTTTCTTGCGGGTTTAACGACCACCGTGAGCAACTCCTGGATGGGCTATAAGCAGTCTCAAGTCCCTAATTTAGGGCCACTGTCTCCAGGGAAAGGAGACAGTCTGTCCCTTATGGCAAAAACAGGATCCATGCCTCACCCTGATTCGAACGCAGACCCATCTCGGACGAATAGTCAAAAGGCAGCTCTTAGACCACTGCACCACCGGCGTGGCATGATATAGTAGACTTCTCTTTTCATGTTGCAATTTTCTACTTAGTAGCACAAACAAACAGCATGGCAATTAGTAATAACCTTCCTCAGTGAATTCCTGTCCACAGTGTCCATTCGTCCCTTGCCATACTAACATGAAATAAGGATTAAACTAAGGATTTGGAAGGTGGGGAATAATTGCAATTTCATGGCACTATTTGATAAACTTTTCTACGAAGACGTAAACAAAGCACATCCTATGGGAAATAGGTAGGGCTACACGACGAAAAATTTGAAATTTATTATTACTCGGCAAAGTCCAGATTATATTTTAAAGTTAAATTTTTTTTTAATGGCACATCGAGGAATGGGTAGGCGGCAGCCCACCCTCGCATCCCTTTGGCGACGTCCCTGCTCTGCAGTAAGAACATTCCGTTAAGATACGAATATGTTTGCGCGCAGAACACAGTATTGCTTATTTTTAACACATGTTCGTCTAAGAAACATTGTTGCCGCCCCGGTGGCGCAGTGGTCTCTGAGTCTGATCATTCGTCCCTAAGGGTTCCTGGTTCGAATCCCGGTGAGGCATGGAAGTTGTGTTTGTCTTACAGCACTGGCTCTCTCCCTCCCCTGGGGCCAGTGACCCAAAATTTGGGACGGGCGACTGTTTATAGCCCATTGAGTTGCTCACGGTGGTCGTTAAACCTCCAATAAATTTTTTTTTTTTGCCCCAGCTTTCTTCCCAGCTAACAATGAAAAGTGTCTTAGCATCGCTAAATCTAGAAGAACTTAGCGCCGCTAAGGCGGGCTACATTACTGGCTATAAGCAATCGCCCGTCCCTAATTTGAGGACATTGGTTGCAAGGGAGGAACAGTGCACCAAGACAAACACACATGACTCGACTCGAAGACCCTCAAAGCCGCCCTCAGTGGCGCAGGCTTATGATCATTTGCCCTAGTTGGGTCTGGGTTCGAATCCAGTGAGGTGTTGATGTTTGTCTTTTGGTACTGGCTCTCAACTCAATATGTTACTTGTCCAACACTGGTTATCTGTGTGCATCTGGCATACTGTAAAATCCATGTTTGATGTATACTTGTTCACAATGTGTTACATGATCAACACTGTTTATATCTGTGTAAATTGATCCTTTGGCATGCTGTCAACCATGTAAGATTTGTACTTGTTGATGTGTAATTCCTGTCTCCTGTTTATGTATGTCTTTTTACCACCAGATGGATAAATCATTAAAAAAAAAAAAAGACCCCTCAAATAGGTTTAGTCCAAATGGCTGAATCTTTTGAAAGGGAAAAATAGAAGCAAGAACAGCATGCTCTAATAGAAAAGATCCCAAAGAAAAATTAAGGTTTTTAGAAGTATTTAAGACTATCAATGTATTCCCCGGGATTGGGAAATGCGGAGGAATGAGTTCGTATCACTCGGCACCGGGGCTGTACGTTTGCTGATTTCACTTCTTCATATGATATGTTGAACAAAAAGGAAGGGCAATTAGATGATATAATGATTGTTAAACACGCTCGAATACACTAGTTTGTTTGCTAACGCCAGCACCTCAAACATCTTTTAATTAACGTACGGTACCGTAAGTTATGATTAATGTGACCATGTAAACTGCCGATCTTATCCATTTTCAACAAGTTTAACCCTCTAACTCAAATTTCATGGAAATCGGAAAAAACAATTGACAGCTATTTCTGAAAACAGTAAGTGAATAGATTTCTCTGCTACGAGTGCTTCTGAAATCGAAAAAAAGAGAGAGAGAGAAGAAGAAAATTTATTACTCAACTAGGGAATGTCTGTTATGGGGCTTTTCATCCGAATATCGAATTCGACAAACGGCGCCCACGAACAGTCGTAATTTTAATAAACGTTTCGCGCGAACCGGCTGCATAACTTCATATTTTTTAAACGTTTTCAAGAGCTCTGATTTACTTAATGATGATCAATCTTGAATTTCCTCGCAAACACTTTGTCAGATTATGGTGATTTAATGTTATTAAAGTACAATAAAAATAAAAACAAGTGATAAAATACCAATAATAGTTATTATTGCAAACTCATTATACTAAAAATCTATAAAAATTGTGTAGAACTTCTTTGCTCGGTTAATCATGATCAAATGTTAAAATCTTATCTATTGAATGAAGCCCTTTCTCGTAAAAAAATATGTATCTTAAGTAATGTGATCGTAACATGGAGGTACATTGCTACAATAAATAAATGCAACTTAAGATATATAAAATTAAAGAAAAGTGCAATAGGTTTTACATTATGCTTCAATATTCAGAAGTCGTTTGTTTACTGAAAAAAATTGATATAGAAAGAAAAATATGAAATTCAAATACTGGAATTAAACTAACACATTAAAACACTTAAAATGAACTTGCCTCTAAATTTTCTGGAGAGTATTTTCTGTTTTGAATTCTGAGTTGCGTTTTTTTTCTCTTCCAGTTGCACTAAATCATTACACACTAGGCTGATAGACGCCAAAGTATCGAAAAGGTACCCGACAGCAGTAAAAATCCATCAGATATGTAAGTATTCAGCAATCATGCCTTCGAAAACCACCTCAGTGTTCTTTTATCACGCACACAAAAGATAAAAAACACAAACTGATAAGATTCGAAAAAGGAAATTAAAAGGGCTCGTTATTCCATTGCACAGAAAGCTGCTGCGGTCGACTCATAGCGTTAACTGTCAGTAAAAAGCCCGACGGTATTCGAACGGTGCTCGCTTTGGTTACATTCAAGGTAAAGAAGTGACTGGCGATGATGACGGTTTCTCGTGCAATGTGTCCCGCGGAAGCTGGCAGGTGTAAGAAAAGAATTATTTTGTGCGCAGCCGCGGAAGTTTTGCTAACATCCTTCGCCATTTCCGCCCGATAAGCAAGGATTGCTGCAGCATGTCCCAAACGCGAATCTAAGGGGACAAAAGTCATTTTGGTCACTCTTGAAAAAAAAAAAAAGTAAAATATCATACATAAAAGTGGGAAACGAAGTTTTCTAATTTTCAAGTTTTCTGAAGAAACTGCTACATGGAAACAGTGAAAATACGGCGCATTTGTACCAAAATTAACAATAAGTAAAAATAGCTCAGTAATATTGTAAACATATTGCCCTATCATGATTCATCCTTTAAAGAAGAGTAATCTAAAATATGATTGCGTGGCAAAGCCTTAAAGTTAAATGATGAGATCGCTGACCTTGCGTCCGGTGTCAGGCGGCTCATGTCTATGTACGCTTAGTTACTGGCTGCAAGCGAGTGTTAACAAGTGGAAGCTTTTATTCCTACTGGATATTTTAGTTAAAGGTATGTGTAACCTTTTGGTATAATAATTATGCATATACTGAGAACTGTGTGTACATCCACAAAACTAGCATCTTCAGGACGTTGCATCTGTACGATGCCAAACCGACATAAATGGCAATAAACCCCATGTAAATAAGATTGAAGCAGATTTAAATAATAATTGAAGCAGGTTTAAGTAAATGCAACCATTAAACATAATTTATGTCAAGTTAATGCGTCGATATCACATCGTTAATCTTGGAATGAAAGTTAAATTTATCGTATAAAATCCGCAGGCTGAACAATCGAGATTTTGATGCTTTTTTAATGATTGGTAAATTATTATTACAAAATTATGTACATGTTGATATTTATCACTCATACAACATTCTATTGAGTACTAAATTTACATGCTACCCTTCACAACAAGACATTTTAATTTTGGATACTATGGAAGAAATCAGGCTACAGGCCTGATTCAATCATGCAATTTCACATTCAATTTAACAACAACAAGAAGTCAGTGCTGATTCCCTTGTGTCTACTACTGAACATGTACTAGTACGTAACCATGATATTCAAATTGGCATGTGACGGCAACAGCGGGCACAAGCAGTACAAGCAAAGATTTTTTTCTGAAAATCAGAATGGTTCAGATATTTTTGTAATTTCTGTGGTCCCTCTACAGCTACGCAGTACTTCGGATAATTTTATCGTACGGCATAGCCCCAGACCATCCTCCACGAGAAACTTCAGGCCCATAAAGTTATCACTTGTGAAAGAAACAAAAAAATGGCTGTGCGAGAAGTCAACAATACAGAGAAACAGATCAATGAACTCACTCCCATAGAAATTGAGATATTCAGAAAAAAATAATAAAATCAGATTTTTTATTTACAATAGCGGACAGCAAAATATGCAGTGCTGTAATTGACACTTCTTCGCAGACCTGTTATACAGTATTTGTGGTGCCACTCCAAATACATGAATGAAGACACAATGGGAAGGATGTAGTCGATAATACTACATGTAAATTTGGCCTCTCTACCTTACATGCCGGGACTAGGTTTTTGAATCCCCACTCCACATGTCGTATAGGCTGGACTTGAAGAAGTGGCAGAGTAGATAGAGGAAAAGAAGAAAAAGGTTTCAGTGAAAAAAAAAGAAAACTTATTAGTGAAGAATTTCAGCCGCCCCGGTGGCCTCTGATCATTCGTCCGTAAGGGGTCCGGGTTCGAATCCCGGTGAGGCATGGATGTTGTGTTTGTCTTACGGAACTGGCTCTCTCCCTTCCCTGGAACCAGTGACCCTAAATTAGGGACGGGCGACTGCTTATAGCCCATTGAGTTGCTCACGGTGGTCGTTAAACCTCCAATCAAAAAAAAAATTTTCAAAAAGGAAATGGGATTAATTGTGGACCAGCAGACCTCCGGAGGAACTGGAAATTCCAGTAACTGCAATTAGCAGCTTTTTTCAGAACTCGAAACTTTCAGCAGAAATAACTGGCATTCATCAAAATTTAATGCAGAGATTTGGAATCATTCTCAGAACTCTTTCTAGTAAATCCTAAAAAAAAATTATCTTCACGAACATGAAACAAAAAATCTGTTCTTAAAGCTGTATCCATAGTTTTATATGCCTATCACTGTACATAAGGTGCTTATACATGGAGCACAGGTCATTGAATATGCAGTGTTATCGATTGGCATGCTTTCTGAAGAAGCTCAAGAGACACGTAAAAAAATTCAGGGAATGCCGTGAACGAAGAAAGCTTTACGGAAAGACACATGCAAGATGTTCTGAATCTATGATGATCACTTCAGATCCTTTTATCTTAAATATACGCAAATTTGCTTTACACCAGAAGAAGAAATTTACTTTACCCTTGGAAGTCCGACAGCTACTGAAAGAAC
Source organism: Macrothele yani (assembly GCA_039090855.1). Lineage (NCBI taxonomy): Eukaryota > Metazoa > Arthropoda > Arachnida > Araneae > Macrothelidae > Macrothele > Macrothele yani. The sequence continues at coordinate 29,238,698 of CM077022.1, forward strand.
CACACTTAATTAAACGCTACAAAGACGAAGGGGAGAAGAAAAATACAGCATCTTAAGAGGATGAGCAATATGAAGAAGAATAAGAGGAGAAGTCTTCTGTTGATGATGATGAGCAGAAAACTTATGAACAAGAAATTTCTGCTATTGACGATAGCGATGAGAATATCTGGTAGCAATATATTTAGTTATATATGTTATGTATGTATATATGTAGGTATGTATTTAGGCTTATGTACTGTACGTGTATAATACATATGTATAGATAGATATATGCGTGTGTGTATGGATGTGTTTGAGTGTGTGTATCAGGTGATAACGAAGTAATGTTTTAATCAATAATGTATCATTATTTTATGTCTTGATATTACGTTATTTTATTAAAATATATTATATACTATATTGTTTGTGTTTTATTCATTTCTTATGGTGTACTACATTTGTTCTTGAATTTAAAGTATGATATAAACTGTGCCGTGCAATTTTTTTCCGAGTGATGAATTGTTTTTTTTTTTTTTTTTATCTATCATCAGTTACAATTTTAATACAAAATCAACATGCAGTTTCACTGTTTTGGAGATTTTCGTTGTTTATGCCACACAATCTATCAGTTTCAAGTTTAAAAAAATTTGTCCCCGCTATATTCGCATTTGGAACCACTGTGAGCGGTGCGAAAGCTCTTAGTTCTTGGGTGTTCGTTCCGAAATAAAGATGTCTTCTTCGAAATTTACAAATAGGAGGATATACACGGAATGAGAAATTTTGCACGATATTTGATCAAGAAAAGAAACATTTCAGGACAACATTTCACAGCAACAAAGTTTTTCGATTCCACATCTATTTTCTACAACTTGGTTGTTCAGTAAATTTGTAAATAATGTTATCAACTGAATTCTCGGGTGTGTCATTTGTGTACTTTCTGACAAGAAAAAAATGTTTCAAAGTAGATTTTTAGAGAAAAAAAAGAAGAGCGAAAAAGAGAATGCATGGAGAAAATGTGCGCATAATTTAAAGTATACTGAGCAGTGTTGTTACAGCGTATTGAACTAGTTACAGGAAAAAAATATCATCCGGATTTGTACACAATCAGTAAAACTTTAAACTTTAAACCAAGGAGAAACTTTCGGCCACTAACGGCTGATGTATGTGTGCTACGAAAAAGCACAAACTGTTCACAAAACATTTCTCATAACGCAAAATATCCAAAGCAAAAAGGAGATTTTTTAAAATCGGGTTCTTACAAACGAAATGGTACAAATAAAATTAAACACTTACGTCCCCTAGTGACAAAACTGTGTTCCGCAAAAATTGGGAAATGTATAAAAAATATTTCTCGCCACAAACATTATCAGTAGTATTGTTAATAAGACTTTTAAAAGCGAAGATATCATCATTACATAGATATACTTTAACGCCTCCTGGTGGGGAAGTGAAACATTACTTTTATAACGAAGTGAATTTCTCCGTCATTTTTATCCGCGCCGGGGTTCGAACCCGGGTCCACTCATTCCGGAATAAGTTGCTCTACCAATTAAGCTACGCGGACATTGATTCAAATTGCTATCTGCCTTTATGTCGTGTGCGTCCTTCTGGCAGGTACGTCACATCTCCTCGTACGTTACATCATCTCCCCCTTATTTTTCTTTTTTTCTTTCGAAGTGCGGCTCATATTTTTCCTATCTCGCGGTGTGGAAATAACATCACACCAATGCGAGATTTTGAACGGTCGGGTCATCCGGATAGTTCGGGCGCCATTATAACGAAGTGAATTTCTCCGTCATTTCTTATCCGCGCCGGGGCTCGAACCCGGGTCCACTCATTCCGGAATAAGTTGCTCTACCAATTAAGCTACGCGGACATTTTATTCTGATTCCTATCTGCCTTTATGTCGTGTGCGTCCTTCTGGCAGGTACGTCACATCTCCTGGTACGTTACATCATCTCCCCCTTATTTTTCTTTCGAAGTGCTGCTCATATTTTTCCTATCTCGCGGTGTGGAAATAACATCACACCAATGCGAGATTTTGAACGGTCGGGTCCTCCGGATAGTTCGGGCGCCATTATAACGAAGTGAATTTCTCCGTCATTTTTATCCGCGCCGGGGTTCGAACCCGGGTCCACTCATTCCGGAATAAGTTGCTCTACCAATTAAGCTACGCGGACATTGATTCAAATTGCTATCTGCCTTTATGTCGTGTGCGTCCTTCTGGCAGGTACGTCACATCTCCTCGTACGTTACACTTTGAGTAAAAAAGATCAGAGAAATGGTTTCCGTGTGAGTGGCGTCTGAACGAAAAAGAATTTTCTCGATTAGATTTTTGGAAGCAAAAAAAAAAAAAGTGGTAAACATGTTAAAAACAGAAATATGCACTTACGCCCCCTAGTGGCGAATCATTTTGTCACAAATTATTGTAAAATGCATGCAAACTTATTTAGCATCGTGACCTCTACCTAACGGAAAAAAATTTACATTTATTTTTCTAAGCAGAGATTTCGGAAAATATTTAATATGCATTTATTCCCCTAGAGGTGACACCATGCAATATTTCAAATATAAACTATCCGTAAAATGGCCTTCATGGTAAAAGGCATCGGAAGGTAACAATATTTTTTTGAATCTGTGCTCTCGAAGCAATTGTGTAGAGTAAAATGTGTTTTGAATTAAATAGCATGTGCCCTTGGCCGCGAAATTATGCTTCAGAGAAAGATAAAACGTATGAGTCGTGGTTCGTACAGTTCAAGCTTTCGACCGCAAAAATAATTTTTCAAATCGGGCTAATAGTTACAGAGATGTGACTCGGTTTATTGTCTTGAAAGGGAAACACACCTATTCGCAGTTTTCCGCACCCTTTTTTCTTGATGGCTGCGCGAAATTGGCTTTTGAAGTTGGCGTAAGAGTTAATCATGATGATGCATTCGGCACCACCACCCCCTCCTTCCCAAAAGTGATACCATCACCTTGTCGGCTGTCGGAGCAACACGAAACTTCTTGGGAGGAGGAGAAAATGCATGCATCCACATTAGACGTTGTTTTTTAGTCAGAGTGATGAGCCCATGTTTCATTCATTGTAACAATCCGGGGCCGCCCCGGTGGCGCAGTGGTCTAAGCGATGGCCTCTGATCATTCGTCCGAACGGGGTCCGGGTTCGAATCCCGGTCAGGCATGGATGTTGTGTTTGTCTTACGGCACTGGCTCTCTCCCTCCTTCCCTGGAACCAGTGACCCTAAATTAGGGACGGGCGACTGCTTATAGCCCATTGAGTTGCTCACGGTGGTCGTTAAACCTCCAACCAAAAAAAAAAAAAAAACAATCCGGGACCAGAAATTTATTAGATCCGCACGAAGCATGTTGAAATGTTGAAGTTCCCATGTTTTGCGTTTGCCTACCTTTTGCTCATCTATCAGTTTCCGTGGGACATATTGCGCGCTGACCTTTTCCAGCTTCAAATGATTGAATCGGCACTACCGACTGAAATGTCCTCAGACTGACCTACACACCGAACAATTATTCGTCTGTCTCCTATCACGAAGGTGCTGTTTCCCTCAGTGGTGGATGCGGAGGGTCGTGTATAACGATCTGCACCAACGCAGGATTCCTTGTTACAACGAAATTCTCTGTGCCACCTTACAACTGTGCAATATAAACTAGCCTTATCCCCCAAAGTCTGCACCACCCATGCGAATATGCCTTTTAAAAAGACAGGTATTTTATCACCGAAAGTACACTGGTTTCATTAAATTAAAGAAAAAACAGAAAAAAACACGATTATTTGTGAAAGAAAAGTTGGAAATGCACGAAACTTGGATATATAACGTGAAATGTACTTTGGAGTCAACGTACCGTATGCAAATGAGTGCCGATGGCGCGTTTATACAAATGTGCCACAGCATAAAAGTGGCTGTTGCAGAGGAATGTGGCACATTATTTGTGGAGTGTAGAGACAGCATTTCGAGTTGCTGATTTGCTGTAATGCATGCGAGACAACATTTAACAGGCGCACTAAGGTGGGGAGGGATCGAAAGACTAGAGGTAAGCTAAAGTCAGGTGGAAGTTGCAAGATGGCTGCATGTGAGTCCTTCGCTGGTCCACAGACTATGGAACCAATTTCAAAATACCCGATCAGCTTCCCGTAGATACAGTAAAGGAAGGCCTGAAGCTACAACATCCGAGGAAGACCGATATCTCCGATTAACTGCATAGAAGAACAGGACGGCTACCGCATTACCCCAACATAGCTACGATCTGCCTTTACTGCTGCTAGAAGAACGGTGGTATCTGCTTGCACTATGCGCAGAAGGTTTCATAAAGGAGGTCTTTATGCTACACGACCAGCATTCTGCACGCAGTCTAACCTCGGGGATGGGACGTTTGAATTGGACAAGAATTCACGTCAATTATAATAAAAACCAATTAAGGTCAGTATTATTCACAGATAAGTTCGGATTTGCTTTACATAGCGATTCCAGACGAGCTCTAAACATGAGAGAACGAGAGGCATGCTATCATACCTTAATGATCCCTGAAAAAGACCTTTACGGTGGTGGTAGCGTGTTGGTTGGGATGCTATCTCGTTAGGTGGACGCACAGACCTCTATGTTCCTCCAAGAGGAACCATGAATGATTGACGCCATAGGAATGATGTCCTGGACCCCTATGTTCGACTTCATGCAGGTGCCGTTGGAGATACACTTCGTCTACAAGACGGTAGCGCTTGTCCTCACCTAGCGAGGCTGGTAGAACAATATCTGCAAAAGGAAATCATTGTCCGTAGGAATAAGCCAGCCAGGTCTCTTGACCTCAGCCCCATCTATCATGTCTGGAATGCTCAAGGGAGACGTGTTGCTGTCCCCAACCCTGCTTCTTAGACACTTTTTGCATGAGCAATGGTTGTTGCTACCTCCTGAGCTCCTAGACATCATATCAACAGCATGAAACATCGCTGTGAGACCTTTATTGATGTGAGGATTGGCCATCCTCCCTGTTGAACTATTTTGGATATTTCATTTTGGTACCTTATTTTTCACTTGGTTCTGTATGTGGTCATTGTTGTCGGAATAAGGTGTTTCTTATTAAATGTTTAGCGTCTTTCTCTAACGTACGATATGATACAGATTTTCACCAAATTTTTCAATATTTAATCATGTATTTTTTGAGTCATATAGATTTTTCTGGAGTTTTTTTTCTTAATTTATGGAAACCAGTGTAGTTGTTTTTTCTGCATCTCGCAAAGTTACAAAATCCCACTGAAAAAAAAAAGAAAAGAAAACAACGAATGGATTTGTAGCATTGAAAATTGGTATAGTGACATAGGCGTAGAGATTTGTAAATCTCAGGGCATGCTTGTCAAATTAATAAATAAATAAATGGCTTTCTGTACACTAATGTTCTTTAAAATAATTAGAAATGTGTCATTATCAATAGTTATCTAGTAGTAAACTTTTTAACATACACTGCCTGACAGAGAAAATGCTACACCATGAAGGAATGCTCGAAAACAGACCAAACTGCACACACAGATAGCCAAGTAAGTCCTGAACAAATTATTTAATTGTCACATACAGACTAGGCTCCAGTGGCCGAATATACAGGATGATCAACAAGGAAAGTGGCCCCCAATTCGGGCGATACAGCTTTGAATCCGACGTCGCATCGAGGGAATGAGAGTCCGAATAGAGTCCTGGGGTATCGTGGACCATGTAGTGTTGATCCGAGTCCACAGTTCATCTTCAGTTTGCGGGGATGGAGAGCACTCAACCGATGTCAAATCGTGTCCCACAGATACTCGATGGGCGAGAGGTCGGGGGATCGTGCTTGCCACGAAAGCATCCGCACATCGTGTAAATCATTCAGGCTGATCCGAGCTGTATGCGGCCAGGCGTTATCCTGCTGAAAAATGGCGTTTGGGATGCCCTGCAGATAAGGTAGTGCCACGGGACGCAGCACTTCGTCAACATAACGGCGTGCCGTCAGTGTGCTCGTAATGCGTAACAGCGGTGAGCGGCGGTTGGCGCTGATAGCACCCTACACCATGATTCTACCTTGCTGGGCCGTGTGGCGCTCCACAATGGAGGAGGAATCCGCCCGTTGGCCATGTCGCCTCCAGACTCTCACATGACGACCATCCGTGGTGAGACAGAACAGCGATTCGTCGCTGAACACTACACTGCTCTATTCGGTACCCCACGAAGCTCTGGAGCGAAACACGCCAAGCGGTGACGACGATGGCTCGCTGCTAAGGGTAGCCTTCGCAACGGACGGCTGGACAGCAAACCAGACGCAACCAATCGGCGCGACTGTCCGCGTCGATAGAGGAACATCCAAGCCTCCCCTACACTCCGCAAAATCAGGGCCGTTATGGCCTGTGGGTCTGCTACGTCATGACGTCGGATGCGTCGATCGGTGCCCTCGGACGTCCGTCTCCGTGCTCCGGTCCCCCTACGACGTTGCACAGATCCTTCCTGGGACCACTGTCTCTAAATGCGACCGATGGTTGTGGCATCATGTTGCATTTCTTCCGCAATGTGACGCAAAGACCATCTGGCGGTACGAAGGCCTACGATGACACCTCTCGTGAACTCATCCGTTTGATGAAATCGCGTACGACGGCGTCTTAAAGGCATTGGCACCCCTTGTTCGTTCTCCAGACACGGTTACAGCGGAACCAGTCACTTCTTGCGGCCGCGACGACGTCTCGACTGATGGCCTCACGGGTTGGTTGCCCGCTTATATCCCGCGCGACGTTCGTGCGATTGGCCTGCAAATGCAATCATTTGCATAATTTGTATGTGTGCACTCACCCTGCAATTCGCATGGCGCTGCGATCACGTCTTCGCGGTGTGGCTTTTTCTCTGTGAGGCAGTGTATTTGAAATAGCGCCAGTTTTTCATTCAATCTTCATGCTCATGAGTAAATTTTAATATATTGCTGGCAAAAGATGTTCTTTTTAGCTCGTCTTTTGTAAAAAAGATCGTGCTTATGTTATCGGTTTGTTCGTCTGCGGACACCACATCTCTGCAACTATTAGTGTGATATGAAAAATTCTTTTGCATTGAGATGCGTGATATGGGCGAACGATGATCTTTTACTTCGTTTTCTTTTTTAGGATCCACAATTTCGCTGCTAGAGGGCGTAAATGCAGACGATATCGAATTCAAAATACATTTTATTCCATATACACAGCCGATTCACATTGTTGTGACCACCTCCTACTTTTGACGTTAACAGCGCGTAGTCAGTGAAAGAAGGCACGTGTCGTGAGCTGGCTTGGAGGGTATATAAGGTGTGTTGCAGGTATTCTGAAAACATATCACTCGTTGCTGTCATGGATAAAAGGAGCGATTTATCAGATTTGCAAAAAGGGATGATTATCGGCTTTTGGGCCAAGGGTGGGAGTATTTCTGAAACAGCGTAGTTTGTGAACTGTTCGTGTGCTGCTGTGGTTAAAGTGTATCGTGGTTAGAGAAATAGCGCCATTGCGAATAAGCGCTGTGGAAACTGCGGAGCACCACGTGCCATTGATGTGAGAGGTGAACGTCAGCTGCGAAGGTACGTGAGAGCCGATCGACACGCTACAGTGGAGCAACTCACTGGCCGAATGAACCAGGGGGCTACCGGAAGTGTGTTTAAAACCACAGATCAGCGAACGCTGCTGCGTATGGGGCTCCGATGCATACTGATGGTCGCTGCACCTATGCTAACGAAGGTGCATCAGCAGAAAAGGCTTACATTTGCACGGCAGTATCGGAATTGGACCTCCCCTGATTGGCAAAGGATTGCCTTCTCCGGCGAGTCATATTTTCTGCTTCATCAAACGGATGGACGTTCGCGTATAAGGCGAGAAACATCGGAGAAAACACTCTTCAACCATTGCTGGAAGAACACAAGCTGGTGGAGGCAGCGTTATGGTCTGGGAAATGATTGCGTGGCATTCTCTGGGTCCACTCATACTTGTGGAAGGTATTATGGACAGAATTCGTTATGAATCCATCCTTGCAGACCACGCACACCCATACATGCTGTTTGTCTTCCCTGGGGAGGATGGGATCTTCCATCCTCCAGGTGGTTGGAAAAGCACGATGAAGACTTCAAAGTACTTCCCTGGCCCCCTAATTCCCCAGACTTAAACCTAACTCAGCATCTGTGGGACCACCTCGATCGTGTTGTTCGCTCTATGGATCTTCCACCACGCACCCTCCAGCAGCTGTCAAATGCACTTTAGTCAGTATGGCTCCATATACCTGTGAACACCTTCCAGCACCCTATTGAGTCACTCCCACGCCGTCTAGCTGCTGTCCGCGCTGCGCACGGATATTAGCTGGTAGTCACAATAATGTGACTCGACTGTGTATTTGCTTTTAAACGTCGGATTGAAAAAATTATTTTACCTTTCGATTTCATTTATGTCGAAGACTACTTTACGTACAGTCACTTTTTCAAGTTACGCATAGATTTTCGGCTAGGTGGCCTAAAAGTTAACTGCGTTTTTCCCGATATCTCTGCTTCTAAAACCCCGATTTGAAAAATTCTTTCTGCAGCGGATACAGCTCCTAACGGAAAATATTTACATATTATTTCGAATTTTTGGTAAAAAACGGTTTGGCCACAAGGGGGAGTAAGTGTTAATTTCTGCTTCTGTTGCCATTAGCAGCAAAATCTAAGCTTCTAAAAACTCGAAGGAATAAATTCGTCCTTTTCGGAATATTTTCTTTCTAAAGTAGTACATGGTTTCTCCGCCAGGGGGCTTAGATATACATCTTACTTTTGTCGATACATCTGCTTCTAAGAGACCGATTTGAAAAATTCCTTTTTGTTGGATAGAATCTCCAGTGCGAAATTTTTTCATATAATTTCAAAATTTTCAAGTAATTCATAGACTTTCTGCTAGGTGGCGTAATGGTAAATTGCGTTTTTTCTGATATCCCTGCTTCTAAAACACCGATTTGAAAAATTATTTCTGCAACGGATACAGTTTCTGATGGAAAATGCTTTACACATATTTCTAATATTTGGTAAAGCATGGTTTGGTCACCAGGGGGCGAAAGCATTTATTTCTGCTTCTCATGCTTTTGCAGCAAAATCTGAGCTTTCTTCCTTTGTTGGAGAGCGTTTCCGCTGCGAAATGTTTCTCATATAATTTCAAATTTTTCGTTACGCACATGTCTGCCACCAGAGGGCGTAACATCACGTTGCCGTTTACAGCAATATCTGCGGAACTAAAAACCCGATTGAAAAACTTCTTTCTTCGGTCAGATACTACTACGTATACAAAATCTACGTGCGTATTTTCTTCCCAAAATAATGCACCATTTCCCCGCTAGGAGGCGCAAATACTTAATCGGGTTTTCTCAATATCTCTGCTTCTACATGTACGATTTAAAAAAAATATGTCAACACTGGATGGCATTTACCTTGTAGAACACTTTAAGCTAGTACATGAGGAATTTTGTAGTTCACAGTTCAGTCGGAAGGTGGTGTTTTTCTACTTCAGTTTGCAGCTGCATCGCCACTTCTAAAAACACTATTAAGAAATTTCTTCTTTACTGTATGCCATTCGCTACACCAGAGATGTGGACACATTATCCTCTGTAAATAATGCACAGATTTCCAGCTAGGGGTCGTAAAGTTCGAAACCTTTTTCTCGCTATTTCTGCTTCCTGGACACGTATTTGAAAAATTATTTTTCCTTAGCATAGCTTTTATCACCTATTTTCAGCTTTTCCATTATTCAAAATTCTTCCGCTAGAGGCATAAAGTATAATGTTTCCTTCTCTCGTATATTTCTTCTAACTGTTAGATTTGAAATTTTTTTTGTGTCTGATACCTTCCTTGTGCTATGCGAAACTTTTTTGTGCGCCAATTGTTAATTTCGTAACATGCTTTTCAGCCGCTGGTGGAACTAAGCAGATGTTTCTATTTCTGGATGTTTTGTCGACTGTTGAAACCGGTTGATTGTTTTCCTAACCGCTTCCATTGACTTTGAATAGCTTTGATAAGTTTAATTCGCATCAGAACGGACTCAAAAGACGTGCTCATTACAACCGAGAATTCTGTGTCATCTTTCTTGTTTCTAGTTGTTGTTGTTGGTTTAAGAATAATCGTGCGAAACTCCTTGTGATATACACTGAGTGCTCACTGAATTATGACCACGTACCTCATACTTTGTAGGTCGTCCTCAGTACAGCAGCTATCCGACGTGGCATCGATTCAATAAGATACCAGTAGTTGGAAGGTATGGCCAATCAAGCTGTGTGTAATGTGGCCTTCAATGCAGGATAGGAGGTGATTGGTGTAACCACACGCCTGATATGCCATCCCATACTGTCCCCGCAAGGGCTCTATGGGATTGGTATCACACGAGGTCGGAGGCCAATCGATATGCTGGAAGTCTGAACTGTCTTCCTCAAACCATTCCTATACAACATTGGACCTGTGGCTTTGTCATCTTGGAAGACACCGTTGACATTCGAGAAAAAGTGCGCCATTGTTACAGAGCCAGCAAGCAGTTAATGATAGTGGGCACCAGTCCTACGTTGTTCCACATGCACCAGGATGTCCAAGTTCCTGCCAGGTAAACGTGCCCCACACCATACAACCGCCTGTACCGGCATGCACTGTGGAGACCATGCAGGGATGGATTAAATTCCTCATGTTGTTTGCACCAAATACGTGCACGACCACTCACGGGGTGGAGTGAAAAACGTGACTCGTCAGCCCAGCACACTTTTGTTCCAGTCATCCGAATCTAACTTGCATGATCTTTGCACCAGGCGTGTCGTTTGCTCCGTTGAAGAGGATGTTGTCACAGGGTCGTAGCTAGCAGTGGGTTGGGGTGGCTCAGCCCCCCTTGAAAGTGAAGCAACCCGCTTGGAAGATTGACGTTGTTGTAACTGCTATGAGTGTTTTCAGTGGTTCATCAAAATTACACTTTCATTTCATTATAGGCACAAATACCTTGTGACGTATATTCTAGATTAACTTTCCTTTTTTAGTTTCTTTCCGTATGTAATTCTTGAGTTTATTCTCAGTATTCTTCCCGCTTAACGAAATATCTTTTCCTTCAAATGAATACGTTTGGCAACACAATTGAGGTTGAATGTACGTGACGTATGCATGTAATAAGATAAGAACACGAGATAAAAAGCGACGACTGATCTGTTGTAGGAGGGAGGTGTTGATATTATTGAGAGAGATTATTGAGGTGTGTTGATAAGAGCGATTATTGAGGTGTGTTGATAAGAGCGATTATTGAGAGCTATTATGGTGAGCGATTATGATGAGCGTTGTTAAGAAAGTGCTGTACGAAAGAATCGAATAGTGTTGAGCTAAATGTGTGGAGAGTGTTGTGATTCGATTAATAATAAAGGACTGTTTCCGTAAGCTGACTTCAGGTGATATGTTTTGTCTGGCCGTTAAGGTTTGTTTCATTTAAGAACAATTTATTAGTATATGTTGACATTTTAAGTTATCGTAAAGGCCAAGACTTACTTTTACGCGACAACCTTATTTATCCGTGCATTGAACTTAAAAAAAAAAAAAAAAAAGCAAAGTTAAAGTGATACATCAAGAACGATGACTCAAAAAATTCCTTCTCTGAGTGAATCTATTGAAACAATTGCGAAAATAATTCTCAACAACACAGGAGCATTGCTTGTTAGCAGGCACGGACTGGGCCGTCGGGGTGCCGGCGGAATTCCCAATGAGCCACCATATTCTGCACAGTAGGCCTTGTGCTAACTCAAGATAAAAAAAAAAAAAAAAAAGAAGGTAAATAAAATGCTGGCCACCCAAAATGCAACACCAAGAAGGAAACGAGATAGCAAAGCCAGATTTACTGGACACATAACAACAGATACAAAGATGAAACGATTGAGCTTACAGGCCCGTGCGACTTGCGGAACACGCAGACATCAATAGTTCGTGTGGCCCCCATGGCTGGCAATAACGTCCTCTGCGCGCCGCGGCGTCGAACGAAAGAGATTTTGGATGTGGGTTTGGGGTATGTTGGCCCAGGCTGCTTCCACACGTTGCCACAGTTCATCAGGCGTAGCCGCGGGTGGTGCTTGCCGGGCCACTCGGTTGCAGATCAGCGACCAGACGTGTTTGATGGGCGACATATCGGGAGAACTGGTGGGCCACGGCAGCAGTGACACCTGGTGGGCCGTGAAGAATTGTTGAACGATGCGTGACACGTGCGGGCGCGCATTGTCCTGTTGAAACGTGGCCGCTGGCAGGTCCTGCAGGTAAGGGAGGACTACAGGCTCCAAAACGTCGGAGATGTAGCGGTGGCTGTTGATTGTACCGGCGATGCGTAACAGAGGGGTGCGGGTGTGATATCCAATTGCGCCCCAAACCATAACGCCAGGCGACAGACCGGTATGGTGATGCATAATGCAGGCGTCATACAGTCTCTCTCCGCGGTGCCGCCACACGCGGATTCGACCATCGTGTTGTTGCAGGCAGAAGCGAGATTCGTCGGAGAAGACAAGGTTGTGCCATTCCATAGTCCAGGTGCGGCGTTCAACGGCCCACTGCCCCCGCACTCACCGGTGGTGTAACGTCAATGGTGATCGGAGCAACGGGCGCAGTGCGACAAGTCCCCGCTCCTGCAGACGACGTCGAACGGTACGTGCTGACACAGGTTGTTGCGCAACACACCCTAATTCCTGCGCTAACGTTCGTGATGTGGCGGTGCGAGCCGTCAATGCCCGCCGCACAACATGCCGGTCCTTTCGTTCGGTGGTGTGCCGCGGCTGCGGCAATCACTCATGTTGGTCCGTCCCTCCCTCCTACACCCACTGAATCCATACTCGCCTCACTGTGGCTAGATGTCGTCCCACACCGGCGCCGATGTCTCGGTACGATAAACCGCTGTCGCGATAAGCCACTATTAGTCCTCTGTCGAACTCCGAAACGTGCTGGAATGACTGTTGTATTCTGCAACGAGGCATCAGGAAGCTTCCCACACACAGGTCCGACAGCACAACACACTTCCACTACTTACACCACGCCTTCTGTGCACCCTTCTTATAGTGCTTCTCGGTGGCGTGCCGGGCACACGTGATTTGCATATGCCCTACAATGCTAATCGTTTGCATGTCCTCTCGCAGGCGACGCATGCTGAGAATTTCAGGCTAATCGGATGCTTCCTTCTTGGTGTTGCATTAGGGTGGCCAGCAGTGTATATACTTGCTAGAAATGATAACGTCTGGGCTCGAGCTGGCTACGAATAGAATCATCCGTTTCATCTCGGGCGGGCTACGAATAGCAACATCAGTTACATTTCGGGGGGCTTCTTTTTGTGTGAAAATGCTGAGAGCCTTGCTTTTGTTATCTTCTGAGTTTTGGGAACAGGAATCAGTTTGTTCCTTCTGTGTTTCCGTGAATCCTGATTGCATGAAAAGGGAATCGATGTGTCATTTTGTGGTGGCTTAAATGCTTTTTAAGAGAGTAATTAGCCACAGAGAAGTAGGGTTGAGGCAGATGAGAGAGATAAGGGAAATCCCACCTTAACAAATGCACTAGGATGGCCGTTGTGGCTGGCTAAAAGTGCCCCCGGACACATCAAAAGGGACAATCTCAATTTTCTGAAGAAAACGCAGCAGTGAAACAGTTGGGAAGGAACAAAAGAAAAGCCGACCGCTAGTGTCACAAATTGTCATTGAAACGTAAAACGTAGGGAAAGGAAAAATCTGTTACCCTGGTACAAATTAGTACGCAGATAATGCGGAAGATAAACAATTGAAGAATGATGCTGAGGGTGACTGCACCAAAAGTGGAAGTCTGAAGCTCTTCACCAGAGGAAACTATTAGAGTCTTAGCTGTGAAGCAGTGTTACAGGCGGAAATTCGTCCCTAGTATTTCCGAAGGGGATCCGGACAATAGCCCAACGGCGGACATTTGCCCACCCAGACACTTGCCCACCAGGAAATTTGCCCACCGGACACTTACCCACCCAGACATTTGCCCACCGGACACTTGCCCACCCGGACATTTCCCCACCGGACACTTGCCCACTATATATGATTTGTAGTTAATACGTAACTTCGGAGGACGTTTCCGATCAAGTGTAGAAAAACTGATCACATAAATATTTATGGACCGTATAAAAATTGCACTTTGTTTTAGAAATGTTGAAATTTAAGGGGTTACCCCAAAAATAAACTAACATATGTATCACCTTTCTTATGGGTTCTAAAAGCTCAAACTTAAATCATTAGACAAATTATAACTAACATATATAATTATTTTCATGGGCTCAAACTTAATAATAATTACTCAATAATTAATATTAAGTCATACAATATTAATATTATGCAGTATTAATATTAATTATAATATTAATGCTATTTTTACTAATCATTCAATACTAATATTTATCAATACTCATTAAATATTAATTACAAGGCCTGTAACGTACCAGGAGATGTGACATACCTGCCCGAAGGACGCACACGACATAAAGGCAGATAGGAATCAGAATAAAACGTCCGCGTAGCTCAATTGGTAGAGCAACTTATTCCGGAATGAGGGGATCCGGGTTCGAATCCTGGCGTGGACAGAAATGACGGAGAAATTTACTTCGTTATAATGGCGCCCGAACTATCCGGATGACCCGACCGTTCAAAATCTCGCAATGGTGTGATGTTATTTCCACACCGCGAGATAGGAAAAATAAGAGAATCCCTTCTCCAGCACTTCGAAAGAAAAAAAAATTAAGGGGGAGATGATGTAACGTACCAGGAGATGTGACGTACCTGCCCGAAGGACGCACACGACATAAAGGCAGATAGGAATCAGAATAAAACGTCCGCGTAGCTCAATTGGTAGAGCGACTTATTCCGGAATGAGGGGATCCGGGTTCGAATCCTGGCGTGGACAGAAATGACGGAGAAATTTACTTCGTTATAATGGCGCCCGAACTATCCGGATGACCCGACCGTTCAAAATCTCGCAATGGTGTGATGTTATTTCCACACCGCGAGATAGGAAAAATAAGAGAATCCCTTCTAAAGCACTTCGAAAGAAAAAAAAATTAAGGGGGAGATGATGTAACGTACCAGGAGATGTGACGTACCTGCCCGAAGGACGCACACGACATAAAGGCAGATAGGAATCAGAATAAAACGTCCGCGTAGCTCAATTGGTAGAGCGACTTATTCCGGAATGAGGGGATCCGGGTTCGAATCCTGGCGTGGACAGAAATGACGGAGAAATTTACTTCGTTATAGGCCTTAGGCCCAGGCCCTTTTGACTGTTTTTATTCTACCGATATTATATTAATAACGTTATTTACGTAACAAGTCAAGGTAATAATCTTGTGTTTTTACTTAGGCACTAAATTTTAGTTCATATGCCCTAGGCCTTTTTAACAGTTTTTATTCTAACTATGTCACATTCATAACGTTTACGTATTAACTGAAGCTTTTTAGCTAGGCACTAATTATTAATTCATTGGTCCTAGGCCTAAGGCCTAGTAGTTAATATTGAATGCCTAAGACTTTTTGTAAACTTCACGAATATCACATAGGCGAAGAAGAAAGTGTTAAAACGTCCTAGGCTTCCTGCCTATTAATTAATGGATGATTCATAAGTAAAAACGCAATATTATTATTGACATTACTTGTTATGTAAATTTTATGAATATGGGTATGACGATATGAAAACTCTTAGAAGCGCCTAGACGTTAGGCCTAATAATTAATATTTTTTGCCTTAGTAATATTGCAATATTAATAATTTGATAGGTTACGTAAACGTTATGAAATGAGCACGATGGAATAAAAAATGCCGACGCCGGAAATTTCCCCCACATATTTGTGCTCGTTGTACGGCTGCATCTTGTTTTAAACAGCGTGAAAATGGAAATTGTAACCCCGGAAATCTCCCCCTCATTCGATATTTTGCGTAAACTGCAATTTGTGCACGATCCCTGACTCAAAAAGATGGAGGACTTTTCCGTCCACCGAAAATAATGGGATTCAGTTTACTATAAAAGAGATTTAACAGGGGATGAACAAGCTGCAATTGTAATAATTATATTATAGAAATGTAGACATTTCCATTTTTTTCAAGCCAAAGACAAAGCAGAGAACTGGCCACAAAAATATTTAGGGGCCGTATAACAATTGCTTTCTTGACTGTTCCGAGGCCGCGGGATATCGCATTACATTTGCAAACTATATTCCAAGTCAACCTAAGAGTGTAATTATTGTGGAGATTGGAATGGCCAGTACCCACCGTCTCCGGGGGAACGCAAGAACTGTATCAAACCGCATCACACTTCTGCACAGATCCATTTGCCCATTTACGATTTCATGACCTAACCAAAGCTCATTGCGTTGTCCTTTCTTTTCTCCTGCCTCTCTCACCTACGGCTGCTGAAGTCACTCCCTCGCATCCTCCCTTCCCCGGTTGTCAATTTATTGTCCCTGTTACGAATGTTGGGAGAAGTGGGCGGCGGGTGGCCTAGTGGTCAACGTTCGTGACTGCCACGGAGAAGACCTCGGGTTCGATCCCAGGCAGGTACGAACGCTCGAACCACCAAATATCCGCCGTGCGTCGGATGGGCACGTTAAGCCGTCGGGCCTCGGGTACTGGCCTCCCGGTAATAAATAAGGGCGTCTTCCTCCCCCTTCTATTTCGCCTCCGTGTCACTTTCCTATCGGGCACTCTAGCCCAAATCTCCTAGCTTCCTGTTTCTAAGGGTTGTTTAAGACCTGGGGTCAGACACTCCCTTCCTAAAATCCTCTACATCTGATCTGATCTGATCTGTTGGGAGAAGTCTTCCACTCCGCCTCCCGCTCTCAAAGTTACGTATATGTCCCTGGACAGTCAGCAGTAGTAAGAGTGTGAGTCTTTTGATTAACTTCTCAAAGCAAATATATTTCTGACTTTCTGCTGTTTTTAAAATTCTATCATATAGCCATTTTACCCGATAAACTGGTGCGCAAACGCTATGGACTACTTTTCGTAGCGGAGGTAGCTGTTCCGTATCTTCCACAATACTACTTTTCGTAGTGGAAGTAGCTGTTCTATATCTTCCTCTTAGATTGACTCGGCATATAGACAAAAAGGGGTTAACGTGCAGTATCAGTGTCAGGTGTATACTTCTGCACTGGGCATACTTCTTACGGTAGGGATCGGTCGTCTACCGCCGGTAATTCGTGAGGTCCTTCTCCGCACTACTGTTGGGATTCGAAGTTAGGCACTAATGAAATTAACTCATTTGGCACTGAGAAAATTTCAGGCTCTGTCTTTCTCATAACCAACGATCGCTTTCCGGCTCCGGTGCAGAAAGTAAAAGGTCTAAATTACCATCGAAAAACTTTTAATAACAGATGCTCACACGGCTTGTTCAAGTAAAACATTCACCTAAAACCGGAAGGATACTGATTACTTTCTGAGTTTGAGAATGCGGTATTTGCGCCTCCTGAAGAAAGATATTACATATCTATCACTTCTTTGAACTGGTGCCCTATGGCGTACGTTTACGTGAAAATTGTATGATGTCTCTATTTTATTCCGATGCACGAAAATTGTATGATGTCTCTCCTTTATTCCGATGCACGAACAATTAATGATAACACTGGTCAACACTAATTTCATTGCCAATTATATTAGAGCGATTTTAGGATAACTTTGTGCCTCTGTTTCCGAATATGGTATCGATTTTTCTAGATTGGATCTCATTTTTGAGATAACGGGTGCCCTCATTGAAAAACTTAAAAAATGCAAAAAAATTAATGGTCAGGCGTACCTTACCCATAAATCACATGGAAACTGTCTCAAATGATACAGAAGTAAACACACGAAATATATAATGGCGTTGCATTCAGTACACAATCATAAAAACAAAATAAGCTGATTCAGATAGTCACAATAATGCATAGAAAAACGCTGTACGATTTTCTTTTATGTGGGCCATTAGCACAATAATTTTGGAGGCTCTAGCATCATATGTCTGTTCCATCTGCCTTGATACCTTTTCTCCATCACCTTTATATCTTGCTGGAACCTCTCCCCTTTTTCCTCACTAAAATCCCTAAAATTATCCTAAAATTTGTCTAAGTGGCTATGGAGAAATTTTACCTTTATGCTAATATAAGTACCCAATTTTTTTAATTTAGCGAGCACACACGTTTTGCACTCAAGAAGTTCTTGACAACTAAGAAATAACTGCACCAGGAAGAAGCTTCAAACATCATTCATAAATTTTGTGAAATTCGAATCGTTGATGAGTTTACGAATTTGAGAACCATCAATGATTCCTGCTTTTACTTTTTTCAAAACTTAGCCCAACGAACAATCTACAAATGCATTCGAAGCAATCGCCATCTCTGTCCACGGTTTTAACAAATTGCTTGATCAGTCTAAGCTTGATATGGAATGGCGGAAGAATGATTGTTCCTAAAAAGATGCATAGCGGTTACCATCATGCAATAAAACACATTTCAAGCTTGTGGTAGAGCTGTCTATAAAAAGCTGCCAATCTTCTGGTTGATATTCCGGTAATCACATTTGGAGAAGTCCAGGAATGTTATTGCAGTGTACAAGTTATTCATCTTGGCTGAAGTATGGAAGAATTCCCTCCTCCTTGTCCGATAAGCTGTTATTTAAACTTCTGGCTTTAGACAGTTCTTTCCTTTTAGCCTGGAAGCTAAAAGTTCAGATGCTTGCTTTGACAGATTGAGGCCTCATATCAGATCATTGAGTTCTTGCTTAGGTGTTGTAAAGTTTCCTTCGTATTTACTTCCACTGCTACCATCTGTTCTATACTCCAAGTCCTGCGTTTCTTCAACATCTGACAATGGAAGGTCAGCAGAACAGGTAGACACTGGTATAGGAACATCTTCTCTTTGTGGCACATTCGCCTTGCTGATTCCAAATCAGGATACTCCCACTTATGTTTCTTGTACGATTGAAGCCCTTCACATTCACAACACAAAAATAATAATCATCGTGGTGGTTTTGCGGATCTTTCCACAACATAGGCACACCAAAGTTTAAACTTTTCTTTTCTCCGTTTTTTTACTGTCGTAGGCACTCTACACAGGTTTTACAGACTTTATAGGAGCCCAACACTTATCTTGGACTCCAAGCTTCACTCCAAAATAAGCAACAATATATGCTCGTCTTATAAAGTCAGTGCACAGTGTGCTTGCTATAAATGTAGTAGAATGCATTAGGATTGTAGACCTGCCAACTTTGAAGAACTGAAATCCGTAAAATAATTTCATTGATCATTTCATCGATAAATTCGATTGACCGATGTATATATGTAGATTAAAAGCCAATTTGTTGTGCAAATGAGTTTTTGTTTGTTTGCGTGGAGTTTAATCGATTTCATATGCTGTATTTAAGATACTTAAACTACTTCGCTCTTACAGCGGTTAAAATGCAATCAATGCATAACTTCATTAGTACGCTATCATGAGATGCACATACAAAAAATTCATTTGCAAATGCAAAATTTGTGCGGTATTAAATACTGTAGTACCTTTTACTTTAACTTAACCGAGATTTCGTGTGGGGGTAGGGAGGTTAACGACAACTATGAGCAACTCGATGAGCTATAAACAATCACCCGTCCCTAATTTAGGGTCACTCGTTCGGGGGAAAGGAGAGAACTAGTGCGGTAAGACAAACAGAATATTCATGCCTTACGGAATCGAACCCAGACCCATCTCGGTCAGAAGCCATCGCTTAGACCACTATTCCCCCGGAGATGCACCCCTACATCTTTGCGCCAATATGTTTAAGATACTCAATTTTAAATTTTACATGTGGCTGTCATTTTTAATTTCTTTTTACCTTTCTCTCATTTTTAGCAGTTTCCGCCAATCCTAATCGTACAAAATTTGTATTAAGTCTTTATAGATAAGTTGAGACACGTAGAAGTGGGTAAAAATGTCATCGTAATACACAGATATTAGTATCACATACATGTGTAAATCAGAATATACAGGCGCAGTAGCATATGCGGACACTTATTTCCCCTCAAAACTGCACTAACCTGGGGTGGGGGAGGGAATCATGTAAGACACGTCGTCCGCACAATAACCATAAAAAATAGAATTTCCGTTGATTTTACGGGTAAACCGTAAAACTTGGTAAATATATCGGATCGTTTAAGCAGCCTCTTCGTGAAGAACTCATATTTCTGTGCTAAAAATTAATATGATGTATTTAATGTAATGGATTAACTTGCAAAACAATGTTAAAAATAAGATTAGATAAAAAGATTACATTAGATAAAAACAATGTTAAAGAGTAAAAAGACAGACCTATCCGCCGCCCCGGTGGCGCAGGCCTATGATCATTCCTCCGTAAGGGATCCGGGTTCGAATCCCGGTCAGGCATGGATGTTGTGTTTGTCTTACGGCACTGGCTCTCTCCCTTCCCTGGAACCAGTGACCCAAAATTAGGGACGGGCGACTGTTTATAGCTCATTGAGTTGCTCACGGTGGTCGTTAAACCTCCAATCAAAAAAAGAAAAAACAGACCTATCCCAGCTTCAATTGGTGGCAGCCTCAGATCGTATTGGGGTAAAATCATAATTTAAGGGTATCAATTTTATCTCAAAACCTAGAGCTAATTCAGCAAAACTAATGTCATTTTTTGGATTTAGCACCCCAAAAATATCCTAAATTCGTTCAAACATCCTTGGAAACTAAACAAGTTTTTTTTTTTTTTAGTTATGAGTTCGTACACGTGTCGTTTCCTGTTACGCCTGGAGCACGGACTAAAACCGTAGTTATGTCTGCGTTCGTGGAATTCATTCAACTTCATTGAGATAAGCGATTCCGAAATAAATGGCATTTGTTGTTGAGCTGTATAACAATAGTGGTTCATTTTCTTCAATCACAGAAATGGCTCTTGATCAGACTGAGTATCTGTGACAACGTTTCCTTATATTTCAATACATAAAAAAACGAACTATGAGAAGATTTTCACTTCCTATCAGAAAACATCTACTCCTTTTTTTCTTCAATGGAAAAGAATTATCACTACTTGCATGATGATGCTTGCGTGGCTAGCAAAACGAAGTATGCACGGTTCCAGTTATCTCTAAACACAATGATGTTTGTTCATGCCTCTTGAATTTATCAAATGTTCAGTTTCATGCACTACGAACTGGGTGTATTTCACGATAAACAAATACGGAAGCAGTTGCAATTCTTTTGTTAGCTAAGAATTACGAGTGTAAAAGAAGTGAAAAACTCCTTTAATGGATAATACACGCACACTAGTAGCGCACGCAGAATATCCTCAACAGTGGGGATCCAACAAGAAATCCACGAGATAAATAAAATTCATGGTCGAGTCACATTATTGTGACCACCAGCTAATATCCAGAGTAACCGCCGCGTGCAGTGCGGACAGCAGTTAGACGGGCTGGGAGTGACTCAATAAGGTGCTGGAAGGTGTTCGCAGGTATGTGAGACCATGCTGACTGCAGTGCATATAACAGCTGCTGGAGGGTGCGTGGTGGAGGATCCATAGAGCAAACAACACGATCGAGGTGGTCCCACAAATGCTCAATTGGGTTTAAGTCTGGGGAATTAGGGGGCCAGGGAAGTACTTTGAAGGTGCTCTTCCAACTACTCTCGGGCATTTCTAGCTGTACGACACGTCCCATTGTCGTACTGGAAGATCCCATCCTCCCCAGGGAATACAATCGGCATGTATGGGTGTACGTGGTCTGCAAGAATGGATTCATAACGAATTCGGGCCATAGTGCCATACACGGGTATGAGTGGACCCAGAGAATGCCCCGAAAACGTTCCCCAGACCATAACGCTGCCCCCACCAGCTTGTGTTCTTTAGGCAGTGGTTGAAGAGTGTTTGTTCTCCGATGTTTCTCGCCTTATACGCCAAAGTCCATCAGTTCGATGAAGCAGAAAACGTGACTCATCGCAGAAGGCAATCCTTTGCCCTACAGCGGAGGTCCAATTCCGATACTGCCGTACAAATATCAGCATTTTCTGCCAATATACCTTCGTTCGCATAGGTGCAGTGACCATCCGTCTGAATCGGAGCCCCATAATCAGCAGGGTTCGCTGAACTGTGGTTTTAGACACACTTCCGGACCCCCCTGGTTCATTCGGCCAGTGAGTTGCTCCCCTGTTGCGTGTCGATCGGCCCTCATGCACCTTTGTAGCTGACGTTCACCTCTCACGTCAATGGCACGTGGTGCTCCGCAATTTCCACTTCGCTTACTCGCAATAGTGCCATTTCTTCAATCACGATGCAATTTAACCACAGCGGCAAGCGAACAGTTGACAAACTGCACTGTTTCAGAAATACTGCCACCCTTGGCCCGAAAGCCGATAATCATACCTTTTTGCCAATCTGAAAAATCGCTCCTTTTATCCATGACAGCAACGAGTGATAGGTTTTCAGAATGCCTACAGCACACCTAATATACTCTTCAAGTCAGCTCACGACACGTGCCTTCTTTATCTGGCTACACGCTGTTGACGTCAAAAGTAGGAGGTGGTCACAATAATGTGACTCAGCTGTGTATATACCTTGTTCCGACTGCGGCTAAATTAAAACACACACACATTTCAAAATCGCTTTATTGAACATGAGGCACAAAGGGAGATCTGAAAGGACCAGTATGTGCAATATGAGAAATGGTATTTGCAAGATGATGCCTATTAAAGGCGAAGAGTTTTCCTAAAAGTTCATCAGTAGAGCATCTGGCATAACACACACAGACGCGCGCACACACACAAACACACACGCACACACAGTGAGTGATCACTGAATTATGGTCACCTGCCTAATCGTTTTGGGTCCTGCTTTCGCCGACAGTACAGCAGATATCCGACGTGGTATCGATTCAATAAAATGCCGGAAGCAGTTTGGAAATATGACCCACTAACCTGTGTGTAATGGGGCCTTCAATGCAGGTGATTGGTGTATCCAGACGCATGATATACCGTTCCATAGTGCCCCACAAGTGCTCTGTGTGATTGATATCGGGGGCGGTCGGAGGCCAATCTGTATACTGGAGGTTTGAACTGTGTTCCTCAAACGATTCCTGCACAACATTGGACCGGTGGCTCTGCACATTGTCATTTTGGAAGACACCGTCGCCATTCGGGAAAAGGTGCAACATTCCTGTGTGTACAGAGTCAGCAAGCAATTTACGATAGTGAACACCAGTCATACGTTGTTCCACATGCACTAGGGAGTCCAAGTTCCTGCCACACCATACAACCGCCTCCACTGGCATACAGTCTGGAGACCATGCAAGATGGATCGAGTTCCTCATGTTGTTTGCACCAAATACGTGCACGACCACCCACGGAGTGGAGTAAAAAATACGACTCGTCAGACTAGCACACTTTTTTTCAGTCATCCGACTCCAACTTGCATGGTCTTTGCATCAGGCGAGTCTTTTTCTCTGATGAGGAGGATGTTGTCCGGGTCGTCTCCTGTTATAACCCATACGTGCAAGCGTGCGACGCATGGCCATGACAGATACTGTTTCGGGTTGACCCCTCTTGTATTGGGTAGTCAATTGTTGAACAGTGTTTGCTGCGTCCGTTAGTCTGTATGAGTCGTTGGACCCGGCGCTCACCTCCCACATCAACCTTTCGCTTCCCTGTGCAGCTTTGCATCCGAGTCGTTGTTTGACAGTTTTCACGCCAGTCCTGATGCACTTTGACTACAGCGGCTGGCGAGAAACCCGCCAGTTTAGCAGTTTGGGAAATCGGGGTATCCGTTGTCCAATCTCTCACAAAGTACCATAAATCCTTCGGTTTACCCATCACGTTCCGAATTTTACTACTTGCAGCACCACTCACACCTCATACATGCTATGTCTTTTGACTAGTCGTGCCCTCTCTGAAATCACATGGTCAAAGGGCCGCATCCACTTTTGATAGGGGTGGTCATAATTCAGTGATCACTCGGTCATCATCATCATCATTGTCAACCATTATCAATCCACTGCTGGACGAAGGTCTCCCCAAGTTTCCTCCACAACGGTCTGTCTTGTGCCAGTCTCCTCCATGTCACTCCCGCATACTTTCGAATTTCATCCACCCATCTTCCATGTGGTCTTCTTCTGGGTCTTTTCCTGTCCCTTGGAATCCAATCTAAAATTTCGGCTGTCCATCGATGGTCTGTTCTTCTGGCAGTATGTCCAGCCCATTGCCATTTCAGGGATTTAACTCTGATCATGATGTCTTCCACTCTTGTCATTTTTCGGATCCACGTGTTCCTCTTCTTATCTCTCCTGGTTACACCAAGCATGCACCTCTCCATGCTGCTTTGAGTTGTCTGCAGCCTTTGTATGTCTCTTTTAGCTAAGGTCCACGTCTCTGCACCATACGTAAGCACTAGAAGGATGCATTGATCAAACACTTTTCTTTTAAGACATAATGGCATATTGCTCTTGAAAATTATGCTGTTTCTTCCAAACGCTCTCCAGGCAAGTTTTGTACGCCGATTAATTTCTTCACCAATGTGACCCTCACTTGATATCTGCTGTCCAAGATAAACGTACGTGTCTGTTATCTCCAGCTTTTCTCCATCAATCGATAAATCTTCTTTCTTGTAAAAGCATTGAACATCACTTTTGTCTTCTGAAAGTTCATTTTTAATCCCACTTCTTTACTCTTGTCAGCAAGTTCCTGCATCATACTCTGTAGCTCAGATGGGGTAGTTGCAAAAATGACTATGTCATCAGCAAAACGAAGGTGGGTTAGATAATCTCCATTAATCTTTATGCCTTTGTTTTCCCAGTTCAGTGATTGAAAGACATTTTCCAATGTGGCATTAAAGAGCTTCGGAGATATGGTGTCACCTTGTCTCACTCCTTTTCCAATTTTTATGTGTAATGTATTTTCAAATAGCAGAATCTTTGCACTTGCATTTTCATAGATGTTATTAATAATATTAATGTATGCATCTTCAATACCGCAGGATTTCAGAGCCATTGCAACTGCTGATGGTTTCACCGAATCAAAGGCTTTTTCATAATCGATAAAAGCCGTGCACAATGGAAGTTCATATTCCCTCGCTCTTTCAATTTCTCTCAGTACGTGGATATGATCTATTGTGCTGTAGCCACTCCTGAATCCAGCTTGTTCTCTCGGTTGAGCCATGTCCAGTGTTACCTTCAAGCGGTGTGAAAGAACTTTAGTGAAGATTTTATAAACCACTGATAGGAGGCTGATAGGTCTGTAGTTCCTGAGATCCTCAATGTCACCTTTTTTATGTAGCAAGATCATTGTAGCGTTGTTCCAATCCTCAGGAATTTTCCCTTCATTAAAGCATCGAGTGAAAATTTGGGCGAGTACTGTTTCGATTTCTCCACTTGCTTCTTGTATGATGTCTACAGTAATTCCATCTTCTCCTGGAGCTTTTCCCCGCTTCATGTTCTTGATTGCATGTGCAACTTCTGCTGGAAGGACTGGAAGAACTTGGTACCTTTCATGATGCCTGGAGTACATGTATCATCCCTTTCATATAATTTGGAGTAGAAATCTTTCACTCTTGTCAAAATTTCGCCTCTATTTCTTGTTACAGACCCATCTTCTTTTCTCAGTGCCATAATCTGTTTTTTTCCCTTACTGACATGTCCCTTTGCTATCTTTAGGCTTTGGTTGTTTTCAATTGCTTTCCTTACTAGTTCACAGTTGAATTTCCTTACGTCTTCAGTGATACTTTTTCGTACTGTCTTGCATAGCTCTATATATTCCACTTTGGAAGTCACATCTTCTTTAGTTGTCCTCATCTCTCTTCTTTTTTGCATCAACATTTTGGTTTTTCCTGATAATTTGTTCACATGTAATTTGTTCTTAGACCCAAGTAATTTTGTTGCTGTTTCCATAAGAGCTTTGGTTACTTTTCTGTTAACATCAGAAATATCCACTTCTTCCGATGTTAGGCCTTCTAAAGCAGAGAATCTGTTCTTCAGTTCCAATTTGAAGGTATTATGGTGTTTTTTAAGGTTGGTTATGTCAATACATTTTGTTTGTCTTATGAGCTTGCTACGTTCGAGTTTAGTGTTGAGGTGCATCTTACATCTCACCAATCTATGGTCACTGCCTGTGTTGAACATGTTTAGCACACTGCAGTCTTCTATGACGAATTTTTTGTTACACATAATAAAATCAATTTCACTTGTCGTCCCATTTGGATGTCTCCATGTCCATTTCCTGTGTGGCTTTTTCTTGAAAAAGGAGTTCAAGATGAAAAACCCTTCTGCCTCTGCAAACTCTACGAGAGTATTTCCACGCTGGTTTCTGTTGCCGTGACCGAATTTACCTACTGAAGTTTCATTCTGTTGCCGTTGCCCTATTTTTGCATTGAAATCTCCCATAATTATCTTCAAGTGCTGCTTACCTTTATTATTTAGATCACGAATTTCCTCATAAAATTCTTCAATTTCTTCTTCAGCATGACTTGTGGTGGGTGCATAAGTTTGAATAATCTGAGCCTGGTATCTTCTCGAGAGTTGGATAACGTGTCGTGCAGCTCTGTCAGAGGAACTTTCAACTTCTACAACTTTATCCTTCAGTTTCTTGTTTATTATAAATCCAACACCACTAGTTCTGCCAGTATCTGTCCCACGATAGTAGAAGAGATGTCCACTTTTCAGTTCAATGAGATCTTCTCCTTTTCTCCTTACCTCACTTAGCCCGACGATGTCCCACTTGATCCTTTGTAGTTCCTCTTCCAATTCAAGAAGCCTTGAATCAGAAGATAGGGAGCGTCCGTTATACGTAACCAAGGTCAGCATCAGATGGCAGCCTAGTCCGGTCCTCCGGGGATTCTTAGCACCCTCTGCCTTCATGTCGCACTGGCCGCTGCCTTGGCCAGGTACATTCCAGCTGCCGAAGACTGAAGGCCAAGATTTAAGTTGTGGAGTCATTTTGGAGGGGTTTGGCCATAACTCACCACGCTGGCCAAGCGGGTTGGTGAGTGTGGGATAGCATTTCCTCTAATCCCGATGGTATAGTTATACCGCTATTGGCGGTCGTCAGAGCCCCTTTAGTGGGAACAGGATGTACCACGAGAAGGCGGGGTTGACATTTGTCAAGGAGAGGCTGTGATGTTACGCATCACTTGACCTTACAACACTCGGTATATACCAGTATATACACTGAAGTGCCAGAAAAACTGGTACACCAGTCTAATACATGGTAGGTCCCCCACGGGAGCGCAGGATTGCAGAAATACGACGGGGCATGGACTCCACTAGCTTCTGGAAATATGCTGTAAGCAATGCACACCCTATTTCCTTCAGAGCGTTCCACAATTCGAGTGTATTCCGAGGTCTCTGATTCCTGTGTTGAATGTAGCGCGTTGCATGGCATCCCAAATGTGTTCTATAACGTTCAGATTTGAGGACTTGGGTGGGAATGGCAACACCTCAAATTCAGATGAATGCTCCTCTAACCCTAATGTGGCCTCCCGACACTTGCATTGTCCTGTTGGAACAGGCCCAACCTATCAGCATGAATGCATGACATGAACGGGTGTACCTCGTCAGAAAGGATGCGCATATAGCGGTGGCCGGTACAGACGTTTGTAGACGTACCAGGGGTCCCAGTGAAGTCCAGCTAAACACACCCCATACCATTACGCACCCCCACCAGCCGGTACAGTTCCCTGTTGACAGGCGGGATCCATAGCTTCATGAGGTTTGCGCCACACACGAATCCTTCCATCTGCCCGATAGAGTTGGAAACGCGACTCGTCAGACCATTGCAAGAGTGTATCGTCGAGTGTCCAGTGACAGTGTTGCCGTGCCCAAGCGAGGCGCATAGCTCTGTGTCGTGCACCCATCAAGGGGACTCGAGTTGGGCGTCGGCTCCCAAAGCCCATATCATACAGGGTACGTTGCACAGTCTGGACGCTGATGCTTGTTGAGGCTCCAGCATTGAATTCCGATGCTACCTACGAGAGTGTCGCGTGAAACGATTCTTGACAGCCGACGATGGTCACGTTCACCCAATGTCTTTTTACGGCCACACCAGTATCGTAGATTGGAGGTTTTGCCAGAATTCTTGTAGTCACGGTACACTCTTGCAATGGTCGTCCGTGAAAATCCGAACCGTTTCTACCTCCGAAGTACTATGGCCCACCTCACGAGCGCCAACTATGACACCGCGTTGAAAATCGCTTAAATCGTTATTACTGGTCATTCTAATGCCGAAAACAGCTCTGACAGCTGGCGAGGAAGTCTACCGCTTTACATACGCACTGGCGGACGCAACCGAGTACGCGCAAAGGGGACGTTGCTATGTATTTTGCATAATCTCGTCTGTACCAGTTTTTCTGGCACTTCAGTGTATATATGTGTGTGTGTATATATATATATATATATATACTTAAGAGCAAAACTGAAGACTAAGGAAAAAATTTTAGAATTTAAAACGAAGGGTGCAAAATAACCTGAAAATCAAAACGCGCAACGCAGCAGTTTTGAAAATTCAGAATTCACATACTATAAAGATACCTAAGCAAAAAAATACATATATAATTTTGACTCACACCTAGTACAACATAGAAAAGGTTATGTATCTACCTGCGTGAGTAAAAGGAGAAAAGAAAAAAAAAGAAAATAAAACAACTGAATGTAGAAGGTGTCGAGAATACTGAGCCTTGGCTTTATCAAGGACCAGCAAAAACTCTGCATTTTCTCACTTCCACAAAGACCTAGTTGGAAATGGGTTTCTGCAAGGCCATAGATGCAAGTAACATTCCCACCTAAAATAGTTTAAAAAATATATATATAAGTCATGTCCTCCGTAGAGTAGCATGACCTAGCACTAGTTAACAATTTCGCTTGCATCCATTAACCTTCATGGCCCGACCCATGCTCTTCATCTGTTACTATTAAACAGAGAGAAGAAGATTAAAGAGAACTCAAGCTGTGAGAGTGACATAATAAATAGAAATGATTTTCAGCTATAACGAAATTCCAAGTTCGTTTGAGAGAGAATTTAAACCTGAAAAACAAATTTTACATTGCAATTAAAAAAGGAAATGTTAATTTATAACGAACAGATTTTTGAAAGAAAACTTGAGTCTAAAACCCCCTACTCTACAACTTATGACAGCACGAAAACGAGAATAAGTTAAAGATAATAATTAACTAAAGAAAACTTTGTGAAAGTTATATACCTTAAACAGTTAGTTGCAATATGTACAAAGTATTTCAGCAGTGCTTTAAGTGCATAATTAATTAGTTATTAAGAACTTAACTACTTTGAAAAAACAGCGCATAGACAGCGCATAGAAAAGGAACAAGCTTAGCCATCTTCTGTTCCTAGGTACCACAAAAGACGCTCAAAGTTACAAAGAAAAGTAAGAGTTAAAACCCGCATAAATGTTAACAGACAAACCAATGCTTAAAAGCTGAAAAGCTAAAAAACGACAGAGAAAGGTACATGAAGTACAAACATTGAACTTATAAAACCTAGAACCCAAAAACAAGGAAGAGAGCTTACCTCTTGAGTTACAAAAACTTTTCTCCTCACAAGAGGAGAACATGGCTGACCTCTTCCGCCACTCCCTAGACGCTGGGGGGCAGTGAGGGTGGGGCTGATGGCCTCCTCATACAGCAAGAAACCAACGCGCGGAGATTTTAACCAGAGAAAAAAATATATAAACTTAAGACTGTGGATCTGTATGATCAGAATGAGCAGAATTAACTCTCCAGAATACATGAGAAATATTATAAAATACACGAGCAGTTTATTTAATAATCTTTGCATGTATTAAATCACCTTAGTGAGCTTCTATAGATTAATCAGAATCTTATTAATTTTAATGTTGGTTTTACTATTTTTAGTATAGCTATCCTAGTGATGAATAACTGGTTTTCTTTTTTATTTGTTTTTATTTTCTTTTATAAACAGATTTTTAAGCTTTTTTTGTGATTTTGTTTATATTATTTAATTTTTTTTGTTTTAATAGGACCGTCATATCCATAGCACTAAGGTTCCTTTAGGTAGTTAATAGGCATCCTCTAGCCAACTTCCTTACGGCTTTGATTGGTCAGAATCATATTATTAACTGTGTAGAAAATTAAAGCAGATCTGCCAACCTTACTCTATTATTCAGAATAATTTTTCTTAAAGTTCTTTTGATGAAAGAAGAAGGAATTTCGTTCTCTAGAAAACTTTCTAATAGTATATTAATGTGGTAATTGAAGTCCAAATTGTTGCTGCAAATTCTTGAAATTCTTAGGACCTGAGAAATTAGTACATTCTCAATTACTTTGGTTGAAATGTTATTATTCCAGTGTAGATATTTAATTACTTTGAAAGGAAAATTAACTCTTTTATCAAAGAGGCTAATAGATGGGTTACCTCTGTTGAGCTTAATGCTTAAGTCTAGGAACTCAAGTTCCTGATTACTGTGGTTGGTTTTACATAAGTTAAGAGAGCTAGGATAGATATTATCAAAATCACTCTCTATAACTTCGGAATTATTGATACACAGCAGATCATCAATATATCTAAAAGTGTAAAGGTAGTTATCTGAGCAGGTGGGGTGATTTTTAATGAATTTATATTCCTTAAAGAACAGGAATAGATTAGCGATATTCGTGGACGTTGATGTTCCCATTGGAATACCGTTCACTTGCTTATAGAGAGTATTATTATATAAGATATGGTTATTTTTTATGCAGCAATTGAGATAAGAGTTCCAAGTTCCTACATCAACAAATTGGTTAAGTTTAAATTCTGCATACAGCTCTTTAAAGGTAGTGATTATATCTGATAGAGGCAGATTAGTATATAGGTTTTCAAAATCATAACTATTAATATCTAGGGGACACACTTTGAGTATAGTAGAAATTACTTCTGCATTATTATTAAATATCCAAAAATCTCTGTACATCAAGTTAGAACAGTTTCTAATGTGTTTCAAAACCTTCTTTAAGACATCTTCAAAAGCAAGATCTATTTTCTTTTTTATGACTCCTTACTCCACTAGCTATGAACCTGAACTTCACAGGATCCTTATGAAACTTAACCGTTGCAAAAGAAATGGAAATTCAGGCCCATATCTTCTAGTTTGCGGAATTTTAAGTTTCTTGAAGAATGCCTTAAACCGATTTTCTAACTGCTTGGTAGAATAACTTACGGGCTCGTATGTTACTCTATTATTGAGTTCCATAGTTAACAATTCAAAATAGAACTTCTTACAGATAATTG
This sequence comes from Macrothele yani, assembly GCA_039090855.1. Classification (NCBI taxonomy): domain Eukaryota; kingdom Metazoa; phylum Arthropoda; class Arachnida; order Araneae; family Macrothelidae; genus Macrothele; species Macrothele yani. Next base: position 29,269,887 of record CM077022.1, read on the forward strand.
CAAAATTATTGCTAGCTTTATCCGTAGTGGTAAAAATAAATTGGTCTTGTAGTTTGGAGAGTGACCTTTTAGCTTCTCCAGAGAAAAAGAGATTTCTGTCGAAACAAAAGTCCAGACCTGCCAACTCACCGGTGAAGCTATTGATTATATTATATTTCCATTCTGCGAAGGCCTCAATAGGCTGATTGTACGTTAAACTGGTTTTTACGATGTACTTATTTACATCTTGAGTGAAGCTCTCAAGAATCCTTTCTTTGGAAATTGTGAAGGAAGGTCTGAAATTAGAGCCATACTCTAATAAATTCCTAAGCTTTTCATTTTCAACAAAACTCAAGTTTCCGGTGATAATATGGTTGTAATTCTTATCATAGTGAACTGTTTCTTTATGTTCATCACAAGAACAAGTAGTAATTACAGGAATGTAGCTCGAAGAGTTAAGTTTGTAGTTTTTAACTATTGACCCTAAGGTCTTAACATATTTAAAACTTACAATAGACTGGTGCCTGTGGATGGGAAAAAAAATTGCATTATTGTAGAACAGCTTCCTTACATTGAGATTATCGTAGGCTTTATTTAGGAACCTGATGGTAACAAAATTACTGGAAAATTCTTTAAGAGAAATTTTATCTTTAAGAATATGTTTAAGAATGTCCAGAACCAAAGCAAAAACATGCTTATCAACATGGTCAGCAGTTTCATTCCAGAATTTGAAAAAACATTTAAGGACAGAGTGCTTGAAGGACTTGAGAATTTTGTAAGTATTTTTAACAAAATTAGTGCCAGTTTTAAAGCTTTCCAGAGTTTTTAGCAAGTTAGCAAAATCAACTTTGCTTGATGTGCGAAATAACCTCTGTCCTCTATTACCTCTAGAGCAGCTCTTATTATTAACAAGAAAGAAGAGTTCACGAATTGAAAATTTATGCTGATTATGCTTATTGTCAGATAGAGTGGAATTAAGGCCATAGGGATAAAGAGACTGATGCTGCAAAATTTCAAGGGATTCAGTTTCTAGCCGAGCATAGAGGTCAGGGATAATATGTAGTACCTCTATTTTCACTTTGTCAAAACCATGAGTATGGAAATGCTCTAATTCAAAGGTAGAGTACTGGTTGGCGTTTGTGGAGGGGTTCACTCCTGAATTAGAGAACTTGTTTACTAGAGACCTGTGACCATTAATCCTAAGATGAAGAGGATTTTTACTTTGGCCAATATAGCTAAGGTTGCAGACAGTACAGGTGAGCTTATAGATGGTATTGTAGGCTTTGCAAAACTTGTTGGAGCAATTATCCTCAACAGAAGAATACAGGTTAGGATCTGCAGATTTACATGTCAAACAACGTTTGTCATTTCATAACTTTAGATTACCTTTGCCAGCGAGTTCATACACTATGGGAAAGGGTGCTAGCCTAACCGAGCGGGAGGACTTAAAATATCTGAGCTGACCTCCAATCCTTTCATCGTCCTTAGAACTCCACTTGGGCCAAAACATACAAATTCTGAGCAAACCAACTAGGAAAAACTTTTTAGAAATAAGCAGTCCAAGAAAAGACCAAACTCGAGTATAAACTACACTCCAAAAAGCTGCATCCAAAACATACTAAAAAGAAAAATTAGAAAATGAAAAAAAACCTCAAGTAAAAAAATAGTAATAAAAAAATAATAATAATAAAAAATAATAAAACATTTCAACTAGAATTTGCGCATGAGCTGCTAAATAATAAATTGAAATTAGTTACTTAAGAGCAAAACTGAAGACTAAGGAAAAAATTTTAGAATTTAAAACGAAGGGTGCAAAATAACCTGAAAATCAAAACGCGCAACGCAGCAGTTTTGAAAATTCAGAATTCACATACTATAAAGATACCTAAGCAAAAAAATACATATATAATTTTGACTCACACCTAGTACAACATAGAAAAGGTTATGTATCTACCTGCGTGAGTAAAAGGAGAAAAGAAAAAAAGAAAATAAAACAACTGAATGTAGAAGGTGTCGAGAATACTGAGCCTTGGCTTTATCAAGGACCAGCAAAAACTCTGCATTTTCTCACTTCCACAAAGACCTAGTTGGAAATGGGTTTCTGCAAGGCCATAGATGCAAGTAACATTCCCACCTAAAATAGTTTTAAAAATATATATATAAGTCATGTCCTCCGTAGAGTAGCATGACCTAGCACTAGTTAACAATTTCGCTTGCATCCATTAACCTTCATGGCCCGACCCATGCTCTTCATCTGTTACTATTAAACAGAGAGAAGAAGATTAAAGAGAACTCAAGCTGTGAGAGTGACATAATAAATAGAAATGATTTTCAGCTATAACGAAATTCCAAGTTCGTTTGAGAGAGAATTTAAACCTGAAAAACAAATTTTACATTGCAATTAAAAAAGGAAATGTTAATTTATAACGAACAGATTTTTGAAAGAAAACTTGAGTCTAAAACCCCTACTCTACAACTTATGACAGCACGAAAACGAGAATAAGTTAAAGATAATAATTAACTAAAGAAAACTTTGTGAAAGTTATATACCTTAAACAGTTAGTTGCAATATGTACAAAGTATTTCAGCAGTGCTTTAAGTGCATAATTAATTAGTTATTAAGAACTTAACTACTTTGAAAAAACAGCGCATAGACAGCGCATAGAAAAGGAACAAGCTTAGCCATCTTCTGTTCCTAGGTACCACAAAAGACGCTCAAAGTTACAAAGAAAAGTAAGAGTTAAAACCCGCATAAATGTTAACAGACAAACCAATGCTTAAAAGCTGAAAAGCTAAAAAACGACAGAGAAAGGTACATGAAGTACAAACATTGAACTTATAAAACCTAGAACCCAAAAACAAGGAAGAGAGCTTACCTCTTGAGTTACAAAAACTTTTCTCCTCACAAGAGGAGAACATGGCTGACCTCTTCCGCCACTCCCTAGACGCTGGGGGGCAGTGAGGGTGGGGCTGATGGCCTCCTCATACAGCAAGAAACCAACGCGCGGAGATTTTAACCAGAGAAAAAAATATATAAACTTAAGACTGTGGATCTGTATGATCAGAATGAGCAGAATTAACTCTCCAGAATACATGAGAAATATTATAAAATACACGAGCAGTTTATTTAATAATCTTTGCATGTATTAAATCACCTTAGTGAGCTTCTATAGATTAATCAGAATCTTATTAATTTTAATGTTGGTTTTACTATTTTTAGTATAGCTATCCTAGTGATGAATAACTGGTTTTCTTTTTTATTTGTTTTTATTTTCTTTTATAAACAGATTTTTAAGCTTTTTTTGTGATTTTGTTTATATTATTTAATTTTTTTTGTTTTAATAGGACCGTCATATCCATAGCACTAAGGTTCCTTTAGGTAGTTAATAGGCATCCTCTAGCCAACTTCCTTACGGCTTTGATTGGTCAGAATCATATTATTAACTGTGTAGAAAATTAAAGCAGATCTGCCAACCTTACTCTATTATTCAGAATAATTTTTCTTAAAGTTCTTTTGATGAAAGAAGAAGGAATTTCGTTCTCTAGAAAACTTTCTAATAGTATATTAATGTGGTAATTGAAGTCCAAATTGTTGCTGCAAATTCTTGAAATTCTTAGGACCTGAGAAATTAGTACATTCTCAATTACTTTGGTTGAAATGTTATTATTCCAGTGTAGATATTTAATTACTTTGAAAGGAAAATTAACTCTTTTATCAAAGAGGCTAATAGATGGGTTACCTCTGTTGAGCTTAATGCTTAAGTCTAGGAACTCAAGTTCCTGATTACTGTGGTTGGTTTTACATAAGTTAAGAGAGCTAGGATAGATATTATCAAAATCACTCTCTATAACTTCGGAATTATTGATACACAGCAGATCATCAATATATCTAAAAGTGTAAAGGTAGTTATCTGAGCAGGTGGGGTGATTTTTAATGAATTTATATTCCTTAAAGAACAGGAATAGATTAGCGATATTCGTGGACGTTGATGTTCCCATTGGAATACCGTTCACTTGCTTATAGAGAGTATTATTATATAAGATATGGTTATTTTTTATGCAGCAATTGAGATAAGAGTTCCAAGTTCCTACATCAACAAATTGGTTAAGTTTAAATTCTGCATACAGCTCTTTAAAGGTAGTGATTATATCTGATAGAGGCAGATTAGTATATAGGTTTTCAAAATCATAACTATTAATATCTAGGGGACACACTTTGAGTATAGTAGAAATTACTTCTGCATTATTATTAAATATCCAAAAATCTCTGTACATCAAGTTAGAACAGTTTCTAATGTGTTTCAAAACCTTCTTTAAGACATCTTCAAAAGCAAGATCTATTTTCTTTTTATGACTCCTTACTCCACTAGCTATGAACCTGAACTTCACAGGATCCTTATGAAACTTAACCGTTGCAAAAAGAAATGGAAATTCAGGCCCATATCTTCTAGTTTGCGGAATTTTAAGTTTCTTGAAGAATGCCTTAAACCGATTTTCTAACTGCTTGGTAGAATAACTTACGGGCTCGTATGTTACTCTATTATTGAGTTCCATAGTTAACAATTCAAAATAGAACTTCTTACAGATAATTGCAAAATTATTGCTAGCTTTATCCGTAGTGGTAAAAATAAATTGGTCTTGTAGTTTGGAGAGTGACCTTTTAGCTTCTCCAGAGAAAAAGAGATTTCTGTCGAAACAAAAGTCCAGACCTGCCAACTCACCGGTGAAGCTATTGATTATATTATATTTCCATTCTGCGAAGGCCTCAATAGGCTGATTGTACGTTAAACTGGTTTTTACGATGTACTTATTTACATCTTGAGTGAAGCTCTCAAGAATCCTTTCTTTGGAAATTGTGAAGGAAGGTCTGAAATTAGAGCCATACTCTAATAAATTCCTAAGCTTTTCATTTTCAACAAAACTCAAGTTTCCGGTGATAATATGGTTGTAATTCTTATCATAGTGAACTGTTTCTTTATGTTCATCACAAGAACAAGTAGTAATTACAGGAATGTAGCTCGAAGAGTTAAGTTTGTAGTTTTTAACTATTGACCCTAAGGTCTTAACATATTTAAAACTTACAATAGACTGGTGCCTGTGGATGGGAAAAAAATTGCATTATTGTAGAACAGCTTCCTTACATTGAGATTATCGTAGGCTTTATTTAGGAACCTGATGGTAACAAAATTACTGGAAAATTCTTTAAGAGAAATTTTATCTTTAAGAATATGTTTAAGAATGTCCAGAACCAAAGCAAAAACATGCTTATCAACATGGTCAGCAGTTTCATTCCAGAATTTGAAAAAACATTTAAGGACAGAGTGCTTGAAGGACTTGAGAATTTTGTAAGTATTTTTAACAAAATTAGTGCCAGTTTTAAAGCTTTCCAGAGTTTTTAGCAAGTTAGCAAAATCAACTTTGCTTGATGTGCGAAATAACCTCTGTCCTCTATTACCTCTAGAGCAGCTCTTATTATTAACAAGAAAGAAGAGTTCACGAATTGAAAATTTATGCTGATTATGCTTATTGTCAGATAGAGTGGAATTAAGGCCATAGGGATAAAGAGACTGATGCTGCAAAATTTCAAGGGATTCAGTTTCTAGCCGAGCATAGAGGTCAGGGATAATATGTAGTACCTCTATTTTCACTTTGTCAAAACCATGAGTATGGAAATGCTCTAATTCAAAGGTAGAGTACTGGTTGGCGTTTGTGGAGGGGTTCACTCCTGAATTAGAGAACTTGTTTACTAGAGACCTGTGACCATTAATCCTAAGATGAAGAGGATTTTTACTTTGGCCAATATAGCTAAGGTTGCAGACAGTACAGGTGAGCTTATAGATGGTATTGTAGGCTTTGCAAAACTTGTTGGAGCAATTATCCTCAACAGAAGAATACAGGTTAGGATCTGCAGATTTACATGTCAAACAACGTTTGTCATTTCATAACTTTAGATTACCTTTGCCAGCGAGTTCATACACTATGGGAAAGGGTGCTAGCCTAACCGAGCGGGAGGACTTAAAATATCTGAGCTGACCTCCAATCCTTTCATCGTCCTTAGAACTCCACTTGGGCCAAAACATACAAATTCTGAGCAAACCAACTAGGAAAAACTTTTTAGAAATAAGCAGTCCAAGAAAAGACCAAACTCGAGTATAAACTACACTCCAAAAAGCTGCATCCAAAACATACTAAAAAGAAAAAATTAGAAAATGAAAAAAAACCTCAAGTAAAAAAATAGTAATAAAAAAATAATAATAATAAAAAATAATAAAACATTTCAACTAGAATTTGCGCATGAGCTGCTAAATAATAAATTGAAATTAGTTACTTAAGAGCAAAACTGAAGACTAAGGAAAAAATTTTAGAATTTAAAACGAAGGGTGCAAAATAACCTGAAAATCAAAACGCGCAACGCAGCAGTTTTGAAAATTCAGAATTCACATACTATAAAGATACCTAAGCAAAAAAATACATATATAATTTTGACTCACACCTAGTACAACATAGAAAAGGTTATGTATCTACCTGCGTGAGTAAAAGGAGAAAAGAAAAAAAGAAAATAAAACAACTGAATGTAGAAGGTGTCGAGAATACTGAGCCTTGGCTTTATCAAGGACCAGCAAAAACTCTGCATTTTCTCACTTCCACAAAGACCTAGTTGGAAATGGGTTTCTGCAAGGCCATAGATGCAAGTAACATTCCCACCTAAAATAGTTTAAAAAATATATATATAAGTCATGTCCTCCGTAGAGTAGCATGACCTAGCACTAGTTAACAATTTCGCTTGCATCCATTAACCTTCATGGCCCGACCCATGCTCTTCATCTGTTACTATTAAACAGAGAGAAGAAGATTAAAGAGAACTCAAGCTGTGAGAGTGACATAATAAATAGAAATGATTTTCAGCTATAACGAAATTCCAAGTTCGTTTGAGAGAGAATTTAAACCTGAAAAACAAATTTTACATTGCAATTAAAAAAGGAAATGTTAATTTATAACGAACAGATTTTTGAAAGAAAACTTGAGTCTAAAACCCCCTACTCTACAACTTATGACAGCACGAAAACGAGAATAAGTTAAAGATAATAATTAACTAAAGAAAACTTTGTGAAAGTTATATACCTTAAACAGTTAGTTGCAATATGTACAAAGTATTTCAGCAGTGCTTTAAGTGCATAATTAATTAGTTATTAAGAACTTAACTACTTTGAAAAAACAGCGCATAGACAGCGCATAGAAAAGGAACAAGCTTAGCCATCTTCTGTTCCTAGGTACCACAAAAGACGCTCAAAGTTACAAAGAAAAGTAAGAGTTAAAACCCGCATAAATGTTAACAGACAAACCAATGCTTAAAAGCTGAAAAGCTAAAAAACGACAGAGAAAGGTACATGAAGTACAAACATTGAACTTATAAAACCTAGAACCCAAAAACAAGGAAGAGAGCTTACCTCTTGAGTTACAAAAACTTTTCTCCTCACAAGAGGAGAACATGGCTGACCTCTTCCGCCACTCCCTAGACGCTGGGAGGCAGTGAGGGTGGGGCTGATGGCCTCCTCATACAGCAAGAAACCAACGCGCGGAGATTTTAACCAGAGAAAAAAATATATAAACTTAAGACTGTGGATCTGTATGATCAGAATGAGCAGAATTAACTCTCCAGAATACATGAGAAATATTATAAAATACACGAGCAGTTTATTTAATAATCTTTGCATGTATTAAATCACCTTAGTGAGCTTCTATAGATTAATCAGAATCTTATTAATTTTAATGTTGGTTTTACTATTTTTAGTATAGCTATCCTAGTGATGAATAACTGGTTTTCTTTTTTATTTGTTTTTATTTTCTTTTATAAACAGATTTTTAAGCTTTTTTTGTGATTTTGTTTATATTATTTAATTTTTTTTGTTTTAATAGGACCGTCATATCCATAGCACTAAGGTTCCTTTAGGTAGTTAATAGGCATCCTCTAGCCAACTTCCTTACGGCTTTGATTGGTCAGAATCATATTATTAACTGTGTAGAAAATTAAAGCAGATCTGCCAACCTTACTCTATTATTCAGAATAATTTTTCTTAAAGTTCTTTTGATGAAAGAAGAAGGAATTTCGTTCTCTAGAAAACTTTCTAATAGTATATTAATGTGGTAATTGAAGTCCAAATTGTTGCTGCAAATTCTTGAAATTCTTAGGACCTGAGAAATTAGTACATTCTCAATTACTTTGGTTGAAATGTTATTATTCCAGTGTAGATATTTAATTACTTTGAAAGGAAAATTAACTCTTTTATCAAAGAGGCTAATAGATGGGTTACCTCTGTTGAGCTTAATGCTTAAGTCTAGGAACTCAAGTTCCTGATTACTGTGGTTGGTTTTACATAAGTTAAGAGAGCTAGGATAGATATTATCAAAATCACTCTCTATAACTTCGGAATTATTGATACACAGCAGATCATCAATATATCTAAAAGTGTAAAGGTAGTTATCTGAGCAGGTGGGGTGATTTTTAATGAATTTATATTCCTTAAAGAACAGGAATAGATTAGCGATATTCGTGGACGTTGATGTTCCCATTGGAATACCGTTCACTTGCTTATAGAGAGTATTATTATATAAGATATGGTTATTTTTTATGCAGCAATTGAGATAAGAGTTCCAAGTTCCTACATCAACAAATTGGTTAAGTTTAAATTCTGCATACAGCTCTTTAAAGGTAGTGATTATATCTGATAGAGGCAGATTAGTATATAGGTTTTCAAAATCATAACTATTAATATCTAGGGGACACACTTTGAGTATAGTAGAAATTACTTCTGCATTATTATTAATTATCCAAAAATCTCTGTACATCAAGTTAGAACAGTTTCTAATGTGTTTCAAAACCTTCTTTAAGACATCTTCAAAAGCAAGATCTATTTTCTTTTTATGACTCCTTACTCCACTAGCTATGAACCTGAACTTCACAGGATCCTTATGAAACTTAACCGTTGCAAAAAGAAATGGAAATTCAGGCCCATATCTTCTAGTTTGCGGAATTTTAAGTTTCTTGAAGAATGCCTTAAACCGATTTTCTAACTGCTTGGTAGAATAACTTACGGGCTCGTATGTTACTCTATTATTGAGTTCCATAGTTAACAATTCAAAATAGAACTTCTTACAGATAATTGCAAAATTATTGCTAGCTTTATCCGTAGTGGTAAAAATAAATTGGTCTTGTAGTTTGGAGAGTGACCTTTTAGCTTCTCCAGAGAAAAAGAGATTTCTGTCGAAACAAAAGTCCAGACCTGCCAACTCACCGGTGAAGCTATTGATTATATTATATTTCCATTCTGCGAAGGCCTCAATAGGCTGATTGTACGTTAAACTGGTTTTTACGATGTACTTATTTACATCTTGAGTGAAGCTCTCAAGAATCCTTTCTTTGGAAATTGTGAAGGAAGGTCTGAAATTAGAGCCATACTCTAATAAATTCCTAAGCTTTTCATTTTCAACAAAACTCAAGTTTCCGGTGATAATATGGTTGTAATTCTTATCATAGTGAACTGTTTCTTTATGTTCATCACAAGAACAAGTAGTAATTACAGGAATGTAGCTCGAAGAGTTAAGTTTGTAGTTTTTAACTATTGACCCTAAGGTCTTAACATATTTAAAACTTACAATAGACTGGTGCCTGTGGATGGGAAAAAAATTGCATTATTGTAGAACAGCTTCCTTACATTGAGATTATCGTAGGCTTTATTTAGGAACCTGATGGTAACAAAATTACTGGAAAATTCTTTAAGAGAAATTTTATCTTTAAGAATATGTTTAAGAATGTCCAGAACCAAAGCAAAAACATGCTTATCAACATGGTCAGCAGTTTCATTCCAGAATTTGAAAAAACATTTAAGGACAGAGTGCTTGAAGGACTTGAGAATTTTGTAAGTATTTTTAACAAAATTAGTGCCAGTTTTAAAGCTTTCCAGAGTTTTTAGCAAGTTAGCAAAATCAACTTTGCTTGATGTGCGAAATAACCTCTGTCCTCTATTACCTCTAGAGCAGCTCTTATTATTAACAAGAAAGAAGAGTTCACGAATTGAAAATTTATGCTGATTATGCTTATTGTCAGATAGAGTGGAATTAAGGCCATAGGGATAAAGAGACTGATGCTGCAAAATTTCAAGGGATTCAGTTTCTAGCCGAGCATAGAGGTCAGGGATAATATGTAGTACCTCTATTTTCACTTTGTCAAAACCATGAGTATGGAAATGCTCTAATTCAAAGGTAGAGTACTGGTTGGCGTTTGTGGAGGGGTTCACTCCTGAATTAGAGAACTTGTTTACTAGAGACCTGTGACCATTAATCCTAAGATGAAGAGGATTTTTACTTTGGCCAATATAGCTAAGGTTGCAGACAGTACAGGTGAGCTTATAGATGGTATTGTAGGCTTTGCAAAACTTGTTGGAGCAATTATCCTCAACAGAAGAATACAGGTTAGGATCTGCAGATTTACATGTCAAACAACGTTTGTCATTTCATAACTTTAGATTACCTTTGCCAGCGAGTTCATACACTATGGGAAAGGGTGCTAGCCTAACCGAGCGTTAAGCTCAACAGAGGTAACCCATCTATTAGCCTCTTTGATAAAAGAGTTAATTTTCCTTTCAAAGTAATTAAATATCTACACTGGAATAATAACATTTCAACCAAAGTAATTGAGAATGTACTAATTTCTCAGGTCCTAAGAATTTCAAGAATTTGCAGCAACAATTTGGACTTCAATTACCACATTAATATACTATTAGAAAGTTTTCTAGAGAACGAAATTCCTTCTTCTTTCATCAAAAGAACTTTAAGAAAAATTATTCTGAATAATAGAGTAAGGTTGGCAGATCTGCTTTAATTTTCTACACAGTTAATAATATGATTCTGACCAATCAAAGCCGTAAGGAAGTTGGCTAGAGGATGCCTATTAACTACCTAAAGGAACCTTAGTGCTATGGATATGACGGTCCTATTAAAACAAAAAAATTAAATAATATAAACAAAATCACAAAAAAAGCTTAAAAATCTGTTTATAAAAGAAAATAAAAACAAATAAAAAAGAAAACCAGTTATTCATCACTAGGATAGCTATACTAAAAATAGTAAAACCAACATTAAAATTAATAAGATTCTGATTAATCTATAGAAGCTCACTAAGGTGATTTAATACATGCAAAGATTATTAAATAAACTGCTCGTGTATTTTATAATATTTCTCATGTATTCTGGAGAGTTAATTCTGCTCATTCTGATCATACAGATCCACAGTCTTAAGTTTATATATTTTTTTCTCTGGTTAAAATCTCCGCGCGTTGGTTTCTTGCTGTATGAGGAGGCCATCAGCCCCACCCTCACTGCCCCCCAGCGTCTAGGGAGTGGCGGAAGAGGTCAGCCATGTTCTCCTCTTGTGAGGAGAAAAGTTTTTGTAACTCAAGAGGTAAGCTCTCTTCCTTGTTTTTGGGTTCTAGGTTTTATAAGTTCAATGTTTGTACTTCATGTACCTTTCTCTGTCGTTTTTTAGCTTTTCAGCTTTTAAGCATTGGTTTGTCTGTTAACATTTATGCGGGTTTTAACTCTTACTTTTCTTTGTAACTTTGAGCGTCTTTTGTGGTACCTAGGAACAGAAGATGGCTAAGCTTGTTCCTTTTCTATGCGCTGTCTATGCGCTGTTTTTTCAAAGTAGTTAAGTTCTTAATAACTAATTAATTATGCACTTAAAGCACTGCTGAAATACTTTGTACATATTGCAACTAACTGTTTAAGGTATATAACTTTCACAAAGTTTTCTTTAGTTAATTATTATCTTTAACTTATTCTCGTTTTCGTGCTGTCATAAGTTGTAGAGTAGGGGTTTTAGACTCAAGTTTTCTTTCAAAAATCTGTTCGTTATAAATTAACATTTCCTTTTTTAATTGCAATGTAAAATTTGTTTTTCAGGTTTAAATTCTCTCTCAAACGAACTTGGAATTTCGTTATAGCTGAAAATCATTTCTATTTATTATGTCACTCTCACAGCTTGAGTTCTCTTTAATCTTCTTCTCTCTGTTTAATAGTAACAGATGAAGAGCATGGGTCGGGCCATGAAGGTTAATGGATGCAAGCGAAATTGTTAACTAGTGCTAGGTCATGCTACTCTACGGAGGACATGACTTATATATATGTATTTTTGAAACTATTTTAGGTGGGAATATTACTTGCATCTATGGCCTTGCAGAAACCCATTTCCAACTAGGTCTTTGTGGAAGTGAGAAAATGCAGAGTTTTTGCTGGTCCTTGATAAAGCCAAGGCTCAGTATTCTCGACACCTTCTACATTCAGTTGTTTTATTTTATTTTTTTTTTTTTCTTTTTCTCCTTTTACTCACACAGGTAGATACATAACCTTTTCTATGTTGTACTAGGTGTGAGTCAAAATTATATCTGTATTTTTTTGCTTAGGTATCTTTATAGTATGTGAATTCTGAATTTTCAAAACTGCTGCGTTGCGCGTTTTGATTTTCAGGTTATTTTGCACCCTTCATTTTAAATTCTAAAATTTTTTCCTTAGTCTTCAGTTTTGCTCTTAAGTAACTAATTTCAATTTATTATTTAGCAGCTCATGCGCAAATTCTAGTTGAAATGTTTTATTATTTTTTATTATTATTATTTTTTATTACTATTTTTTTACTTGGGGTTTTTTTCATTTTCTAATTTTTCTTTTTAGTATGTTTTGGATGCAGCTTTTTGGAGTGTAGTTTATACTCGAGTTTGGTCTTTTCTTGGACTGCTTATTTCTAAAAGTTTTTCCTAGTTGGTTTGCTCAGAATTTGTATGTTTTGGCCCAAGTGGAGTTCTAAGGACGATGAAAGGATTGGAGGTCAGCTCAGATATTTTAAGTCCTCCCGCTCGGTTAGGCTAGCACCCTTTCCCATAGTGTATGAACTCGCTGGCAAAGGTAATCTAAAGTTATGAAATGACAAACGTTGTTTGACATGTAAATCTGCAGATCCTAACCTGTATTCTTCTGTTGAGGATAATTGCTCCAACAAGTTTTGCAAAGCCTACAATACCATCTATAAGCTCACCTGTACTGTCTGCAACCTTAGCTATATTGGCCAAAGTAAAAATCCTCTTCATCTTAGGATTAATGGTCACAGGTCTCTAGTAAACAAGTTCTCTAATTCAGGAGTGAACCCCTCCACAAACGCCAACCAGTACTCTACCTTTGAATTAGAGCATTTCCATACTCATGGTTTTGACAAAGTGAAAATAGAGGTACTACATATTATCCCTGACCTCTATGCTCGGCTAGAAACTGAATCCCTTGAAATTTTGCAGCATCAGTCTCTTTATCCCTATGGCCTTAATTCCACTCTATCTGACAATAAGCATAATCAGCATAAATTTTCAATTCGTGAACTCTTCTTTCTTGTTAATAATAAGAGCTGCTCTAGAGGTAATAGAGGACAGAGGTTATTTCGCACATCAAGCAAAGTTGATTTTGCTAACTTGCTAAAAACTCTGGAAAGCTTTAAAACTGGCACTAATTTTGTTAAAAATACTTACAAAATTCTCAAGTCCTTCAAGCACTCTGTCCTTAAATGTTTTTTCAAATTCTGGAATGAAGCTGCTGACCATGTTGATAAGCATGTTTTTGCTTTGGTTCTGGACATTCTTAAACATATTCTTAAAGATAAAATTTCTCTTAAAGAATTTTCCAGTAATTTTGTTACCATCAGGTTCCTAAATAAAGCCTACGATAATCTCAATGTAAGGAAGCTGTTCTACAATAATGCAATTTTTTTTCCCATCCACAGGCACCAGTCTATTGTAAGTTTTAAATACGTTAAGACCTTAGGGTCAATAGTTAAAAACTACAAACTTAACTCTTCGAGCTACATTCCTGTAATTACTACTTGTTCTTGTGATGAACATAAAGAAACAGTTCACTATGATAAGAATTACAACCATATTATCACCGGAAACTTGAGTTTTGTTGAAAATGAAAAGCTTAGGAATTTATTAGAGTATGGCTCTAATTTCAGACCTTCCTTCACAATTTCCAAAGAAAGGATTCTTGAGAGCTTCACTCAAGATGTAAATAAGTACATCGTAAAAACCAGTTTAACGTACAATCAGCCTATTGAGGCCTTCGCAGAATGGAAATATAATATAATCAATAGCTTCACCGGTGAGTTGGCAGGTCTGGACTTTTGTTTCGACAGAAATCTCTTTTTCTCTGGAGAAGCTAAAAGGTCACTCTCCAAACTACAAGACCAATTTATTTTTACCACTACGGATAAAGCTAGCAATAATTTTGCAATTATCTGTAAGAAGTTCTATTTTGAATTGTTAACTATGGAACTCAATAATAGAGTAACATACGAGCCCGTAAGTTATTCTACCAAGCAGTTAGAAAATCGGTTTAAGGCATTCTTCAAGAAACTTAAAATTCCGCAAACTAGAAGATATGGGCCTGAATTTCCATTTCTTTTTGCAACGGTTAAGTTTCATAAGGATCCTGTGAAGTTCAGGTTCATAGCTAGTGGAGTAAGGAGTCATAAAAAGAAAATAGATCTTGCTTTTGAAGATGTCTTAAAGAAGGTTTTGAAACACATTAGAAACTGTTCTAACTTGATGTACAGAGATTTTTGGATAATTAATAATAATGCAGAAGTAATTTCTACTATACTCAAAGTGTGTCCCCTAGATATTAATAGTTATGATTTTGAAAACCTATATACTAATCTGCCTCTATCAGATATAATCACTACCTTTAAAGAGCTGTATGCAGAATTTAAACTTAACCTATTTGTTGATGTAGGAACTTGGAACTCTTATCTCAATTGCTGCATAAAAAATAACCATATCTTATATAATAATACTCTCTATAAGCAAGTGAACGGTATTCCAATGGGAACATCGACGTCCACGAATATCGCTAATCTATTCCTGTTCTTTAAGGAATATAAATTCATTAAAAATCACCCCACCTGCTCAGATAACTACCTTTACACTTTTAGATATATTGATGATCTGCTGTGTATCAATAATTCCGAAGTTATAGAGAGTGATTTTGATAATATCTATCCTAGCTCTCTTAACTTATGTAAAACCAACCACAGTAATCAGGAACTTGAGTTCCTAGACTTAAGCATTAAGCTCAACAGAGGTAACCCATCTATTAGCCTCTTTGATAAAAGAGTTAATTTTCCTTTCAAAGTAATTAAATATCTACACTGGAATAATAACATTTCAACCAAAGTAATTGAGAATGTACTAATTTCTCAGGTCCTAAGAATTTCAAGAATTTGCAGCAACAATTTGGACTTCAATTACCACATTAATATACTATTAGAAAGTTTTCTAGAGAACGAAATTCCTTCTTCTTTCATCAAAAGAACTTTAAGAAAAATTATTCTGAATAATAGAGTAAGGTTGGCAGATCTGCTTTAATTTTCTACACAGTTAATAATATGATTCTGACCAATCAAAGCCGTAAGGAAGTTGGCTAGAGGATGCCTATTAACTACCTAAAGGAACCTTAGTGCTATGGATATGACGGTCCTATTAAAACAAAAAAATTAAATAATATAAAACAAAAATCACAAAAAAAGCTTAAAAATCTGTTTATAAAAGAAAATAAAAACAAATAAAAAAGAAAACTAGTTATTCATCACTAGGATAGCTATACTAAAAATAGTAAAACCAACATTAAAATTAATAAGATTCTGGTTAATCTATAGAAGCTCACTAAGGTGATTTAATACATGCAAAGATTATTAAATAAACTGCTCGTGTATTTTATAATATTTCTCATGTATTCTGGAGAGTTAATTCTGCTCATTCTGATCATACAGATCCACAGTCTTAAGTTTATATATTTTTTTCTCTGGTTAAAATCTCCGCGCATTGGTTTCTTGCTGTATGAGGAGGCCATCAGCCCCACCCTCACTGCCCCCCAGCATCTAGGGAGTGGCGGAAGAGGTCAGCCATGTTCTCCTCTTGTGAGGAGAAAAGTTTTTGCAACTCAAGAGGTAAGCTCTCTTCCTTGTTTTTGGGTTCTAGGTTTTATAAGTTCAATGTTTGTACTTCATGTACCTTTTCTCTGTCGTTTTTTAGCTTTTCAGCTTTTAAGCATTGGTTTGTCTGTTAACATTTATGCGGGTTTTAACTCTTACTTTTCTTTGTAACTTTGAGCGTCTTTTGTGGTACCTAGGAACAGAAGATGGCTAAGCTTGTTCCTTTTCTATGCGCTGTCTATGCGCTGTTTTTTCAAAGTAGTTAAGTTCTTAATAACTAATTAATTATGCACTTAAAGCACTGCTGAAATACTTTGTACATATTGCAACTAACTGTTTAAGGTATATAACTTTCACAAAGTCTTCTTTAGTTAATTATTATCTTTAATTTATTCTCGTTTTCGTGCTGTCATAAGTTGTAGAGTAGGGGGTTTTAGACTCAAGTTTTCTTTCAAAAATCTGTTCGTTATAAATTAACATTTCCTTTTTTAATTGCAATGTAAAATTTGTTTTTCAGGTTTAAATTCTCTCTCAAACGAACTTGGAATTTCGTTATAGCTGAAAATCATTTCTATTTATTATGTCACTCTCACAGCTTGAGTTCTCTTTAATCTTCTTCTCTCTGTTTAATAGTAACAGATGAAGAGCATGGGTCGGGCCATGAAGGTTAATGGATGCTAGCGAAATTGTTAACTAGTGCTAGGTCATGCTACTCTACGGAGGACATGACTTATATATATATATTTTTGAAACTATTTTAGGTGGGAATATTACTTGCATCTATGGCCTTGCAGAAACCCATTTCCAACTAGGTCTTTGTGGAAGTGAGAAAATGCAGAGTTTTTGCTGGTCCTTGATAAAGCCAAGGCTCAGTATTCTCGACACCTTCTACATTCAGTTGTTTTATTTTATTTTTTTTCTTTTCTCCTTTTACTCACACAGGTAGATACATAACCTTTTCTATGTTGTACTAGGTGTGAGTCAAAATTATATCTGTATTTTTTTGCTTAGGTTTCTTTATAGTATGTGAATTCTGAATTTTCAAAACTGCTGCGTTGCGCGTTTTGATTTTCAGGTTATTTTGCACCCTTCATTTTAAATTCTAAAATTTTTTCCTTAGTCTTCAGTTTTGCTCTTAAGTAACTAATTTCAATTTATTATTTAGCAGCTCATGCGCAAATTCTAGTTGAAATGTTTTATTATGTTTTATTATTTTTTATTATTATTATTTTTTATTACTATTTTTTTACTTGGGGTTTTTTTCATTTTCTAATTTTTCTTTTTAGTATGTTTTGGATGCAGCTTTTTGGAGTGTAGTTTATACTCGAGTTTGGTCTTTTCTTGGACTGCTTATTTCTAAAAAGTTTTTCCTAGTTGGTTTGCTCAGAATTTGTATGTTTTGGCCCAAGTGGAGTTCTAAGGACGATGAAAGGATTGGAGGTCAGCTCAGATATTTTAAGTCCTCCCGCTCGGTTAGGCTAGCACCCTTTCCCATAGTGTATGAACTCGCTGGCAAAGGTAATCTAAAGTTATGAAATGACAAACGTTGTTTGACATGTAAATCTGCAGATCCTAACCTGTATTCTTCTGTTGAGGATAATTGCTCCAACAAGTTTTGCAAAGCCTACAATACCATCTATAAGCTCACCTGTACTGTCTGCAACCTTAGCTATATTGGCCAAAGTAAAAATCCTCTTCATCTTAGGATTAATGGTCACAGGTCTCTAGTAAACAAGTTCTCTAATTCAGGAGTGAACCCCTCCACAAACGCCAACCAGTACTCTACCTTTGAATTAGAGCATTTCCATACTCATGGTTTTGACAAAGTGAAAATAGAGGTACTACATATTATCCCTGACCTCTATGCTCGGCTAGAAACTGAATCCCTTGAAATTTTGCAGCATCAGTCTCTTTATCCCTATGGCCTTAATTCCACTCTATCTGACAATAAGCATAATCAGCATAAATTTTCAATTCGTGAACTCTTCTTTCTTGTTAATAATAAGAGCTGCTCTAGAGGTAATAGAGGACAGAGGTTATTTCGCACATCAAGCAAAGTTGATTTTGCTAACTTGCTAAAAACTCTGGAAAGCTTTAAAACTGGCACTAATTTTGTTAAAAATACTTACAAAATTCTCAAGTCCTTCAAGCACTCTGTCCTTAAATGTTTTTTCAAATTCTGGAATGAAGCTGCTGACCATGTTGATAAGCATGTTTTTGCTTTGGTTCTGGACATTCTTAAACATATTCTTAAAGATAAAATTTCTCTTAAAGAATTTTCCAGTAATTTTGTTACCATCAGGTTCCTAAATAAAGCCTACGATAATCTCAATGTAAGGAAGCTGTTCTACAATAATGCAATTTTTTTCCCATCCACAGGCACCAGTCTATTGTAAGTTTTAAATACGTTAAGACCTTAGGGTCAATAGTTAAAAACTACAAACTTAACTCTTCGAGCTACATTCCTGTAATTACTACTTGTTCTTGTGATGAACATAAAGAAACAGTTCACTATGATAAGAATTACAACCATATTATCACCGGAAACTTGAGTTTTGTTGAAAATGAAAAAGCTTAGGAATTTATTAGAGTATGGCTCTAATTTCAGACCTTCCTTCACAATTTCCAAAGAAAGGATTCTTGAGAGCTTCACTCAAGATGTAAATAAGTACATCGTAAAAACCAGTTTAACGTACAATCAGCCTATTGAGGCCTTCGCAGAATGGAAATATAATATAATCAATAGCTTCACCGGTGAGTTGGCAGGTCTGGACTTTTGTTTCGACAGAAATCTCTTTTTCTCTGGAGAAGCTAAAAGGTCACTCTCCAAACTACAAGACCAATTTATTTTTACCACTACGGATAAAGCTAGCAATAATTTTGCAATTATCTGTAAGAAGTTCTATTTTGAATTGTTAACTATGGAACTCAATAATAGAGTAACATACGAGCCCGTAAGTTATTCTACCAAGCAGTTAGAAAATCGGTTTAAGGCATTCTTCAAGAAACTTAAAATTCCGCAAACTAGAAGATATGGGCCTGAATTTCCATTTCTTTTTGCAACGGTTAAGTTTCATAAGGATCCTGTGAAGTTCAGGTTCATAGCTAGTGGAGTAAGGAGTCATAAAAAGAAAATAGATCTTGCTTTTGAAGATGTCTTAAAGAAGGTTTTGAAACACATTAGAAACTGTTCTAACTTGATGTACAGAGATTTTTGGATAATTAATAATAATGCAGAAGTAATTTCTACTATACTCAAAGTGTGTCCCCTAGATATTAATAGTTATGATTTTGAAAACCTATATACTAATCTGCCTCTATCAGATATAATCACTACCTTTAAAGAGCTGTATGCAGAATTTAAACTTAACCTATTTGTTGATGTAGGAACTTGGAACTCTTATCTCAATTGCTGCATAAAAAATAACCATATCTTATATAATAATACTCTCTATAAGCAAGTGAACGGTATTCCAATGGGAACATCGACGTCCACGAATATCGCTAATCTATTCCTGTTCTTTAAGGAATATAAATTCATTAAAAATCACCCCACCTGCT